>JARQOC010000010.1:35175803-36447053 GCA_033576535.1 Allobates femoralis
TGCAACGTTTTTGGGCTCTGGTGACAAAACCGGACACACAGTCCTGGATCCGGAGCTGTCTCGTTTAAATATCATGGTGGTCTGTGGAGCCAAATCCTGTAAAAACCCGGATCCGGGAAAATGTTCCGGTTTTAGTGAACTCAGCATGGTCAGAAGCAGATTTTAACTGACGCCTGGCTGCTCCTCACTTCCAGCCCTGTACCCCTGTACTGTCTTATTCCAGCCTGTGCCTCCCCCTAATATCTGCAAGCCACCAAAGAATAGCAGAGACCTTCCCTTCCTGCTGTTCTGCTGCTTTTAACCCATTCACTCTCCGCAATTAACACTTTGATTCCCTGCCTTGCTCCCTATCTCTCCATTAACCATTGTTTCCCTATTCCCTCTGTATTAACCCTCTTGCATTGCTGTCTGTGCTAACCCTTTGTTCTCTCTCTCCTGTGCATGCCTTAACATTGCAGCACATGAAATTCACCTCCTCCTATCTCTCCTAATCAGAAAACAAATCCTATGAAAAACAGGATCTAGGACCATATTTGACAACACTTTGCACACATCCTTTCCGTTTGTCTGTCTGGTCCTGCAAAAACCAGGATCCACATGGATAGGCAAAAACCTTGGTGTGAAGCCAGCCTTAGGACCCTTTCACATCACGTTTTTTGTAGATCCGTGTCTTATCTGTTGTAAAACTGATAGCAACAGATCCGATTTGGTCTCCATGTATTCCTATGGGCACGGACTGGTCCTTATTGGCATCCAATTGTCACTGTTGTGATGGATCCATTTGCGTCTGAGCCTGCTCCAATTTTGGCCTGCCTTGAAAAAGAATTGTCCAGAAAGTGATTTGCTGTCAGTTTCAAATAACATGTAACTCTGTGGTTACGGATCAAAACAGATACGACAAAAAAATCATTTAGAAAACTGATCTGATTTGCTGTATTGCGCATGCCCAGAAGCAAGGTACAGCCCTATCTCTGCTAACTGATGACGGATCCATGGAAAACACAGAACCGTGGGCATCAGTGGCATCTCTTGGCACAGATCTGTGCCCGTCCATGTGATCCTTGAAATTCAAGGATCACCACAGATGTGCAAAAAAACGTGATGTGAAGGAGGCCTTAGCGAATCACTGCTTCTCTGTTACATTGTATCTCACCTCTGGAATGTGTTGGTCGTTGATTTATTGTAGCATTTAAGAATAAGATGATACATTAAAGGGATCCTATCCCCTCCAAAACGCCTCCTAAGCTATCAAATCATGTCCCTGCAGCATCCCATCACTAATCTCACACTCCTTTTGTCTCAGAAAAGCATCCTGTGAAAGTGGAGAAAAACATTTTATAACTTGCTCATTAGTGATGATAATAATCTGGGGCTATATTCTTTAGTCCCTAGGGCTGGCCATCTTCGTCATAAGATCACACCCTAATAGGCGTGATCTTCTATTCATATTGTATTCAGCGCCTCCCTGCTCTCCTGGGCGCTGCCTGTGCTCCAATGGGACTGTAATAACGCGGATCGCGTCATTTCCGGTATCTGGTGACGTCGGTACACCCACGCCTCATGCGCAATGCGGTTCTTGAAGCCTACAGAGCGGCGTGGGTATACTGATGTCACCCGATGCCGGAAATGACGCGATTTGCGTCATTACAGCCCAGGCAGCGCCGAGGAGAGCAGGGAGGCGCTGAATTAAATATGAAAAGATAACGCCTATTAGGGCGTGATGACAGGATCCATTTAAAGCAAAATTGCAGTATCATTTCAGTTTGCTATAGAAAAAGATAAAGGAGACAAGCGAGGCGCAATAGTGCCCTATCAATATGACACTGATTCCACACTCAGATCAAAAAGAGGTGCACTCACCTGGTCTAGTTGTGTGCACCCACAACTAGTTTTTATTGCATGTAGTTTGTAAGCTGCTGCAGGACTTCCACCGCCACGTCGCACGTGTAAAGATGATCAGATCCAGGGATGGTGTAAAGACAGTCCGCGCTGCTTTAAATAATTAGTCACAAGTCTTTAGGTAAAAGACCCCCCTTCTTTATTTCCATTTATTTTTTATTTATTTTTTGGTGGAAATAAAGAAGGGGGGTCTTTTACCTAAAGACTTGTGACTGATTATTTAAAGCAGCGCGGACTGTCTTTACACCATCCCTGGATCTGATTTCAGTTTGCTGACAGTCGTCTGAGATATTGAGTGTTGCTGAATGTATTGGGGTGCTTTCACACTGCGTTTTCTGGTCATCATAATGGGAGACCCAGACAATGGGGTTTAGGGCACTGCCCTCCGGAGGTCACACTAGGTACTACAAGTTTGTAGACACCGCCCCCTCCGCTTATAAACCCCTACCGCAGGGAACATCCTCAGTTTTAAACTTAGTGTGCTCGGAGGATCACGCTTTGCTTGCACTTCACTGCATTCTCACAACTTACGTGATGGCGTCTGAAGACAAGGTAAAATGGTTCCGGTCGGGACCTGCGACAGCCTCCCCGCTCACCCTTGTGGAACACGCAGGTGGAGGTACCGGAGGGCCTAGAGCCTGGACACTTTGTGTTCTCCCGGTACGCTGTTGCACTCCTTTCCATCCCTCTCTGGGGGGCTCTGGAGAGTGGGAGATGGGAGCCTTGCACAGCCTCCCTAAATGGTGCTTACAGACCGGACTGGAGCCAGCCCAGTCCGAGGCCTCCCTAAATGGTGCTTACACTCCGGACTGGTGCTGAACCCCCGTCCGAGGCCTCCCTAAATGGTGCTTACAGACCGGACCGGCACTGAGGCACTCTGTGTCTCCTGTGTGCCTGGGGGTAGTGTCTGTCACTTTATGTGTCCTGACACTCAGACCGCGCGATACTCTCGGGTCCGCGGATCTGGAGGGTACCCTGTGCTGGGGTTACCCTGGCTGACCGCCCTGTGTGTCGCAGGGGCTGAAGCTGTAGGCTGCGGGTGTTTGTTTGTACACGCAGTCTGTGTGATGTATTTCACATTACTTCCCGCGCTGCGGGCTCTGGCGCCTTCATACTAAGGCTGCTTGGAGGATGGGAAGCAGCCCGTGCGGTGACGTCATCGATGGGCGTGTGTGTGTGCTTCCCGCGTGTTTTCGGCGCCGCCCACGGTTTCACTGTCGGCGGCCATCTTTACCCCTCATTTCCCGGCTGGGATCGGTCTGCAGCGTGCGTCTGCACTCCAGGGGAGACCGGAAGCTCTCGCGGAGGTCACACACACACACCGCTTCCTCCTACCGCTTCGCTGCGGTCGGTAAGCCACCGGGATTCCCGGTTTTGTCTGCACAATTTGGCTTATTTTCCCCTGCTGTGGCGATGTCCTCAGTTAGGAAGCGTGCTGCTAAGGCGGCAGATGCCACCATTACCTGTGCTACATGCAATGGGACTCTGGTGGAGGGGTCCTGCAATAACTGCGGACGCCCAGAGGCCCGGTCTGACACTGCTGAGACGGCAGCTCCGGTGCTGTACCCTGAGGTTCAGGTGATCCCAGGGCCATGGGAAACTCAGAATAAGATCAATGAATCTCTGTTGTCCCAGCTGTCCTCCATGTCGCAGTCCCTGGAGGCACTTAATAGGAGGCTGGAAGGCCCAGCTACTCCTTCCAGTTACCCCCGGGTGTCTCCCTCTTCTGCTGTGAGACCCCTTAAGCGGGCTCGTCGTGAGGATTCACCCGAGCTCCAGGCTCTCTCTGAGGAGGAGCGTTCCTCTGATGGTGAGGAAGATGATGGGGGTTCGACTCTCGGGTCTGTGTCTGTGTCTGAACCACCAGACGGGTGGAGGATTTGGTGTCCTCTATCAACGAGACCTTACGTCTCGTGACACCCCCTGAGGAGGTGACTGTACACCCGAAGGAGGTCTATCAATGGCTGCGGCCGGAGGCTAGACCAAGTGGCTCCTTCATGGACCACACTAACTTTGGAAGGGTGGTTAGAGCTCCCAGGTTACATCCTGGGTGGCGTTATGTCCGCAAACCCAAGGACAATCGCTTCCCCTTCTCCCAGGAGGTGCTTCAGGAGTGGTCGCAGTCCCCGAAGGTGGACGCTTCCATGACCAGGATTGCTGCACGCTCCCTTTTCTCTGCCTCTGATAGCTCCTCGTTGAAGGATGCGACTGATAGACAGGTCGAGCAACTCGCCAAGTCTTCCTATGAGGCTGTGGGGTCTTCATTTGCTCCTAATTTTGCCACGGTCTGGACCTTACAAGCGATTACTTCCTGCTTGGATGGTATCACTGACCTGGCAAGGTCCAGTCCAGAGGTCCTGGCGCTTACCGAAAGGGCAAAGGCCTATGCAGATTACGCCAGGACGACGACTTTGGAAACTGCCACTCTCTCAGCTGTGGCTTCGGCCAATGCTATTGCGATTCGCAGATTGTTGTGGCTGCGTCTTTGGGACTCAGATGCCACATCTAAGAAGATTCTGCAGAATCTTCCGTTCTCTGGTGACAGGCTTTTTGGCACCGAACTGGACAAGCTGATAAAGGATTCTGCTGAGTCTAAGATCCCGCAGAATAAACCTAAGCCACGGTACACCGTTAAAAGGAACCCAAAGCAGTGGTCCTTTCGTTCCAGCTCACAGTCATCAGCACCGTCCGCTCGCACGGACCGAGGAGGCAAGCCCGCTTCTCAGTGGCGCTCTAAGAGTCGTCCAAAGAAGCCGGCGGGGGCAGCGGCTGCCACCCCCAAACCCGCCTCTACATGACTCGCTCTCCCTTCCTGCCTCCCCACAGGTGGGGGGTCGCCTGTCTCGTTTTCAGGACAGGTGGCTACTTCACGTTCAAGATCAGTGGGTTCGAGACGTCGTCTCGCGAGGTTACAGGATAGAGCTGACGTCAAAGCCGATACCCCGATTCCATCGGTCGGTCCCATCCCCAGAAAAGGCTCAGGCTATTCACTTGGTGTTGGAGGGTCTCCGCAGGGACGGATTGGTGGTCCCGGTGCCTTCCGGGGAGAGGTTTCGGGGTTTTTACTCCAACCTCTTCATTGTCCCGAAAAAGGACGGCTCCTTCCGCCCGGTTCTGGACCTAAAGTTGTTCAACCATCACGTGTTGGTTCGGAAGTTCCGTATGGAATCACTGCGCTCCGTGATCGCAGCTGTGTCACAGGGGGACTTCCTAGCGTCCATAGATATCCGAGACGCTTATCTTCACGTGCCCATTGCACCGGCTCATCAGCGCTGGTTGAGATTCGCAGTGGGGGAAGAACACTTCCAATTTGTGGCGCTGCCTTTCGGGTTGGCCTCGGCACCGCGGGTGTTCACAAAAGTGATGCCCTCCATGATGGCTCTCCTGCACGTGCAGGGGCACGCCGTAATACCCTATCTGGACGACCTGCTGGTCAGGGCGCCATCGGAACACCTTTGTCGGCAAAGCCTGGAGATGACCATGAAGTCTCTGGAACAGTTCGGGTGGCTTCTCAATATCCAGAAGTCGACCCTGGTTCCGACCCAGTCACTGACATATCTGGGCATGGACTTCCACACAGACTCAGCCCTAGTGTCTCTGCCACGAGTCAAACAGATGGCGATCCAATCAGGAGTGCAAGCAGTCCTCCTGTCACCACAATCATCCCTACGGGTCTTGATGCAGCTGGTGGGGTGCATGGTAGCTGCAATAGAGGCAGTGCCTTTTGCGCAGTTTCGCCTCCGTCCTCTCCAGCTGGAGATTCTTCGCAGATGGGACAAGAGGACGATCTCTCTGAATCGGCTGGTGGCACTTTCCCAACCAACCAGGGATTCCTTGCAGTGGTGGCTCCAACCCCGTCACTTGTCGCGGGGACGGTCCTTTCTCAAACCGTCATGGTTAGTGGTGACCACCGACGCCAGCCTCATGGGCTGGGGTGCGGTGTTCTTACACCACAGGGCTCAAGGCCTCTGGACTCCGTCGGAGTCGGCGTTGCAGATCAACGTGCTGGAGATCAAGGCGGTCTATCTGGCGCTCCTAGCGTTTCAGAAGTTCCTGTCAGGGCAACCCATTCGGGTTCAGTCCGACAATGCGACGGCCGTCGCCTATATAAATCATCAGGGAGGGACCAGAAGTGCTCAGGCCCTCGCCGAAGTCCACCGCATTCTATCTTGGGTGGAGGACAACGACTGCCTGATCTCCGCAGTTCACATCCCAGGGGTCGAGAACTGGGAGGCCGACTACCTGAGCCGGCAGGGGATGGACGCCGGAGAGTGGTCTCTTCATCCAGACGTCTTCCAGGACATCTGCAGCAGATGGGGCACTCCGGACGTGGATCTGATGGCCTCGCGGCTGAATCATCAGGTGCCGCAATACATGGCGAGATCATGGGATCCTCAGTCTCTGGGGGCGGATGCCCTGATCCTGAGTTGGTCCAGATTCCATCTACCATATGTGTTCCCGCCTCTGGCTCTGATTCCCAGGGTTTTGTGGAAAATCAGGTCGGAATGCAGAGTAGCCATTCTAGTGGCTCCAGATTGGCCCAGGAGGTCCTGGTATCCGGACCTGTGGCAACTGTCAGGCGGCCACCGGTGGGCTCTTCCGGAACGCGCAGATCTACTCGCGCAAGGCCCTTTCTTCCATCTCAATTCCAGGGCCCTCAGATTGACTGCATGGCTCTTGAGGCCTGGCTGTTGACATCCAGAGGCTTCTCTCCTACGGTAGTCGACACTATGACTCGAGCTAGGAAGCCTGTTTCCAGGAAGATATACCACAGAACGTGGAAGATTTTCTTTACCTGGTGTGACTCGAGTGGCCGGTCCCCGTGGCCCTTATCCATACCGACACTGTTGGCTTTCCTACAGTCGGGGTTGGAATTGGGTTTATCTCTCGGCTCCCTGAAGGGTCAAGTGTCAGCTCTTTCAGTGCTGTTTGACAGGCGCTTGGCGCTCCTTCCCAGGGTCCGTCAATTTCTGCAGGGGGTGTCTCGGGTGGTTCCGCCCTACAGGCGGCCACTGGACCCTTGGGACCTTAACATGGTTCTGGCGACACTGCAGAAACCGCCATTTGAGCCACTGAGAGACATTTCCCTGTCTCGTCTGTCCCAGAAAGTGGTCTTTCTGGTGGCGATTACGTCTCTGAGAAGGGTCTCAGAATTGGCTGCACTTTCGTGCAAGTCACCCTTTCTGGTGGTTCACCAAGACAAGGTGGTGTTACGCCCGCGGCCAGAATTCTTGCCAAAGGTGGTTTCCACTTTTCACCTGAACCAGGAGATTGTTCTCCTGTCATTTTGCCCCGCTCCCGTTCATCAGGTTGAGCGCGATCTCCATACTCTGGATCTCATGAGGGCTGTCCGCATTTATGTGTCCAGGACTGCCTCCTTCCGGAGTTCGGATTCATTATTTGTCCTTACGACAGGTCGCTGTAAGGGGTCCGCGGCATCTAAGTCAACCTTGGCCAGATGGATCAAGGCTCCCATTCAAGAGGCTTACAGGTCTTCTGGTTTGCCTCTCCCGGTGGGATTGAAGGCTCACTCTACCAGAGCTGTCGGTGCCTCCTGGGCTTTGCGACATCGAGCTTCGGCTCTACAGGTGTGTCAGGCGGCCACTTGGTCCAGCCTGCACACTTTCTCTAAGCACTATATGGTGCATGCCCATGCCTCCGCGGAGGCAAGTTTGGGCAGGCGGGTCCTCCAGGCGGCGGTTGCCCACCTTTGAGGGGGACCATGTGTTATCCGTCTGTTGAGGAACTCTTCCCGCCCTGGGGTATTGCTTTAGGACATCCCCATTGTCTGGGTCTCCCATTATGATGACCAGAAAAAAGAGAATTTTGTTTACGTACCGTAAATTCTTTTTTCTTTAATCATCAATGGGAGACCCAGCACCCACCCAGTTGTTCCGTTGCATGTTTTGCAGTTGATCTGTTCCCTGTTGGGACAGTGTTATCCGGTTGTTGACCGTTTGTACACGGTTTCTTCCCGACGTTTCGGGTGTGGTTTATTTGTCTCCTCGCAGCTTATGGACCAAACTGAGGATGTTCCCTGCGGTAGGGGTTTATAAGCGGAGGGGGCGGTGTCTACAAACTTGTAGTACCTAGTGTGACCTCCGGAGGGCAGTGCCCTAAACCCCATTGTCTGGGTCTCCCATTGATGATTAAAGAAAAAAGAATTTACGGTACGTAAACAAAATTCTCTTTTTTTCTGTGATCCGTGGCTGTCCGTTGCAAAACGGACAGCCACGGATCAGATTTTGGCCCCATGTTAGTCTATGGGCACGGATCACATCGGATTTGCCCTTAATGGCATCCAATTTTTGTCGGATCCGATTCTGGTCGATTTTTTTGCTGTGCCCAAAATCGCAGCCTGCTGCGATTTTTTGGCACAGCGGGTCAAATCGGACCGAATTGGACCCGACCTGATCTGTGCCAAATAACATGGGGCCTATGGAGCGCGGATCCGAGGAAACAGCTGATGTCTCCTCGGACCCGATCTTAGTGTACAGAGCATGCTCAGTACACTAAAATCGCTCTGTGCCATAATAACACTTCTGCAATGTATATTCATACATTGCAGAAGTGATATCCAGTGAAATGAAAGGGTTAAAAATAAAAAAAATCATTATTCTCACCTCTCCACGATCCAGCGATGCCTCCTGCACTCGGCTCTGTGCTTCCAGGACCTGGCCTGCCGTCACAGTGCAGTCACAAGATCGGTTACTGCGGTAACCGGTCATGTGACTGTGACATCACGCCAGGTCCTGTGCATCAGAAGAGAAGCTGGAAGCAGCGCGGGTGTCGTGGAGAGGTGAGAATGAAGATTTTTTTTTTTATTTTTTAAGGTCTGCAAAGAGGGGGGATAAAGGTGACAGGAGGGGGACGAGATGACAGGAGGAGCAGGGAGAGGATCCAAACTGATGCTGCGAAACATCGGGATCGGATGCCTATTTGGCATCCAATTGCAGTCATCAGTTTGGATCAGTTGCTGTCCGAGGGGAGCTGCAAAAAGTCTGATCCCCCTCGGACAGCACAAAACGCAGTGTGAAAGCAGCCTTAGGAGGTTGTAGAACTTTGCTGGATGAACTTTTATTCTATGAACCCCAGGGAGGTGATCTGTGACCCAAGCTCCACATTTCCTCTCTGTGTCTTGTTACTGATTGAGGTCTGAGTTTTTTTCTTTTCCCCAATTTTCTTATTTTCTTTTTGCTCCAGGTCTTACAGAAAACGATGGGCTTCTGTTATCAGATTTTAACCGAGCCAACGGCGGATCCCCGAAAGAAGGATGGCGCCCTCCATATGATCGGCTCGTTGGCGGAGATCTTGCTTAAGGTGTGTGGGTAGGAGATGGACGCTGCGTCCTTTGGGGGGGAGGTCAAGTGGTCTAAAGTGTCAGACGCTGTGTGGTCATGGAGACTCAGCCGGGACCTGCTGATCCTCTTGGTCTTTCACTTTGCTGTTTGTGTTTTTGGATCTTGGGGGTCGGCGGTCCCTGGGCTTCATTACTTGATCTTATCCTTTATACTATATGGAGTTTGAAGGGGCTCCTGGGGTTCAATATATTAAATGTAACCCAGTAAAGGCTCTAAGATCCCTGCTATGGGGCAGATGGTGTAATCTGCTGGAAATCACTGATTACCTGGACTGGTCTATGTTTCTCCAAACCCGCTGTCACTATTCTGCTGCTTGTGAACATGTAACCCTTCGTCCCTCTATAATGCCACAGTTTATCCATTCCCAGCACTGACATGACGCCTGCAGCATTCGGGATTATGTGACGGGTGCAACATGGCGTCTGCACGTTTTATCCTTGTAACTTTGTTACAGAAAAAGATCTACAAGGACCAGATGGAGTTTATGCTGCAGAATCATGTGTTCCCCCTGTTCAGCAGCGAGCTCGGCTACATGCGTGCGAGGGTAAGTCACCTGACGGGTGTCGGTGCCGATCTGCATGGCGGCTGTAGGACTGTGTGCACAGTATCAGTCTGTGTCTGGTAAAGCTGTCCGCCTGTGTTTTGCTGGGGGACTGCTCTGCTCACACAAACCCTAAGGGCCCAGATGATGGTGAGATCATAGTACTGGTCTAGTGATGTCCTCTGGATGCTCCACCACTGGCCAGCCTCCGACTTCTCCAACACTTCTCTACATAGCACTATGGGGGGACCTCTGACATGTACGCTCTCTCTGCAGGCCTGCTGGGTTCTTCACTATTTCTGCGAAGTAAAGTTTAAGAATGACCAAAACCTTCAGACTTCTCTGGAATTGACCAGACGCTGCCTCATCGATGACCAGGAGATGCCCGTCAAAGTGGAAGCCGCCATCGCCCTCCAAGTCCTCATCAGCAATCAGGAGAAAGGTGCGTCCGGCGGTGTGACTGCGTGTGAAGTTGGTCCTAGGCCAAGTCCACCTCTGGTAGAGAGGTGAGGGCCCCCCAGTGTTGGCTGCGGGTGTACAGATTTATAACTGAACGTGGGAGGGTTAGAGCAGACTCCCTTCCCCCTTAACCAGCTCATGACGGGCACCAATCCTCCCAGTCGGTGACTTCTTTATCCAGCGCTTGTAATATTGGCGCTTTGCTACTTTTCAGCCAAGGAATACATCGCCCCCTTCATCAGACCGGTCATGCAGGCCTTACTGCACATCATCCGGGAGACTGAAAACGACGATCTCACCAACGTAATCCAGAAGATGATCTGCGAGTACAGCGAGGAGGTGACTCCTATAGCCGTGGAGATGACACAGCACCTGGTGAGTGAGCAGAGGAGGTGGCATGATGTAAACCATGTGTTATGTGCTGAGTGTACATAGACGCTGGATGATGGGGTTATGCATGTGAGGCAGATCTTACCGGCTGCAGGGCCGTGTGCACAGTGTCAGTCTGTGTCTGGTAAAGCTGGTGGCCAGCGTCTTGCTGGTTGGCTGCTTCACTCACACAAATCCTGCAGCCGGAGAGAATCCTGAGATCATAGTACCGGTCTAGTGACGTCCACTGGACACTGCTCCGCTGGCCGGCCTCCGAACTCTCAAACACAACAGACCCAGCCCCAGGCAATAGTCTTATTCCGGTCACTGAACTTTTCTTCACTAGGCAATGACGTTCAACCAAGTTATTCAGACGGGTCCTGACGAGGAGGGCAGTGATGACAAAGCCGTTACCGCCATGGGAATCCTCAACACCATCGACACTCTGCTCAGCGTTGTGGAGGACCATAAAGAGGTGGGTAAGGGTGGTCAGACAGATTGATATTGTGGGGATGGGTCTGTTCTGTGGTCTCTGATCCCTTCCTGTCTGCCTCCTCAGATCACGCAGCAGCTAGAGGGGATCTGTCTCCAGGTCATCGGCACAGTCCTGCAGCAGCACGTTCTGGGTAAGCCTCGGCTGGAGCTCTGCAACGGTCCCATTGGTCCCAGGACCTGACATTGACTCTGTCCTTGTGTCTGCAGAGTTTTATGAGGAGATCTTCTCTCTGGCGCACAGTCTCACCTGTCAGCAAGTGTCGGCTCAGATGTGGCAGCTCTTACCGCTCGTGTTCGAGGTTTTCCAGCAGGACGGATTTGATTACTTCACAGGTGAGATTGCTGATCCCCATGGTTCACCTCCTATACACCACCATGGTGTCATCTAAGTGATGAGTAATGTCAGGCAATGAAGGGTCAGAGCAGCTGTACATTTAATGGCCCCTTCCCTGCAATCTTCTACCAAACCTGCCTATTAGTGAGGGCTGACTAGACCGTCCACCGCATCAGGAGCAATGGTCGCAGCTTCAAGTCTTCTGTTATTTGTAGTCACTTCGCTTTTCTTTGATATGAAATACAAATCACAGGTATTCCAAAATAAGTGGCGCCTCCACGCGGAGAAACAAACTACTCACCGGGTGTATACGGGCCACACTCGATCATTGGTGTGACACGGTGAAACACATAATGATGGAGCAGTGGATGATTGGTGGAATTGTCCTCTGATTTCTTCTTCCATTGTAAAACAAATGTATATGTCAAAATGGTCATTTTTGTCATGATTTTTTTTTTTTTGGTGCTGCACTTGTGAGAATGTGCAAAAGAAAACATAAAGGTTAGAACTTCATGGGTGCCAAATAAAAAAAAATAAATAAAAAATACATCTCGGCCTAAAAAAACAAGCCCCTCCACTAACAAAAAAATACAATATAAGTATCTATAGGATAAATGGCAGCAAGGAGTTACGATAAATCCGTGAGTAATGAGATGCACTGACTTGTGTCCTGACTCTCTGAGCAGATATGATGCCTCTGCTGCACAATTACGTCACAGTGGATACAGACACCCTTCTGTCCGACACAAAGTACCTGGAGATGATCTACAGTATGTGTAAAAAGGTGAGAAGCCATTGTAATCAGTGCATGTGGGCGATTGTCTGCAGAGGACAGCCTGGAAGAGCACTATTCTGTGACAGTTGTCTCTCCTGTCTGCGGAGTGGCTGCCCACGCTTGCTGTCACTTCTGAGCTTAGCGGTCTCTGGACAAGTTTCCAACATGGTTGTCTGAACCCGGCATTAAACAGATTTGTTTCCCCTGCAGGTTCTAACGGGTGTGGCCGGAGAAGACGCAGAATGTCATGCAGCGAAATTACTAGAAGTCGTTGTCTTACAGTGTAAAGGACGCGGCATTGACCAGGTGAGTGCGGATCTACAATGGCTCCTATCTGATGGATTTCCAGGTCCTCACTTTCATTCATACAGGACTATCCCCTTCAGCATGCCTTTGTGATGTTGTCGTGCTGTGTAGCACCTGGCCCAGCTCTCTTGCTCCTATTTATCATGGTGTCCTGATTTTCCTTTTGCAGTGCATCCCTCTATTCGTTGAAGCTGCTCTGGAGAGACTAACCCGAGAAGTGAAGACGAGTGAGCTAAGAACGATGTGCCTCCAGGTGGCCATCGCTGCTTTATATTACAGCCCCCCCCTCCTGCTCAATACATTGGAGAACCTGCGCTTCCCTAATACAGTGGAGCCCGTCACCAACCACTTTATCAAGCAGTGGCTGAACGATGTGGACTGCTTCCTAGGGTGAGTTCAGTGTGGTCCTGGAGGGTCTGTGACATCCGAGCTTTGCCGTAGAGTGTACCCAGTTCTTCCTTGTGCGCCCGTCACATCCGAGCTCTGCCGTGTTGTGCGCCCGTTACATCCGAGCTCTGCCGTGTTGTGCGCCCGTTACATCCGAGCTCTGCCGTGTTGTGCGCCCGTCACATCCGAGCTCTGCCGTGTTGTGCGCCCGTTACATCCGAGCTCTGCCGTGTTGTGCGCCCGTTACATCCGAGCTCTGCCGTGTTGTGCGCCCGTCACATCCGAGCTCTGCCGTGTTGTGCGCCCGCACCCTGCCGTGTTGTGCGCCCCGAGCCTGCCGTGTTGTGCGCCCGAGCCTGCCGTGTTGTGCGCCCCGAGCCCTGCCGTGTTGTGCGCCCCCGAGCCCTGCCGTGTTGTGCGCCCCGAGCCCTGCCGTGTTGTGCGCCCCGAGCCCTGCCGTGTTGTGCGCCCCGACCCTGCCGTGTTGTGCGCCCCGAGCCCTGCCGTGTTGTGCGCCCCGAGCCCTGCCGTGTTGTGCGCCCCGAGCCCTGCCGTGTTGTGCGCCCCGAGCCCTGCCGTGTTGTGCCGCCCCGAGCCCTGCCGTGTTGTGCGCCCCCGAGCCCTGCCGTGTTGTGCGCCCCGAGCCCTGCCGTGTTGTGCGCCCCGAGCCCTGCCGTGTTGTGCGCCCCGACCCTGCCGTGTTGTGCGCCCCGAGCCCTCCCGTGTTGTGGCCCCGTCCCCGAGCTCTGCCGTGTTGTCGCTCCCGAGCTCTGCCGTGTGTGGCGTCCACCGAGCCTGCCGTGTTTCCCTTCGGTTGCACGATCCAGTCTGCCGTCCTGGCGCCTCATGACTTGATCGTGGCCCCGTCAATTCCGAGGTCTCGACCGCTGCTCTTTCCCTTCAGGTTACACGATCGCAAGATCTGCGTCCTGGGACTTGCGCTCTTAGAACTTGAACAGAGGCCCCAGATATTGTCCGAGGTCTCGACGCAAATTCTGCCAGCTTTTATTCTCTTATTTAACGGTCTGAAAAGAGCTTACGCCTGCCATGCAGAGCAAGAAAACGACAGTGATGATGACGAAGATGGTGAAGAGGAAGACGAAGCTGGTGAGAAATGTCTAGGCCTGGCAGAGTCCAGATTCCTTGTACTGGTCCTTATGTGAATGGAGGGGGATTACTTTTACATTTAACCAGTTAAAGGGCTTGTGGGTGTAATACATGCCCTTTTTGGGACCTTTATCTGAGATGCTCCGAGTACCGCATGTGTTACAGCCGATCATCGGCACGAGATTCCCCGGGTGCAGTCGTGCATTGTTGAATGCAACCTCTTCCAGCAAAATCCAGGATTGAGGTCGCAAAGAAAAGCTGTTCTGGAGGGATCGGCAGAGGTTGCTGGATTTCTCCGCAGTGACATGAGGAGAAATCCTATTAGAGGGTAACAGATATCTGCAATGTTTAAGATGACATTTTGCTCCATGTTTCCAGTGTGTCTGCTGTTTATGCACACCGCCCCTGATGAGCAAGGAAATGCTACCATGTGGCCAAGTTATAACTAATTTTCCCATTTTAGAACTCGGCAGTGATGAGGATGACATTGATGAGGACGGTCAGGAATACTTGGAGATGTTGGCCAAGCAGGCGGGAGAAGATGGGGACGATGAAGATTGGGAGGACGACGATGCGGAGGAGACGGCACTGGAGGGTTATACTACTCTAATTGATGACGATGATAACCCCATAGATGAATATCAGATATTTAAAGCTATATTCCAGAGTAAGTGTCTGTACAGACTCCCGGCTCAGAGCAATGTCCTGTATGATGTGTGTAGACGTGTATGAGCTCGGGGCAGTGCCCTGCATGATGTGTGTGGATTCATTGCAGTTTGTGAGTAATCGCCATATTAATGTTCCTGCTTTCAGAGTTACAGGGTCAGGACCCAGCCTGGTATCAGACTCTCACCCAAGGACTAAATGAAGAACAAGGAAAACAGCTACAAGACATTGCAACGCTGGCAGATCAGAGGCGGGCGGCTCACGGTACGTGCACCAACGCATTATGTATTGGTGAGCTTAGACGGAAATCAGGGGTCTTTGTAGATGGGAATTGATTTGTAGGAAATAAAAAACGATACATTTAGTATAGTCATAGACAAAAAAATTGCCATGATTTACACTTTAGGAATGTCTCGGGGATAACATTACACTGCGGATTTCCTATTAGTCCCCCTATAACGTTGTATTGACCCATTCTGTAGTTTCAGGGTGATTTTACTTCATTATTTTCTATGGTTGCTGAACCCTTTTTCTTTTTTTCGCTGCAGAATCCAAAATGATTGAGAAACACGGAGGATACAAGTTCAACGCTCCGGTTGTGCCAAGTTCATTCAATTTTGGGGGCCCGGCCCCTGGCATGAATTGAGCCGCGGCCTCCTTTCCTGCTAACGTGTGACTGATTGTAGTGAGAAAAGCTTGTGTTCCTCCCGATAGTGGATCCAGAAGCGCTCGGTCTGAACTGTGACCTAGGATCTGGAGAGAGAGAGAGCGGATCATGCGACTCGGCCCGGGGACAGCAAACACGGGGTTTCCTTCATATTAACTTTTTTTTTTCTCCCCTTTTTCTTTTTCTTTTCTGGAGATGTGCAGCATTTTAGGGAGATGTCATCACAGCAGCTTTTTTTTTTTTTTTTTTTTTTACACCCCCCTTTCTTTAAGGGTGAGGTAGAGAACGCCACAAATTGTTGGAATCGGGGACTATTAACAAAGCTTCACTCACCAGGGCCGATTTTACTTCACCACTTTTTAGTCTTTCACCTAGAACACAGATTGATAATTTTTCATTATTTTATTGTATAATCAGAGGTCGCTTGAGTTGTAGCCACAGTCGGGCGACTTCTCTTCTCCGCGCCCGGCCCTGACCTCCAAGGTCCAGTACTTGTAGCACTACACGATTATTGATGAAATGAACAGCACCTTTTATACATGACCTTCCCACCCCGATGAAAAAGGAAAGAAAATACAGAAATAAAATATTGGTGACTGATTTGTCAGTTTTTGCATTAGATGTGACGGACGGGATCGGCATCTGTTCTGGTTTTTGTGGCTCCCTGGATGTAACTTGAATCTGGTTAGTGATCGGGGTCAGTAATTCATTGCTGCTACATTCGGCGATGCCCTCTGTCCTTTTTTTTTTTTTTTCTCTTCCAGTTTTATTTCTTAAACCTCTAAGATGTACGATTTGGATACACGGCGGTCATGTGAGCGCTGGGATGGACGGCCGCTATCTTCTGACGCATGTTATAATCGGACATGAATCTCTACTCTCAAAGAGTGTGAAGTGTGTGGATGAAACATCTGTATATGCAATCTATTAAAAAAACACAAAAAGATGAATTCGGCTAATCGCTGCCTCGTTCTGATTTATTACATGGGATGTGAGAAGATAGACATGGGGTGGGGAGGGGGGCCCTCCTGTGCGATAGGTTGGGGCATCCAGCGTGGCTGAGGTTCAATGTCCAGCTGAACTCTGCAGTTCATCAATCTGTCAACTACGGGCAGGGGGCCGCTCTGCTTGGGGCAGGGGCCGCTCCGTTCTGTAACATCTGAATTCCACCACCTCATTCACTTCTCAAACGTGACCCCTCGGGTCACACATGTAATATCTCCTCATTTGCTTGTCTCCTTGAGTTTTCTTGGTGGCCAGCGGGTGATGTTTTATATCAGAGCCTGTGTTATCAGTTCCTGAAAGGGGTTGCCCATTCATTCTGCATGCCCGCTCCCAGTGGGAGACTGAGCTGGTATGGGGGCTGTGTTGCTATATGTGCTGTCTCCTAGAGCGCGCATGTGTGTTGTTGCCTTATGATGTCGCCCCCGGAGGAGGTGATGCAATTCCAGGTACTGAATGATGGTCACAGGCATCGGTTTAAAGTTGCTATTTTCCTGAGACGTGCCCAGCAGGAGCCTGCAAGTGTTTCCAACATGTCAGACCCGGGTACACCCAGCGTAGGAGAACCCAAAGCCCCAAATAGTGTGGTGGTTACTGGCATCAGGATGGGTGAATGCCCTTCAATAGGCAATTCTATTGATGAAACGTTAACTCCTCTTTTACTTACAGGCCAAAAAAAGTATTACCAAAACAAAACACAAGGTCTGTGTGCTGTGCAAAAAAAAGACATAGGCTTTTCAATGTAAAAAAGCTCTGTCCTACATGCATCAAACTGACAGTAAGTTAGTGGAAGATCCTTCCATTTTCCAAGATAATAAGCCTTTAATAAAAGGGCAAGATAAAGACACACAGAAATGAGATGCATCTTTATGGGGCCCCCTCTCATTACTGATACACAGCCACATTCATCAGGTGGTAGCTCCCAAGAGAAGAGATTAACCCAGGAGGGGCAACATGCACACTTGATTCATCTGATCTATCTTCCTCAGATGAAGGCGGCCATTCCTGCCTCCCAGCTGAGGACATTTGCAGATTATTAAAGCTCGTTAAAGCTTCCGCATGGAGTCTCTCCGATCCATAATTAATGTCACCCATGGAAAAGGAAGAGTTTCTCGCTTCCATAGACATACAAGTTGCTTACTTGCATATACTGATCGCGTCGGTTCATCAAATTTCCTTTGCTTCGCAATAGGGTAGGAGCACTACCAGTTTTGTGGCTGGCCAGAATGTTCGCCAAGGTCATGGCGGCCGTCATGACCATTCTGCACTCCAGAGGGATAGTCGTGCTCCCATACCTGGACGATCTCATCAAGGCTCCCACCTCCAAGGATTGCGAACACAGCATAGCCATCACGGTAGACACTACGTCGCCTCGGCTGGTTGGTCAACCTACAAAAATCATCGCTGGTCCCAAGTCAGTGTCTGATCTTCCTGGGCAATGCAGTTCAACACTGCCAGGGGGCTGGTGCACCTTCCCAGGGAGGAAGCACAGGCACTCCGTCAAGGAGTTCGCAATCTGCTTCACCAGTCGCCTCGATCCTTCAGGTTTACCATGAGAGTTCTGGGCAGGATGCTAGCAGCGATAGAAGCGGTTCCATTTGCACAGCTGCACCTCAGGTGTCTCCAGCTGGGCATACTCAAGGCCTGGGACAAGAGCACTTTTACCACGGACAAGATGTTCCACCTATAGGAGGCAACCAAGTGATCGCTAAATTGGTGGCTCCGACCGAGGTCACTGACTAGGGGAAGTAATTTCTTCTGGGTCATTGGAAAATCCTGACCACAGATGCGAGCTTAACAGCATGGGCGCGGTGTACAGACACCACAGAGCGCAGGGCAAATGGTTGCCAGCGGAAGCAACCATGCCGATCATCATTCTGGAGATGCGAGCCATCTTCCTGGCATTGAAAGCGTTCCATCGCTCCCTGGCGGGGTCTCGCATCAGGATTCAAGCAGACAATGCCACGTGTCCAGGCAATGCAGGAAGTAAGACACATTTTTCATTGGGCGGAATTGACAGACTCTGTTTGGGAGTGGACAATTGGGAAGAAGACTTACTCAGTCGCCAGGGAGTAGACTCAGGAGAGTGGTCCCTGCATCATGACGTTTTTCGACAGATTTGCCAAGTTTGGGGGACTCCGTATTTGGACCTAATGGCATCGCGTCTCAACGCAAAAGTCCCCAACTTCATGGCCAGGTCGCACGACCCACAGTCGCTAGGAGCGGATGCTCTAGTGCAAGATTGGACACAGTTTCCAACTGCCATACATATTTCTCTGCCGCTGATTCCCAGAGTGGTGCGGATGATCAGACAGGAAGGGGTATCAGTCTTCCTCTTCGCGCCAGACTGGCCCAGACGAGCTTGGTATGCTGACATCGTGCAGCTCACAGGAGACGTACCGTGGCGCCTGCCAGATTGTCTGGATCTTCTGTCTCTGGGCCCGTCTGCCACCAGAATCCGGACCATGAACAGAGGGCGGAAGCCAGATCGGCTAGAATTTACTACCGCACCTTGAAAGCTTTCTTTACCTGGTGCGCCTCTTGAAATCAGGCGCCACTGCCATATTTTCTACCTAGGGTCCTGGTTTTCTGCAGTTGGGGCTGGACGCCAGCATGTCGCTAGGTTCGCTAAAGAGCCAAGTCTAAGCTCTCTCAGTGCTTTTTCAGCAACGCCGGCCGGCTAAGCTGCAGGTAAAGACGTTTCTTCAAGGGGTTTCCCGGTTGGTCCCTCCTTACAGAAGACCGCTGGACATGTGGGATCTTAACTTGGTGTGTCAGCATTGCAAGAACCACCCTTCGAGCCACTTGGGGAAATTCCGCTCCGCCTTCTATCCCAGAAGGTGGTGTTACTTGTTGCAATCACATCCCGCTGCAGAGTGTCAGAACTCTCCTGCAGATCGCCTTTTCTGTTTTTTCACCAGGATAAGGTTGTTCTCTGTACGGTTCAGTCATTCCTTCCCAAGGTGGGGTCCTGTTTCCATGTCAATGAGGAAATTTCCTTGCAGTCACTGTGTCCAGCATCGGTTCATCGGATTGAAAAGGCTGTGCGTACGCTGGACCTGGTCAGGTCACTGCCGAAATATGTGTCTAGGACAGCGCCTTTTCGGAAGTCTGATTTGCTTTTCTTTCTGGCAGAAGGCAGTCGCAGAGGCGTGCCAGCTGCAAAGGCGACCCTGGCTAGGTGGATCAGGTCCACCATTCAGGATGCCTATAGGCTCAAAAATTTGCCACTTCCGGACGGTATCAGAGTGAACTCTACCTGTGCAATAGAGGCTTCGTGGGCCATTCGGAACCAGGCATCAGCACAAGTGTATAAGGCAGCCACTTGGACTAGCCTACACACATTTACAAAACACTACAGGGTCCATACCCAAGTTCTATGGTAAATACAGGAAGTCACAGGTTTTCTAGATTTAAGCAGAGTCTCAGAAACCACAGCGGTAAACCCCTTATTACTCAAAATCCGCCTTTCAAGTTCCAGGCAGTCAGGTGTAACCGATCCTCCTGTGGGTGATGAAACGGCCCCTGGGAGAGGAGGTCTGGAAGGTCTGGAAGGACCCAAGGATCAGATACTGACATCTGTTGGAGCCAGAAGAACCACGGACTCCTCTGCCAGAAGGGGGCTATCAATATCACTCATGCCTGATCCTTCCGAATTTTGTGGAGGACTGTCGGTATTAGGATTAGAGGGGAAAAGGCATAGACCAGTCTCAAATCCCAGGGGATCAGGAGTGCATCTACCGCAACTGGACGATCCCTGGGATCCATGGACCAAAACAGACTCACTTGTCGGTTGGCCCGGGTCGCGAACAAATCTATGGTCGGGACCCCCCACATGTCCGTGATCTGGCGAAAAATTGCCGGATTCAGAACCCACTCTCCCTGGTGAAGGTGTACCCGGCTGAGGAAATCTGCTTTGTCGTTTTCTGTCCCTCTGATATGTACTGCCGATATGGAGGCTAGGTGTGCTTCCGCTAGGAAGAGGATTCGTTCTGCAACTCCCATCAGTGCCTTTTCCTTTGTCCCCCCTTGGTGGTTGATATAGGAAACTGTCACCTGAATGTCGGACAGGACTTTGACATGATGACCCACTAATGCTGGTAGAAAACCCACTAAGGCCCGTTCCACCGCCACCAATTCATGTTGGAGGAACTGAGTTGCATAGCCTCTGAACACTCCCCTTGAAGTATCTCCTGATCTAAATGGGCTCCCCACCTCGTGGGCCTGGCATCGGTTTGGACGGCCTTGGTAGCGGGGGACCACCAGGGAAACCCTGTGGACAGGACTGAACCGTCCAACCACCAGCGGAGAGATTGAAAGGTAGCTGGTTGTAGGGTCAATTTGCCCTCGAGATTCTGACCCACGACGTCTTGATATTTGAGAATGTCCCACTGTAGAGTCCTGGTATGAGCCTGGGCCCAACATACTCTCCGAATGCATGCTGTGAGAGAGCCCAGTAATGACACGGCCTGTCTGAGTCATGGTTGGAGAATCTATGGCATTTCGAACAAGAGTCTGAATGTACAGTATTTTGTCCGGTGGGAGACGACATTCTTGTATGGTAGAGTCCAAAAGGACACCTAAAGAAATCTGGGATGTTGACGGAGTTAATTTGGATTTGTCCATGTTGATGAGCCACCCCAGATTGTACAACATCTGAAGGACCCGATGGACTTGGTCTGCACAATGATGGGCTGACTTCCCAATGATCAAAAAATTGGCCAGGTATGGCACAATGAGGACATTCTGCTCCCTGAGGTGGGCCGAAACTTTTGAGATAATTTTGGTAAAAACCCGAAGAGCGATCGCTATGCCGAACGACAGGGTTCGGTACTGGAAATGAAGGACTTGGAAGTTCATCAGGACTGCCACGCGGAGGTACTGTTAGGACTGAAGACATAGGAGCATGATAAAATGCATCCTTCAAATTCAGGACTGCCATGTGGCAACCTGGAAAGAGCATTCTGACTGCAGACCCAATTGACTCCATCTTGAAAGCTGGCATCTACAGGAAATTGTTCCGACTTTTTAAGTTGGGAATCGTCAGGTTTTTTCCAGGAAGAGGGGAGAATAATACCCTTTCCCCTCTTCCTGGGTCGGAACCCGAACCAGGAAGAAGTTGTCCACGAGACTGAAGATCTCAATTTCCAGTGCCTGCCGCTTGACCTGCGATGATCTTGGAGGAGTGACCAGGAATCTGGACAGAGGAAAATGTGGAAACCAGAGTTTTAGACCGGATCTTATGAGGTCTAGAATCCAAGTGCTGAATGATAATTGAGCCCAGGCTGCAAGGAAGAAAAAGAGCCATCCTCCCACCTGGAGAAAAGTGTCACTTGGAAGACTTCTTGGAGTCACGGGAGGACCCCTTGAACATGAACCCCTTCCCACCCTTCCTCCGTTCAGACCAACCAGACTAGTCTTTTTTCGGGGAATATTTTCTGGACTAACGTCTACTCTGAAAAGGACATTTAAAAGAAGAAAAGGATAACTCCGGAAATTTCTTCTTTTTATCCCCGGCTTACTCCAAGGGGTCGTCTTGGGCTGTGCCAAACAAATATTCACCCTCGCAGGGAAGAAGACTCAGCTTAGTTTATGTCTGCAGATCAACCGGACAGTTCTTTAACCACAACGCCCTCCTGGCTGCATTGGAGGAAGCTGTGGATCTGGCTGTTAGCATGGTGGAGTCTGCCGCTGCATCTGCAAGAAAGGCTGCAGCTCCCTGCATATCGGGAATGGAGGCCAGAATTTCCTCTCTAGACATCCTATTTTTTAGTTGTGACACAAGTTGGTCCAGCTACACCATCAGGTACCTAAATATTTTTTTAAGGAATTGGTCAGCCTTCTTATCGAGTGGATCCTTTAGGGCAGAGGTCCCCAAGTCCAGGCCTCAAAGCCCGCAAACAGTGCAGGTTTTCAGGATTTCCTTAGTATTGCACAGGTGCTGATGTGATCATCTGCACAGGTAATGATTCCAAGCCCTGTGCAATACTAAGGAGATCCTGAAAACCTGCACTGTTGGGGACCTCTGCTTTAGGGTGCCCATGTCCTCAAATGGTAAGGCATATTTTTTGATGCCTTAGCTACTACCACGTCTAATTTGGATGCTTTATCCCATGATGAGCAAGATGCCTCTTCAAAAGGATATTTGTGTCTTAGAAAAGCAGTCGGAGCTCTCTTTTATCTGGTTTCTTACACTCTCTAGAAAAACTAGATCCTGGAGCCATTCATCCAGAGGGAAAGAACGACACTTCTTCTGTCCTAATTCCCTGAACATCAAATCCAATTTAGACAGGTGTGACTTCTCGTCCCCAATTCCCATTGTGGCTCGGATTGCTAACCAAACCGCCCACATCCTCTACCGAAAAACAATGGTGTCTACTGGAGTTGTCATCAGAAGAGGATGCTGAAGATGCTCTTGAGGACCCACACTCTCCTTCTGATCTATCAAAGTCAACTATGGGCTGAAGAGGTACATTAGAGGCAGATGACCATTGCTGTCCCTGAGATAAGGACCTAAATGCATTCTCCACCTGGGTCGTAATTAAGGTCTGTAAACTGGAAGAAAAACTCTGAGTCTCTTCCGTGATGGTCTGCTCTATACAAGCCCTTCACAGCTTTTCTACCCAGGCCACGGGAGTGCACACTCACAGAGCCTAACACTGCAAGTTTTTGATTTTAGCTGACGCCTTCCCAGACAAGAAAAATACAGAGCAGAAAGACATTCAGTAAAATGACATTCTTGGGAGTTCTCGCACCCATCAGATGTGAAGAGGTACCGGAGCTGGGGAAGGACCCTTGCCCAGCGACAATTCTTCTCTAGCGGTCTCATGGAAAGAGTGACTGATGCTGCAGTGTGACTTCTTTTTCTCTGTCTCCAGTGGAGGAGGGGCCTCCGTTTCCCACTCATCCTGCTACTGGACTTCTCTGCAAATCCAAGGGGCAAGGAAGCGAATGGAACACTGACGCACCGCTCCTATTCAAACTTCCCGCCTTTATGTGCTCTCTGTCACTGCCGCCACCGCCCCAGCTCAACCCGGAAGTCCAGGTTCGTCACGTGACCGGCCACATCATTGGGACCGGCCCCTGATGTCAGCAACTGGCGCAACGGACGCCAATCAGCGGGCCCCACCGCGCATGACATCACAGGCCTGCCTCCGGAAGTCTGGCGCACTCCGCACCCGGCAGACCGGGCACGTGCGCAGTCCCGAACACCCATTGGCGCCGTTTCCAGCATGGCACCGCCAGACAGAGGACCCCTGCAGACCGCCACAGCCTCCTCTCAGAGGGCCGTAGCCCCGGTGCCTGGACCAACAAGGCCTGATCCGACCACCCACGCTGCACCTAGGTAAGACCCCCTAGGGTCCCTCTGTGATCCAGCCGCTTGGTCCTCCATGCAGCTGTAGCGACCGGTGGTAAGGCCGCGGGTGTGTGTGTATGATCTTTCTCAACAGAATCCCCATACTCAGGTTTAACCGATAATAACATTTCTTTACTGTAAAACAGATTTATCTCACAGTCAACCGAACTATATGCGCACTTGTATATATTAGAGTCTCTGGATCTTCACTTCTTCCGGGTACGCAGCAAGAAAAGAAAACACAACAATGAAGGTGTCTTTCCCTAACTTTCCCTAAAATCACGTACCAGTCTTATCACAGAAGAAGATGTCGCTCCCACGTAGCAGGCCTGGGGATCTCCTCACTCTTCTTCTTTGGTCTCCTTCTGCAGGTAACAGTCTGTCTCTCCCAGTCTCAGGGCACACAGAGCAACAGCAGAAGGGAGATCACAGCAGCACAAATGGCTCCCTTATGTCGGTCACGGCCCCAGCACATGCACTCTGGGTGCTCGGCGGGCAAGGTTTTGCAGAGCGGCCAGAGTCACAGCACCAAAGTCCAGTGGCCCAGGATCAGTCACAGGGGCTTCTGCGGGGTGATTTTTCCGGCAAGGTGTAGCAAAGTAGTCCACTTTAAACAGACATCCGCAGGTAGATCTTCTCAGCTCTGGATTTATACTGCTCTGATTCTCTGCTTTCACTTCCTGGTTAAACAACAGAGATGGCTGGGAGTTTCCCAGCTCTGTGATTGTACAGTCCACTGATGCCCCCTGGTGGACAAGTGCGGACTGTGCACAGTTCATTTCAGTTTCAATTTCAATAATACAATCTGAATTGTACACCTCATTACATACCCCCCCACTTAAAGGTTGACAGTCCCTGTCAACAACCATCGGCTCCAAGGCAGTGATGGCCGTTGATATCACAGGGATTGATCTCCGGCGGAGTAGGGACCTCTGTTGGGGGAAACCGTCATCCCCCCGTTCACCTTCGCTCCCTTGTTCAGGGCTCACAATATCTCCAATAAACTCAGTCACGTTTTCTACCCGGGGAGAGTAGGATCGCCGGCGGTAGCGGCGCCGGTTGGGGGCAAATCTGCTTCCTTTAACGGGAACACCCCCAGGACCGGTGACGTCGGCGGCCTCTGTACCCCTCTCTCCCTTCACAACATCAAACTGTACCACCTCCCCATCACCAACGCTGCGGAGGCACTTACGAGGATTGTTACGCTTTATGGCAGTCTGATGTACAAACACGTCATCCTTTGTGTCATTCCTGTTGATGAAGCCATACCCATCGCGGACATTAAACCACTTCACCGTCCCCTGGACCCGAGTGGCCAGTACTTGCTTATCGGTCTGGCTCTGTCTCTTCACACCCTTTTCCCTGATCTCCCCTGCCGAGCGAACCGCTTTGGCTGGGCGTCTAGTTTAAAGGTGGCTGCTGTTGTGGGGCATGGCTTGCTGGTTCTGGTATATCGGACCACGGGTGGAGGATGCGGACAACGGTTTGCCCTATGGCGGGGGTCGCCGCATGTCCAGCACCTTCCCATAGGCCGACTGGGTTGCTGTCTCGCTTGCCTGTCCGCCTGTTGGTCTAGCATGAGCTGCAGCTGTAGTATCTGTTTCTGCAACTCTGCTACTATCTGCTTCAATTCTTCCGTGTCACTGCTCGGACTGCTGGCACCAGATATGGACCTGCAGGCCGTAGTATAAGTCTGGTTATAAGTTACTACCGGGAGGAGATTCTGTTGATCACACATCCTGCCGACTACGCCAGATGTAGCGACCGGTGGTAAGGCCGCGGGTGTGTGTGTATGATCTTTCTCAACAGAATCCCCATACTCAGGTTTAACCGATAACGATAATTTTGTTTACGTACCGTAAATTCTTTTTTCTTTAATCATCAATGGGAGACCCAGACAATGGGGTTTAGGGCACTGCCCTCCGGAGGTCACACTAGGTACTACAAGTTTGTAGACACCGCCTCCTCCGCTTATAAACCCCTACCGCAGGGAACATCCTCAGTTTGGTCCATAAGCTGCGAGGAGGAAATAAACCACACCCGAAACATCGGGAAGAAAGCCGTGCACAGACGGTTCAACAACCCGGCAAACACTGTCCCAACAGGGAACAGATCAACTGCAAAACATGCAACGGAACAACTGGGTGGGTGCTGGGTCTCCCATTGATGATTAAAGAAAAAAGAATTTACGGTACGTAAACAAAATTCTCTTTTTTCTGGTCATCATAATGGGAGACCCAGACAATGGGGATGTCCTAAAGCAATACCCCAGGGCGGGAAGAGTTCCTCAACAAGACGGATAACACATGGTTCCCTTTAAAGGTGGGCAACCGCCGCCTGGAGAACCCGCCTGCCCAAACTTGCATCCGCAGAGGCATGGGCATGCACCATATAGTGCTTAGAGAAAGTGTGTAGGCTGGACCAAGTGGCCGCCTGACACACCTGTAGAGCAGACGCTCGATGTCGCAAGGCCCAGGAGGCACCTACGGCTCTGGTAGAGTGAGCCTTCAATCCCACCGGGAGAGGCAAACCAGAAGACCGGTAAGCCTCTTGAATGGAAACCTTAATCCATCTGGCCAAGGTTGACTTTGAAGCCGCGGACCCCTTACAGCGACCTGTCGTAAGAACAAATAAGGAATCCGAACTCCTGAAGGAGGCGGTCCTGGACACATAAATGCGTATAGCTCTCACGAGATCTAGAGTATGGAGATCGCGCTCAACCTGATGAACGGGAGCAGGCAAAATGATGGGAGAACAATCTCCTGGTTCAGGTGAAAAGTTGAAACCACCTTCGGCAAGAATTCTGGCCGTGGGCGCAACACCACCTTGTCTTGGTGAACCACCAGAAAGGGTGACTTGCACGATAGTGCAGCCAATTCTGAGACCCTCCTCAGAGATGTAATCGCCACCAGAAAGGCCACTTTCTGGGACAGGCGAGATAGAGAAACATCCCTCAGAGGCTCAAACGGCGGTTTTTGTAGTGCCGCCAGGACCATGTTAAGGTCCCAATGGTCCAGAGGTCTCTTGTAGGGCGGAACCATCCGTGACACCCCCTGAAGAAATTGACGGACCTTCGGGAGGAGCGCCAATCGCCTGTCAAACAGCACAGAAAGTGCTGATACTTGACCTTTCAAAGAGCCAAGGGATAATCCCAATTCCAAACCCGACTGTAGGAAGGCCAACAACGTCGGGATGGACAAGGGCCACGGGGACCGTCCACCAGAGGCACACCAGGTAAAAAAGATTTTCCACGTTCTGTGGTACATTTTCCTGGAAACGGGTTTCCTAGCCCGATTCATAGTGGCCACCACTGTAGGAGAGAAACCCCTGGAAGTCAGCAGCCAGGCCTCAAGAGCCATGCAGTCAATCTGAGGGCCTTGGAATTGAGGTGGAAGAATGGGCCTTGCGCGAGTAAATCTGCGCGATCTGGAAGAGCCCACCTGTGTCCGCCTGACAGTTGCCACAGGTCCGGATACCAGGACCTCCTGGGCCAATCCGGAGCCACTAGAATGGCTACTCTGCACTCCGATCTGATTTTCCACAGAACCCTGGGAATCAGAGCCAGAGGCGGGAACACATACGGTAGATGGAATCTGGACCAACTCAGGATCAGGGCATCCGCCCCCAGAGACTGAGGATCCCAGGATCTCGCCATGTATTGCGGCACCTGATGATTGAGCCGCGAGGCCATCAGATCCACGTCCGGAGTGCCCCATCTGCCGCAGATGTCCCGGAAGACGTCTGGATGTAGAGACCACTCTCCGGCGTCCATCCCCTGCCGGCTCAGGTAGTCTGCCTCCCAGTTCTCGACCCCTGGGATGTGAACTGCGGAGATCAGGCAGTCGTTTTCCTCTACCCACGACAGAATGCGGTGGACTTCGGCGAGGGCCTGAGCGCTTCTGGTCCCTCCCTGATGATTTATGTAGGCGACGGCCGTCGCATTGTCGGACTGTACCCGAATGGGCTGTCCTGTCAGGAATTTCTGAAACGCCAGGAGCGCCAGATAGACCGCCTTGATCTCCAGTACGTTGATCTGCAACGTCGACTCCGACTGAGTCCAGAGGCCTTGAGCCCTGTGATGTAAGAACACCGCCCCCCAGCCCTTCAGACTGGCGTCGGTGGTCACCACTAACCATGATGGTTTGAGAAATGACCGGCCCCGTGACAAGTGACGTGGCTGGAGCCACCACTGCAGGGAGTCCCTGGTCGGTTGTGACAGTGTCACCAACCGATTCAGAGATATCGCTCTCTTGTCCCATCGGCGAAGAATCTCCAGCTGGAGAGAACGGAGACGAAACTGTGCAAAGGGCACCGCCTCTATCGCCGCTACCATGCGTCCCACCAGTCTCATCAACGCCCGAAGGGATGAGTGAGGTGACAGGAGAACATTCTGTACTCCTGAGTGGATCGCCAGCTGCTTGGATTGAGGTAGAGACACCAGGGCCGAGTCCGTGTGGAAGTCCATGCCCAGATATGTCAATGACCTGGTCGGAACCAGGGTCGACTTCTGAGTATTGAGAAGCCACCCGAACTGTTCCAGAGGCCTCATGGTCACCTCCAGGCTCACCCGACAAAGGTCTTCCGATGGCGCCCTGACCAATAGGTCGTCCAGATAAGGTATGACGGCGTGACCCTGCACATGCAGGAGAGCCATCATAGAGGCCATCACCTTCGTGAACACCCGTGGTGCTGAGGCCAACCCGAAGGGTAGGGCCACAAATTGGCAGTGTTCGTCCCCCACTGCGAATCGTAACCAGCGCTGATGAGCCGGTGCAATGGGCACGTGAAGGTAAGCGTCCCTGATATCGATGGACGCTAGGAAGTCTCCCTGCGACACAGCCGCTATCACGGAGCGCAGGGATTCCATGCGGAACTTCCGAACCAACACGTGACGGTTGAACAATTTGAGGTCCAGGACCGGTCGAAAGGAGCCGTCCTTTTTCGGGACAATAAAGAGGTTGGAGTAAAAACCCCTGAACCTCTCTGCCGTGGGCACTGGGACCACTACTCCGTCTCTGCGGAGTCCCTCCAACACCCGGTGAAAAGCCTGAGCCTTTTCTGGGGATGGAACAGACCGATGGAATCGGGATAACGGTTTTGATGTCAGCTCTATCCTGTAACCTCGCGAGACTACGTCTCGAACCCACTGATCTTGAACGTGAAGTAGCCACCTGTCCTGGAATCGAGACAGGCGGCCCCCCACCTGTGGGGAGGCAGGATGAGAGAGCGAGTCATGTCGAGGCGGGCTTGGGGGTGGCAGCTGCTGCCCCCGCCGGCTTCTTCTGACGACTCTTGGAGCGCCACTGAGTAGCTGGCTTGCCCCCTCGGTCCGCGCGAGCGGACGTCGCGGATGACTGCGAGCTGGAGCGAAAGGACCACTGTTTAGGGTTCCTTTTAACGGTATACCGTGGCTTAGGCTTATTCTGCGGGATCTTAGACTCAGCAGAATCCTTTATCAGCTTGTCCAGCTCGGTGCCAAAAAGCCTGTCACCAGCGAACGGAAGATTCTGCAGAATCTTCTTAGACGTGGCATCTGAGTCCCAAAGACGTAGCCACAACAACCTGCGGATCGCTATCGCATTGGCCGAAGCCACAGCTGAGCGAGTGGCAGTTTCCAAAGATGCCGTCCTGGCATAATCCGCATAGGCCCTTGCCCTCTCGGTAAGCGCCAGGACCTCTGGACTGGATCTTGCCAGGTCCGTGATACCATCCAAGCAGGTAGTAATCGCTTGTAAGGTCCAGACCGTGGCAAAATTAGGGGCAAATGAAGACCCCACAGCCTCATAGGAAGACTTGGCGAGTTGCTCGACCTGTCTATCAGTCGCATCCTTCAATGAGGAGCTATCAGAGGCAGAAAACAGGGAGCGTGCAGCAATTCTAGTCATGGAAGCGTCCACCTTTGGAGACTGCGACCATTCCTGAAGCACCTCCTGGGAGAAGGGGAAGCGATTGTCCTTAGGTTTACGGACATAGCGCCGCCCAGGATGTAACCTGGGTGCTCTAACCACCCTTCCAAAATTAGTGTGGTCCATGAAAGAGCCACTTGGTCTAGCCTCTGGCCGCAGCCATTGATAGACCTCCTTCGGGTGCACGATCACCTCTTCAGGGGAGTCACGAGACGTAAGGTCTCATTGATGGAGGACACCAGATCCTCCACCCCATCTGGAGGTTCAGACACAGACCCGAGAGTAGAACCCCCATCATCTTCCTCACCATCAGAGGAAAGCTCCTCCTCAGAGAGAGCCTGGAGCTCGGGTGACTCCTCACGACGAGCCCGCTTAAGGGGTCTCACAGCAGAAGAGGGAGACACCCGGGGGTAACTGGAAGGAGTAGCTGGGTTTTCCAGTCTCCTATGAAGTGCCTCCAGTGACTGCGACATGGAGGACATCTGGGTCAGCAGGGATTCATTGATCCTATTCTGCGTTTCCCATGGTCCTGGGATCACCTGAACCTCAGGGTACAGCACCGGAGCTGCTGCCTCAGCAGAGCCAGTCCGGGCTTCTGGGCGTCCGCAGTTATTGCAGGACCCCTCCACCAGTGTACTATTGCATGTAGTACAGGTAATGGTGGCATCTGCCGCCTTAGCAGCAAGCTTCCTAACTGAGGACATAGCCACAGTAGGGGATGTATAAGCCAAGTCGTACAGACAAACAAACCGGGATCCCGGTGGCTTACCAACCGCAGTAAAGCGGTGGGAGGAAGCGGTGTGTGTGTGACCTCCGCGAGTTCCGGTCTCCCTCTGAAGTGCAGACACGCGCTGCCGTAGATCCCAGCCGGGAAGTGAGGGAGAAGATGGCCGCCGCCAGTAAAGTCGTGGGCGGCGCCGAGAACACGCGGGAAGCACACACACACGCCCCCCCGGTGACGTCACCGCAAGGGCTGCCTCCTCTCTTCCAGACAGCCTCAAAATGGAGGTGCTGGAGCCCGCAGCGCGGGAAATAGTGTAAAACACATTACACACACACGGACTGCAATTACATCCAAAGATCAGCAGTCTCCGGCCTCAGCCCCTGTGACACACAGGGCGGTCAGCCAGGGTGCCCCCAGCACAGGGTACACCTCCAGATCCGCGGACCCGAGGGTAACGCGCGGTCTGAGTGTCAGGTCACATAAAGTGACAGACACTACCCCCAGGCACACAGGAGACACAGAGTGCCTCAGTGCCGGTCCGGTCTGTAAGCACCATTTAGGGAGGCCTCGGACGGGGGTTCAGCCCAGTCCGGAATGTAAGCACCATTTAGGGAGGCCTCGGACTGGGCCGGCTCCAGTCCGGTCTGTAAGCACCATTTAGGGAGGCCTCGGACGGAGCGGAGCTGTGCAAGGCTCCCATCTCCCACTCTCCAGAGCCTCCCAGAGGGATGGAAAGGAGCGCGACAGCGTACCGGGAGAACACAAAGTGTCCAGGCTCTAGGCCCTCCGGTACCTCCACCTGCGTGTGCCACAAGGGTGAGCGGGGAGGCTGTCGCAGGTCCCGACCAGGACCATATTACCTTGTCTTCAGACGCCATCACGTAAGTAGTGAGAATGCAGTGAAGTGCAAGCAAAGCGTGATCCTCCGAGCACACTAAGTTTAAAACTGAGGATGTTCCCTGCGGTAGGGGTTTATAAGCGGAGGAGGCGGTGTCTACAAACTTGTAGTACCTAGTGTGACCTCCGGAGGGCAGTGCCCTAAACCCCATTGTCTGGGTCTCCCATTATGATGACCAGAAAAATAACATTTCTTTACTGTAAAACATATTTATCTCACAGTCAACCGAACTATATGCGCACTTGTATATATTAGAGTCTCTGGATCTTCACTTCTTCCGGGTACGCAGCAAGAAAAGAAAACACAACAATGAAGGTGTCTTTCCCTAACTTTCCCTAAAATCACGTACCAGTCTTATCACAGAAGAAGATGTCGCTCCCACGTAGCAGGCCTGGGGATCTCCTCACTCTTCTTCTTTGGTCTCCTTCTGCAGGTAACAGTCTGTCTCTCCCAGTCTCAGGGCACACAGAGCAACAGCAGAAGGGAGATCACAGCAGCACAAATGGCTCCCTTATGTCGGTCACGGCCCCAGCACATGCACTCTGGGTGCTCGGCGGGCAAGGTTTTGCAGAGCGGCCAGAGTCACAGCACCAAAGTCCAGTGGCCCAGGATCAGTCACAGGGGCTTCTGCGGGGTGATTTTTCCGGCAAGGTGTAGCAAAGTAGTCCACTTTAAACAGACATCCGCAGGTAGATCTTCTCAGCTCTGGATTTATACTGCTCTGATTCTCTGCTTTCACTTCCTGGTTAAACAACAGAGATGGCTGGGAGTTTCCCAGCTCTGTGATTGTACAGTCCACTGATGCCCCCTGGTGGACAAGTGCGGACTGTGCACAGTTCATTTCAGTTTCAATTTCAATAATACAATCTGAATTGTACACCTCATTACACAGCCCATCCAGAACCGCTGTTCCTGAGGCTCCCCGTCCAAGGACAAGTAACCAACTGACATGGGGAGAGGAACTTTTAAAGCCTGGTGGTTCCCTGTCCTTGAAGGGCAGATCCCTCTCTCGTTCTGGGTGCTGTCATGGACGACCGATAAAAATTCTATTGGTGTACAGCCAGGCCATCAGATACAATTGGATATATTCCAACCCTACCTTGAGGACCTCAGAAAGATTTTTTTTTAACCAGGGCTACCATCCAAAAGCAATCGAGAACCAGATTACAAGAGCCACCAGAATATCAAGGAATCATCTCCTACATTACAAAACTAGAGAAGAAAACAACAGAGTTCCTCTCGTAGTCACTTACAATACAAGTCTGGAGATGCTAAGAGGAGCCGCACGGAAACTGCAACCACTCCTACAAAAAGATGCCCGACTAAAATCAATACTTTAGACAACCTTCGAATCTAAAAAACATCATTGTCAGAAGCGCCCTGTCCTCTCCAGCAGCAACAGGAACCTTTCCCTGCAACCAGAACAGGTTCAAAACATGTCCATCTATAATGACAACCAACAAGATAAAGATTACCGACACATATCATGACTACAAGATCCCAGGTAACTTCAGTTGCATCACAAGCAATGTGGTATTTAATTATACGTCCCAAATGTCCAACAGGTGGCATGTACGTAGGGGAGACCGGACAAAAATTCAGAAGGAATTCTCATCACCACACAATAAAAGAAAGGTGTATGGATCTAGCCCTCACCACAGTGAAACCGATATGAGGCTGCTCATCTTAAAAAGCAACTTCAAATCTCAGAAAGAGAATTTGGGAATACAAATTGATAACAACCTTTGACACATTCAAAACAGGATTAAATGTCTCACATGGATTCATGCGTTTTTATATTAAATGAAAGGGCATTTGGGGATATCACATCTTCCGACAGACTCCATTTAGAGGACAATGAACTTTCTCGCACCGAATTATGGCTTTCTACAACTCACTGAGGAATCTTCAGGTTTCCACAGGCCATTAATAGAACAATAATACAGACAAGTTTTATGCAGAGAAACCAGGCACCTTCCGTATGGCTGGGGTGGCTAACACAATCAACGCCTGCAGCATTTAGTTAGAAGCCCTCGGTGACAGATGTTGCACACCCTATTTCAGACGAAACCACAGTCAATATAGTAGAAAGGAAGCAGGGCGGCACTCACTGGTTTATAGTAATCCTTTATTCATTATTCATCGTTATAGATGTGTTCAGCAGGGGGAGTGGGAATGGCAGACAATGGCTGCCATTTCGCAGGGCTGTGCCGCTTCAACGGGTCCAGCCCTGCCGTCATCCGCCATCCCCACTCCCCGCTGAATACATCTATAACAATGAATAATAAAGGATCACTATAAAGCAGTGAGTGCCACCCTGCTTCCTTTGTACTATAAGAACAATAATACAATCGGTTCCTCTTATCTTATAATTTTGACTTTACCTCCCCAGCTCCTCTCCCCCTCCCTAGCCTGACTCTGCTTTACGTCACCTGTCGTATTTACTACATCATCTAACCCTGATTTTTTTTGCTTATGTATGTGTCTTCAGAATTTGTGTCATCATCAGCCTGATGAAAGGCCATTATGTCATGAAAGCTTGCTTCACTTACCATCTTTTCAGTTAGCCATTAAAAGGTATTAACCACTGAGGACACTCGTATTCCAATATTTTTCTATCTACTGGCTAACACACTAAAAAAATGTTTGTAAACCATTGTTTTTTTTTATTGAGTTTTAACATAAACATCAAATAACAAGAAACATTTCCCCTAATCGGGGGTATGAAGTATTACAACAAATCAGGGGGGGGGGGGGGGGGAAGGTAATCAGAAGAGAGGCCAGGAAGAGTATCAAATCAATAGCTATAAAGTGAGTAATCTAACATATATATAAAACTGTATACGTCAGAGTGCCAATTGGATGCAGGCTAACTTACTCAGGGATCTCAACCAGATTGTGTGCTGAGGATACCCGAGGGTCCCACCAATTCGAGACTCTAGCCTTCTAGTGAGGTCATGAGCTAACATAATCTCATAGGCAAAAGCAAAATGCTGATTTAGGCGTACTATAACTTCCGCCCTAGTAGGGATCTCTGGCGACCTCCAGTGGGCAGCAATTTTAAGTCGGGCCGCTATGAGGACATTAGCGATTATCGGTGTTAGCACAGAGGGAAAGGTATCCAAATCTATTCCAAAAGGAGCCAGTGGCGATTCGAGTGTGAGCGGGAGACCCTTAAGCGAGATGAGTAAAGCTTCCACCTCCCCCCGAAATCGTCCAACCACTGGACAGGTCCACCACATATGAGATTCTGTGCCAGGTATGGAGCAGCCCTTCCAACAGCGTGGTGAAGCCGGAGGGGTCCTTCCTCGAAATTTAGCTATACGAGCTGGAGTGAAATACCAATCTAACAGATGTTGCTTAGATTGTTCAATGTGGTTGATGCAGGATGTAAAGCGAGTGCTTTGGGCAGAGGCCGCATGCCATTGGTCCAGGGAAGACGAAAAGGCCAGTCTAGATTCCCATTTAAGCATATGTGGGAGTTTGGTTTGGGATCTATAGTCAATGAGGGCTTTGTAAATGATGGACACTCCTTATCAGGAATGGGAGGTCTGTTTGAAGAGGGATTTCAGGCGAAGATTGTAAGTCGTAAAGTCAAAGTCAGGTAAAGTGATGGAACTAACAAAATGGTGGAGTCGATAGTAAGTAAAGAAACTGGAGGGGGGGGAGGAAGTATTTGGACACCAAAGACGGAAATGTCAGTAGCTCGCTCTCTCCCAGAACATCTCCTAGCACCCCAATACCCCTCTCTCTCCACAGATGCATGGATAAATCCTGTATTAGGGCCTCAATCACATCCAGCGTTATATGTCGAAAGAGAAAAGGGAAATGTGGTCTACTAAGTCCAAACCTTTGGTTCAGAACAGCACGCATAGAGAGTAATGAATCCGATGGGCAATGTTGTTGCAATAAATTCATTTCAAGCAAGAGCCTGGTAGATCTCGGAGGAGCAAAGTAGGTTTCGACCTGTAGCCACATAGAAGCGGGGACTGAGCAGTACAAACATTTTTTACCTTAATGTAATATATGTACACAGTGACTGTGCCAGCAGAATAGTGAGTGCTGCTCTGGAGTATAATACAGGAGGTGACTCAGGATCAGTAATGTAATGTATGTACACAGTGACTGCACCAGCAGAATAGCGAGTGCTGCTCTGGAGTATAATACAGGAGGTGACTCAGGATCAGTAATGTAATGTATGTACACAGTGACTGCACCTGCAGAATAGTGAGTGCAGCTCTGGAGTATAATACAGGAGGTAACTCAGGATCAGTAATGTATGTACACAGTGACTGCACCAGCAGAATAGTGAGTGCAGCTCTGGAGTATAATACAGGAGGTAACTCAGGATCAGTAATGTAATGTATGTACACAGTGACTGCACCAGCAGAATAGTGAGTGCAGCTCTGGAGTATAATACAGGAGGTAACTCAGGATCAGTAATGTAATGTATGTACACAGTGACTGCACCAGCAGAATAGTGAGTGCAGCTCTGGAGGACAATACAGGAGGTAACTCAGGATCAGTAATGTAATGTATGTACACAGTGACTGCACCAGCAGAATAGTGAGTGCAGCTCTGGAGTATAATACAGGAGGTAACTCAGGATCAGTAATGTCATGTATGTACACAGTGACTGCACCAGCAGAATAGGGAGTGCAGCTCTGGAGTATAATACAGGAGGTAACTCAGGATCAGTAATGTAATGTGAGTTACCTCCTGTATTATAGTCTACAGCTGCACTCACAGTTTTGCTAGTGCAGTCACTGTGTACATACATTACATTACTGATCCTGAGTTACTGCCTGTATTATACTCCAGAGCTGCAATTGCTATTCTGCTAGTGCAGTAACTGTGTACATACATTACATTAGTGATCCCGAGTTACATTTTGCATTATACTCCAGAGCTGCCCTCACTATCTGCTGGTGCAGTCACTGTGTACATACATTACATTAGTGATTCTGAGTTACCTCCTGTATTATACTCCAGAGCTGTATTCACTATGCTGCTGTTGCAGTCACTGTGTATATACATTACATTACTGATCCTGAGTTACCTCCTGTATTAGGGTATGTGCTCACGGTCCGGAGGAGCTGCGTGTTGGACGCAGCTCCTCTGGACCTGAGTGAAGCCGCGGGTAGCCGCAGGGAGATCGCAGCCGCCCTGTACTCACCATGTGCGGTGGATGCAGAGCGGCTTCTCCCTGCAGTCACATGCTGCGGAGGAGTGGACTGCCAGCAACCCGCACCGCAGCTTCAAACTGCTGGTGGGTTAACCATAGTGAGGATGGGATTTCTTGAAATCCCATCCACTATGCTTATACTGTACTACGCAGCGATTTGGACGCAGTGGCAAAACGCTGCGTCCAAAACACTGTGTATACTGACCGTGAGCACGCACCCTTATACTCCGGAGCTGCACTCACTATTCTGCTGGTGCAGTCACTGTGTACATCCATTAGTGATCCTGAAATCTCATTTTCTCACAGTTTAGCCATTTATCCACCTCACCCAGCTCTCTCTGTTCTCTGGGATCATTACCCTATTCTTTCTACGTGGATTTTTATGTAAATTAAAAGCTGCTTAGTATTAGGAAAAGCTGAGATTTCAGACTTCCGCAGACACTTGTTTTTTTTTTTCCTGACTTGAATTGGAAAACCGCTGTGTTTTTAAAATCTGCAGCAATAAATGTGTTTTTTCACCCATAAAAGACAATGAGAGGAACAAGGAGGTACTGTGGGATTTGAAACCGATGCATTTTTGTAGTTTTCCCAAGTATAATCCATAATACAAGGTGTTCAGCCGTCAATGCAAGAAATGAAACTATAAAACATTTTTTTGAAGAAAGGAAAGCAAATTGTTCAAGAGAAAAGGATTTTTTATATTTATTACAACTGGCATTGTTCCCTTTTAACACATTAATAATTGAATTACCACTAATATACTGAACAGAGAGTGAGACTGGCTTCACACTACGGTTTTGTTCCTGTCTGTGGGATACTGTTTTTTGCAGGACCACACAGACAGGTCCGGATTGTAACTCCAGATGCCATTTCTGTATCCAGATCCGGGATTTTGACAGATCCGGACACAGAAAGAGCTGGGGAGACCTGAGCCAGGCAAGTGGTGTCAGTGCTGTTTACTTTCACTTTAGCAGTGTATCTACATACACTGCTAAAGTGACATTAAATAAAGGAATGGTTAAAACTGTTTTCTGGGTGTATTTTGGATGCATACGGGCTCCAGTAGGTCTCCTGCAGTATTTGCGGCGGCTGTGGTGTATTTCTACTGAAGATTCATCAGAGAAATCCACCTTCTGCCACTTTTCCAGCGTCCATCTGTTTAGCAGGCTGTGGGACTTTGCAAAAGCCACACGGTTTGTTATTAGCCTTTTGTTTAGTGCTGGCTTCTGGGCACTGATTCGACCATGGTGGCCATTTCGAGACAGAATCCTACAGAATGTTCCAGTTGACACAGGGACTTGAGGTGACCAGGCCTGTTGGAGCTCTGCTGCAGTGGAAGTGCTTGCTTTGGATTTTCTAACTAACAAATGCTCCTCCTGAGCAGTTGTCTTGCGGGGTCTGCTGGACCTGGGCTTGTCAAACATATCTCCAGTCTCTTTAAATCTTTTTTTAATTCTTTGTACTTGACGCTGAGACACATTAAAGGTGCCAGCCACCTCTGCAATGAATCTGGTCTTCAGCCTCTTGATAATCAAGGCTTTGGGTACAGGGTGGATTTTTGGCATGTTGTCAGAGCTCAAGGTGCAGTTCAAGTGAAGGTCTGGGCTGCTGGATTTCTTTTTATACAGACCCACTAATTAAACGATCATTTACTGAGCACAGGTGAGGATGTAAACTAGGATTGGGTGCATTATATGACCAGGCGACAAAACGTTTGTCTTGCCAAAATCTGCCCATTCTGTGTTCATTAAATGATCAATATTTCAGCATTGATGCCAATTTATTTTTTTAACCTAAACCACACTTTCAGCTTTCGAAAGAGTAATTTATATAACCAATGGATGAATTTAACGTCAGGTTCTAAGCTTTTATTTACATAACATGGATAATCGACATAACTTTTGTCAGGGATTGTATATAAACAGAGTTCAGTAATTCAGATCCCTACAAACATGGAGATGCTTTTTATCAGCATATTGAGGCATTTTTCACCCTTTCATTTTTGTGTGTTCTGTCATCACCATTTAGCATGGGACATATAAGACTTTGTGTGTGTGCTCCAAATTAAAATCATTGAGATCTCGTACATATGTAACAGAGCAGCCCCCTCTGAGACAGAACGCATCAGAAGCAGCTTTCTTTGTCTCAATGTTATAAGGTACCGTCACACGCCGCAATCTTGTCAGGCGATAATACGTGCGCGCTCACGGTTTTCATGCCCGCCGATGGCGTCGTCACACGCCGCAATTGCGCCCTGAACCTAAGGCGATGCGTCGATCCGGAAATCGCCTCACCTACAGCGGAACCAATCTTGCCTCATTCCATCGCCGCTTCACACGCAATCTCAAAGGCAATGTGGGCGTACATGTTCAGCGCGGTGAGGAGATAGGAGTGCCACAGTGGTTTACACAGCGCCCCATACACGCTCATTGGACAACGCAACAACGTTACGATTGGTCAGCCTGCTCTGGAAGGCTGGCTAATACATGACGCCATTGTCTATCGGAGTTTGTCACAAATACACGGTCGTATTGTCAATTGTGGCTCCTCCAACATACTTTTGAGGTGCCAAAGTGTCGCACAGGAGCGGTCTTGTGCAGTACAGTGGATTACACTAAGAATGGCTAGGTGTGTGTCTGTAGGTGATTGCGGTAAGCTACAAACAACACTATGGACATATGTTACTATAAAAACTTTTTTCCAGTACATAAAGTAGTCTGGGGTTTTGTCAGTTGCTACAACTGTTAATACATCACTTAATCAAGAGAACAACAGTTGATAAGCAAAAGGGATTACATTTATTAGAAAAATCCACATAGTTCAGGTTAAATACAGATAAGTAAAATTTCAAGGGTTTTTAAAGTGCTCAGTGATAGCATGAATGTTTACATGAACGGAGTTCACCCTCCAACATTATATGATTCAAACACATACATGATGACATGTGGCTCTTACATATATTATAAGCAGATGCAGGGATTTATACATTGTAACAGTACAGAGAGGTACACAATGGTCAGTTCACAATCTCAATTGAATTAGAAACTTAGGACGCCCCCTGACGAAGCCACACGGCGAAACGACGTAGGGGCAGGGCGTGCACGGAGGAACCCTGCAGCACGAGCTGGTATGATCAATATACATTGTTAACAACACCGACTGTGAGCTCTGGGTAACCTGAAAGGGAATAGGTAAGGGGTACTTCACACACAAAAACTTTCCAGCGATCTCACCAGCGATCCGACCTGGCCGGGATCGCTGGAAAGTCTCTCTGGAGTCGCTGGTGAGCTGTCAAACAGGCAGACTCACCAGCGACTCAGCAGCCGTGAGATCGCTGGTAACTATGATAAACACCGGGTATCTAGGCAGCGCACACTGCTTAGTTACCCAGTGTTCATCATGGTTACCAGCATCCTCCCGCTTACAGGCTGCGCTAAGCAGGAGGATACTGGTAACAATGATAAACACCAGGTAACTAGACGGCGCACGCTGCCTGGTTACCCAGTGTTTATCATGGTTACCAGCCTGTGAGGTCGCTGGATCGCTGGTCTCCCACGGTCACACGCGCGGATGCGTGCTGACCAGCAGGAGATCAAAGACCAAAAAATGGTCCTGAGCGACGTGCAGCCACCAGCGAACTAACAGCAGGGACCAGGTCGCTGGTGCGTGTCACACGCTGTGACATCGCTGGGGAGGTCGCTGTGACGTCACAAAACCTGTGATCTTGCAGCAACATCACTAGCGATGTTGCAGTGTGTGAAAGTATCCTAACCTAAGGCAGAGTACATGAGAAAGAATAGGAGGTTATCACAGAGGTGGTGTTTCAATGATGTATTAACATCTTCATGAATTGGGTAAAACAGATGTTCCTTAGCAAGGGGTTGGCATTGTAGTATCGACATATGTAAACTGTGAATTGACCACCCTTTGTTATTACTGGGATGTGTCTAATTCAATTGAGATTATGAACTGACCATTGTATACCTCTCTGTACTGTTACAATGTATAAATCCCTGCATCTGCCTATTATATATGTTAGGTGGCCGTCACACGGTTCAATTTAATGCACGATATCGCTAAAGCGATCTGCTTTTTGATCGCTTAAGCGATATCGTTTGTGCATCGCTGCGTGCAATCAAGCGATTTTACAATGTAAAATTGCTTGATCGTTACATCGCAGATATGAGAGCCGGAGCTCATATCAAGCGATCATCGCTTGTTCAATCTGCTTCATCGTGGTGTGTGACACCACAATGAACGATCTCCCAGCAGCAGAGCCTATGCTGGGAGATGGTATCTATGGTAAACGTCGGGTTACTAAGCGCCGCGCGGCGCCTAGTAACCCGATGTGTACCATAGTTACCAGCGATTTCGCTGCCCCACATCGCTGGTGAGTCTGTCTGTGTGACATCTCACCAGCGATGTGAGCGATATTGTTAGCGATCGCGCGTGCACGTGATCGCTTACAATATCGCTCTCGATATTGTAGCGTGTGACGGCCGCCTAAGAGCCACATGTCATCATGTATGTGTTTGAATCATATAATGTTGGAGGGTGAACTCTGTTCAGGTAAACGTTCATGCTGTCACTGAGCAGTTTAAAAACCCTTGAAATTTTACTTATCTGTATTTACCCTGATTTTTCTAATAAATGTAATCCCTTTTGCTTATCAACTGTTGTTCTCTTGATTAATCTATGGACATATGTGCCTGCATTGGTCACCACGCACACTGGCGCCGCCAACCAAGGTTCAGGGCGCTAACAAGGTAGACATCCGCGGAGTAGGAGCAGTACAATGTATCCAGCAGCATCACCAAAATCACACACGCAGGGTGATTGTAGTGCGTGGCCCATGACTCCCATCTACGATGTGTAGCCCAACATCTGAGCTGTCATGTGTGGCACTATACTCCACACAGCGCAACTTAATACACGCCGACAACATAGCTTGCGCTATTGCACTGAGTTTGCGGACGGTTGTGTAGCTGAAGAAGTGTGTGGTGCTGAACAGACAGCTCTTTAAATATGGCGCGGTGTCAGCTGACAGCCAATGGGAACACAGTAGCCCACACCAATCACATCGCAGTCACATCACAGCGGGTGACATCACTGCAGAGTCACATCACAGCGGGTGACATCACTGCAGTCGCATCACACCGGGTGACATCACTGCGGAGTCACATCACAGCGGGTGACATCACTGCAGAGTCACATCACAGCGGGTGACATCACTGCAGAGTCACATCACAGCGGGTGACATCACTGCAGAGTCACATCACAGCGGGTGACATCACTGCAGAGTCACATCACAGCGGGTGACATCACTGCAGAGTCACATCACAGCGGGTGACATCACTGCAGAGTCACATCACAGCGGGTGACATCACTGCAGAGTCACATCACAGCGGGTGACATCACTGCAGAGTCACATCACAGCGGGTGACATCACTGCAGAGTCACATCACAGCGAGTGACATCACTGCAGAGTCACATCACAGCGGGTGACATCACTGCAGAGTCACATCACAGCGGGTGACAGCACTGCAGAGTCACATCACAGCGGGTGACATCACTGCAGAGTCACATCACAGCGGGTGACATCACTGCAGAGTCACATCACACCGGGTGACATCACTGCAGAGTCACATCACACCGGGTGACATCACTGCAGAGTCACATCACACCGTTTGACATCACTGCAGTCACGTCACACCGGGTGACATCACTGCAGAGTCACATCACAGCGGGTGACATCACTGCAGTCACATCACACCGGGTGACATCACTGCAGAGTCACATCACACCGGGTGACATCACTGCAGAGTCACATCACACCGGGTGACATCACTGCAGTCACATCACACCGGGTGACATCACTGCAGTCACATCACAGCGGGTGACATCACTGCAGAGTCACATCACAGCGGGTGACATCACTGCAGAGTCACATCACAGCGGGTGACATCACTGCAGAGTCACATCACACCGGGTGACATCACTGCGGAGTCACATCACACCGGGTGACATCACTGCAGAGTCACATCACACCGGGTGACATCACTGCAGAGTCACATCACACGGGTGGACATCACTGCCAGAGAGTCACATCACAGCGGGTGACATCACTGCAGAGTCACATCACAGCGGGTGACATCACTGCAGAGTCACATCACAGCGGGTGACATCACTGCAGAGTCACATCACAGCGGGTGACATCACTGCAGGAGTCACATCACAGCGGGTGACATCACTGCGGTGTCACATCACAGCGGGGTGACATCACTGCAGAGTCACATCACAGCGGGTGACATCACTGCAGAGTCACATCACAGCGGGTGACATCACTGCGAGTCACATCACACGGGTGACATCACTGCGGAGTCACATCACACCGGGTGACATCACTGCAGAGTCACATCACACCGTGTGACATCACTGCAGTCACGTCACACGGGTGACATCACTGCAGAGTCACATCACAGCGGGTGACATCACTGCAGTCACATCACCGGGTGACATCACTGCAGAGTCACATCACACCGGGTGACATCACTGCAGTCACATACCACAGCGGGTGACATCACTGCAGAGTCACATCACAGCGGGTGACATCACTGCAGAGTCACATCACACCGGGTGACATCACTGCGGAGTCACATCACTGCAGATCTCAAGTCACACACGGGTGACATCACTGCAGTCACATCACACGGGTGACATCACTGCAGTCACATCACACGGGTGACATCACTGCAGAGTCACATCACAGCGGGTGACATCACTGCAGAGTCACATCACACGGGGTGGGACATCACTGCAGAGTCACATACACAGCGGGTGACATCACTGCAGAGTCACATCACAGCGGGTGACATCACTGCAGAGTCACATCACACTGGGGTGACATCACTGCAGTCACATCACACCGGGTGACATCACTGCAGTTACATCACAGCGGGTGACATCACTGCAGTACATCACAGCGGGTGACATCACTGCAGAGTCACATCACAGCGGGTGACATCACTGCAGAGTCACATCACAGCGGGTGACATAACTGCAGAGTCACATCACAGCGGGTGACATCACTGCAGAGTCACATCACCACCCGGACGGGTGACATCACTGCAGAGTCACATCACACCGGGTGACATCACTGCAGAGTCACATCACACCGGGTGACATCACTGCAGTCACATCACACCGGGTGACATCACTGCAGAGTCACATCACAGCGGGTGACATCACTGCAGAGTCACATCACAGCGGGTGACATCACTGCAGAGTCACATCACAGCGGGTGACATCACTGCAGAGTCACATCACAGCGGGTGACATCACTGCAGAGTCACATCACAGCAGGTGACATCACTGCAGTCACATCACAGTGGGTGACAGCACTGCAGAGTCACATCAACAGCGGGTGACATCACTGCAGAGTCACATCACAGCGGGTGACATCACTGCAGAGTCACATCACAGCGGGTGACATCACTGCAGAGTCACATACAACGGGTGACATCACTGCAGAGTCACATCACACCGGGTGACATCACTGCGGAGTCACATCACAGCGGGTGACATCACTGCAGAGTCACATCACAGCGGGTGACATCACTGCAGAGTCACATCACAGCGGGTGACATCACTGCGGAGTCACATCACACCGGGTGACATCACTGCGGAGTCACATCACACCCGGGTGACATCACTGCAGAGTCACATCACACCGTTTGACATCACTGCAGTCACGTCACACCGGGTGACATCACTGCAGAGTCACATCACAGCGGGTGACATCACTGCAGTCACATCACAACCGGGTGACATCACTGCAGAGTCACATCCACCGGGTGACATCACTGCAGTCACATCACAGCGGGTGACATCACTGCAGAGTCACATCACACGGGGTGACATCACTGCAGAGTCACATCACACCGGGGTGACATCACTGCGGAGTCACATCACTGCAGAGTCACGTCACACCGGGTGACATCACTGCAGTCACATCACACCGGGTGACATCACTGCAGTCACATCACACCGGGTGACATCACTGCAGAGTCACATCACAGCGGGTGACATCACTGCAGAGTCACATCACAGCGGGTGACATCACTGCAGAGTCACATCACAGCGGGTGACATCACTGCAGAGTCACATCACAGCGGGTGACATCACTGCAGAGTCACATCACAGGGGGTGACATCACTGCAGAGTCACATCACAGCGGGTGACATCACTGCAGAGTCACATCACACCCGGTGACATCACTGCAGTCGCATCACAACCGGGTGACATCACTGCGGAGTCACATCACACCGGGTGACATCACTGCGGAGTCACATCACACCGGGTGACATCACTGCAGAGTCACATCACAGCGGATGACATCACTGCAGAGTCACATCACAGCGGGTGACATCACTGCAGAGTCACATCACAGCGGGTGACATCACTGCAGAGTCACATCACACCGGGTGACATCACTGCAGAGTCACATCACACCGGGTGACATCACTGCAGAGTCACATCACACCGGGTGACATCACTGCAGAGTCACATCACACCGGGTGACATCACTGCAGAGTCACATCACACCGGGTGACATCACTGCAGAGTCACATCACAGCGGATCTCATGATCTGCTGCCACACGAACAATGGAAATGTGTCCAGGGCAGCAGCAAATGTAGAAAAGGGAAGGCGTCTCCTCCGGCAGCACAGAGTATGTCAGCAGAGGGAGGTGATGTGCTCACACTACACATTACATACTGGGATAAGGAGAGCTCAGCAGCACAGAGTATGTCAGCAGAGGGCGGTGATGTGCTCACACTACACATTACATACTGGGATAAGGAGAGCTCAGCAGCACAGAGTATGTCAGCAGAGGGCGGTGATGTGCTCACACTACACATTACATACTGGGATAAGGAGAGCTCAGCAGCACAGAGTATGTCAGCAGAGGGCGGTGATGTGCTCACACTACACATTACATACTGGGATAAGGAGAGCTCAGCAGCACAGAGTATGTCAGCAGAGGGAGGTGATGTGCTCACACTACACATTACATACTGGGATAAGGAGAGCTCAGCAGCACAGAGTATGTCAGCAGAGGGAGGTGATGTGCTCAGACTACACATTACATACTGGGATAAGGAGAGCTCAGCAGCACAGAGTATGTCAGCAGAGGGCGGTGATGTGCTCACACTACACATTACATACTGGGATAAGGAGAGCTCAGCAGCACAGAGTATGTCAGGGGCACTGGGCCGTCACATCGGTGAGGCCGGGAGCCACCATTGAACCGGGGCTCTCAGCGGTCCGGACCTCGTAGTTGGAGCCCTGTGGCCCCTATCATGTCCTGCTGTCTCCCTGTGGCCCCTCCATCACCCGCCTCAGTTCTCTCACAAAATGGCGCCGACTTCCCTCAGCCCCAGACCCTGCACTCACCTCACAATCAAGGGGCCGGGCTTACGTCCGCCGACAGCTCCATCCTCCAATCAGCGCACGATATGATGTGACGTTGCATCGTTTACAGCCAATTATCTCCGATCTTGAAATGTGGGCGGGTTCACTCGTCTCCTCAGCAGAGCCCTGCGCTCTGTATAACAAAATAAAAACCGCTCACATGTCGAAAGCCACCAATAAGAGGACGGATATGGGGAGACTGCAGCCAATCAGCAGGCAGAATGCTGCAGCTGCAGCCAATCAGCGGGCGGAGAGCTCGGTTTAGTCCCTCCTCTGTGAGCGGTGTTATGCGCTGTCCAGGGCGCAGGGCGCCACCGCGCGGCTGTTTCCTGCCCTGATGCATGGTGGTCGGACGGAGGAATTGTTGGAAAATTGTGTCGGAGGTTGGTATAAATGTGATTTACCCAGTGTGCAGTGTGTGTGCCGGCAGTGTGAGCGGGGAGCCAGCGCTGGCCTGAGCCGGGGCCCCGCTCCTCACCGAGCCCCGGGGACTGCGGCCTACTGCAGGCCGGTACACACTGCTCCCCTACCGCTATGTGCGGTACTGGAGACCGGCCTCCCAACTACGTGACTCCCCGGCTCCATCCGCCTGCCCAGGCCCAAGCGGACCCGGATCCCCCAGTACACATCTCCGACACCGGAGACATAGAAGATACTGAGAGAATATATATATATGAAGTGTGACATCACAGGAGGAGATATATATATATATATAATACAGGGAGTGTGACATCACAGGAGGATATATATATATATATATATAATACAGGGAGTGTGACATCACAGGAGGATATATATATATAATACAGGGAGTGTGACATCACAGGAGGAGATATATAATACAGGGAGTGTGACATCACAGGAGGATATATATATATAATACAGGGAGTGTGACATCACAGGACAATATATATATAATACAGGGAGTGTGACATCACAGGACAATATATATATATATAATACAGGGAGTGTGACATCACAGGACAATATATAATACAGGGAGTGTGACATCACAGGACAATATATATATATATATATATATATATATATATATATAATACAGGGAGTGTGACATCACAGGAGGAGATATATATAATACAGGGAGTGTGACATCACAGGACAATATATATATAATACAGGGAGTGTGACATCACAGGACAATATATATATATAATACAGGGAGTGTGACATCACAGGAGGAGATATATATAATACAGGGAGTGTGACATCACAGGAGGATATATATATAATACAGGGAGTGTGACATCACAGGAGGAGATATATATAATACAGGGAGTGTGACATCACAGGACAATATATATATAATACAGGGAGTGTGACATCACAGGAGGAGATATATATAATACAGGGAGTGTGACATCACAGGAGGATATATATATATAATACAGGGAGTGTGACATCACAGGAGGATATATATATATATATATATAATACAGGGAGTGTGACATCACAGGAGGATATATATATATAATACAGGGAGTGTGACATCACAGGACAATATATATATATAATACAGGGAGTGTGACATCACAGGACAATATATATATATAATACAGGGAGTGTGACATCACAGGACAATATATATATATAATACAGGGAGTGTGACATCACAGGACAATATATATATAATACAGGGAGTGTGACATCACAGGAGGATATATATATAATACAGGGAGTGTGACATCACAGGACAATATATATATAATACAGGGAGTGTGACATCACAGGACAATATATATATAATACAGGGAGTGTGACATCACAGGACAATATATATATATAATACAGGGAGTGTGACATCACAGGACAATATATATATAATACAGGGAGTGTGACATCACAGGACAATATATATAATACAGGGAGTGTGACATCACAGGAGGATATATATATAATACAGGGAGTGTGACATCACAGGAGGATATATATATAATACAGGGAGTGTGACATCACAGGACAATATATATATAATACAGGGAGTGTGACATCACAGGACAATATATATATAATACAGGGAGTGTGACATCACAGGAGGATATATATAATACAGGGAGTGTGACATCACAGGAGGAGATATATAATACAGGGAGTGTGACATCACAGGACAATATATATATAATACAGGGAGTGTGACATCACAGGACAATATATATATATAATACAGGGAGTGTGACATCACAGGAGGATATATATATAATACAGGGAGTGTGACATCACAGGAGGATATATATAATACAGGGAGTGTGACATCACAGGAGGATATATATATAATACAGGGAGTGTGACATCACAGGACAATATATATATAATACAGGGAGTGTGACATCACAGGACAATATATATATAATACAGGGAGTGTGACATCACAGGAGGATATATATATAATACAGGGAGTGTGACATCACAGGAGGATATATATATAATACAGGGAGTGTGACATCACAGGAGGATATATATATAATACAGGGAGTGTGACATCACAGGAGGATATATATATAATACAGGGAGTGTGACATCACAGGAGGATATATATATATAATATACAGGGAGTGTGACATCACAGGAGGATATATAATACAGGGAGTGTGACATCACAGGACAATATATATATAATACAGGGAGTGTGACATCACAGGAGGATATATATATATATAATACAGGGAGTGTGACATCACAGGACAATATATATATAAGGGAGTGTGACATCACAGGAGGATATACAGTTAGGGCCAGAAATATTTGGACAGTGACACAAGTTTTGTTATTTTAGTTGTTTATAAAAACATGTTCAGAAATACAATTATATATATAATATAGGCTGAAAGTGCACACTCCCAGCTGCAATATGAGAGTTTCCACATCCAAATCGGAGAAAGGGTTTAGGAATCATAGCTCTGTAATGCATAGCCTCCTCTTTTTCAAGGGACCAAAAGTAATTGGACAATGGACTCTAATGGCGGGTTTACACGTTGAGATATCGTAGTACGATTTCAATGAAAAGTCACGTGGTTCGATCGTTGGAGCCGATATCGTTCCTGCGTTGTATGGTGTGAACGTCCAATACGATGCAGAAACGATGTCAATGCGATATCGGGGATTGAATGAGCGTGCTATTCAATGCCCCGATATTGAAGGGAAATTGGAGCCGGATCGTGCTGTGTAAACGCCCAACTACGATGCGATTTGAAACGTCACCCATTCACTCCCATGTTAAATGTTCAATCCTGGGTTGGGGGGCGTAGATATCGCACGGACGTTGTATTCCGATATCGCAGCGTGTAAACCACCGATGTGATGCGGGAGAAACGTGCACTAAATGCGCGCTCCCGCGCCATTGAGTTGCGATATCGCAACGATATTGAAGCATGTAAACCCACCATAAGGGCTGCAATTAACTCTGAAGGTGTCTCCCTCGTTAACCTGTAATCAATGAAGTAGTTAAAAGGTCAGGGGTGGATTCCAGGTGTGTGGTTTTGCATTTGGAAGCTGTTGCTGTGACCAGACAACATGCGGTCAAAGGAACTCTCAATTGAGGTGAAGCAGAACATCCTGAGGCTGAAAAAAAAGAAAAAATCCATCAGAGAGATAGCAGACATGCTTGGAGTAGCAAAATCAACAGTTGGGTACATTCTGAGAAAAAAGGAATTGACTGGTGAGCTTGGGAACTGTAAAAGGCCTGGGCGTCCACGGATGACAACAGTGGTGGATGATCGCCGCATACTTTATTTGGTGAAGAAGAACCCGTTCACAACATCAACTGAAGTCCAGAACACTATCAGTGAAGTAGGTGTATCTGTCTCTAAGTCAACAGTAAAGAGAAGACTCCATGACAGTAAATACAAAGGGTTCACATCTAGATGCAAACCATTCATCAATTCCAAAAATAGACAGGCCAGAGTTAAATTTGCTGAAAAACACCTCAAGAAGCCAGCTCAGTTCTGGAAAAGTATTCTATGGACAGATGAGACAAAGATCAACCTGTACCAGAATGATGGGAAGAAAAAAGTTTGGAGAAGAAAGGGAACGGCACATGATCCAAGGCACACCACATCCTCTGTAAAACATGGTGGAGGCAACGTGATGGCATGGACATGCATGGCTTTCAATGGCACGGGGTCACTTGTGTTTATTGATGACATAACAGCAGACAAGAGTAGCCGGATGAATTCTGAAGTGTACCGGGATATACTTTCAGCCCAGATTCAGCCAAATGCTGCAAAGTTGATTGGACGGCGCTTCATAGTACAGATGGACAATGACCCCAAGCATACAGCCAAAGCTACCCAGGAGTTCATGAGTGCAAAAATGTGGAACATTCTGCAATGGCCAAGTCAATCACCAGATCTTAACCCAATTGAGCATGCATTTCACTTGCTCAAATCCAGACTTAAGACGGAAAGACCCACAAACAAGCAAGACCTGAAGGCTGCGGCTGTAAAGGCCTGGCAAAGCATTAAGAAGGAGGAAACCCAGCGTTTGGTGATGTCCATGGGTTCCAGACTTAAGGCAGTGATTGCCTCCAAAGGATTTGCAACAAAATATTGAAAATAAAAATATTTTGTTTGGGTTATGTTTATTTGTCCAATTACTTTTGACCTCCTAAAATGTGGAGTGTTTGCAAAGAAATGTGTACAATTCCTACATTTTCTATCAGATATTTTTGTTCAACCCTTCAAATTAAACGTTACGATCTGCACTTGAATTCTGTTGTAGAGGTTTCATTTCAAATCCAATGTGGTGGCATGCAGAGCCCAACTTGCGAAAATTGTGTCACTGTCCAAATATTTCTGGCCCTAACTGTATATATAATACAGCGAGTGTGACATCACAGGACAATATATACAGTATATATAAAATACAGGGAGTGTGACATCACAGGACAATATATATATAATACAGCAAGTGTGACATCACAGGACAATATATATATATATAATACAGGGAGTGTGACATCACAGGAGGATATATAATACAGGGAGTGTGACATCACAGGACAATATATACAGTATATATAAAATACAGGGAGTGTGACATCACAGGACAATATATATATAATACAGCAAGTGTGACATCACAGGACAATATATATATATATAATACAGGGAGTGTGACATCACAGGAGGATATATAATACAGGGAGTGTGACATCAGAGGAGGATATATATACATATATATATAAAATACAGCAAGTGTGACATCACAGCACAATATATATATAATACAGGGAGTGTGACATTACAGGAGGATATACCGTATATAATACAGGGAGTGTGACATCACAGGAGGATATATATATATAATACAGGGAGTGTGACATCACAGGACAATATATATATAATACAGGGAGTGTGATATCACAGGAGGATATATATATAATACAGGGAGTGTGACATCACAGGAGGATATATATATATATATAATACAGGGAGTGTGACATCACAGGAGGATATATATATAATACAGGGAGTGTGACATCACAGGACAATTACATATATCCTCCTGTGATGTCACACTCCCTGTATTATATATATATCCTCCTGTGATGTCACACTCCCTGTATTATATATATATATATATATATATATATATATATATTAATACAGGGAGTGTGACATCACAGGAGGATATATATATATACTAGGCAGCTGGGGGAAGGTGGCAGCCCTTATCTGATTGCTGTACTTGTGCTAGTGACCAAAAATACAGTAGAGCCCCATTAGCACAAAATAATACACATACGGTATGCTATTTTTTCTGAATTGCTAGCAGATAACTGTAGAAGAGTTGGGCTCGCATGCTGCTGACCCTCTGCAATAAAAAAAGGTTTTCTGTAAAGAAAATGAATAAATAAAATATTTCCAAAAAATAAAAATGATAACATATATGTGTGTGTGTATATATATATATATATATATATATATATATATATATATATATATATATATATATATATATATATATATATATATATATAATACAGGGAGTGTGACATCACAGGACTATATATATAAAGAAAATATAGAATCAGCACAACCTTATTCACACAAATGGGTGCAATACTTCCTGCATAAACAGTGCTTCATCCGTCATCAAATAAATCCAAAAAAGCAGGCAGCACTCCTATGACATCTCAAAGTGGACTTTATTCCAGCCTTGTTTGCAACGTTTCGGAGTTAATCCTGCTGCTCGTCTCTGGACTGCTTCCTACTTACTGACATGTTGATAAAAATGAAAGTAAAGTTTCTGTAATTGTGTTTTGTAATTGTTTTTCTGATGAGCCACTATCTACATACGTAGACAAAAGAGTGACTGGGGTCATTAAGGGGCTGGATCCATGGGACACGTGATCAGTGTGTGGTCCCTGGGAGAGAGGGGCCGCCATTCTGGGTCAGGGGCTGAATGGAGCAGGGTGATCACATGTGCAGCACCATGGGAATGGTGGTTACAGCCGAGTGCGGCCAGTGAGTGCACAAGTGACCGCGCCGTGGACTTCGGAGCTCCGGGCACTGTCTGCACTCATGTTTGGGATTTGCAGAAATCTCATCTTTTTAGCTTTAATCTGCACCGTGTGAACGCACAGTAACGGGTCGAGAACACGAGAGTTTTCACTGAGGAGCATAATATCTGCGTTGTGCAGATATCATGTAAAGATCTACGGTGCCACTCCGCTCCGCCGGGAGCTTTCATGAGATCTCGTATATTTTGTGTCCGCCAGTCCTGTGTCCTCTGGATCCACATAGTAAGGAAAGAAAGTCATTTTTCTTGAGACCCTTTTTACAAAATTCTTCCCCAGGTTCAGTGGTCCTGTTGGGGTTTATGTCTGAGTGCCCCACAAAATGGGATACAGGTGTCTGCTCCAACGGGCCTGTGCTATAATGGTGCAGACAGCCACCGTGCACCATTTTTGCCTGCTGGAGGTGGAAGCCCAGATGTAGTAAACAGCACCAGTTTACCCCCTCCAGCAGGCGTATATATCCGAAAATGGTGCATGACTGAGCACACTGACTCCTTCTGCACTATTATACTCTTTGGCCCTGCCTGAGCACACATCGACATCAACTCCGTCTGATGTGTGACTATAATGGTGCACACATCGACACCAACTACAACTGCACCATTGTAGTCACTGGCCCTGCTGGAGCACACATCGACACCAACTCCAACTGCACCATTATAGTCACTGGCCCTGCAAGAGCAGATGGAGTCATTGTGGATGTGTTCTCCGGCGGGGCCAGTAACTATAATTGTGCAGATGGAGTCGGTGTTGATGTGCGCTCCAGCAGGGCCAGTGACTATAATGGTGCAGATAGTGTCAGCTTCAATGTGCGCTCCGGCAGGGCCAGTGACTATAATGGTGCGCACATTGACACTGACTCAATTTGCACAATTATAGTCACTGGCCCCGCCGGAGCGCAAATCCACACGAACTCCGTCTTCACCATTATAGTCAATGGCCCTGCCAGAGCAGACGCCGAATCCCGTTTTGCCCTGATGGGACCCCTGAACCTGGGGAAGGTTCCTAACACTGCGGTGTGATGGGGGGGATTCCAGATTAGTGTCGGACATCACTGCAGCTCGTTCTTGTCTCTGTCAATGGGGACATGTTTGGAGCAAGAACATGGATGCTTGTGACAAATCTGCCCTGTGATCGTACCGACACCACACGTATGGGAATAAGTAATAGAGTCCTGACTATAGAGGGAGCCTGAACAGTTAATGGCACACCTGGTATATGTACATGAGGCTTATTCTGGGCACAGATAGGCTGGCATCACCAGGATCCACCGACCGAGAACAATGATATCGGGCACTGACCTACGGTAGAGGTGTGATGAAATGTCCCAGCCAAATAAATCTCTAATGATCCACTTATTTCTCTTTGTTAGCGGCCGCTCCGTACGATCTCCGTAGCAGTGGATACCGCTTTCTTTTCCAGTACGTGTTACTGAGGAAGGTCAAATTGATGACCGAAACGTCTGTAATCACACTTTGCTGGTCTCAATAAAAATCCACATTACAAAGTCATTTGGAAATGCCTTGTTCTATTAACTACAATTGGGAAAAGGATCCTACCTGAGACCCCCGACTCTTCCTAAGCAGGAAGTGCCATATTTTTACCACAAGGACCGCCGTGTTTGGAGCGGTTCCGGTCGCAGGGTCATTGGGGTCAGTCCCGTCAGATTTTCTTTTTACCAGGTCCAGTAACTCGTCGCTTGTTATTTTGATTTACAGATCAAATTTGCCATTAAAGTAATAAGTTTATGAAAAAAATAACGACCTGCTCTCGTGTGTCATCTGTCTGTCATTTGAAGGTGGTCATATTTTTAGTGCATTTAAAGGGGTTTTCTTACCCTTTTGTTGAGGTGCTCTCTTCAGACCTCCCGTCCTACAGGGGCAGTACACTCCTGACTGATGGCTCAGATCAGCCTATGAGCGTCTAGCTCCGGCAGTGATGTCACGCTTCCCACACTGGTGAATTGTTCATTTATTTAGCAAATGAAGAAAACGAATTTTGGCCAAAATCTGAATTCGATCCAGTGAACTGATGGGGAACACTCCATTTTTTCTTTTATGAGCAAGGCTCCTGCGTCCAGTGTCTCCGTCATTGCGGGACCTAGTCCTTTAGGGTATTCTGGTGGAAGAGGCCAAGCGTATACACAATCCCAGGCTCCTGCAGTTCCATATAAACGCTATCAGTGCATCGTGAAAAGTCATCCACTCCTCCAGACTTCCAAAAGTTTGCACAAGCCGACATCCTGTGCTCAAACCGGTACTGGTACATTGTGACGAACAACCAGCGCAGATTGTTTACACTGATACATAGTAACAAAGCCGAATCCACAGGCCGAGTCCAGGATAGGGGGGTGGCGGCGTGGCTCTATTCACTGACAGCAGCAGAGATTTTATGTAGAATCATAACACAGAATATTGTAGATTATTGAGGCAGGACGAGCAGAGTAATGACGGCTCTGATTATCTCTCTACAGGTAACACCATGCTGCTGGCCCAGATCAACCGCGACTCGCAGGGGATGGCGGAGTTTGCCGGAGGAGGTGGCGACGGCCATGTCACCCTATGTCTGACCGAGGCCGTGACCGGGGACGGTAATGTTATTTCTATTTATGTAAATGATTTGTATGAGACGAATCAACAAGATCAGGACTCCTGTCTGCTGTGCCAGGTGTAGTAAACTGCTTAGGGAGAGACTCCTGCTGCAGCCAGACACAGTGAGGAGGTCACAATGTCCCATCTGACTGCTGAGATCCCTGATTGGCTGCAGGGTCAGGTGACTGAATAGATGGGACTTCACTACTTCAGGTCCTGGTGGGGGACGGGAGCGATTGGTTATTTTTTAATGATTCCGTTCGTCTGACCAGTTTTTGAAAAGTTGGAAATAGAAATCTGTGTTTCCCAGGAGCTGAGCGCCGACCCCTGCATATCCTGTGTCCAGCTGCAGCAGGAGCCTCTCCCCTCCCATGTTAGCTTCCACCCAGGAGGGAAGCTCAGGAATGTGGGGTCCATGGTGGGCATTGACTTATGGGCAGATCTCAAGGCTGCACCGTAGGAAGCTCTGTGCATGGGATGAGCAATTACTATCGGAACTCCCCCCCCCCCCCCCCTTCCTCCAAACCAAGTCCCTGATTTCTCCCCACTTCAGGACATGGACCCCAGGAGCCATGCTGTCTGCTTAGATAACATCACACTTGTCTGTGATGTCATACCTGTGACTTACAGAGGTGTCATGTCCACGTTGCCAGTGACTGGTGCCAACGACGTTACGGCCTCATACACATCATGAGACTTCGTACGAGCTGGACACAGACACTATTTCTGCGGCATCTTGGCACTGGAATGTGACCTCCCCGGCACGGTGTGAATATCTGCATTTAGCCTGCGGTCAGGGTGGATATGTTGGGGACTTGTAATTGGGTGTATATCACAAGCAGTGGGACATCACTCCACCACGACTGTCCGGCGAGGGATAACAGACAAGATGGGGTTTTATTATAATCTTCCTTAACAGATGGCGAGAGCATAGACACCATGGAGAGTGTGAGCCTACAAGCAGTGACCCTGTCCGACGGCTCCACGGCCTACATACAGCACAACGCAAAAGGTATGAGCGTGCCTGCCCCATGCCCCACTCTGCACACCTACCCCGCTCAGCCGAGCACACGATCACTAATGATCTCCAGTCTCCTCCACAGATGGAAAACTCATTGAAGGACAAGTGATCCAGCTGGAGGACGGCTCCGCTGCCTACGTCCAGCATGTCCCAAAAAGCGGTGAGTGTGGCGGGCTGGAACGGCACAGCAGCAACACGTAATGATTGGGATCGTGACGCAGCACATCCTGCCATAGATTGACCTGCAATCTGTTCCCTACAGACTCTCTACGCCTGGAGGACGGACAGGCGGTGCAGCTTGAGGATGGGACCACCGCCTACATCCATCACTCCACCAAAGGTGGGCACTGAGCACGGTGTTGCAGCATTTCCATACTTGTTTGCTGGCCGTTAACCCTCACACTCTGTGCCTTGTGCATTTCTGGTGTTGGCATCTAACAAACTGCAACTATGAAACCACAGCGGCCTCCGCAAAAATCTCTCTGTTCTCTCCAGATTCCTATGACCAGAGCTCGGTGCAGGCAGTGCAGCTAGAAGACGGCTCCACGGCGTACATCCACCACGCCGTGCAGGTCCCGCAGCCGGACACCATCCTCGCCATCCAAGCCGACGGCACAGTGGCCGGACTGCATGCGGCCGAAGCCACCATCGACCCGGACACCATCACCGCTCTGGAGCAGTATGCGGCCAAGGTAAAGACAGATTATGTCAAACTTATACAATTTCCACCAAATCCAGGGTTGACATCCGTGTAAACTTTACTTCAGGTTTCTATTGAAGGAACCGACAACGTGAGTGGCAGCACGCTGATCACCGAGGCTGAGCAGGAGAAGAAGATGCAGGTCAGTGCCGGCAGAGAACATCCTGGGAAATGCAGGAAGCCGCTCCACCACCATTTATAAATGTTATCATCATCTGCAGATTGTTTTACATGCACACGGAGCCCGGGTGACACCTAAACCCCCACAGACCAACGAGAAAGCCTTCCGCTGTGACTACGACGCATGTGGGAAGCTGTACACCACAGCGCACCACCTGAAGGTATCGGTGGGAGGGTCCCAGCGCTCTGCGGGCGGGGGAAGTCTCTGCACTCTGGAGGGGGTCTCTGCACTCTGCAGGGGGTCTCTGCTGGACGACACAATGTAACTGATCCCTGTCTAATAGGTACATGAACGATCACACACTGGGGACCGACCGTACCACTGCGACCACAGAGGCTGCGGGAAGGCGTTTGCCACAGGTGCAGTAGTCTGTACAATCTGAGAGGGGAAAAGGGGACAAGGGCTGAGGATATAGATTGTCAGCACCGTCTATAATGGTGGAGAATGAAAACTGTCTCATCTAAAATTGCACACCCTGCTGGCATTCATGTGACCCATCCATAAACGTCAGCCGAGTACCAACTTCGTCTGCCTCATCCTCTTCTGGACCCTCCCGTCGTCCTCTTCCGGACCCCTCCGTTGTCCTCTTCCGGACCCCTCGGTCGTCCTCCTCTGGACCGCTCCATCATCCTCCTCGGGACCGCTCCATCGTCCTCCTCCAGACCCCTCCGTCGTCCTCCTCCGGACCCCTCCGTCATATTCCTTTTCCGGACACCTCCATACTCCTCCGTCCTGCCCCTCCTCTGGACCCCTCTGTCCTCCTGCTCCTTCTCCGGACCCCTCTGTGCTCCTGTCCCTCTGTCCTCCTGCTCCTCCTCTGGACCCCTCTGTCCTCCTGCTCCTCCTCCGGACCCCTGTGTCCTCCTGCTCCTCCTCCGGACCCCTGTGTCCTCCTGCTCCTCCTCCGGACCCCTCTGTCCTACTGCTTCTCCTCCGGACCCCTCTGTCCTCTTTTTCCTCCTCAGGACCCCTCTGACCTCCTGCTCCTCCTCTGGACCCTTTGTCCTCAAATCCCTCTGACCTCCTGCTCCTCCTTTGGACCCCTCTGTCCTCTTCCACCGGACCCTTCCATCCTCCTCCTCCATCCTTCTCCGGACCCCTTCATTCTCCTCCAGACTCCTTCGTCCTCCTCCTGTGGACCCCTCTGTCCTCTTCCTCCATCCTCCTCCAGATGTGTGATTGCTGCTATTGATGTCCCAGGAGGAGGAGAGCTGTGCTCATTTCTAAAGCTCAGGATGGTGACATCTGATTTCTTTCTGCAGGTTACGGGTTAAAAAGCCACGTCCGGACTCATACGGGTGAGAAGCCATACCAGTGCACGGAGGAAAACTGCACCAAGTCATTCAAGACGTCAGGAGACTTACAGAAACACATCCGAACCCACACAGGTGAGCACTCCCCATATTAGAGGTGAGACCCCCACGCAACATCAGAGGTGAGAGACCCCCACATTACAGGAGACACCTCCACATTATAGGAGAGACCCCCCCCCCCCCCACATTTCAGGTGAGAGACTGCCCCCACATTACAGGTGAGACCCCGTGATCACAGGTGAAAGACCCCCATATCACAGGTGAGATGACATGACAGGTGAGAGACCCCCACATTATAGGTAAAAAACCTGTACATTATAGGTGAGAGACCCCCACATTATAGGTGAGACACCCTTATTATAGGTGAGAGACCCCCACATTATAGGTGAGACCCTCACATCATAGGAGAATCCCCTACACCACATGCAGGCGCCCCCTTGTGGAGAGATGAGGCCTCTGCAGGACGTTTCCATTCACTAATGTCAAGAACAGGAATGAAAATGCCCACATTATAGGTGAGAGACCCCCACATTTTTCATCCGCAGGAATGTAGCGGTATTCCTTTGTATTATATTCCATTCCTACTGAATTCATATTTTCTGATCATCATAATGGGAGACCCAGACAATGGGGTTTAGGGCACTGCCCTCCGGAGGCCACACTAGGTACTACAAGAACTGTAGACACCGCCCCCTCCGCTTATAAACCCCTACCGCAGGGAACATCCTCAGTTTTAGACTTAGTGTGCTCGGAGGTACCACACGCTTTGCTTGCACTTCATTGCATTCTCACAGCTTTCGTGATGGCGTATGAAGACAAGGTAAAAGAAGGTCCCAGTCAGGGACCTCCGGCAGTCTCCCTGTTAACCTTCGGGGAACACGCAGGTCGAGGTACCGGAGGGCCTAGTGCCTGGGCACACTGTGTCTCCCGGTATGCTGCCGTGCTCCTTCCCATCCCCCCTGGGGGCTCTGGGAAGTGGGAGATAGGAGCCTTGCACAGCTCCGCTCCGTCCGAGGCCTCCCTAAATGGTGCTTACAGACCGGACTGGAGTCAGCTCTGTCCGAGGCCTCCCTTAATGGTGCTTACAGACCGGACTAGAGCCAGCCCAGTCCGAGGCCTCCCTAAATGGTGCTTACAGACCGGACTGGTGCTGAACCCCCGTCCGAGGCCTCCCATGATATGGTGCTTACAGACCGGACCGGCACTGAGATACTTCGGTGTCTCCGGTGTGCCTGGGGGCAGTGTCTGGCACTAGTGTGTTCATGACACTCAGACCGCGCGTTGCCTTCGGGTCCGCGGTTCTGGCGGTGACCCTGTGCTGGGGTCACCCTGGCTGACCGCCCTGTGTGTCACAGGGGCTGCGGCTGTGGGCTTCAGATTTTGTCTGTGAGCCTGGGTATTTATGTTTATACCTCCCGCGCTGCGGGCCCCGGCGCTTACATTATTGTAATGGCGGCCGGGAGAGATGTGGAGCGACCCATGTGACCTGGATGGGCGTGTGTGTGTGCTTCCCGCGTGTTTTGGCCCCGCCCTCTGCTTCTACAGCGGCGGCCATCTTTTCCCCTCACTTTCCTGCTGGGATCGTTGGAGACTGCTCTGCTGCACTCCAGGGGAGACCAGGTCTTCTTTCCTCGCGGAGGCCACACACACACCGCTCCCTTCACCACCGCTGTGCAGCGGTTGGTAAGCCACCGGTTTCCGGTGAATTTTCTCCTGTTTGATATTCCCCTACCGTGGGTATGTCCTCAGGGAAGAAAGGCGCTGCTAAGGCGGCCAGTACCACCCCTGTCTGCGCTACATGCACAGGAACACTGGTGGAGGGGTCCTGCAATAATTGCGGACGTCCAGAAGCCCGGACTGTCACTGCTGAGTCAGCAGCTCCGGTGCTATACCCTGAGGTTCAGGTGATCCCAGGGCCATGGGAAAAACAAAGCGAGATTAATGCTTCTCTGTTGTCCCAATTGTCCTCCATGTCGCAATCCCTGGAGGCACTAACAAGGAGACTGGATGCTCCAGTTACTCCTTCAAGCTACCCCCGGGTGTCTCCATCTTCCACCGTGAGACCCCTTAAGCGGGCTCGCCGTGATGATTCACCCGAACTCCAGGTCCTCTCTGAGGAGGAGCGTCACGATGACAGTGACGAGGATGATGGGGGTTCAACCCTCGGGTCGGTGTCTGAACCAGCTGAAGGGGTGGAGGATCTGGTGTCCTCCATCAACGAGACTTTGCGTCTCGGGTTACCCCCTCAGGAGACAGCCGTTCACCCGAAGGAGGTCTATCAGTGGTTACAACCTGAGGCTAGACCATGTGGTTCCTTTTTGGACCATACTAACTTTGAAAGGGTGGTTAGAGCTCCCAGGGTACACCCTGGACGGCGTTATGTCCGCAAATACAAGGACAACCGCTTTCCCTTTCCTCAGGAGGTGCTTCAGGAGTGGTCGCAGTCCCCGAAAGTGGACGCTTCCATGACCAGGATTGCTGCACGCTCCCTTTTCTCTGCCTCTGATAGCTCCTCACTGAAGGATGCGACAGACAGACAGGTCGAACAACTCGCCAAGTCGTCTTATGAGGCTGTGGGGTCGTCATTTGCCCCGAGTTTTGCTGCGGTCTGGACTCTGCAGGCGATCACATCCTGTCTGGATGGTATTGCTGGCCTGGCAGGTTTCAACTCTGAAGTCCTGGCACTTACAGAGAGAGCAAAAGCCTATGCAGATTATGCCAGGACGGCGTCTCTGGAGACTGCCACTCGCTCAGCTGTGGCTTCGGCCAATGCGATAGCGATCCGCAGATTGTTGTGGCTACGTCTATGGGACTCAGATGCCACGTCAAAGAAGATTCTGCAGAATCTTCCCTTCTCTGGTGACAGGCTGTTTGGTGCAGAGCTGGACAAGTTGATCAAAGACTCTACGGAGTCCAAGATTCCACAGAACAGGCCTAAGCCTAGGTATACTGTGAAGAGGAACCCTAAACAGTGGTCCTTTCGTTCCAGCGCCCAGCCGTCAGCGTCTTCCGCTCGCGCGGACCGTGGGGCCAAAACTTCTCAGCAGTGGCGTCCCAAGAGTCGCCAGAAGAAGTCGGCAGGTACAACAGCTGCCGCTCCCAAACCCACTTCCGCATGACTCGCTCCCTCTTCCTGCCTCCCCACAGGTTGGGGGTCGCCTGTCTCAATTTCAAGACAAATGGCGACTCCACATCCAAGATCAGTGGGTTCGAGACGTAGTCTCAAGAGGATACAGGATAGAGCTGTCATCACAACCCACACACCGATTCCATCGGTCTGTTCCATCTCCAGAAAAGGCTCAGGCTTTTTATCTGGTGTTGGAGGGACTCCGCAGAGACGGAGTGGTGGTCCCAGTACCCACTGGGGAGAGGTTCAAGGGTTTTTACTCCAACCTCTTTATCGTCCCGAAGAAGGACGGCTCCTTCCGCCCGGTTCTGGACCTCAAGCTGTTCAACCGTCATGTGTTGGTTCGGAAGTTCCGCATGGAATCCCTGCGCTCCGTGATCGCGGCTGTGTCGCAGGGCGACTTCCTAGCGTCCATAGACATCCGCGACGCTTACCTTCACGTGCCCATTGCACCGTCTCATCAACGATGGTTGAGATTCGCAGTGGGGGAAGAGCACTTCCAATTCGTGGCGCTGCCCTTCGGGTTGGCCTCGGCTCCCCGGGTGTTCACGAAAGTGATGGCATCGATGATGGCCTTACTGCATGCGCAGGGACACGCCGTCATTCCTTATTTGGACGACCTGCTGGTCAGAGCGCCATCGGAACACCTGTGTCAGCGGAGCCTGCAGGCGACCATACAGTCTCTGGAGCAGTTCGGGTGGCTTCTCAACATCCAGAAGTCCACCCTGGTTCCAACCCAGTCACTGACGTATCTGGGCATGGACTTCCACACGGACTCTGCTCTAGTGTCCCTACCACGAGCCAAACAACTGGCCATTCAGTCAGGAGTACACGATCTCCTCAGATCACCTCATTCATCCCTACGGGTATTGATGAAGCTGGTGGGACGCATGGTGGCAGCAATAGAGGCGGTGCCCTTCGCACAGTTTCGCCTCCGTCCTCTGCAACTGGAAATCCTCCAGAGGTGGGACAAGAGGACGTCCTCTCTGAATCAGCTGGTGGTCCTCTCCCAGCCGACCAGGGATGCTCTGCAGTGGTGGCTTCAGCCGAGTCACTTGTCGAAGGGACGATCCTTCCTGAAGCCATCGTGGTTAGTGGTGACCACCGACGCCAGCCTGAAGGGCTGGGGCGCGGTGTTCTTACACCACAGAGCTCAAGGTCTCTGGACACGTTCAGAGACAACGTTGCAGATCAACGTGCTGGAGCTCAGGGCGGTCTATCTGGCACTCCTGGCCTTTCGGAGGTTCCTATCCGGACAACCGATTCGGGTTCAGTCCGACAATGCGACGACTGTCGCCTATATAAATCACCAAGGAGGAACCAAGAGTGCACAGGCTCTAGCGGAAGTCCACCGCATTCTATCATGGGTGGAAGCCAACAGCTGCTTGATTTCCGCAGTCTACATCCCAGGTGTCGAGAATTGGGAGGCAGATTACCTGAGCCGACAGGGGATGGACGCCGGAGAATGGTCTCTCCATCCGGACGTCTTCCGGGACATCTGCATCAGATGGGGGACCCCGGATGTGGATCTGATGGCCTCCCGGCTGAATCATCAGGTGCCACAATACATGGCGAGATCGTGGGACCCTCAGTCTCTGGGGGCAGATGCTCTAGTCCTGAGTTGGTCAGATTTTCACCTGCCATATGTTTTCCCGCCCCTGGCACTGATGCCCAAGGTCCTGTGGAAAATCAAAACAGAATGTCACGCAGCCATTCTAGTGGCTCCGGATTGGCCGAGGAGGTCCTGGTATCCGGATCTGTGGCAACTGTCCGGCGGACACCGGTGGGCCCTTCCAGACCGCGCAGATCTTCTCGCGCAGGGTCCCTTCTTCCGCCCCAATTCCAGGGCCCTCAGGTTGACTGCATGGCTCTTGAGGCCTGGCTCTTAACATCCAGGGGTTTCTCTCCTGCGGTGGTTTCCACCATGAACAGAGCTAGAAGGCCCACGTCGCGGAAGATTTACCACAGGACGTGGAAAGTCTTTTTCGCCTGGTGCTCCTCTGGGGACATGTACCTTGGCCTTTGTCGATCCCGACCCTATTGGCTTTTTTGCAGTCAGGTTTGGAGTTGGGCCTTTCCCTCAGTTCTCTGAAGGGTCAGGTATCAGCACTGTCTGTATTGTTCGACAGGCGCTTGGCGCTCCTCCCAAAGGTTCGTCAATTTCTCCAAGGGGTGTCTCGAGTGGTTCCGCCGTATAGGCGACCTCTGGACCCTTGGGATCTCAACATGGTCTTGGCGGCTTTGCAGAAACCACCTTTTGAGCCATTGAGAGAGGTCTCTCTTTCTTATTTTTCACAGAAAGTGGCCTTTCTGGTGGCTATTACGTCCCTGAGACGGGTCTCTGAACTGGCGGCACTATCGTGCAAGTCACCCTTTCTGGTGGTTCACCAAGACAAGGTGGTGTTGCGCCCGCGGGCGGAATTCCTACCAAAAGTGGTTTCCACTTTTCATTTGAACCAGGAGATTGTGCTCCCATCATTTTGTCCCGCTCCTGTTCATCAGATTGAGCGCGACCTCCACACTCTGGACCTCGTACGGGCTGTACGCATTTATGTGTCCAGAACTGCCTCCTTCCGGAGTTCGGACTCCTTGTTCGTACTGACGGCAGGTCGCTGTAAGGGGTCAGCGGCGTCAAAATCTACATTGGCCAGATGGATCAAGGCACCCATTCAAGAGGCTTACCGGTCTTCTGGTTTGCCTCTTCCGGTAGGCTTGAAGGCACACTCGACAAGAGCTGTCGGTGCCTCCTGGGCCTTGCGACATCGCGCCTCTGCTCTGCAGGTGTGTCAGGCGGCCACTTGGTCTAGCCTGCACACCTTCTCTAAGCACTATATGGTGCATGCCCATGCCTCTGCGGATGCAAGTTTGGGCAGGCGGGTCCTCCAGGCGGCGGTTGCCCACCTTTGACGGGGACCGCGTATGCAAACGTCTTTTGAGGAACTTTTTCCCGCCCTGGGGTATTGCTTTAGGACATCCCCATTGTCTGGGTCTCCCATTATGATGATCAGAAAAAAGAGAATTTTGTTTACGTACCGTAAATTCTTTTTTCTTGAATCATCAATGGGAGACCCAGCACCCACCCAGTGTTCCGTTGTATGTTACGGTTGATCTGTTCCCTGTTGGGGCAGTTTATCCGGGTTGTTGAACCGTCTGTTCACGGTGTCTTCCCGAGGTTTCGGGTGTGGTTTTCTGTTGTCTCCTCGCAGCTTATGGACCAAACTGAGGATGTTCCCTGCGGTAGGGGTTTATAAGCGGAGGGGGCGGTGTCTACAGTTCTTGTAGTACCTAGTGTGGCCTCCGGAGGGCAGTGCCCTAAACCCCATTGTCTGGGTCTCCCATTGATGATTCAAGAAAAAAGAATTTACGGTACGTAAACAAAATTCTCTTTATTCATATCTATCTCTCTTTGCATTGCCTTATCTTCCCTTCCTGTTTTTTTACCTTTGAAGCAGTCCAGATGTTTTTTGTAAGGCTGGGGTCACACACACAGATATCTGTGCAAATATTGTTTGCAGATCTCTGGTTGCAGTGAAATCATGGACACATGGTTCCATTTTGTGGCTGTGTACAAATGGAGCAATCTGTCCATGATTTCACTGCAACCAGAGATCTGTGAACAATATCTGCCCAGATATCTGTGTGTGTGACCCCAGCCTTACTCCAATCTGTAAATTTACCGTCACACTTGGGGACGCTCCAGCGATCCCGACAACGATACGACCTGGTAGGGATCGCTGGTGCATCGCTACGTGGTCACTGGTGAGATGTCAGACAGTCAGATCTCACCAGTGACGCATCAACGATACGGAGCGATACAGCGGTCGTTGGTACCCTGTCTCTCAGACCTGTAGTATTGAGGTCATTGGTCATTGTCCCTGTCAAACACACCGATGCATGCTGGCCAGCAGGAGACCGACGATCAAAAAATGCTCCAGGCCATTCCGACACGACCAGCGATCTCACAGCACAGGACTGGTTGCTGCTACGTGTCACATTGAGCGAGATCGCTGTTGAGGTCGTTGTTGCATCACAAAACTTGTGACTCGGCAGCGATCTCACTTAGTGTGACGGCGCTTTACTGCTCCCTCCTCCCCTCTGCTCACACTTCGACTAATTTTTGGCCATTTGAATAATATAAATGTAAGAGGCAGGTATGAAGTGATATCATTTTAAGTGTTATCTTTAAAGTGTTCAGCAGAAATATTTCAGAAATTGGACAGAAGGTGAGAGCTCCCACTGTCTTCCAATTATACCTGCCTTTCTTTTCTCACCTTGCTCTATCACTATGCTCACATTTTCCCTCACAGTTTTTGCTCCACTTATCCTCTCTCTCCCTCGCTACCCACAAAACCCTGCACCCTCTAACCAGATGACTATCTCCCCCTCTCTCTTAACCCCCACCTCACCTCATGCACAGACTTACTCCTTAACCTCAGACCTCTTCCTACTGACATATAAAATAAGCCGGCCACTCTCCTTCTCCCACATGCTTTCCCTTTCTCTACTTCTTCTCACTGCTGGCAACATATCTCCCAATCCTGGTCCGCCCTACCTCCACCAAAGTAAGATAAACTACCGCAATCCTTCACATGTAAAACCCGTGCCCCTGACTCCCACCCCCCTGCTTCCTCTCTCTGGAGCACTCTGTTTGCAACAAGCTCCAAATGATCCATGACCTTTTTACTTACCAGAATCTTTCCTTCTTGGGCCTCACTCAGACCTGGCTGATAGCCTCTGACACAGCCTCCCCTGCTGCACTGAGCTATGGCGGCCTCCACTCTACCCACACTCCTCGCTCTGGCAACATACATGGCGGAGGAGTGGGCTTCCTCCTATCTGCAAACTGCTCCTTCAACTCAATCCACCCTTCTTTCGAAGTTCACTCCATCCGTATCTACTCTCCCTCCAATCATCAAATGGCCTTCATTTACCGACCTCCGGGTTCTACCACTACCTTCATTGACCAATTCTCCATCTGGCTTCTTCACTTTCTCTCTGCTGACATTCCCACCATCATCATGGGTGACTTTAATATTGCTACTGACACCTGCCAGCCAGCGGCCTCCAAACTCCTTTCTCTTACCTCATCCTTTGGACTTACTCAGTGGTCCTCCACAGCCACCCACACACACTGATATACACTAGACCTGATCTTCACCCACCTCTGTTCCCTATCTAATCTCACAACCTCCCTCTTCCCCATATCTGACCACCATCGACTCGCCTTCTTATCCTTGTCCTCCTCGCCGATCCCCCATATCCAGCCACTAGCTCATCCTCGCAGAAATCTCGCACACCTAGACCTTCACAGACTCTCAGACTCTCTCTACCTCTGTCCTCTATATCTTCACTCAATGACACAGACAGTGCCACTGCTTTCTACAACACCACCCTCACATCAGCCATAGACTCAGTCGCCCCTTTCGTTCATCGCAAGGTGCTTCGAATCAATAGGTAACCCTGGCACAACAATCTCACCCAAAAACTTCAACAAGTGTCCAGGGCTGCAGAGCGGAATTGGAAGAAAACGCGCCTGCCCGACGACTTCACAACATTCAAACAAGCTACACTCGCCTTCAAACCAGCCCTCACCTCTGCTAAACAGACCTTCACAAACCTTATATCTTCCTTATCCTACAACCCCAAACAACTGTTGAGCACTTTTATCTCTATCCTCCGCCCACCGCTTCCCCCTCCGACCTCCCTCATCTCTGCTGAGGACTTCGCTACATACTTCAGAAATAAGATTGACCAAACAAGGCAAACCTTTATTGTTCCACCACCCCAAACACTCCATATACCAGCCTTCTGCTGTTCCCTAATAACCTCCCTCTCCAACATCACTGGAGGAGAGTTATTCATCTCCTATCCAAATCACACCTCACCACCGTGCACTTGACCCCATCCATTCCCACCTTTTCCCAAACCTTACTAACACACTCATCCCAACCCTAACCCACCTCTTCAATCTATCACTATCTTCCGGGACCTTCCCCTCGGCTTTCAAACATGCCACCATCACACCCATCCTCGAAAAGCCAAACCATGACCCGACGGCTAGGACGAGCTACCGCCCCATATCACTGCTCCCTTTTGCTTCCAAACTCTTTGAGCAGCATGTCCATGCTCCACTTTCCTCCCATCTCTCATCTAACTCTCTCCTTGAGAATCTACAATCCGGCTTCCGCCCCACCACTCCACCGAAACTGCCCTGACCAAAATTACCAACGACTTACAGCCAAAGCTAACAGACAATTCTCCATCCTCCTCCTTCTAGACCTGTCCTCTGCCTTTGACACAGTCGACCACTCCCTTCTACTTCAGATTCTTTCTTCCCTTGGTCTGTCCTGGGTTGCCTCATACCTTGCCAACCGCACATTTAGCTTCTCCCATGCCCACACTACCTCCTCACCCCGCCCTCTCTCTGTTGGAGTCCCACAAGGCTCTGTCCTGGGGCTCAAACTTTCTCCATTTATACCCTTGGCCTAGGACAACTCATAAAGTCCCATGGCTTCCAGTACCAACTGTATGCTGATGACACTCAGATCTACCTCTCTGGCTCAGACGTCACCTCTCCACTGTCCAGAATCCTGGAGTGTCTGTCAGCCTTATCCTCCTTCTCCTCTCGCTTCTTAAAACTAAAAGTAGACAAAACTGAACTCCTCATCTTTCCTCCATCCCATCTTTCATCTTTACCACCTGATCTATCTATTATGATAAATGGCATCATGCTCTCTCCCACACCTCAAATTCGCTGCCTTGAAGTAACTCTCGACTCTGCCCTGTCCTTGAAACCACACATCCAAACTCTCGCCACCTCCAGCTCAAGAATATTTCCAGAATCTGTCCTCTCCTCAGCCCTCAATCTACTAAAATTCTTGCACATGCCCTCATCATCTCCCGCCTTGATTACTGCAACATTCCCACTGTAGCCTCCCTGCTAACACTGTTGCACCTCTACAGTCAGTCCTCAACTCTGCTGCCTGACTAATCCACCTGTCTCCTCGCTACTCCCCTGTATCTCCCCTCTGCAAATCCCTCCATTGGCTCCCAATTCCCCTATGAATCCAGTTCAGGCTACTAACACTGACCTACAAAGCCATCTATAACCTGTCTCCTCCCTATATCTCTGAACTAATCTCTATCTTCCCTCATGTAATCTTCGATCCTCCCAAGACCTGCTCCTCTCCTCCACACTTATCTGTTCCTCACACAAACGCCTCCAAGATTTCTCCTCAATATTCCCCATCCTCTGGAATTCTGCACCTCAACACGTCAGATTATCCACCACACTCGGATCCTTCAGACGGAACCTGAAAACCCATCTATTCCGGAAAGCCTACAGCCTGCAATGACCGAGCCGCCGCCCCACCGCCACTGAAGCTGCTGCACCACCGCCTCCGGAGCTACCACCTCTCCACCACCAGATCTGCTGCACCCATGACCTACTGTTTCCTCCCCATTGCCCTGTAGAATGTAAGCCGCAAGGGCAGGGTCCTCTCCCCTCTGTGCCAGTCTGTCATTGTTAATTTGTATACTGTAAACCATATCTAGAAGTTTGTATGTAACCCCTTCTCATGTACAGCACCATGGAATTAATGACGCTATATAAATAAATAATAATAATAATTATAGGTGAGAGAACCCCATATTATAGGAGAGAGATATCACATGCAGGCGCCCCCTGGTGGAGAGATGAGGCCTCTGCAGGAAGTTTCCATTCACTGACGGCAAGAACAGGAATGAAAACCCCCACATTATAGGTGAAAGACCCCCCACATTATAGGTGAGACCCTCAAATTACAGGAGAGACCTCCACATTAAAAGTGAGGGACCCCCCCATTATAGGCGAGAGACACCCACGTTATAGGTAAGAGACCTATCACATGCAGGCGCCCCCTTGTGGAGAGATGAGGTCTCTGCAGGAAGTTTCCATTCACTGTCAGCAAGTACAGGACTCAAACCCCCACATTACAGGTGAAAGACTCCCCATTATAGGTGTGAGACCACCACATTATAGGTGAGAGGTACCCTCACATCACATGTAGCAGAGAGATAAGGCCTCTGCAGTAAGTTTAAATTCACTGATGGCAAGAACAGGAAAGAAAACCATTTACTGCCCCTCTGTATGGCACAGTAACAGGAGAGGAAACGGTTAATGTTCTGCACATGTGGAGAACAGTACAGAATGTTCTGAGTGGAGATAGATCCCACAAACCCCGCCCCCGTCCCTCCCCTGCCCGCCCCCTGTCCCTCCCCCACCCCCCTCCTGCCGCCACTGTTTTCACTTATGTAACTTTTGCCGTTATTTTTATTTAAATGTCCTGGAATCTATTGTTTAGAACGGGCGTCTCCTGTCTCCATGGCGACGGCTGGTTACATAATATTCCTCGCAGCTTGGCAAGAAGTAAGGTGTGAGGGTATGATGGATCAGAACATCGTGTCCTCCGCCTGGAGCTGACCCATCCCTAGAAAGCCGAGACCCGCAGCAGAACATGTGTCCTCCGCCTGGAGCTGACCCATCCCTAGAAAGCCGAGACCCGCAGCAGAACATCATGTCCTCACTTACGCTGTTTGAATAGTGCCGTCATGCAGTGACATTGGTGGAGCGTTCACATATTCCCATGTATTGTAAATAAGGGGAAGAGGCCATAAGATCTATCGGATGTCCACAGGAAACACAGTATAATGATGGTGATCTCATAGACTAGGAAGGGTTAAATAAATGGCCCTTCCGACTTAACCTTTCTTGTACGGACTTGTTCCAATAGCAGTTTTGCTGTGTACAACATGCCCAGCAGGGGGCAGCAGTTATCTGGAATAACACTGGTTGCACAAGGGGAATTGTAATGCGTCATGTGATAATCAGAGGTCCCATAATCTGCCATTCTATAATCTGCCTTCCCATAATCCGCCATTTGATAATCAGCTATTTGATAATCCGCTATCCCATATAAAACCATCTGATAATTTGCCATCCGAAAATCTGCCATCCCATATTCCACCATTTATTAATCTGCCATTTGATAATCCACCATCCCATAATCCGCCACATTTCAAACCATGATTTGCCCCCTGATGGTTTAGTGATGACATTGCTTTGTGTTTCTTCCTATTGACCCATCTCTGGATGTTCCCTGCAGGAGAGCGGCCATTCAAGTGTCCCTTCGAGGGCTGCGGGAGGTCGTTCACCACATCAAACATCCGAAAAGTTCACATCCGCACGCACACGGGAGAGCGGCCGTATTACTGCACGGAGGCCGGCTGCGGCAGAGCGTTCGCCAGCGCCACCAATTATAAGAACCACGTACGGATACACACAGGTACCACTGTCACAGGAATCTGTGTGATGTAAATGCAGTCTATTGCTCTCTGTTACCATCCATTTCACAGTCAGGACTGCTATGGGATAAGTGACCAGAATTGTACAGTCTCCTGCCCCTTGTAATACCCACTATGTATCCGATATCTCCTGATATGTCTAGACACTAATCTGAGGCCGACTGTGGTCTCAGAATACAGAAGCTCAGAATGGGAGGGGTTAAAATGAAGAAAATGTATTCAAATGTATTAAAAATACAGACATTAGTAAAATATCAGTGAAAACAAAGATGAGAAACCTGGAAGATGACAAAATATATCACAATAAATACATTGAAAGTCAATATACCAGCAATGGCTGAATTATAGTCAAAGTAATGATTTATGTTCTAAAAGGCTCCAGAGTCCTCCAAACCGAGATCCCCTTCCTCCCCGTGATATATTTTCTGCCTCTCTCCAGGTTCCTCCTCTTTGTCTCACGTTGTGACCTTCCGTGTTCTGAGCCCACATTGGCCTCAGGTTTGTGTTTTGGGCTCTCCTGTATAGTTTTTTGGACAATTATAATTTCTTAATATATGTCACTGTTATCAGCTTCTTATAATATTTCAGCACTGATATAAGAAGTGGAACGGTCTCTGCTCCTGATGACCGTTCTCTCGGTCTCTGCTCCTGATGACCTATTTTTCCATCTCTGCTTGCTCCCGATGACTCTTCTTTCCGTCTCTGCTCCGATGACCCATCTTTCCGTCTCTGCTCCTGATGACTTTCTTCCGTCTCTTCTCCCATGACTCTTCTTTCCGTCTCTGCTCCGATAACCCTTCTTTCCATCTATGCTCCTGATGACCCTTCTTCCGTCTCTCTCCTGATGACACTTCTTTCAGTCTCTGCTCCCGATGACCTTTCTTTCCGTCTCTGCTCCTGATGACCCTTCTTTCCGTCTCTGCTCCTGATGACCCTTCTTTCCGTCTCTGCTCCTGATGACACTTCTTTCAGTCTCTGCTCCCGATGACCCTTCTTTCCGTCTTGCTCCTGATGACTCTTCTTTTCGTCTCTTCTCCCGATGACTCTTCTTTCCGTCTCTGCTCCCGATAACCCTTCTTTCCATCTATGCTCCTGATGACCCTTCTTTCCGTCTCTGCTCCTGATGACCCTTCTTTCCGTCTCTGCTCCGATGACCCTTCTTTCCGTCTTTGCTCCCGATGACCCTTCTTTCCGTCTCCATTCCTGATGACACTTTCAGTCTCTGCTCCCGATGACTCTTCTTTCCGTCTTTGCTCCTGATGACCCTTCTTTCCGTCTTTGCTCCTGAGGACCCTTCTTTCAGTCTCTGCTCCGATGACCCTTCTTTCCGTCTTTGCTCCCGATGACTCTTCTTTCCGTCTCTGCTCCCGATGACTCTTCTTTCCCGTCTTTGCTCCTGATGACCCTTCTTTCCGTCTCTGCTCCCGATGACCCTTCTTTCCGTCTTTGCTCCCGATGACCCTTCTTTCCGTCTCCATTCCTGATGACACTTTCAGTCTCTGCTCCCGATGACTCTTCTTTCCGTCTTTGCTCCTGATGACCCTTCTTTCCGTCTTTGCTCCTGATGACCCTTCTTTCAGTCTCTGCTCCCGATGACCCTTCTTTCCGTCTTTGCTCCCGATGACCCTTCTTTCCGTCTTGCTCCGATGACTCTTCTTTCCCGTCTTTGCTCCTGATGACCCTTCTTTCCGTCTCTGCTCCCGATGACCCTTCTTTCCGTCTTTGCTCCCGATGACCCTTCTTTCCGTCTCCATTCCTGATGACACTTTCAGTCTCTGCTCCCAATGACTCATCTTTCCGTCTCTGCTCATGATTACTCTTCTTTCAGTCTCTACTTCCATTGACACTTCTTTCAGTCTCTGCTCCCGATGACTCTTCTTTCAGCCTCTGCTCCTGATGTCTCTTCTTTCAGTCTCTGCTCCCGATGACTCTTTTTTTTGTCTCTGTGGTAGGAGAGAAGCCTTATGTGTGTACGGTGCCAGGATGTGACAAGCGTTTCACAGAATATTCCAGTTTGTACAAACACCACGTTGTTCACACTCACTCTAAGCCGTACAACTGTAACCACTGTGGCAAAACCTACAAGCAGATCTCCACGCTCGCTATGCACAAGAAGACGGCGCACAACGACACAGAGCCCATCGAGGAGGACCAGGAAGGCTTCTATGTCCCGCAGCCACGTACGTGCCCCCTCTGGATATCTCTGTTGTGCCTGACATCTCTTGTGATTTGCGTGCTCAGTGTGATGTCACCGGGCTAGCCAATCAAAGAAAGAGATCCGCAGCCCCAGTCCCTATGTCCTGGACTAACAACGCAGTGGTGGACTGGGGTCCTGCCAATGTTTTTGCTCAGATTTTGTTACTATTTGTGTCTGTATCCCCTGTCCTGATACATTTTAACAAACCCTCAGTACAGGAGAGATTGTTGTAGCTCACAGAGTATTAGACCCCCAGTTCTGCTGCCCCTCAGGTCTCGTGGCTCGCTTGGCTGGCGGTTGGATTGTCATTGATACCTGCAGCACCGCGGAGCGTCCGTTACTTCAGCACAATGCTCTCCGTGCATACAACCGATCTGTTTGCCCAGGACACCTGGCGAGCTCGCTGATTTGGGCAGACGCCAGGCCACAAGTTAACATTCACAAAGAAGCTGCTAACGAGCGTGAAGGGACCCTGGCAGCATCCGTTGGTGTGACGGCCTACCTTGCACAGAATCGGCATTGACATATGGGGAGGGGGCACCGCATTCATACATTCCTCCTGCCGTAACCACTGATCTGGAACAGCTGTCGATCACATGATCTGCGGCTCCGCTGCTTCCATTGTTTGTGTGCTGACAGCCAGAACGTGTCCAGTGCAAGAGATAAATATGACCCGGGGTAGAGGCTGCAAAGTGGACTAGAATAATGTCAGGATGGCGCTGTCTAGGAACTTCGCATCAGGGTAGTGACAGTTTTTCTGACAGTTTCAGTATCTCTGCTTACTATTAGGAAAAGTCCAGTCTGGATACATTTTACCTGCACTACTGCATAGCCCCTAGTTTACTCCTGACTGTGAGCTTGCCTCTAGTTTACTCCTCACTGTGAGCTTGCCTCTAGTTTACCCCTCACTGTGAGCTTGCCTCTAGTTTACTCCTCGCTCCCTGAGCTCACCTCTAGTATACTCTTCGCTCCCTGAGCTCGCCTCTAGTTCACACCTCCCTCCCTGAGCTCGCCTCTCATTTACTCCTCGCTCCCTGAGCTCACCTCTCATTTATGCCTCGCTCCCTGAGCTTGCGTTTGGTTTACACCTCATTCTCTGAGCTTGATTCTAGTTTATTCCCCACTCCCTAAGCTCGCCTCTAGTTTTCTCCTCTCCTTCTGAGCTCACCTCTAGTATACCCTCGCTCCCTGAGCTCGCCTCTAGTTTACACCTAGCTCACTCCTTGAGCTCACCTCTAATTTACACCTCGCTCCCTGAGCTCGCTTCTGATTTACACCTCGCTTCCTGAGCTTGCCTCTGGTTTACTCCTCGCTCCCTGCGCTCGCCTATAGTTTACACCTCGCTCCCCTGAGCTCGCCTCTAGTTTACACCTCGCTCCCTGAGCTCGCCTCTAGTTTACACCTCGCTCCCTGAGCTCGCCTCTAGTTTACTCCTTGCTCCCTGAGCTCGCCTCTAGTTTACTCCTTGCTTACTGAGTTCGCCTCTAGTTTACACCTCGCTCGCTCCCTTAGCTCACCTCTAGTTTACACCTCGCTCCCTGAGCTTGCCTCTAGTTTACACTGAGCTTCGCCTCTAGTTTACACTGAGTTCGCCTCTAGTTTACTCCTCGCTCCCTGAGCTCGCCTCTAGTTTACTCCTTGCTTACTGAGTTCGCCTCTAGTTTACACCTCGCTCGCTCCCTTAGCTCACCTCTAGTTTACACCTCGCTCCCTGAGCTGACCTCTAGTTTACACTGACCTCCCTGAGCTCGCCTCTGGTTTATACCTCGCTCGCTCCCTTAGCTCACCTCTAGTTTACACTTTGCTCCCTGAGCTCGCCTCTAGTTTACTCCTTGCTCCCTGAGCTCGCCTCTAGTTTACTCCTTGCTTACTGAGTTCGCCTCTAGTTTACACCTCGCTCGCTCCCTTAGCTCACCTCTAGTTTACACCTCGCTCCCTGAGCTTGCCTCTAGTTTACACTGAGTCTCGCCTCTAGTTTACACTGAGTTCGCCTCTAGTTTACTCCTCGCTCCCTGAGCTCGCCTCTAGTTTACTCCTTGCTTACTGAGTTCGCCTCTAGTTTACACCTCGCTCGCTCCCTTAGCTCACCTCTAGTTTACACCTCGCTCCCTGAGCTCACCTCTAGTTTACACTGACCTCCCTGAGCTCGCCTCTGGTTTATACCTCGCTCGCTCCCTTAGCTCACCTCTAGTTTACACTTTGCTCCCTGAGCTCGCCTCTAGTTTACTCCTTGCTTACTGAGCTCGCCTATGGTTTATACCTCGCTCGCTCCCTTAGCTCACCTCTAGTTTACACTTCGCTCCCTAAGCTCGCCTCTAGTTTACACTGAGCTCCCTCAGCTCGCCTCTAGTTTGCTCTTCATCCTTATCACCGTGCTGGTGTTTGCAGACTGTGAATGATTCGTTGTGTACTCTGCCTCCATTGTGTCCCTGCCACAGCAGCGGCTTCTTCTGAGCGCTCAGGACACTCGTGTTTTATTGCAGGTTAATATTTAATCTGTTGCTGATTTTGTTGTCTGTGATTGTGGAGTGGAATCTTCTAGACTCAAAGAATAAACTGTGACCTGAATTGTTGCAGACCGAATGGGTGACACAATAGATAATCAGTTAGGGCAGATGCAGATAACGAGCGCCAACATACTGTGCCCCTGAGCCAGTGGTGGGAGTCTCCCAACTCCTTCTCCTTGTTCAGTGATGATGCAGAATCATGAGTGCAGCTCTGGAGTATAATACAGGAGGTAACTTAAGATCAGTATAGGATCACTAATGTATGTACACAGTGACTGCACCAGCAGAATAGTGAGTGCAGCTCTGGAGAATAATACAGGAGGTAACTCAGGATCAGTAAGGTAATGTATGTACACAGTGACTGCACCAGCAGAATAGTGAGTGCAGCTCTGGAGTATAATACAGGAGGTAACTCAAGATCAGTAATGTAATGTATGTACACAGTGACTGCACCAGCAGAATAGTGAGTGCAGCTCTGGAGAATAATACAGGAGGTAACTCAGGAGCAGTAAGGTAATGTATGTACACAGTGACTGCACCAGCAGAATAGTGAGTGCAGCTCTGGAGAATAATACAGGAGGTAACTCAGGAGCAGTAAGGTAATGTATGTACACAGTGACTGCACCAGCAGAATAGTGAGTGCAGCTCTGGAGAATAATACAGGAGGTAACTCAGGATCAGTAATGTAATGGATGTACACAGTGACTGTACCAGCAGAATAGTGAGTGCAGCTCTGGAGAATAATACAGGAGGTAACTCAGGATCAGTAAAGTTTGAATTCGCTGGCTTTTTATTTTGTTTACTCTTCTATTTAATTGGAAACAATAATTATCTCTTTTTATCCATTTGTTATAGCTGAGGAGCTCCTGAAAAGCTCGCAGATCACGTACGTCACAGGGGTGACAGGTGAGGATGGTATACCGACAGCAGTGACGCAGTCCGGACAGCAGTTGGCGCTCATAGCGCAGGACGGTTCCCAACACGTAAGTGAGGATCAGAAATCAGCGATTTAGAAGAGGGATCAGTGACCAGAAAATGTGCAATTTTGTTAAACATTTTCCAGCTCGTGGTCCCTTCTCGTTCTCACTCCTCCTCGTAGTCCCTTCTGTTCGCTCCCAAATCATCTCCTTTCTGTTCACAGGTGGCCATAGTGGCTCAGGACCTGTCTGCTTTCCACGCGGCCACCACGGAAATGAGTCAGCAGCAGCACGGCCACCACCTGGTCACCACCGAGAGCCGTCCAGTCACACTGCTGGCCACGTCTAATGGGACACAGATTGCAGTCACGGTATGAAGATTACTTTTATACTAGGTTTCCTTTTTAATTTTAGGGTGTAGCTTGAAACCTTGGTTTGCAGACCACCTCTCCACGCGGTCTCTGGACAGCTGGAGCTAGCAGGGCGCTGTCTGGGGGGTCTGCGGGGACGGTTGGAGCTAGCTGGGCGCCATCGGGGGGGGGGGGGGGGAGTCTGCGGGGATGGCAGGAGGTAGCTGGGCACCGTACGGGGGTCTGTGGGGATGGCTGGAGCTAACTGCGTGCTGTTCAGGGGTCTGCGGGGGTCGTTTTACGTGGCTGGGTCATATAACATTTGTCTTCTTCCCATCAGCTGGGCGAGCAGCAATCCTTGGAGGAAGCCATCCGGATCGCCTCCCGGATACAGCAGGGGGAGTCTCCCGGGATGGACGAATAACGGGCCGCAGTCGCCATCTTACTTTCTCGCCTTCACGCTCGATCCGCACAGGATGTAGAAATCTTATTCCAGGACTTGTAGGACATTGAACATTTTCTGGGGGCCGAGATAAAATTTCCGGTTACATTTCAGTTCCGTACGTCCGACTCCTCATTGCCGGAGGTCACCTTATTATTTGCGCTGCGGCCGCTTTGTACTTTTTGTAAATAGAGATTGTTAATGCTGAGATTAATACTATTTTATCTGTGCTGCAAATCATGTACAAAATCCTCCCCTGCCCCCAATACTCGCTGCGCACCGTGCCGCCATACTGGGGTCAGACCGGACGCGGAGAGCAGCCGCTCGGCTCATCTCGAACCCTCAGAGGTCGGGAACCTAAGAATTGATTTAAAGTCGCAGACGTGAGATATATTTTTGCCAGCTATAATGTCACTTGGAGCTGTCTGCTGCAGCCAATCAGTGATTTAAAGGAACTTGCAGGATAATAGTTAACTCACTATTAACTTGCATGGCTAAAGGACCTGTGTGATGTAATGATCATGTGACTATAGGGGTGGAGCTAAGCAAGCAAACATGTTATAGGGACTTAGCTCCGCCTATTGTAGTCACATGGTTATGACATCACATCAGGTCTCCCAACATGTTCTAACATAAGGCTGAAATGTTAACTATTAACCTGCCAAACAGTCTCCGTCCTCCAAGCTGGAGACTGACTGCCTCATCACATAAGGAAATGTAAGTGTACAAATGGTATTATAAAGCTGCAGCTACAGACTGTGATAGCTGAGGAGGCATAAGGCACTGACAGGTTCCCTTTAACAGCCCCCATTATTTTTTTTTACTTCTTTTTCTTAGATCACCTTTTTAAAATTGCAGAAATCCCAGCGAAAGGGCTCGTCCTTATTGGGTTACATTAGCAAAATAATGGTTAAAATTAGCAAGTTTGCATCACTTGTTGCCTAGGTTACCGGCCACCGCTGCAGGCTATAGCTGTGGCCAGTATCCCAGGCAAGGAGAGCAGCACTTACAAGCTGTCCAGCCAGTGAGTGCTGCTCTGAAGCTGGTGCTTCTCCACTCTTCCCATTCTGCAGCGGTCAAAGGAGTGCACAGTCCAGGCTGCTGTCAATCACCTGGAGCGCGCACCCCAAGGACCGAAGACAAGACAACCCCTGTATGTTGGATCTGCAGATAAATATCTCACGTCTGTGATTTGCATTTATGACACTTGATGAATTGGAGAAATATCAGATAAATTATTATTGTGACGTGTTCGTATGAAACGCGAGCGTCTCGGTGCGGCCCCGGTATTTTCCGCCGGGGCCCAAGGATTTATGAAATGAAACAATAAAGCGCTGCTCTCGGCCGTGGCTGAATTCTTTATTTATAGCTGGTTTCTGTATTCCCCATCACGTGGTCACGCTGGCGGTCAGGGGAGGGGATACTGATCACGCGAACGTTTATTTATAAACACTGATTTTATGTGTACAGCGAAGCAATAAACATTTTGCTTTTTCTTTTTTAAAAAACTAAACAAACCCTTCCGATGTTCTGTGATTTGTGCAGCCGTTTGGCCCTCCCAGGTGACGCGCTTCGACGTCGGCCGCCGCTCGCTTTCATCGTTCCTGCAGTCACACCTGTTTGTGTGGGGGGCTCAGACTATAAAAAGCGCAGAGCACCCAGGGGTCCCACACGTACTGCAGCAGCTGTGTGACTCTTCCCGTAAAACTAATTATGGCGTCCATCCTCAGACAGAAGTTGCACCGCGTGCTAAACCTGTCCGAAGCCTCCGGGATCCGGGGGGAACTTTCCATTCTTCAGGATCGAGGAGTCGTCTGTGGCAATGACCCACAGAGCGCCTAGTACATGGTGCTCACAGGTCAGGGGTCATAGATCAGCCTGCTGCCATTAGGTGGCCGGATAGCACATAAGTCCCTAATTTTAAGGGACTTCTTAGTGATCCTCATGTGATCTGTTCTCACTTCAATGAACGCTGAATGTCTGCAGATTAAAACAATGCGGCCAGAGGGGCTCAGGACAACTGGACTGGGGGGCTCAGAACTACATCTTGGAACCCAGAACTGAATCTGGGGACTCTGGACTGAATCGGGGGGCTCAAAACTGGACCTGGGGAATCATGAACTGGATGGGGGACTCGTGGGCTGGAGGGGGGGTTCAAAATTGCATCGGAGAGGTTCAAAACTGAAACGGTGGGCTCAGAACTGGACTTGGGGACTCATGGTGAGTGGATGGGGGGGGGCACTGCTATAGACGTCCAGGCAGGGGCTCATATACTGCAAACATCTGGTGTAAACAGGTGTTCAATTAGTTGATGAGCAAGCAAAATGTTACAATTTACGATTATTTTTGAGCTTCCTTACAAACCCTCATTCTCGGCAGCACATCGTTCTGGATCCAGTGTATGCTGCCGATGCCGAGAACAATGGCAACCTATGATGACAGAATAAGCTATTAATGACGGACAGTCCAATAGTCCTCCCAGCTCACAGATGCAGCTACATTTTAGTGTATTCTGAGTCACAGATGTTTTTGCACCTTGCTGTCCTCTGTTTCCTGCTGTGCACGAATATAATGCCATGACTGCAGTACAGACTGACACCCACTGGCGACAATAACACATTTCTAGGGGTTGGAAGGGATTTCTTGCCTCCTGATGCTATTTCTTTTCTTGTAGAACGTGTTCGAGGTAGTTTCCTCTCCAGGTAGTTGGATTCCTCCTCAGATTTCACCTCTCAATCACATCCTTGGGCAGATTTTTACCCACCGGCCAAATAGTCTAAATGTCTGTGCTCGAAAAGACGACAATTCACTGTCCGCTCTGCGCACGGCCCGACCAAAAGCCTCCGATCGGTTTGTGTTCTCAACTCCGGTGCGGCGCCATGCGTCTCCATGGTAACAGAACACTCTTTAATCTCTCTTTGCTGTGTAGGTCTGATGAGGCCAAGCTGTCACTGAAGACTCAGAATATCACACAACAAGCGGTCATTTACTGACAGCAAACACTACGGAAATCGGAGGAAGCCAAAAGATATTACAAAGTTACAAATACAAAGATCACGGATTTTGTGTAGAAGTGATTTGTCCTGGATGCAAAAACGGTCAAGAATGTGCTGCGCCAGCGTGCTGAGTGTGATGTTACATGAACGCCTCATCCACCGCTCGGGGCAGAAGCAGACTGTGAACTCCGTACACACAGACACCAGCCAGGTGAACTCCATACATGACTGTAATGGTTACCCCCTTGTAGAGCCTGCTCCCTGTCTCCTCAACCCCACTATGCAGCCCCCTCCCTATCACCTCAAGGTGCACCCCTCTGTACAGCCCCCTCCTGGTCTCCTCAAGGTGTATGCCCCTATGGGTCCCCTCCCTTGTCAAGGTGCCCCCTCCTTGTCTCCTAAAGGTGCACCCCCCCTATGGAGCCCACTCCTTGTCTCCTAAAGGTGCACCCGCCTTTGGAACCCCCTCCCCGTCTCCAAGGTGCACCCCCCTGTGGAGCCCCCCTACCCATCTCCTCAAGGTGATGACTTGTTAAAGGGTTGGGCACGGACTTTATATGGCAGCTTCCTCATAGTTTCTTTCATTGTGTGCAGGAGACTTTTCCCTTCATTTCCATCATTTTCTCCTATGGGGCGATGCCTGTAAGACCGTGTTTACACAGTGATTTCATTTAGGCTACTTTCACAATAGCGTGTTTGAATGCTGCATATGCTGTGCATGTGGAAACGCATGCTTACGCAGCGTTTTTTTATCCGCATAAGCGCACGCAAGACATTAAAAAAAACGCAGTGCATGTATTTGTATGTGTTTGGATGCGTTTAAGTTTTTTTTGCGCATGTGTTCAATATTTCCAGGAGTGTTTCCTTGAATTCACAAGACAAGCCACTCCCAAAGGGCATGTCTTAAGGGAAATCGCTTCCTGGGCATGCGCTGTTTGTCATACGCATGCGCATCGAACGCAGCCATGCGCAAGCCATTGTGCACCCATAGACAATAATGTGTTTTTACGCACTTGTGCGCATGTGGATGCTTGCACATTTTATGGCCATCAAAAAATGCAACATGTTGCATTCGCCGGCCGCAAAAAAAAACACGCACAGGGACGCATACGCAGACATACTGACACCAACGCAGGTCCCTGCATTCACCTGCACACATCATGTTAAAGTGACCCTGTACCCAGAAGCCAACCCACATCCCCTTCATACCTATCCATGCAGCTTGTGAAGCTGCTGCCATCGATCCCTGTATCTTGCAAAACCGCTGGGGCATTCTTCATAATTCATACTTTTATAATCGCATTTCTGGGCGTTTCACTGAAATTTTAAAGCCGCAGCAGGCGGGCTTGTGCGCCGCTCTCCCCCTCCCTGTCCGTAATTCTGCACGCAGCGATGGGCGTGCTAAACAACAGAGAGGCGGCTCGCCTCATAGTATGGGCGTTGAAACCGGTATGACGCGAATTACGTCATATCGGCTTCACCGCCCATACTATGAGGCGAGCCGCCTCTCTGTTGTTTATGCACGCAGCCATGGGCGTGCAGAATTACGGACAGGGAGGGGGAGAGCGGCGCACAAGCCCGCCTGCTGCGGCTTTAAAATTTCAGTGAAACGCCCAGAAATGCGATTATAAAACTATGAATTATGAAGAATGCCCCAGCGGTTTTGCAAGATACAGGGATCGATGGCAGCAGCTTCACAAGCTGCATGGATAGGTATGAAGGGGATGTGGGGTTGGCTTCTGGGTTTAGGGTCACTTTAAAGATAGGTGCACAATACACTTGCGGATTTAAAAAAAGAAGTACGCAGCTTATGCTGTGCTTTAAAATGCTAATGTGAAACCAGCCTAATCTGATCCTCTCCAACTCTCCTCCAAAAACCACTTTAAAAGTGCTCATTAACTGTTCCTATTCATTTCTGCAGGTGGAAGTCCACTTTGCTTTTCATGAATCAGCTGGTGGAAAAAACAAGGTGTCTGAATCTTGTAAAGCAAATCCTGCAGGAAACTCTGCAAATGAGATACGGAGCAGTCATAGAGGCCGGACCGTGTACAGGGCAGTCACAGAGCAGTCACGTGAGGCTGGAACGCGTATGGGGCAGTCACAGAGCCCGGAGCAGTCATGTGAGGCTGGATTGAGTACGGAGCAGTCACGTGTGGTCGGTCCCGGTACGAGCAGACGCAGAGCCCAGACCAGGTACGGAGCAGTCACGTGTGGCTGGATCGGGTACGGAGCAGTTGCGTGTGGCCGGATCGGGTACAGAGCAATCAAGTGAAGCTGGACCTGGAATGGAACAGTCACAGAGGCCAGACAGGATACGGAGGAGTCACAGAGGCCGAACCGGGTATAGAGCAGTCATGTGAGGCTAGACCAGGTACGGAGCAGTCACAGAGGCTAGACCAGGTACAGAGCAGTCATGTGAGGCCAGACAGGATACGGAGGAGTCACAGAGGCCGGACCGGGTACGGAGCAGACGTAGAGGCTAAATCGGGTACGGTGCAGAGGAGTCACAGAGGCCGGACCGGGTACAGCGGTGTCCTACAGATATTTGCAAAGTTCTCTGTAAGGGCCGCTTCACACTGCGGCGTGATCCGGTCCGGTGCTGTCCGGGTTGCCCCTGACAGCCGCGGACCGGATCAGCACACAGGACTGGGGGCTAATATGCCCTCCGGTCCGGTGTGCAGCGCATGCAGCTGCTGACTTATCAGCAGCGGGAACTGCGTGCAGCTGCACACCGGACCAGAGGGCATATTAGCCCCCCAGTCCTGTGTGCTGATCCGGTCCGCGGCTGTCAGGGGCAACCCGGACAGCACCGGACCGGATCACGCCGCAGTGTGAAGCCGGCCTAAGTCACTTCTTTCTTGTGGTGTTTGTTCCTGTTTTCAGTGCTGAATTCTTCAAAATGGCACACACGGCTCATGAAGTTTGTGCAAAATCAATAATGCTCTTTATTTTTGTATTTTTACCCCATTTTAGAGCAAAAAGTGTCATCTGTGACTTAAAGCGAACCTGTCACCCCCTCCAGACATCTAAAAATACCATAGCCCCCTTCTGCAGCACTAAGGCTGCAGTCTGACAAGGTGTCTATAGCATTTATGCTCCCTTGATTCACTGAAATAAAGACTTATATAAAATCTGTTTCAAACCTGATCCTAGACCGGGAGGCGGGTTTTCAAGTGTCTGTCTCCCTCCTCTGTGGTGTCAGTCATCCCTCTCTGCTCTCTGTGCACCTCCTCCAGGGCCACCTCCCTGCATTACAGAGCTGAACTTTGTCAGCTCTGCTACAACATAGAGCTGCTGTTATAGGAGACCCCACAGTAGTAAATCTAGCAGGAAGACCCTGAGCAGAGAAAGCACTGCCTGCTACATAGCAGCCCTTGAGCTGAGCTGTCAGCAGTGCAGCAGAGTTGAGTTTGTGCTTTAGATCAGGGGCTGAGGAGCAATGCTGCTGGGTGCAAGAAACTGAAAGTGAAACCTGCTCAGCTCAAGGGCTGCTACGTAGCAGGCAGTATCCTCCTGCTAGATTTACTACTGTGGGGTCTCCTATAACAGCAGCTCTATGTTGTAGCAGAGCTGACAAAGCTCTGTAATGCAGGGAGATGGCCCTGGAGGCGGCACACAGAGAGCAGAGAGAGATGACTGACACCACAGAGGAGGGAGATAGACGCTTGAAAACCCGCCTCCCGGTCTTGGATCAGGTTTGAATCAGATTTTATAAAAGTCTTTATTTCAGTGAATCAAGGGAGCATAAATGCAATAGACACCTTGTCAGAATGCAGCCTTAGTGCTGCAGAAGGGGGCTATGGTATTTTTAGATGCCTGGAGGGGGTGACAGGTTCGCTTTAAAAGAAAAAGTGGTGCAAAACAAAGAGCGACTTCATAAAGAGAAAAGCTGGAGACAAAACAGCAAATGCAACAATGTCTGATTGTATCTAACAAATCATCATAATGACCATGAGTCTGGGGGCGCAGGTCTCCATATTACCACACAAGGACCCCACTAAAAAAGGCACAAAAGAACCGTCGGGGAGATGTCAGCGCCTCCCCCGAGGGCAGCAGTAAAGATCTGCAGATACAAGTGTATCGGGATAATTACACGTCTGCACCGTACGAGATGGAGCAACGTCATCTGTAGACTTTACTGGAGTTTGGTGAGTGAAAAAAAAAACACGAGAAAATCCTCAGCAGAAATATAAGGCGTCTGTGCTGATCTCCATATTGTCGTCTTTGCTTCCTTGCAGCATCTGAGCTCCACAGTTGAGACACTGGGGAAGACATCTTTCCACCCAGTTGTCCTCAGAGTGATGATCACAGGTGGGATGAGATGATGGACACGTCCCTCAAGCTCCGGGCGTCTTGTATTCTGCGCTGGTCCATTGCTAAATGCTCACCTCCCCCATCACCACCATCATAACTCAACCATGGAGACTGGTTTTTCAGAGATTTCCCACTGTGGGACATCAAAGCCAGCACCTGGATCCCCTCCACATCGACAGGGGAGGATTACACCCGGCCATTATCATCAGACGTCCTATGTAAGTACAATGGGAGCTGCTTCATAAGGCTCCTGATAGCAGACTCCCTCTTAGGTCCCTTCACATGTCCTTGTTTCTGGTCCGTGTTGTGTCCATTTTTTCCCCATATATATCACATGTACCCATTACAGTCTATGGTGCTATTCATGGGGGGGGTTTGGCAGCGCAGATTTCATGGGCCAATACAAGTCTATGGATCCATGAAATACAGCTCCAGCACCTGGAGGGCAGTACAGTGGGGAAGTAATGGGAAGGGGCTACAGCCTGGGCAGGTGACAGCGTCAGGGACCTCAGATCCAGGGCTGTGATTGGATGAGCTTGGGGAACATGTGACCCCCATAGATTACCAGTGTCTGGCCCCTTCCTCAGATTTCCCCTGGATCATGCTCACATAACATAAAAGATCTGTAACCAGTAAGATCCGTCAGGATCATCACCTGCAGGGGCGGCTGCTGGCAGGGTCACCGGGTGTCAGGCCTCGTACACACAAGGCGTCATCCAGGAGGCAGAAACACCAGCATTACTGGATCACAGAAAACAAGACAAGCGAGCGAGTCACCAAGACCAGAAATAGGGGGAAGTTTAAAATCCTGCATCATGAAGGACAGGTCTCCAAGGAACATGAGTCAGGAGGGTGGAAAGTGTGACGGCTGAGGGTTTGTCACTATTGTATCCAGGCTACGATGTGTAAGAACAGAGGATTGTACAGACAGGATACTCAGCTGTGAGCAGGACGGCGCCTGTGTGCAGCCTCCCAATGTGAACAGGGGCAGAGATCCAGAACACAATCTGTAGATTATTGGAGAGTTCGGCTGAATTCAGGCATCTGTGAAATGCAACAATCCGAGCAGAAATGGAGAGACATAAGGGTGTATGTGATGGTGGTCGGGGGCAGGAGTCCAGGGTCAAACTGGACCATGAATGGGCTTTATAGCCTTACAGAACTGGTGGAGAAGTGATTGTGATCCTCATCATCCTGCAGCGGTCCGATCCCATGGAGAAAGCGGCTGTGATGGCAGAGGGGGCGCCGCACTCCATGTCAGGGATAGTGATTACTGCATATGGTGCTCCAATATATTTTTATCCAAGTCTAGACAACACCAGAGATGGCAGCCAGGACCCCACCAATGAGCGCAGACTGCACCCCAGCAGTGACAGCGACCCAGACCCCACCCACCAGTGACCCAGATCCCTCACCAGTAATGCCAACCCAGACCCCACCAGTGACCCAGATCCCCCACCAGTGATGCCAACCCAGACCCCACCAGTGACCCAGATCCCCCACCAGTAATGCCGACCCAGACCCCACCAGTGACCCAGATCCTCCACCAGTGACCCAGATCCCCCACCCGTGACCCAGATCCCCCACCCGTGATGCCGACTCAGACCCCAGCAGTGAGTGCCCCAGATTCCAGCAGTGACCCAGGTCCCCCACCAGTGATGCCGACCCAGATCCCAGCAGTGACCCAGATCCCCCACCAGTAATGCCGACCCAGACCCCACCCAGTGACCCAGGTCCCCACCAGTGATGCCGACCCAGACCCCAGCAGTGACCCAGATCCCCCACCAGTGATGCTGACCCAGACCCCAGCAGTGAGTGACCCAGATTCCAGCAGTGACCCAGGTCCCCCACCAGTGATGCCGACCCAGACCCCACCAGTGACCCAGATCCCCCACCAGTAATGCCGACCCAGACCCCACCCAGTGACCCAGATCCCCCACCCGTGATGCCGACCCAGATCCCACCAATGACCCAGATCCCCCACCAGTGATGCTGACCCAGACCCCAGCAGTGAGTGACCCAGACCCCACCAGTGACCCAGATCCCCACCAGTGATGCTGACCCAGACCCCAGCAGTGACCCAGATCCCCCACCAGTGATGCTGACCCAGACCTCACCAGTGAGTGATCCAGATTCCAGCAGTGACCCAGGTCCCCCACCAGTGATGCCGACCCAGACCCCACCCAGTGACCCAGATCCCCCACCCGTGATGCCGACCCAGACCCCACCAATGACCCAGATCCCCCACCAGTGATGCCGACCCAGACCCCAGCAGTGACCCAAATCCCCCACCAGTGATGCCGACCCAGACCCCAGCAGTGACCCAAATCCCCCACCAGTGATGCCGACCCAGACCTCAGCAGTGACCCAGATCCCCCACCAGTGATGCCGACCCAGACCCCACCCAGTAACCCAGATCCCACAAATGACAGGAACCCAGATCCCACCAGTGATGGCGGCCTAGATCCCACCAGTGATTGCGACCTAGATCCCACCAGTGATGGCGACCTAGATCCCACCAGTGATGGTGACCTAGATCCCACCAGTGATGGCGACTCACATCCCACCAGCGATGGCGACCCAGATTCCACCAGTGATAGCAACCCACACACCAGCAGTGACGGAGACCCGGACTCCATTATTTCGAGAATTATCCAGACGCAACCAGTGACTGGGCACAACACCTCACCAGCGATAGCGGCCCAGACCTCACCAGCAAAGGAGCACCACACCCCACCAGTGACGGCAACCCGGACTCCACGAGCAACGGCGATCCGGACCCCTGGACCCTACAAGTGACAATGGCATGGACTGCACCAGCAACGACAAGCAGTGACCTGGACCCTACCAATGAAGGCAGACTGCGCTCCACCAGCAACCAGACCCCACCAGTGATGGTGGCCCAGACACCATTAGCGAAGGTGACCCGGACCTCACAAGCGATGGCAGCCTGGACCTCACCAGCAACTTGACTCGATCATGACCCAACTAGAGTTGGTGACCTGGACCCCACTAAAGAGAGCAGACTACACTCCACCAGTGATGGCGGAACAGTGATATCTGCAGACCTCAGAGGGGGAGGGGGCTCTGCCCATTGTGCTGTTATCTGTGACTGTTTGTGCCCATCCCCCGCTCCTGGCCACAGTATGCTATCAATGGCTACAATCAGCATCTGCAAATACAGAAAGTGACAATACACAGCACAGGGGATACTGCATGTAAACCAGTCTGAGGGCTGCAGGTATCAGCACAGTGTCACACTGTGGGATTAGATACAAAAGATCAGCAGACAGTATCACAAAGTATAAGATTAGATACATCTCAGCAAACAGTACCACACAGTGGGATTAGATACACAGATCAGCAGACAGTATCACACAGGATAGGATTAGATACACAGCTCAGCAGACAGTATCACACATGATAGGATTAGATACACAGCTCAGCAGACAGTGTCACAGAGGATATGATTACACAGCTCAGCAGACTGTATCACACAGGATAGGATTAGATACACAGCTCAGCAGACTGTATCACACAGGATAGGATTAGATACACAGCTCAGCAGACAGTGTCACAGAGGATATGATTACACAGCTCAGCAGACTGTATCACACACGATAGGATTAGATACACAGCTCAGCAGACTGTATAACACAAGATAGGATTAGATACACGGCTCAGCAGACAGTATCACACAGGATGGGATTAGATACACAGCTCAGCAGACAGTATCACACAGGATAGGATTAGATACACCGCTCAGCAGACTGTATCACACAGGATAGGATTAGATACATGGCTCAGCAGACAGTATCACACAGGATAGGATTAGATACATAGCTCAGCAGACAGTATCACACAGGATGGGATTAGATACACAGCTCATCAGATAGGATGGGATTAGATACACAGCTCAGCAGACAGTATCACACAGGATAAGATTAGATACACAGCTCATCAGATAGGATGGGATTAGATACACAGCTCAGCAGACAGTATCACATGGGAGAGGATTAGATACACAGCTCAGCAGACAGTATCACAGTGGGACTGGAGACAGCCTATGAGTGTTATACTATGACTTAATTTTGCAGCAGCTCTGTTCCTTTGTGTCAGTGTCTGAGCTGCAGGAATCTTCAGATCCGGTTTTTCTGGTCTGTGGATACAGCAGGAAAAGTCCCCAGAAAAGCCGGAGGGGAAAGAAAATCAAATACTGGCTTTAATCGCTGAATAATAACAATATTACCCCTGTGTATTGTGTATACAGCGTCTCTAAAGGTGTACTGTGTATACGGCTCCTCTCCCGGTGTACTGTGTATACGGCTCCTCTCCCCGGTGTACTGTGTATACGGCTCCTCTCCCGGTGTACTGTGTATACGGCTCCTCTCCCGGTGTACTGTGTATACGGCTCCTCTCCCGGTGTACTGTGTATACGGCTCCTCTCCCGGTGTACTGTGTATACAGCTTCTCTAAAGGTGTACTGTGTATACGGCTCCTCTCCCCGGTGTACTGTGTATACAGCTTCTCTAAAAATGTACTGTGTATACGGCTCCTCTCCCCGGTTGTACTGTGTATACAGCTTCTCTAAAGGTGTACTGTGTATACGGCTCCTCTCCTCTCCCGGTTGTACTGTGTATACGGCTCTCTCCCCGGTGTACTGTGTATACGGCTCCTCTCCCCGGTGTACTGTGTATACGGCTCCTCTCCCCGGTGTACTGTGTATACAGCTTCTCTAAAGGTTGTACTGTGTATACGGCTCCTCTCCTCTCCCCGGTTGTACTGTGTATACGGCTCCTCTCCCCGGTTGTACTCTGTATACGGCTCCTCTCCTCTCCCCGGTGTACTGTGTATACGGCTCCTCTCCCCGGTGTACTGTGTATATGGCTCCTCTCCCCGGTGTACTCTGTATACGGCTCCTCTCCCCGGTGTACTGTGTATACGGCTACTCTCCTTTCCCCGGTGTACTGTGTATACAGCTTCTCTAAAGGTGTACTGTGTATACGGCTCCTCTCCCCGGTTGTACTGTGTATACGGCTCTTCTCCCCGGTGTACTGTGTATACAGCTTCTCTAAAGGTGTACTGTGTATACGGCTCCTCTCCTTTCCCCGGTGTACTGTGTATACGGCTCCTCTCCCCGGTGTACTGTGTATACGGCTCCTCTCCCCGGTTGTACTGTGTATACAGCTTCTCTAAAGGTGTACTGTGTATACGGCTCCTCTCCTCTCCCCAGTGTACTGTGTATACGGCTACTCTCCTTTCCCGGTGTGTACTGTGTATACGGCTCCTCTCCCCGGTGTACTGTGTATACGGCTCCTCTCCCCGGTGTACTGTGTATACAGCTTCTCTAAAGGTGTACTGTGTATACGGCTCCTCTCCTCTCCCCGGTGTACTGTGTATACGGCTCCTCTCCCCGGTGTACTGTGTATACGGCTCCTCTCCCCGGTGTACTGTGTATACGGCTCCTCTCCCGGTGTACTGTGTATACGGCTCCTCTCCCCAGTGTAATGTATATACGGCTCCTCTCCCCAGTGTAATGTATATACGGCTCCTCTCCCCAGTGTAATGTATATACGGCTCCTCTCCCCAGTGTACTGTGTATACGGCTCCTCCCCGGTTGTACTGTGTATACAGCTCCTCTCCCGGTGTGTACTGTGTATACGGCTCCTCTCCCGTTGTACTGTGTATACGGTTCCTCTCCCCGGTGTTGTTACTGTTGTATACAGCTCCTCCCCTCTCCCCAGTGTACTGTGTATATGGCTCCTCTCCCTGGTGTACTGTGTATACGGCTCCTCTCCTCTCCCCGGTGTACTGTGTATACGGCTCCTCTCCTCTCCCCAGTGTACTGTGTATACGGTTCCTCTCCCTGGTGTACTGTGTATACGGCTCCTCTCCTCTCCCCGGTGTACTGTGTATACGGTTCCTCTCCCTGGTGTACTGTGTATACGGCTCCTCTCCTCTCCCCGGTGTACTGTGTATATGGCTCCTCTCCCGGTGTACTCTGTATACGGCTCCTCTCCCGGTGTACTGTGTATACAGCTCCTCTTCCCAGTGTACTGTGTATACGGCTCCTCTCCCTGGTGTACTGTGTATACGGCTTCTCTCCTCTCCCCGGTGTACTGTGTATATGGCTCCTCTCCCTGGTGTACTGTGTATACGGCTCCTCTCCCCGGTGTACTGTGTTCACGGCTCCTCTCCCCGGTGTACTGTGTATACGGCTCCTCTCCCCGGTGTACTGTGTATACGGCTTCTCTCCTCTCCCCGGTGTACTGTGTATATGGCTCCTCTCCCTGGTGTACTGTGTATACGGCTCCTCTCCCCGGTGTACTGTGTATACGGCTCCTCTCCCCCGGTGTACTGTGTATACGGCTCCTCTCCCCCGGTGTACTGTGTATACGGCTCCTCTCCCCCGGTGTACTGTGTATACGGCTCCTCTCCCCCGGTGTACTGTGTATACGGCTCCTCTCCCCCGGTGTACTGTGTATACGGCTCCTCCTCTCCCCGGTGTACTGTGTATACGGCTCCTCCCTCTCCCCGGTGTACTGTGTATACGGCTCCTCCCTCTCCCCGGTGTACTGTGTATACGGCTCCTCTCCCCGGTGTACTGTGTATACGGCTCCTCTCCCCGGTGTACTGTGTATATGGCTCCTCTCCCTGGTATACTGTGTATACGGCTCCTCCCTCTCCCCGGTGTACTGTGTATACGGCTCCTCTCCCTGGTATACTGTGTATACGGCTCCTCCCTCTCCCCGGTGTACTGTGTATACGGCTCCTCCCTCTCCCCGGTGTACTGTGTATACGGCTCCTCCCTCTCCCCGGTGTACTGTGTATATGGCTCCTCTCCCCGGTGTACTGTGTATACGGCTCCTCTCCTTACGGTAAACCTGTTGTTCTGCTCAGCGCCGTCCGTCTATGATCATTTCTGATCACTGGTGAGGAAAAGTTTCTAAATAATACTTTTCACTTCCAGAGCGTGTCAGTCTGTACAGAGGCCGATCTCTAGTGGCTGCTGCCGGGTTTCTGCTTCCCTGAGTCACAAGGTAACAATACAATGGAGACCAGGAAATGTGAGGAAGGGGCAGAGTCCTTTCACCATCACATTCTCTGTGTCTTCATCACCTCTGACCAAGAGAAAAAAGTCAAATCTGCTGAACACGTCCACTCTGCACCGGCGGCCACAGAGACCCGGAGCCGGGTGACCCCAACACTGAGTAACTACAGAGTCCCACTGAGCAGAGACGGCACACTGCGCGGAGAAGCGGCACACTGCGCGGAGAAGCGGCACACAGTGCGGAGAGACGGCACTCGGCTCAGAGAAGTGGCAAACCATGCAGAGAGAACTGCACACCGCGCAGAGAGATGGCACTCCGCGCAGAGAGATGGCACACCGTACGCAGAGATCGCACTTGCCGCACACTTACCGCAGGCCCCATAGACATTGTATGAGGCTTGCCGCAAGTGTGCCGCGTTCGTGGCCGTTATGCGGTAATCGCGGCAGTTGCGTTTTTTTCACCGCAACTGCCGCGATCAGCTTTTACCGCTGATGTGAAAGGGGCCTTAGTCAGTAGATAGAAAAATATTGGAATCTGAGAGTCCTCAGTGGTTGATACCTTTTAATGGCTAACTGAAAAGATGGTAAACATAGCAAGTTTTCTAGACACTATGGCTGACTGAGCTGGAGGAGGGTGATGGAGGTAACATTTGTCTAAGGCGGCCGTCACACTCATCAATATCGTGAGCGATATTGTAAGCGATCACGTGCACGCGCGATCGCTAACGATATCGCTCACATCGCTGGTGAGATGTCACACAGACAGACTCACCAGCGATGTGGAGCAGTGAGATTGCTGGTAACTATGGTACACATCGGGTTACTAGGCGCCGCGCTGCACTTAGTAACCCGACGTTTACCATAGATACCATCTCCCAGCATAGACTCTGCCGCTGGGAGATCGGTCATCGTGGTGTCACACACCACGATGAGGCAGATTGAACAAGCGTTTATCGCTTGATATGAGCTCCGGCTCACCAATCTGCGATGTCACGATCAAGCGATTTTACATTGTAAAATCGCTTGATTGCACGCAGCGATGCACAAATGATATCGCTTAAGCGATCAAAAAGCAGATCACTTCAACGATATCGTTCGCAATATTGAACCGTGTGACGGCCGCCTATGGAAGATGATCCTCTCTTTTGCTTAAGGCCCTGGAGGGATGTACAGCGCTGTATACCTGCGGGGGCTGCAGACCCGCATTCACCTGTCGCACTGGACCATCGCACCATTTTGTGCCAGTGTCTGTAATGCAGTACCGAGCCTCAGCTCCTATGGCCTCGCTCATACATCAGTTTCTATAGTCAGGAGTGGAGTTTCCAGAGGATCAGTATAGGCCGCCGGCTCCAGACAATCCTGGTTTTGGCCACAATCCTGATGACATAATATATGCAAATTGTCACTTCAGTGAGGAAGTGGACAAACTCTAATGCCAGCTAATAAAGGTAGCAATAGAAAAAGTCATAATTGACTCTTTAATAAGCCTTTTTATATGACATAATAATAATGTGATGAGGTTACGGTCCGGCTTCTCATTGTTGATAACGAGCTCGGTGTAATTAGCTGATCTCTCCTCATTCCCCTGATTACTGCCTCCCTCCTCTTCTGCACAATAAATCCTGTCACCTAATCATCCCGTACAGGATACAGGCCACTCATTGATGGATGCTGGAAGTTTCTGCTGAAACACAAAGTGACAGTCAGTCAGCTGTGAACAGAAACCAATGACATAATGGATGAGAAAAATATTGGAATCTGAGAGTCCTCAGTGGTTGATACCTTTTCATGGTGAACTGAAAAGATGGTAACCATAGCAAGCTTTTGGGACACTGTGGCCCCTTCATCAGGCTGATAATGATACAGATTCTGAAGACACATACATATATACATAAGCAAATGAAACAAAAATAACAGTCTGTAGTAAATGGGACAGGTGAGGTAAAGCAGAGTCAGGCTAGAGAGGAAGAGGGGGGCTGGGGAATTGCAACTAAAATTCTAAGATAAGCGGAACAAATTGTATCATTGTTATATGGTAGTGGTCTGTGGAGAACTGAAAATACTTAAATGAGTTTGGGAAAGCAAGAAAAGGAAGCGAGGGTGTTCACATAAGGATGGCTTCACACTATGTATTTTACTATCCTGTTCTGTTCGTTTTTGAAACAAACAGAACAGGATGGTTTTTGCCCCCCATACATCCCTATGGGGCCGGATTGGCCCTATTTGGCCATCCGGTTTTGTGAATCCAGTGCAGGATTCATTTCTGTCCTGTTTTTCACCGCTCCCAAAAACAATGTGTGCATCATTTTTGGACTCCGGTGACAAAACAGGACAGAAACAAATCCTGTCTGGTCCGGCACTCTTAGCATGGGGCCTATGGAGCCGCTTCCGGCAAACAACAGAATCGTTTCCCAGATCCGGTTCCAGGGTACAGAGCATGTGCAGAACAGGAGCGCTGCTCTGTACCCATAGTACATGTGTGTAATATCACTTTAGCAGTGCATCAGTGCGTGGGATTTAAATCTTTAAATCGCGCTTATGTGGTCATGTGATCAGGTTGCCCCGCCCCTCCCGGTGACATCATGCAAGGCACTCAAAGCTGCCGGGAGATGTACTCAGCGCGGCACACGCGGGATTCGCCGGAAAGGTGAGAATTTATGATTTTTTATTTTTAACCATCCCTTTATTTATTATTACTTTAGCAGTTCTTCTCTCTCTGTGATTTGAAGTTGCTTTTTAAGATGAGCAGCCTCATATCGGTGTCACTGTGGTCAGGGCTGGAAAAATATTTTACTACAGGTAGATCCATACGCTTTTCTTTCATTGAGTGGCGATGAGAATTCATTCTTGTTCTGAATTTTTGCCCGGTCTCTCCTACGTACATGTCACCTGTTGGGCATTTGGTACATATAATTAAATACCACATTGCTTGTGATGCAGCTGAAGTTACCTGTGATCTTGTAGTCCTGATCTGTCCCAGGAATCCTTATCTTGTCGGTTGTCATTGTAGATGGAGGTTTTGCACCTGTTCTGGTTGCAGGGAAAGGTTCCTGTTACTGCTGGAGAGGACAGGGCGCTTCTGACAATGATGTTTTGTAGATTCGGAGGTTGTCTAAAACATAAGAGTAGGGGATCTGGAAATATTGATTTTAGTCGGGCATCTTTTTGTAGGAGTGGTTGCAGTTTCCGTGCGGCTCCTCTTATCACTTCCAGACTTGGATTGTAGGTGACTACGAGAGGAACTCTGTTGTTTTCTTTAAGATGATTCCTTGATATTCTGGTGGCTCTTGTAATCTGGTTTTCAATTGCTCTTGGATGGTAGCCCTGGTTCAAAAAGGTCTTTCTGAGGTCCTCAAGGTGATTGTCTCTATCTGTAGGGTTGGAACATATCCGATTGTATCTGATGGCCTGGCTGTACACAATAGAGTTTATGTATTTTGTATGAAAACTGTCCCATCGGAGATATGTTGGACAGTCAATTGCTTTCCGGTACAGGGGTGTCTCTATTTCATTGTTCTGTAGCTTAATCATGGTGTCCAGAAAGCTGATTTCAGTGCAGGAGTAGTTGAGTGTTAGGCGGCCGTCAGACGCTTCAATATCTTGAACGATATTGTAAGCGATCACGTGCACGCGCGAACGCTTACAATATCGTTCACATCGCTGGTGAGATGTCACACAGACAGACTCACCAGCGATGTGGACCAGCGAGATCGCTGGTAACTATGGTACACATCGGGTTACTAGGCGCCGCGCGGCGCTTAGTAACCCGACGTTTACCATAGATACCATCTCCCAGCATAGGCTCTGCCGCTGGGAGATCGTTCATCGTGGTGTCACACACCACGATGAAGCAGATTGAACAAGCGTTTATCGCTTGATATGAGCTCCGGCTCTCATATCTGAGATGTCACGATCAAGAGATTTTACATTGTAAAATCGCTTGATCGCACGTAACGATGCACAAACGATATCGCTTAAGCGATCAAAAAGCAGATCACTTAAACGATATCGTTTAAGATATTGAAGCGTCTGACGGCCGCCTTAAGTTGATGGTGGGATGAAACTGATTAAAGTGTTCATGGAACGTCTTCAGCTGTTGCTCAGACCCCGTCCAGATGATTAAAATGTCATCGATATAACGGTAGTAGACCGGAGGCCTGATAGGACAAGAGGATAAAAAGTCACCTTCAAGCTTGGCCATGAAAAGATTGTGTATTGTGGTGCCATTTTGCTTCCCATTGCTGTGCCAGTCTCCTGAAAATATATGTTGTCATCAAATGTAAAGTAGTTGTGCGTGACATAAATGGCTCTGCTACACGCACATGTAGACACACAGGTTTGCTACATGCACACTATACATAGTACACACACAGCTCTACTACATGAACATACAGATACACACAGCTTTACTACATGAACATACAGATACAGCACACACAGCACTGGTACATGCCAATTCATGCACATACAGATACACACAGCTCTGCTACATGCACACTACACATAGACATACATGTCCATAGACATAGATGGCTCTGCTACATGCACATGTAAACACACAGCTCTGCTACATGCACACTACACATAATACATACACACAGCTCTTCTACATGAACATACAGATACAAACACAGCACTGGTACATGCCTAATTCATGCACATACAGACACGCAGCTCTGCTACATGCACACTACACATACAGATACACATATGGCTATGCTACATGGACACTACATACCCAGCTCTGCTACATGTACAATGCATGCACATACAAACACACACAGCTCTACTCACATATAAATACATGTACATACATATACACACAGCTCTGCTGCATGCACATACAGATACATACCCAGCTCTGCCACATGGACACTACATGCACACTACACTCCTAGATCTGCTACCTGTACATACAGATACACACAGCTCTGCTACATGCACATACAAACACACACAGCTCTGCTACATGCACATACAGATACACATACAAACACACACACACATACATAATCAGACACACACACATATATTACCACATTCAGATGATCTTGATCCGTGCAGAGCAGGGGAGGAGGCACTGGGAGCTGCATGGAGGCTGCAGAAGTTAAGCAGTTTCTTCTAGGACCTTGATTTCAGTCATGTAATCAGTCTCATGACTGGAAATGGAAGGTCCTTCAGCCTCCATTCAGCTCCCATAAGCTTTCTCTCCTGTTGTGTACCGATCACATGGAAGAAAGTGGGAGAGAGGGCCACTATCTGTGAGCGGGGCTCCTCTGCCTCGCTCAGACAGCTGTGGGCCCGCTCACTGCTGCAGGGCCCCGGCATCTGCCCGGGTATGCTGAGTGCTGGCACCGGGCCTGGTTCTGTTTATCTTAGACTTTTAGTTGCAATTCCCCAGCCCCTCTCTTCCTCTCTAGCCTGACTGTCGCATTTACTACAGACTGTTGTTTTCGTTTCATTTGCTTATGTATATATGTATGTGTCTTCAGTATCTGTGTCATTATCAGCCCGAGGAAGGGACCATAGTGTCTTGAAAGCTTGCTATGTTTACCATCTTTTCAGTTCGCCATTAAAAGGTATCAACCACTGAGGACTCTCAGATTCCAATATTTTTCTCATCCATTATGTCATTGGTTTCTGTTCACAGCTGACTGATTGTCACTTTGTGTTTCAGCAGAAACTTCCAGCATCCATCAGTGAGCGGCCTGTATCCTGTATGGATGATGAGGTGACAGGATTCATTGTGCAGAAGAGGAGGGAGGCAGTAATCAGGGGAATGAGGAGAGATCAGCTAATTACACTGAGCTCGTTATCCCCAGTGATGGCAATGAGAAGCCGGACCGTAGCCTCATCACATTATTATTATGTCATATAAAAAGGCTTATTAAAGAGTCAATTATGACTTTTCTATTGCTACCTTTATTAGCTGGCATTAGAGTTTGTCCACTTCCTCACTGAAGTGACAATTTGCATAATTATGTCATCATGGTGCGATGGTTCAGTGTCACAGCTGAGGTGTTGCTGCAGTGTATCAGTGCTGGCCGGTGTGTGAGGTGCCGGATCTTCAGCTCTGCCCTTGTCACGTGGGGGCACACTTTCCGGATCAGCGGACCCCGGCACTCCCTGTGCTCCGCCCTCAGGTCACGTTGCGGACACCGTGCTCTCGGGGAAGGGCGGAGGATGTTGTTTATCATCAATATCACGTGACTCTGGCCCCGCCCCTCTCCCTGACTTGGCGCCAGATCTCTCAGGCCGCGCACGAGGCTCCGGCCGCCGCACCAGGAGACATTTTGAAAGCCAAGGCGCTCTGTGATTGGTTAGCGGAGGGTCGCGCTCGCGCATTGAGCGTACTCGGCTCCGCCCCTCTGACGTCAGACCCGTGCGCGATCTCATTGGTCCGCCCAGACGCACGCCCCTCGTGACTAACGGTCGCGCCAGACACTCGGGCGACAGGCTGACTGGACGGAGACGGCGGCGCCCGACCCCCACACCGGATACTGCCGGACCCGCAGACGCTCCCCGGGCCATGGTTGTGGCCCCCGGTCAGTGATGAGTTACCCGGAGCTGCGGCAGAAGCTGCTGTTCAGTGACTGCGAGGAGGAGGACTGGAACAGCACGGGCGAGGACTCGGCCTTCCAGGAGAGCGACTCCCCCAGCGAACAGCGGCCACAGGAGAGCCCGGGGCCCGGCCCTGGGAGGAAGAGGAGGAGGAAGGCCTGGGCTCCTCTCCCTGCAAGTCCCCCGGAGATGAGGTGATGAGCGGCTCCCCGAGACTGCAGCGGCCGGGATCCAGCTCCCCCATCCCGGACTGTCCCGGCACCCCGCCCCACAAGACCTTCCGGAAACTACGGCTGTTCGACACCCCGCACACCCCGAAGGTGAGAGCCCGAGAGCGGGGACACTGAGAGCCCGAGACTGGGGACACTGACACCCCGAAGGTGAGAGTCCGAGACTGGGGACACTGACACCCCGAAGGTGAGAGTCCGAGACTGGGGACACTGACACCCCGAAGGTGAGAGTCCGAGACTGGGGACACTGACACCCCGAAGGTGAGAGCCCGAGACCGGGGACACTGAGAGCCCGAGACAGGGACACTGACACCCCGAAGGTGAGAGTCCGAGACTGGGGACACTGACACCCCGAAGGTGAGAGCCGAGACCGGGGACACTGAGAGCCCGAGACCAGGGACACTGACACCCCGAAGGTGAGAGCCCGAGACGGGGACACTGACACCCGAAGGTGAGAGCCCGAGACCGGGGACACTGACACCCCGAAGGTGAGAGCCCGAGACTGGGACACTGACACCCCGAAGGTGAGAGCCCGAGACTGGGGACACTGACACCGAAGGTGAGAGCCCGAGACCGGGGACACTGACACCCGAAGGTGAGAGCCGAGACTGGGGACACTGACACCCCGAAGGTGAGAGCCCGAGACTGGGGACACTGACACCCCGAAGGTGAGAGCCCGAGACTGGGGACACTGACACCCCGAAGGTGAGAGCCCGAGACTGGGGACACTGACACCCCGAAGGTGAGAGCCCGAGACTGGGGACACTGACACCCCGAAGGTGAGAGCCCGAGACTGGGGACACTGACACCCCGAAGGTGAGAGCCCGAGACTGGGGACACTGACACCCCGAAGGTGAGAGCCCGAGACTGGGGACACTGACACCCCGAAGGTGAGAGCCCGAGACTGGGGACACTGACACCCCCGAAGGTGAGAGCCCGAGACCGGGGACACTGACACCCCCGAAGGTGAGAGCCCGAGACCGGGGACACTGACACCCCCGAAGGTGAGAGCCGAGACCGGGGACACTGACACCCCCGAAGGTGAGAGCCCGAGACCGGGGAACACTGACGACCCGCACCGAAGGTGAGAGCCCGAGACCGGGGACACTGACACCCCGAAGGCTGAGAGCCCGAGACCGGGGACACTGACACCCCCGAAGGCGAGAGCCCGAGACCGGGGACACTGACACCCCCGAAGGCGAGAGCCCGAGACCGGGGACACTGACACCCCCGAAGGCGAGAGCCCGAGACGGGGACACTGACACCCCGAAGGCGAGAGCCCGAGACCGGGGACACTGACACCCCGAAGGTGAGAGCCCGAGACCGGGGACACTGACACCCCGAGAAGCCAGGGGGACACTGACACCCCGAAGGTGAGAGCCCGAGACCGGGGACACTGACACCCCGAAGGTGAGAGCCCGAGACGGGGACACTGACACACCCCCGAAGGTGAGAGCCCGAGACTGGGGACACTGACACCCCGAAGGTGAGAGCCGAGACGGGGACACTGACACCCCGAAGGTGAGAGCCCGAGAGGGGGACACTGACACCCCGAAGGTGAGAGCCCGAGACTGGGGACACTGACACCCCGAAGGTGAGAGCCCGAGACTGGGGACACTGACACCCCGGGAGGTGAGAGCCCGAGACTGGGGACACTGACACCCGGAGGTGAGAGCCCGAGACGGTGACACTGAGAGCCAGACGGACACTGACACCCCGAAGGTGAGAGCCTGAGAGTGGGGACACTGACACCCCGAAGGTGAGAGCCCGAGAGTGGGGACACTGACACCCCCGAAGGTGAGAGCCCGAGAGTGGGGACACTGACACCCCGAAGGTGAGAGCCCGAGAGCGGGGACACTGACACCCCGGAAGGTGAGAGCCCGAGACTGGGGACACTGACACCCCGAAGGTGAGAGACGGGGACACTGACACCCGGAGGTGAGAGCCCGAGACTGGGGACACTGACACCCCGGAGGTGAGAGCCCGAGACTGGGGACACTGAGAGCCCGAGAAGCCGAGGGGGACACTGACACCCCGGAGGTGAGAGCCCGAGACTGGGGACACTGACACCCCGAAGGTGAGAGACCGGGGACTCTGACACCCCGGAGGTGAGAGCCCGAGACTGGGGACACTGACACCCCGGAGGTGAGAGCCCGAGACTGGGGACACTGAGAGCCCGAGAGCGGGGACACTGAACCCGAAGGTGGAGCCCGAGAAGGCGGGGACACTGACACCCCGAAGGTGAGAGCCCGAGAGCGGGGACACTGACACCCGAAGGTGAGAGCCCGAGAGCGGGGACACTGACACCCCGAAGGTGAGAGCCCGAGACCGGGGACACTGACAACCCGGATGTGAGAGCCCGAGACTGGGGACACTGAGAGCCCGAATGCGAGACCGGGGACACTGACACCCGGAAGTGAGAGCCCGAGATCAGGGACACTGACACCGAAGGTGAGAGCCCGAGAGCGGGGACACTGACACCCCGAAGGTGAGAGGACCGGGGACAGAGACTGGGGACAAAGACACCGAGGTCAGGGAGACACTGACACCCCCAACCCTTCCCTGAAGGTGGAGACACAACACCCTGCGACATACTTGGTGAACACTGACCGCCCCAACACCCAGGAGACACTGACACCCGACACACTCCAAAGGTGAGAGGCACGGACACCCTGAAGGTGAGAGCTCGAAACCCCTAGTAGACTGGTAGAGAGGGAAACACCCTTCCCCCAGGAGACAGACACCCCAAAGGTGAGACTCTGGGAGACACTGAGCTCCCGAATCCCTGGATGTGCCAACTTCCCACACACCCTGAATGTGGGGGCTCAATCCCCTCAGGCGAAAGCCTGACCCCTTGGAGATGCCTGGCCCTGACCTCCATGGAGACCCCGTCACCCAGAAAACACTGATCCTCGCGGGTGAGGGCCCCCAACACCCTGGAGAAATCGCACCATGTGGATGAGAACCTTTGCCACCTGCATAACAATGACACTGGTGTTTGGAAGGTGCCCTATGATCCCCGATTCTTTGGCATTGACCCTGTGAGTGCTGCTCACCCAGTTGTTCGCTGTTGCTCTTTATCTTGGGGGCAGTTACAGGAGTCTGTGTCTGGAGACCTGGTTCCTATGAAGGGCTGCTGCTCCTTGTCTGGAGGGTTTTCTGTTAGTGCCTTTGCCCTCTGGCCCAGAGCTGCTGATTGGCTGTGCGAGAACTTGTCCGCTATATATAAACAGCTGAGTTTCCGGCCCCTGTGGATGTCCACGTGACTGCATGGTGTACAGTGCCCAGGATGTGTCTTCTATAATGTCGCCACCACCTCATCAGACCCCCGGGGTTCACATGTCTTTAGACCACGGTCATGGGTGATGTTGTTCCTGATGAGCGTCCTCGGTGGCGCCACTGATCTCCGGGTGATGAGTACTGTAATGAGTCGGTGAGGTGTTGTTTTCTGAGGTCAGGACTCTAAAGTGTCACTGTACACACAGCTGGAGCATGGTGGGGGGCAGGGAAGATGGGCAGAGCTGCTGTCATGTCCCCTGTACCCCCCTCCCTGACCTGTATACTGGGGAGCTCAGCGGTGATTATTGCTCCAACTGCAGAGTGACCGCTCATTGCACGTCCTGATCCGTGGGAACTTGTGCCTTGACATGTAAGACGTTTACTGCAGAGTGACGTAGTACTGCAGGAATAATACTGAAATATAGCTGTATATTGCCTCCTCTGTGTATACAGGTGCATCTCAATGAATTAGAATATCAACAAGTTTAATTTAGTTCAGTAAATCAATACATAAAGTTAAATGCTTATATAGTCATTAACAGTTATCTATTACAAGTGTTCTTTCTGTTAATGTTGATGATTATGGCTTCCAATGAAAGGTCATTATCTCAGCAAATTACAGGAGGATAAAAGCTTTAAAAACCGCGCTGCTGTATTCCACAAAGCATCAAAGGGTGAATATGAAATTAATTATTAGACAACGTGTTTCAGGGCTGTCAGGAATACCCTGAAGCATAGCAATATATTGATTTATTGCAAGGAAGGGCCAGGGAGACCTGAAATGTGTTGACTGATAATTCAATATTAGATTTAACCTTTGATGCCTCATGGAATCCTACATCAGTGCGGTTTTTAACTCTTCATCCCCGTACTCTATATGCACCACGCTGGGGACTGCAGCAGCTATCACTTTTATAGTGGTTGTGACTCTCACAACCACACAAGGTGAAGTCTGATACCTATTTAGGGAATATTTTATCTCTGACCCTTCATGCTCCCTACTTTTAATTTTCTGAAATAATGACCTTTGGGTTTACGTTGGCTGTAAGCCATAATCATCAACATTAACATAAATAAACACTTGAGATGGATCCCTCTGTTTGTAATGATCTAATATATGAAAAACAAAAAGGGAGATAGAATGCACTGATAGTGAAGGACCCTTGGTGAATAGTTTTGCTGGGTGCTGGCAGAGGGCCACTAACCTGTACCAGTTGTGCTGACCCCCCACAATTGGAGTGTGAGCTCCTGATGATAGAGAAGGAAAGCCTCCAGCTGTTCAGGCAGTGGGGGGCTGCGGGCACATGACAGCTGGGCGTTTCCCAATGTCATCATGGCAGGTCCTGAAGTGAGATTCTTTGCTCCGAGCAGCTCCACACCACTCTCCCCAAGGTGAGATTTCACAGTAAACAGGAAATTTTATGCGGTGATGCAGAGCGCTAGAGAGGGACCAGGGCCTTGTAATTATAAACAACTTACATTTATTATAGGTTATAGTTGCTCTCTAACTCCATTACGCGTTTCAATAGCCTGAACTACCTTTCTCAGGTGGAATCCTCTGTGGGGTGTGGCGTTGCGCTCTTGGGGGGTGCTGGGCTGTATGCCGCCTCCTCTGCGGGGGGGGGGTGCTTGTGGACTGTATGCCGCCTCCTCTGGGGGGGTGCGTGTGGCTGTATTCCGCCTCCTCTGGGGGGGGTGCGTTGTGGCTGTATGCCGCCTCCTCTGGGGGGGTGCTGTGGCTGTATGCCGCCTCCTCTGGGGGGTGAGTGTGCTTATGCCCTCTTCTGGGAGTGGCTGTGTGTATCCATGGGCCATAGCCAGACAGGGGGCCGGTGTGCCATCTGGGGCCATAGCGACAGGGGCTGTGCCATCCATCAGGGCAGGACAGGGGTCGTGTGCCATCCTGGGGCAGCCAGGACAGGGGTCGTGTGCCATCATGGGCACACCGACGGGGTCCTGTCCATCTAGGGGCAAGCAGGATAGGGGTCCGGTGCTCATAGGGGCTGCAGTCAGACTGGGGTCCGTGTGCCTCCATAGGGCCAAGCCAGGACAGGGTCCCTGGCATCCATAGGGGGCCCATGTCAGGACGGGTCGTGTGCATCATGGGCCACAGTGGACAGGGGTCGTGGCCATATAGGGCCACAGTCAGGACAGGGGGGTCGTGTGCATCCAAGGGGCCAGTCAGAAGGGTCGGTGGCCAATAGGGCCCAGCACACGGGGGTCGTGTGCATCATGGGCCACAGCCACAGGGGGTCCGTTGCCATCCATACGGGGACCACAGCAGCACAGGGGGGCCATGTGCCATCCATAGGGGGCCACAGCCAGCACAGGGGGCCGTGTGCCATCCATAGGGGGCCACAGCCCACGGGGCCGTGTGCCATCCATAGGGGCCATGCCTCCAAGAGGGCCGTGTGCCAGCACAGCGGGGCCATATGCAGATGGGGGGGGGGGGGGGGCTATGAGAGACATATACCCTATATGATTTGTTAGACTTACACTGGCATTACGAGAGACTGACCCATCTCTCTGTTTACTGACAGGTCGGGGTGTCGGTTGCTGGACTGGTCTTCTGCTCCAGCCTGTGATGAGATGAATGGTCCCGTGCTCTGTCCCCTTCCCCCACTCCTCCCCTGTGCTGGAATGTGTTGAGATGGGGGAGGGGCGAGCTGGCCAGTCATTGTGTACAGTGTGTGCTCTGCCTCCCACTTCTATGCTCTGTATCAGATCTTGGATGTCTGCTGTTCTCCTGCTCACCAGTAGGGGGCGCCTTTTCACACAATCCATTAATGCGCTCGGTTCTGTCTCCGCAGAGTTTACTGTCCAGGGCTCGTGGCATTGGCTCCAGTGGATTGAGGAACAGGGGGGTCTCTCTCTTCCGAGATGTGGAGAAGTTTGAGCCACCAGAGTTGGTGTACAGAGCCCCCCAAGTGAACATTAACCCCTTCACCCCGGTGTCCCTGGATCTGCAGAGCTCTGGCGAAGGCTGCCGGCAGAGGAAGAGGGCGCACTGGAACGAGTGAGGCTTTTCCCTTTATTTCAGGGTGGGGGGTGTGCTGGGTGTGTCCCTGGTGTCCAGTGCGTTCTGTTCGTATCTCCTGCTTTTCCCTGCGGTCAGTTTTTGGAATACTCAGTCTCTGTAGTTTTTTATGTTTGTGACGCTGGTTTTGCTTTGTTTTTAGCTCTTGCGGTGAAGACATGGAGGGCAGCGACTGTGAACTGCTGCTGGAGGAATGCCTGAGACCGGCCAAGGTAACGCTGCAGCCTATTGTGACCGCTCACTAGATCTCTGATTGCACAAAATGTCTTGAGGATTTACCGCCGTCTCTTTCCTTCCACAGAGAATCACCATCACGGAGAGCAACATGAAGTCTCGCTACGCCATCGAGTTCCATGAGCTTGAAAAGATCGGTTCCGGACAGTTCGGTGCAGTGTACAAGTGTGTGAAGAGGCTGGACGGCTGCATCTACGCCATCAAACGCTCCAAGAAGCCCTGGCCGGCTCTGTGGACGAGTAGGTGTTGTGGGCTGGAGGGGTAAAGTGGCGGGGGGGATAACTGCAGGGAGGGCGTGGGGCTGGGGAACTGCGTTCCTTATCTCTCGATTGCATTGGAGATACTGAATGTGTGTGAACCTCGCTTGTCTCAAGATAGAGCCATGAGCACGACTGAGATGACCAATCATTGCACTGGTGATGTAACTGCTGCAGATTGCGCTGAGCACCCAGTAACCTGTGTTCTCTTTCACAGGCAGAATGCACTGCGAGAAGTGTATGCACACGCCGTCCTGGGCAGCACCCTCACGTTGTGCGGTATTACTCGGCCTGGGCGGAGGACGACCACATGCTCATTCAGAATGAATATTGCAATGGTGAGTAGTCTTGTGTGGGGGCTGCCGCTCTGTGTACGGGGCTCAGTGGGTGCTCTTGCCTGGTTGTCTTCAGAAAGAGCGCGTGGACCAGGGCTCGTCCCAACTGAATGCTCGAAATCCTTAACTGTGGGTGGAACACTACTCAGACAATGGATAAGACTTTATTAGATCCCCAACAGTTATAGGCATATAAAACATACCAATCAAAACACACAATATAACGGGCAACAGAGTCTCACCCTTCTGCTGGCTCACCAGGGCTTAAAATATTCGGAGCTTCCAGGGCCAGCGACCCCAATCCAGCAGCATCCCGCTTTTGGCAAGCACCCACAGAGAGATGAATTAGGGCAAGCTTAGGAAGCTGAATGAGCACAGCAAAGTCTGTCCCAACCTGGGTATCTTCCATAAGCAGTCTCTGATACTCCAACCGAATCCTAGGCTGATCTCCTGCAGAACATATCCAGTTCTGGTGCTCCTCTAGTTGGGGCCAAAGCTCCTAGATTGAGGCCACGCAAAATATGAAACATGAGGTTATCCTGGCAGTCAGAACCAAAATTCCTAGGCTGAGCTTAAGGTCTTCCAACTGGGACCGCAGGCCCTAGATTGAAGCAATGTAGCATATAAACTGCTGGTGACTGAACAAAATCTTTTTATATTCCAAGCCCACACCTCAATGTCTATTGTTCTAGGATTGGTGGGATACGGCTTTGCTCTTATTGGTTGGCATTTCAATCTGATACCTTCATAACTCTCCACTGGGTGATGTAGATAGAGGTGGGTTAGATAATTAAATTAGCAATACACAACCTCTGACAATAAAGGCTCCGAATCATCGGCAAGAGACAATGTCTTATCAAACATAAGTGAACCAACAAAAGAGCAATACCTCTGGCCATATTAAGAAAATTTAACCCATGCCATGCATTGAGAAAAGCTTTTGTTGTCACAAAGAGCTTCACTATTCCAACCACAAGCCGCGACCTAATTCCCGACAGATCCCTTATAGTTCAGGTCATTGAACCCCTGTGTCTGCGACATTACTTTAGTCTGAGGCTTGTGTGAATATCCCCTTAGTCCAGGTGATCTGCAGCGGCTGGACTCACTGCTCATGTTGGCATCCTATAATTATTCCCCTCCTGACCTCCATGTTCTTGATCTCCAGGTGGCAGTCTAGCAGATGCCATTAGCGAAAACTATCGCACCATGCAGTACTTTACTGAGCTGGAAGTGAAGGACCTGCTGCTACAGGTGGCCCGCGGGCTCAAGTACATCCACTCCATGTCACTGGTTCACATGGATATAAAGCCAAGTAAGTGTGCGTTTGCCTGTGCTGTGTGCGTCTTGCCTGTGTCTTGAGATTGGCTGTGACACATGGTCTCTTCTCATGCAGGTAACATATTCATATCCAGGACTGAGGTTTTCAGTATGCCAGTGGATGAAGTGGACGACGAGGACTGCAGCCAACGAAGAGTAACCTATAAAATAGGTAATGGTGGGAGAGCTGTGTGAACACTGCAGTGAGTGGGTGGTCTGAAGATAACCGGTCCCCTCTTCCCCACCCAGGTGACCTCGGTCATGTAACCCGGGTGTGCAGCCCCCAGGTAGAAGAAGGCGACAGTCGGTTTCTGGCCAATGAAGTGTTACAGGAGGTAAGTGTCCAGCGGAGGCTCTACGGCTAGTGATGTCGTACGGGCTTTGCTCCTCACTCAAGTAACCGTCTGATTTGTTTCCACTAGGATTATTCTCAATTACCCAAAGCTGACATTTTTGCCCTTGCCCTGACGGTCTGGTGCGCTGCTGGGGCAGAACCGCTCCCAACTAATGGGGACCAGTGGCATGAAATTCGTCAGGGCAAACTGCCATCCGTGCCACAGGTGCTGTCCCAGGAGTTCTTGGATCTCATAAAAGTGAGTGTGATGGTGGATGAACCACTGAAATGTGTGGCCTGTGGTGACCACCTGCATGTTGTGCTTCTGTCTGACTGAGGCTCGTCTTGTTCTTGTAGCTCATGGTCACTCCAGATCCAGAGAGAAGGCCATCGTCTGTGGCCCTTGTCAGACACTCAGTTCTCTTGTCTGCATCCCGGAAGAGTGCCGAGCAGCTGAGGATTGAGCTCAACGCTGAGAAGTTCAAGAACGCTCTGCTCCAGAAGTATGGCTGCCTGTATAACCCCAGGCTGTGCTCGTTGCCTGGCATGGTATCCATAATCTTACTCACTTTACTTCTTTTCAGGGAACTGAAGAAAGCGCAAATTGCCAAAGCGGTAGCAGAGGAGCGAGCGCTGTTTCCTGACAGAATGACGACGCGATCCACATCGCAGAACAGAACCACCCGGCTCATTGGGAAGAAGATGAACCGCTCCGTCAGCCTGACTATATATTGATGTGTATATAGACTGATGACTGCCTGCTGTCATAGCTTTTCATGGTAGCCACCGATCCTGAGCGTCTGCGCAGGCATGGGACCCATGGTGCAGTTTCTGCCGTTGAGGGCGATGGCTGCGATGCCACATGCCTGGCATTGTGGGTGATTCAGGGTCCACAGCGCCTTCACCCCATTGAGGCACATACTTTTGGCGGCAGAGCAGACGTTGCAGCATCTAGTGCGAGTCCGGCCGCCATCTAAAGTGACGTTACTGTAGTTGCCGATCCTTTAGTTGACATTCAACGGATTGTACTAATATGGTGTTTTCTACCTTCTTGTGTACAGATGTATTATACATTTTTTGTAATTTTTTTTTTTTTTTTGTATACAGAGTAGAAACTTCAGCACCGGCCACCTTGGTTTCGTTACATTTTTATCTTGTGGTCTTTGTATATTCAACTTTGAGCACTTTCTGCACCGGGTGAATCCTTGGAGCCTTGTGAAACTTGCTGCTATGTTTGCCTTTTCTTTTTTTTTTTTTTTTGTACAGATTGTAGCATTAAACAATCAATTATCATGATTGAGGCATGTGGCCTGCTCCAGTGCGGAGGCGCAAAGATCAATTCTCTTGGATTTCCCATGCACCTTCTTACATTTTTTTTTTTTTTTATTATTTTTTTTTTTTTTTTTTTTAGGGAGCCTTGTTCATACTGGATATGTTGCTCGTGTGTTCCGTCTGGTAAAGAAATTTAACTTTAGTTTTAAAAGCATCCAAATATCATCTGCATTCAAGTTCCTTTTTATTCCAAGTATCGTCTGCACCTGCAGAGTTCTGCTAACTGCATATCTGTCCTCCCCGCCGCTCTGCTTGTATTGAAGTGACTGCAGCTGTATAGAAGGGTGTGCTGTTGTCGGCCATGTAGAAGGGCACACTGCTGTCAGTTGTTGGAGTGATGGGCTGCAGCGTATAAGGAGGGCGTTCACCATGGGCACAGGGTCAGTGTGGAGTGATTGTCTGCAGCTGTATAGGAGGGCGCGCTGTTGTCAGCCAGTGGGAATGATGGTCTGCAGCCGTGTAGAAAGGCGCGCCGTTGTGGGCCAGCGGGAGTGATTGCAGCTGTATAGGAAGGTGCACCACTGTCGGCCAGCAGGAGTGATTGCAGCTGTATAGGAAGGCGCACCACTGTCGGCCAGCAGGAGTGATTGCAGCTGTATAGGAAGGCACCGTGTCGGCCAGCGGGATGAGTGATGGTCGCACCCGTTCAGGCAGAGTGATGCACTTGGCAGGTTGTGGCCAGCGGGAAGTGATTGTCTGCAGCCGTATAGAAGGGCGCGCTGTTGTCGGCCAGCGGAAGTGATTGCAGCTGTATAGGATAGGCGCACCAGTAGCGGGTGGTGTGAGTGATTGTCTGCAGCCATATAGGAGGGCACGCTGCTGTCGGCCCGAGGGATGAGGCGAAGGCGACATTGTTTCGCAGCAATGGTGCAGTGTGAGCGGCTCCTCAATAACTATTACTAAGTGGGTCGCTCTGCCCTGTGGCTTTTGAGTTGGGGCCATTATTGCACAGGGGCGTCTCTGCTCCAGGCGTATACAGATGACTGGCTGTGGTTCTGTACCATTTCCCTCTGGGTACAGCGAATACTGACAAGAGATTGATAAAGGGGAACGAGACGGAGATAAAGACCACAGGCTCCGTTACTACTGCAGAGTCTACAGATCATTTGGATCTTCCGGCTACCCCTTATGACTGACAGGTCTATGTAGAGGGGTGGAGAGCAGCCCCCTGTGCAGAGTCTTTGCACCTGACTGCCCCTCATCTGTGATTTGCTTTCCATGGCTCCAATAATGCAGCCAGTGGCTGATTCGTGGCCCTGTAGCATGGGTGGCCAGGGATTTCCGGTCAGGTTCTCTTTATATGCTGAGTGGGAGGTGTGGCTGTCCTGTCATCGCTTCCTCGATCACTACCTGACCCTGCTCGCTGAGTGGCTGCCGCCTCTCGCTCTTTAATTGCCAATCTCATGTCGGCTTTTGATTTTCCAGACTATTATGTAAACTAGAATCCTTGTAAATCTAGAAAACTGTAAATAAAGATCTCGTGCCTTTCCCCCTCCATCAATGCTCTGGTGTGATATTTTGGGTTTTGTAAAGCTTTGTTCACATTCCAGATGGAAATTGCACTGCAGGGTGTTTGTAGGGTGCAACATGGCATGGAAAAGAAAGACCATGCAGACAATCATTGTGCACAACTTGGAATCAACAATTACATCTTATTAATACCAAATATACAAGACAACATGACTGACCAGTTTAACAATAATTAAAACCAAAAGATAGGTCCTGGAACAACGGTTTGCAGAGTGAATGAACAATTCAATAGCAATAGTGATGTAAGCGCATACTATATTTGTACAGAAGAGGAAGGCATCTGGTGGCGCATGATCTGTTGCTCAGTTTTAAGGATAATCAAGTAACATCCCATATCAAGAGCAGTAGTATATTACACAGGCTCTGCTAGGCAACTCCTGGGTGGAGAAATAACTACTATAGAAATACTGCTCATATAAGGTCCCAGTGGGAAGGGGAGTGCCCCTGATCATGGTCTCAACCGTCCTTAATCATGCCTATCCCCACTGCAACCTGGTGTCTGGAGGTGTGTTGAAACCAGCGTGTGATAAATTGCTGGTTGATGAACGCCAGGTTTTAGAACCTGTTCTAAAACCTGGCGATGGTTGCCCGGTGGACACGCAGCATCGCTGCGTGTGACATCGGGAGATGCAATCAGCAGCTCCAGCGCCTCTCAGGAAGGGCTGGGAGCTGATATCCAGGGTAAACTGTGGGTAACTAGGCAGCGCGTGCTGCCTAGATACCTGATGTATACCTTAGTTACCAGCCTTCTCTGCTCACCGGCTGGTATCTAAGGTACACAGTGGGTAACTAGGTCCCTAGTTACCCGCTGTGTACCTTAGATACCAGCCGGTGAGCGGAGAAGGCTGGTAACTAAGGTATACATCAGGTATCTAGGCAGCGCGTGCTGCCTAGTTACCCGCAGTTTACCCTGGATACCAGCCTGCAGACATCGTGGAAACTATATTGAAATAATTTCCACGATGTCGCTGGTAAAATGATCGCCGGTGAGTCTGCCTGTGTGACAGCTCACCAGCGATCAGCCGTCAATGTCGTCAGCGATCAGATCGCTGACGACATTGATGCGTGTAACGGCCCCACTAGAGTCTCACAGGGGACGATGCCCTGTGAGACTTATTCAGGGAGAAGTCTCAGATTTGTAAGTGTATATTGTTGATTATTCAGTGTTACAGAGCGCTTTTTTTTTTATGTAGAAAAGGAGCACTAATACTGATGTTAGGGTGCAGGGACAGGAATTGTCACATTTTTTTGCGCCGAAATGACACATGTAATTTATGAATTCTTTGCGAAATAAGAAAAGGTTTTTATCTTTGTTCCCCTTTTTTGTGCCCAGTTTAGAGTCTTGCGTTCTGCAAATGTCACAAAATTAGTGCAAGAAAATAGTGCAACAAAGACATCTGGAACAGCAACATGGTCATGAAAATCAGCAGATTAAATGTATCAGACGATTTAACCCATTATTTACCAATGTCCTTTTTTTGGGACACCTAATCTTTTGCTTCTAGCAACTAAGCTTTTATGATTAGGTCCAATTTTTTGTGTTGTGTTTGTAAAATGAATGTTTTCAAAACAGGAAATCTTGTCATTTTTTATTGAATATTCTTCCACCCAGAGAGCTTTCATACACCTATTTTCGAAAAGGAAAATTGCTAATTTTGCAAGTAATGGGTTAATGGCACAAATCCTGAAATTTATTCGAAATAAGTCAAATTAATATTCACACCAAAAACCTGGCAGCAGTGCACTGATCTCAGTGAGGCCCATTCAGAAGTTGGGTAACTTTTCTGTTGTATAAAACCTGTTTCCAGAACAATTATTCGGCGCCGCTCCGGAGCGTTGCACTCTGGTCAGGCCCGGGGAACGTCAACCCCAACAGTAACCTTCTGGAGCATCGAATGTCTGAACAGTGGGGAACTTCTGCAGGATAATAGCAGAGCCCGCCCCCCCCACTGTCCCCATCCACCTAGTTTGCCTCCTGTGAACTTTGGTACTCTGGTTAATCCTGATATCAGAGTTCTCTGGATTGAAAAAGCATCAACCAGGATTATTCTTGCAGGACAGCCACAGAATATTGTTACTGTATAACACAAATGTCCGATAATCTGGCATTTTCAAGATGTAGTCCTGGCACAGCGGAAAATGAAAAATCGCGGATTTCCCTAATAAAGCACTGGACAATACGGTTCAATCTATACAAATTACAAACTCCATGCAATGTTCCCAGGATGCCACCTTAAAGCGGTTGTACCAAGTTTGGAAACTATTCCCTATCCACATCTTCTTGATCATTGGGCGTATGACCATTGAGAGTGCTTGTGATCCCAAGCAGCCACTGAGACCCCCTGTGATTTCAGCTAACCGCTGAGATCCCCCACAATGTCATCCAACTACTGAGAACACCCCCCCCCCCCCCCCCGCCCGAGATTTCAACCAACCACGGAGGACCCCGCGACCACTGAGACCCCCCGCGATCTCAACCAACCACTGAGACACCAGCAATCACAACCAAGCACAGAGACCCCCTCAATCGACCACTGAGACCTCTGAAATCTCAAGAACTGGATAATCGGGGACGCTCCCATTTAGAATGAATGGAGCAGATTTGCTCGTTGTCATTGATAAATTGTAAAAATCCATACAGATATCTCTAGAGATATGATTAATCCCGTATGTACATGTATAACTGGGAAGGAGAGGAATTTATTTAGCAAGGGGAAGTAGAGAAAATGACACCGAGTGGTGTAGACAGCTAATCAAAACTGGTATATCTGCTGCAAGCAGACAAAAAGCCTGGGATTTCTATATACCAACGTGGAGAAGTACTCTTCCAAAAGGAGAACTGCCGAATTTCAAAATATTGTTCTAGACTTTTGAGCTCCAATGGTCAGTCATAAGTATTGGGATTATCATAGATCCTGCAGTTATGGGATGTACATTTTCAGCTTTGTGATTACAAGGGGAAGAATATGCATGTGTCTTCATTATTGTGTAACCTGATCATCAGCGCCAGATTAATATCAGCCAGTTGGATGACAATACACATATCATGTTTCATATGTAGTGAAGGGTAAAATCTTGATAAGGAACATGATCACAATATCTTCTGCCTGTGACTTCCAGGGGTGAAGATATGTTTGAAAGCAGGGATCTCATAAATTTCTGGAGATTGAAGCTACCTGCCCTGTTATGAGCCACCAGAGGGGGGGAGGTATGTGGGTATAATGTGGGTTAATAAAGGCAAATGTCAGATAATGATCCAGGGTTTGATGCCAGGAAGGTGTTCTTCAGTGTAGGATTGTCAATTTTCTGGTCATCATAATGGGAGACCCAGACAATGGGGTTTAGGGCACTGCCCTCCGGAGGTCACACTAGGTACTACAAGTTTGTAGACACCGCCCCCTCCGCTTATAAACCCCTACCGCAGGGAACATCCTCAGTTTTAAACTTAGTGTGCTCGGAGGATCACGCTTTGCTTGCACTTCACTGCATTCTCACAACTTACGTGATGGCGTCTGAAGACAAGGTAAAATGGTTCCGGTCGGGACCTGCGACAGCCTCCCTGCTCACCCTTGTGGAACACGCTGGTGGAGGTACCGGAGGGCCTAGAGCCTGAACACTTTGTGTTCTCCCGGTACGCTGTTGCGCTCCTTTCCATCCCTCTCTGGGGGGCTCTGGAGAGTGGGAGATGGGAGCCTTGCACAGCTCCGCTCCGTCCGAGGCCTCCCTAAATGGTGCTTACAGACCGGACTGGAGCCAGCCCAGTCCGAGGCCTCCCTAAATGGTGCTTACACTCCGGACTGGTGCTGAACCCCCGTCCGAGGCCTCCCTAAATGGTGCTTACAGACCGGACCGGCACTGAGGCACTCTGTGTCTCCTGTGTGCCTGGGGGTAGTGTCTGTCACTTTATGTGTCCTGACACTCAGACCGCGCGTTACTCTCGGGTCCGCGGATCTGGAGGGTACCCTGTGCTGGGGTTACCCTGGCTGACCGCCCTGTGTGTCGCAGGGGCTGAGGCTGTAGGCTGCGGATGTTTGTTTGTGCACGCAGTCTGTGTGATGTATTTCACTCTACTTCCCGCGCTGCGGGCTCTGGCGCCTTCATACTGAGGCTGCTTGGAGGATGGGAAGCAGCCCGTGCGGTGACGTCATCGATGGGCGTGTGTGTGTGTTTCCCGCGTGTTTTCGGCGCCGCCCACGGTTTCACTGTCGGCGGCCATCTTTACCCCTCACTTCCCGGCTGGGATCTGTCTGCAGCGTGCGTCTGCACTCCAGGGGAGACCGGAAACTCTCGCGGAGGTCACACACACACACCGCTTCCTCCTACCGCTTCGCTGCGGTCGGTAAGCCACCGGGATTCCCGGTTTTGTCTGCACAATTTGGCTTATTTTCCTCTGCTGTGGCGATGTCCTCAGTTAGGAAGCGTGCTGCTAAGGCGGCAGATGCCACCATTACCTGTACTACATGCAATGGGACTCTGGTGGAGGGGTCCTGCAATAACTGCGGACGCCCAGAGGCCCGGACTGACACTGCTGAGACAGCAGCTCCGGTGCTGTACCCTGAGGTTCAGGTGATCCCAGGGCCCTGGGAAACTCAGAATAAGATCAATGAATCTCTGTTCCAGCTGTCCTCCATGTCGCAGTCCCTGGAGGCACTCAATAGGAGGCTGGAAAGCCCAGCTACTCCTTCCAGTTACCCCCGGGTGTCTCCCTCTTCTGCTGTGAGACCCCTTAAGCGGGCTCGTCGTGAGGATTCACCCGAGCTCCAGACTCTCTCTGAGGAAGAGCGTTCCTCTGATGGTGAGGAAGATGATGGGGGTTCGACTCTCGGGTCTGTGTCTGTGTCTGAACCACCAGACGGGGTGGAGGATTTGGTGTCCTCTATCAACGAGACCTTACGTCTCGTGACACCCCCTGAGGAGGTGACTGTACACCCAAAGGAGGTCTATCAATGGCTGCGGCCGGAGGCTAGACCAAGTGGCTCCTTCATGGACCATACTAACTTTGGAAGGGTGGTTAGAGCTCCCAGGTTACATCCTGGGCGGCGTTATGTCCGCAAACCCAAGGACAATCACTTCCCCTTCTCCCAGGAGGTGCTTCAGGAGTGGTCGCAGTCCCCGAAGGTGGACGCTTCCATGACCAGGATTGCTGCACGCTCCCTTTTCTCTGCCTCTGATAGCTCCTCGCTGAAGGATGCGACTGATAGACAGGTCGAGCAACTCGCCAAGTCTTCCTATGAGGCTGTGGGGTCTTCATTTGCCCCTAATTTTGCCACGGTCTGGACCTTACAATCGATTACTTCCTGCTTGGATGGTATCACTTACTAGAAGAGGATTCTGCTGCACACCAGCACTTCATGTCATCAGGGAAAAAGCACAAGGCTAACAAGTGTTATTTCAATGTGTGAACAGGAATCAAGAATATATTGGAAAGCTACTGAAAGCTAACTAAGGATAAATGTGAAAATATTAGTTGAAATGCAATGGCCATGACATTTGTAAGCCCAGTAACCGACTTTCAAGGTTTTTTCACTTCTACTGGGTCCTATCTATGAACCTCATGTCTGCAGTCTAGGTGTGTGAATGGGATAATGCCCTGGGTGCAATTAAAACCTGCTTATAAGGAAAATGTCTGGACTATGTGTAGGTTCTCAAACCAGTTACTGGGTGGGGGGAGGGTGCTGTCTCGTTTTCAGGACAGGTGGCTACTTCACGTTCAAGATCAGTGGGTTCGAGACGTGGTCTCGCGAGGTTACAGGATAGAGCTGACGTCAAAGCCGATACCCCGATTCCATCGGTCGGTCCCATCCCCAGAAAAGGCTCAGGCTTTTCACCTGGTGTTGGAGGGTCTCCGCAGGGACGGAGTGGTGGTCCCGGTGCCTTCCGGGGAGAGGTTTCGGGGTTTTTACTCCAACCTCTTCATTGTCCCAAAAAAGGACGGCTCCTTCCGCCCGGTTCTGGACCTAAAGTTGTTCAACCATCACGTGTTGGTTCGGAAGTTCCGCATGGAATCCCTGCGCTCCGTGATCGCGGCTGTGTCGCAGGGAGACTTCTTAGCGTCCATAGATATCCGAGACGCTTACCTTCACGTGCCCATTGCACCAGCTCATCAGCGCTGGTTGAGATTTGCAGTGGGGGAAGAACACTTCCAATTTGTGGCGCTGCCTTTCGGGTTGGCCTCGGCACCGCGGGTGTTCACAAAAGTGATGGCCTCCATGATGGCTCTCCTGCACGTGCAGGGGCACGCCGTAATACCCTATCTGGACGACCTGCTGATCAGGGCGCCATCGGAACACCTTTGTCGGCAAAGCCTGGAGGTAACCATGAAGTCTCTGGAACAGTTCGGGTGGCTTCTCAATATCCAGAAGTCGACCCTGGTTCCTACCCAGTCACTGACATATCTGGGCATGGACTTCCACACGGACTCAGCCCTAGTGTCTCTGCCACGAGTCAAACAGATGGCGATCCAATCAGGAGTGCAAGCAGTCCTCCTGTCACCACAATCATCCCTACGGGTCTTGATGAAGCTGGTGGGGCGCATGGTAGCTGCAATAGAGGCAGTGCCTTTTGCGCAGTTTCGCCTCCGTCCTCTCCAGCTGGAGATTCTTCGCAGATGGGACAAGAGGACGATCTCTCTGAATCGGCTGGTGACACTTTCCCAACCAACCAGGGATTCCTTGCAGTGGTGGCTCCAGCCCCGTCACTTGTCGCGGGGACGGTCCTTCATCAAACCGTCATGGTTAGTGGTGACCACCGACGCCAGCCTCATGGGCTGGGGTGCGGTGTTCTTACACCACAGGGCTCAAGGCCTCTGGACTCCGTCGGAGTCGGCGTTGCAGATCAACGTGCTGGAGATCAAGGCGGTCTATCTGGCGCTCCTAGCGTTTCAGAAGTTCCTGTCAGGGCAACCCATTCGGGTTCAGTCCGACAATGCGACGGCCGTCGCCTATATAAATCATCAGGGAGGGACCAGAAGTGCTCAGGCCCTCGCCGAAGTCCACCGCATTCTATCTTGGGTGGAGGACAACGACTGCCTCATCTCCGCAGTTCACATCCCAGGGGTCGAGAACTGGGAGGCCGACTACCTGAGCCGGCAGGGAATGGACGCCGGAGAGTGGTCTCTTCATCCAGACGTCTTCCAGGACATCTGCAGCAGATGGGACACTCCGGACGTGGATCTGATGGCCTCGCGGCTGAATCATCAGGTGCCGCTCTACATGGCGAGATCATGGGATCCTCAGTCTCTGGGGGCAGACGCCCTGATCCTGAGTTGGTCCAGATTCCATCTCCCGTATGTGTTCCCGCCTCTGGCTCTGATTCCCAGGGTTCTGTGGAAGATCAGGTCGGAATGCAGGGTAGCCATTCTAGTGGCTCCGGATTGGCCCAGGAGGTCCTGGTATCCGGACCTGTGGCGACTGTCAGGCGGACACCGGTGGGCTCTTCCGGAACGCGCAGATCTACTCGCGCAAGGCCCATTCTTCCATCTCAATTCCAGGGCCCTCAGATTGACTGCATGGCTCTTGAGGCCTGGCTGTTGACATCCAGAGGCTTCTCTCCTACGGTAGTCGACACTATGACTCGAGCTAGGAAGCCTGTTTCCAGGAAAATATACCACAGAACGTGGAAGATTTTCTTTACCTGGTGTGCCTCGAGTGGCCGGTCCCCGTGGCCCTTATCCATACCGACATTGTTGGCTTTCCTACAGTCGGGGTTGGAATTGGGTTTATCTCTCGGCTCCCTGAAGGGTCAAGTGTCAGCTCTTTCAGTGCTGTTTGACAGGCGCTTGGCGCTCCTTCCCAGGGTCCGTCAATTTCTGCAGGGGGTGTCTCGGGTGGTTCCGCCCTACAGGCGGCCACTGGATCCTTGGGACCTTAACATGGTCCTGGCGACACTGCAGAAACCGCCGTTTGAGCCACTGAGAGACATTTCCCTATCTCGTCTGTCCCAGAAAGTGGTCTTTCTGGTGGCGATTACGTCTCTGAGAAGGGTCTCAGAATTGGCTGCACTATCGTGCAAGTCACCCTTCCTGGTGGTTCACCAAGACAAGGTGGTGTTACGCCCGCGGCCAGAATTCTTGCCAAAGGTGGTTTCCACTTTTCATCTGAACCAGGAGATTGTTCTCCCGTCATTTTGCCCCGCTCCCGTTCATCAGGTTGAGCGCGATCTCCATACTCTGGATCTCGTGAGGGCTGTCCGCATTTATGTGTCCAGGACTGCCTCCTTCCGGAGTTCGGATTCCTTATTTGTACTTACGACAGGTCGCTGTAAGGGGTCCGCGGCATCTAAGTCAACCTTGGCCAGATGGATCAAGGCTCCCATTCAAGAGGCTTACAGGTCTTCTGGTTTGCCTCTCCCGGTGGGATTGAAGGCTCACTCTACCAGAGCTGTCGGTGCCTCCTGGGCTTTGCGACATCGAGCTTCGGCTCTACAGGTGTGTCAGGCGGCCACTTGGTCCAGCCTGCACACTTTCTCTAAGCACTATATGGTGCATGCCCATGCCTCCGCGGATGCAAGTTTGGGCAGGCGGGTCCTCCAGGCGGCGGTTGCCCACCTTTGAGGGGGACCATGTGTTATCTGTCTGTTGAGGAACTCTTCCCGCCCTGGGGTATTGCTTTAGGACATCCCCATTGTCTGGGTCTCCCATTATGATGACCAGAAAAAAGAGAATTTTGTTTACGTACCGTAAATTCTTTTTTCTTTAATCATCAATGGGAGACCCAGCACCCACCCAGTTGTTCCGTTGCATGTTTTGCATTTGTTCTGTTCCCTGTTGGGACAGTGTTATCCGGGTTGTTGAACCGTTTGTACACGGTTTCTTCCCGACGTTTCGGGTGTGGTTTATTTGTCTCCTCGCAGCTTATGGACCAAACTGAGGATGTTCCCTGCGGTAGGGGTTTATAAGCGGAGGGGGCGGTGTCTACAAACTTGAAGTACCTAGTGTGACCTCCGGAGGGCAGTGCCCTAAACCCCATTGTCTGGGTCTCCCATTGATGATTAAAGAAAAAAGAATTTACGGTACGTAAACAAAATTCTCTTTATTTTCTAGTAGGAGAACTTCCCACCAAAAAGAGAATTATGCCACCCCTGCAAACAGGTCCGGTACTTTTCTTTAGTTTATCCCTGTTGTCTTATGTAATTGTATATATTGTGTTGTTTTGTCACTTTTGTAACATATTTTTTTTATATTTTTAGAAATACTGCTTACTATTCAGATTAAATATATAAAATGTAATGGTTTTGTTCCCTGAAGCCATACACAACCAGTACCACCAATTGGGCTGTGTAAATGATTGGTGGTAGCAGCTCGTATTTTTGATGGATTATTGTGGAGCTGGGCAGTGACGGTGCCAAGGTATATATATATATTCCATTCGTTGGAATCAGTGATATAAACAATATGCTCACTGTTCGCGCCCTAATATACTGTTTGTGACAAATTGGTGGGATCTGTGTGACACCATCCGGCTGTGATTTGTGACTCATAATCAACCTCCCCTCTGTTTCAGTTCTTGACATCAGCGGGGTCCCAGTATTTGGACCCCCAGCGATCAAGTAGTTAAGTGTAGGGAATATCTTCCAAACTTCGTACAACTCCTTCAAACAGTTGTACTCTTTATACCCACATGTGGTCTTGTGCTGCCACCTGCTGACCGTATTGAAGTGCAAATGGATGAGAATAAAGGAATAAAGAGCAAGTAACTTCCTTTACTGCTAACAACCAATTGTAGTGTAGAACCGCTTAGAAGTTGGCAGCCCCACCCTTGGGTGATGACATCACGCTGCCCCGCCCCTGGTGATGACATCACTCCTTCTCCCCCTCCCGATGATGACATCATTGTATTTCATACAGTGTTCCAAATTATGCAAATTGGATTTAAGTATCCTAAAGATGTCATTTTTTGTTTCTCCCATAACCTCCTGGGGTCTTTTGATCGCTGACCTCAATCCCACACCCCGGTGCTAATGATTTTGTTTGTTGAGTCTTATGGTGGGTTTACACACACCAATTTATCTGTTCAATCTCTGAACCAATCTCTGGTTGCAGTGAAATCATGGATACATTGCTCCATGTTGTACACAGCCACAAAATGGAGCAATGTATCCATGATTTCACTGCAACCAGAGATTGAACAGATAAATTGGTGTGTGTAAACCCACCATTAATAGTGGAAAACTACTTAAGCAGGGCGTTCCTCATTATTACGCAGCTGCAGGTTTCAAACGATACGGGAAAGAAAAAGTCTGCCGCCGTAAAGCATCATAAAGTGCAACGTCAGGACAAGGTGTGAAAACATCAGATGTTTCACAAAAGCCTAAGTGTGATCCTTGTGCCGTGAGGACATTTGTGGCTGATACCCGGCACAGAAGGGATGTGCAGATAAAAGCAGAATAAGGAAGGTTCTGCCAGACTAAATCACAGGATTAAGAGAGCGGCTGATAAAATAAAGCAGCACACCGGTATGTGAAGCTGCTGGAGTGCCGGAGTCTGCAAACCTCGAGGTCCAGGATCCTCCAGAGGCTGCCGTTATACAGAAACCTCCCGTTCGCCCCCGAAACATCACTCACAAGCAGTGGCCCCAATAGACATAAGAACTAATTGTAAACCAGTCGTTACTGATGAGCGCTGGACAAAACTGGAGGGTCCAGAAGGAGCAGTGGATGGTTGGTGGACGCCACCCTGTCCCAACAAGGCTGCGATGTCCGCAAGTAGGTGGCGAAGTCATTTACTGGGCCAGGATCATGGCGGGAGGGCTGGTGGCCTCTTTAGGGTCCCTGAAGGTGTGAAAATGACCTCAGCAAAGGATATAGTTTCCGACTGACTAATTCCATCCATGGTACAAACAGAAGAACTGAACCATCCGTAGCAGAATCATCTTCATGCTGCTAATGCTCCATCACACGCAGCAAAGAAAACCCCCGAGTCATCGGCCATGATGTGGCCACCAGCCGCCCCTGACCTCAACCCTGTTGAGAACCTTTGGAGTTTCCTGAAGTAACAGATCTATGAGGATGGGAGCCCGTTCAGCAGATCTGGAGGCGATTCTGACATCCGGCAAAGAAATCCACTCAGAAACTCTCCAAAAACTCACAAGTGCAACAGATGCAAGAATTGTGAAGGTGACAAAGGCGGGTCCGATGTTACGTGTAACTTGGCCCGTTCAGATGTGATGGGTTGGGATATTTCACTTCAGTAAATGTGACCTCTTAATGCTGCAAATTCCACAAATCACCATTTTCAGTTCTTTACAATTTATAAATTGTTTGGAAACTTTGTGCAGAATAATTTGGAAAATAGCAAAAAAAAGTTCAGTTCTCCTTGGGAGGTTTGTGCAATGAGACATGATCTGCGCTGATTGTGGTTTATCCTGAAGAAGAACACGGGATCGGCTTTGAAATGCGCTGAAACAAACCACAGTTCCTAATTTACTGTCCTGATGGTGAATTTCTCTCTCATCACATCAAAAGGGCAGCACAGATAATACTCAGCAGGAGGAGGGCGGCAGGTTCAGTGGTGAGCACTGTATGGTGGCTCAGTGATTAGCACTGTATACGGTGGCTCAGTGGTTAGCACTGTATGGTGGCTCAGTGGTTAGCACTGTATATGGTGGCTCAGTGGTTAGCACTGTATGGTGGCTCAGTGGTTAGCACTGTATACGGTGGCTCAGTGGTTAGCACTGTATGGTGGTTCAGTGGTTAGCACTGTATACGGTGGCTCAGTGGTTAGCACTGTATAGTGGCTCAGTGGTTAGCACTGTATATGGTGGCTCAGTGGTTAGCACATGCTAGTTACTGTGGTGCTCAGTGGTTAGCACTGTATGGTGGCTCAGTGGTTAGCACTGTATATGGTGGCTCAGTGGTTAGCACTGTATGGTGGCTCAGTGGTTAGCACTGTATGGTGGCTCAGTGGTTAGCACTGTATGGTGGCTCATGTTAGCACTGATAGTGTGGTGCTCAGGTGGTTAGCACTGTATGGTGGCTCAGTGGTTAGCACTGTATAGGTGCTCAGTGGTTAGCACTGTATAGGTGGCTCAGTGGTTAGCACTGTATATGGTGCTCAGTGGTTAGCACTGTTATAGGTGGCTCAGTGGTTAGCACTGTATGGTGGCTCAGTGGTTAGCACTGTATGGTGGCTCAGTGGTTAGCACTGTATGGTGGCTCAGTGGTTAGCACTGTATATGGTGCTCAGTGGTTAGCACTGTATAGGTGGCTCAGTGGTTAGCACTGTATAGGTGGCTCAGTGGTTAACACTATACTGGTGGCTCAGTGGTTAGCACTGTATATGGTGCTCAGTGTTAGCACTGTATGGTGGCTCAGTGGTTAGCACTGTATATGTGGTGGCTCAGGTGGTTAGCACTGTATATGGTGCTCAGTGTTAGCACTGTATGGTGCTCAGTGGTAGCACTGTATGGTGGCTCAGTGGTTAGCACTGTATATGGTGGCTCAGTGGTTAGCACTGTATATGGTGTGGTTCGTGGTAGCTAGCTGTATGGTCTCAGTGGTTAGCACTGTATATGGTGCTCAGTGGTTAGCACTGTATGGTGGCTCAGTGGTAGCACTGTATGGTGTTCACGTAGCTTAGCACTGTATATGGTGGCTCCAGTGGTTAGCACTGTATATGGTGGCTCAGTGGTTAGCACTGTATGGTGGCTCAGTGGTTAGCACTGTATGGTGGCTCAGTGTGTTAGCAACGTGTGTGTGTGGCTCAGTGGTTAGCACTGTATATGGTGGCTCAGTTGGTTAGCACTGTATACTGTGGCTCAGTGGTTAGCACTGTATGGTGGCTCGATGGTTGTAGCACTGTTACACGTTGGCTCAGTGTATAGCACTGTTAGTGGTGCTCACTGGTTAGCACTGTATGGTGGCTCAGTGTTACTAGGCAAGTGTACAGTGGCTCAGTGGTTAGCACTGTATATGGTGGTCTCATGTGGGTATGCACTGTATATGGTGGCTCAGTGGTTAGCACACTGATACGGTGGCTCAGTGGTTAGCACTGTATGGTGGCTCAGTGTTAGCACTGTATAGGTGGCTCAGTGGTTAGCACTGTAATCGGTGGCTCAGTGGTAGCACTGTATGATGGCTCAGTGGTTAGCACTGTACGGTGGCTCAGTAGTTAGCACTGTGTGTGGCTCAGGTGCTTAGCACTGTATCGTGGCTCAGTGGTTAGCACTGTATAGGTGGCTCAGTGGATTAGCATGTATGGTGGCTCAGTGGTTAGCACATGTACTGTGGTGCACTCAAGTGGGTTAGCACTGTGTGGTGGCTCAGTGCTTAGCACTGATATGGTGGCTCAGTGGTTAGCACTGTATGGTGGCTCAGTGGTTAGCAATGTATGGGGCTCAGTGGTAGCACTGTTACGGTGGCTCAGTGGTTAGCACTGTTACGGTGGCTCAGTGGTTAGCACTGTATGGTGGCTCAGTGGTTAGCACTGTATGGTGGCTCAGTGGTTAGCACTATATGGTGGCTCAGTGGTTAGCACTGTATGGTGGCTCAGTGGTTAGCACTGTATGGTGGCTTAGTGGTTAGCACTGTATGGTGGCTCAGTGGTTGCACTGTATAGGTGGCCAGTGTTAGCACTGTATATGGTGGCTCAGTGGTTAGCACTGTATGGTGGCTCAGTGGTTAGCACTGTATGGTGCTCATGGTTAGCACTGTACGGTGGCTCAGTGGTTAGCACTGTTTGGTGGCTCAGTGGTTAGCACTGTATGGTGGCTCAGTGGTTATACTGTATGGTGGCTCAGTGGTTAGCACTGTATGGTGGCTCAGTGGTTAGCACTGTATACGGTGGCTCAGTGGTTAGCACTGTTTTCGGTGGCTCAGTGGTAGCACTGTATGGTGGCTCGTGGTTAGCACTGTATGGTGGCTCAGTGGTTAGCACTGTGTGGTGGCTCAGTGGTTAGCACTGTATGGTGGCTCAGTGGTTATACTGTATGGTGGCTCAGTGGTTAGCACTGTGTGGTGGCTCAGTGCTTAGCACTGTATACGGTGGCTCAGTGGTTAGCACTGTATACGGTGGCTCAGTGGGTAGCACTATATGGTGGCTCAGTGGTTAGCACTGTATGGTGGCTCAGTGGTTAGCAGTGTACGGTGGCTCAGTGGTTAGCTTTGTATGGTGGCTCAGTGGTTAGCACTGTATGGTGGCTCAGTGGTTAGCACTGTATATGGTGGCTCAGTGGTTAGCACTGTATGGTGGCTCAGTGGTTAGCACTGTATGGTGGCTCAGTGGTTAGCACTGTATGGTGGTTCAGTGGTTAGTACTGTATGGTGGCTCAGTGGTTAGCACTGTATGGGGGCTCAGTTGTTAGCACTGTATGGTGGCTCAGTGGTTAGTATTGCAGTCCTGCAGTATTGGGGTCCTGGATTCAAATCCCACCAAGAACAACATCTGCAGCAGTTTGTATGTTCTCGTGTTCTCATGAGTTCTCCGGTTTCCTCCCACACTCCAAAGACTGATGGGGAATATAGATTGTGAGCCCCGATGGGGACAGTGTTACTGGTATATGGAAAGCGCTGTGAATTAATAGTGCTGTATAAATGAATAAATATTTACACTGTTGAATTTACATTCAGCTCATTTGTTATATAAATATCTGTTCCAGGAAGTGGCATAACATGAAGCTCAGGGGTCCTGATGCGAAAACTCCAACAAGGCCCCTAATTATTGCAAATCTTTAATAGAATTAGTCTCTTTGTATAGGCCAAACGGACGTTTGGGCCCCCTTGGCTCAAGGGCCCGGGTGTGAGCGCAGCCCCTGCACCTATTGTAGTTTCGCCCCTGGTTCTGTGTCTACAGAAATGTCCACATGAATAGATCGGGAGTCCAGGAATCTCTGTCTTGTGATTATCATGGTTACTCATGTGACCGGTGCAGGTCCAGAGGCGCCCACCAGATGGAGCATGTTTCCCTGTGCTGGAGCCGCCGTGTGAGCGTCCTATGAATGAATAGAACGCAGCCATCCATGTATCCGCTCCATAGAGTGAAAGAGGAGCAGAACCTCAATCTCCAGGGATACTGTCTGCTGAGCTGTGTATCTAATCCTATCCTGTGTGATACTGTCTGCTGAGCTGTGTATCTAATCCTATCCTGTGTGATACTGTCTGTTGAGCTGTGTATCTAATCCTCTCCTGTGTGATAGTGTCTGCTGAGCTGTGTACCTAATCCCATCCTGTGTGATACTGTCTGCTGAGCTGTGTATCTAATCCTATCCTGTGTGATACTGTCTGCTGAGCTGTGTATCTAATCCTATCCTATGTGATACTGTCTGCTGAGTTGTGTATCTAATCCTATCTGGTGTGATACTGTCTGCTAAGCTGTGTATCTAATCCTATCCTATGTAATACTGTCTGCTGAGCTGTGTATCTAATCCTCTCCTGTGTGGTACTGTCTACTGAGCTGTGTATCTAATCCTATCCTATGTGATACTGTCTGCTGAGCCGTGTATATAATCCTATCTGGTGTGATACTGTCTGCTGAGCTGTGTATCTAATCCTATCCTGTGTGATACTGTCTGTTGAGCTGTGTATCTAATCCTATCCTGTGTGACACTGTCTGCTGAGCTGTGTATCTAATCCTATCCTGTGTGATACTGTCTGCTGAGCTGTGTATCTAATCCCATCCTTTGTGATACTGTCTGCTGAGCTGTGTATCTAATCCTATCCTGTGTGATACTGTCTGCTTAGCTGTGTATCTAATCCTATCCTGTGTGATACTGTCTGTTGAGCTGTGTATCTAATCCCATGCTGTGTGATACTGTCTGCTGAGCGGTGTATCTAATCCCATGCTGTGTGATACTGTCTGCTAAGCCATGTATCTAATCCCATGCTGTGTGATACTGTCTGCTGAGCTGTGTATCTAATCCCATGCTGTGTGATACTGTCTGCTGAGCTGTGTATCTAATCCCATGCTGTGTGATACTGTCTGCTGAGTGGTGTATCTAATCCCATGCTGTGTGATACTGTCTGCTGAGCTGTGTATCTAATCCCATGCTGTGTGATACTGTCTGCTAAGCCATGTATCTAATCCCATGCTGTGTGATACTGTCTGGTGAGCCATGTATCTAATCCCATGCTGTGTGATACTGTCTGCTGAGCTGTGTATCTAATCCCATGCTGTGTGATACTGTCTGCTGAGCTGTGTATCTAATCCCATGCTGTGAGCTTCCTCTGATCGTGCACTGTGGCTCCGGTAGCGCGGGGTTTTTGGTCTCTGCAGATGTTCAGTAACAGAGCGGCTTTCACTTCCCTCTTTGGCACCAAATCCGGGCAGCAGATGACGGGGCGGGGGGCACCTGGTCCGTCCTCACCCCCTGCTGTACCCCTGAGAAATGCGACATGTGACAGCAGGTGACCGAGCGTGAAAACCGGAAACCCCCGAATACAAGAGACGAAACCCAAAGTCAATAATAAGAGACGAGAGGGAAAACGGGGCCCCGGTACCCGAAGAAGCGAAAGTGGGCCGGAGCCGAGGAGTCGGAGCTATATTGTATTATACTACACTATACTATACTCTATACTGCACTATACTACACTATACTATACTCTATATACTGTACTATACACTATACTATACTCTATATTGTACTATACTACACTGTACTATACTCTATACTGTACTATACACTATACTGCACTATACTACACTATACTATACTACACTAGACTCTATATTATACACTATACTATACTTTATACTATACTATACTCTATACTACACTATACTATACTCTATATACTGTACTATACACTATACTATACTCTATATTGTACTATACTACACTGTACTATACTCTATACTGTACTATACACTATACTGCACTATACTACACTATACTATACTACACTAGACTCTATATTATACACTATACTATACTTTATACTATACTATACTCTATACTACACTATACTATACTCTATACTGTACTATACTCTATACTGCACTATACTACACTACACTCTATATTATACACTATACTATAAAACACTATGCTATACTACACTATACCAGCACCCATCATTTGTCCTCAACAACTGCGACCTCACAGGAACAGACAAATATACCTACCTGGGCCTAGAGATTCACCGGTCAGGGAGCTTCAAACAGGCCATAGAGACCCTGAAAGACAAGGCTTGCAAAACCTTCTATGCCATCCGAAGGAAACTCTACCATCTGAAGCCACCAGTGAGGGTCTGGCTAAAAATCTTCGACTCCATCATCGCCCCAATCCTCCTGTATGGCAGTGAAGTCTGGGGTCCTCACACCTACCCAGACCGGTCAAGGTGGGACTCCAGCCCAACAGAAATATTCCACCTGGAATTCTGTAAGCACCCTCTCCAGGTCCACCGGAGCACCTCCAACAGCGCCTGTCGGGCAGAGCTGGGCAGATTCCCTCTACACCTAACGGTTCTAAAGAGGGCGCTGTCATTCCGGGCTCACCTACATAGGAGCAATCCAAGCTCCCATCACCATAAAGCCCTGATACATATAGGTGAAACAGGAAAACCAGGACCCTTGGAACAGCCCAGCCAAGCCCAACACAACCGGAACACCAATCACAGCCTGACAAAAGCCGGAATCAGGAAGATGGTAGAGGAGAGCCAGGAGAGGTATGTCAGTGACTGGAAGAACGATATCTTCAGCTCACAGAAACTGACCATGTACCGGAGTCTACAGAGAGACTACAGCCTGGCCCCATATCTGGAGAAACTCCCGGATCCCAGAGACCGCAAGATCCTGAGCCGATATAGACTCAGTGCCCACAGTCTGGCCATCGAGTCCGGCCGACACAGGCAGAGATACAAGCCCAGGGAGGAAAGACTGTGCCAACACTGTGATCAGGAGGCCCTGGAGGACGAAACCCACTTCCTGCTACACTGCTCCAAATACTCAGCAGTGAGGGACACTCACTTCAGGAGACTCTCACATCTCTTCCCGGATTTCATCCCATGAAGGAGGAAGAAAAAACATCTATCCTGCTGGGAGAAGAAGAGAGCAGTGGAGATAGCAGCGCGGTATGTGAGTGAATGCCATAGACTGCGAGAAAAAGAGCTATGATGCCTTGGACTCTATAGCCTCCACATTGGATCTGCCCCCATCCACCTTTCCTATGCCATGGACTATAGCCCCCACCCTGGACTTGCCCCATCCACCTTCCCTATGCCATGGACTATAGCCCCCCATCCTGGATCCATCCCATCCACCTTCCTACAGCTCCTACCCAACATCCCCACAGTCCCTATCTCTATTCCCTTTATACAATTGCTTTGGCAAAACTGAGATGTATTTGGTCCTGCCAATAAAGCTTCTTTGAATCTTGAATCTTGAATCTATACTCTATATTATACACTATACTACACTATACTGTACTACACTACACTCTATATTATACACTATACTATAAAACACTATACTATACTACACTATACTCTATATTATACACTATACTATATAACACTATACTATACTACACTATACTATACTACACTCTATATTATACACTATACTACAAAACACAATACTATACTACACTATACTCTATATTATACACTATACTATACTACACTACACTCTATATTATACATTATACTACACTATACTACACTATACTATACTACACTATACTCTATATTTTACACTATACTACACTACACTCTATATTATACACTATACTATAAAACACTATACTATACTACACTATACTCTATATTATACACTATACTACACTATACTGTACTACACTACACTCTATATTATACACTATACTATAAAACACTATACTATACTACACTATACTCTATATTATACACTACTAGTAAAAAGGCCCGATGCAATTGCATCGGGAGCGCGGTGAAATGAATTGTGTGTATACAGGCGGGTGAGTGGCTAGCAGAGTATACATGGGGCTCTGTGGGTAGCAGACTATACAGGTGGGTCTGTGGGTAGCAGAGTATACAGACTGCTCTGAGGGTAGCAGATTATACAGGCGGCTCTCTGGGTAGAAAAGTATACAGGCGGCTCTGTGGGTAGCAGAGTATACAGGCGGGTTTGTGGTTAGCAGATTATACAGGCGGCTCTGTGTGTAGCAGAGTATAGAGAAGGCTCTGGGTAGCAGAGTATAGAGGCGGCTCTGTGGGTAGCAGAATATAGAAACGGCTCTGTGGGTAGCAGAGAATACAGGCGGGTCTGTGGGTAGGAGAGTATACAGGCGGCTCTGTGGGTAGCAGAGTATAGAGGCGGCTCTGTGGGTAGCAGAGTATAGAGGCGGCTCTGTGGGTAGCAGAGTATAGAGGCAGCTCTGTGGGTAGCAGAGTATACAGGCGGCTGTGTGGGTAGGAGAGTATACAGGCGGCTCTGTGGGTGTCAGAGTATAGAGGGGGCTCTGTGGATAGCAGAGTATGATGTGGCGGGAGGCTGGAGGAGTGAGGGGAGCAGAGGCTGGAGGGGTGAGGAGAGCAGAGGCTGGAGTGGTGAGGAGAGGTCCAGATGGAGGGGTGAGGAGAGGTCCGGCTGGAGGGGTGAGGAGAGATGTGGCTGGAGGGGTGACATTACCGCTCGGCGGCAGGACGTGGCTGCGTGCTGGGGCTGATCGCAGCCCCAGTCACACGGCATTGTCCTCTGCGGCGGGTTGGGTGATGCAGAGAGGGATCAGTTCTTGCCCTCAGGTCACACATGTGACCTGAGTGGAAGGAGCGGATTGGGCGGTATGTGGTAAAGACAGGATGGTCATCCGATTGGTCTAGGACGCCAAGTCCTGGGCAATGGGATGGGCGTCCTGTGTGTACAACACAGCGCCCAATCCGCTTGCAGGGGCGGCGGGGGCAGGCAATGGGAGTGAGTGGGGCGTGTCAGGCTTTGCAGGCTGACACGGTCCGCTCACTCCCATTGGCTGTTGACGGCCACAGGACGACGTCCCTGGCTCCCGGCACCCGGCCACAGCCCGTAGACCGCTACTCCACCAGCATGGCGACATTGAGAGCCCAGCGGTGAGAGAGTGGCGAGGGGCGGAAGGCTCCGGCGGCATCCGGGCAGCATGGACCTCGTGGAGGGCGCGAGGGCGGTGGCGATGGAGCAGGGCCGACGGTTGGCAGGATGGCAGCGGTGTCAGGTAGTGCGGCTGAGGATGGAGGAGGCTGAGAGGATGGAGGAGGCTGAGAGGATGGAGGAGGCTGTGAGGCTGGAGGAGGCTGTGAGGCTGGAGGAGGCTGTGAGGATGTTGAGACTGTGAGGCTGGAGGAGGCTGTGAGGATGGAGGAGGCTGTGAGGATGGAGGAGGCTGTGAGGCTGTGAGGATGGGGAGGCTGTGAGGCTGGAGGAGGGTGTGAGGCTGGAGGAGGCTGTGAGTCTGTGAGGCTGGAGGAGGGTGTGATGCTGGAGGAGGCTGTGAGGATGGGGAGGCTGTGAGGATGGGGAGGCTGTGAGGCTGAAGGAGGCTGTGAGGCTGTAGGAGGCTGTGAGGATGGAGGAGGCTGTGAGGCTGGAGGAGGCTGTGAGGCTGGAGGAGGCTGTGAGGATGGGGAGGCTGTGAGGCTGGAGGAGACTGTGAGGCTGGAGGAGACTGTGAGGCTGGAGGAGGCAGTGATGATGGGGAGGCATTTACTGTACTGAGCATGCTCAGTACAGTAAAAGGTCTCCAAACAGGAAGGCAGGGGTTAAAAAAAAAAAAAAAGTTAATGCTCACCTCTCCCCGAGCCCCCGCCGTCTCCTGACGTCTTCCTCCAAGCTTCCGGTGGCTGCCGCAGGCTGCCAGTGTCTGCAGAGCTCTTCTAGTGCAGTTCAGGACCTGAGGTGATGTCACAGTCACGTGACACCAGGTTACCATGGAGTAACCTGGTGTCACGTGACTGTGACATCACCACAGGTCCTTGACTGCAGTAGAAGAGCTCTGCAGACACTGGCAGCCTGCGGCAGCCACCGGAAGCTTGGAGGAAGACGGCAGGAGACAGCGGGGGCTCGGGGAGAGGTGAGCATTAACTTTTTTTTTTTTTTAAGGGTAGTGCGGCTGCGGCTCGTGATGACGCTGCGCGTCATCACTCGCAGTCCCGCAAAGCATGTTGGGATTCGGCGACAACGCCCGAATTCCCAACTGCCGATTATATAAGTAGATACTACACTATACTACACTATACTGTACTACACTACACTCTATATTATACACTATACTATAAAACACTATACTATACTACACTATACTCTATTTTCTGGTCATCACAATGGGAGACCCAGACAATGGGGTTTAGGGCACTGCCCTCCGGAGGTCACACTAGGTACTACAAGTTTGTAGACACCGCCTCCTCCGCTTATAAACCCCTACCGCAGGGAACATCCTCAGTTTTAAACTTAGTGTGCTCGGAGGATCACGCTTTGCTTGCACTTCACTACATTCTCACATTTTACGTGATGGCGTCTGAAGACAAGGTAAAATGGTTCCGGTCGGGACCGGCGACAGCCTCCCCGCTCACCCTTGTGGAACACGCAGGTGGAGGTACCGGAGGGCCTAGAGCCTGGACACTTTGTGTTCTCCCGGTACGCTGTCGCGCTCCTTTCCATCCCTCTCTGGGGGGCTCTGGAGAGTGGGAGATGGGAGCCTTGCACAGCTCCGCTCCGTCCGAGGCCTCCCTAAATGGTGCTTACAGACCGGACTGGAGCCAGCCCAGTCCGAGGCCTCCCTAAATGGTGCTTACACTCCGGACTGGTGCTGAACCCCCGTCCGAGGCCTCCCTAAATGGTGCTTACAGACCGGACCGGCACTGAGGCACTCTGTGTCTCCTGTGTGCCTGGGGTAGTGTCTGACACTTTATGTGTTTTCATGACACTCAGACCGCGCGTTACCCTCGGGTCCGCGGATCTGCGGGTGCACCCTGTGCTGGGGTCACCCTGGCTGACCGCCCTGTGTGTCACAGGGGCTGAGGCTGTAGGCTGCGGATGTTTTGTTTGTGCATGCAGTCTGTGTGTAGTATTTCACACTAATTCCCGCGCTGCGGGCTCTGGCGCCTTCATGCTAAGGCTGCTTGGAGGATGGGAAGCAGCCCGTGCGGTGACGTCATCGATGGGCGTGTGTGTGTGCTTCCCGCGTGTTTTCGGCACCGCCCACAGTTTCGCTGTCGGCGGCCATCTTTACCCCTCTCTTCCCGGCTGGGATCTGTCTGCAGCGTGCGTCTGCACTCCAGGGGAGACCAGAAACCTTCGCGGAGGTCACACACACACACCGCTTCCTCCTACCGCTTTGCTGCGGTCGGTAAGCCACCGGAACTCCCGGTTTTTGTCTGCAATTTGGCTTATTTTCCCCTGATGTCCTCAGCTGGGAAGCGTGCTGCTAAGGCGGCAGAGACCACCATTACCTGTGCTACATGCAATGGGACACTGGTGGAGGGGTCCTGCAATAACTGCGGACGCCCAGAGGCACGGACTGACACTGCTAAGTCAGCAGCTCCGGTGCTATACCCTGAGGTTCAGGTGATCCCAGGGCCATGGGAGACTCAGAATAAGATCAATGAATCTCTGTTGTCCCAACTATCCTCCATGTCGCAATCCCTGGAGGCACTTAATAGGAGGCTGGATAGCCCAGCTACTCCTTCCAGTTACCCCCGGGTGTCTCCCTCTTCTGCTGCGAGACCCCTTAAGCGGGCTCGTCGTGAGGAATCACCCGAGCTCCAGGCTCTCTCTGAGGAGGAGCGTTCCTCTGATGGTGAGGACGATGATGGGGGTTCAAATTTCGGGTCTGTGTCTGTATCTGAACCACCAGACGGGGTGGAGGATCTGGTGTCCTCTATCAACGAGACCTTACGTCTCGTAACACCCCCTGAGGAGGTGACTGTGCACCCGAAGGAGGTCTATCAATGGCTGCGGCCAGAGGCTAGACCAAGTGGCTCCTTCATGGACCACACGAACTTTGGAAGGGTGGTTAGAGCTCCCAGGTTACATCCTGGGCGGCGTTATGTCCGCAAACCCAAGGACAATCGCTTCCCCTTCCCCCAGGAGGTGCTTCAGGAGTGGTCGCAATCCCCGAAGGTGGATGCTTCCATGACCAGGATTGCTGCACGCTCCCTTTTCTCTGCCTCTGATAGCTCCTCGCTGAAGGATGCGACGGATAGACAGGTCGAGCAACTCGCCAAGTCTTCCTATGAGGCTGTGGGGTCTTCATTTGCCCCTAATTTTGCCACGGTCTGGACCTTACAAGCGATTACTACCTGCTTGGATGGTATCTCTGACCTGGCAAGGTCCAGTCCAGAGGTCCTGGGCACTTACCAAGAGGGCGAGGGCCTATGCGGACTACGCCAGGACGGCGACTCTGGAAACTGCCACTCTGCTCAGCTGTGGCTTCGGCCAATGCTATAGCGATCCGCAGGTTATTGTGGCTGCGTCTTTGGGACTCAGATGCCACATCCAAGAAGATCTTGCAGAATCTTCCGTTCGCTGGTGACAGGCTTTTTGGCACCGAGCTGGACAAGCTGATAAAGGATTCTGCTGAGTCTAAGATACCGCAGAATAAGCCTAAGCCACGGTATACCGTTAAAAGGAACCCAAAACAGTGGTCCTTTCGCTCCAGCTCACAGTCATCAGCACCGTCCGCTCACGCGGACCGAGGGGGCAAGCCCGCTTCTCAGTGGCGCTCTAAGAGTCGTCCAAAGAAGCCGGCGGGGGCAGCAGCTGCCACCCCCAAACCCGCCTCTACATGACTCGCTCTCCCTTCCTGCCTCCCCACAGGTGGGGGGCCGCTTGTCTCGCTTTCAGGACAAGTGGCTGCTTCACGTTCAAGATCAGTGGGTTCGAGACGTGGTCTCGCGAGGTTACAGGATAGAGCTGACGTCAAAACCGATATCCCGATTCCATCGGTCGGTCCCATCACCAGAAAAGGCTCAGGCTTTTTACCTGGTGTTGGAGGGTCTCCGCAGGGACGGAGTGGTGGTCCCGCTGCCGTCCGGAGAGAGGTTCAGGGGTTTTTACTCCAACCTCTTTATCGTCCCGAAGAAGGACGGCTCCTTCCCGCCCGGTTCTGGACCTGAAGTTGTTCAACCATCACGTGTTGGTCCGGAAGTTCCGTATGGAATCCCTGCGCTCCGTGATCGCAGCTGTGTCACAGGGGGACTTCCTAGCGTCCATAGATATTCGAGACGCTTATCTTCACGTGCCCATTGCACCGGCTCATCAGCGCTGGTTGAGATTTGCAGTGGGGGAAGAACACTTCCAATTTGTGGCGCTGCCGTTCGGGTTAGCCTCGGCACCGCGGGTGTTCACAAAAGTGATGGCCTCTATGATGGCTCTCCTGCACGCGCAGGGGCATGCCGTCATTCCCTATTTAGACGACCTGCTGGTCAGGGCGCCATCAGAACACCTCTGTCAAGAGAGCCTGGATGTGACCATGCGGTCTCTGGAACAGTTCGGTTGGCTCCTCAATATTCAGAAGTCAACGCTAGTTCCAACCCAGTCCTTGACATATCTGGGCATGGACTTCAACACAGCCTCAGCCCTGGTGTCTCTGCCACGAGTCAAACGGATGGCGATCCAATCAGGAGTGCAAGCAGTCCTCCTGTCACCACAATCATCCCTACGGGTGTTGATGAAGCTGGTGGGGCGCATGGTGGCAGCAATAGAGGCGGTGCCTTTCGCACAATTTCGCCTCCGTCCTCTCCAGCTGGAGATTCTCCGCAGGTGGGACAAAAGGACGATTTCTCTGAATCGGCTGGTGACCCTTTCCCGACCGATCAGAGATTCCCTGCAGTGGTGGCTACAGCCACATCACTTGTCTCGGGGCCGGTCTTTCATCAAGCCGTCATGGTTAGTGGTGACCACCGACGCCAGTCTGAAGGGCTGGGGGGCGGTGTTCCTACACCACAGGGCCCAAGGCCTCTGGACTCTGTCGGAGTCGGCATTGCAGATCAACGTGCTGGAGATCAAGGCGATCTATCTGGCACTCCTGGCTTTTCAGAGATTCCTCTCAGGACAACCCATTCGGGTTCAGTCCGACAATGCGACGGCCGTCGCTTATATAAATCATCAAGGAGGAACCAGGAGTGCAGAGGCTCTGGCCGAAGTTCACCACATCCTATCCTGGGCGGAGGACAACAACTGCCTGATCTCCGCAGTTCACATCCCAGGGGTCGAAAACTGGGAGGCCGACTACCTGAGCAGGCAGGGGATGGACGCCGGAGAGTGGTCTCTTCATCCGGACGTCTTCAGAGAAATCTGCAGCAGATGGGGCACTCCGGATGTGGATCTGATGGCCTCACGGCTGAATCATCAGGTGCCGCAATACATGGCGAGGTCATGGGATCCTCAGTCTCTGGGGGCAGACGCCCTGATCCTGACTTGGTCCAGATTCCATCTGCCGTATGTGTTCCCGCCTCTGGCTCTGATCCCCAGGGTGCTGTGGAAAATCAGGTCGGAGTGCAGGGTAGCCATTCTAGTGGCTCCAGACTGGCCCAGGAGGTCCTGGTATCCGGACCTGTGGCAACTGTCAGGCGGACACAGGTGGGCTCTTCCAGAACGCGCAGATTTACTCGCGCAAGGCCCATTCTTCCACCTCAATTCCAGGGCCCTCAGATTGACTGCATGGCTCTTGAGGCCTGGCTGCTGACATCCAGGGGTTTTTCCCCTACAGTGGTTGCCACAATGAATCGGGCTAGGAAGCCCGTTTCCAGGAAGATGTACCACAGGACGTGGAAAATCTTTTTTACTTGGTGTGCCTCTGGTGGACGGTCTCCGTGGCCCTTGTCCATCCCGACGTTGTTGGCTTTCCTACAGTCGGGTTTGGAATTGGGATTATCCCTTGGCTCCTTGAAAGGTCAAGTGTCAGCACTTTCAGTGCTGTTTGACAGGCGATTGGCGCTCCTCCCGAAGGTCCGTCAATTTCTGCAGGGGGTGTCGCGGATGGTTCCGCCCTACAAGAGACCTCTGGACCCTTGGGACCTTAACATGGTCCTGGCGGCATTACAGAGACCACCGTTTGAGCCGCTGAGAGATGTTTATCTCGTCTGTCCCAGAAAGTGGCCTTTCTGGTGGCAATTACGTCTCTGAGGAGGGTCTCAGAATTGGCTGCACTATCGTGCAAGTCACCCTTTCTGGTGGTCCACCAAGACAAGGTGGTGTTGCGCCCATGGCCAGAGTTCTTGCCGAAGGTGGTTTCAACTTTTCACCTGAACCAGGAGATTGTTCTCCCATCATTTTGCCCCGCTCCCGTTCATCAGGTTGAACGCGACCTCCATACTCTGGATCTCGTGAGAGCTATAACGCATTTATGTGTCCAGGACCGCCTCCTTTAGGAGTTCGGATTCCTTATTTGTTCTTACGACAGGTCGCTGTAAGGGGTCCGCGGCATCAAAATCGACATTGGCCAGATGGATTAAGGCTTCCATTCAAGAGGCTTACCGGGCTTCTGGTTTGCCTCTCCCGGTGGGATTGAAGGCTCACTCTACCAGAGCTGTAGGTGCCTCCTGGGCTTTGCGACATCGAGCGTCTGCTCTACAGGTGTGTCAGGCGGCCACTTGGTCCAGCCTGCACACTTTCTCTAAGCACTATATGGTGCATGCCCATGCCTCTGCGGATGCAAGTTTGGGCAGGCGGGTCCTCCAGGCGGCGGTTGCCCACCTTTAAAGGGAACCATGTGTTATCCGTCTTGTTGAGGAACTCTTCCCGCCCTGGGGTATTGCTTTAGGACATCCCCATTGTCTGGGTCTCCCATTGTGATGACCAGAAAAAAGAGAATTTTGTTTACGTACCGTAAATTCTTTTTTCTTTAATCATCAATGGGAGACCCAGCACCCACCCAGTTGTTCCGTTGCATGTTCTTTGCATTGGCTATGTTCTCTGTTGAGACAGTGTTTGCCGGGTTGTTGAACCGTCTGTGCACGGCGTTCTTCCCGATGTTTCGGGTGTGGTTTATTTCCTCCTCGCAGCTTATGGACCAAACTGAGGATGTTCCCTGCGGTAGGGGTTTATAAGCGGAGGGGGCGGTGTCTACAAACTTGTAGTACCTAGTGTGACCTCCGGAGGGCAGTGCCCTAAACCCCATTGTCTGGGTCTCCCATTGATGATTAAAGAAAAAAGAATTTACGGTACGTAAACAAAATTCTCTTTATTATACACTATACTATAAAACACTATACTATACTACACTATACTACACTATACTATACTACACTCTATATTAGACACTATACTATAAAACACTATACTATACTCTATATTATACACTACTATATTACACTATACTATACTACACTACACTCTATATTATTACACTATACTACACTATACTACACTATACTCTATATTATACACTATACTACACTACACTATACCCCACAAACGCACCTGTCAGACCACAGCCAACTTCTTCTGTACATGAAATCTACAGAGAAACCATCCACTCAGAAGCCACAGCAGAGCGGCCTCTTCACCGGCCTCCATCCTATAAATGGTCCAAAATGTCGGCACTAAAGTATAAAGAGGCTTCCAGCAGCCCTGAAATACAGCGGAGGCTCCACATCTTCTACAACTACGAGTATAAGCCGAACCCAGAGGGAGTGAGCCAAGCCGCAAAGGACCTCAACAATATATTCCATGCAATGGCCAGACTGTCCGACCTTAAAAAAATCACCTACAAGAGACCTAAAGAAACACAGGTCAATGGTTGGTTTGACAGAGAATGTAAAGCCGTACGGAAGACCCTGAGAACAGCCTCCAACAAGAAACACAGAGACCCCAACCACCCGGATCTGAGGGAAGACCCTGAGAACAGCCTCCAACAAGAAACACAGAGTCCCCAACCACCCGGGTCTGAGGGAAGACCCTGAGAACAGCCTCCAACAAGAAACACAGAGTCCCCAACCACCCGGGTCTGAGGGAAGACCCTGAGAACAGCCTCCAACAAGAAACACAGAGACCCCAACCACCCGGATCTGAGGAAGACCCTGAGAACAGCCTCCAACAAGAAACACAGAGTCCCCAACCACCCGGGTCTGAGGGAAGACCCTGAGAACAGCCTCCAACAAGAAACACAGAGTCCCCAACCACCCGGGTCTGAGGGAAGACCCTGAGAACAGCCTCCAACAAGAAGCACAGAGACCCCAACCACCCGGGTCTGAGGGAAGACCCTGAGAACAGCCTCCAACAAGAAACACAGAGACCCCAACCACCTGGGTCTGAGGGAAGACCCTGAGAACAGCCTCAAACAAGAAACACAGAGACCCCAACCACCTGGATCTGAGGGAAGACCCTGAGAACAGCCTCCAACAAGAAACACAGAGACCCCAACCACCCGGGTCTGAGGGAAGACCCTGAGAACAGCCTCCAACAAGAAACACAGAGTCCCCAACCACCCGGGTCTGAGGGAAGACCCTGAGAACAGCCTCCAACAAGAAACACAGAGTCCCCAACCACCCGGGTCTGAGGGAAGACCCTGAGAACAGCCTCCAACAAGAAACACAGAGACCCCAACCACCTGGGTCTGAGGTAAGACCCTGAGAACAGCCTCAAACAAGAAACACAGAGACCCCAACCACCTGGATCTGAGGGAAGACCCTGAGAACAGCCTCCAACAAGAAACACAGAGACCCCAACCACCCGGGTCTGAGGGAAGACCCTGAGAACAGCCTCCAACAAGAAACACAGAGACCCCAACCACCCGGATCTGAAGGAAGACCCTGAGAACAGCCTCCAACAAGAAACACAGAGACCCCAACCACCCGGGTCTGAGGAAGACCCTGAGAACAGCCTCCAACAAGAAACACAGAGACCCCAACCACCCGGGTCTGAGGGAAGACCCTGAGAACAGCCTCCAACAAGAAACACAGAGACCCCAACCACCCGGGCTCTGAGGGAAGACCCTGAGAACAGCCTCCAACAAGAAACACAGAGACCCCAACCACCCGGGTCCTGAGGGAAGACCCTGAGAACAGCCTCCAACAAGAAACACAGAGACCCCAACCACCCGGGTCTGAGGGAAGACCCTGAGAACAGCCTCCAACAAGAAACACAGAGACCCCAACCACCCGGGTCTGAGGGAAGACCCTGAGAACAGCCTCCAACAAGAAACACAGAGACCCCAACCACCCGGGTCTGAGGGAAGACCCTGAGAACAGCCTCCAAGAAGAAACACAGAGACCCCAACCACCCGGGTCTGAGGGAAGACCCTGAGAACAGCCTCCAACAAGAAACACAGAGACCCCAACCACCCGGGTCTGAGGGAAGACCCTGAGAACAGCCTCCAAGAAGAAACACAGAGACCCCAACCACCCGGGTCTGAGGGAAGACCCTGAGAACAGCCTCCAACAAGAAACACAGAGACCTCAACCACCCGGGTCTGAGGGAAGACCCTGAGAACAGCCTCCAACAAGAAACACAGAGACCCCAACCACCCGGGCCTGAGGGAAGCCTATGACTCCATACAAGAAGCAGTACAAAACCATCCTCAGGAGTAAGAAGCAGAGTTACATCTCTACCAAGCTTAACCAACTCCAAGATGCCCTCCAAGACAACTCCTGGGAACTATGGAACCACATGGGCACAAAAAACAAGAAAAACAACACCTATATCCAAAATGGCAACATCCGGCTCCATTACTTCAGAGACCTCTATAAAGACATCCCAAAGGAAGAACTAAGCCAAGAACAGGAAAACATAATGGCAAAACTAAAAGCAATGGAGGAAAAAATCAAAAACTTCCAAAACCCGGTGGATCCACCTATAACACTACAGGAAGTAGCCGAGAGGATCTCTTCCATAAGGTGTAGAAAAGCCGGTGGCCTGGATGGGATCCTACCAAAAATGCTGAAGCACAGGCTGCAATGGTCAAACTGTTCAATATTGTGCTGAGGGCCGGCTACTTCCCCCGTACCTGGAACCAAGGCCTCATTACACCCATCCACAAGAGTGGGGACAGGTATGACCCAGCCAACTACAGAGGCATATGTGTCAGCAGCAACCTGGGAAAACTGTTCAACAGCATCCTGAACAAGAGGAACCACCGCACCACTAACCACATCTACACTCTGCACCGCACCACTGACCACATCTACACTCTGCACCGCACCACTGACCACATCTACACCCTGCACCGCACCACTAACCACATCTACACTCTGCACCGCACCACTGACCACATCTACACTCTGCACCGCACCACTGACCACATCTACACCCTGCACAGCCTCATTCAGAGACACGTCCACAATACAAAGAATGGGAAGATATACGCCTGCTTTGTGGACTTTAAAAAGGCCTTTGATTCGGTGTGGCACCCGGGCTTATTCCTGAAACTGCTGGAGAGCGGAATAGGAGGAAAGACCTACGATGTCATCAAAAGCTCCTACACTGAGAACCGCTGCAGTGTGAGTGTGAACGGCAAAAGAACGGATTATTTCCAACAGAGCCGTGGAGTCAGACAAGGCTGCAGCCTAAGTCCAACGCTCTTTAATATCTATATCAACAAGCTGACTACCGCTCTGGAATCCTCCACCGCACCAGGTCTCACCCTCCATGACGCTCAGGTGAAATTCCTGCTGTACACAAATGACCTGCTGCTGCTGTCACCAACCAAGAAAGGCCTCCAAGACAACCTGAAAATCCTAGAGAACTTCAGCTCCTCCTGGGCCCTACCGGTCAATCTAAAGAAAACCAACACCATGGTGCTCCAGAGGAGAAGGAGAAGATCAGACCAGCACCCATCATTTGTCCTCAACAACTGCGACCTCACAGGAACAGACAAATATACCTACCTGGGCCTAGAGATTCACCGGTCAGGGAGCTTCAAATAAGCCATAGAGACCCTGAAAGACAAGGCCTGCAAAACCTTCTATGCCATCCGAAGGAAACTCTACCATCTGAAGCCACCAGTGAGGGTCTGGCTAAAAATCTTCGACTCCATCATCGCCCCAATCCTCCTGTATGGCAGTGAAGTCTGGGGTCCTCACACCTACCCAGACTGGTCAAGGTGGGACTCCAGCCCAACAGAAATATTCCACCTGGAATTCTGTAAGCCCCTTCTCCAGGTCCACCGGAGACCTCCAACAGTGCCTGTCGGGCAGAGCTGGGCAGATTCCCTCTACACCTAACGGTTCTAAAGAGGGCGCTGTCATTCCGGGCTCACCTACATAAGAGCAATCCAAGCTCCCATCACCATAAAGCCCAGATACATGTAGGTGAAACAGAAAAACCAGAACCCTCGGAACAGCCCAGCCAAACCCAACACAACCAGAACATCAATCACAGCCTGACAAAAGCCGGAATCAGGAAGATGGTAGAGGAGAGCCAGGAGAGGTATGTCAGTGACTGGAAGAACGATATCTTCAGCTCACAGAAACTGACCATGTACCGGAGCCTACAGAGAGACTACAGACTGGCCCCATATCTGGAGAAACTCCCGGATCCCAGAGACTACAAACTGGCCCCATATCTGGAGAAACTCCCGGATCCCAGAGACTGCAGACTGGCCCCATATCTGGAGAAACTCCCGACCCCAGAGACTACAAACTGGCCCCATATCTGGAGAAACTCCCGGACCCCAGAGACTACAGACTGGCCCCATATCTGGAGAAACTCCCGGACCCCAGAGACTACAAACTGGCCCCATATCTGGAGAAACTCCCGGACCCCAGAGACTACAGACTGGCCCCATATCTGGAGAAACTCCCGGACCCCAGAGACTACAGACTGGCCCCATATCTGGAGAAACTCCCGGACCCCAGAGACTACAAACTGGCCCCATATCTGGAGAAACTCCCGGATCCCAGAGACCGCAAGATCCTGAGCAGATATAGACTCAGTGCCCACAGTCTGCCCATCGAGTCCGGCCGACACAGGCACAGCTACAAGCCCAGGGAGGAAAGACTGTGCCAACACTGTGATCAGGAGGCCCTGGAGGACGGGAGCCACCGCCTGCTACACTGCTCCAAATACTCAGCAGTGAGGGACACTCACTTCAGGAGACTCTCACATCTCTTCCCGGACTTCACCACCATGAAGAAGGAAGAAAAAACATCTATCCTGCTGGGAGAAGAAGAGAGAGCAGTGGAGATAGCAGTGCAGTATGTGAGCGAATGCCATAGACTGCGAGAAAAAGAGCTATGATGCCATGGACTATAGCCCCCACCCTGGACTTGCCCCATCCACCTTCCCTACAGCTCCTACCCAACATCCCCACAGTCCCTATCCCTATTCTCTTTATACAATTGATTTGGCAAAACTGAGGTGTATTTGGTCCTGCCAATAAAGCTTCTTTGAATATTGAATCTACTATACACTATACTATACTACACTCTATACTATACACTATACTCTACTATACTATACTATACACTATACTACACTACACTATACTATAGTACACTCTATATGATACACTATACTATACTACACTCTATACTATACACTATACTATACTACACTATTCAACACTAATACTATACTCTATATACTATAATATACACTATACTATACTACACTCTATACTATACACTATACTATACACTATACTACACTACACTATACTATAATACACTCTATACTATACACTATACTATACACTATACTACACTACACTATACTATAGTACACTCTATATATGATACACTATACTATACTACACTCTATACCATACTATACTACACTCTATACTATACACTGTACTATTCTACACTATACACTATACTACACTATACTCTATATACTATACTATACTATACTACACTCTATACTATACTATACACTATACTACACTACACTATACACTATACTACACTATACTCTATATACTATACTATACTATACTACACTCTATACTATACTATACACTATACTACACTACACTATACACTATACTGCACTATACACTATACTGCACTATACTATACTTTGTATACTATACTATACACTATACTACACTACACTATACTATAGTACACTCTATATGATACACTATACTACACTATACTCTACTGTACACTATACTATACTACACTAGTCTATACTATACTATATACTATACTACACTACACTCTATACTATACTATACTATAAAATATACTACACTCTATGTCTATGCTATACTACGATATATACTATACTACACTCTATAATATACTATACACTATACTACACTCTATACTATACTGTACTGTATGATACTGTACTGAACTGTACTGTACTATATTGTACTGTATTATACTGTACTGTATTATACTGTACTGTACTATATTGTACTGTATTATACTGTACTGTATTATACTGTACTGAACTGTACTGTACTATATTGTACTGTATTATACTGTACTGTATTATACTGTACTGAACTGTACTATAATGTACTGTATTATACTGTACTGTACTATATTGTACTGTATTATACTGTACTGTACTATACTGTACTGAACTGTACTATATTGTACTGTATTATACTGTACTGTACTATACTGTACTGTATTATACTGTACTGAACTGTACTGTACTATATTGTACTGTATTATACTGTACTGTATTATACTGTTCTATACTGTAGTATACTGTACTGTACTATACTGTACTGTATTATACTGTACTGTACTGTACTATACTGTACTATATTGTACTGTATTATACTGTACTGTGCTATACTGTACTATATTGTACTGTATTATACTGTACTGTACTATACTGTACTGTACTATATTGTACTGTATTATACTGTACTGTGCTATACTGTACTATATTGTACTGTACTATACTGTACTGTTTTATACTGTACTATACTGTACTATATTGTACTGTATTATACTGTACTGTGCTATACTGTACTATACGTTACTGTACTATACTGTACTGTACTATATTGTACTGTACTGTACTATACTGTACTGTACTGTACTATACTGTACTGTACTATACGTTACTGTATTACACTGTACTGTACTATACTGTACAATATTGTACTGTACTATACTGTACTGTACTATACTATACTGTACTGTATTATACTGTACTGTACTATACTGTACTATACTGTACTGTACTATATTGTACTGTATTATACTGTACTGTATTATACTGTACTGAACTGTACTATATTGTACTGTATTATACTGTACTGTATACTGTATTATACTGTATTATACTGTATACTGTACTATACGTTACTGTACTATACTGTACTGTACTATATTGTACTGTACTGTACTGTACTGTACTATACGTTACTGTATTACACTGTACTGTACTATACTGTACAATATTGTACTGTACTATACTGTACTGTACTATACTATACTATACTGTACTATACTGTACTGTACTGTACTATATTGTACTGTATTATACTGTACTGTATTATACTGTACTGAACTGTACTATATTGTACTGTTATACTGTACTGTATTATACTGTACTGTACTATATTGTACTGTACTGTACTGTACTATATTGTACTGTACTATACTGTACTGTACTATACTGTACTGTACTATATTGTACTGTATTATACTGTACTGTACTAATACTGTACTGTACTGTATTATACTGTACTGTACTATATTGTACTGTACTGTACTATATTGTACTGTATATACTGTACTGTACTATACTGTACTGTACTATATTGTACTGTATTATACTGTACTGTGCTATACTGTACTATATTGTACTGTACTAATACTGTACTGTTTTATACTGTACTATACTGTACTATATTGTACTGTATTTATACTGTACTGTGCTATACTGTACTATACGTTACTGTACTATACTGTACTGTACTATATTGTACTGTACTGTACTATACTGTACTGTACTGTACTATACTGTACTGTACTATACGTTACTGTATTACACTGTACTGTACTATACTGTACAATATTGTACTGTACTATACTATACTGTACTGTATTATACTGTACTGTACTATAATGTACTATACTGTACTGTACTATATTGTACTGTATTATACTGTACTGTATTATACTGTACTGAACTGTACTATATTGTACTGTATTATACTGTACTGTATACTGTATTATACTGTATTATACTGTATACTGTACTATACGTTACTGTACTATACTGTACTGTACTATATTGTACTGTACTGTACTGTACTAATACGTTACTGTATTACACTGTACTGTACTATACTGTACAATATTGTACTGTACTATACTGTACTGTACTATACTATACTATACTATAACTGTACTATACTGTACTGTACTGTACTATATTGTACTGTATTATACTGTACTGTATTATACTGTACTGAACTGTACTATATTGTACTGTTATACTGTACTGTATTATACTGTACTGTACTATATTGTACTGTAACTGTACTGTACTATATTGTACTGTACTATACTGTACTGTACTATACTGTACTGTACTATATGTACTGTATTATACTGTACTGTACTATACTGTACTGTACTGTATTATACTGTACTGTACTATATTGTACTGTACTGTACTATATTGTACTGTATTATACTGTACTGTACTATACTGTACTGTATTATACTGTACTGTATTATACTATACTGTACTATACTGTACTATACGTTACTGTACTATACTGTACTGTACTATATTGTACTATAAAGTACTATAATTGTACTGTACTGTACTATACGTTACTGCATTACACTGTACTGTACTGTACTATACGGTACTGTACTGTACTATACTGTACTATATTGTACTGTATTTAACTGTACTGTACTGTACTATATTGTACTGTATTATACTGTACTGTACTATACTGTACTGTATTATACTGTACAGTACTATACTGTACTATATTGTACTGTATTATACTGTATTATACTGTACTGTATTATATTGTACTGTACTATATTGTACTGTACTATACTGTACTGTACTGTACTATATTGTACTGTATTATACTGGATATACTGTACTGTACTGTACTATATGTACTGTATTATACTGGATTATACTGTACTGTATTATATTGTACTGTACTGTACTATATTGTACTGTACTATACTGTACTATATTGTACTGTATTATACTGTACTATATTGTACTGTACTGTACTATACTGTACTGTACGGTACTATATGTACTGTATTATACTGTATTATACTGTACTGTACTATATTGTACTGTATTATACTGTATTATACTGTACTGTATTATATTGTACTGTACGTACATATGTACTGTATTATACTGTACTGTACTGTATTATACTGTACTGAACTGTACTGTACTATATTGTACTGTATTATACTGTACTGTTTATACTGTACTGAACGTACTATAATGTACTGTATTATACTGTACTGTACTATATTGTACTGTATTATACTGTACTGTACTATACTGTACTGTATTATACTGTACTGAACTGTACTGTATTATATTGTACTGTATTAACTGTACTGTATTATACTGTTCTATACGTAGTATACTGTACTGTAGTATACTGTACTGTACTATACTGTACTGTACTGTACTATACTGTACTATATTGTACTGTATATACTGTACTGTGCTATACTGTACTATATTGTACTGTATTATACTGTACTGTACTATACTGTACGTACTATATTGTACTGTATTATACTGTACTGTGCTATACTGTACTATATTGTACTGTACTATACTGTACTGTTTTACTGTACTATACTGTACTATATTGTACTGTATTATACTGTACTGTGCTATACTGTACTATACGTACTGTACTTATACTGTACTGTACTATATGTACTGTACTATTACTGTACTTACTATACTGTACTGTACTATACGTTACTGTATTACACTGTACTGTACTATACTGTACAATATTGTACTGTACTATACTGTACTGTACTATACTATATTACTGTATCTGTATATTATATTACTGTACTGTACTATACTGTACTATACTGTACTGTACTATATTGTACTGTATTATACTGTACTGTAATTATACTGTACTGTAACTGTACTTATATTGTACTGTATATATTTACTGTTATACTGATAATACATATGTATTATACTGTATTATAACTGTATTACTGTACTATATTACGTACTTACTGTACCTATACTGTACTGTACTATATTGTACTGTACTGTACTGTTAACTGTACTATACGTTACTGTATTACACTGTACTGTATATACTGTACAATATTGTACTGTACTATACTGTACTGTACTATACTATACTTATATACTGTACTATACTGTACTGTACTGTACTATATTGTACTGTATTATACTGTACTGTATTTACTGTACTGAACTGTACTATATTGTACTGTTATACTGTACTGTTATTATTACTGTAACTGTACTATATTGTACTGTACTGTACTGTACTATATTGTACTGTACTATACTGTACTGTACTATACTGTACTGTACTATATTGTACTGTATTATACTGTACTGTACTATACTGTACTGTACTGTATTATACTGTACTGTACTATATTGTACTGTACTGTACTATATTGTACTGTATTATACTGTACTGCACTATACTGTACTGTATTATACTGTACTGTATTATACTATACTGTACTATACTGTACTATACGTTACTGTACTATACTGTACTGTACTATATTGTACTATAAAGTACTATATTGTACTGTACTGTACTATACGTTACTGCATTACACTGTACTGTACTGTACTATACGGTACTGTACTGTACTATACTGTACTATATTGTACTGTATTTAACTGTACTGTACTGTACTATATTGTACTGTATTATACTGTACTGTACTATATTGTACTGTATTATACTGTACTGTACTATACTGTACTGTATTATACTGTATTATACTGTACAGTACTATACTGTACTATATTGTACTGTATTATACTGTATTATACTGTACTGTACTATATTGTACTGTATTATACTGTATTATACTGTACTGTATTATATTGTACTGTACTGTACTGTACTATACTGTATTATATTGTACTGTACTGTACTGTACTATACTGTACTGTACTATATTGTACTGTACTGTACTGTACTGTACTATACGTTACTGTATTACACTGTACTGTACTATACTGTACAATATTGTACTGTACTATACTGTACTGTACTATACTATACTATACTATACTGTACTATACTGTACTGTACTGTACTATATTGTACTGTATTATACTGTACTGTATTATACTGTACTGAACTGTACTATATTGTACTGTTATACTGTACTGTATTATACTGTACTGTACTATATTGTACTGTACTGTACTGTACTATATTGTACTGTACTATACTGTACTGTACTATACTGTACTGTACTATATTGTACTGTATTATACTGTACTGTACTATACTGTACTGTACTGTATTATACTGTACTGTACTATATTGTACTGTACTGTACTATATTGTACTGTATTATACTGTACTGCACTATACTGTACTGTATTATACTGTACTGTATTATACTATACTGTACTATACTGTACTATACGTTACTGTACTATACTGTACTGTACTATATTGTACTATAAAGTACTATATTGTACTGTACTGTACTATACGTTACTGCATTACACTGTACTGTACTGTACTATACGGTACTGTACTGTACTATACTGTACTATATTGTACTGTATTTAACTGTACTGTACTGTACTATATTGTACTGTATTATACTGTACTGTACTATATTGTACTGTATTATACTGTACTGTACTATACTGTACTGTATTATACTGTATTATACTGTACAGTACTATACTGTACTATATTGTACTGTATTATACTGTATTATACTGTACTGTACTATATTGTACTGTATTATACTGTATTATACTGTACTGTATTATATTGTACTGTACTGTACTGTACTATACTGTATTATATTGTACTGTACTGTACTGTACTATACTGTACTGTACTATATTGTACTGTATTATACTGGATTATACTGTACTGTACTGTACTATATTGTACTGTATTATACTGTATTATACTGTACTGTATTATATTGTACTGTACTGTACTATATTGTACTGTACTATACTGGATTATACTGTACTGTACTGTACTATATTGTACTGTATTATACTGTATTATACTGTACTGTATTATATTGTACTGTACTGTACTATATTGTACTGTACTATACTGTACTGTACTGTACTATATTGTACTGTATTATACTGTACTATATTGTACTGTACTGTACTATACTGTACTGTACGGTACTATATTGTACTGTATTATACTGTATTATACTGTACTGTACTGTACTATATTGTACTGTATTATACTGTATTATACTGTACTGTATTATATTGTACTGTACTGTATTCTACTGTATTATACTGTACTATACTGTACTGTATTATACTGTACTGTACTATACTGTACTATGCTGTACTATACTGTACTATGCTGTACTGTACTGTATTATACTGTATTATGCTGTACTATACTGTACTATGCTGTACTGTACTGTATTATACTGTACTATGCTGTACTATGCTGTACTGTATTGTACTGTACTAATTATTTCACCTTCTGTCACTTCAGAAATGGAAACTGCTTCTCTCTTCCACTGTGCTTTCCACTGCAGCTCTGCTTCATTCAGTGGTGACACATTTATATATCTATGCTCTTGTGGAGATTAGGATATATCAGCTGACATGTGTACTATGAGTTCTCAGTAGCAGAAGTGTGTATTGTGAGGTACTACAGCAGCTGAGATGTATATTATAAGGTTCTGCAGCAGCTGACATTTGTACTATGAGGTTCAGCTGTAGCTGATGTGTATACTATAATGGTGGGTTTACACGTCCCGTTATTGGCCCGATATCGGAGCCAACGACGCGGGAGCGCGCTTTTCCCGATATCGCATCGCCGGTTTACACAGCCCGATATCGGCATACAACGTCCCGACGAGGTCTACGCCCCCAACCCAGGAACGACCATTTAACATGGGAGTGAATGGGTGACGTGGGCGTACACATCGTAGTTGGGCTGTCACACGGGACGATGCGGCTACAACGGCCATGCGATATCGGGGAGTTGAATAGCACGTTCATTCAACCCCGATATCGTTTTGGCATCGTTCCAGCATCGCGTTGTACGTTCAAACCGTACAACGCGCGAACGATATCGGGTCCAACTCCCGAACCACGTGACTTTTGGTCGGAGTTGGGTCGGAGTTGGACGCCGATATCGCGACGTGTAAACCCACCATTAGGTTCTGCAGTAGCTGAGGTGTATACTATGAGGTTCTGTAGCAGAGGTGTGTGTACTATGACATACTGCAGCAACTGAGTTGTGTATAATGAGATTCTGCAGCAGCTGAGGTTTGTATTATGAGGTTCTGCAGCAGATGAGGTGTGTACTGTAATGCTCTGCAGTAGTTGAGGTTTGTACTATGCAGTTCTGCAGCAGCAGTGGTGTTTCCTGTGAGGTGCTACATCAACTGAGGTGTGTACTATGAGGTGCTACAGCAACTGAGGTGTGTATTATGAGGTGCTACAGCAGCTGAGGTGTGTACTACGAAGTTGTGCACCAGACGACGTGTGTACTGTAAGGTTCTGCAGCAGTTGAGGGTATGCTATGAGGTTCTGCAGTAGCTGAGTTGTGCACTATGAGGCTAAGATATGTACTATGAGGTTCTGCAGCAGCTGAGGTGTGTATAATGAGGTTCTGCAGCAGCTGAGGTTTGTATTATAAGGTTCTGCAGCAGCTGAGATGTATACTATAAGGTTCTGCAACAGCTGAGGTGTGACATTCTGCAGCAGCTGAGGTTTGTATTATGATTTTCAGCAGCTAAGTTGTTATACTATGAGGTTCTGCAGCAGCTGAGATATGTACTATGAGGTTCTGCAGCAGCGGAGGTGTGTACTATGAGGTTCTGCAGCTGCTAAGGTTTGTATGGTGAGGTTCTGCAGCAGCTGAGGTGTATACTATGAGGTTCTGCAGCAGCATAGGTGTGTATTATGAGATTCTGCAGCAGTCAAGGTTTGCATTAGGAGGTTCTGCAGTTGCTGATGTTTGTATTATGATGTTCTGCAGCAGCTGAAGTTTGTATGATGAGGTTTTGCAGCAGCGTAGGTGTGTGCTATGAGGTTCTGCAGCAGGAAGGTTTGTATTATGAGGTTCTGAAGCAGCTTATGTTTGTATTATGATGTTCTACAGTAGCTAAGATATTATGATGTTCTGCAGCAGATGAAGTTTGTATTGTGAGGCTCTGCAGTAGCTGAGGTTTGTACTATGCAGTTCTGCAGCAGCTGAAGTTTTGTACTATGAGGTTCTGCAGCAGCTGAGGTGTGTTCTATCAGGTGTTGCAGCTGCAGAGGTGTGTGTACTATGAGGTACTGCAGCAGTTGAGATGTATATTATGAAGGTCTTCAGCAGCTAAGTTGTGTACTGTGAGGTTCTGCAGCAGCTGAGTTTTATACTATGAGGGTCTACAGCAGCTGATGTTTGTATTATGATGTTCTGCAACAGCTGAAGTTTGTATTATGAGGTTCTGCAGCAGCATAGATGTGTACTATGAGGTTCTGCAGCAGCATAGGTGTGTTCTATGAGGTTCTGCAGCAGCCGAGGTTCTGTAGCAGCTGATGTTTGTATTATGATGTTCTGCAACAGCTGAAGTTTGTATTATGAGGTTCTGCAGCAGCATAGATGTGTACTATGAGGTTCTGCAGCAGCATAGGTGTGTTCTATGAGGTTCTGCAGCAGCCGAGGTTCTGTAGCAGCTGATGTTTGTATTATGATGTTCTGCAGCACCTGAAGTTTGTATTATGAGGTTCTGCAGCAGCTGAGGGGTGTGTACTATCAGGTTTCCCAGCAACATAGGTGTGTTGTATGAGGTTCTGTAGCAGCCGAGGTTTGTATCACGAGGTACTGCAGCAGCTGTTTGTATTAGGATGTTCTGCAGCAGCTGAGGTGTGTACTATGAGGTTCTGCAGCTGCAGAGGTGTGTAGTATGAGGTTCTGCAGCAGTTGATGTCTGTATTGATGTTCTGCAGCAGCTGAGGTGTATACTATGAGGTTTTTCAGCGGCATAGGTGTGTTCTATGAGGTTCTGCAGCTGCCGAGGTTTGTATTAGGAGGTTCTGCAGCAGCTGATGTTTGTATTATCATGTTCTGCAACAGCTGAAGTTTTTTATTATGAGGTTCTGCAGCAGCTGTGGCACCATACCTGCCGATCTGAGCGGTGCAGTAGGGTTATCGTCCGAGCTGTTTGGGAAGTCGCCTCGGGTGTGATTGGCCGCGGAGTGGAGGTCACGTGACTGGGAGGAGAAGGAGCGACGGTCGCAGGAAGCCTCGGGCTGCTCTCACTCACTGTCGCCTCAGCGAGGAGGAGCAGGAACTTCACGGCTTTCTTCTTTTCTTTCTTCTTTTCTTCCTCGATGGCTCTGAAGGAAGATTTACTGAAGCCGATCTGGCACGCCTTCACCGCCCTGGACGTGGACAAGAGCGGAAAGGTCTCCAAGTCCCAGCTGAAGGTAAGGAGACACCAAGGGGCACCACAAGACCGAGCTGAAGTAAGGAGCCACCAAGGTGGCACAACAAGACTCAGCTGAAGGTAAGGAGCCACCAAGGTGGCCCACAAGACCCAGCTGAAGGTAAGGAGCCACCAAGGTGGCCCCACAAGACCCAGCTGAAGGTAAGGAGCCACCAACGTGGCCCCTCAAGACCCAGCTGAAGGTAAGGAGCCACTAAGGGGCCCCACAAGACCCCAGCTGAAGGTAAGGAGACACCAAGGTGGCCCCACAAGACCCAGCTGAAGGTAAGGAGCCACCAAGGTGGCACCACAAGACCCAACTGAAGGTAGGAGGCCACAAGGTGGCCCACAAGCCCAGCTGAAGGTAAGGAGCCACCAAGGTGGCACCACAAGTCCCAGCTGAAGTAAGGAGCCACCAAGGTGGCACCACAAGACCCAGCTGAAAAGGGAAGGAGCACCAAGGTGGCACCACAAGTCCCAGCTGAAGGTAAGGAGCCACCAAGGGGCACCACAAGTCCCAGCTGAAAGTAAGGAGACCAAGGGGCACCACAAGACCCAGCTGAAAGTAAGGAGCCACCAAGGAGACCCCACAAGACCCAGCTGAAGGTAAGGAGCCACCAAGGTGGCCCCACAAGACCCAGCTGAAGGTAAGGAGCCACCAAGGTGGCACCCACAAGACCCAACTGAAGGTAAGGAGGCCATCAAGGTGGCACCACAAGACCCACTGAAGGTAAGGAGCCACCAAGGTGGCCCCACAAGACCCAACTGAAGGTAGGAGCCACCAAGGTGGCCCCACAAGTACCCAGCTGAAAGTAAGGAGCCACCAAGGTGGCACCACAAGACTCAGCTGAAGGTAAGGAGACACCAAGGTGGCCCACAAGACCAGCTGAAGGTAAGGAGCACCAAGGTGGCCCCACAAGACCCAACTGAAGGTAGGAGCCATCAACGTGGCACCACAAGACCCAAACTGAAGGTAGGAGCCACCAAGGTGCCCACAAGTCCCAGACTGAAAGTAAGGAGCCACCAAAGGTGCACCACAAGTCCCAGCTGAAAGTAAGGAGCCACCAAGGTGGCACCACAAGACTCAGCTGAAGGTAAGGAGACCACCAAGGTGGCACCACAAGACTCAGCTGAAGGTAAGGAGACACCAAGGTGGCCCCACAAGACCCAGCTGAAGGTAAGGAGCCATCAACGTGGCCCTCAAGACCCAGCTGAAGGTCAAAGGTGCACACCAGGTTGGCCAATCCACAAGTCCCAGCTGAAAGTAAGGAGCCACCAAGGTTGCACCACAAGTCCCAGCTGAAGTAAGGAGCCACCAAGGTGGCACCACAAGACCCAGCTGAAGGTAAGGAGCCACCAAGGTGGCACCACAAGACCCAGCTGAAGGTAAGGAGCCACCAAGGTGGCACCACAAGACCCAGCTGAAGGTAAGGAGCCACCAAGGTGGCACCACAAGCCCAGCTGAAGGTAAGGAGCCACCAAGGTGGCACCACAAGCCCAGCTGAAGTAAGGAGCCACCAAGGGGCCCCACAAGCCCAGCTGAAGGTAAGGAGCCACCAAGGTGGCCCCACAAGACCCAGCTGAAGGTAAGGAGCACCAAGGTGGCCCACAAGCCAGCTGAAGGTAGGAGCCCCCAAGTGCACCACAAGTCCCAGCTGAAGGTAAGGAGCCACCAAGGTGGCCCCACAAGACCCAGCTGAAGGTAAGGAGCCACCAAGGTGGCACCACAAGACCCAGCTGAAGGTAAGGAGCACCAAGGTGGCCCACAAGACCCAGCTGAAGGTAAGGAGCCACAAGTGGCCCACAAGACCCATGAAGGTAGGAGCCACAAGGTGGCCACAACAACTGAAGGTAGGAGCCACCAAGGTGCCCACAAGACCCAGCTGAAGGTAAGGAGCCACCAAGGTGGCACCACAAGACCCAGCTGAAGGTAAGGAGCCACCAAGGTGGCACCACAAGACCCAGCTGAAGGTAAGGAGCCACCAAGGTGGCACCACAAGACCCAGCTGAAGGTAAGGAGCCACCAAGGTGGCCCACAAGACCCAGCTGAAGGTAAGGAGCCACCAAGTGGCACCACAAGTCCCAGCTGAAAGTAAGGAGCCACCAAGGTGGCACCACAAAGACCCAGCTGAAGGTAAGGAGCCACCAAGGTGGCCCCACAAGACCCAGCTGAAGGTAAGGAGCCACCAAGGTGGCCCCACAAGACCCAGCTGAAGGTAAGGAGCCACCAAGGTGGCACCACAAGCCCAGCTGAAGGTAAGGAGCCACCAAGGTGGCACCACAAGTCCCAGCTGAAGGTAAGGAGCCACCAAGGTGGCACCACAAGTCCCAGCTGAAGGTAAGGAGCCACCAAGGTGGCCCCACAAGACCCAGCTGAAGGTAAGGAGCCCCAAGGTGGCCCCACAAGACCCAGCTGAAGGTAAAAACAAAAGGAGCCACCAAGGTGGCACCACAAGACCCAGCTGAAGGTAAGGAGCCACCAAGGTGGCACCACAAGCCCACTGAAGGTAAGGAGCCACCAAGGTGGCACCACAAGCCCAGCATGAAGGTAAGGAGCCACCAAGGTGGCACCACAAGTCCCAGCTGAAGGTAAGGAGCCACCAAGGTGGCACCACAAGACCAGCTGAATGGACCCCCAGGTGGCACCACAGACCCATGCTGAAGTAAGGGCCAAATGGACCTCTCAATCCACATTTATATATCAGGGGCCACCAGGTGCACCCTAAGATCCAGCATGCAGGCACGGTGACTGTTCAGGAATAAATCCCCATCATGGGAATAGGGCCTTTGTTACCTAGCGATCACATTCATTACTCCAGGTCACCATTGTCTAAATATGGCGTGACCATTCAGGACACCCTGACTACTTTAGCTTGGTACACATTCCTACTCCAGATAATTTGGGGATTCTCTTAAAACTGGCTGATTCACCTATGGTGATGCATCCGATTCTCCCGCCATATGGGGATTCCAAAATTACAACTATGAATCCCCCAGAGTGTCTCCATCGCGTGGGGGGTCTCTCCTTTCTATGATTATTGGGGTACATCGACAATGTCCATCCCACATTCCGGAGATGTTGCTTCCATCTCGTCTTCACCTTTATCCTGATGCCAGATATCAGACCACCCCACAATTGGGACCCACCCGTGTCCTGCGGTATGGCCCATTCCCACATGCCGGGTGGATGTTGGGGATTGTAGTTGTAGAGTTTGCTCTATGGAGTCATTTCCTTCTGTGATGCCGACTCTCCAGGAAGTAAAAGGCAAGAAAAGAACAACAAAGAAATAATACTAATAATGAACCTCAAGATTCCGCTCCGAGGGCAGAGTCCGGGGCCACCTCCACCTGCCAGGAAATACTGGGAGTTGTAGTGTAACCACTGGTGTATATGTATCTGAAGGGAAGGGCTACGGTGATCCTTTGGCACCAATTCATCATCTACAGTTTTTCCCTTTACCTTTTCAGCAGTTCATGGATTTTGTTTGACATCAAATCAAGTATTTTTTGCCTTTCTCAAAATGTTGCAAAAAGTGACCCAAATGAATTGGGTGCTAAAAAACAGGCGCAAAGCTAATGAAGAACCAAGCACTGTGTCTCTTATATGCACAACCTTTCTGTATGGGACTTGGGTCAAAGGGATGATCGTGTCTGCTCCTGCACTATGTGGATGATCATGCATGCTCCTGGGCTATAGGTGGTCACGTACGCTCTTGTACGGTAGGAGTGGTTGCACATGCTTCATGGCCATATGGGTGGTCGCACACACTCCCGGGCCATATGGGTGGTTGTGCACACTCCTGGGCTGTATGGAAAGTCGTGCACGCTCCTGTACGGTATGGGTGGTCAAGCATGCTCCTGTGCGGTATAGCTGGGCGTGCATGCTCCTAGACTGTGTGGAGGGTCACGTATGCTCCTGTGCAGTATGAGTGGTTGTGCCTCCACCTGGGCCGTATGGGTGGTCTACACGCTCCTAGGCCTGTATGGGTGGTCTGCACGCTCCTGGGCCGTATGGGTGGTTGTGCACATTCCTGGGCCATATGGGAGGTTATGCTAGCTCAATGGGCCATATGGGTGGTTGTGCACGCTCCTGGGCCGTATTGGTAGTCGTGCACGCTTTTCAGCTGTATTGGTTAACCCAAACGGTCTTGGGTCGTATTTGTGGTCACATATAGTCCTGGACATTATGGACGGCTGTGTACACTCCTGGGCCGTATGGGAGGCTGTGCACGTGCCCGGGCTGTATGGATGGTCGTGCACCCTCCTAGGCCGTATGGGTAGTCATGAACATTCCTGGGCTGTATGGGTGGCTGTGCTTGTTCCCAGGCCGTATGGGTGGTCGTTCACACTCCTGGACTGTATGGCTTATCGTTCATGTTCACAGGCTGTATGAATGGTTGTGCATGCTCCTAGACCATATGGGTGGTCATGCACACTCCTGGACTGTATGGCTTATCGAGCATGTTCCCGGGCTGTATGAATGGTTGTGCATGCTCCTAGACCATATGGGTGGTCATGCACACTCCTGGTCTGTTTGAATGGTTGTGCATGCTTCTAGGCCGTATGAGTGGTCATGCACACTCAAGGTCTGTATGAATGGTTGTGCATGCTCCTAGGCCGTATGGGTGGTCATGCACACTCCTGGTCTGTATGAATGGTTGTGCATGCTTCTAGGCCGTATGGGTGGTCATGCACACTCCTGGTCTGTATGAATGGTTGTGCATGCTTCTAGGCCGTATGGGTGGTCATGCACACTCCTGGGCTGTATGAATGGTTGTGCATGCTCCTAGGCCGTATGGGTGGTCATGCACACTCCTGGTCTGTATGAATGGTTGTGCATGCTTCTAGGCCGTATGGGTGTGTCATGCACACTCCTGGGCTGTATGAATGGTTGTGCATGCTCCTAGGCCGTATGGGTGGTCATGCACACTCCTGGTCTGTATGAATGGTTGTGCATGTTTCTAGGCCGTATGGGTGGTCATGCGCACTCCTGGGCTGTATGAATGGTTGTGCATGCTCCTAGGCCGTATGGGTGGTCATGCACACTCCTGGTCTGTATGAATGGTTGTGCATGCTTCTAGGCCGTATGGGTGGTCATGCACACTCCTGGGCTGTATGAATGGTTTTGCATGCTCCTAGGCCGTATGGGTGGCTGTACATGTTCCTGTTCTATATGGGTGGCTGTGCATGTTCCCAGGCCGTGTGGGTGATCATGAACATTCCTGGGCTGTCGTTCACACTCCAATATTTACTACTAGCTGGGTGCCCGATGCACATGCATCGGGATTCTAGAAGAGTGAGTCTCTGACTCGCAATGGCCGCTTCGCTGCGCGGGCATAGCGAGTCGCCTTAGAACTGCTCGCAATGGCCGCTGCGCGGCCAATGCTTCGGGCGTATCCACATGACCACGCCGACTCGCATTGCGAGTGGACTCAGAAGGGGCAAAAAACCCATTCGCAATTATATAATAGATCAGACGTGAATCTTTACAGGGCTCATATGGTCCAGTTAGAATGGCGCCCCCTGGAGTGTTGTGCCTCATTGTGGGATTTTGCAGCACGGTGACTTACAGTGTTTCCGCTGTCTCAAGATGACCAGGAATCTTCAAGGTTTATCTGTGACTGGCAGAGGAAATTGTGAAATCCGCAGCATTTAAAGGGAACCGGACTGCTATTTTACTAACAGATCATTTCCTCTTTAGAAAAGGAGATAATTACATTGAAGTCCCAAAATCCTCTGCATCACTCATCACTGGAGGTGATCCGGTTATTGTCACCCAGCTTTCCCAGTGTCCTGATCATTAGACCTTTCTTGCTGCAGGACATGTGATATTGGCACCGATGCTTTTTTTACCCTTTGTGAGACTGGATAAGCTGGACATTATGGTTGTTGAGCTCCCGCAGAGGTGGTCACCCAGCTTTCCCAGTGACGTGATAGATTTTTCTAGTTTTGCACCATTCTGGGCACATTACATGAGATATACGATATTGTATGCCAAGACAGATTTAGCCTTGAAGAGACTGGGAAAGCTGGGCTATGACTTCTAGAGCGTCCTCAGCGTTAATCCTTAGCTATTCTAGTTTCCTGATTCTCACAGGTTTCTAGTTTTGCAGGGTTCTGTTTGCCAGTACAGATTTTGCAAGGTCCGGAGAGCTGAGTGATCTAGATACCGAGCCTCCTCAGGGGTCATTACTCAGCTTTCTCACTGTCATGATTATTCATTTATTTCTATCTTTGTACCAAAGTGGGTTCTGGGCACAAACTGTTCTATGCCCCTGGCGAGACTGGGAAAGCTGCTTGATCTAGTTGTATGAATTCATACAGGGTTGTAACCCAGGTTTCCCACGGTCGTGATCATTAGATTTATCTCATTTTGCACCAAATTTGGGGACAGTACACCTAATGGGGGTATGCCAAGACAGATTTGCCCTTCAGTTGACCAGGAAAGAAGGCTGGCAGGTGCTAGCTGGGTACAGATCGCTCTGGAGCAATGAAGCATGGCGGTGGGCAATCAAGAAAGAAGGCTGGCAAGTGCTCGCAGGGTATGGCTCGCTGTGGAGCAATGAAGCACGATGGTGGGCAGTAGTGTGGGATGAAGTGGATGTGTTCAGAGAATCACATAGACAGAATGTTCTGGGCACGTCACTCTGGACTTCTCTTTATGGCCTTGTCACGCTGAGCAAATCATGGTGGGCCCGTCACTCTGAGCAGACTATGCTGGGCCTGTCACCCTGAGCAGATCATTCTGGGCACATTATACTGGGCACGTCACACCTGGGAATGTCATGCTGGGCACGTCGCACTTGGGCACATCACACTTATGCACATCATGCTGGGCATGTAACACCTTGGCATGTCATGCTGGGTCAGTCACACCTGGGCACGTCATGTTAGGCACATCACACTGGGCATGTCACGTTGGGCACTGCACACTAGGCATGTCACAACTGGGCGCATCATGTTGGGACTGTCATGCTGGGCGCATCACTCTGGGCACGTCACACCTGGGCACATCACGCTGGGTATGTCATGCTGGAACTGTAATGTGGGGCAGTCACATCTAGGCCCGTCATGTGGGGCAAATCACTCTGGCCATATCACACCTGGGCATGTCACAATGGGCACATCACACCTGGACACGTCACACCTGGAACATCACCCTGGGCCCTTCACATCTGGGCACATCACATTTGTGCCCGGACTACCACAACATTGGTTCCGCTCACATCCATCCTGCTGCTCCCTGAATTCACTGCTACTGTCCACTTTATACATTGTATCAGTTTGAAGCTTCTATTGCCATGGCAACTACAAGCACATTCCACTGAGTCCTGTGCTATTTACATGTTACGTTTTTGGTGAATGAACAGGCTGCTTTCACATCAGCATTTGTGGCAAATCATGCAGTTGTGCCAGATGCCGTAACACTTGCGGCAAGACTGCATTCAGCCTCATTCATTTCCTATGGAACTTGCGCACATGTGCGGCACTTGTGGTTTTGCTGCGATCCGGCCAATCAGGCACTTGTGGCAATGGACAAAAACCGCTGCTAGCAGTGGTTATTCAACTCGCCGCAAGTGCAAAACTGCAAGTGCCGCTCATGTCCACAAGTTCCACAGGGAATGTATTAGGCCAAACGCAGTCTTGCCGCAAGTGTTCTGGCATCCGGCACAACTACCTGACCTGCCACAAGTGGTACAAAGCGCTGATGTGAACGCAGTCTAGGGAGCTTTCACATCTGCGTTATTTGCAAATACGGTAGATCAGGCAAAGTTGAACTTCCGGTTTGATCTGCCGTCTTGCAAATCTGACGGAATTCCGCCTTTTTTTTTGCAAAAATCAGCTGTGCCCCCACTTCTGCCAAAGTTGTGCTTGTGCGAATGTATTGTAAATGGACCTCCGGACAAGTGCGGAGACTGACGGTTTGGACAGTTATCTGAAAATCACTGCTAGCTGCCAGAAGTGCCGATAACTGTCCAAACCATCAGTCTCAGCATTTGTCCAGAGGTCCATTTACAATACATTAGCACAAGCGCAACCTTGGCAGAAGTGGGGCACACTGATTTTTGCAAAAATGGCGGATTTCTGTCGATTTACAAAACACAGATGTGAAAGCAGCTACTTAAAAACATTCTGTAAACAAAAAGGAGCAAAATCTATTATGTAAACCACTTGTTTACTGCCAGAACAGCAGGTCTTGGCTGTAGATTGTAGGTCTTGGCTGAGTTGTAGGTCTGGCTGTAGTGTATCTTGGCTGTAGTTGTAGGTCTTGGCTGTAGTTGTAGGTCTTGCTGTAGTTGTAGGTCTTGGCTGTAGTTGTAGGTCTTGGCTGTAGTTGTAGGTCTTGGCTGTACTGTAGGTCTTGGCTGTAGCTTTAGTCTTGCTGTAGCTGTAGTCCTTGCTATGTACTTGCTGTAGCTGTAGTCTTGGCTGCAGCTGTAGGTCTTGGCTGAGCTGTAGGTCTGGCTGTAGTTGCAGGTCTCGGCTGTAGTTGCAGGTCTCGGCTGTAGTTGCAGGTTCGGCTGCAGTTGCAGGTCTCGGCTGCAGTCTGAGGTCTCGGCTGCAGTTGCAGGTCTCGGCTGCAGTTGCAGGTCTCGGCTGCAGTTGCAGGTCTCGGCTGCAGTTGCAGGTCTCGGCTGCAGTTGCAGGTCTCGGCTGCAGTTGCAGTCTCGGCTGCAGTTGCAGGTCTCGGCTGCAGTTGCAGGTCTCGGCTGCAGTTGCAGGTCTCAGCTGCAGTTGAGTCTCGGCTGTAGTTGCAGGTCTCAGCTGTAACTCTAGGTCTTGGTTGTAGTTGCAGGTCTTGGCTGTAGTTGCAGGTCTTGGTTGTAGTTGCAGGTCTTGGCTGTAGTTGCAGGTCTTGGTTGTAACTCTAGGTCTTGGTTGTAGTTACAGGTCTTGGCTGTAGGTGTAGTTCCTGGTTGTAACTGTAGATGATTTCCTTTTTGCTTTCAAGTAGAGGTTGGAAATGATGCATTATGGGAATGTTCTGGTGGTTGTGATGGGGGCAGGGATAGTTGAAGGTACAAGAGTGAAGGTTCAGTCTAGGACGCTCCCTCCGCAGTGTGGCCCACAGCTGGGTCAGCCCTCGCCTTTCACTGTAGGAATAGATAAATCAATTGTCCCCCAAAACCATTGGGCCGTTATTACCCGAAAACTATTAGATGACCGAACAATAACCCCCCTCCTCCCTGTGATGAACAGCTGGGAGTGATGATTGGACTCAGTAAGGATAAAGTGGCACCGGATATATTTTCAGACTCTCCCCCCCCGGGACTAATGGCGCCTTTCTTGGTATTGATACATAATATCCTCTGTATTATCTGTCACAATGGCGCTGTCAGCGCTGACCATGCATTATATATACTTATCCATCATCTGGGCAGCAAATACAGAATGAGGGGAGGCGTGGTCTGCGGGGGGCACAAACTTTTCTCACCATCTCTTATTTTGTCCTTTGTAGTGTTATCCAGCGAATACCAGATGATTTACCCACAATACACAGGGGTTAGAAGGGCACGGTGCCCCGGATAGACCCCTGTGATTTAGTAAAATGATTATTTGTAAATGTTCTGTCCCTTTAAATTAATTCTAAATTTGCAGGTTATTTCCCCTGTACTGGTGTCTGTGCTGTTATTTGTGGATGTTTCAGTGTTATTATGTATGAAACTGTATGGCGGCATTATTCAGTGGGTGTTATTATTTGGAGCACTGTTATATAAAGTTTATATGGCGGTATACACGGCCACTCTGTGGGTACATTCTATGCCTTGATAGCCCTGGATTACAACTAATCCCCGACACACAGTCCATGAGTCTGAGGATCTCAGTAACATTACACGTCTAATACCTCAGTTCTCACAGTGTAATGATTGCAACAGAAAGGGAATTCACTTACAATGAAGAGGACAAAGGGGTCAAGAAAGAAGGAGGACAGAGGAGTCTGGAGGGAGACAGAGGAGCCTGGAGGGAGGAGGAGGATGGAGGAGGACAGAGGAGCCTGGAGGGAGGAGGACAGAGGAGCCTCAGCCTGGAGGGGGGAGGAGGATGGAGGAGCCTGGAGGGGGGAGGAGGATGGAGGAGCCTGGAGGGGGGAGGAGGATGGGAGGAGTCTGGAGGAGGGAGGAGTGGAGGAGGAGCTGGAGGGGGAGGAGGGAGGAGGAGGCAGGGGGGAGGAGGAGGAGGAGTCTGGAGGGGTAAGGAGGAGAGAGGAGGATGAGGGAGGAGCCTGGAGGGACGGGGAGGAGGAGGAGGAGTATGGAGGGGGGAGGAGGAGGGGAGGGAGTATGGAGGAGGAGGGGGAGGGGGAGGAGTCTGGAGGGAGGAGGAGGAGGAGGAGTCTGGAAGGGGGAGGAGGAGGAGGAGTATGGAGGGGGAGGAGGATGGAGGAGTTGGAGGGGGGAGGATGAGATGGAGGAGTCTGGAGGGGGAGGATGATGATGGAGGAGTCTGGAGGGGGAGGATGATGATGGAGGAGTCTGGAGAGGGGAGGATGATGATGGAGGAGTCTGGAGAGGGGAGGATGATGATGGAGGAGTCTGGAGAGGGGAGGATGATGATGGAGGAGTCTGGAGAGGGGAGGATGATGATGGAGGAGTCTGGAGAGGGGAGGATGATGATGGAGAGTCTGGAGAGGGGAGGATGATGATGGAGGAGTCTGGAGGGGGGAGGATGATGATGATGGAGGAGTCTGGAGGGGAGGAGGAAGAGGAGTCTGGATGGAGGAGGAGGACAGAGGAGTCTGGATGGAGGAGGAGGACAGAGGAGTCTGGATGGAGGAGGAGGACAGAGGAGTCTGGATGGAGGAGGAGGACAGAGGAGTCTGGATGGAGGAGGAGGACAGAGGAGCCTGGATGGAGGAGGAGGACAAGGGAGTCTGGAGGAGGAGGAGGAGGAGGAGGAGAAGAAGCGTCTGGACAGGGCTGTGGAGTTGGAGCCAATTTTGGTGGAGTCGGTGTAAAATGGACTGACTCTGACTCCTAAAATATATAATAAATTGGGTTCAGTAGTTCAATGAAGAATGTGGTGAATATTATTATGAATTATTATGTTTTATCTAAATATCTTGATTATTTGTATCATAATAATTAAAGCCTGAAGTTACCATTTTACTACAATAAATTGATCACCTAAACATGAGCCGTATATGAAGGAGTCTGAGTCCGGGAAATTGAAGAGTCGGAGTCGGTAGTTTGGCTTACCGACTCCACAGCCCTGGGTCTGGAAGAGAGGAGGACGGAGGAGTCTGATGGGAGGAGAAGGACAGAGCAATCTGGAGGGAGGAGGATGGAGAAGTTTGGAAGAGAGGAGGTGGATGGAGGAGTCTAGAGGGATGAGGAGGACAGAGGAGTGGCTCAGTGGTTAGCACTGTATGGTGGCTCAGTGGTTAGCATTGTATGGTGGCTCAGTGGTTAGCACTGTATGGTAGCTCAGTGGTTAGCACTGTATGGTGGCTCAGTGGTTAGCGCTGTATGGTGGCTCAGTGGTTAGTACTGTATGGTGGCTCAGTGGTTAGCACTGTATGGTGGCTCAGTGGTTAGCACTGTATGGTGGCTCAGTGGTTAGCACTGTATGGTGGCTCAGTGGATAGCACTGTATGGTGGCTCAGTGGTTAGCACTGTATGGTGGCTCAGTGGATAGCACTGTATGGTGGCTCAGTGGTTAGCACAGTATGGTGGCTCAGTGGATAGCACTGTATATGGTGGCTCAGTGGTTAGCACTGTATGGTGGCTCAGTTGTTAGCACTGTATGGTGGCTCAGTGGTTAGCACTGTATGGTGGCTCAGTGGTTAGCACTGCATGGTGGCTCAGTGGTTAGCACTGCATGGTGGCTCAGTGGTTAGCACTGTATGGTGGCTCAGTGGTTAGCACTGTATGGTGGCTCAGTGGTTAGCACTGTACAGTGGCTCAGTGGTTAGCACTGTATACGGTGGCTCAGTGGTTAGCACTGTATGTTGGGTCAGTGGTTAGCCCTGTATATGTTGGCTCAGTGGTTAGCACTGTATGGTGGCTCAGTGGTTAGCACTGTATGGTGGCTCAGTGGATAGCACTGTATGGTGGCTCAGTGGTTAGCACAGTATGGTGGCTCAGTGGATAGCACTGTATATGGTGGCTCAGTGGTTAGCACTGTATGGTGGCTCAGTTGTTAGCACTGTATGGTGGCTCAGTGGTTAGCACTGTATGGTGGCTCAGTGGTTAGCACTGCATGGTGGCTCAGTGGTTAGCACTGTATGGTGGCTCAGTGGTTAGCACTGTATGGTGGCTCAGTGGTTAGCACTGTACAGTGACTCAGTGGTTAGCACTGTATACGGTGGCTCAGTGGTTAGCATAGTATGGTGGCTTAGTGGTTAGCACTGTATGGTGGCTCAGTGGTTAGCACTGTACAGTGGCTCAGTGGTTAGCACTGTATACGGTGGCTCAGTGGTTAGCACTGTATGGTGGCTTAGTGGTTAGCACTGTATGGTGGCTCAGTGGTTAGCACAGTGTGGTGGCTCAGTGGTTAGCACTGTATATGGTGGCTCAGTGGTTAGCACTGTATGGTGGCTCAGTTGTTAGCACTGTATGGTGGCTCAGTGGATAGCACTGTATGGTGGCTCAGTGGATAGCACTGTATGGTGGCTCAGTGGTTAGCACAGTGTGGTGGCTCAGTGGATAGCACTGTATGGTGGCTCAATGGTTAGCACAGTATGGTGGCTCAGTGGATAGCACTGTATGGTGGCTCAGTGGATAGCACTGTATGGTGGCTCAGTGGTTAGCACTGTATGGTGGCTCAGTGGTTAGCACTGTATGGTGGCTCAGTGGTTAGCACTGTATGGTGGCTCAGTGGTTAGCACTGTGTGGTGGCTCAGTGGTTAGCACTGTATGGTGGCTCAGTGGTTAGTATTGTATAATGGCTCAGTGGTTAGCACTGTATGGTGGCTCAGTGGATAGCACTGTATGGTGGCTCAGTGGATAGCACTGTATATGGTGTCTGTGGTTAGTACTGTATGGTGGCTCAGTGGTTAGCACTGTATGGTGGCTCAGTGGTTAGCACTGTATGGTGGCTCAGTGGTTAGCACTGTATGGTGGCTCAGTGGTTAGCACTGTATGGTGGCTCAGTGGTTAGCACTGTATGGTGGCTCAGTGGTTAGCTCTGTATGGTTGCTCAGTGGTTAGCTCTGTATGGTGGCTCAGTGGTTAGCACTGTACGGTGGCTCAGTGGTTAGCACTGTATGGTGGCTCAGTGGTTAGCACTGTATGGTGGCTCAGTGGTTAGCACTGTATGGTGGCTCAGTGGTTAGCACTGTATGGTGGCTCAGTGGTTAGCACTGTATGGTGGCTCAGTGGTGAGCACTGTATGGTGGCTCAGTGGATAGCACTGTATGGTGGCTCAGTGGTTAGCACAGTATGGTGGCTCCGTGGTTAGCACAGTATGGTGGCTCAGTGGTTAGCACTGTATGGTGGCTCAGTGGTTAGCACTGTATGGTGGCTCAGTGGTTAGCACTGTATGGTGGCTCAGTGGTTAGTACTGTATGGTGGCTCAGTGGTTAGCACTGTATATGGTGGCTCAGTGGTTAGCACTGTATGGTGGCTCAGTGGTTAGCACTGTATGGTGGCTCAGTGGTTAGCACTGTATGGTGGCTCAGTGGTTAGTACTGTATGGTGGCTCAGTGGTTAGCACTGTATGGTGGCTCAGTGGTTAGCACTGTATGGTGGCTCAGTGGTTAGCACTGTATACGGTGGCTCAGTGGATAGCACTGTATGGTGGCTCAGTGGATAGCACTGTATGGTGGCTCAGTGATTAGCATTGCAGCCCTGCAGGGCTAGGGTCATGGATTCAAATAGCACCAAGGACAACATCTGCAAGGAGATTGCATGTTCTCCCCATGTTTGTATGGGCCCCACCCCAGGCACCCCAGCCTCCCCCCACATCCCCAAAAGACATACTCTTAGGATATTTAGATTGTGAGCCTCAATGGGGACAGTATTACTGATGTATGTAAAGTACTATGGAATTAATGGTGCTGTATATAAGTGAATATTTTTATTATTATAGTCTGGAGGGAGGAGGAGGATGGAGGAGTCTGGAGGGAGAAGGAGGACAGAGAAGACTGGAGAGATGAAAGAGAACAGAGGAGATGGGGTTGGGGAGAGTCTGGAGAAGGCAGAATATTTCTATAGAGGTTTATTCTGGAGGAGGTAGAGGTGTGTAGATGGGAAAGTCTAGAGGGGACAGAGTAGTCTCTAGGGCTCAAAGCGATATTGAGGCTGCAGAGACATATAGAGGGGTCGGGAGGATCTTGGGGAGAGATGAAAAGGGGCCAGGAAAGGGGTCTGATGGATTTGGGGGACATGGTGATTTTTTTAGATGGGGGATAGTGGAGTCTGAAGGGGACTAGAGACCTTGAAGTTGATGTAGCAGACTGGATGGTGGTAGCAGGGTTAAGAAGGGCTCAGAGGACAAAGGTGGTGACATAGGGATGAGAAGATGATTGAAGGGTCTGCGGGAGGGAGGGGTCTGGGGAGGGAGGAGTCTGGAAGGGGGAGTCTGGAAGGTAGGAGTCTGGAAGGGGGAGTGAGGAGTCTGAAAGGAGGAGTCTGAAAGGAATAGTCTGAAAGGGGGAGTGAGGAGTCTGAAGGAGTGAGGAGTCTGAAAGGAGGAGTGAGGAGTCTGAAAGGAGGAGTGAGGAGTCTGAAAGGAGGAGTGAGGAGTCTGGGGAGGATTCTAGCAGCTGCTTCCTTCGCTCTCCCCATTGGACACAGATGGATATGGCTGAGCAGCTGTATGCCGATTGAGGGTTTGTGTTCACATGTTAATTCTGAAATCCCGTTTTTGTGTCAATTTTTAAAACAGAAAAAAACAACTTTTTTATGATTTCCTTTTTCTTCAGTTCTAAAAACTGAGATCTTTAAACCCAATTGGCCCCACAATATTGGTGCGCGTCCCTCAGCTTCTGTCTGTCAGGTTTGTGCTTCATCCATGAGTGACATTAAAAAAGGAACAGAACGAAAATATGACGACGCTTCATTCATTAACTTTATTGTCAATTTTTTGTGATAACAAAACCCAAAACCTATTAAGCTTCTTAGTGTAAAAAACTGGAGAATTCCAGGTATGAAACCCGTCCATGGTCACCGCAGACAAACCAGTGTAACCAGATATACGCCGCGAGCGCGAACAAAGGAGCAAGAGTCCAGGAATGTGCCGAAAAGTAATGAGATCACTGAGGAACACAACAGTATTATCTAATCATGTGTGACACATTAACCTGATTAATAATTATTCTGTTCCATATTAGGCAGTATTATAGTAGTTATATTCTTGTATATAGGAGCAGTATTATAGTAGTTATATTCTTGTATATAGGGGCAGTATTATAGTAGTTATATTCTTGTACATAGGAGCAGTATTATAGTAGTTATATTCTTGTATATAGGGAGCAGTATTATAGTAGTTATATTCTTGTATATAGGAGCAGTATTATAGTAGTTATATTCTTGTATATAGGAGCAGTATTATAGTAGTTATATTCTTCTAATAGGGAGTAGTAATATAGTAGTTATATTCTTATATATAGGAGCAGTATTATAGTAGTTATATTCTTGTACATAGGAGCAGTATTATAGTAGTTATATTCTTGTACATAGGAGCAGTATTATAAGTAGTTATATTCTTGTACATAGGAGCAGTATTATAGTAGTTATATTCTTGTACATAGGAGCAGTATTATAGTAGTTCATATTCTTGTATATAGGGGGCAGTATTATAGTAGTTATATTCTTGTATATAGGGGCAGTATTAAGTAGTTATATTCTTGTATATAGGGCAGTATTATAGTAGTTATATTCTTGTATATAGGAGCGGTATTATAGTAGTTATATTCTTGTATATAGGAGCAGTATTATAGTAGTTATATTCTTGTATATAGGGGCAATGTTATAGTAGTTATATTCTTGTATATAGGAGAACAATTATAGTAGTTATATTCTTGTATATAGAGGCAGTAATATAGTAGTTCTATTCTTGTACATAGGGGCAGTATTATAGTAGTTATATTCTTGTATATAGGAGCAGTATTATAGTAAAATTCTTGGAGATAGGGGCAGTATTATGGTAGTTATATTCTTGTATATAGGGGGCAGTATTATAGTAGTTATATTCTTGTACATAGGAACAGTATTATAGTAGTTATGTTCTTGTATATAGGGGCAGTATTATAGTAGTTATATCTTGTACATAGGAGCAGTATTATAGTAGTTATATTCTTGTACATAGGAGCAGTATTATAGTAGTTATATTCTTGTACATAAGGGCAGTATTATAGTAGTTATATTCTTGTATATAGGAGCAGTATTATAGTAGTTATATTCTTGTACATAGGGGCAGTATTATAGTAGTTATATTCTTGTATATAGGGGCAGTATTATAGTAGTTATATTCTTGTATATAGGAGCAGTATTATAGTAGTTATATTCTTGTACATAGGGGCAGTATTATAGTAGTTATATTCTTGTACATAGAAGCAGTATTATAGTAGTTATATTCTTGTAAATAGGAGCAGTATTATAGTAGTTATATTCTTGTATATAGGAGCAGTATTATAGTAGTTATATTCTTGTACTTAGGGGACAGTATTATAGTAGTTATATTCTTGTACATAGGAGCAGTATTATAGTAGTTATATTCTTGTACTTAGGGGACAGTATTATAGTAGTTATATTCTTGTACATAGGTGCAGTATTATAGTAGTTATATTCTTGTACATAGGGGCAGTATTATAGTAGTTATATTCTTGTACATAGGGGCAGTATTATAGTAGTTATATTCTTGTACATAGGAGCAGTATTATACTAGTTATATTCTTGTACATAGGGGGCAGTATTATAGTAGTTATATTCTTGTATATAGGAGCAGTATTATAGTAGTTATATTCTTGCACATAGTACGGTATTATAGTAGTTCTTTTATATTGCGCAGTATTATAGTAGTTATATTCTTGTACATAGGAGCAGTATTATAGTAGTTATATTCTTGCACATAGTACGGTATTATAGTAGTTGTTCTTTTATATTGCGCAGTATTATAGTAGTTGTCCTTTTATATTGTGCGGTATTATAGTAGTGCGCACTGTCATTTATGATGCTGCATAGATATCTGCTTATCTCTTGACTGTTGGTTATGATGAGATATCAGAATTGTGGAGAAATGAGACAGAACTTATATCCGTTTTGTTATCGCTCAGTTTGTGCCTCTTTGATATCAGATCTGTGACTTTCCTTCTGTTTCTTCTTATATAACAGTTGATGTTGGGTGCACTGTGCACTTGGAGATGTCTACAGCTCGGATTTGCATTGTTCATTTTCTGACTGATGTTTAAAGAGGACCTGTCACCCCCCGGTACATGGCAAAATAAATGCTGCACTGAATGCAGCGTGTATGCTGCATTCAGGGAAGGGGTCCCTCATGTGTCTAGCCCCCCTGTACCCCGAGAAATACACCTTAGAAAGCTTACAGATAACTAGTCTAATGGGTGGGATCTAGGGCTGGGCGATTAATCAAATTAATTCGATTAATTCGCCCCCTGCTGTGGCCACGATTGTGGTTTTGTTAACAATCGTGTAATTCGATTTAAAATGGCCGCCGGAGCGCTGTTTAGAAGATCCGGGCGGCTAGTAGTGGCTTCCTAGTGGTATACCCGCGGCCACTGCCGCTGCTCACTGTGAGGCCGAGGGGAGGGGGTGCTGTCAGCCCAGCCCCTGCTACAGCGGCGGGAGACGTCCTGGAGGGGAGAAGTGCTGTCAGTGCCCCCCCGCCCCTGCTACAGCGGCCGAGTTCCGGGGGGGGGGAGAAAAATCAGTGCCCCCCCCGCCCTGCTACAGCAGTTGCGGCCGAGTTCCGGGGGGGAAAGCGATCAGTGCCCCCCGCCCCTGCTACAGCAGCCGCGGCCGAGTTCCGGGGGGGGGGAGCGATCAGTGCTTTCCCCCCCTGCTACAGCGGCCGAGTTCCGGGGGGGGAAGCGATCAGTACCCCCCCCCCCCTGCTGCAGCAGCCGCGGCCGTGTTCCGGGGGGGGGCTATCAGTGCCCCGCCGCCCCTGCTGCAGCCGCTGGTGAGGTCGCGGGGGGGGGCATAGCTGTCAGAGCCCAGTGCAGGTCTTACCTGCCCCTTGCCGCCGGTGCCCTGACAGGGATATGGCGCCGCCCCATTCTCCTAGGGCTAGGGTTAGGGCTAGGGTTAGGGCTAGGGTTAGAGCCTGGGCTGCAGACAAGAGGAGGGGCGGGAACACCCAAGGGAAGCAGGACGCTTCCCTCAGTTACCCTCCTCTCCTCTGTCACAGGGTCACGGGGGCCCCCTCTTTATTCATCAGAGAAAAGCAAAAAAAAAAAATCGAGATTTAAATCGAAAATCGTCCATAGGTTTAAATAAAATCGAGATTTTGATTTTTTCCAAAATCGCCCAGCCCTAGTGGGATCTTATTACTAGCTCTTCGCCGCTGGCACAGTCCTCCATCCTCCTCCGTGTTTCTTCCTTCCCCTCTATGTGAATGCTGCCGCCTCCTGCTTTGTCAATCTGGTGCCAGATTCCCGCCCTTCTGTTTGAATTGGGCTACGTTCACATGTAGCTCTTTTTTTGCGCTTTTTTGCTCTGGCGCTTTTTGCCGGATTTTGCGGCCACGCAAAAAAGTGGTGTAAAAAAACGCAGCGCATTCACGCACCGCATATTTTTACGGATTCACCTCTCTCCCTAAATCGCAGGGAAGAAGTGATGTCACACAGGGGAGGAGGAATCCTGTGTTCCTCCCGTGTGACATCTGTGACGGCCCTTTTCGGTTTCGCATTGTATTAATATACACTGCGAAACCTAAATAAAAGTCATCCAAATGTATGAAAAATAATAGAAATGGAATACTTACCCTCCGCCGGGGAGCTGAGACATCCACGTCTGATCTCCTTCCAGGACCTGCCAAGATCTGTGATTGGCTGCTCTCGATCATGTGACGTCACGCAATGCTGCTCTGTGCTGCAGTGTGATTGACAGAGGAGGGCAGAACAGAAGGTGGCGCCATTCACATACAAGGGGCTGAATACACAGGAGGAGGAGGAGGACTGTGCCAGCGGCGAAGAGCTGGTGATAAGATCCCACCCATTAGACTACTTATCTGTAAGCTTTATAAAGTGTATTTCTCGGGGTACAGGGGACCTAGAGCCATGGGGGACCCCTTCCCTGAATGCAGCATACCCTCTGCATTCAGTGCAGCATGTACTTTGCCATGTACCAGGGGGGTGACAGGTCCTCTTTAATAGCAATAAATAGAACCAGAATAACCAGATACTGGATCATAAACTGATAATCCACTGGACCATCATGTGGGGGCAGCGATTCCATTATGGTAGAGGGGTGAGGGCCTGCAGGGAAGAGCGGATACATAGATTATGGAATCTCATGCTGCAACAGCACAGAGTATTTCAGGATAGGAAGGAGCAGATTATAGGGGGAGTCACAGACTAATAAGAGTCACACAGTGGAAGGAGCAGGCCCCAGAGCAGCACAGAGTATTTCAGGAGATTAATGTGCAGATAATAGGAGAGTCACAGACTAAGGCCTCTTTCACACATTCGTGTCACCACGGATGTGTGAAGCAAGGCCGTTTGGGGGCGGGCGTACATCCATGTGTCACGGACGTGTGACACAATGGGTGCTGTGCGTGTGCTATCCGTGGATCTGTGGATAACACACGGACAGCCTGTCACCCACATACCTCCCTCCAGCGCCGCTGCTCCTCTCACTTCCAGGCCGCTCTTGGGCTCAGTGAAGTGAATATTCATGAGCCTAATGAGCGGCCCCGGACATGAGAGGAGCTGTCAGCGCTGGAGGGAGGTGAGTATAAAATCTTAATGTTTAGGGTGGTCACTTTGGTCCGTGGTCCGTGTCCGTGCACAGAGATGTCATTCATGTGCATGGACGTTTCACGTCAAAAGAGGTCCGTGCATCCGCAAAAAAACGGACATGTCGCCGTGTGGAGCACACGGGACACGCATCTATTTCACACAGCGACACAGTCCGTGCAGAAATTCGGAAGTGTGCACAGGACCATAGGGGACCATGCTGCGCAGAGGCTGCTGATGTGGTTAACAGCCACAGAAAGCCCAGACATTCATTAAATTTGACTAATCATCTGTTTTTTAACTAATCATCTTGTACCGCTGCTGTCACAGATGATTGGTTGCTGTACAGCACAGCGGGAAATTTAAACTTCGGGGCTTTGGCAGCCGCGAAGTTTATATTCCCCGACAAGTGCTGTCTGCAGTCCTTCAGGACATGGACAGCATCACACTCACACGCAGCACACACTGACTCACACCTCACACTCGCAGCACACTCACATGCAGCACACACGCACTCACACCTCACACTCGCAGCACACTCACATGCAGCACACATGCACTCACACCTCACACTCGCAGCACACTCACATGCAGCACACACGCACTCACACCTCACACTCGCAGCACACTCACATGCAGAACACATGCACTCACACCTCACACTCGCAGCACACTCGCATCAATACAGACAGGCATACTCACCACTCGCACCACACACACCCAAAAACACCATCTCGCATCACTGTCATCTATCAAACACACTCCGTGTTTGATGCACGACAGTGTGTCTTCAGTCTAAGAGTCACACACTGTAAGGAGCTGGACCCACAGCAGCACAGACTATTTTGCTAAGACACCAGAAGGGACGGTGCAGGTCTGTGATGTAACCAGTGGAGTTTCCCATCCTCGTGGAGGATGTATGAGTTGTGTTGTATTTGCTTAGTGCGGTTTCTGGAGGACTCTAGATGACGCCACATTGTAACGCTCCTGCAGCTGTGCGCCCGGGGTGTGATCGCCCCTCCTGTGTCTGCTGCACCTGACTTTCATTGAGTTCTATAATAGTAATAATCTTTCACAATACTTCAGGGACACTGGAGCTGCTGGTCTTTATTAATGCACTCGGGACCTTTGCTACTTCCCCTGTGCACCAGTTGCTGCTGTCTGTCCCAGAGGTGACTGTTACTTACACCTCTGTATGAATCAATCTTAGTTTAATGTATCGATGGGAACCTAGCGCTACTGTCAGTACCAGTACAATTAGTAAAATTACTGTACTAATAGGCCACTTTACTCACTGCAACCTTTTATTAATTTAAGTTGTCACACTTTTGAAAAAAAAATTTTTTCAATAAAAAAAAGTTAAATAATCTTTATTTTTATGGCGCCAACCTATTCCGCAGCGTTCACAATACAATGTTGTGTCAGGAGTTGTCAGATCTTGCAGAGAGCTCAGAATCCTGTGAATATTGAATCCTCATTATAGGAAATCTCCGCTCTGCAGGAATCTGGAGTTCTGATCCGTATCCTCCAGTTACCTCCAGAGCTGCAGTCACTATTCTGCTGTTACATTGTGTCTTATCCTCCAGTCACCTCCAGAGCTGCAGTCACTATTCTGCTGTTACATTGTGTCTTTTCTCCAGTCACCTTCAGAGCTGCAGTCACTATTCTGCTGTTACATCTTGTCTTATCATCCAGTCACACCCAGAGCTGCAGTCACTATTCTGCTGTTACATTGTGTCTTTTCCTCCAGTCACCTTCAGAGCTGCAGTCACTATTCTGCTGTTACATTGTGCCCTATCCTCCAGAGCTTCAATCACTATTCTGCCCGGTACAATGTGTCTTATCCTTTCTGCTGATGGGATCCTCATGGTCCCTTCTGCTGGATGGAGATCCTCATGGTCCCTTCTGCTGGATGGAGATCCTTACGTCCCTTCTGCTGGATGGAGATCCTTGTGGTCCCTTCTGCTGGATAAATATCCTCGTGGTCCTTCTGCTGGATGGAGATTCTTGTGGTCCCTTCTGCTAGATGGAGATTCTTGTGGTCCTTCTGCTGGATGAAGGTCCTGGGGTCCTTTCTGCTGGATGGAGATCCTTGTGGTCCCTTCTGCTGGATGGAGATCCTGTGGTCCATTCTGCTGGATGGAGATCCTCATGGTCCCTTCTGCTGGATGGAGATCCTCATGGTCCCTTCTGCTGGATGGAGATCCTCATGGTCCCTTCTGCTGGATGGAGATCCTCATGGTCACTTTTGCTGGATGAAGATCCTCATGGTCACTTCTGCTGGATGGAGATCCTCATGGTCACTTCTGCTTGATGGAGATCCTCGTGGTTACTTCTGCTGTTTGGAGATCTTGGTGGTCACTTCTGCTGGATGGAGATCCTTGTGGTCCCTTCTGCTGACTGGAGATCCTCGTGGTCACTTATGCTGACTGGAGATCCTCGTGGTCACTTATGCTGACTGGAGATCATCGTGGTCACTTATGCTGACTGGAGAATCCTCATGGTCACTTATACTGACTGGAGATCCTCATGGTCACTTATGCTGACTGGAGATCCTCATGGTCACTTTGCTGGATGAAGATCCTCATGGTCACTTTTGCTGGATGGAGATCCTTGTGGCCCCTTCTGCTGGATGGAGATCCTTGTGGTCCCTTCTGCTGGATGGAGATCCTTGTGGTCCCTTCTGCTGGATGGAGATCCTCGTGGTCACTTCTGCTGGATGGAGATCCTTGTGGTCCCTTCTGCTGGATGGAGATCCTTGTGGTCCCTTCTGCTGGATGGAGATCCTTGTGGTCCCTTCTGCTGGATGGAGATCCTCGTGGTCACTTCTGCTGGATGGAGATCCTCGTGGTCACTTCTGCTGGATGGAGATCCTTGTGGTCCCTTCTGCTGGATGGAGATCCTCGTGGTCCCTTCTGCTGGATGGAGATCCTTGTGGTCCCTTCTGCTGGATGGAGATCCTTGTGGTCCCTTCTGCTGGATGGAGATCCTCGTGGTCACTTATGCTGGATGAAGATCCTCGTGGTCACTTATGCTGGATGAAGATCCTCGTGGTCACTTTGCTGGATGGAGATCCTAGTGGTCCCTTCTGCTGGATGGAGATCCTCGTGGTCCCTTCTGCTGGATGGAGATCCTTGTGGTCCCTTCTGCTGGATGGAGATCCTCGTGGTCACTTATGCTGACTGGAGATCCTCATGGTCACTTTTGCTGGATGAAGATCCTCATGGTCACTTTTGCTGGATGGAGATCCTTGTGGTCCCTTCTGCTGGATGGACATCCTTGTGGTCCCTTCTGCTGGATGAAGATCCTCATGGTCACTTTTGCTGGATGGAGATCCTCGTGGTCACTTCTGCTGGATGGAGATCCTCGTGGTCACTTCTGCTGGATGGAGATCCTCGTGGTCACTTCTGCTGGATGGAGATCCTCATGGTCACTTTTGCTTGATGGAGATCCTCATGGTCACTTTTGCTTGATGGAGATCCTCATGGTCACTTCTGCTTGATGGAGATCCTCGTGGTCCCTTCTGCTGGATGGAGATCCTCGTGGTCACTTCTGCTGGATGGAGATCCTCGTGGTCACTTCTGCTGGATGGAGATCCTCGTGGTCCCTTCTGCTGGATGGAGATCCTCGTGGTCCCTTCTGCTGGATGGAGGTCCTTAGAGGTCAGTTTTTCTGGCTGGAGGTCTGTTCCTCAAGGGTTAACTCTTTGGGCTATTTTTACTGTCCCCGTCATTCTATTATCTTTGCCCTTTGGCTGAGACAGACGAGGTGGGACCCGTTTCCTCTTAAGAAAATGAATGGGTGACGTTCCCCGGCCGGTGACCCACATTTACTGTAAGGGAAGATTAACATCTGCAGGTTTTCCCGTCCCGATGTCTGTCCTCCAGACCTGAGCAAGAAAATGGAGAGGGAGGAAGTGTTCGGGGCGACATCCCACCCAAGAGTCGGCTGCAAGTTTTACCAGACTTTGAATCATTAATACATTTGTTGCCTTTTTTGTTCATTTGTGTTTTATTCTTCTTCCCTGAACCGCAAAATCCCGCACATTGACCACCTGCGACCGAGCGACGATTCACAGAACCGAGCAGGAGGTTCTTAGTGTCACATTGAGAAGGCATCTCACAGTATAGGTCATCGCTGGTGTATTGACTCCTGTGGGGCCGGTCACAGGTCTGGAGCTGCCGGTGTCCTCAGATTTCTCCCCTACATTAAGTGTCGTCCTCATCCCTGTGTTCTCTATCGGCGCGAGGCCACAAATCACACAGGACCTGAGATTGTGACCTCTGAAGCTTCAATGATTTCTAGGGGCTCGAATAATTGTGCAACAGCAGAAACCGTGTGAAACTCCATTGTAGCAAGAAAGGGAAGCGGCAACGAAAAAACACCAGAATCGACAAAATCCAGATTACACAACGTCTGCTACAACAATGGCCGACTGTGTGACTAATCCCCATCACCAGCGCACGCCCTGCGCTCTCCACACCTGAGATCATCCATGTGTGCAGAAGACAACCAGACACAGCAAAACCACAAATAACAGTGAAATCATTACAGCACTGGATAGATACCCCCCATATATAATGCAGGAGGCCACCCAGAATCAGTGCAGCGTCAGCAATGTAATGTATGTACACAGTGACTGCACCAGCAGAATAGTGAGTGCAGCTCTGGAGTATAGTACAGGAGGTAACTAGGATCAGTAATGTAATGTATGTACACAGTGACTGCACCAGCAGAATAGTGAGTGCAGCTCTGGAGTATAATACAGGAGGTAACTCAGGATCAGTAATGTAATGTATGTACACAGTGACTGCACCAGCAGAATAGTGAGTGCAGCTCTGGAGTATAATACAGGAGGTAACTCAGGATCAGTAATGTAATGTATGTACACAGTGACTGCACCAGCAGAATAGTGAGTGCAGCTCTGGAGTATAATATAGGAGGTAACTCAGGATCAGTATTGTAATGTATGTACACAGTGACTGCACCAGCAGAATAGTGAGTGCAGCTCTGGAGTATAATACAGGAGGTAACTCAGGATCAGTAATGTAATGTATGTACACAGTGACAGCACCAGTAGAATAGTGAGTGCAGCTCTGGAGTATAATACAGGAGGTAACTCAGGATCAGTAATGTAATGTATGTACACAGTGACTGCACCAGCAGAATAGTGAGTGCAGCTCTGGAGTATAATACAGGAGGTAACTCAGGATCAGTAATGTAATGTATGTACACAGTGACTGCCCCAGCAGAATAGTGAGTGCAGCTCTGGAGTATAATACAGGAGGTAACTCAGGATCAGTAATGTAATGTATGTACACAGTGACTGCACCAGCAGAATAGTGAGTGCAGCTCTGGAGTATAATACAGGAGGTAACTCAGGATCAGTAATGTAATGTATGTACACAGTGACTGCACCAGCAGAATAGTGACTGCAGCTCTGTAGTATAATACAGGAGGTAACTCAGGATCAGTAATGTAATGTATGTACACAGTGACTGCACCAGCAGAATAGTGAGTGCAGCTCTGGAGTATAATACAGGAGGTAACTCAGGATCAGTAATGTAATGTATGTACACAGTGACTACACCAGCAGAATAGTGAGTGCAGCTCTGGAGTATAATACCGGAGGTAACTCAGGATCAGTAATGTAATGTATGTACACAGTGACTGCACCAGCAGAATAGTGAGTGCAGCTCTGGAGTATAATACAGCAGGAGTGGTGTCTGGACACAGTGGCTCCTTGTGCAGGATCTCATGCAGATGACATATTGGTGACTTTGTGTGTTGCTCGGTGTCGGCCTCCTCTGAGTTGTCTTCTTTGTCTCTCAGGTTCTCTCTCACAATCTGTGTACGGTGCTGCACGTCCCACATGATCCGGTGGCTCTGGAGGAACATTTCCGTGATGATGATGAGGGTCCAGTATCTAATCAGGGGTACATGCCGTATCTGAATAAGTTCATCCTGGATAAGGTGAGCTCAGCTCTTTTCCTTCTGCCTCAGGTCATCGCACATTTCTCAGCTTTAATTATGATTAATGTCCTAATTCAGTTTTGTTATTTTATATAAAGAATATAATACATTTTTTGCACACTTGGGTTTTGTTCACATTCGGTGTTTTTTTCTGCAGCCAGAACCTTCAGTCTCGGTATAATAATGAAGCCAATGACTCAGTTATTGGAGCGGATCACGTGTGCTTTGTCTACAGGACCGCTGATATTTAGGATCATTCTATGCTGGGATTTTTGCTGGGATTTTGCACATTTTCATTACTTTCAGTGGGTAAAAAACCTATAAGAAAATCTGTAAGGATGACAAGCTGCAGATTGTGAGAGCAGGGCCGCCAATCCAAAAGTCAGGGGAAAAGCCGCGTGTGAATGAGATTTCTACAATCACAGACGAAGGAGATGAGGGGTCGGCACAGGAGAGACAAGGAGGACAGCACGAGGGAGAAAATCGGGAGATGGGGAGGTGGCGCTGGGGAGATGAGGGGGTGCAACAAGGGGATGAGGAGGCAGCACATGGGAAATGAGGGGGTGGCGTGGAGGAAGACAAGAGAGTCGGCACGGGGAAGATCAGGGGGCAGTACAGGGGAGGCGAGGGAGCGGCACAAGGGAGATAATGCTGAGATGACGGACGGCGAGGAGGAGGATGTTTAAGTAGGGGGGACAAGGGGACTGGATCAGGGAAGATGAAGGGGTGCAACAGGGGGATGAGGAAGTAACACAGGGGAGTCGAGGTGGCAGCACAAGGGAGATAATGGGGAGATGACGGACAGCGAGGAGGAGCATGTGAGGGGGCTGGAGCAGGGGAGATGAAGGGCTGCAACAGGAGGATGAAGAGGCAGCGCAGAGGAAAGAAGAGGGTGGCGCAGAGGAAGACAAGAGGGGCAGCACGGGGAGACGAGGGGACAGCGTTGGGGAGATGAGGGAGACACTGGGTTGCACGGGGGTGATGAGGGAGCAGCATAAGGCAAGAGAGGGGGCAGCAAGAGGGACATAATAGGGAGATGACAGGGACGGCGTGGAGGAGGATGCGAGGGGGAGCTTGGGGGCTGGAGCAGGAGAGATGAAGGGGCAGCATGGGGGAGACAAGGGGTTCAGCGTGGGGAAAAGGAGAGGGCGGTGCAAGGGATACGAGGGGCGCAATACAGAATAGACAAAAGGGGTAGTGTGAGGGAAACGCAGGAGAAAAGAGGGGGAAACAAGGAATTAAAGAAGGGAAAACAAGAAATAAAAAGGGGAAAAAAGGGACAAATGATGGGGAGATGAGGGAGGTGCGGAGAAGACGAGGAGGCGGTGGTGCAGGGGACACGAGGGTGATGAAATAGAGACAAGTGGGCTGGCACAGGGGAAACAAGAGGCACAACAAGGGGTCCAGTACAGGGGAGAGGAGGGGTAGATGATAGAGCTGGCAAGAGGGTCACTGTGAGGGAGAGGAGGGGGCAGTGTGGGGGAGACAAGGGCAGTGGCATGAGGGAGACGAGGGCTTTGACACAAGGAAATGAAGAGGGCATATGGGGGGCTGGCGCAGGGAAAGTAAAGGGGGCAGTAGGTGGGAGATGAGAGTAGTGGCAAGAGGTAGACGAGGAGGTGGCGCAAGGGAGACAAGGGGACGGCACTAGGGAGATAATGTGGAGGTGTCAATGGTGGCATGGAGAAGGACATAAGGTGGGGAGGAGGGGGCTGCAGCAGGGGAAATGAAGAGCCAGCACAAGGGAGACGGGGGGCTAAGCATGGGTGAAGGGAAAGGGCGGTGCGGGGATGATGAGGGGTGCAGTACGGGATAGACTAAAGGGGTGGTGTGAGGGAAATGCATGAGAAAAGAGGGGGGGAATGTGGAATGAAAAAGGGGGAAACCAGGGAGAAATGGGGAGGAGAAGTGGGAGACAGCACGCGAGAGAGGAGGCGGTGGCACAGAGGAGATGAGGGGGCGATGCAGCAGAGACAAGAGGGCCGTCGTGGGAAAGACGAGAGGTGCAACGAGAGGGGCAGTACAGAGGAGAGGAGGGACAGATGAGAGCACTGGCAAGGGGGTCACCACAGGGGAAACAAGGGGGAGAGGAGGGGGTGATGTGAGGGAGAGGAGGGGCAATGTGTGGGAGACAAGGCCGGCTGCACGAGGCAGACGAGGGGTGGGGGGGTTTTGAGTGAGGATGAGGGGGGGGGTGGTGAGTGAGGATGAGGAAGGGGAGTAGTGTGGCGAGATAAGGATGACAACACGAGAGAGATGAGGGGGTGGCGCAACTGAGAGTGAGACGAGGGCGGGAAAGACAAGGGTGCAGCAGGGGGAATTCAAGGGGGGGAAGCAACACAGGGGAGAACACAAGGGAGCCGACACGGGGGAACGATATGACTGAGATGAAGGTGCTGTGAGGAAAGGGGTGTCACAGCGGAAAGGAGGGGGAGAAGATGGGGCCGTGTATATAATAAATGATTGTCCTGAAATGAGAACCCCAACACCTTCATCAAGGAAATGTAAGGTCATCACAGGGGCTGTTTATGGCGATGCCTGGACACCTCAGATGTTCCTGCATCATAAAGGATTTTCAAATGTTAATCTCGGAGCCAGAAATATCTTAAGGAAATAAGTTGTTGGGACATGAGTCACCGACGTAACATATCGGAAAGTGTCATTACTCAGAGCAGAGACCACATTGGAGCAGATGAGAAGATGTATGTACACAGTGACTGCACCAGCAGAATAGTGAGTGCAGCTCTGGAGTATAATACAGGAGGTAACTCAGGATCAGTAATGTAACGTATGTACACAGTGACTGCACCAGCAGAATAGTGAGTGCAGCTCTGGAGTATAATACAAGAGGTAACTCAGGATCAGTAATGTAACGTATGTACACAGTGACTGCACCAGCAGAATAGTGAGTGCAGCTCTGGAGTATAATACAGGAGGTAACTCAGGATCAGTAATGTAATGTATGTACACCGTGACTGCACCAGCAGAATAGTGAGTGCAGCTCTGGGGTATAATACAGGAGGTAACTCAGGATCAGTAATGTAATGTATGTACATAGTGACTGCACCAGCAGAATAGTGAGTGCAGCTCTGGAGTATAATACAGGAGGTAACTCAGGATCAGTAATGTATGTACACAGTGATTGCACCAGCAGAATAGTGAGTGCAGCTCTGGAGTATAATACAGGAGGTAACTCAGGATCAGTATTGTAATGTATGTACACAGTGACTACACCAGCAGAATAGTGAGTGCAGCTCTGGAGTATAATACAGGAGGTAACTCAGGATCAGTAATGTAATGTATGTACACCGTGACTGCACCAGCAGAATAGTGAGTGCAGCTCTGGGGTATAATACAGGAGGTAACTCAGGATCAGTAATGTAATGTATGTACATAGTGACTGCACCAGCAGAATAGTGAGTGCAGCTCTGGAGTATAATACAGGAGGTAACTCAGGATCAGTAATGTATGTACACAGTGATTGCACCAGCAGAATAGTGAGTGCAGCTCTGGAGTATAATACAGGAGGTAACTCAGGATCAGTAATGTAATGTATGTACATAGTGACTGCACCAGCAGAATAGTGAGTGCAGCTCTGGAGTATAATACTGGAGGTAACTCAGGATCAGTAATGTAATGCATGTACACAGTGACTGCACCAGCAGAATAGTAAGTGCAGCTATGGAGTATAATACAGGAGGTAACTCAGGATCAGTAATGTATGTACACAGTGATTGCACCAGCAGAATAGTGAGTGCAGCTCTGGAGTATAATACAGGAGGTAACTCAGGATCAGTAATGTAATGTATGTACATAGTGACTGCACCAGCAGAATAGTGAGTGCAGCTCTGGAGTATAATACAGGAGATAACTCAGGATCAGTAATGTAATGTATGTACACAGTGACTGCACCAGCAGAATAGTGAGTGCAGCTCTGGAGTATAATACAGGAGGTAACTCAGGATCAGTAATGTAATGTATGTACACAGTGACTGCACCAGCAGAATAGTGAGTGCAGCTCTGAAGAATACTGTTTGTATATTGCTCCCTTGTTCTCCTTCATGGACTTTTTGCTTTTAATAACATTTTTAGCTATATTAATCTTGGACAATCCATAAGAGATGACAAATATTTGAGTGATTTGGATTCTGATATTTGTCTCTTTCTCTGGTGATTCTGAATTGAGAGTTTATCGCTGGATGTGAACGGTGGAGAAAATTTGCAAAAGTATAAAATGCAAAACTGCCGTTTTCTGACATTGTGTGCAGATTTATACAGTGATAGGTGCAGGTTTATACAGTGATAGGTGCAGATTTATACAGTGATAGGTGCAGATTTATACAGTGATAGGTGCAGATTTATACAGTGATAGGTGCAGTTTTGGGGTCCGAACAGCTCAGTGTTATGGGGGCTTCTTGCCCCTCCATTTACCAGCTACATTTCTTCTCCGGGTTGCGGTAACCACAGGCGTCCGGATTACCATGAGAAAAGCCTGAAGATGTTGTAAACATTCCCGGCGGCTCTGAGCGCTCCTCTGTTATAGGTGGACAGGGGAAGATCGGCCAAGATTTTGGAAAAAGTTCTTACTTTTCACACATGCAAATGAATTATTGAAATGGAAATGAGCCGAGTAAACAGGGGGCTCATTGTGAACCCGGGGGCTGGCCCCGAGCCCAGAAGAACAACCTCATCTTATAACTTGTATCTTTGGGGCTGAAAAAGGGGCCTCAGAGTTCGGATTCCTCCATCCCAGTAGCCAAATTTCTCGTCTAATACACTGGACACTTAACCCTTAACCAGAAGCTGAGTTATAAATCAGCAGGAATACAGAGATACATGACAAGATTCTGTCTGCAGCCACCACTAGGGGGAGCTCCCTGTATACAGAGATACATGGTAAGATCCTGCCTGCAGTCACCACTAGGGGGAGCTCCCTGTATATAGAGATACATGATAAGATCCTGTCTGCAGCCACCACTAGGGGGAGCTCCCTATATACAGAGATACATGATAAGATCCTGTCTGCGGCCCAGGGCTGTGGAGTCGGAGTCGCTGCCCATTTTGGTGGAGTCGGAGTTGGAGTCGGTAGAAAATTTTCCAACTCCGACTCCTGAAATATATAGTAAATTGGGTCCAGTAGTCCAATGCAGAATGAGCTGAATATTATTATTATTATGAATTATTATTATGTTCTATCTAAATATCTTGATTATTATGTCATTATAATTATTATAGCGTAATGTTACCATTGACCTACAATAATTTTATCACTTAAAAACGAGCCATGAATGAAGGAGTTGGAGTCCGGAGTCGTCGGAGTCGGAGTTGGAGTCGGAGTTGGAGCCAGGAAAATTCAGGAGTCGGAGTCTGAGTTGGAGTCGGTGGTTTGATTTATCGACTCCACAGCCCTGCTGCGGCCACCACTAGGGGGAGCTCCCTTTGTACAGAGATGGATAAGATTTTATCTGCAGCAACCACTATGGGGAGCTCCCTATATACAGATACATGATAAGATTCTGTGAGCAGTCACCACTAGGGGGAGCTCCCTGTATACAGAGATACGTGAAAACATTCTGTCTGCAGTCACCACTAGGGGGAGCTCCCTGTATACAGAGATACATGATGAAGTTCTGTCTGCAGCCACCACTAGGGGGAGCTCCCTATATACAGATACATGATAAGATTCTGTGTGCAGTCACCACTAGGGGGAGCTCCCTATATACAGAGATGCATAAGATTTTATTTGCAACAACCACTAGGGGGAGCTCCCTATATACAGATACATGATAAGATTCTGTGTGCAGCCACCACTAGGGGAGTTCCCTGTATACAGATACATGATAAGATTCTGTGTGCAGTCACCACTAGGGGGAGCTCCCTTTGTACAGAGATGCATAAGATTTTATCTGCAGCAACCACTATGGGGAGCTCCCTATATACAGATACATGATAAGATTCTGTGAGCAGTCACCACTAGGGGGAGCTCCCTGTATACAGAGATACGTGAAAACATTCTGTCTGCAGTCACCACTAGGGGGAGCTCCCTGTATACAGAGATACATGATGAAGTTCTGTCTGCAGCCACCACTAGGGGGAGCTCCCTATATACAGATACATGATAAGATTCTGTGTGCAGTCACCACTAGGGGGAGCTCCCTATATACAGAGATGCATAAGATTTTATTTGCAACAACCACTAGGGGGAGCTCCCTATATACAGATACATGATAAGATTCTGTGTGCAGCCACCACTAGGGGGAGTTCCCTGTATACAGATACATGATAAGATTCTGTGTGCAGTCACCACTAGGGGGAGCTCCCTGTATACAGAAGAACATAAGATTCTGTTTGCAGCCACCACTAGGGGGAGCTCCCTATATAGATACATGGTAAGATCCTGTCTGTAGCCATCACTAGAGGCAGCTCCCTGTATACAGAGATACATAAGAATCTGTCTGCAGCCACCACTAGGGGGAGCTCCCTGTATACAGAGATACATGATAAGATCCTGGCTGCAGCCACCACTAGGGGAGCTCCCTGTATACAGAGATACATGATCTGTAGAAATGATTTCATATTATGTGGTCTATGTTTGCTTCACGTCTTTATTCCTGTCATTTATTTCATATATAAATCATATTCGGTTAATGATTTTTTCTGTTCTCCATTCTTTACCCATCTGTAACATGTTGTGTTTTCTAGTTTCCTGACCTCTCTATAATGTCTTTTTTTAGGTAACGGGAGACTTTGACAAGGTGGAGTTCTATAAGATGTGTTGGACTCTCTGCGCTAAGAAACACCTGCTGAAAAGTTCCCTGTGTGGCAACGAGGACAGCGCCTTCAAGGTGTGGACCATCTTCAACTTCCTGTCCGATGATAAATATCCGCTGACCATCGTCCCGGAGGAGGTGAGTGACTCCTGGAGGTCGTAGATTAATAGGGACCAGTGCACAACTGCCTCCAACAATCTGATAATCCGACTATCTGACAATCCGACATTCCGAGAATCCGACAATCCGACAATCCGACACTCCTACAATCCGACATTCCGACAATCCGACACTCCTACAATCCGACAATCCGACATTCCGACAATCCGACAATCCGACATTCCGAGAATCCGACATTCCGAGAATCCGACATCCCGAGAATCCGACATTCCGACAATCCGACATTCCTACAATCCGACAATCCGACATTCCTACAATCCGACAATCCGACACTCCTACAATCCGACAATCCGACATCCCGAGAATCCTCGTTTAGGGGAAATGTTTAACTTTGCAACAAAAGTGTTGGTTGTGAATTCTATCATGAATGAACCCTTTCCTCGTTCCTGGTGAGGACGTGAGCCGAGTGTCCGGCGCGGATCAGACATCCCTGCGTCCGTTGTTCCTCTTCTCTCATCTTCCATCTTTAGTTTCATCTTGTTTGTAATTTTTATGGTTTATTTGTTGTTAGTTTGAGTTTACGACGCTGTAAAGTTTTGTTTTCCTCCTGTCAATATTTGTGGATTCCTGTGTAATGATGGCTGGAGATGTCTGTTGAGAAGGACTGAGTGGTTTTAGCTGCAGGATTTGTAGGATTCTGATTTTGTTCACATTTTGTCCCTGTTCTTTTCCTGATCAGGGTCATGTGCTCCATTCACCTCCAAAGCTGCATTCACTATTACCTGTGACTTCTACATTTCCCTGTCAGTCTTCTGCTGGTTGGAGTCTGAGGACTATCATCAGAGGCTCCGGCTGCTCGCTCCCTCATGCTTTACACTGCAGTTCTGCTCTATTAGCACATAGCTGTAGTCAGCGGCTCACACTTAGCTGCATTGTCTGTTACAGGGGGAGGTTAAATGCTTTACACTGCAGCGCTACCTATTTGCATTATAAGTAACACAATCTCAGCAGAAAGCTGATACATTGTAGCAAGACCAAAAAGGGATAAAATATAATAAATACTCAGAAGATGTCACCTAGGGAGATGGTGGAGCCTGAATTAGGCAGGTGCAGAGTCTGATCTGTAGCCTAATTTCATACTATGGAGGTTACATAGGGGTCAGGTTAATTAGTGATAAGACTGCACCTGCAGAATATAACCCCCCCACCCCCTTTATTACAGACCTGTGATATATCATCTATCATCCAGCTGTTACATATAGAGTATACAGCGCTCAGTATATCACACACAGGACAGGTATACAGTACTGGGGGAGGGGAAGTCACTGCTGACACCACAGGAAGATAATTACCTGGAGATTCCACCAACTGTAAACAGTTCAACTGCCAATCTGTATATAATTATATATGTACAGCCGGTATAACCTGGACATCTCCTGTATATAATTATATATGTACAGCTGGTATAACCTGGACATCTCCTGTATATAATTATATATGTACAGCCGGTATAACCTGGACATTCCTGTATATAATTATATATGTACAGCCGGTATAACCTGGACATCTCCTGTATATAATTATATATGTACAGCTGGTATAACCTGGACATCTCCTGTATATAATTATATATGTACAGCCGGTATAACCTGGACATCTATAATTATATATGTACAGCCGGTATAACCTGGGCATCTCCTGTATATAATTATATATGTATAGCCGATATAACCTGGACATCTCCTGTATATAATTATATATGTACAGCCGGTATAACCTGGACATCCCTGTATATAATTATATATGTACAGCCGGTATAACCTGGACATCTCCTGTATATAATTATATATGTATAGCCGATATAACCTGGACATCTCCTGTATATAATTATATATGTACAGCCGGTATAACCTGGACATCTCCTGTATATAATTATATATGTACAGCCGGTATAACCTGGACATCTCCTGTATATAATTATATATGTACAGCCGGTATAACCTGGACATCTCCTGTATATAATTATATATGTACAGCCGGTATAACCTGGACATCTCCTGTATATAATTATATATGTACAGCCGGTATAACCTGGACATCTCCTGTATATAATTATATATGTACAGCCGAATAACCTGGACATCTCCTGTATATAATTATATATGTACAGCCGGTATAACCTGGGCATCTCCTGTGTATAATTATATATGTACAGCCGGTATAACCTGGACATCTCCTGTATATAATTATATATGTACAGCCGGTATAACCTTGGCATCTCCTGTATATAATTATATATGTACAGCCGGTATAACCTGGGCATCTCCTGTATATAATTATATATGTACAGCCGGTATAACCTTGGCATCTCCTGTGTATAATTATATATGTACAGCCGGTATAACCTGGACATCTCCTGTATATAATTATATATGTACAGCCGGTATAACCTGGGCATCTCCTGTGTATAATTATATATGTACAGCCGGTATAACCTGGACATCTCCTGTATATAATTATATATGTACAGCCGGTATAACCTGGACATCTCCTGTATATAATTATATATGTACAGCCGGTATAACCTGGACATCTCCTGTATATAATTATATATGTACAGCCGGTATAACCTGGACATCTCCTGTATATAATGATATATGTACAGCTGGTATAACCTGGACATCTCCTGTATATAATTATATATGTATAGCCGATATAACCTGGACATCTCCTGTATATAATTATATATGTACAGCCGGTATAACCTGGACATCTCCTGTATATAATTATATATGTACAGCCGGTATAACCTGGACATCCCTGTATATAATTATATATTACAGCTGCTATAACCTGGACATCTCCTGTATATAATTATATATGTACAGCTGGTATAAACTGGGTACTATCTCCTGTATATAATTATATATGTACAGCTGGTATAACCTGGACATCTCCTGTATATAATTATATATGTACAGCCGGTATAACCTGGACATCTCCTGTATATAATTATATTCAGCTGTTAACGGACTTCCTGAATATAATATGTATAGCATATAACCTGGACATCTCCTGTATATAATTATATATGTACAGCCGGTATAACCTGGACATCTCCTGTATATAATTATATATGTACAGCTGGTATAACCTGGACATCTCCTGTATATAATTATATATGTACAGCTGGTATAACCTGGACATCTCCTGTATATAATTATATATGTACAGCGGTATAACTGGAATTCCTGTATTAATTATTATGTACCAGCTATAACTGAATCTTATTTATATGTACAGCCGGTATAACCTGGGCATCTCCTGTATATAATTATATATGTATAAGCCGTATAACCTGGACATCTCCTGTATATAATTATATATGTACAGCCGGTATAACCTGGACATCTCCTGTATATAATTATATATGTATAGCCGATATAACCTGGACATCTCCTGTATATAATTATATATGTACAGCCGGTATAACCTGGACATCTCCTGTATATATATTATATGTACAGCCGGTATAACCTGGACATCTCCTGTATATAATTATATATGTACAGCGGTATAACCTGGACATCTCCTGTATATAATTATATATGTACAGCCGGTATAACCTGGACATCCCTGTATATAATTATATATTACAGCTGCTATAACCTGGACATCTCCTGTATATAATTATATATGTACAGCTGTATAACCTGGGACTATCTCCTGTATATAATTATATATGTACAGCGGTATAACCTGGACATCTCCTGTATATAATTATATATGTACAGCCGGTATAACCTGGACATCTCCTGTATATAATTATATATGTACAGCTGGTATAACCTGGACATCTCCTGTATATAATTATATATGTATAGCCGTATAACCTGGACATCTCCTGTATATAATTATATATGTACAGCGGTATAACCTGGACATCTCCTGTATATAATTATATATGTACAGCTGGTATAACCTGGACATCTCCTGTATATAATTATATATGTACAGCTGGTATAACCTGGACATCTCCTGTATATAATTATATATGTACAGCTGGTATAACCTGGACATCTCCTGTATATAATTATATATGTACAGCCGGTATAACCTGGACATCCTTATATAAATTTTATATGTACAGCCGGTATAACCTGGGACATCTCCTGTATATAATTATATATGTAAGCCGGTATAACCTGGACATCTCCTGTATATAATTATATATGTACAGCGTATAACCTGGACATCTCTGTTATAATATATGTACAGCGTATACCTGGACATCTATAATTATATATGTACAGCCGGTATAACCTGGCATCTCCTGTATATAATTATATATGTACAGCCGGTATAACCTGGACATCTCCTGTATATAATTATATATGTACAGCCGGTATAACCTGGACATCTCCTGTATATAATTATATATGTACAGCCGGTATAACCTGGACATCTCCTGTATATAATTATATATGTACAGCGGTATATAACCTGGACATCTCCTGTATATAATTATATATGTACAGCGGTATAACCTGGACATCTCCTGTATATAATTATATATGTACAGCCGGTATAACCTGGACATCTCCTGTATATAATTATATATGTACAGCCGGTATAACCTGGACATTCCATCTCTGTATATAATTATATATGTACAGCTGTATAACCTGGACATCTCCTGTATATAATTATATATGTACAGCCGGTATAACCTGGACATCTCCTGTATATAATTATATATGTACAGCGGTATAACCTGGACATCTCCTGTATATAATTATATATGTACAGCCGGTATAACCTGGACATCTCCTGTATATAATTATATATGTACAGCGGTATAACCTGGCATCTCCTGTATATAATTATATATGTATCAGCGGTATAACCTGGACATCTTGTATTATAATGTATTATGTACAAGACGTTATAACCTGGACATCTCCTGTATATAATTGATATATGTACAGTGTATAACCTGGATTCTCCTGTATATAATTTATATATGTACAGCTGGTATAACCTGGACATCTCCTGTATTAATTATATGTACAGCTGGTATTACCTGGACATCTCCTGTAATATTATATTGTACAGCCGTATAACTGGACATTCTATATTATAATGTATACGTATACGGGCTCCTGTATTAATTATATATGTTACGTATACCTGGACATCTCCTGTATATAATTATATATGTACAGCCGTATAACCTGGACATCTCCTGTATATAATTATATATGTAAGCCGTATAACCTGGACATCTCCTGTATATAATTATATATGTACAGCGGTATAACCTGGACATCTCCTGTAATATATAATTATATATGTAACAGCCGGTAATAACCTGGACATCTCCTGTATATAATTATATATGTACAGCCGGTATAACCTGGACATCTCCTGTATATAATTATATATGTACAGCGGTATAACCTGGACATCTCCTGTATATAATTATATATGTACAGCTGGTATAACCTGGACATCTCCTGTATATAATTATATATGTAAAGCCGTATAACCTGGACATCTCCTGTATATAATTATATATGTACAGCCGGTATAACCTGGACATCTCCTTTATAATTATATATGTACAGCGGTATAACCTGGATCTCCTGTATATAATTATATATGTACAGCGTATAACCTGGACATCTCCTGTATATAATTATAAAATGTACAGCCGGTATAACCTGGACATCTCCTATATAATTATATATGTACAGCCGTATAAACCTGGCATCTCCTGTATATAATTATATATTTTACAGCCGGTATAACCTGGACATCTCCTGTATATAATTATATATGTACAGCCGGTATAACCTGGACATCTCCTGTATATAATTATATATGTACAGCTGATATAACCTGGTATCGCCTGTATATATTGGTGTGAATGTTTCTCGGATCTCTGTTGATCAGTGATGATTGTTTTTGGGGAATTCCTGTATTGTGTCTTGTACATAAGTGACCTGGTTGTGTTCGGTACATTGGGAGGAAGAAGAGACGTTCTTCAGTCACGTCTCCGCCCTTCACAGCCGTGATGTCATTATTATCAGACACATGGCTCATTGTTGAATTTGTGACATCTCTGAGCTGAGGGTTTGTTACAGTTGGTAACTATCTTACTGGTGATTACGTGGCCGTCGCACAGTTTCTTGTGGGGGGATGGGGAGGGTACAATTATATGCGGCTCCATTCAATTTTGGGGCGATTGTTTTCGTAAAATGGAAATTAAGTTTATTATATTTACAGTTAAGTCCATATATATTTGGACATGGACACAAATGTATATATTTTTTATCTGTTTACTGAAACATATTCAAGTTATAGTTTTATGGTGGAGACTTTTAGCTTACAATTGATGGTATCCACATTAACGTTGGATGAAGGGTTTAGGAGTTTCAGCTCCCTTACATGTGCCACCCTGTTTTTAAAAGGACCAAAAATGTATTGGGACAATTGACTCCATGGCTGATTCATGGGCTGGTGTGGACAATTCCTTTGTTATTTCGTTTAAGTACATAAAAGGTCTGGAGCTGATTTCAGGTGTGGTGCTTGCAGTTTGGAGATTTTGGAGCTCTCCATGCAGGTGAAACAAGCCATGTTTCATCTGTGAAAACAGAAGAAAAAGCATCTAAGAAATTGCTTCAATATTAGGACCGACAAAATCTACAGTTTGGTACATCCTGAGAAAGCAAGAAAGCACTGATCACCTCAACAATGCAAAAAGACTTGGAGCCCCATGGAAGACAACAGAATTCTTACCATGGTGAAGAGAAACCCCTTTACAACAGCCAACCAAGTGACCAACACTCTCCAGGATGGAGGCGTATCAATATCCAATGTCCATGAGGTCAAGACGTCACTGATTGCCAACCAAGTGTTAGAAATTAACATTTTATTTACAATTATTTAATTACTATTGAGACCCTGAAATGAAGAAATTGAGTTTATAAAATGCTTTTAATACTAAATTAACACTGAAAGTCTGAACTTAAACTGCAGTGTGGTGATGAACAGAACAAAAACTAGAGAAATGTCGTCTCTGTCCAAATATATATGGACCGAACTGTATAAACATTTCCATTTCATTCACAATCTATTCTACTTGTCATGTAATTCATTGTTGTAATCAGAGGAGCAGTAGCCCCGCCCCTGAGGATCTCCACTCTATAATGACACTGTCTTATTACTTGTATGAGGGTTTTATGGGGAGCTGTGATGTCATATTAATTGTCACCCAGCTTTATCAGCAACACATCTAACTTAGAGAAAATAGAATTTCAGTTTTCATTAATTTTTTTCTTTTGTTAAGTCTATGAGGAAATAATGTTCATGATTCAAGGTGTTTTCTCGTTAGAATAGTTGCATCATTTTGAGGTTGTCACTGTTCTCTAGTTACAAGATTCACCTTATAACTAAAGCAACATCGCAGGTCAATACTGAGGGTGACTGCACCAGCAGAATAGTGAGTGCAGCTCTGGAGTATAATATAGGATAAGTTCCTTCAGTCTCTCTCTCTTCGGTCGTCACTATGCACCTAATCAAAATCTTCAATTTCTCCCTCTCTTCTGGCATCTTCCCCTCCTCCTTCAAACACTCAATCATTACTCCATTATTAAAGAAATCTTCTCTTGACCCATCCTGCGCAAACAACTACAGACCAGTCTCCAATCTCCCCATCATCTCTAAACTCCTGAAGCGCCTGGTCTACTCCCGCCTCACCCGTTACCTCTCCACTCACTCTCTTCTAGACACATTACAGTCTGGTTTCCGCCCCTTACACTCTACAGAAACTGCACTTACCAAAGTGACCAATGACCTTCTGATGGCAAAACGTAATGGTGACCACTCTCTGCTTATTCTTCTTCATCTCTCTTCAGCTTTTGACACTGTTGACCACCATCTCCTACTCTCTATGCTGCACTCCATTGATATAAAGGACACGGCTCTCTCCTGGTTCTCTTCCTATCTTTCTGACCGTTCTTTCAGGGTATCATTCTCTGGCTCCACTTCCTCCCCTCTTCCTCTCACTATTGGGGTCCCTCAGGGTTCAGTCATTGGCCCTCTTCTCTTCTCTCTCTACACAGCCCCGATCAGACAGACCATCAGCAGATTTGGCTTTCAGTACCATCTTTATGCTGATGACACACAACTATACACTTCTTCCCCTGACTTTACTCCCGTTCTAATAAAGAACACCAATGACTGTCTGACCGCAGTTTCCAACATCATGTCCGCTCTCTATCTGAAACTCAACCTTTCCAAAACTGAACTCCTTCTGCTACCTCCCTCCACTAACCTCCCTAAACCTGACATCTCTCTCTCGGTGTGCGGCACTACAATGACACCTAGGCAGCAGGCTCGCTGTCTGGGTGTTATAGTTTGACACCGATCTCTCCTTCACCTCCTATACACAATCTCTCGTCCGCTCCTGTCGCTTACACCTGAAGAATATCTCTATAGAGTCCGCCCCTTTCTCACCCTGAAAACAACAAAAACCCTCACCGTGGCCCTAATCCATTCCCGCCTTGACTATTGCAATTCTCTATTAAGTGGCCTCCCCCTCACCAGACTTTCTCCTCTCCAGTCCATCCTTAATGCAGCAGCCAGGATCACCCATCTGGCCAATCGTTACTCAGATGCCTCTGCTCTGTGCCAGTCATTGCACTGGCTGCCCGTACACTGCAGGATCAAATTCAAATTGCTTGTTCTCATCCACAAAGCTCTTCACAGTGCAGCACCTCCCTGCGTCTCTACCCTCATCTCTGTCAATCACCCCACCCGTTCTCTACGTTCTACAAATGACCTTCGACTAACATCTGCACTAATCCGATCCTCCCACTCCCGGCTCCAAGACTTCTCCAGAGCTGCACCAATCCTTTGGAATGCTTTACCCCAAGAAATCAGGACTATCCACAACTTACATGGCTTCAGACGTTCCCTAATAGCACATCTTCTTAAGGCGGCCTATCATGCTCCCTAATAGAAGTCCTTTATACTGTATATAGCCCATTCAATATCTCTCTGGACGTAACTCTTCTCCAAACTCCACCAAACCCTAAAGCTCTACACAGATTGTCTGCTGACCATTCATGTAACTTTATTTCTATCCCCCTCTTCCAAAAGATGCCTGGACCATCACTGTAATAAGCCCCTGTACTTCGTGTAACCCCCACCTCGTTGTAGATTGTAAGCTCTTTTGAGCAGGGTCAGCTTTATTTTTGCTCTAATTATTGTATTGTATTTTTTACATGGATTCTCTACTTTACTGTATTGTATTTTTTACATTGTTTCTCTGCTTTAATTATTGTATTTTTTTTTTTTTATATATAATTGCTACCTATGACCGTCTGTATATAAACCACTGAATTGTAAAGCGCTCTGGAATATGTTGGCGCTATATAAATGAAGATTATTATTATTAAGTGATGTACGTCCTGTGTACTGATGATGGGACGTATATGCTGTATACTGAGGATGGAATGTTGTCTGACTTTCTTTGCAGATTGAATATCTCCTGAAGAAGCTGACGGAGGCGATGGGCAGCGGTTGGCAGCAGGCCTTGTTTGAGGACTATAAGATCAGTCTCCACGATAAGCAGAAGGGGCTGTCGGTTTGGGAGCTGATCGAGCTGATCGGCAGCGGTCAGTTCAGTAAAGGCACCGACTCCATCACTGTGTCCATGGCCATCAATGAAGTGTTTAATGAGCTCGTCCTGGACATCTTGAGGCAGGTGAGGATTGTTTTGTTTCGTTGCATATTTGCCTCTCAGGGTTTAGTAAATTGGATGATAATCCTGCAGATTACAGATCCTGGACCTGCAGAGCACCTAAATTATAGAGTGGTCTCCTGAACATTTTGAAGGTCGCGGGAAACTGGTTAGAATGGAAGTCTTAAATCCAGCAAGCGTGAAGGTGCAGACATGGCTATAATTTGACTTGGCTGAATTATGCCCTGCGGAGCTGCACTCACTGCCCTGCTGTAGATCTTCTGTAGGACTCTGGTGCCCTCTGCTGGTGAAATAAACTAATGGAAGCTGTTGTAACATTACATCGTTTTTCACATTATTTTAATAATGTTTTCTAAGTTTCCTTAGAATTTGTTAGTAATATAGAAAAACCTTAACTTTTACAAATAATCAATGAATTAAGAGACTTCGTGTTAATTATCTAAAAAGAAGGGAACAATATAAATGGCCGACGTCTCATTCCTCGCTGCAGGGCTACCTGTGGAAGAAGGGTCACAAGCGGAAGAACTGGACGGAGCGATGGTTTGTCCTGAAGCCCAATGTCATGTCTTATTACATCAGTGAGGACCTAAAAGACAAGAAGGGCGACATCACCCTGGACGGGAACTGCTGCGTGGAGGTAACAAAGTGATCCATGATCCTAAGCAGGGACCTACATAGAGATCAGGGGACCCCAGAGCAGAAATTCTAATTGCTCCCCCCCCAAAAAAAATAATATTCATCTGGATCACATATAGTGTATCTCACAACTTTGAAGCGCTCACAAAGTGAAGCCCCTTGCAGCCATGTATGATGCCAACAAAAGTGCCCCCCAACACTATATGATCCCCCACAGTGATTCCTCTATACACAGTATGATGACCCTACTGTGCCCCCCTTAACTACCCAGCAATGAATCGTGACCTCAACACTGTATGATCCCCAAATGTGACCCCCATACTGCCCTCCGTACAGTATAATGGCCCCTTCTATTCCTCCAAGTAGTATAATGGCCTACACAAAGCCTTAAAATATTATAATGGCCCCACCTACTCCTTCATATAGTATTATTGCCCCCATCCCCCATATAATATAATGCAACCTCCATAATCCCCCATATAATATAATGCAGCCTCCATAATCCCCCATATAATATAATGCAGCCTCCATAATCACCCATATAATATAATGCAGCCTCCATAATCCCCCATATAATATAATGCAGCCCCACAAATATAATGCAGCCTCCATAATCCCCCATATAATAATGCAGCCTCCATAATCCCCCATATAATATAATGCAGCCTCCATAATCCCCCATATAATATAATGCAGCCCCCACATAATATAATGCAGCCTCCATAATCCCCCATATAATATAATGCAGCCCCCACATAATATAATGCAGCCTCCATAATCCCCCATATAATATAATGCAGCCTCCATAATCCCCCATATAATATAATGCAGCCTCCATAGTCGTCTGGCCTCGTATACTCACTGATTCATTAAATAAATAAATCCTCACCTCTCCTTGGTTCCCCCGCTGCTCCAGTCTCTATTTGATTGTCCTGCGCTATACACACCTCAGTACAGCGGCGCAATAGTGACATCATCACGCCCCGTTGTGCCGAGACGTCAGAGAGCAGCCACAGCGGGAGAATGAGGACAGAGAGCGCTCCACTGTGCTGAGACATTAGAGCGCAGGCCCAGTGGGAGAATGAGAACCGAGAATGCTCCGCTCTCTCACCATTGCTTTTAATTGTATTGGCACCTGCAGTACACCACTGAATCCTCCGATGTACTGTACGCTATCACCCAGAGTATGATGAGAATGCAAATCTGCAGTGCAGACTGGCAAGGCAATGTAGGAATACAGCCAGGATTAGATTTACTCCCCATTCAGGGCATCCACCAGTATTAATCACAATGTCCTTGTCTTTCAGTCATTGCCGGACCGAGATGGGAAGAAGTGTCTGCTCCTTGTGAAATGTGTAGACAAAAGCTATGAGATCAGCGCCTCCGACAAGAAGAAGAAGCAGGAGTGGATACAAGGTGAGCAGAGCCAACTGCTGCATGCAACAAGAGCGGAACGGCGCTGACTGCTGCACACGACTATAGCAGAGCGTCCCTGACTGCTGCACACGACCATAGCGGATCCGCACTGGCTGCTGCACACGAACATAGGTGAGCTGCGCTGATTGCTGCACACGACCATAGCGGAGCTGCGCTGACTGCTTCACACGACCATAGCGGAGCCGATCTGACTGCTGCACCCGACCATAGCGGAGCCGCGCTGATTGCTGCACACGAACATAGCGGAGCTGCGCTGACTGCTGCACACGAACATAGCGGAGCCGCGCTGACTGCTTCACACGACCATAGCGGAGCCGCGCTGACTGCTTCACACGACCATAGCAGAGCCGCGCTGACTGCTTCACACGACCATAGCGGAGCCGATCTGACTGCTGCACACGACCATAGCGGAGCTGCGCTGACTGCTGCACACGACCATAGCGGAGCTGCGCTGACTGCTGCACACGACCATAGCAGAGCCGCGCTGACTGCTTCACACGACCATAGCGGAGCTGCGCTGACTGCTGCACACGACCATAGCGGAGCCGATCTGACTGCTGCACACGACCACAGCGGAGCCGCGCTGACTGCTGCACACGACCACAGCGGAGCCGCGCTGACTGCTGCACACGACCATAGCGGAGCTGCGCTGATTGCTGCACACGACCATAGCGGAGCCGATCTGACTGCTGCACACGACCATAGCGGAGCCGCGCTGGCTGCTTCACACGACCATAGCGGAGCGGAGCTGGCTGCTGCACACGACCATAGCGGAGCCGCGCTGACTGCTGCACACGACCACAGCGGAGCCGCGCTGACTGCTGCACACGACCACAGCGGAGCCGCGCTGACTGCTGCACACGACCATAGCGGAGCTGCGCTGACTGCTGCACACGACCATAGCGGAGCCGCGCTGACTGATTCACACGACCATAGCGGAGCCGATCTGACTGCTGCACCCGACCATAGCGGAGCCGCGCTGATTGCTGCACACGAACATAGCGGAGCTGCGCTGACTGCTGCACACGAACATAGCGGAGCCGCGCTGACTGCTTCACACGACCATAGCGGAGCCGCGCTGACTGCTTCACACGACCATAGCAGAGCCGCGCTGACTGCTTCACACGACCATAGCAGAGCCGATCTGACTGCTGCACATGAACATAGCGGAGCCGCACTGACTGCTTCACACGACCATAGCGGAGCCGATCTGACTGCTGCACACGACCATAGCGGAGCTGCGCTGACTGCTGCACACGACCATAGCGGAGCTGCGCTGACTGCTGCACACGACCATAGCGGAGCCGCGCTGACTGCTTCACACGACCATAGCGGAGCTGCGCTGACTGCTGCACACGACCATAGCGGAGCCGATCTGACTGCTGCACACGACCACAGCGGAGCCGCGCTGACTGCTGCACACGACCACAGCGGAGCCGCGCTGACTGCTGCACACGACCATAGCGGAGCTGCGCTGATTGCTGCACACGACCATAGCGGAGCCGATCTGACTGCTGCACACGACCATAGCGGAGCCGCGCTGACTGCTGCACACGACCATAGCGGAGCCGCGCTGACTGCTTCACACGACCATAGCGGAGCGGAGCTGACTGCTGCACACGACCATAGCGGAGCCGATCTGACTGCTGCACACGACCACAGCGGAGCCGCGCTGACTGCTGCACACGACCACAGCGGAGCCGCGCTGACTGCTGCACACGACCATAGCGGAGCTGCGCTGACTGCTGCACACGACCATAGCGGAGCTGCGCTGACTGCTGCACACGACCATAGCGGAGCCGCGCTGACTGATTCACACGACCATAGCGGAGCCGATCTGACTGCTTCACACGACCATAGCGGAGCTGCGCTGACTGCTGCACACGACCATAGCGGAGCTGCAAAATTTGACTCATGAAGATTGAAGAGACGACATTTAAGGGTCGTGTAACTTCAATCTCTGAAAAGGCGCAAAAAAACATTAAAAGCAAAACGAAATGAGAATCTTTCATTTTCCACACATTTAACCAACTCACATGCGTCGTTTTGCAGAATTTGGTGCTTTAAACAGGCACGATCCCACAAGACTAAAAAGAAAAGTTACGTAAAAAAATAGCAAATAATAATATTTATATAGCGCTATTAATTCCATAGCACTTTACATACATCAGTAATGCTGTCTCCATTGAAGTTCACAATCTAAACATCCTATCAATATGTCTTTACAATGTGGGAGGAAACCGGAGTGCCCGGAGGAAACCCACGCAAACACAGGAGAACATACAAACTCCTTGCAGATGTTGGTGGGAATTGAACCCAGGACCTCAGTGCTGCAAAAGCTGCAGTGCTAACCACTGAGCCACCATATCTGCCCTAAATGGTTTTGATATATTTTGGCAACCAGGAGCCACAGAGTTTGGGATATCGTGGTCTGTACATGCTGAGACCCCATAATTCACTAGTCGTGGAGTCCTGTGTCTCCTGGTCCAGAGCTTGTGCCATTCTTCACCTTTTCTAATTTTGGGTCTGGCAGAGCTTGTGCCATCACTGGTTGTTTCAGATAAGCAGATACGACCTGCACTGAATATTGGGGTCTTATTATGGGACCACCAGCAATCACACACTTGGACATATCCAATGTTTCCTCTGCAGATATTCAGACCGTCGTCAATCTGAGGAAGTTGGGCATCTCCTCTCCACACAGAGACGCCCGGCAGAAGAGGAAGGCGCTGCGGCAGAAGCTCCAGGCCGAGCAGGAGGAGCTGGAGCGCAAGATGAAGGATCTGCAGACATCCAACGAGATGAAGCAGCTGGAGTTGGAGCAAGTGCGGATGGTAAGCGGCGCATGGTCCGGGGTCTAACATGCCTTTCCCTGGTTCTCAGGAGTTGTTGCGCCTCTTTCCAAGACCCCCGAGAGGTGCCACATCTAATATATAAAGCTGAATGTGTGTATGTATGTGTGTGTGTATGTATGTATGCATGTATGTCTGGGATTGGCGTCTACACCATAGCAACTACAGCCACAAACTTTTGCACAGTCACACGTCTGGACCCCGGGAGCGTCATAGGCTATGTTGTGAGGTGAAATTTTAACCCGCGCGTTCCAATTCACCAAACAATTTTGCCCCTATCTACATAATGGGGAAAAAGTGACAGTTACCAGTTGACAGTTGTGAATGAGAGGGGCTTAATGATAGCGCCAAAGACTAACAGCACATACCAGCATATAGTCACTAAGGTGGGCCCCAATATGGTATATTCACCACGCACAGGGACATGTGTACACACCACACGCACACAAAGAGTAACAGCAAGTGTATAGTCGCTAAGGTGCAGCTCCAACATTGGATACTCACCACGCACCTGAACACACACACCACAAAGAGAACACACCCGCCACGGACACACACACACCACAACCTATAGCGCCACATGCACTCACCCCACAGGGACACACACACCACAAAGAGACACACACACCACACAGACACCCCCCTCACAGGACACACACACCTATGGACAATGCACTCACCCACAGGGACAACATCACGACCAAAGACAACACACAACCACAGAGAGTCACACACCACCACAGAACACCCCCCCACAGGGACACACACACACCACTAAATACGCAATGATCACCCACAAGGACACACTCCAGAAGGATACACACCACAGAGACACACACACACCACAAAAGACACCCCCCCACGGACAACACACACACCCTATAGGGACACATGCACTCACCCCACAGGGACACACACACCACAAAGAGACACACACACCACACAGACACCCCCCTCACAGGGACACACACACCCTATAGGGACACATGCACTCACCCCACAGGGACACACACACCACAAAGAGACACACACAACACAGAGACACACACACACCACACAGACACCCCCCCACAGGGACACACACACACCCTATACGGACACATGCACTCACCCCACAGGGACACACACCACAGAGAGACACACAAACACAGAGACACACACACACCACACAGACACCCCCCCACAGGGACACACATACCCTATAGGGATACATGCACTCACCCCACAGGGACACACACACCACAAAGAGACACACACAACACAGAGACACACACACACCACACAGACACCCCCCCCCCCCCACAGGGACACACACACACCCTATAGGGACACATGCACTCACCCACAGGGACACACACACACCACAGAGACCCACCTTCCCACAGGACACACACCCCCAGGGACACACACACCACACAGACAGACACAGATGTGCACAAATCACCTCACACAACTCGCTCATACGTCTGATATCTTTAATTTCCAAAAATAAACATCTGATTAAAACAGCCAATGTGCAACACATTGCCATATAGGGAATTAAGGCAGATGTCAGTCAATGAGCTGTCTATTATGTGTATGTGTGAGGTAACATATACTGCCCGGCCAGGGGGAGGGATTACTGTTGGCTGGAGATTTATTAGGCTGCCTATAGCAACCAATCACAGCTCAGCTTCTATTTTCCTACAGGTCATTAATATGACATATTCAAATTCTATTTTGTTATAGCTAACAGCAGTTATTATTAACCCGGGCGTAGCCGGGTACTACAGCTAGTCACTAATAAATCTGAAATAATCAAAAACTTTTTTTTTTTTTTTTTTTGCAGCAACTGCGGGAGGCGGCTGACCACGCTGCCCAGGAGGAGCAGAAACGCCACAACACCCACATGGAGCTGCAGGACAGATTCAGAGAGGAGCTGGAGAGGGAGCAGCAGGTGAGGATGAGTGGTGGTGTGTACACAGTGCATGGCAGAGCTCTCCTTTGAGAACAGGACTCGATGCAAATTTGTGGTGTAAGATGGATCCTGTGGATAACTCTGACCCCGTCATACTCACACAGCTGGTCACAATCTATCCCTGCACTGATACAATGTAACGACTCCATGAGCAGGATCGGCCTAGGATGGATTTTTAACTTCTAGATGAAATGATGAATGTTCCCGTTCACTGACAGCAAGCAAAGATTTTGATGGAGAATCACACACAGATACAAACCTTTTCATTGATATCTCGCTTTATATTCTGTGCAGGTCCGGCAGCAGATGGAGGAACAGGTGGCGCAGAAATCCTCCGAATTGGAGCAATACCTGAAACGTGTGCAGGAGCTGGAGGAGATGTATCATCGCCTGCAGGAGGCGCTGGACGATGAGAAGCAGGCGCGCCAGGAGGAGGAGAGAGCCCGGCTGCTGCAGACAAGGTCAGGGCCCCACCAGACACCCTACTTACTGATGGTTTCCCTGAAAGTAGGGACCACCTGGGTGGAGGACTGAGGATGTATGTCGCACAAAGACTCCAGTACTCATCTGTAATCTCTGTGGCAGGATGTGTTCAGTCCCTGTGCAGCGCTCCCTCAGGGGAAATGGAGTATTACAGTGTTTATTCATATCAATTGTTGTATGTGTAGTGCAGGAACGGATGCGTGTATTGGAGTGAGGACCCTCTAGGGTCATGGGCGAGGGGCGCATGATGGGACCTTTTCTGAGCACAGAACATTCACGGATGGCCATTGAGTTCATCGTCTCTGAGTAATACCACATTTTCCCTGTAGTGGGCGCTGTTGATGCTGCTGATTCTCAAAGCAGGACATGCAGCCATATTGGTTGTCACAATAGTTAGAAACTGGTGCTGAAGCTATTGAGGGTGTCGGCCAATATGGCTTTGGAAATTAACAGAGAACTGTAAAGGACACACTGGGTCAAGACTGTGCCGGCCGCCCCGACTCCAGATCTGCTACTATAAGGCAAATTTGGGGCTTTAGTGACTTTATAAGTAATATATAGAAATTTTGGGGACATAGGGTCAAGGGAAGTGACTGATGGGGTAAGTAAGTCGCTGGGACCCTGTCAGCTGTGCGGCGGTCAGGCTGGGGTCCGGTATGATGGACGCCACTTATCACATGTTGTCGCCATTTCTAGGCTCCTGGAAAAAGAAGCCACAAAGCGAGCAATGCTGGAAAATCTACACAAAGAGCAGGAGGAGATGATCAAGATGAACGAGGAGGAGAAGAAGGAGCTGGAGGCCATGCAGGCCATGAAGGAGGAAGCCCTGCAGGAGGCGATGCTGCAGCTGGAGCAACTGGAGAAGGAGCGGATCGCAGCTCTGGAGCAATATGAGGTCATTGTCCCCCGATATCACCCCGGGCTCCAGATCAGGCGCTACAAGCTCATCCATAAACTGTGTGCAGCTCAATGCCGTAAAGCCCCATAATTCTGTTCTGCCGGCTCCTCCTGGTATTTGTCTTCTTTTTTTTTTTATCTCTCATCTTTTTTTGCAGCAAGTTAAGAGTAACCTCGAAATGGCGACAAGTAAGACCCGAAGCTGGAAGGACAAGGTGGCGCAGCACGAGGGGTTAATCCGACTAATCCAGCCAGGTGAGCGAAGGTGGTGAGAGAGGGGTGGCCGGGTGTCAAACGGCCATTACTCCAGGGTTCACATACTTCTTACTATAGTTAAATCAGCACAAAACATCTGCAGCATTTTCTTCCCCTCGTTATTTCCAGCTTCTTACAGTGCAACATTATGTCTCTTTCAGGCTCCAAAAATCCTGGGATGATCACGAACTGGGGTCCCGCGTCCTTCACCCAAGGAGAACTCCAAGAGCGGGAGAAAACTGGCAGGAGAAAAAGAACACCACCAGCGTGGAGTAGAGAGCGCGAGGGCCGGGTGCAGGAGCACCACCACTGGTGGGATTACAACACCCCAAACCCCAGAACTTTGTGGATCTAGAATCTTAACTTGTGTTTAAATTTCCAAGTTTTTCTTATTAAAGAAAGGATGAGTCGTAGAACACTAGATCTATAGCTGCCATCATCTGCCCCAACTGCAGTCATCTGCCCCAACTACCACACTGCATCCATCTGCCCCAACCACAACCATCTACCCTAACCAAATCTACCTGCCCCAACCGCAATCATCTGCGCCAGCTGCATCCATCTTTCCCAACCACATCCCTCTGCTCCATTCCAATCATCTGTTTACCCTTCTGCCCATCCAAATCATACATCTGTAAATGAGCTGCCCAATCGTATCGCCTCCCTCTGGATCACCATCTACCTTCATCATCTGCCCGTCTGGATCTATGGAGGAGATGTATAAAGTTTACATCTTCCTCCTCCTGGAGCCGCTCAGAACGATTTGTTCCAAAACCAGAACCTGGAAGACTTTCTCTAGGACAGGACGAGTCGACACCAGAACTTAACCCTTTCACACTCGTCCGGAAGTCTCGCCTCCATTACCACCTTCATGTCATTTGTTTTGTTTTTTTTTTAAATTTCATGTTGGAAAATAAAATGGTAAAATCATGTCTGATCTGTGGAGGTGATGAGAGGGATCCGATCTGTAGTGATGGAGGGATCCGATCTGCAGGCGATGGGAGGGATCCGATCTGCAGGCGGTGGGAGGGATCCGATCTGCAGGCGGTGGGAGGATCGATCTGCAGGCGTGGGAGGGATCCGATCTGCAGGCGGTGGGAGGGATCCGATCTGCAGGCGGTGGGAGGGATCCGATCTGCAGGCGATGGGAGGGATCCGATCTGCAGGCGGTGGGAGGGATCCGATCTGCAGGAGACGGGAGGGATCCGATCTACAGGTGGTGAGAGGGATTTGATCTGCAGGAGACGGGAGGGATCCAATCTACAGGCGGTGAGAGGGATCCGATCTGCAGGCGGTGAGAGGGATCCGATCTGCAGGCGGTGAGAGGGATCCGATCTGCAGGCGGTGAGAGGGATCCGATCTGCAGGCGGTGAGAGGGATCCGATCTGCAGGCGGTGAGAGGGATCGATCTGCAGGCGGTGAGAGGATCCGATCTGCAGGCGACGAGAGGGATCCGATCTGCAGGCGACGAGAGGGATCAGCTCTGCAGGTGATGGCAGGGATCCGATCTGCAGGTGATGGGAGGGATCTGATCTGCAGGTGATGGGAGGGATCTGATCTGCAGGTGATGGGAGGGTTCCGATCTGCAGGCGATGAGAGGGATCCGATCTGCAGGCAACGAGACAGTTCCATCTACAGGCGCGAGAGGATCCGATCGCAGGCGACGAGAGGGATCCAGTCTGCAGGTGATGGAGAGGGATCCGATCTGCAGGTGATGGCAGGGATCCGATCTGCAGGTGATGGGAGGGATCTGATCTGCAGGTGATGGAGGGATCTGATCTGCAGGTGATGGGAGGGTTCCTGATCTGCAGGCGATGAGAGGGATCCGATCTGCAGGCGACGAAACGGTTCCGATCTGCAGGCGACGAGAGGGATCTGATCTGCAGGTGACGGGAGGGATCAGCTCTGCAGGTGATGGGAGGGATCGATCTGCAGGTGATGGGAGGGATCTAATCTGCAGGTGATGGGAGGGATCTAATCTGCAGGTGATGGAGGGATCTGATCTGCAGGTGATGGCAGGATCTGATCTGCAGGTGATGGAAGGATCTGATCTGCAGGTGATGGCAGGGATCTGATCTGCAGGTGATGGCAGGGATCTGATCTGCAGGCGACGAGACGGTTCCGATCTGCAGGTGACTGGAGGGATCCAATCTGCAGGTGATGGGAGGGATCCGATCTGCAGGCGATGAGAGGGATCCGATCCGCAGGCAACGAGACAGTTCCGATCTGCAGGCGACGAGAGGGATCCGATCTGCAGGCGACGAGAGGGATCCGATCTGCAGGCGACGAGAGGGATCAGCTCTGCAGGTGGGGGAAGGATCCGATCTGCAGGTGATGGGAGGGATGTGATCTGCAGGTGATGGGAGGGATCTGATCTGCAGGTGATGGGAGGGATCTGATCTGCAGGTGATGGGAGGGTTCCGATCTGCAGGCGACGAGAGGGATCCGATCTGCAGGCGACGAGAGGGATCTGATCTGCAGGTGACGAGACGGTTCCGATCTGCAGGTGACGAGACGGTTCCGATCTGCAGGTGACGGGAGGGATCCGATCTGCAGGTGACGGGAGGGATCCGATCTGCAGGTGATAGCAGGGATCTGATCTGCAGGTGACGAGATGGTTCCGATCTGCAGGTGACGAGACGGTTCCGATCTGCAGTCTCCACCATAAAGCTTCATTTCTACAAGTCGTTCTCGTGGGTCGTGACATTGGGTGTCCTCACATTGCTCCATAGAATGATCCCACCCTTGAGGAGCCTTCGATGGCCCCAAACACATCAGGACCCCAAACTGCAGAACCTTGTATCCCTCGTCTTTCCTCCTGTTACATTGGGTCGCTTGTGGGTTAATCAGTATCCGCCTCGTACAATCGTTCCTATTTCTTCCGTCTCTGGCCAGTGGATCCGCTCAGGTAACGGATAATTATGTCACGTCTCTCGGGGCCAAGGAGAATAATGATGAGAGCAGTAATGATGGAGCAGAAAGTTCCTGCAGTGAGCGGCCATGTCATCTCAGGTACAGCGTGATACATTGTATCTAAGGAGAGTAGACGAAGTGTTACCGTCATCTCCGCCATTCGGCAATGTGCCGGGTCGCTCCACAAAAACTGCCTGAAGGACTCTCCCCATTTCATTCCCACAATCATCTTCTTTGTAGTTCACATTTAAAGGTTTGGAAATAAGAAAGTTCAGGTTCCTGCTCTCAGCAGCTCCTGATAGAAAGTGCTCCGAACTAGGCGCTGTCCAATCAGAAGGCTGCAAAAAGCACTTAAAACTCCCCTAAAAATTGTCATTTGAATATTCTTGAAAAAAGATGGCGTTTTTCTGCTCGTGGATAGAACATTTCTCAAAGGAGTTTGCCACTCTTGTCCTGAGAAAAGAGATTATCATAAAGTAGAATAATTATTGGTTCGCACTTCAGTCTCCCACACTGATGTGACGGGGGGGGGTCTCTGGATAAAGACGACTAATTGAATGGGAATGTGACATGTCTGGGAACAATCAGAGGTAGAACAATCAAGGAAACTGGTGCAGCACGAGTAAAGTATCCACGTCATCCTGATATATAAGATTATGGAAGATGGGAAAGGTGAAGTCACAGTTGTAGGATGTGAGGTCCTCTGATTATAAAGGGGGAATTCAGGGAATAATGTGGATGTGATGAGTCGGAAATTGAGCAGAACTAGAGGACGACTGAACCAATTGAATGTACAAGTACGTGTGTGAAGCTTAGAAGTTATGGAGGAAACTGGGTGCATCAGGTTGTTAAAGGCGACCTATCACTAAATGTGTAAATGCTGCTGTTCTCCTGAATCCACCGTTGTTTCTTTTTTTCCTGCTCCTGTCGTTCCTGAGATACAGCCCCTTCCCTGTATATAAATCTAGACTTATTAGTCAAGTGGGCGGCTCATTAACTCTTCTCTCTGGGCGGTTTCCTGATGACCACACCCACCTGACTAACAAGACAAGGTTTATATATAAAGAAGAGGGGGATATGTGTCAGGAATAGAGAGTAGCAGGGAAAACAAAGAAAAACATCGCCGAATTTAGGAGATCACCGGACGGTCATCTTTACAGTTATCCATAATCAAAGTGATTAATTCACATAATAGCAATGAACAAAGACTGGAGCGGTGCTTTAATCAGTTGAGCAAACCCCTTTAATATTACTGAAAAAATCCCCAGATCCTGGGAATTTCCCATCTAGTGATCCCAAACAGGAGTCTCTGACGTCTAACACGGGGTATACTGAAACCTGGGGGATAGTTGTAGAATTGCAGAGTTCTCTCTATACAGCTGGGGACACGCTAGCGGCACCAGCATAAATAGGAGGGGAGCCGCTGTGATAGGCTTCCCCACAAAATGTGGTATAAGGAGCAAGTAGACATTAACTATTGCTAGGCTGCCCATGGTACAGCGCACAGCAGGTCGATGTCCGAGTCTGGCTAGGGTCACACATAACCCTGGATCTGTTATTGGCATCAGTTTTTTAACTTTATTTAAGTCCAAAACCTGATGCTAAAAACGGATCCTGGGATCAAGTGTGACTGCATTGTTAGGCTGCTTTCACATAGCGATATTTTTCCTGTCAGTGGGATCCGACTTTTCTGTGGCATCCGATTCCGATATTTTGCAGGATCAGTTTGCTCTTCCTCTCTCCTCCTCTCCCCGCTCCTCTCTCCCTCATGTCAACTCGCTCCCCGCTCCTCTCTGCCTCCTGTCAACTCGCTCCCCGCTCCTCTCTGCCTCCTGTCAACTCGCTCCCCGCTCCTCTCTGCCTCCTGTCACCTCGCTCCCTGCTCCTCTCTGCGTCCTGTCACCTTGCCCCCCGCTCCTCTCTCCCTCCTGTCACCTCTTTCCCCCCTCCTCTCTGCCTCCTGTCACCTCGCTCCCCCTCCTCTCTGCCTCCTGTCACCTCACCCCCCGCTCCTCTCTCCCTCCTGTCATCTCTTTCCCCCCTCCTCTCTGCCTCTTGTCACCTCTTTCCCCCCTCCTCTCTACATCCTGTCACCTCGCTCCCCGCCCCTCTCTGCCTCCTGTCACCTCGCTCCCCGCTCCTCTCTGCCTCCTGTCACCCCGCTCCCTGCTCCTCTCTGCCTCCTGTCACCTCGCTCCCCGCTCCTCTCTGCCTCCTGTCACCTCGCTCTTGACTCCTCTCTGCCTCCTGTCACCTCGCTCCCCGCTCCTCTCTGTCTCCTGTCACCTCGCTCCCCGCTCCTCTCGCCCTCCTGTCACCTTGCTCCCCGCTCCTCTCTGCCTCCTGTCACCTCGCTCCCCGCTCCTCTCTGCCTCCTGTCACCCCGCTCCCCTGCTCCTCTCTGCCTCCTGTCACCTCGCTCCCCGCTCCTCTCTGCCTCCTGTCACCTCGCTCTTGACTCCTCTCTGCCTCCTGTCACCTCGCTCCCCGCTCCTCTCTGTCTCCTGTCACCTCGCTCCCCGCTCCTCTTGCCCTCCTGTCACCTTGCTCCCCGCTCCTCTCTGCCTCCTGTCACCTCGCTCCCCGCTCCTCTCTGCCTCCTGTTACCTTGCTCTCCGCTCCTCTCTGTCTCCTGTCACCTCACTCCCCGCTCCTCTCTCCCTCCTGTCACCTCTTTCCCCTGCTCCTCTCTGCCTCCTGTCACCTTGCTCCCCCACTCCTCTCTGCCTCCTGTCACCTCGCTCCCCCTCCTCTCTGCCTCCTGTCACCTTGCCCCCCGCTCCTCTCTCCCTCCTGTCATCTCTTTCCCCCCTCCTTTCTGCCTCCTGTCACCTCGCTCCCGCTCCTCTCTGCCTCCTGTCACCTCGCTCCCTGCTCCTCTCTGCCTCCTGTCACCTCGCTCCCCGCTCCTTTCTTCCTCCCCTCACTTCGCTCCCCGCTCCTCTCTGTCTCCTGTCACCTCGCTCCCCGCTCCTCTCTGCCTCCTGTCACCTCTTTCCCCTGCTCCTCTCTGCCTCCTGTCACCTCGCTCCCCGCTCCTCTCTGCCTCCTGTCACCCCGCTCCCTGCTCCTCTCTGCCTCCTGTCACCTCGCTCCCCGCTACTCTCTGCCTCCTGTCACCTCGCTCCCCGCTCCTCTCTGCCTCCTGTCACCTCTTTCCCCCGCTCCTCTCTGCCTCCTGTCACCTCGCTCCCCGCTCCTCTCTGCCTCCTGTCACCCCGCTCCCTGCTCCTCTGTCTCCTGTCACCTCGCTCCCCGCTCCTCTCTGTCTCCTGTCACCTCGCTCTTGACTCCTCTCTGCCTCCTGTCACCTCGCTCCCCGCTCCTCTCGCCCTCCTGTCACCTCGCTCCCCGCTCCTCTCTGCCTCCTGTCACCTCGCTCCCTGCTCCTCTCTGCCTCCTGTCACCTCGCTCCCTGCTCCTCTCTTCCTCCTGTCACTTCGCTCCCCGCTCCTCTCTGTCTCCTGTCACCTCGCTCCCCGCTCCTCTCTCCCTCCTGTCACCTCTTTCCCCTGCTCCTCTCTGCCTCCTGTCACCTTGCTCCCTGCTCCTCTCTGCCTCCTGTCACCTCGCTCCCCGCTCCTCTCTGCCTCCTGTTACCTTGCTCTCCGCTCCTCTCTGTCTCCTGTCACCTCGCTCCCCGCTCCTCTCTGTCTCCTGTCACCTCGCTCCCCGCTCCTCTCTCCCTTCTGTCACCTCTTTCCCCTGCTCCTCTCTGCCTCCTGTCACCTTGCTCCCCGCTCCTCTCTGCCTCCTGTCACCTCGCTCCCCGCTCCTCTCTGCCTCCTGTCACCTTGCCCCCCGCTCCTCTCTCCCTCCTGTCATCTCTTTCCCCCCTCCTTTCTGCCTCCTGTCACCTCGCTCCCCGCTCCTCTCTGCCTCCTGTCACCTCGCTCCCTGCTCCTCTCTGCCTCCTGTCACCTCGCTCCCCGCTCCTCTCTTCCTCCCCTCACTTCGCTCCCCGCTCCTCTCTGCCTCCTGTCACCTCTTTCCCCTCTCCTCTCTGCCTCCTGTCACCTCGCTCCCCGCTCCTCTCTCCCTCCTGTCACCTCTTTCCCCTGCTCCTCTCTGCCTCCTGTCACCTCGCTCCCTGCTCCTCTCTGCCTCCTGTCACCTCGCTCCCTGCTCCTCTCTGCCTCCTGTCACCTCGCTCCCCGCTCCTCTCTGTCTCCTGTCACCTCGCTCCCCGCTCCTCTCTGCCTCCTGTCACCTCTTTCCCCTGCTCCTCTCTGCCTCCTGTCACCTCTTTCCCCCCTCCTCTCTGCCTCCTGTCACCTCTTTCCCCCCTCCTCTCCCTGCTCCCTCAGTCTTTCCCTCTTTCCGCCCTCTCCTCCGGACCTTACTAAATAAAAAAATCTTTATTCTCATCCGTCCACGAGTCCCCCAGCATCTCCAGCTATCTTCTGATCCCTACAGGACCTGTGGTTGCGTCACAGTCAAATGACTGATTACCGCGGTAAACGGTCATGTGACTGGGTTGTGACATCGCGCCAGGTCAGGAGCAGTCTCCGATTTTGGACACAGCAGAAAATCGGACACAATCAGATCTGACAAAAATCGGATGGCCATTAGGTCAACTCCAAACCGATCCGTGTCCATAGGGATACATAGGGGCCAAATCGGATCTGTGACTCCGTTGACATTGACAAAGAAATGGGTCAACGACAATGAAGTAGAGGTGCTGGATTGTCCCACAGGCCCCAGACCTCAACCCAATCCAACACTTGTGGGTAGAAGATAAAGCTGTATAATCCCCAAGTGAGGAGACCAGTATACACCGGCAGTGGAACGTGGAGCAGAGACCTGGGAGCAGATATTGGGGGAGATATGCTGGAATCTGATGGAGAGCTGCCCAGAAGGATCAGACAGAGGGGAAAGACAAAGGAGATTTACAAAATAACAATTACCATTTAGATTTTTAGCAAAACAGTAGCAATGCTGAGCTGATGAGTCTGTGTAACTAATCATATGCTGAATAGCTGCAAATCTCATGAGCTACCATGAGGATTGTCTATAAAATGAAGGTGCTCTCACACTCAATGCTGTAGAGGACGGTGAGATATGGAGCCGGAAAGGCAAAAGGTCAAAACATTGTTACCCTTTTGCTCCTCAGTGTAAATGATGTCTGTAATTATCAAGAACTTGCAAGGATTTTTAACCAGATCACCTTAAAGAAGTTCCTAATAGAGAAAAGTACAACTAATAATAAGCATGGATGTTTTATTCATCTATTGTGCTAATTATTACCATTCTGCTATATTGTCAGTAACATGAACGCTGGTAAATGTTAATACTTAAATAATATCCTATAAAACCATTGTGCTCATTGTATAAACTGTCACGCAATCCTTCTCATTATATAGGACTTTGTGTTTCGCTCAGGTCTGCAGAGAATGATGTAACATTTAGGGAAAAATATGCAGCCCAACAGTCCAGCGTTAGAGGTCAGGATGGCAAATATCTCCACGGCCACCGTGTATTTGCCTTTGGTGCTGAGATAAGCCGGGATCATGGCTATCCACACCTGCAGAACACCAGCATGCTGAAGGTGATGTACTTGGCCTCATTAAAGCTGTCCGGTAATGTCCGGGCTAAGAAAGCTGTAATAAAACTAACAACGGCCAGAATCCCCATATAACCAGGACAGAGTAGAACCAAAGATCGGAGCCTTCATTGCACTGAACTACGATCTTCTCCGTATAAGAGTGTGTGTCCAGCTCCTGGAAGGGGGGACAGAGGGTCACCCAAACCATACAGATGACCACCTGGACCGAGGAGCAGATCAGGAGCACACAGTTAGGGAGTTTTACTCCAGTCCCATGTTCTCCACACACTTCCAGGCTTGGTGGCTTTGAATGCGATGTAAACCATTATGGTCTTGGCCAACAATGAAGAGATGGATATTGAGAGTAGTAGCCAGTACAGATCTGACGTAACATGCAGGTACTATCCACAGGACGACCGAGGAACAAGAAGACACAGAGGAAGCTGAGCATGATGGAGACCAGGAGAACGAAGCTCAGGTTCTTGTTATTTCGCTCTCACAATCGGGGCATCACGGTTTGATGCAAATATTGAAAAAATTAAAGTAGTCAGAATACAGAAGAAAGCTGAGAAACAGCAGAAAGCTTCAGAAATGTCATCAGTGTAAGATAAATATTCCATCTCCTTCAAGACGCAGAATGTTCTGTTATCACTTGACCAGGCGTCTTCTGCACATTTCATGCAGTTTTCACTATCTGCAGAAGGAAGGTGAGACGCTGAATTACTTATGGCTTTATGTTCTGTATTTGGTTTGAGTTTTGTTGTAGATAAACATTAAATAGAAATGAAGGATAAAAGAGATTAGAAACTCAGGGCGGACATACCACATGTGCAGCCTATGCATTGAACCGGGGCCTGATCTGGAGGGGGCCCCTCTGCTGCAGGTATATGACGATTCTGAGCTGACACGGGCCCCTCTATCTAGTGACACTGCGCTGGTCTTATCTTTGGAGAGGTGTTGAGAGGAAGGAGGAGCAACTCACACTGAGCCTTCGTGATTGATTCACTCTCCTGCTTGATCTGCTCTGTTGCCCAGGCCCTGCCATGCACACTGTGCACTAGTCTGAATAATATGGGACTGGAAAGGTATGAGGAGGTGGGGTGGGATGAACTGGATACTAGAAGGGGAAATAGCATCATTTATTACCCCTGTATAGGGTGGTATGTGACATTGGTGCTTTACAGCCTGTCACCAGACCCCGTTATCGCATTTTATAGCAATGTTGCTGCAACCAAAAAAACATCATTCGTGCCATTTGTACTTTTTTCCGCTCTGCAGTTTACCATTCGGATTATTGATTTTATATCTTGATAGATCGGACATTTCTGAAAGCAGCGATAACAAATATTGGTGTATTTGTTAAATAGTTTTATCTTCAATGCAAAAAGAGAGTGATTTGAACTTTTATGTTTTTTTTATCTTTTTCAAATTTTTTAAAACAATTTTTGTAACTTTTTCTTTATTTTACACTTCCCCTTAGGGCACCTCAGCACTGTACAGACAGATTGCCTTTTGTTGTGTAGGGAGAGGCTTCATCATCCCCTGCACAGCACAAATGATCACTTTTTGCCGGGACGTCACTTGGCATCACTGGAAGGAAGTGATTCTTGACATCATCCGGGTCATCAGTTGATCCCGTGATGTAATGACAACGCATCAACGCCCTGTGATCGCATTACGGGGCTGCCAATGCTGGCGTGGAACAGTGCGATCCCCACTGCAATGCTTTGAATCACGCTGTCAGTAATTGGGTTAACAGTGCAGATCGCATCGCTGATTCGATCGGTGCTGTTACATGTTAGCTGATCAGATCAGTGCTGACATGTCAGGGAATAATGTGAGCTCAGCGGTGAGCTCGCATCAGGGGAAGGGACATGGCCAATGGTGCATATATATGTCTTAAGGGGTTTAAGCCCCACTCCAGTGTTTTTTTTTATTGCTCCGCTGGGGTGGCGCTTTAAATCTTAGTCCCCTGTATTATACTCACCCTCCTGCTGCTTCATCCTCTATCACTGCTGCTCCAGTTGGTCTGTGGGGATTTGTGACTTGTTCGGCAGCTCCAGTGTTTCATGGAAGCACCAGAGGCCACAAATACATATATCTCTATTAGAGTCTGATTTTGATCTCATCCTGTGTTTGTTTTGGCCTCGTTCTGGCTTTCATAGAGATGCACTGAGCCCTGTAATGTACTTCTGACTTCCAGCCAGTCGGAAGTTACAGTCACAAGATGGCGCACTGCAAGACCAGAGGGTGCTGGCAAAAGGTGAAGCTGGTAGAAGGTGAGTATATGACTGGGGCAGAGGGCTTGCATATAAAGCACCACTCCAGCACTGAAAAAAACCTCAGGTGATGTTGGCTTATAAATAGTGATAACCTGACATCAGAGAAGTGTCAGTATACCAGTGGTGCGGGTGGTCAGCGGTGCAGGAGATCAGCACTGCCATGCAGATGATTTCACTGGTCTCTGCCAGGTACAGAGACACCTTACTACTGCTGGCTTATGACTATTCATAAGCTGCCTCAGCAGAGACCAGTGACATCTCCTGCAGGGTGGCCATTATCTCCTTCACCGCTGATCTCCTGCACTGATGGTATACTGACACTTCTCTGATGTCACTTATCACAATTTATAAGCCAACATCAGACCGGGACAGTGTGCCCATCACACAGGGGACGAGACACTGCAGTGGAAGGGGGCTGAGACACCACATTGCAGGGAGGAGGAGGGGGGGGGGGGGCTGGAGACCCTGTGTACACAACTGTGACAACCCCACCCCTGAAAGTAGTGTCCCTAACATGACGGTTTGTTTCAGGTAGGGGCAGAGACTGAGGACATGACTGCTGCCTCTTCCCCTGCTGTGCTGATGTTCAGCGTGAGTTTCCCAACATGCACTAGGGCAATAAGAGGAATCGTCATCACAGCAAAAAATAGAAAGAAAAACCCAGTATCTGTTAGATAGTGTAGAGAGGGAACTGTAGGGAATTATTAAAGGAAGTATATTAGAAAATAGGTTAGATTATAGTGATAAATTAGATAGGACGTTAGGAGAAAAATGCTTGGACACGGACTAACGCTTATATATGGTATATGATGTTGGCAATGACTCCCTTCAACAGAGCAGCCCGAAAGATGAAAAGCAGCAGAATCGCCTGCAGGAGGGTGACCGCTCCATGCAGCATCGGGTAGAACAGGCAGGTAGCTAATAACCAACTACTATTGGTTCTTAAGGTGCCGTCACACTCAGCGATACCATGAACGATATTGTTAGTGATCGCTAACAATATAGTTCAGATCGCTGGTGAGCTGTCACTCAGGCAGACTCACCAGCAATCAATGGACCAGAGATATCGTGGAAACGATTTAAATATCATTTACACGATGTCTTGCTCCCGCTGCCAGCTTGCGGTAAGCGGGAGCAGGCTGGTCTCCAAGGTAAACTGCGGGTATCTAGGCAGCACGCGCTGCCTAGATACCCGATGTATACCTTAGTTACCAGCCTCCTCCACTCACCGGCTGGTATCTAAGGTACGCAGCAGGTAACAAGGGTCCCTAGTTACCCGCTGTGTACCTTAGATACCAGCCTGGGAGCGGAGGAGGCTTGTAACTAAGGTATACATCGGGTATTTAGGCAGCGCGCGCTGCCTAGATACCTGCAGTTTACCTTGGATACCAGCTCCCAGCGCTTGTGAGAGGTGCTGGAAGCTGGCTTATCGGTCGTCTCCCGGTGTCACACGCAGCGATGCTGCGTGTCCACCGGGCAACCAATGGTGGATTTGAGGACAGGACCTCAAATCATACGATGAACGATCAGCCGACTGATCGTTCATTGTTTGTAGTGTCACACACAACGATGTCATTTCAACTTCGTTCAAGCGTCACAAAATACGTGACTTTTGAACGATATCGGCAATGATATCGTTACGTGTGACAGTACCTTTAGGCCCATAGTAAAAAAATAAAATAGTCCTAGACAACCCCTTTAAGTTTTGAAAAAACAAAATCCTATTCTCACTACAGTATTATTTCCTCCAATATGTAAACTAATGACAATCTGTACTGCGATAAGTCATAGGCTGCGATAAGCAGATCCAGATATGACATATCAATTGCATGACCGCTTTGTGTTATATTCAGTTGCTACATGTGGAATTAAATTATTGTTTAAATGTGATGGTAATGTCCTAAATAAGCAATAAATGGTAATATATTGTGAGGTAGCAACCGGGGAACCCGCTTGCAAAACGACAAGAACACGTGTTTATAAGGTTAACCAATGTCTACCCGTTTATTTTCACATATTAACCACATAACCCGGGTAGCATGTTTCACACATATCACATTGATTAACAACACTTTACATAAACACCATACATTTACATTTAACATCACAACACTTATATTGCACATAATGATTTATAGTAACCCGGGACCTGTAACCATGACTCTCTGTCCCCATTGGAGCTCTACTAACAGCTCCCGTGGTGGCTACGGCCTCCGGCCTACTTACACATCTTACAGTACCTTTATAATAAATACATTTGATATATTTCGATGATGACCCTTCCGGGTTCATAACAGGGATTGGCAAACCCTAGTAACCCGTGGGGCTGCGGCCTCCGGCCTAACCACGCGTTACCCTATACGGGAGCCCTTCTAACCCCTGCTTCTGACCTTCGTTACATACGCCTCAACGGGCCCTGTGGGTCCCAATGGCGGTACCTGCCGCCTGGCTTTAGTCCCCCAGCATGATGATATACATTCACCCCTAGTCAGGAATCCTGCCTGACCGGGACCTTACATACCGTATGTGATCCATCATTCCAGCGTCCATGGATCACACACCTGCTCACAGCCCACATCCATGGACTGTGGCCCCTCCATGGCCCATTACAGGGATTGGCAAACCATAGTACACGGGAACCACATCCGATACCTACTAGGAGCCCTATTACCCCTGTCTCTGGCACCACAGGCACACCCACACCATTAGAGGTCGTGGTTGAGGGATCAGGTACCCTCTGCATGCAGCAGGGCAAGCCTCCCTCTCGTCCCAAGGACGGAACGCCTCCAACATCATCCATACCAGCTGGGTCACTGTCTCTCCACATGATTATACATGGGTCTTACATAGGTCATCATCTCTCATTCCGGGCCATTACCTAAGCCCTAATACACATAGTTTAAACACGTTCATCGGGTCCTTTAACTGAGCACTCTGACTCGGACCTAAAGGCGGTCTATGCCCGCCTGGCATTCTACATACAATTGCCTCCAAGGGCTACATACATTCCGGTTCATCAGGACCTTTAACGGACTCCACTGAGTCGGTCCCAAGGGCGGTCTATACTCGCCTAACATGATTTACACACACAAGGTGCACAGTTCACACTATCGCTCGGGAACTGCTTTCTTACCGGGCACGGATCCGGGTCTCGCTACCTGTCACAGGTTCCACCAGGCATCGCCACAGGCTCCTTCCCGGACGTGAGGTGAACCACGTCCGGTCTAGCGTCCACGGGTCAACCACGGCTTCCCCCTCCAGGTGCGGACACGACCACGGACCTCGGCACCGGCATGGAGCTAGCATGCTCCCATCATGTCATGCACACAGAGCCTTGGACTGCTCTGCACTCAGGCTGGTCTCAGCTTCCATCTGCATCATTCTCAGCTTCCAGGATCAACCTCAGCCTCCAGAATGAATGAATCTCAGCCTCCAGCATGAATCTCACAATCACTCAGGTGGCCGGCTCTTATCGTGCCAGCCACTCCCACATGGACACACCCCCTCAGCTGCTAATCATCAGTTTCCACACAGCTCAGGTTAACTCCCTGTGTTCCGGGTTGTCAGCACTCACTCATCACATCCTTATACATGGACTCCTCTCACTCTCACTGCCGCTCATTAGGCTCATGAACTCATTGTGTTCAGGTTGGTTCACACAGTATTATCATCACAGGAAAACCGGCCAGTGTGCACAGGATCATCCTCTGATCCTACATGTGATGTACCCCGGCCATGCGGATCATGCCGGCGGTGCCTCACAATATATATATATATGTTTACATAAATTTGTTGCAGTATGTGGGGGGGGGGGGCCCAGAAAGATTTCTTGCACAGGGGCCCCCTGCAGTCTGTGTCCGCCGCTGCAGAGAATTTCCACTTAAGGAATTATTCCTAAGGACTTTAACATCTTCTATTGTTTACCTGGAGGTGGGCTTTACAAAGAGGTAGGGGGGTTTAAGTAATGTCCTATATGAAGAGTGTGAGGTCTCCTGTTGAAGCTAGTCTCCTATCAGCCAGACCCTGTACAGTTTATAGATACCAGATAGAATATACCTGATTTATTGGATATTTCTCCTTCTGAACACGCGGCACAATTGTAGCAGCACAAGTGTATACTAGAAGTGGTCACTTTCTGCTGTCCAGGTAAGCAGCTTGTGGAGCATCGGGATCTGGGGATCTGGAGAAAGTAGACAAGTATCATTGTTTACCATGTGACGTATATACAGTAGTCTCGATATCTCCTATATAATGTAATGTGGGGGAAATAAGTATTTGATCTCTTGCTGATTTTGTAAGTTTGCCCACTGACAAAGACATGAGCAGTGTATAATGTTAAGGGTAGGTTAATTTTAATTGTGAGAATGAGAATTGTGCAATGACTGACACATCTAAATACGTCAGTCTGTTTCTCATATGTGATGTTTATACAGCAGTCTCTTTGTCTCATATGTGATGTTTATACAACAGTCTGTGTCTCCTATGTGATGTGTATACTGTATATAGCAGTCTAAGTTTCTCCTATTTATGATTAAATAGCAGTCTCAGTGTCTGCTATGTGATGTATATACAGCAGTCTCAGTGTCTCTTATGTGATGTGTATATACAGCAGTCTCTATGTCCCCTGTGCAATGTATAAACAGTGGTCTCAGTGTCTCCTGTGTGATGTATATCAGATGCAGTAGGGAGATGGGAGAAAGTTCCACAAAGTCACCTATCACTGCAGCCTCCACCAGTCGGGCCTTTATGACAGAGTGGCCTGACAGAAGCCTCTCCTCAGTGCAAGACGTATGAAAGCCGCATAGATTGTGCTAAAAAACACATGAAGGATCCCAGACTATGAGGAATAAGAAAATCTGGTCTGATGAGATGAAGATAGAACTTTTTGGTGATAATTCTAAGTGGTGGAGAAACCAGGCACCGCTCATCACCTGCCCAATACAATCCCAACAGTGAGACATGGTGGTGGCAGCATTATACTATGGGGGTGTTTTTCAGCTACAGGGACAGGACGACTGGTTGCAATTGAAGTAAACATGAATGCGGCCAAGTACAGAGATATCCTGGATGAAAACCTCTTCCAAAATGTTCGGTTTCAAATAAAGTTTTATTGGGGTTAATTTGGTAACAAACACAGAAGGGGTTAGACATTAACAAGTAATGTGGGGGGTTTAGTTGTGAAATGACACGTCCATGGATATAGGGGGTGTATACACAGGAATAACAACAATAAAAATATCAATAAAACAAGAACATAAGAGAAAAAATAATTAATAACAGGAAAAAACTGGAGAGAGAAAAAGAAGGGTAAGTATGCAAATAATGTCTTGATTCTATGTCGAGACTAGACAGGTAATAAAAAAAAAGGTGGGGGGGAGGGTAATCCAACCATCATGTGAGGTGTTACCTGGAGGGATTTGATAAGTCGGTTCTTTCCTGAGAGCAGATTAATGTTGACGTTAAAGAGGACCTGTCACCCCCCAAAGATTTCTAAAGGTAGCACTGAATGCAGCATGTATGTTGCATTCAGACAAGGGGTCCCCCATGCCTTTTAAAAAGTCAGGAGGGCATTACCAGATCCATGACTCAGCTCCTTCCCGGGGGCTATTCCCGCTCCCTGCTCTGTGCCTGCGTCTCCCTGTGCTACCTCACACTGGAGCAGAGCGAAGTGTTGCTACTGTCGGCCCCGTGCTCCTGACCCGCCTCCCGCCCTGATGTCAGCACTTGTTCCCGCCCTGCTCCGTGTTATACATGGAGCAGGGCGGGAATAATTGCTGCTGTCTGGGCGGGAGATGCAGGCACAGAGCAGGGGGCGGGAATAGCCCCCGGGAAGGAGCTGGCTCATGGATCTGGTAATACCCTCCTGACTTTGTTGTACACATTTTAAAAGGCTGCATTTAATAATTAAAACATCAGAAACACTTGGGGGACCCCTTGTCTGAATGCAACATACATGCTGCATTCAGTGCTACCTTTAGATTGAAATCTTTGGGGGGAGGGGTAACAGGTCCTCTTTAATTCTTTATCTATTATGTGTACCTATGGTTACTCCAAAGTGTTAGTAGTGGATTTCATCATGTCTATGTGGCCTATTGGGTTAGATTCGGACTTGGCTGAAGGGTCACCTTTCAACAAGACAATGACCCTAAGCCTACAGGTAAAATAACAAAGGAGCGGAGCGGCTTCACCACAACTCTGTGACCATTCCTGACCGGCCCCGCGAGAGCCCTGACCTAAACCCAATGGAGCATCTCTGGAGAGACCTGAACATAGCTATCCACCAATGTTCACCATCCAACCTGACAGAACTGGAGAGGATCTGCAAGGAAGAATGAGAGGATCCCCAAATCCAGGGGGAAACACTGCATCATTCCCAAGAAGACTCATGGCTGTACCAGCTCAAAAGGTGCAAATACTCAATACTGAGCAAAGGGGCTGAATACTTATCATCAATACTGAGCAAAGGGTCTGAATACTTATCATCAATACTGAGCAAAGGTCTGAATACTTATCATCAATACTGAGCAAAGGGGCTGAATACTTATCATCAATACTGAGCAAAGGGGCTGAATACTTATCATCAATACTGAGCAAAGGGCTGAATACTTATCACCAATACTGAGCAAAGGGCTGAATACTTATCATCATATGAGCAAAGGCTGAATACTATCACATATGAGCAAAGGGGCTGAATACTTATCATCAATACTGAGCAAAGGGCTGAATACTTATCATCAATACTGAGCAAAGGGGCTGAATACTTATCACCAATACTGAGCAAAGGGGCTGAATACTTATCATCAATACTGAGCAAAGGGGCTGAATACTTATCATCAATACTGAGCAAAGGTCTGAATACTTATCACCAATACTGAGCAAAGGGGCTGAATACTTATCATCAATACTGAGCAAAGGGTCTGAATACTTATGACGATGGGATATTTTAGTCTTTTTTTTTAATAAATTTGCACAAATTTTTATTTTTTTCAGTCAAGACAGGATGCAGAGTGCACATTAATGAGAAAAAAATGAACTTTTTTGAATTTACCAAATGGCTGCAATGAAACAAAAAGTGAAAAATTTAAAGGGGTCTGAATACTTTCAGTGCCCACTGTATAAAGCAGTCTGAATGTCTTCTATGTGTTGTATATACAGTACAGACCAAAAGCTTGGACACACCTCATTCAAAGAGTTTTCTGTATTTTCATGACTATGAAAATTGTAGATTCACACTGAAGGCATCAAGACTATGAATTAACACATGTGGAATTATATACTTAACAAAAAAGTGTGAAACAACTGAAAATATGTCTTATATTCTAGGTTCTTCAAAGTAGCCACCTTTTGCTTTGATTACGGCTTTGCACACTCTTGGCATTCTCTTGATGAGCTTCAAGAGGTAGTCACCGGAAATGGTCTTCCAACAGTCTTGAAGGAGTTCCCAGAGATGCTTAGCACTTGTTGGCCCTTTTGCCTTTACTCTGCGGTCCAGTTCACCCCAAAGCATCTCAATTGTGTTCAGGTCTGGTGACTGTGGAGGCCAGGTCATCTGGTGTAACACCCCATCACCATCACACCTCCTCCTCCATGCTTCATGGTGGGAACCAGGCATGTAGAGTCCATTCATTCACCTTTTCTGCGTCGCACAAAGACACAGTGGTTGGAACCAAAGATCTCAAATTTGGACTCATCTGACCAAAGCACAGATTTCCACTGGTCTAATGTCCATTCCTTGTGTTCTTTAGCCCAAACAAGTCTCTTCTGCTTGTTGCCTGTCCTTAGCAGTGGTTTCCTAGCAGCTATATTACCATGAAGGCCTGCTGCACAAAGTCTCCTCTTAACAGTTGTTGTAGAGATGTGTCTGCTGCTTAAACTCTGTGTGGCATTGACCTGGTCTCTAATCTGAGCTGCTGTTAACCTGTGATTTCTGAGGCTGGTGACTCGGATGAACTTATCCTCCGCAGCAGAGGTGACTCTAGGTCTTCCTTTCCTGGGGCGGTCCTCATGTGAGCCAGTTTCTTTGTAGCACTTGATGGTTTTTGCAACTGCACTTGGGGACACTCTCAAAGTTTTCCCAATTTTTCGGACTGACTGACCTTCATTTCTTAACGTAATGATGGCCACTCGTTTTTCTTTACTTAGCTGCTTTTTTCGTGCCATAATACAAATTCTAACAGTCTATTCAGTAGGACTATCAGCTGTTTATCCACCAGACTTCTGCATAACACAACTGATGATCCCAACCCCATTTATAAGGCAAGAAATCCCACTTATTAAACCTGACAGGGCACACTTGTGAAGTGGAAACCATTTCCTGTGACTATCTCTAGAAGCTCATCAAGAGAATGTGAAGAGTGTGCAAAGCAGTAATCAAAGCAAAAGGTGGCTACTTTGAAGAACCTAGAATATAAGACATATTTTCAGTTGTTTCACACTTTTTTGTTAAGTATATAATTCCACATGTGTTAATTCATAGTTTTGATGCCTTCAGTGTGAATCTACAATTTTCAGAGTCATGAAAATACAGAAAACTCTTTGAATGAGAAGGTGTGTCCAAACTTTTTGTCTGTACTCTACAGCAGTCTCTGTGTATCCTGTGTGATGTATAAACAGTAGTCTCAATGTCTCTTATATGATGTATACTGCAGATCTCCCTCTGCTTGGGTTCTATACAGTATGTGATGTGAGCAGTGATGAATTTCCCTCTGTAAGAAAATCTGCAGTGTAATATACATCTTTGCTCAGAACTTACTGCTTCTAGCTCTTTAGAAAACTTATCATTACAAATAGCTGACAACGTTCCAGACCGACGCAAACCTGGTAAAGCAGTTGTGAGAGGCAACATTATCAATACCATCCAGCATCATCAATACCATCCAGCATCATCAATACCATCCAGCATCATCAATACCATCCAGCATCATCAATACCATCCAGCATCATCAATACCATACAGCATCATCAATACCATCCAGCATCATCAATACCATCCACCATCATTAATACTATCCAGCACCATCACTACTATCCAGCATCATCAATACCATCCACCATCATCAATATCTTCCAACATTATCTATACCATCCACCATCATCACTACCATCCACCATCATCAATACCATCCACCATCATCAATACCTTCCACCATCATCAATACCATCCAGCATCATCAATACCATCCAGCATCATCAATACCATCCAGCATCATCAATACCATCCAGCATCATCAATACCATCCAGCATCATCAATACCATACAGCATCATCAATACCATCCAGCATCATCAATACCATCCACCATCATTAATACTATCCAGCACCATCACTACTATCCAGCATCATCAATACCATCCACCATCATCAATATCTTCCAACATTATCTATACCATCCACCATCATCACTACCATCCACCATCATCAATACCATCCACCATCATCAATACCTTCCACCATCATCAATACCATCCACTATCATCAATACCATCCAGCATCATCAATACCATCCACCATCATCAATAGCATCCACCATCATCAATACCATCCAGCACCATCAATACTATCCAGCATCATCAATACCATCCAGCATCATCAATACTATCCAACATCATCAATACTATCCAGCATCATCAATACCATCCAGCATCATCAATACCATCCAGCATCATCAATACCATCCACCATCATCAATACCATCCACCATCATCAATACTATCCAGCATCATCAATACCATCCACCATCAGCAATACCATCCACCATCATCAATACTATCCAGCATCATCAATACCATCCACCATCATCAATACTATCCAGCACCATCAATACCATCCACCATCATCACTACTATCCAGCACCATCAATACCATCAAGCATCATCAATACCATCCACCATCATCAAAACCGTCCAGCATCATCAATACCATCCAGCATCATCAATACCCCCCAGCATCATTGATACCATCCACCATCATAGATATCATCCACCATCATGGATACCATCCATCATAATCGATGCCATCCAGCATTATCAATATCATCCAGCATCATCAATATCATCCATCATCCCTGATATTATCCAGCATCCGCAACACAATCCATCATCATCGATACCATCCACCATCATAGATACAATCCAGCATCATCGATACCAGGGTTTTTGACAACTCACAGCTGACATCAACCTCATATATTACCCCGATTGCCACTGCACCAGGGCAATCGGGATGAGCAGGGTAAAGCGCCACAATTGGTGCATCTAATGGATGCGCCAATTGTGAAATGGCTGCTATTTTTAATCTCCCGAGTATACAATAACCGTGGACTGCCCCATTCTGAGAATACCAGCCCCCAGCAGTGTGCTTTATATGTGCCGGATGTCAAAAATATGCAGGAGCCCACATAGTTTTTCTAAATTATTTATTTAAATAATGAAAATGGCCTGGAGGAGCCTTTGTTTTTTGGTAACAATAAAGCACACAGCTGGAGGCTGCAGCCCGCAGCTGTCTATTTTACTTGTACTGGTTATCACAAATAGGTGGGGTCTGCACATTATATTTTTTTTCACTGCGCTTGCTAATCACAGTAATGCCAGTAGATGGTTACGTCATTACTTTGATTGACAGGCCATCCCTCCATGTTTAGTGGCTGAAAATCAGGCGCCAGATATATGGGGAGGGAACTTTAAACTCAAGAGGCGAATACCAAAATACTCGAGGAGTAATGAATTCCCTGAATAACTTTATATTCATGTGAGAAATGAATAATGCAGAATATATTTGCTCATCACTAGTGGGTATCTGTCCCTCTGGATCTCCGCTCGTCACAATGTTATGGCATTCTAAAGTTAAATAACACAATATTACGATAAGAATACCCCTTTAACATGCTCTATGTAAAACCAAACACGGAAATGATCCAAGAACTCACCTCTTTTCCGTTACTTTTCCATACTATGTCTTGTGATCCAATCGTAAATTCCAGACCCTCCAGGGAGCTCAACCAATACATTCCCACTGTGTTCAAATCCAAGGTATTGTGATTCAAAACGGTATTATAGATGATATAAAGGGAATCTTGGTCGCCTTTGTCGTTGAAACATCTACCGGTTATCCCTCGCTTATTAGGACAGGTTATTGTTTTTAAATAATTGTGCACCTTCTGCAAAAAGATGAAGATTACGTCAAACATGGTGATGTGCCCATGACAAGAGATGATCATTAGAAAGCAGCGTCATACGTCACTTCATGGAGGAATTGTGTCCATCTATTTCTTTGCTATAGAAAACTCCACTATAGAGAATGTTTTTTGCAACAGTATTATATTTTATGCTCTGCAGTGAGATTTACCTTTAATTTTTTGCCATTTCTGACAATTGTTGGATCATGGCCGTTCACTGCTGAGACGCTACTTAAACCTCAACCCCAACACAAGATCCTTCTCATATAGTATCAGTGACACAACGACTATGGTGCCATCTCACAGAACCAATGATGTCAGCAGAGAGAAGGACCTGGCAATTACAAGTATATGTTCAGCTGTAAAGGAGTACTTTATTCTATTTCCCTCTCTATTAACAAGTAGTAATGTGTATGTAGAGAGTGCATTGCGACACCCATCAGTCGTCTTCTGCAATGTCCAGTGTATCTCCAGTCCACTCCAGTGATACACGACCACATCTGTTATGCATGTACATATTCCAACACACGTAAAAAGACACAAAAGCCTATCTCCATGCCTTACCAACACCTGCTGGTTCCGGTACAAACTAATATCTCTAGCTGCCCAGCCCCCTAATGATTACTGCACAGGCTGGAATATTAGAATCCCAAAGCCCAGACCTGCCTGACTAAGAAGCCGTCAGGTTGTATTAGGTACCTCCTAAGGAACCTCATGGAGGAGCCACTACGCACCACTAAACAAGGTAGGGAAAGTGTACAGAGATAGGCCAGAAGCCAATGTGAGGTAACATAAAACATGTGCACAAGTGGAAACAGGAGAATTAATTAATGCAAAGCAAGTGTAACCTACCACAACCTAACAGCAAACAAGGAAGGTGCAGGTAAGACTAATGAGAGAGGACAATGCAATACAAAACTGGTCTTTGTCTAACAGGTAAATCCCTTGTAGCGGGGCTGGTATTCCTTAGCAGAAACCACTTTGGAATTGTCTCCATCTCTCCAAGCAGCATGTCTAGAACGCTGTTGTATGTTGCTGTTACTGGTATCTGGGTGTGGTGTGTTGTCAGTATGCTGATGTTCAGGATTATTCTCTTGCTGGTTCTGGGAAGAATTGGGTTACTCATGTGTTTCTACTTCCCTGTGATTGCACTGTTACTTAACTTAGCAGCATTCCCTAGAATTCTGCTAATTGTTTATCTTGTCTAAAAGTGCATGTGCCCTGCTCTCCTGTGTCTTTTCTGATCTTCTGTCCTCTGACCCGGACTGCTGCTTGACTTCTCTTTTGCCTTTTGACCCCTGGACCATGACCTGTTTAAGTCTCTGTTACATCGTAATCTCCTGGAATACCTGACCCTGGACCTTTATATGACCATGTCTCTGTCTACTCCCGGTATATTGTGAACTCTCCTGTAACTGACCCCAGATTACCTTACCACTCTGCTTCCTCTAGTCCTGTAAGTGGTGACTGTGTCACAACCTTGTTTTGGTAGTGACTAGCTTCACAGTCTGTATCACAATCTTGCTGTTGTAGTGACTGGCATCACAGAATTAAATATAGCCAACACAAAATGGCTGAAATAGATGAGTATAAATGGCTCCACCTGGAATGTGATAGGCCAGAGAAAATTAATAATAGAAAAAAGAGGCTAACTGCACACCATATGAAGAGAAGCAAGATTTAAAGGAAAAAGAGCATCGGCATCAGGACAGGGACTGTCTGGACTATGGCTCAGCAATGAAGGAAACCAATGATGCAGTACTGGGTCATCGGATTGAGTCCTGAGGCATGACACGTGACTTACAGAGTCATTCTGTGTCTACTGTGTGGACCAGAAGTCGCTTTTTGAATTTAATCTATAAAACTCAGAACAATGATAGACAACATCAATATTATAAACTTACACCAAAACAGTAATTTCTGCTCTGCACAGTAGACGCTGTGAGATCTGGCAGGTCACAAATGTGGTCACGTGGTGCAGGAACGCCACTGAAAACAGCAAAAGAGTATTGTAATGTAGTCTTTGCATTCAGTACACATTACTAATTACTAGCAGATGAGAGAATAAAAAAGATCATCAGAATTTTTTTAAGTGACCCAAAACTCAATTAATTGCTTTTCCCTGTACAGTACAATTAATTATCCGACTGCTGTCTCTCCCAAGTCCCAGCCGACTGAGAGATCCTGTGCTTGCCATGAAAGTGGATTAGCGAAGGATCTTCCATGGTAACCTGATGTGCCTGGATCCTCCTCTGCCTCCACATCATCTTCTGCCTCCGTACAGGTTAGTCTGTTGGGCTCGGCCAATGTTAGTTTACTTGTATAGGGGCGTTTTGTGAGCGGATAGATCAGATATCTCAAGAAGAACTAATCAATGACAGATGTAATCTTCTCTCTATCCACTTCTCAGTTACTATCATCAGTGCAGGAGGAGGAGGTAATAATCGCTCATTAAGGAGTCATTCTCCTGAAATAAGTAAACATTAGTACACTAGACTAAAGGCCCCGTCACACACACTATGATATTGTTAACAATATCGTTGCAACGTCACCGGGTTTGTGACTTTGAAACAACATCGTTGCGTGTGACACGTATCAACCACCAACGATAAGTTCATTGATCCTTGATCGTGGAAGAATGACCAGGACCATTTTTGTATCGTTGGTCTCCGCGGGTCTCCATTGGGCGGCCTGCATCGGTGTGTGTGATATCGGGAGACCAATGATCAATGACCTCCCAGCGCCGCACAGCACATGCTGGGAGCTAGTAACCAGGGTAAATGGTGGGTAACTAAGCGCAGCACTCTGCTTAGTTACCCCATGTTTACCCTGGTTACCAGCGTTCTTGCTGGTCGCTGATCACTGGTGAGTCTGCCTGTTTGACAGCTCACCAGCAATCAGAAAACAATGTCCCAGCGGCCCCCATTGTTGGTCAGATCGCTTGGACATCGTAGTGTGTGATGGGGCCTTTATGTTGGTTGAAACCACAAAGGTCAAAATGTTCAACTGACAGTCAATTGTTCTTGGATCCGGAACAAATATCGACCAGACATGTCAGACTGCTGATCCGCAGCTGACAACAATGAAAAAACTTTCTAATTAGGCTTTTCTCATAGGAGACTGTAAGTGCATGAGCACTGCTGTGTATGGGAGAGATGGCCAAATGATCAACAGAAGCATTTATTAAGTACTAGATGGGTGCCCGATGTTGTATTGGGAAGGCGGTGGTGTAACGAAGGGGGCGAGCTCATGTGGCAGTGGTGTCCCTGTTGATATCATGATGGGGCAAGCTTTATGGCATTGGGGGAGGGCTCATGCGGCAGTGGTGTCATTGTTGATGTCACGATGGGGGCAGCTCTTTGGTGCCGCGAACAGGCTCATGTGAGTAGCATAAATTATTTTGAGACTGGTGAGGATGGGGGCAGGTTCTGGGGAGAGTTCGTAACTGATGCCACAACCATGTCTGTTCACCCTGTCATGCGCAGTAGCCAACTGGGTGTATAAACATGGCGTGGGCTTGCGCATTTAGAAGGGGTCTGGCGTTGCAATGGGGGCGGACACTGAGGCAGCAGCACAGCAACATTGTCGGCAATGGAGGAGGACCCGGAGGGCATCAGTAGCATGTGGCGCTACTGGGAGTACTGCATAGTGTGTCCCATGCACTGCGCCGTTTAGCCAGCAGCCGCCATCTTGGCATAACCATCACTTGAGTGGGCCAATATGGTGGCAGCAAGGTTTATTTTTATTTCAAATGGCTAATCAGGAGGTGGTCTGCTGGCCAATCAAGTGCTGACATCCAGATGCCAAGGTAATTATGTAAGTACATCCCTCAATCCAGTGACAAATTTAAAGCCAATTGCATCCGTTCTTTTGACTAAATGATAATGCTAATACTCCTTCTACGTCCTCGTAAAACAAATTGATTACCATACATTGTCATCCCAAGAAAAAGAGAAAAGCGACCATAGATCTTAGAGCTACCAGAACAATGACCTGATGTGGAACTAAATAGAGGCAAAGCTTTCTACCATTATCTATGTGAACCATCACTTTATACATTTGAATTTACTTTAGGGAAATTCATTATTGTTATGCTTTTGTAATTTCCTTTCCTTCTTTCAAAAGCCATCATTTCGGCCACTTAGCCATATGAGGGTAGTTCTTTGTGGGAAGAATTGTACATTTGACACAGGGTGCTTGCACATTGCATTCTGCTGCACGTTCAGTAGACCCGTCGAGGCTTACATCCATGGGGCCATTAACTTTAATGGTGCAGACAGAGTTAGCATGTGTTCTGTTTTGCACCATTTTCGGGAGTATACGTTTTCTGCAGGCGGACACCTGAACATTGTAGACTGCATTAGGGTGTCCGCCTGCAGAAAATGTATACTCCTGAAAATAGTGCAAGACAGCGCACATGCCAACTCTGTCTGTCCCATTAAAGTTAATGGCCCCAATGGCGCATAACTCCGAAGCCTGTTTTTGGACGTAAGCCACGACGGGACCACCGAATGTGCAGCAGAATACAATTATTTCACCATATAATGTACTAACTATTGGAGAAAAAAATTTCAAGTGGGGTGAAATGCTGAGAAATCTGCAATTCTGCCTTTGGTTTTTGGGCTTTGTGTTTTCAGGGTTCATTATATGATAAAAATGACCTCGACCCCTGATCTTCCAAATCAGCATGATTACGGCGATACCAAGTTTGTTTATTTTTATTTTTATTTAAATGGTGTAAAAATATAGACTTTGTATCAAAATGTTGTTTTCTGTTCTCATTGTCTTGAGACCAATAACATCTTCACTCTTCCAAAAATGGAGGACTCACTTTTTTGTAGTTTGATACTATTTTGGGGTTTGAATGTCTTTCTGATCATATTTTATGATATTGTAGGGGGTTGATTTAATTTTTTTTATAATTTACCGTAGTTTTTTGTCAGCATAGAGTAAATAATTTAATCCACTGATTAACATGAAGAGAAATCGTGGTTTATTAAATGTCATGTCCCATGAATGGGAATGATTCATTGTCATGTGTGTGCTATGTTTTGCATTTTTCTCTGTTGCTAGGCGGATGTACTGCCCTTGGTATTTTGTCCCCTTCCTCTCCCTGTAGCTCTGTGACATCAGTCTGAGGCTAGGGTCACATCTACGTTTGTATTTTGTAAACCTGATCCGGTTTTGAGCTTTCAAAAAGCTCAAAACCAGATCAAGAAACGCTCCTCATAGGAGCCAATGCTAAACACTGGATTGCTTCACAAGCCATCCGGTGGCCGTGTCCGGCACTGCTGCCTGCGTTAAAAATCATGCAGGCTGTAGTGTTCGGAGCGGTTTAAGCTTCCGCACTGCAGTAACCGGATTGCTCAGGATGTGTAATCCTGAGCAATGCGGCCACCGCATAGTTTGTTCATCCCTGCTGCTGCTGCAGGGATGAGCAAACTGTTCTCTGTCTATTAAAATGATAAATTAAACAAATAAACGATTGATTAATGTCTCTAGGGGGGCTTAGTCCCCTAGAGACCGTACGCCCACTCAGGTGGGCTTCTCCTGCAATGTCCAAATGCGACGGGCTCCTCATAGCTCCGCGCATTACCCCCAAACTCCCCCCCCGTATCTATATAGATTGGTCCCTGCACCCCTCTTTTCTAGCTATCCCTTTTTGTGACCAAACCTAAGTATTAAAGTAAAGAATTGAACCTATAGTAACGTGTTGTTCCAGTTTCATTTTGAAGCCATAGGCGGGGCTGTGTGCTGCCTCCGCCCGCTAATTAATTATGCCCGCCCCCTCTGGCCTTGCTTCTGTGTTGAGAGGGAGGCTGTGTCATGAAATGGGCGGGGCTAACTGTATGACACAATGTTAGCCCTGCCCCTTTCATTACGCGGCCTCCCTCTCAACACAGAAGCAAGGCCAGAGGGGGCGGGCATAATTAATTAGCAGGCGGAGGCAGCAGCATACAGCCCCGCCTATGGCTTCAAAAGGAAACTGGAAGAACACGTAACTATGAGCTCAATTCTTTACTTTAAGTTTGCAGGTTAAGGCCAGCACCACCGCTCCCTCCGTGTGTCTGTCAGTTCCAGCAGCCCTCCAGGATCCCCTGGGACCTCTCATGCAGATCCCACACACTGTGAGCCTCTATTCCTGGTGCACACTTCCTCCACACAGCGATATGTCACTTCCAGTTTAGAAAAAGAGCAGCGCTGCACACAGGATAAAAGCGCTCATTCCATTTAATGCATCACAGGGGTGTTACAGGTGGGGGTGCAAAGGAAGGAGGTCCGGGTAGCCCTGATGGTACAACGAACGTTTCGTGCTCAGCTGGCGCTTCATCCTTGGAGGATTGTACCCGCAGAAGCACCAGCTGAGCGCGAAACGTTCGTTGTACCATCGGGGCTACCCGGTCCTCCTTCCTTTGCACCCCCACCTGTAACACCCCTGTCCTGTGATGCATTAAATGGAATGAGCACTTTTATCCTGTGTGCAGCCCTGCTCTTTTTCTAAACTGGAAGTCAATTCTTTACTTTAATACTTAGTTTTGGTCACAAAAAGGGATAGCTAGAAAAGAGGGGTGCAGGGACCCCTCTATATCAATACGGGGGGGTGAGTTTGGGGGTCATACGCGGAGCTATGAGGAGCCTGTCGCATTTGGACATTGCAGGATAAGCCCACCTGAGTGGGCGTACGGTCTCTAGGGGGACTAAGCCCCCCCTAGAGACATTAATCAATCATTTATTTATTAAATTTATCATTTTAATAGACAGAGAACAGTTTGCTCATCCCTGCAGCAGCAGGGATGAGCAAACTATCCAGTAGCCGCATTGCTCAGGATTACACATCCTGATTACACATCCTGAGCAATCCGGTTACTGGAGTGCGGTATTCTGCACACATTTTTCCAAATAAATGTGTGTAAAGGCAATTGCGTTCACCGCATCCAGATCTGGATGCAGTGAACGCAATTGCCTGCCCAAATGTGACCCTAGCCTTACTCCTCTCTTTTTCCCCATGTAATCTTCCTGCAGCCAGTTTAGGATTTACACATGTTTATTGCTCTGATGAATCACTCTTTTTACCTGCTGCATTGTTCTTCAATTCAGTGAAAATCATCTCCATTTCTCCTGGATTATTATTATAAATCAGTGTGGTTGAGTTGAACTATCTGAAGATGCTTGCATGTGAGTACAACAGTCAATATGAATATCAGTCAGAATGACACTTCAGGCATCTATACTTGCAGTTCATTGAACAGCCAGAATATTAAACTTTGATAAATAAATAATCTGTGGATTCTAGAAATCATTGCCACTTAAAATATCAATATTATACACCCATGATATATAGTACTATAACGTGACTCTGTCAGTGGTCGCTAACAGCTTTAAAAATGGTTATGAGGAAACGGGTTAGTGCAAGCTACTCTGTTTAGCAGATCCCAGGAGGTGCCCCAGACTTCACCGTTTATTCCTAATCCAGGGATCCTTGGAGTCATCTGCTAGCTGATGGTGCAGGCTGGCAGGAGTGGTCAGGTCAATAGGTAAAGCTGGTTTCACATTACTGCTTTTTAGAATCGGGGGAATGTGAGTAAAACCTGCATCCCCCTGATCCACCTGCAATTGTAAAACCTGATGTAACTGGGTGCACCCGCACCGGTATTATCACTGATCCATCTATCTCACGTCTCACTGATTAGCCATAATACCAGTGCGTGAGCATCCAAGTTGCATCAGGTTGTGTTTGTTTTTTAGACAGGTCCAGTGGAAAATGAGATGCCCCCAGTGGGCGTGTAATTTAAAACTGTATTCTGTGCATGCTCAGTAAAAAAACCCAGATCTGGTGTCTGGATCCAGCAGGATCTGGATTCTACTGGACCTGGATTCCATAGAGAACCATTATAATTTAACCCACATTGCCACGGATCCAGGTGTTCACAGTTTTTAAATGGTTTCCAAAAACGTTACAAACTGCATTTTTGGTTTTAGTTAAAAACCGTGGCCACCCGGATCAGGTAGAACTGTAATGAACTGGATGCACCCGCAAGTTCCTGCAGCCCCATTGCAACTCAATAGGTGCATCTGGTTTAGCTGGGTTCACACAGATTCTAAAAACCGGTAGTGTGAAAGCAGCCTAAGATTACGTTCAGTAAACGAGCTGCAGTCAGACATCTGGTTTAGGCGGCCGTCACACGGGACGATTTCTTGCCCGATATCGTTTAAGCGATCTCCTTTTTTATCGCTTAAGCGATATCGGGCAAGAAATCGTTGCATGTAATCAAGCGATTTACGATGTGAAATCGCTTGATCGTGACATCGCTGATCTGAGCTCCGGAGCTCAGATCTAGCGATGAACAATGCCACGATCTGCTTCATCGTGGTGTATAACACCACGATGAACGATCTCCCAGCGGCAGAGCCTATGCTGGGAGATGGTAACTATGGTACACGTCGGGTAACTAAGCAACGCGCGGCGCCTAGTTACCCGATGTGTACCATAGTTACCAGCAAGATCGCGGATCCACATCGCTGGTGAGTCTGTCTGTGTGACATCTCACCAGCGATGTGAGCGATATTGTAAGCGATCGCGCGTGCACGTGATCGCTTACAATATCGCTAGAGATATCTCAGCGTGTGACGGCCGCCTTAGCTGGATTTGCACAGATTCTAAAAACTGGTAGTGTGAAAGCAGCCTAAGAGCAAGTTCAGTAAACTACCTGCAGTCAGACATCTGGGACACAAGATAAGAAGCAGGAGCTGAAACTATGGGACTGAGCCAGAGAAGACAAAAGTTATGTGTGGCAGCACCTAGCCATAAACTGGGGATATTAGTAGGGTTTGTGCTGTCACATTGGCCAATGCAGGGAGTTGATTACTCCAGCGCACACCTATACTGTCAGACTGGACTGCACTACAGGTCCCAGCCAGTCTAGTCTCAGTGTCTGGACAGAGCCTGCATTGTCCAGAGTGTCTGGTCTCGATGTCTCCTCCACCACTTGCACCACTAGCAAATGAATACAGCGGTCCCTGGTGACAGGAACATGTCCTGAATGAGATGTGACCACTACATTGTTCAGCCAATTTGTAGGATAACGTCAACCACCTCTTTCTCCGTAGATTTACCTTGTGCGGGTCTAGAGATTGATGACCATGAGAAGTGTCCATATCATGTAAGGCGTTACCCAAGTACTTGATAGCAGAAATTATTTGTAAATAATTTCTGCCAGATTGAAATAGCGGGATATCTTGTATTTTTTCTGTTCCGTTACATTTGTGAAGAGAGATTTTATACAGTTTTGCAAACATTTGATCCTTCCTCATATTTCCTGATGAGCAACGAAACTCTGTAATCCAGAAATCTGTCAGGATCATGTCATTGGGATTTTTCAAGGAATGAAAAGTTTTGAAGTAATTTTCTATAATTATATAATCATTTATATTTAGGTCAAATAATAAACTAAGATTGAACATTTGTGGAAAAAGTAGAAGACGTGTAATATGTGGAGCGAGGGTGGGAGTAAGAATCACGGTCCGGTCCTGCATTGTATCCTGAATCTTCAAAAATAAATATTGAATTATAAAAGAAAAAGTTCCACAAATTATAACAATCCGGGCAGATGACTTCTTTATCATCTCATTGGTTCTATCCATATAATATTTATCCAGATAAGTCTGCGTATTAGCCTTTATGGTAAAGTCCGCACAGATCTCATGACTGGTGAGAAGGTTGGTCAGTAAGTTTGTCTCTCTATCTCCTGCTTCATCATCGGAGCTTATGATTCCAACCCAGGTCCATCCAAAGTAGAGCAGAAAATGACAAATGATGGAATAAGTTGTGTAATCATTGGGGACGGTCCGGAAAAAAGTTGGGAACAGAGATCTGTCGTTTAACAATGTGTCTGTTGCCCCGTAACTGATCTGTATTATTACGAAAGAATAGTAGTCATTACCGTCATCTAGAAATGTGTTGAAAATGTGTTACATGTAGGCTTGGAGAAGACCCTGGTGGACCTATCTAGACTTTGAGAAGACTCTGGTGGCCCTATCGAGACCTGGAGAAGACCCTGGTGGACCTATCTTGGCTTGGAGAAGACTCTGGTGGAGCTACCTAGACTTTGAGAAGACTCTGGTGGACCTATCAAGACTTGTAGAAGACCCTGGTGGACCTGTTTAGGCTTGGATAAGACCCTGGTAGACGTATCTAGGCTTTGAGAAAACCCTGGATGACATATTTAGGTTTGGATAAGACCCTAGTGGCTCTATCTGTACTTGCAGAAGACCCCGGTGGACCTATCTAGGCTTGAAGAAGACTCTGGTGGAGCTATCTAGGATTTGAGAAAACCCTGGATGATGTATATAGGCTTGGATAAGTTCCTAGTGGCTTTATCTATGCTTGGAGAAGACCCCTGTGGACCTATCTAGGTGTGGTAAGATTCTGGTGGCGCTATCTAGACTTTGAGAAGACCCTGGTGGAGCTATCTAGACTTGGAGAAGACCCTGGTGAATCTATCTAGGCTTGGAGAAGACTCTGGTGGACATATAGTGGAAGAAATACTTATTTGATCCCTTGCTGATTTTGTAAGATTGCCCACTGACAAAGACATGAACAGTCTATAATTTTAAGGGTAGGTTAATTTTAACAGCGAATGAATATCAAAAATAAAATCTAGAAAATCACATTGTCTAAATTTCTAGTGCATCTCAATGAATTAGAATATCAATATCATATTGCCTTGTTTCAGGGCGTTTCTGTGGGCCCTGAAACACGTTGACTAATAAATCAATATTATACTTCAAAGACATACCGGTAGGATATTTAGATTGTGAGTGTGGTGCCCCTCCGGGTAAACTGCTACCAGAGGTACTGCACTTCTGCGGTTAGGAAGTGCAGTGCCCCTGTTCTTCAGGTGTCAGAATGGTATAGTTGAGCCCACAACAAAAACACACACGCAGTGACAGGCCCCTGGGACAATGGGTGGATACTGAGGGAGGACCCAGGCCACAAAAGGGGGACAGGACAACAGAGTAAAGGAGAGTCAGCCGTAGGAGACCGGAGGAGTAACATCAACTGACGAGGAGTGGTAGTCGGGAGTGTAGAGGCAGTGGGGTGCCGACTCCGATGGGCTGACGCTACACCACCATGCTCACCCACTGGAGGGAGAGAACTGACCAGTAGAGAGAAGAGAAGAGCCCTTGCGGTGTGGAGAAGTCAGCGAACGCTCGTATGCCCGAATCTGACGAGACAGTGGGTTTGGTGGATGAGACAAGGACCCGGCTCTGCAGACGGTGCGGAGGCTGCATGCCTGAGCTATAAACCCAGAGGTTGCAGACTTCTAACAGGAGCTATGGCCGAACACCCAACACATCTTGGGGAATGTGGCCGAACTAGGGAGCAGTCCATGGGAGAGTGACCTAATGGCGTCCGGGACATTACAAGCACCCGTGGCCACCGGTACTTGAGCTCTGTGCTGCGGAGAGTGTTGACAGCCTGGTGAGCAGAGTGACGATATGCTCGCTTCAGAGGAGAACTACTCCTTATAATGCTGAGAGAAGCGACCCACCAGAGACTGAGACACCGAGAAAGGAGAGTAGGGGCACCAACCATGGCTTGACTGTACCAAACCGGCTCTGGAGAAGGAGCAAACCGGAGACTGGTAGGAGCGTACCTGGCGGACATGTTTATCACCTGAGTAAAAGTAACGGAACTGCAGCTGTGGTGTGAGAGACTTTTATTTGCGGCGACCACCGGCTGCAGAGGCCGCCCGAAACACCGAGTGTACTGGTGACCAAGCGAGCACATCTGCCAAGGTACGAGCCGGGGGATACCACTCCACTGCCCTGGGGACTGCGCTCCGCCTGCGGGGTGCGGGACTATCTAAGCTGCTGGTCATCATCCCCAGAGGTTCTGCAGCAGTGAAGGCCCCCTGGTGGTGTCATGAATACCACTTTTTATCCCCTCAGACTTTCCCGAACATCACCCCTGTTTATTTAAATGACACTGCCAGGGTAACGGGACCGGGTATCGGCCCTTGTCTGTCCCCGTGAAAAGAACCGAGAAGTGAAGACGTGAGAACAACTAGTGAATGCCCGGTACCGAGTCTTCCCCGACCCTGGAGTCATGAGCCCAACGGGGACAGTGATGCAAATGTATGTAAAGTGCTATGAAAATAATAGCACTGTATAAAAGAATATATATATATATATCACAAAAAACGACAGCAGCACTCCAATCCAAGATCTTCAAAAGCCTTCAATCAGGCTTACAGGGCGACCTGCGACGTTTCAGTCACCAAGTGACTTTTGTCTAACCAGGCTAGACAAAAGTCACTTGGTGACTGAAACGTCGCAGGTCGCCCTGTAGGCCTGATTAAAGGCTTTTGAAGATCTTGGATTGGAGTGCTGCTGTCGTTTTTTGTGATATATTTAGCAAGGATTGGATTGCTTGACAGATTTTGCACCCAGTTTTTTGGTGCTGCTCAGAGTTTTCTTTATTATATACTAGAAAATAGGCCCGATGCTATTGCATCGGGAGTGCGTAGAAATGAACAGGTACCGTAGAAATAGCCGCTGAATAGTACAGTCCTCTCTTCAGAAACGATGGTGTTGTTGCAGGATTTATATGGTGACTCACTGGTTAACACTATATGGTGGTTCAGTGGTTAGCATTGTATATGGTGGCTTAGTGGTTAGCAGAATATATGGTGGCTCAGTGGTTAGCACTATACGGTGGCTCAGTGGTTAGCACTGTATACGGTGGCTGAGTGGTTAGCACTGTATACGGTGGCTCAGTGGTTAGCACTGTATATGGTGGCTCAGTGGTTAGCACTGTATATGGTGGCTCAGTGGTTAGCACTGTATATGGTGGCTTAGTGGTTAGCACTGTATATGGTGGCTCAGTGGTTAGCACTGTATATGGTGGCTCAGTGGTTAGCACTGTATATGGTGGCTTAGTGGTTAGCACTGTATACGGTGGCTGAGTGGTTAGCACTGTATACGGTGGCTCAGTGGTTAGCACTGTATATGGTGGCTCAGTGGTTAGCACTGTATATGGTGGCTCAGTGGTTAGCACTGTATATGGTGGCTTAGTGGTTAGCACTGTATATGGTGGCTCAGTGGTTAGCACTGTATATGGTGGCTCAGTGGTTAGCACTGTATATGGTGGCTTAGTGGTTAGCACTGTATATTGTGGCTCAGTGGTTAGCATTGTATATGGTGGCTTAGTGGTTAGCAGAATATATGGTGGCTCAGTGGTTAGCACTGTATACAGTGGCTCAGTGGTTAGCACTGTATGGTGGCTCAGTGGTTAGCACTGTATACGGTGGCTCAGTGGTTAGCACTGTATATGGTGGCTCAGTGGTTAGCACTGTATATGGTGGCTCAGTGGGTAGCACTGTATATGGTGGCTCAGTGGTTAGCACTGTATATGGTGGCTCAGTGGTTAGCACTGTATATGGTGGCTCAGTGGTTAGCACTGTATATGGTGGCTTAGTGGTTAGCACTGTATATTGTGGCTCAGTGGTTAGCACTGTATATTGTGGCTCAGTGGTTAGCACTGTATAGTGGCTCAGTGGTTAGCACTGTATATGGTGGCTCAGTGGTTAGCACTGTATATGGTGGCTCAGTGGTTAGCACTGTATATGGTGGCTCAGTGGTTAGCACTGTATATGGTGGCTCAGTGGTTAGCACTGTGTACGGAGGGTCAGTGGTTAGCACTGTATATGGTGGCTCAGTGGTTAGCACATTATATGGTGGCTCAGTGGTTAGCACATTATATGGTGGCTCAGTGGTTAGCACTGTATATGGTGGCTCAGTGGTTAGCATTGGATGGTGGCTGAGTGGTTAGCACTGTATATGGTGGCTCAGTGGTTAGGACATTATATGGTGGCTGAGTGGTTAGCACTGTATATGGTGGCTTAGTGGTTAGCACTGTATATGATGGCTCAGTGGTTAGCACTGTATGGTGGCAGAGTGGTTAGCACTGTATGGTGGCAGAGTGGTTAGCACTGTATATGGTGGCTCAGTGGTTAGCACTGTATATGATGGCTCAGTGGTTAGGACAGTATATGGTGGGTCAGTGGTTAGCACTGTATGGTGGGTCAGTGGTTAGGAGTGTATACAATGTCTCAGTAGTTAGCACTGTATTTGGTGGCTGAGTGGTTAGTTGTCCTCCCCTGTTCTCTGGCCCATCTTCCCCTGTTCTCTGCCCCGTGTTTCCCTGTTCTGTGCGGCGTCTTCCCCTGTTTTCTGGCCCTGTCCTCTACCAGTGTGTCCCGCCGTCTTGTGCTGCTGTCCTGTGCCCCTGTGCCCCCCTGTCCTATGCCCCCTTGTCGTCTGCCCATGTTCCTCTGTCCTCTGCCCCTGTGTCCTCCTGTCCTCTGCCCATGTCTTCCTGTCCTCTGCCCCTGTGTCTCCCTGTCCTCTGCCCCTGTGTCCTCCTGTCCTGTGCCCTGTGTCCCCCTGTCCTGTGTGCCCCTGTTCTGTGTCCCCCTGTCATCTCCCCCTGTCCTCTGCCCCGTGTGCCTGAGTCCTGTGGCCCTGTTCTGTGTCCCCCTGTCCAGTGTCCCCCTGTCCGGTGTCCCCCTGTCGGGTGTGCCCCTGTCCGGTGTGCCCCTGTCCGGTGTGGCCCTGTCCTGTGTGGCCCTGTCCTGTGTGGCTGTGTGTCCCTGTTCTATACCCGTTTGGTGTCCCCTTGTCCTCTGGGCCTGTTGTGTCCCTCTGTCCTGTGTCCCCCTGTCCTTTGCCCCTGTTGTGTCCCTCTGTGTCCTCCTGTCCTGTGTGTCCCTGTCCTCCACCCCTGTTCTGTGTCCCCTTGTCCTCTGCCCCTGTTGTCATCCTGTCCTGTGTGTCCCTGTCCTCTACCCCTGTTTGGTGTCCCCTTGTCCTCTGGGCCTGTTGTGTCCCTCTGTCCTGTGTCCCCCTGTCCTTTGGCCCTGTTGTGTCCTCCTGTCGTGTGTGTCCCTGTCCTCTGCCCCTGTTCTGTGTCCCCTTGTCCTCTGCCCTTGTTGTGTCCTCCTGTCCTGTGTGTCCCTGTCCTCTGCCCCTGTTCTGTGTCCCCCTGTCCTTTGCCCGTGTTGTGTCCCCCTGTCCTGTGTGTCCCTGTCCTCTACCCCTGTTCTGTGTCCCCTTGTCCTCGGCCCCTGTTGTGTCCCTCTGTCCTGTGTGCCCCTGTCTTCTACCCATGTCGTGTGTCCCCATGTCCTGTGTCTCCCTGTCCTCTGGCACAGTTATTTATCCCCCAGTCATGTGTGCCCCTGTCCCCCTGTCCTCTGCTCTCTGTATTCCTTGGAGCGGCATTGAAGCCGGTCATGTGACAGGGCGGGCTAATGTGACATCACAGAGGGCCTGTCACATGACCGGCTCGAAAAAGAAAGTATGTGTGCAGTCAGCAGAGCGGGGAGGGGTAAGTGCGGAGCGGCCGGGGGAGAGCGGGCGGCAGCGGCGATACTGACCGGCATATGCGGCGGGAGATCAGCGGCTTATGCGCATGAGCGGCTGATCTCCGGAGGGGCGCTGGGCGGTCACCTCGGCGCTATGTTGGTGGAATAGCGGAGTCTCTGGGGCGACGTGTAATATCCAAGATGGCGGCAAAATCTCGCGAGATTTTGTCGCCATCTTGGATATTACATGTCGCCGCAAGGACAGTGCTCCTCCAGCTCCATGGCGTCACCGAGGCCCCAGCGGTGCTAGAGCAGCGAGGGGCAGCGGTGACCTCGCGGAGGCGGCGGCGGGGCGGACGGGTGGGCGGCGGAGATGGCGGGTGGCGGAGACGGCAGTGCGGCTGCGACTCGCGATGCCGCTACGCGGCATCGCTCGCAGTCGCGCAAAGGAGTCTGGGATTCGGCTACAACGCCCGAATTCCCAACTCCCGATTATATAAATAGATATTGTGAGGTCGTGTTACCCTGGGGGTTCGCTTGACAGCGTACAATGACACAAACACATGTTTTTCACCATTATGCAGCGGTTTATTAGAGATGGGAGATAGTGTGTGTGTGTGGGGGGGAAACAGCGCACAGAGGAGGAGACACAGCATGCAAAAGGAATTTTATTTATGGGGATTACATATACACTACCATTCCAAAGTTTGGTGTCACCCAGACAGTTTTGTGTTTTCCATGAACACTCATACTTTTATTTATCAAATGAGTTGCAAAATGAATAGAAAATATAGTCCAGACATTGACAAGGTTAAAAGTAATGATTTTTATTTAAATAATAATTTTCTCCTTCAAACTTTACTTTCATCAAAGAATGCTCCCTTTGCAGCAATTACAGCATTGCAGACCTTTGGCAGGTACTATTTAATGAAGCTGCCGGATGAGGAGCTGTGAGGCATTGATTTCTCAACCTAGAGACTCTAATGTACTTGTCTTGTTGCTCAGTTATGCAGTCGGGCCTCCCACTTCTCTTTCTACTCTGGTTAGAGCCTGTTTGTGCTCTCCTCATAAGGGAGTAGTACACACCGTTGTAGGAAACCTTCAGTTTCTTGGCAATTTCTTGCATGAAATAGCCTTCATTTCTAAGAACAAAAATAGACTGTCGAGTCTGGATATCTGAATCATGTAGTAATCTCAGATATCCAGTGGCATTGAGGTTTCCATTGATGAAGAATGGCCCCACTATCTTTATACCCCATATACCACACCATACCATCAATGTTTGTGTCCCAGCAGTCTTGGAGGGATCTATCCACTGTGGGTTAGTGTCAGACCAATATCGGGGGTTTTATTTGTTATCTTCACCATTCAAAATAAAGTTTCCCTCATCCCTCATCTGAAGGCAATTATCTATGCTGTGAAGATATGAGATGTGCAGCATCTGACACAGCGGATACTGGAGGCCTGAGCTGCATTTCTTCTGCGGTGTTGCTATCAGTGTGTCAGTGGGAGAAGAGGGTTGCATTGACAATCCAACACAATGGGCAGCACTCTGAACACATTTTATAAGTGTCATTAACTTGTAAATAACCCATGAAAGAATAAAGTTACGTTAAAACCAAGCACACCATTGTTTTTCTTATGAAATTCTCAATAAGTTTGATGTGTCACATAACCCTCTTCCCACTGAAAAAAATAAAGTTGGATCCAAAATGGGCGACTTCAAAATGGCCGCCATGGTCACCACCCATCTGGAAAAGTTTTCCCCCTCCCATATACTAATGTGCCATAAACAGGAGGTTGACATCACCAACCATTCCCATTTTATTTAGGTGCGTCCATGTAAATGGCCCACCCTGTATATACAGTTTGCAGCCTTAATATTATATATATACAGCGAGCATGTATTAAAGGGGCCACTTAGACTCTTTCGCCCGGGGCCAACAGAAACCTGGAGCCGGCCCTGATAACATGTCACACTGGTTTATCCTGAGGAAGAGGTCAGAGAGCCCTGAAATGCATAGACAAATAAACCAATGTTATACTTTATAATCTGATGTTCTGTGGATTTTGGCAGTGCGATTACTAACCCTTCATCTACTATCTACTGGATACATCCACCACCTATTGATTCGAATGTATATTACCCAGCCGTGGCCACTATACAGCTGATGGAGCTGTGCTGTGCTGCTCTGCAACTGGGCATTTCAGCCGGCTCTGGGCTTGGGAACAGTTGGTGGGTGGGGGTGCCAGGTGTCTCAACCTCACTGACCAGACATTGATGACCTATTCTTGGTCATTAATTTTAAGGTACTGGGTGTCAGGATGAGCAGCCCTCTGGCGCCCCCTTATCATTAGGACAATCAGGGAATTGACCAAGGATATGTAAATGAGTGCGGCTACAAGAAGGCCCCATAAAGTCCTAGTGTAAAAAAAAACATGTACTGAAGTGGATACAATTTGTCAAAGAACACATCAACTGACCTAAGAAAGATTGTTCTTTTTGGGTCCAAGGGTGGCAGACAGTTCATCAGATGACTCCGAACTCTGAATTCACCACAGTCCTCTCTGAAGACAGTGAAGCTGGTGGTGAAGCATCATGATATGGGTAGGTTCCTCTTACTATGGTGCCGGCCTATTTATCACATATCAGGGATCATGGACCACTTTACAAATATCCCAATACTTGAAGAGGTCATGTTTCCTTACACTGAAGAGGAAATGCCCTTGAAATGGGACAACGAGACAACGACCCTAAGCACAATGGTAAACAAGCAAAATCTTGGCTCCAGTCCAACAAAATTGAGGTTATGGAGTGGCCCGATCCCGAGACCTTAATCTGATAGATCACTTGTGTGGTGACATAAAAAATGTTGTGTCTGAGGCAAAGCCAACAAATGCCTATAAATTGTGGGATGTAGTCAAAGCATCCTGGGCTGGGATAACAGGTGACAGGTGCCAGAGGTTGGTTGACTCTATGGAACATAGATGTGAAGCCATTTAAAAAAATTGTGGTTATACAACTAAATATCAGGTTAGTGATTCACAGGAATGAGAAATCCTAAAAAAACACAAATGCAGACACTGCTAATATTTTGAACAGCCCAATGTTCATTTTTATTTTTTCTGTAAAGTAGTTAAAAATAATATACATGTTTTGATTTCATGTTCTGATTTAGAAAACAGTGTGCAATGTTGCCAATGCTGGAAATAAAAACTATTATAAAGATTTTGGGCTTAACACATGTTTTTGAACACACTGCTATTATTTTGAACGTAACTATATATGGACTGACTTCCCGACCAAGAAGTGTTATACAACATTATGTGTTATGAATGTGACCGACCTGTGAGTACGGATATATCCCCAGGAGCTGCGCTATCGGTAATGTCGTCCGTGTGAAATGATCTCCAATAAAACCAACAACCTTCTTCTGAGTGCAGGAGTAATTAGGGACAACGTTACCGGGTCCAGATAAGATTTGTAGGATGCTCTTTATCGCCTTCCTGGGATCCGAACACGAGTCATATAAGTGATATCCCAGAGTCTTGTTGGGTAGAATATGAGGATTTTTATTAACTTCATCAACAGCAAAGAAGAAAGCCAAGACATTCTTGTAGTAATAAATCAATGGCCTGAAAAGCAAGAAGATTTACTGACAAGTCATCTGAGGTCTCATAATAGAGGATATTACGGGTAAGATTCAATCTTACTAGACAGACAGAAAAGTTGAGCTTCATCCATTATTTTATTACCGTATTTTCAGCTCATGTTTTTATTGTTAATTTTACAATTTAGTTAATTGAAATAAAGTTGTTTTTTAAACTTTATCATATGTGTCTATGTCAGTGTCACCTGTTTATGAATGGACTATATATTTAATGGCAAGAACAGGATTGGATCTTATCTAAGGCTAGGGTCACACTTGGCTGCGTTTTTTAAGGTTGTTTTTGACAGGCTAGGGTGAAACTTGCGTTGTGGATGAGTTTTTCCCATGAGTTTTTCACACTTGTATTTTGTGAAAAACTCATGCAAAAACTCATCCATAGGTCCCAATACAAAAAACACATGCCCCAATGCCAAAAAAGCATGGCTAAAGTGCCATGAGTTTTTTCCATGAGTTTTTGGCTCAGCACCAAAAAATGCATCATGATGAGTTTTTTGCTGCTTTTACAAAAATGCATGGATTTTATGTAACATGGGGCCCTATGGGACTTGCATGCGAATGCGCATGGCACTAAATGGTACCATGAGTTTTCACATGAGTTTTTTAAGGCTGCTCCAGACCTAACAGCAAAAACGCAGCCCAAAAATGCAGGCTGTCAAAAACAACCTTAAAAAATGCGTGCAAGTATGACCGTAGCCTTAAAAAACTCATGCGAAAACTCATGGTACCATTTAGTGCCATGCGCATTCGCATGCAAGTCCCATAGGGCCCCATGTTAACTAAGGCTAGGGTCACACTTCAGGTTTTTTTTTTTTTAAAACCTGATCCGGTTTTGAGCTTTGAAAAAGCTCAAAACCGGAGCAGGAAACGCTCCTCATAGGAGCCTATTATGAAAAATCATGCAGGCTGCAGTTATCGGAGCGATTCTAAGCTCCACAATGCGATAACCGGCTGCGCTGCCCATAGATCTACTGTATAAGTCTGCAGCACCTAGGAAAGCGCACATACTATACATACATTAGGTATAGTATGAGCACTGCACTCAGGGAAGCCGGCGGCTTCATTCATAAAAATGTACAGGGCTGCCCATAAGATCTTACTGTATTAGCCTTCAGGACCTCGGACAGCGCATATACTATACCTACAAGGTATACTATGCGCAGCTGTCAGGGGAGCCGCCGGGTTCATTGATAAAAGTTGTACAGAGCCGACAGGACTCGGCAATACTGTACATGAGGAATTAACCCCTGACATGCCCTCCTGAGTGGGTAGCATGTCTCTAGGGGGGGGGCACCCCCTAGAGACATGATAGCCAAAATTAATATTAACATTACAGCATTAACAGTTTAAGCACTTTGCTTATCCCGGCAGCAGCCGGGATAAGCAAAGTATATGGGAACTGGATTGCTCAGGATTACACATCCTGAGCAATCCGGTTATTGCAATGCGGGGCACAGAACCACTCTGAAAACAGCAGCCTGCAAGATTTTTCACGCAGGCTGTAGAGCCGGAGGCGGTAACCGGATTGCTTGTGAAGCAATCCGGTTTTTGTAATAGGCTCCGATGAGGAGCGTTTCCTGCTCCGGTTTTGAGCTTTTTGAAAGCTCAAAACCGGATCAGGAGTTTAAAAAAAAAAAACGGATGTGTGACCCTAGCCTTATAAATAGTTGGTTCTCTCTTCCGATGCCCTACAGGGAATTATGAAAAGGAGCCAGGAGGAAACGTAGAGTCAAGATCTTGTGTGCCGGATATTAAGGATATTAAGAAGTGTAACCACTATTTACATTTTTATTTAATGTAGAGCAAGTGTTTATAATAAACTTTCAAATATACTTTATAATTTGAATTTGGAATAAGACCTTTCAAAAACCTTCCAGAAGATGTCCCCAATTGGCTGTTTCTAAACTTGACATATGCTGGAAGTCAGGGAAATCTGTCTTCAGCAACACACACTGAATACGGTCATATAAGGATGGGAGCCTACACCGCGTTCACACTACAATTGATTAGAAACTCATGTTTCCTCAGGCAGGAACAGTGCTGAGCTCAGGCTGTCAACACACAACTCCTGTGATTTCTCTTCATTCACATCACTCTGCTCTGTGCAATGAGCTGATAACACAGAGCAGAACAATGTGAATAGAGAGGAGTCACATAAGATTACGGATGCTGTGTGCTGACGAACTCAAACTGTCCCTGACTGAGCTAAACTGAGACTCTAATCCACTGTAGTGTGAATGCTGGTTAGTCCCCCCACCATATGGCCGTAGCATTCATGTGTGGAGCTGTAGACACATTTCCCTGACAACCAGCATATGTCAGGTTTAGAAACAGCCAGTTGAGGACATCTGCTGGAAGAGTTTGGAAAGGTTTTCTTCCAGATTTCACTTATGAGGTATATTTGAAAGTTTACTATAATCACTTGTGCTACAGTATTATTGAATAAAATTTACCTGAGGGTTATACTTTAACAAGTGTATGAGTGCCAACCAGCACCAGAAGGAGACCCCAGAATAATCTTTACTATGGAGCCACCTTCCCTCGACGTTTGTAACTCATAGCATCCTGCAGTTTCAGGAAAACAATTACCAAAGGAAGCTCACCAAAGGAAAATCCCCTTACACCTACCTAACTAATGAATGGAGAGAAGGTTATTCTCCGCTGCCTGTCAATAATGCGTTATCAAGTGCGCAAACAGGGTTTATTAATTCAACACGTTTTGAAGCTGCCTCACTTCTTCATCGGGAAACCATGATTGTAGTTTTTCTTTTTCCTGATGAAGAAACGAGGCAGCTGCGAAACCCATTGAATTAATAAACCACACTTTTTGAATACCGCACAGCATCATGATTGACCGGCAGCGCAGAATAACCACTCATCGTCCTTCTCTCCCAGTTATCGGCTCCTTGAGCCTGTGAATCTGCAGCAGCCGTCATTTATATGCCTTATCTCATCCACCGAGGTGAGCACATATGATCATCTATTTTTCTTTTTTTCTCAGATAAAGCTCATTGCGCTTTTTCTCTCTTCTAGCATTAATATCTTCACCCAAATAACTAGGGAATAAGTTTCATATAGTGAAGGTTCCATTTTGAATAGGGACACATGTCATTTAAACTGACCCCTCCTGGTAATCTATAAGGAGCTCTCTGCCCTCCAAAGTGCTCAGAATGCAAAATGATGAGCCCCTTATGCTTCCCATACAGTTCCTGCACAATGATAATGTGTTATATAACAGTCTCCTCCAAAGTACCTGACATATGTTCTGGCACGTACTTAAGACATATCATGGGGGCAAAACCTGTGCCCAGAGAATGTATATGACTGTTGACGGTGACGACTCCTCCGATCATGATGTCTCCGTCCTGCACATATTCATAATCCTCAAACATTGACTGAATCTGGAGCCGACATGCCGGAGATGGGGTCTGATTTGTGAATATACAAGGGGCCACACACAGGAACAACACACAGAGCAGAGATTTCACTGACAAAGACGGTGATGACGCTGGAGACGATGTTGTAAAGTATAAAGCGATGCATCCTGCAATGAGGAGGAAGAACCCCGGACTCGCAGCATTCAGTAATACAACGACAGGCAGCATCTTCTCCAGCATCGTAGTGTCTGTGCAGCCTGAGAAATCCTCCCTCGTTATATAGACCATCCTGTTACTATAATATAACGTGTCCTAAATTTACACACAGGTCTGGGGGTAATTTTGCAATAAATTTATTTTTTACTTATCAACACTGAGATCAGAAAAATAAAGAGTAGAAAATAAAATATTGGAATCATGTTATTACACCGACAGAGACAGGAATATTTCCACATAGATTTATGGGTCATTTTCATGGACTGGTATTATGACTTTCATGAGTTGTGCACAATTTGCCGATTAATAGAATCCAGGGTCCATCTCCATCCAGAAACTTTACATCCGGCTTTACATGACCGGCAGCTGCTGAACATTTCTCGCTGACTTCTAGAGAGTTGTTGTTATCAGTCATCATCAGATTGCAGATGATACAGAATCCACAGACTGATGAGAATTAGTATCACAATTATTCATTTACATCCAGGCGCCTTATAGATGACATTGCCTCTGATCATTCTCTTTTTTTTCTTCATCTTGTCCAGACACCAAATGTCATACAAATATGTGGAATACCCTAAAGAATCTGGTAGCATGAAGCAAGCCATGACTCTGACAAAATATGAGAATCAAAGTCTGTATTTAACACACGTGGAAACAGTTAAAACAGTGCAGGTGCAGCAAACAAATAGCAGAGTTCATAAATCATGCAAGTCACAGTTCATTCACAGTGATGCCAAGCAAAATAGTCTGTTGATAACAGTTCACACTGGACATGGTCAAATAATAGAACAGTCTCTATAAGCAATAGTTCAAACCCTGGAATGGAAAGTCTCTGAGAACACAGCCCTGAGCAGAATGCAGTGCAGAGAAGCTAAGTGCAAGGCTCAAATAGTCCAGAGCACTGCAACTGCAATTCAAATAAACAACAGTGAAGAGGAGCAGGCTGGCAGGAACGGAGGTAGAGACAAACCCTTGGCAGAGCCACCAGATGCAAGGAGACAAACTGAAGCAGAGAATCTGAGTGCAGGGAAGATGGAAGAGCCGATCTGGAAAAGCTGGAGTTGGAGCACAACTGGAGAGGTACTGAGAAAGCCAAAAATTCAACAAAATACTCACTCAAGGCCTGGAGGTCATATTGCAACTTAAATAAGCAGGAGAACATGAACATATGAGAAGGACAAGATAGCAGGTACCATCTTGGATAAGGGCGAGGAGACACAAGAAATGATTTGGAGAAGCCGGATTTTTGGCACCATGTTAACTTTTCACATTCACAGCTCATCTCTGCAGATGACTTCCATTTTCTATAATCGTCTGCAAGATGTCCTTAATAATATTGATGATGTTCTTGAATAAAAATATCTTCCCTGTCCTGTGCCCCTGAATAAATTATTGCCCCTCACTGTGTTCCCTGCAGAAAATGTAATGCACACACTGTCCCTCTTATGGTACAGGTCGTTCACACTGGGCCCCCTTTTTAAGCTCTCCTCTGATACTGTATCCTCCCTGTACTGCATAGTCGCTATACTGTGACCCCTCATGACACTCCCTCTCTTTAGCATACTGTTCCCTCCTGGTTGTGCCCTTACACTTATCCAACATGCTTTTACTTCTTTATACTGCCCCCCACACATGCTGCCCAATTTCTATTCTGTGCTCCTACTCTTTTCTCTCCCCCATACTGTTTCCTCACACTTTTCTCCTCAAAAGGCCTCTCACACATCATTACCCACCTTGTACTGTCTCCTCTCACATTCCCCATGCTACCACTCTCCATATCCATGACAAACAACTCTTGAATCTCCTGAATGGTGGTGAGCTCCAACTCCTTGACCCAGGGGTCAGCAGCTTTCCGAAGGGGGCCGCATGTGTCCATTGGACCCCTCTGCAGGCTCCAGAACTTATTGCAGTAAGACTCCGGGGTGAGGTTTAACTGTTGGATCAGGGCCCGCTTGATGATCTCATAGTCCTGATAGTCCTCGGCAGGTAAGTACACCAGGATTTTTTACCCCTTAAACGGGGTAAGGGGGATGATCAGGTACTTTGCCCACTGACCCTGGGCCAGATGGCGCTACCGTTAGGTCTGCTTGATATGGTGTTCTTAACATAGTAACATAGTTTTTAAGGTTGAAGGAAGACTTTAAGTCCATCTAGTTCAACCCATAGCCTAACATGTTGATCCAGAGGAAGGCAAAAAAAACCCATGTGGCAACACTGAGCTCCACATTGGGGAAAAAAATTCCTTCCTGACTCCAGATATGGCAATCAGACTAGTTCCCTGGATCAACGCCCTATCTCCAATAACAGGAAGTCCTCTAAGCCTCGACCTTGGGGGGATTGTACTCTGGGTTGGCTAGGGTGGGCCACGGGGCCCTGAGGCAGATTAGCTCCAGTTGGAATGCACACACTTTTCAGTTTTGTTCTGTCTGACACCCTTGCTCTGTGTGCCGCTCGGCAGCTGCCAGGAGAGTCTTGTAGGTGCCAGGGTCCCCAGCATTTAGATGGCCAGAGCAGATTTAAAGAGGGCATCTGAGCCTATTAGGCTGGAGAAACAGAGGGGTGGTGAACTGCCCACTGCGAGGCTGAGGACAGGGGGCTCTCGGCCCCATGCGGTGATGACTATTGGTGACTAGCTATTTGAGAACCTTTGGGTGAATTCCTGCTCACCTATTTCAACATTGTCCTCCACCACCTCTTCCATACTAGCTGCAGCAAGGGCCTTCTGCAATATTTGATGCCTTGGAACAGTTTGGTAACCCCTGGTCACTGACACATAACTGTGGCCTGATGTACCCACCTCTTCGTATTTACACTCTGACCATTTGTTGAGTTTATCTTAAGACCCCAGCAGCAAACACTACTGCTGTCAGTCCTTAGTGTTTGGGAGTAAGGGTCCCTCACACTATTATCTAGTTCCCATTGCTTGTCAACACTTGTGATGAATTTGCCACTGAACCTGGCAGCTCTCTAACACCCCTCTTATATTCAGGACAGTTAGGGAACTGACTGAGGATAAGGGAGGGACTGCAGCTGCCCTGTAAGTGCTGGTATATTAAGATGCCTTCAGTGAGAGTTGTATATGCCTTCCGGTCCCAGCCAGAGTACATATAATAACCACCACCACGTCACTGGTAGAGGTCCTAAATAACGCAAGCACCAATTGCTGCCACCAGTCCCTTGTTTAGATATAAGCCTGGTCCATCCACAGGGTTATATCAGGGTCAGGAACCAACTCAGGTAAGGTATAATGTTGAACAAACACACGGATGTGGGAATTTCGTGATCGAGATAAAATAGCAACCTGAGATTAGTTAATCGCTATAAGGGCACACTAGATAATATATATTGATGAGTTATACAGATATTATAGATGTTACAGTCAGTTATGCAAACAAAAGATAAAGAGAATACACACAGAAATACAGACAAATTTGTGCTTGTTACCACATATGGGTAGTGAGAGCCACAGGTCCTACTTGAGGTAATTCCTCGACACGTGGTGTAATGAGTTCCCCTTGAAGAATGACACTGCTGAAATATTGGAAAAAACAGGACGAAGCGTCCACGGCAGCTGCTTGCGCGCAGATACTATTTGTGGGTCAACACAACCTAATCAGGTGAGCAATTTTCAACGGGCAATTGCCCCTCTCTGCCCAAAGATAAGACCGTATGCGCTCTTTTGTGTCTCAAATTTCTAGAGACTGCTGAAATATTGTGAGGGTTTTTTGTTAACCTCAGCGCCACCCACTGACCTCCCCCGATGACCTCATGTGTGCTGGTTTTCTCATACCTATAAATGACTGTGAAACTGCAGACTTTCCCATAACTCTGCCTAAAAGCATCATAGATGGAAGATAATGCTCTAATAATTTCAGTTATGAGTTTAGCTTTCCAATGGTAGGACACATGACATATCTGCAGTCGTCCCACTGGCCAATATTAATTTTTGGGTAGTTAAGAATGTCACACAGTAAGCGGAAATATGCATTATGATCATATATCTCTACCAATGTCAAAATTAGAATCATCATATTTATGGGAATTATGTGTAGTGTAATATTAATACTTCTTGTCCTCGCTTCTTGGTGTCTGGCAGTATCCTGTGAAGTCCCCTTTGAAAGAAAGTAATTTCCTTTATTTACAAACTCAGGGGGGGTCTTCCTTTCTTGTGTGGTTGCTCACGGCTTTCTTGACCTTTTTGTTTGTGAGACCATTTGGCCAGGAAGGTAATATCCTGGAGTTAACACACCCTTTTGTCTAGGAGACCAATTAGCTCTCAGAGTAAAAGGAGGGGGCATCTTATTGTGAGAGAGGACGAGAGGACAGCTTGAACAAATTGGCAGTTATAGGAATATTGGGATTTTGGCTTGATTAATACACCAGAATATATCCTTTATTCCTTACAACCCTACTGTCTATTACAGCAGGGTCTTATTAAAAAGGGAAAGCTGAGCACTTCTCAAGCATCAGCTCTCCTAACTCAACAGATCACAATGAATGATTCTTCCCCAACTTACGAATTTGGCAACCCAGAACTTTTGGCAACCCGGAAATGTGCATAAGCGCAGGCGCTGGTGGCAGGATGTTGTTGCGGTCGTCACTAAGCGACAGTTGCGCATGCACAGAGCGGCTGGTCAATTCTCTGTTACATAGGTTAATTAACTAATATTCTTTAACCCTTTGATGACCAGATGGTGACTTTCTATTGCTAATGAGAGCTTTAGTTCTTTACATGCTTCATTGACAATGACATATGTCATTTCCTGTTACCTATAGGCTTCTATTGAACCATTAGCATGTCTTTTGGAGCTGTGTATGTGTGATCAAGATAGATGTACTTCACCTTGTATAGGTCTTCCTTTGTGGTTTCTTATAATATGCTGTGACTTTGTTTTTTACAGCCCTTGATAATCGTTTCATTAAGAAAGCTTATATTGTCAACATGGAATGTTGATTTTTTGATCTGATTTTTTTTTAGCAATTACCCACCAAGTACCTTAGACCCATCCATGCAGTGAGTACTTGCCAGCACTGGAACTCTGGGTGAATATACGCGTATAACAGTCCCTTATAGAATTGCCCTTGCGTCAACACCACAAGGACACGCAGAGCAAGGAGGACATGAAGGGAATGAGCGAGGCAGAGAGGACATGGGCGGCACCGAGGCGCAGGGGACGTGAAATGCCCCACAGGCTACGAGCTGGCTGCATCACAAGGGCCTGCCTCCATGGATTTTCATCGTAAGTTTTTATAAGCCTATATATTGGGGTAGCAGCCCCACGGACCACAGAGCCATGGGGGACCCCTTGCCTGAATACCTCTTTAATATTTGGAGTTCAAAAGGCATAAAAATGAGTAAAATTCACTCACATTGTATACACAATATACACAATATACACAGTCTGTACTATATATACACTGTCTATCATATATATGCTTACTTTCTGTATTGTATACACTCAATCCAAACAATCAATGCCGTGGTATTTTCTGTAACTCTGCACCTTCCATTGCTGTTGTCATTTCTTTCTGTAACCAGACATTTTGTATAATATTATAATTAACTTTTCACAGTCTTTTTTTTTTTTTTTTTTTTTTTATTTATTTCTCAATATTTTTATTGAAATTTCTTTAGGAAAAGGGTAGGGTGAGAAATATATAGGGTAGTATGTAGGAGATAAATTACATATTACAGACATACAGGCACAGGAATACAGGAACATTGGGGTAGTCATACAGTTGGGTAATATAAGTATATGAGTATATCGATACAAAAGCAAAATACAAAAAAAAGAAAACAAATAACCAATATAAGCTATTCTTATTTAACGGCAGTTAAGATATTAACTGTGGTTCGGCTAGATTTATTCGAACCTGAACACAAAATTGGATTGTTATGTTAGATCTGCATTCATACTTAAAGGGAGAAAATCAGATGCAATTTCCGAGAGACATCTATAAATTGATGAAGTGGAGATGTTAGGTTGTGAGGTTAACGTCAATGGACCTAGTGAGATGATTTAAAGATTGTGATGAGATCCAGGGCTCCCAATTTGAAAAATATTTGTTATATGAATTATTTCTAACCGCATAATTGAATTCGTATGTGCAGTGGGAGGACATTCGGTCAATTAGTTCCAGGATTGTAGGAGACGTTGTAGTCTTCCATCTAGCAGCTAGAAGGACCTTAGCGGTTAATAAAATTTGGTTGATGATAAATCTAAGGTTATGAGGTATGTTTGAAATTCCTAATGAGAGGAGGGCCATTTGAGGGGTAAGTGTGATCTTCATATTGGTGGTTTTAAATATTAAATCATGAATCTCGGTCCAGAACCCCAGAATCTTCGGACATTTCCAAAAAATATGGGAAAGTGTCCCAGTATGAGTACACTCTCTCCAACAAGTCGGGGATATAGTATTATCCATGCGATTCAATTTTGATGGGGTCCAATACCATCTGGCCAAGAGCTTGAAGTAGGATTCTTGTATTGAGGCACAAAAAGTGTGTGAATACGAGAGGTTAATTGCCAAAGACAATTCATCAAGATCTATAGTGGAGTTTAATTCACTCTCCCATGCATTAATATATGATAATTTTTGGAGAGCTAAGTCTTCGTTCAGAAGTCTATAAATATAGTTAGTTGACCACAATGAAATTTTGTTTGGGTTATCAAATAATTCAGATATGGGTTTGGATAAGGAAAAGTGGGAGAGTGAGAAGGACGAGGAGGAATTTATTAACCTCCAGACTGTTCTATCCTTCCAAGTTAGTTTGAATTGCTCCTCTAGAGATCTGAAATCGGTCAGTCTATCATCAGTACATAAGTTATCAACATAATGTATTCCTCTTTCAATCCAGGGGGTTATGTCTATTCCAGGGATAATGAGATTTAAAGTTTCGAGAGGGATACGTTTAGGCGTTGAGCATGTGGATGTAGAAATAGTTTTTTGATGTAGGTATTTCCATGCAGAAATGGTGGCATGGATAGTTGGTGGGAGAGTAGAAATTTTTGTTGGCTTATGAAGGTAAGCCGCTATTAAGGCTGGAAGTGAGGAGGTGTTGGACAAGTCTCTTTCAATAGATGTCCATAGGATAGAGCCACTGGTATCTCTGAACCAACTCTGAGATAGTTTTATGATTGAAGCAAGGTAGTAATTGTAGAGGTTTGGTATTCCCAAGCCTCCTCTTTTCTTATGTCTTTCTAAGGTGAAAGCTGAGATCCTGGATCGTCCATTGCTCCAGATGTATTTCCTAAGTAGTTTTTGGAGTTTATTGAACCAGAATTTAGGAATCCGGAGGGGAATAGCTCTGGTTAAGTATATGAATTTAGGGAAAGTTTTCATCTTAAAGGCTACCACTTTACCTGTCCAAGATAGCTGAAGTTTAGATAGGTCAGATAAATCTTCTTGAAAGGAATTGAGTAAATTGGTGAAGTTAGTTTTGATTAGGTCGGAGAATGGTTTTGTCAGGCAGATACCCAAATAAGAAATTTTATCTTCTCTCCATAAAAATGGAAAGAGTTTTTTCAGGTATTTTAAAAAGGTTGTGTCCATATTATAGTGAAGAGCTTGTGATTTTTTGGAGTTTATTTTATAATGGGATATTTTTGCAAACGTTTCTATGGTGGAAGAGGTGTGGTGAAGAGATTTAAGTGGAGTAGTGAGTGATAGTAAGATATCGTCTGCGAATAAAGTGATTTTGTGATCTTGTGATTTCATGTGGATACCTCTAATTTCTTTATTTTGCCTAATTGCTGCGGCTAGGGGTTCAATTGAAAGTGCGAATAGGAGAGGGGAAAGGGGGCATCCCTGTCTGGTACCGTTGGATAGTATTATCTTTCTAGATAAAGTGTTGTTTGAATAGATCTTAGCTGATGGATTAAGGTACATGGAAGAGATAAAATTAAATATATTACCTTTTATGCCAAATTTATTAAGAGTGTGTAGAAGAAAATTCCAATTAAGCCTGTCAAATGCCTTCTCGGCATCCAGCGCCAAGAAGACAGTCGGGTCTTTTGTGAGTTCTGTGTGGGACATTAAATTAATAACTCTTCTAGTGGCATCGGATGAATTTCTATTAGGAATGAATCCTACTTGATCAGTATTAACAAGTTTATTGATATATTTTTGTAATCTGGTGGCAATCAGTTTAGCTAAGATTTTTGTGTCACTGTTCAATAAGGAAATAGGTCTATAATTTTTTGTGTCTGAATTATCACCCTTGCCTTTTGGAATGACAGCTATTGTAGCTTCTAGCATTTCTAAGGGTAAATGGCCATGAGCTGCTGTATGATTTGCCAGTCGGGCTAGATAAGGGGAAATTAGATTCGAGTATATCTTGTATAGTTCATTTTGAAGTCCATCAGGTCCAGGAGATTTCCCATTTTTTAACTTCGGGAGGAGCGTTGAGATTTCAAGGAGAGAGTAGGGTGTGTTCAATTCGTCAATTTCCGAATCGGAAAGTTTGGGTAGGTCTAATGGGTCTAGAAATTGGTTAATATCTTGTAGGGATGGTATATATGTATTAGGGTCGTCTTTGAGGTTATATAAGGATTCGTAATATTTAGCGAAAGTGTTAACTATCTCTTTGGGATGGAATTTCATCTGACCTGATGCATCTTTGATTTGACAAATCCTGTTTTTCAATCTCAGTTTTTTGATTCTAGATGCAAAAAATTTTGTGGGTTTATTATCGGATTGGTAATAATTAGATTTAGATCTTTGAATCATTTTGTCATAGTCTGAGGTTAAAACAGTTCTAAGTTCAGATCTAAGTTTAAATAGGTCTTCTAGGTTATGTTTGTTGGGATTGTTAATCTGAATTTTCTCTAATGTTTGTATTTTATCTAGTAATTTTTGTGTTCTTTCCCGTTTTTGCTTGTTTAAACGTGAATTGAGTTGGATTAGTTTCCCTCTTAAGACAGCTTTGAAGGCTGACCATAGGTAGGTGATGGGCATATCTTTTGTATCATTTTCTGAGAAATAATTTTGAATGGTATTTACAATTTCAGTTTTGTAGTGGGGATGAGAGTATAAAAAACTATTGTTCCTCCACAACTTCTCCGAATAGTTTGTTGGGGAAGAAGAAAACTCAAAGAAGATGGGAGAATGGTCTGACCACGACCTTGGGCCTATAGAAATCTTTGTAAATTTATGGAGGGAGAAGAGGTTTGAAAGTATTAGGTCAATCCTAGCGAACGAATTGTATCTGCCTGAAAAGTGAGTAAACTCGATGGAGTTGGCATGGTGACACCTAAATACATCATATAATTCTGCTTTTTTTAACCATGGATTGAGAGGTTGAGTAAAGAAGCGAGATTTGGTGGAGGAGTCTAATATGGGATCCGGGACGATGTTAAAGTCCCCTACTATGATAAGTTCACCTATTTTGTGTTTATTTATTAGTTTCATGGTTCTATTTAGAAAAGTGATGTTACTCTTATTCGGGAGGTATAAGTTGACCAGAGTGAATACTACATTGTTAATTTTACAGACTAAAATTAGGTATCTGCCATTAGGGTCTTCGAGTAACAATAGTTCTTCAAAGGTAACCGAGTTCTTGATTAAAATGGCTACACCAGCTTTTTTCTTGGGATTGGAGGAGTAGTAAAAACATTGAAAGTTTTTGTTGACAAGTCTGATGGAATTAGATGAAGAGAATCTTGTCTCTTGTAAACAAACTATCTCAGAGTTTGATTCTTTGATCTGCTTCCATAGAAGATATCTGCGTTTGGGGGAATTGAGTCCATTGACGTTGTATGACATTATTTTAAGTGACATGGTTTGTCCCTTTTTGAGCATGTATGAGTCTCGGAATTGTATGGCATCTGATGTATTTTCTAATCATCATCTTATTGAGCGGAAAGTTTGAGTAGAAACTCAATGAAAACATAACAATGGTAAACAAAATGTTATGAGTAAATATACAATACTTCGGTAACAGCCTTATAAAAGAAAGTTTATACAAGACTAATTTGATCAACTATAACAAAAATAGCTTGTAGAAAGTTAGAATATTTAACAAATTCTAAAATTATGAAAGTATCAAGCAGGACCGTCCCAAAACGGAGGGTTCAATAGAACAACAGACCTCCTACGTGGGCTACAGGTACGGTCTATCAAGCCATAAAACACAAAATATTTTTTCAAGACATGGATTATGAAATAGTGATATTTAGCTGGCGTAGGGTATTCATACCCTCTTTGGAATTATCGATTGAGATGGAGTTATCTTTGTAAGTAAAGATAACCTTAGCCGGATTGAAACCCCATCTGTACAGGATTCCATTTTTACGAAGGGCCTCAGTGACTTCGGCAAGATTTTTCCTTTGATTTAATGTCTCTTTTGAAAGATCTATAAGAATTTTAAGTTTTTCGAAAGGTTTGGGGAGGTTCCTGTGGGTTTTCAAGTAATTCAGGAAGCGTTCCTTGGTATGGTAAAAATGGAACCTGACTATTATGTCTCTAGGAACATCAGCTTTAATAGATGGAGGTTTAATAAGTCTATGGGCTCTCACAATAGTTAGATCCAATTCAGATACATCAGGAAGTGCAGACCTGATGATTTTTTTTATATGTGTTTGAATCTGCTCAGATTTGATGTTTTCAGATATACCTCTGAATTTTAGATTCATTCTCCTATCTCTATCCTCTAGTTCAGTAAGTTTTGCTCTTAAGGTCCTGTCACACGCGTCAATGTCGTCAGCGATCTGATCGCTGACGACATTGACGGCTGATTGCTGGTGAGCTGTCACACAGACAGACTCACCAGCGATCAATTGACCAGTGACATCATGGAAACGATTTAAATATCGTTTCCACGATGTCCTGCTCCCGCTGCCAGCCTGCTGGAAGCGGGAGCAGGCTGGTCTCCAAGGTACACTGCGGGTAACTAGGCAGCGCGCGCTGCCTAGATACCCGACGTGTACCTTAGTTACCAGCCTCCTCCGCTCACCCGGTGAGCGGAGGAGGCTGGTAACTAAGGTACACAGTCGGGTATCTAGGCAGCGCGCGCTGCCTAGTTACCCGACGTGTACCTTAGTTACCAGCCTCCTCCGCTCACCGGGTGAGCGGAGGAGGCTGGTAACTAAGGTACACGTCGGGTATCTAGGCAGCGCGCGCTGCCTAGTTACCCGCAGTGTACCTTGGATACCAGCTCCCAGCGCTTCTGAGAGGCGCTGGGAGCTGGAATATCGCTAGTCCCGGTGTCACACGCAGCGATGCTGCGTGTCCACCGGGCGACAATCGCCAGGTTTTAGGACTGATTCTAAAACCTGGCGATCATCAACCAGCGATTTATCGCTGGTTGATGCAGTATGTCACACGCGTCAATATCGCTGCAACGTCACGTGCAGCCGATATCGTGCAGGCGATATTGACGCGTGTGACAGGCCCTTTAGTGTTGAGGTTTTTGCATCAGAGACTTTCTGTTCTTTGGAGCATTGTTTGACTGAGGTATAGAGAGATTTGATGTCGTTCTCATTTTTCTCTGTTCTTATCGCTATCGATGATAGTGCTCCTTCTAGAAGATCAAACCGTCTATTCATGTCTGATCTGAATTTACCAAAGATTTCTAAAAAGAAGTCTTTATTGGGAGGTTTGTCCCTATCAGGGTCTTGTCTTAATTCAGGGTTGGAGTCTGCCCGTGCACGTTGTCTCATTGGGCTAGCCGTTGGTGTTTTAGAGTCAAAGTGCTCTGACAGTGACCCCGGGTCTGAGGGACCATGTTGGGGATAAGAATATGGCTCTATTTCTTTCCGTTTTCTACCCCCTTGAGGATTGTCAGCGAATGAGGAATCTTCCATGTGGTTTTCAGCATCCTCTGACCATTGGTCTGATTTTTCAAGGGTATTGGGGGATCTCGATCTATCTCTCCTATATGTTTTTTCGGAGTTTTTACCAGGATCAGAGGGCGTAGTATTTATTTTTTCCTTTGTATTTTTTATCTTTGGATTAGGCATCATGTTTAGTTGGTAGTTGTGAATTTTACAATGAAGGGGGTAATAGGTGTGTCTTATTTTAGGTTAGTAAACCTAAGAGGTATAAATTATGGGGGAAGGAGTGGAGGGGCAATCCCAAAAGAGTACGGTATTACCAAAATTTAGCCTATGAATAAGAAGTTAGTTCAAATAGTGCATAAGTAACAATAAGAGTCAACAAGAATTCTAGAGTTTGAGTATTGTAGAAGGGGTTAATAGTAGTAGGAATAAGAGGAATTAGAATCAGGTAGAAATTGTTTGGTTTTATAGATTGGAATATAAGGAGTAGAGAGAGTAGAGGGGAGGTCAGTTAGGAAGTAGGGGTAAAAAGATGATTGGATTGAAGAGGTGTGGGGTAGATAAGGTAAGAGAAAAATGGAGGCGAGGAAGAAACTATTAGTAGACTAAGGGGAGTTGTTCTAACAAGAGGGTTAAATAGTAGGTAGATGGGAAAAGTAGGAAAAGGAGGGAAGAATTTAGAGCCGGGTTAGTAGTACAGGTTAATATAGATTATTTAGTACATAAATCTTATGATCCAGGATAAACAAAAACAAAGAAAAAAAAAGCTGGGTCAATAACTCTGTCCCAAACACAATGAGTTCAGTAACGAACCTGGACAAATAGGGTGACAAGAATATTATAGTCTGATGACTGTGGATGAGACCAAAATCGGATGTATATAGTTTCTCGTGTAGAAACAGGTAGTTGTAAGGCAGTTGAGATGATCTTCCAGAGAGCACCACTAGAGGGGGATAAAGTTCCAAGTAGGAGAAAAAATCTTTAAGAGTTTGTAGTCTTAAGTTCTTGCAGTCAGGTATATATCTGATTTATAGGTTATGAAAGAGGAGCAGAGTTTTTCAGCTTTTTATAGTAGATTAGATATATCTTTGTCTGGAGTGTTCCTAAAGAATCTGTAGATGAATAAGTCTTTTTACTAATAAAACAATGGGTGTATTTATTAGATTCCTGGGATAGTGAAAGGTATATGCTGTATAATGGTAGTCTTTCCTCCTTTCTAACAGTTCAGAGGGGTCTCAATATAGACAGTAGAGGAAAAGATAAAGTCTCCTCCTAATGTAAAGCACTGATGTAGTGCTTCCCTGTATAGGGAAGATTTAAGATTGTGGAATTCTTCCTTCACTTTGTGCCTGCTCCAACACTGCAGGGGCCTCAGGGAGAGCAGACCAGGGGAGGTGCAGTGACGAGGCTCCAAACAATGACTGGGATCTCCTCACATGAAACTGTTATCTGTGTCTTATCTCTGATGCCTGGGGCCATCAGCTGTGTCTCTCTCTGGTCGGCAGGATCACAGCAGCAGGCAAGGTATGACTCACCAGCCACTTTGCTGAGGAGAGCGTCAGAGAGACAAGAGGAGTGAGCAGAGGAAGGCAGGGGTCACACTCCCCACTCAATGCACAGCTAAGATGGCGACTGGCAATGTGGAGGGGGGAGATCTCCTTCTCACCTTATCACAGGCAGGCAGATCTTGGAAGATGACAGGGTAGGATCCAGGAGTGTGGATGTCGCTGGTTCTCCTCAGATGAGTGGTGAAGCTGTGTGTAAACAGAAGGGATCCTTTCTCTGATGTTGATGTGTCTTCTGCTTCACAGTGAGGGCCTCACCATGAGGAGAGGCAGGATGATGCTTTAGGCTTCAGATTTCAGGGTTCAGCATGATTTCTGGAACTCCATCTCAAACATCTTATGGTTAGAGATGATGAAGTTATAAATCCATGCCTGGATGACCCATCAGGGCCAGGATTTAGAATGGATTGTGTTTTAAGGGCCAGGGAGCTCCTCAGGCAGCATCCATCTTCTCAGAGCTCACGACCACGCCCCCTTCACAGTCTTTTCAACCCCAATAATTCTACCCTTGCCAATAGGACATAACAAAAACTGCTAGATAGATAGGTGCACCCATCCAAAGCAAAATGTGCCTGCAGGTTTCAGTACATCTATGATTGTCAAATCGTACTAGTAAAACAGGTATAATAACACATACATGCAGAGTCTCCTTTTTACGTACTGCACCGCTCCTTTAAAGTACCGTAATTGCTAATACAGAAAAATAAATAAGGAACATTAGGAGTTTATTCCTTTTGTTTATTGTGCAAATTATTATTATGTTGTATCATCCTTATCATGAAGGCTGGTAAATATTAATATTTAGATAATATCCCATAAAACCATCATGCCTATTGTATAAACTGTCACGCAATCCTTCTCATTATATAGGACTTTGTGTTTAGCTCAGGTCTGCAGAGAATGATGTAACATTTAGGGAAAAATATGCAGCCCAACAGTCCAGCGTTAGAGGTCAGGATGGCAAATATCTCCACGGCCACCGTGTATTTGCCTTTGGTGCTGAGATAAGCCGGGATCATGGCTATCCACACGCTGCAGAACACCAGCATGCTGAAGGTGATGTACTTGGCCTCATTAAAGCTGTCCGGTAATGTCCGGGCTAAGAAAGCTGTAATAAAACTAACAACGGCCAGAATCCCCATATAACCCAGGACAGAGTAGAACCAAAGATCGGAGCCTTCATTACACTGAACTATGATCCTCTCCGTATAAGAGTGTGTGTCCAGCTCTTGGAAGGGGGGACAGAGGGTCACCCAACACATACAGATGACCACCTGGACCGAGGAGCAGATCAGGAGCACACAATTAGGGAGTTTTACTCCAGCCCATGTTCTCCACACACTTCCAGGCTTGGTGGCTTTGAATGCGATGTAAACCATTATGGTCTTGGCCAACAATGAAGAGATGGATATTGAGAGTAGTAGTCCAGTACAGATCTGACGTAACATGCAGGTACTATCCACAGGACGACCGAGGAACAAGAAGACACAGAGGAAGCTGAGCATGATGGAGACCAGGAGAACGAAGCTCAGGTTCTTGTTATTCGCTCTCACAATCGGGGCGTCACGGTTTGATACAAATATTGAAAAAACTAAAGTAGTCAGAATACAGAAGAAAGCTGAGAAACAGCAGAAAGCTTCAGAAATGTCATCAGTGTAAGATAAATATTCCATCTCCTTCAAGACGCAGAATGTTCTGTTTTCACTTGACCAGGCGTCTTCTGGACATTTCATGCAGTTTTCACTATCTGCAGAAGGAAGTGTGAGAGCCGCTCATTACTTATGGCTTTATGTTCTGTATTTGGTTTGAGTTTCATCTACAAAAACGTTTTATTGCTGCAAATCAACATCAAATAGAAATGAAGGATAAAAGAGAACAGAAACTGCATTAACCAATCCACAGGAATTTCCACTTAAGGAATTATCCCTGAGAACGTTAAAATCTTCTATTGTTTACCTGGAGGTGTGCTTTACAAAGAGGTAGGGGGGCTTTAGTTATGTCCTATGAAGAGTGTGGGGTTTTCTGCTGAAGCTAGTTTCCTACAGCCAGACCCTGTACAGATTACACTGGTCAACAGCATTTTTGGTGCCAAAGATATTTCATTGAATTTAGGGTAACTTTGGGGTGCTGATTCTGAATATGTCATCAGTTTTGCCAGATTGGCTCAAGTTTTTGAGATTTTTCGTAAAATGTGTAACAAAAAAGACGTTTTTTGCTACTTTTTTAACGAAGTCTGTTATGTTTCTTCTATGTTTTGTCAGTGTATATTCACCACAAATGTAACAGAATGAGTCTGGATCGTTAAGACAACTTCTTCTTGATGAGTTCATGCTTTTCACTTTACAACAGACAACAACATAAAGTTACTGCCAAAAATCAAGCTATGAACAAACTTTTAGAACACTAATTAACACAAAACTATATTGAGAACTGCTCAGTTCAAGTACTAATCCAAAGAAATTAATGAGATGATGCGTCGCATTTACGAACAAGTGCTATAAATAAGATACCAAAAATCTCAAAAACTTGAGCCAATCTGGCAAAACTGATAGCATATTCAGAATCAGCACCCCAAAAATACCCCAAATTCATTAAAATATTTTGGGCACCAGAAAAAAAAATTTTTTTTGTTGACCTGTGTTATAGATACCAGATAGAATATACCTGATTTATTGGATATTTCTCCTTCTGAACACGCGGCACAATCGTAGCAGCACAAGTGTATACTAGAAGTGGTCACTTTCTGCTGTCCAGGTACACAGCTTGTGGAGCATCGGGATCTGGGGATCTGGAGAAAGTAGACAAGTGTCATTGCCATATTTCACAATTTCCCAGATGGGATCGATTTCACGATGGTTAGTTTATATGTCTGTAAGTCTCAATTATCATGTAGCAGGACAGTGATGAGAAAGGCACATCTGAAGGTTAAGGCACTCGCATTTTCTCAAATTAAATTACGGTAATCTATTTTCAAAATGTTTTCAATATTGGAAATTGCTAAGGATGACATTATGACATTGTGGCACTGTCACCAATTGCTAAGGGTGACACTGCTGTCAGGTGTCATAACATGTCCCTTTGTAGGTCTAAATCCTCCAGAGACCAGCCACGCTTGGGTTTAGCAATGGCATCTCACTTTGGGTTATGTTGTATGGAGATGCGTCTTTACTATTGACACCTTTAATTTGTTCTGTTTGGAATAAATCTGAGAAGAATTTATCATGTGGACTTCAAGAAGATACTTCAGATGTTTTGGTTGGGAGCAGGAGTCAGCTGCTGTAGATAACTGCTGATTCAAGCATTATATGCCCATCTGAATGGGTGGAAGGTCTCTAGGGGGAGTGGGCACCCTCTAGAGACATTATAGAAACATTTATTAATAAAATTAAAAGTTTACACACTGCACAGAACACTTTGCTCATCCCTGCGGCAAACTATCCGGTAACCGGATTGCTCAGGATTACACATCCTTAGCAATCCGGTTTCCGGATTGCTGCTTGTCGGAAGACAATTGCGTTCACCGCATCCGGATCTGGATGCGGTGAGCACAATCCTATATGTAAGTGTGACCCTAGCCATACACTTCTGGAAGACTTCAACAAACTACACAGCATCCAAACAGCTCAAGGTCACAGTAGATGCATAACTCTTTCAATTAGACCACCTGAGGGGTAATAGGAATATTTAAAGGCTGGGGAAGTGGACAGGCTTCACCTGACATACCCCGCAGCAGCAGCTCACCTGAGGATCCAAAGCCAGACCATGAACAGCTCATACTGCTACAGCTACTGACATTAACTCTAAAGGTACCAACAAAAACAAACACATTTAAATTACCATAGAGGAGTTCCCAGAGACTGCAGAGCAGACTACACATGACAAGACAAAGATAATGCAAGAAAACATAAAATGCAGTTTATAAATGAAGGTCTGTATTATTAAGGAAAATAGATCCTTCTGGGCGCTGGTCGAAAACGTTATTGACCCCATAACCTAGCTGGCTTAACCACTGTTAGTAGCAATAAATGCAATCAAGCCTTTGCAATAAGTGACAATGAGTATTTGCTCAGGAGGAAGTTTGTCCAGTCATCTTTGCAGAATTGTTGTAATTCAGCCACATTGACAGATTTGCGAGCATGAACCACCTTTTTAAGGTCACAGCATCTCAATCGGATTATGGTCAGGACTATGACTAGGCCACTTCAGCTTGAGGTCACGAGCAGATGGCCGGACATTCTCCAGGATTTTTTGGTAGACAGCAGAATTTATGGTTTCATTTATCACAGCAAATCTTCCAGGTCCTGAAGCAACAAAACAGCCCCAGACTATCACACGACCTCCACCATATCTCACTGTTGGTATGGTGTTCCTTTTCTGAAATGCTGTATCACTTCTATGCCAGATGTAATCAGACAACACCTTCCAAAAAGTTTAACTTTTGTTTCATCAGTCCATAGAGTATTCTCTCACATATCTTGGGGATCATCAAGATTTATTTTGGCAAAACTGAGATGAGTCTTTATGTTGCTTTTGCTCAGCAGTAGTTTTCATTTGGGATCTCTGCCATGTTTGCCCATTCTCTTTCTTAAGGTGGAGTCATGAACACTCACCTTGACTGAGGTAGGTGAGGCCTGCAGATCTTTGGATGTTGTTGTGGGGTCTATTGTGACCTCTTGGATGAGTCGTTGCTGTGCTCTTGGGGTAATTTTGGTTGTCCAGACACTCCTGGGAAGGTTCACCACTGTTTCATGTTTTTGCCATTTGTGGATAATGGCTGTCAAGTGGCTTTGTAACCTTTTCTAGACTGATACATCTCAATAACTTTATTCTCACTTGTTCCTGGATTTCTTTGGATCGTGGCCAGATGTTCAGTTTTTGAGGATCTTTTTGTCTACTTCACTTTGAACATGCAGATGGCATATAAGTGATTTCTTGATTGAGAACAGGTGTGCAGTAATCAGGCCTAGTGGATGTGACTAGGGAGTTTGAACTCTGCTTCCCGAGATTGTGATAAACCACAGCTGATTTATGTTTTAAGGGCTGGGGGAGGGGGGGCAATCACTTTTTCACACAGGGCCCTGTAGGTTTGAATTTCTTTTTCTCATACGTTAATATAATAATAATAATAATAATAATAATAAAGACCTTAATTAATAAACTGCACTAGTGTTTTCTTGTGTTATATTTGTCTAATATTTAAATTTGTTCGGTGATCTGAGACATTTAAATATGTGAAACATGCAAACAAATAGGGAATCAGGAATGGCGTAAACACTTTTCACACAATTGTATATCCCGCAGCCCTAACATCTTGCATGAGATGTATATGCTCAATAACAGTGTCTCTTATGTGAAATATAGACAACAGTCTCAGTGTCTCTTTCATGATGTATATCTAGCAGTCTCAGTGTCTACTGCATGATATATATGCAGCAGTCTCATTGTCTCCAATGTGATGTATATACAGCATTTTCGGTGTATTCTATGTGATGTATATACAGCAGTCTTTGTCCTTTATATAAAGCAGTCTCAGTGCCTTTTATGTGATGTATACAGTAGTTTTTGTGTCTCCTATGTGATGTATATAGAGCAATATTGGTGTCTCCTCTGTGATAGTCCCATAGGTGATGATTATAGCACATGTCCTATGTGATGTATATATAGCAGTCTCAGTATCTTTTTTGTGATTTATATACAGTATTCCTTAGTGTCTCATATGTGATTTATATTCAGCAGTCTTGGTGTCTGCTATGTGATCTATATACAGCTGTCTTGGTGTCTCCTATGTGATGTATACAGTAGTCTCAGTGTCTCCTATGAGATGTATATACAGCAGTCTCAGTGTCTCCCTTGTGATGTACTTAAAGCAGTCTTTGGTGTCCCCTATCCGATGTATATTCAGCAGTGTCTGTGTCTCCTATGTGATGTATATACACCAGTTTTGGTGTCTCATATAATGTACATACAATAGTCTCAGTTTAACCTTTATGATGTTCTAGCTGTAGATCCCGAAGTTGCCCTGGCCAAATGCCCATATATGGTCGTAATGGTATATATGGTAATATCACCCATATATGGCAATATCACCCATATATGGTAATGTATGTATGTGTGTATGTATCATAGATGTGGCCCACCCCTTCATAGCCCACCCCTACACATAGCCCCACCCCTCCCAGTAGCCTTGCCCCTTTCATAGTGACGCCCCCACATATAGCCTCACCTGTTCATAGCTCCACCCATCCACATAGTCCTGGGGTGGGATTATGTGAAGGAGGTGGGTATATGTGGAAATGCAGGCTGCGAAGTGGGTGTGGCTATGTGGAGTGTGCGTGGCTATGTGGAGTGTGCAGGGCTATGCGCATAAACTCAGCTTTGTGTAGTGGGCAGGACTATGTGGAGTGAGTGGGCCAATGTGGAGTGGACAGGGCTTGATACACACATGCACTTAGCTTTGTAGAGTGGGAATGGCTATGTGGAATAGCCAGTGGGTGTGGCTATGTGGAGTAGATGGGACTATGCAGAGTGGGTGTGGCTAAGTGGAAGGGTGGGGCTTGATACATACACACACATACACACACACTCAGCTTAATATATTAGATATACAGCAATCTTGATGTCTCCTATGTGATGCAAATACAGCAGTCTCAGTGTTACTTTTTGAATGTATACAGTAGTATCAGTGCTTCCTATGTGAGAAATATAGCACCATCTCAGTGTCTCCTATGTGATGTGTATATAGCACTCTCAGTATTTTCTATGTGATCTATATACAGTAGTCTAGTAGTCTTTTGTGTCTCTTATGTGATTTATATTCAGCAGTCTTGGTGTCTGCTATGTACTCTATATATAGCCATTTTGGTGTCTCCTTTGTTATGAATATAGAGCAATCTTGGTGTCTCCTATGTGATGCAAATACAGTAGTCCCATATGTTGTGAATATGAATATAGCACATGTCCTATGTGATGTATATACTGTGTGCAGAATTATTAGGCAAATTAGTATTTTGATCACATGATACTTTTTATACATGTTGTCCTACTCCAAGCTGTATAGGCTTAGGTGGCAGAAAACAGTTAAATCAGGTGATGTGCTTATCTGTAATGAGGAGGGGTGTGGTGTAATAACATCAACACCCTATATAAGGTGTGTTAATTATTAGGCAAGTGCCTTTCCTTAGGCAAAATGGGTCAGAAGAGAGATTTAACGGGCTCTGAAAAGTCCAAAATTGTGAGATGTCTTGCAGAGGGATGCAGCAGTCTTGAAATTGCCAAACTTTTGAAGCGTGATCACCAAACAATCAAGTGTTTCATGGCAAATAGCCAACAGGGTCGCAAGACGCATGTTGGGCAAAAAAGGCACAAAATAGCTGCCCATGAATTGAGGAAAATCAGTCGTGAAGCTGCCAAGATGCCATTTGCCACCAGTTTTGCCATATTTCAGAGCTGCGACGTTACTGGAGTATCAAAAAGCACAAGGTGTGCCATACTCAGGGACATGTCTAAGGTAAGGAAAGCTGAAAAACGACCACCTTTGAGCATGAAACATAAGATAAAATGTCAAGACTGGGCCAAGAAATATCTTAATGGTGGGTTTACACGCTAGGATATCCTGAACGATATCCTTGAAACATCACAGATATGTGATAGTTGAAAAGATATTGTTCGGGTGTCGTTGTGTATAAACGAATGATATAGGATGAAAGGATCATTGGATCATTGATCCTAGATTTGAGATCCTGACCTCAAATCTATCGTTCGTCGTCCAATTAACACTGCTTCAGGAAGCAGCATCGTTCAGTGTGACAGATTTTTTCGATATCATTCAAAATGCTCCCTTTCCTGCCGCTTTATTACATCGCTCACTCCTTCCTCTCCTATTTAACAGTTGCACTGCCGCATGGGATATCGTTAACGATATCCTTGTGTGTGACAGCGCACTAACGATGTCGGAACGATCACAGTCACTAACGATATCCTAGCGTGTAAACCCACCATAAGACTGATTTTTCAAAGGTTTTCTGGACTGATGAAATGCGAGTGACTCTTGATGGGCCAGATGGATGGGCCAGAGGCTGGATCAGTAAAGGGCAGAGAGCTCCACTCCGACTCAGACGCCAGCAAGGTGGAGGTGGGGGACTGGTATGGGCTAGTATCATCAAAGATGAACTTGTGGGACCTTTTCGGGTTGAGGATGGAGTGAAGCTCAACTTCCGGACCTGCTGCCAGTTTCTGGAAGACAACTTCTTCAAGCAGTGGTACAGGAAGAAGTTGGTATCGTTCAAGAAAAACATGATTTTCATGCAGGACAATGCTCCATCACATGCATCCAACTACTCCACAGCGTGGCTGGCCAGTAAAGGTCTAAAAGAACAAAAAATAATGACATGGCCGCCTTGTTCACCTGATCTGAACCCCATAGAGAACCTGTGGTCCCTACTAAAATGTGAGATCTACAGGGAGGGAAAACAGTACACCTCTGGGAACAGTGTCTGGAGGCTGTGGTGGCTGCTGCACGCAATGTTGATCACAAACAGATCAAGCGACTGACAGAATCTATGGATGGAGGCTGCTGAGTGTCATCATAAAGAAATTGGGCACTAATTGTTGGGCACTAATTGTTTTGGGTTTTGTTTTTGCATGTCAGAAATGTTTATTTCTAAATGTTATGCAGTTATATTAGTTTACCTGGTGAAAATAAAAAAGTGAGATGGGAATATATTTGGTTTGTATTAAGTTGCCTAATAATTCTGCACAGTAATAGTTACCTGCACAAACAGATATCCTCCTAAAATGACCAAATCTATAAAAAAACCACTCCAACTTCCAAAAATATTAAGCTTTGATATTTATGAGTCTTTTGGGTTGATTGAGAACGTAGTTGTTGATCAATAATAAAAATAATCATCTAAAATACAACTTGCCTAATAATTCTGCACACATTGTATATAGCAATCTCAGTATCTTCTATCTGATCTATATACATTAGTCTTTTGTGTCTCCTATGCGATTTATATTTAGCAATATTTGTGTCTGCTATGTTATCTATATATAGCTATTTTGGTGTCTCCTATGTTATGTATATACAGCAGTCTCAGTGTTTCTTATGTGATATATATACTGCAGTCTTAGTGTCTGGTATATGATGTATACAGCAGTATCAGTGTTTTCTATGTTATGTATATACAGCAGTCTCAGTGTCTCCTATGTGACTTATATGCAGCAGTCTGTGTTTCCTATGTGATGTATATACAGCAGTCTGAGTGTCTCCTATGTAATGTATATACAGCAGTCTCGGTGTCTTCTATGTGATGTATATACAGCAGTCTCAGTGTCTTCTATATGCAGTATATACAGCAGTCTTCTTGTCTCCTATAGCAGTCTTGCTTTCTCTTATGTGATGTGTATACAGCAGTCTCAAATCTGAAGCATGGAAATGATCCAAGAACTCACCTCTTTCCTGTGACTTTTCCATACTATGTCTTGTGATCCAATCGTAAATTCCAGACCCTCTAGGGAGCTCTGCAAGTACGTTCCCACTGCTTTCAAGTTGAAGTTATTGCGATTCAAAATGGCATTATAAATGATATAAAGGGAATCTTGGTCTCCTTTGTTGGTGAAACATTTACTTATTTTCTCTCGCTTATTAGAACAGGTTATTGTCTTTAAATAATTGTGCACCTTCCACAAAAAGATGAAGATTAGGTCAGACGTGGTGATGTACAAGAGATGATCATTAGTAACTGGTCAAAAACGGATCCAGTTCCGCAGCCACAGGCTGCAATAGAAAAACCAGATTGCACTTATTGCAATCCAGTTACCGCATTCCGATTGTCCTGCCTGCGGTAATAATCATGCAGACAACGTTTATCGGATCGATTACAAAACCGCAGCCGAAGTGTTATAATGGGCGCCTATGGGAGCCCATCCAGCTACCGCAAGCCACATGTGAATGTCTGCGGTTGCTGGATGCTTTGTTCATCCCTGCTGCTGCGGGGATGAACAAAGGGTTAATGTGTTAAATATACTGTATGTGGGCAACATGTCTCCAGGGAGTGTCCACCCTCCCTAGAGACATGTTGTCCAAATACACTGGCATGTTAATGGTTAATGGCTTTTATTCCTTTATCACCACTATTTGTCAGCTTTTAAAACCTCTGAATGAAAGCCGGCGGCTCCTCGGTGTAAGCAGGAGAATCAGTACGTAAAGTGCGTAAGCACCAGGGTCAGCTCCTTATTAAGGATGCTTCCCTGCAGTGTGCTTACGCACATTACGTAATGATACTCCTGCTTACACCGAGGAGCCTATAGGTTTGCTGCAACACTGAACACAATATGAAAGGGAATGAGCTTAATGGCTGTTACATGAAATGCAGGATTGTCTGTGCAGCTAAGAAATGCATATGTGATAAATGAACTCAGTAAATACTGTACTGGAATAAATGAATTGAGAGACTTAGCTTCATCACTGACGTCACTGCGAAGAGCCCGGTAACTACGCCAAAGTGCTCTCATCATACCGGGTCCTACTCTGACACTATATGCTCTATGCATTGCTAAGATGAGGTTTATGCACCTGTGTTCTGCAATTAAAACCAGCTGGGAGTGGTATGTTTCAGGACCAGGGCTACGGCAAGATGGAAGTGTGGGCAAAGCTACTGGGCGGGGGAAGGGAGCACAGTAAAAAACAGTTGAATTAATGTACTGACTTCATTTATCACATATGCTTTTCTTATCTGCACAGACAATCCTGCATTACATGTAACAGCCATTAAGCTCATTCCCTCTCATATTGTGTTCAGTGTTGCAGCAAACCTATTTCCTCAAGTGCACACACATATTTTTGCTTGCACCTGCACATTAAGGTGATGCCAGTCCTTTACAATGTAAATGTACACCGAGGAGCTGCCGGCTTTCATTCAGAAGTTTTAAAAGCTGACAAATAGCGGCTATACAGTAATACAAGCTATTAACCATTAACATGCCAGTGTATTTGAACAACATGTCTCTAGGGAGGGTGGACACTCCCTGGAGACATGTTGCCCACATCTATTTAACCCTTTGTTCATCCCCGCAGCAGCAGGGATGAACAAAGATCCAGCAACCGGATTGCTCATTAAGGACCAATCCGGTTACCGGTTGCGGGTTAAGTGACACATTTGGAATGCAAAATATGTCTGAAGGGACATGAAATTATCGCATGCGGACATGGATGCGGTAACCGCATTTAACATCCTAAATGTGACCCTAGCCTAAGTTGTTTTCTACAGTCTTTTTCCGACACCAGTAACATTTTTACTTTTCCATCAATGGAGGGCTTAATTTTGGTATGTCAAACTGATACTACTTTGGGATCCATATGACTTTATGATCTACTGTTAGTGTGTTGTAGGGGGGTTATTTGAATTTTTTTAATCATTTTTTTAAAATAACATAAAAATGTTTTTTTTCAGCATATAGCGTAAACCACTTACTCCACAGTTACTCCACATCAGCATAAATTGTGGACGATTAAACTTTGGTAAATAGAGTATATGACCTCTGAATTCTAGAAATTATTGCCACTTCAAATATTAATATTATATACCCATTAGTTATGTAATAACGTAACTCTGTCAGTGGTCGTCTATCAGCTTTAAAAGTGGCTACAAGCAAAAGGGTTAGTGTAAGCTACTCTGTTTCGCAGATCCCAGGGGGTGCCAAGGCCTTCATGATTTATTTCTAGTCCTGGGATCCTTGGGCTGGGGCTATGCAGTCAGCTGCTGGCTGGTGGTGCAGGCTGGCAGGAGTGGTCGAGTCACTGGGTAAGAACTAGGATGGAGTATGAGGCAGGAGCCGAAACCATGGGACTGAGCCAGAGAAGACAAAACTATATCTGGCAGGTCCCAGCCATAAACTGGAGGTATTAGTAGGGTGAGGTGCTGTCACATTGGCCAATGCAGGGTGTTGATTACTCCAGCACTCACCCATACTGCCAGACTGGATTGCACTACAGGTTTCATCCTGTCTAGTCTCAGTGTCTGGACAGAGCCTGCGCTATCCAGAGCATCTGGTCTCAACGTCTCCTCCACCACTTGCGCCACTAACAAATGAATACAGAGGCTCCTGGAGACAGGAACATGTCCTGAATGAGATGTGACTGTGACAACTACATTGTTCGGCCATTTTGTAAGATAACTTCTTTCTCTGTAGATTTACCTTGTGTGGGTCTAGAGATTGATGACCATGAGAAGTGTCCATATCGTGTAAGGCTTTACCCAAGGACTGGATAGCAGAAATTATTTGTAAATAATTTCTACCAGTTTGAAATAACGGGATATCTTGTATTTTTTCTGTTCCATTACATTTGTGAAGAGAGATTTTATACAATTTTGCAAACATTTGATCCTCCTCATGTTTCCAGATGAGCAACGAAACTCTGTAATCCAGAAATCTGTCAGGATCATGTCATTGGGATTTTTCATAGGATGAAAAGTTTTGAAGTAATTTTCTATATTTAGACGTTTGTCTTTATTTAGGTCAAATAATAAACTAAGATTGAACATTTGTGATAAATGTAGAAGACGTGTAATATGTGGAGCGAGGGTGGGGGTAAGAATCACGGTCCGGTCCTGCATTGTATCCTGAATCTTCAAAAATAAATAGTGAATTAAAGTAGAAAAAGTTCCACAAACTATAACAATCCGGGCAGATGACTTCTTTATCATCTCATTGATTCTATCCAAATAATGTTTATCCATATAAGCCTGCGTATTAGCCTTTATGGTAAAGTCCGCACAGATCTCATGACTGGTGAGAAGGTTGGTCAGTACGTTTGTTTCTCTATCTCCGGCTTCATCATTGGAGCTTATGATTCCAACCCAGGTCCATCCAAAGTAGAGCAGAAAATGACAAATGATGGAATAAGTTGTGTAATCATTGGGGACAGTCCGGAAAAAAGTTGGGAACAGAGATCTGTCGTTTAGCAATGTGTCTGTTGCCCCGTAACTGATCTGTATTATTAAGAAAAATAGTGGACGGTCATTACCATCATCTTGAAATGTGACGAGAACATATTAATGTGTGTGGATGTGATTATTTTTTTTAATTTATAGCTTATTCAATCATTGTAATTAGTGATGAGTGAACTGGGCAATGTTCGAGTTCGCCAGGCTCGCACTGGTCATTTTTAAAGTTTGAGTACAAACATCACTCGAACTTGAGTGCAAACCTTGAACTTGAGCTTTAAAGTTATGGGAAAAGGGGCACGAACCTGTACAATAAAGCATATAGTTATTAAATAGCATCATCGTACTTACTGGTCCTGCCGTGCCCCCGTCGCGCTGTGCCATTAGTAGTACTTCCGGGGCTGCACATTAACTTCCAGTATATTTACTGCAAAGGAATCAACAGCCAATTACAATGTTGTCACAGAGAATAGGCGTCTGTGATTTGCTGATGAAGAAAGCTGAAACCAGCCCATAGATCTGTATCAGCAGATTTCAGCTTCCTCCAACAATCACAGACGCCCATTCTCTGTGCCGGTGACTGTGATTGCCTGACATCACAGTACTGTAAAAATAAATAAATCATTTTTAAAAATGACGTGGCACTTCGCGGTGATTTTAATTCTCAGCGCAGATAAAGTGGACAGTTAAAGGCTGCCATCCACAGCTGTCTGGTTTTACCTTGATTGACAACCAAAATACAGGGAGGACCAATATTTTTTTTACTTATTTAAATAAATAATGAAAAAAAATTGTGTGGGCTCCTGCCATATTTTGATCGCCAGTAAGGTAAAGCCAGACAGCTGGGGGCTAGAATTCTCAGTGTGTTAAGGCCCAAGCGTTTTGGGCCCCCCACACTGAAAACCACAGCCCGCCGTCACCCCAGAAAATAGTGCATTGTTTCTTAGTTCCATTTCCAGGCGCGTTACCCGGCTCGTCCAATGGCCCTGATGGAGTTAGGGCCAGCTTTGTATTATTAGCTTGCACTAATCCCAAGATTCAAGGCATCACACCAAATTAGACATGGCCACCATGAATTTCTAGTAAACAGTAAAATAAAACAGAACACTGAGAAAAAAACATGTTATTAGAAATAAAACAGAAGACATTTAGGTGTATTTTTTCTCAGTGTTGTATTTTATTTTACTGTTCACTAGAAATTCACGGTAGCCATGTCTAATTTGGCGTGATACCATGACCTTAACCCTATTATTACCCAGCATGTCACTGCCATCTGGGCCACTGAACAAGCCGGGTAAAGTGCCTGGAAATGGCACTAAGAAACAACGCGCCATTTTCACTGGCGTCTGCAGGCTATGGTTTTAAGTGTGGACGGCCCAGATTGCTTGCGCCTTACCACGCTGAAAATCCCACCGCCCAGCTGTCTGGTTTTACCTGGCTGGCGATCAATATATGGCGGAAGCCCACACAATTTTTTTTCCATTATTTATTTAAATAAGTAAAAAAAAAAATTGGACTTCCCTGTATTTTGATTGCCAACCAAGGAAGCTGGGGGTGGCAGCCTGTAGTCATCCACTCTATCTGCGCTGAGAATCAAAACTACCGTGAAGGGCCACGCCATTTTTTAACATTATTTATTAATTTTTACAGTACTGTGATGTCAGCTAATCACAGACACTGGCACAGAGAATAGGCATCTGTGATTGCCTGTTGGAGAAGGCTGGAATCTGCTCATATGAATGGGCTGGTTTCAGCTTACTCCAGCATCCAATTAGAGATGCCCATTCTCTGTGAAAACAGCATCTGTGATTGATTCATTTGCAGTGAAAATCCTGTAAGTTAATGAGTTGCCCCGGAAGTACAACCAGTGGCACAGTGCAACGGGGGGACGGCGGGACCCGATATTACTGGTAATTACGATGATGCAATTTTATAACTATATGCTTTATTTCACAGCTCCCCACCCCCGAACCGATCAAACTATAGCACAGACTTTCCAGGAAAGATCGTGCTTGGGATATGTGCACACGGTGTTCGGTACGATCCCAAACTTTACAATACGAGTTCACCCATCCCCAATTGTAATGTTTCTTCCATATCATTTTCCTACAAATTGGCCATATTAAATCTAATGGTAAACATATGACTATTCAAAAATGGACTTTATTATACCAAGAGCATAAGTTATACAGGTGACCTGTCAACAATTCTAGGGCAAAAGATAAGGAGTCTGAGCTCAGACTAAAGGGCCTGTCACACGCGTCAATGTCGCCCTCAATATCGCTCATGCGTCACAAATTATTAATCGCCTGAGCGATGTGGAATGATCGCAGGTAAGATGTCACACGCGTCAATATGACCCAGCGATGCGGTGATGTCGCCATCTTGCGAGCGATTTTATTTAGTCGCTCATACGTTGTCAAAATAGAAAATACGTCGCTGAGTTTAGTGTCACACGCAGCGATGCACAAGGTCTACTGAGCGATGAGCGACAGGTTTTACATCTGGCAGTGAAACCTGCGATCGGCGATCAGCGACATGTCGCTGGTTGCATCGCTTGGTCACACGCTTCAATATCGCTCCTGCGTCACTTTTATGTCGCTCGAGCGACTGAAAATCCGTGACGTACGAGCGACATTGACAGCGATATTGACGCGTGTGACATCCCCTTAAAACCTGGCGATTGTCGCCCGGTGGACACGCAGCATCGCTGCGTGTGACACCGGGAGTAGCGATATTCCAGCTCCTAGCGCCTCTCACAAGCGCTGGGAGCTGGTATCCAAGGTAAACTGCGGGTATCTAGGCAGCACGCGCTGCCTAGATACCCGACGTGTACCTTAGTTACCAGCCTCCTCCGCTCACCGGGTGCTATCTAAGGTACACAGCGGGTAACTAGGGACCCTAGTTACCCGCTGTGTACCACCTCGGATGACCCTCATACACTGTTAATATGTGCCCCTGCAGCCTAGTAAACCATTTGCAGCACTGCTTTTGTGTGAAAAGTGGCTGCAGTAGAAGTGAGATAATGATTTTATACACTTACATGCCTGCGTACTTGAGGCCGTCTCCCTGTGTGTGCTGGCACTTCTGAGCTGTGCTCATCATGCCTGCTCTCCCCCTCCCTTATGCACGCCCCCTCTCAGCCTGCTATACTGTGTGAGGCTGATTGCGTCATAAAGGGGGTGGGGCTACCGGGATGCCGCGATTTAGCCCCGCCCCTTTATGACGCAATCAGCCTCACATCACTATAGCAGGCTGAGAGGGGGCGTGCATAAGGGAGGGGGAGAGCAGACATGACGAGCACAGCTCACAAGTTCCAGCACACACAGGGAGACGCCCTCAAGTACGCAGGCATGTAAGTGTATAAAATCATTATCTCACTTCTACTGCAGCCACTTTTCACACAAAAGCAGTGCTGCAAATGGTTTACTAGGCTGCAGGGGCACATATTAACAGTGTATGAGGGTCATCCGAGGTGGTACACAGCGGGTAACTAGGGTCCCTAGTTACCCGCTGTGTACCTTAGATACCACCCGGTGAGCGGAGGAGGCTGGTAACTAAGGTACACGTCGGGTATCTAGGCAGCGCGCGCTGCCTAGATACCCGCAGTTTACCTTGGAGACCAGCCTGCTCCCGCTTCCAGCAGGCTGGCAGCGGGAGCAAGACATCGTGGAAACGATATTTAAATCGTTTCCACGATGTCTCTGGTCCATTGATCGCGGGTGAGTCTGCCTGTGTGACAGCTCACCAGCGATCAGCCGTCAATGTCGTCAGCGATCATCTCACTGACGACATTGACGCGTGTGACAGGCCCTTAACTGTGGACATTGAGAATCTCTGTCCGCAGAAACACTGAGAGACACATAGAGAGGAACTGCACACTCTTCTTTCTCTAGTTTTCTCCCAGTAAACTGGAGTTGGGGAACGTGAGAAGGCAAAAGTTATGGCTTTCTTTTGATATGAGAAATTATAACATTTACAGATGGTAGTTGGTGCATGAGGTTGAAAGGGTTAAAAATTCCGCTACCCTGAAAGTAATAAAATCCACAATTTATAAATCATAGTGATCTTTATTGTCAACACGTTTTAAAGTAAAAACTCCTTCATCAGGACAAAATGGACCCAAAAGTGATTTTTTACCTGATGAAGGAATATTTACTTTGAAACGTGTTGACAATAAAGATCACTATAATTTATACATTTTGGATTCTATTACTCCACGTCAGCACAGCTTTTTTACCCTTTCATCATCATACACCAACTAGCTTCTATCGGGAAACTTCTGCAGCCGTGGTTCAATGCTGTGATAGTAGTTGTGGTCACTAAAGGTGAGCCCATTCTGTTCACTTTAAAGTCTAACATCTTTATTGGTAAGACCCTATCTACACTTTTTGTATCCCTCTATTTGATCTTAACACTTACAGATGGCAAGAAGAACAAACACATGAATTTTGGAACAAATCAAGCCAGACATGTCACTGGAAGCAAAGATCACCAAACTATGAATTGTCTACACATCATATGAAGAAAAAAATGATTTCAGAAAGATATCATGGTCGGAAGAATCAAAGGAACAAGGCGAAGAGGAAGATCAGCAACCTGATGGCTTGATAAAATCAAGATAATGGTAGAAAAGACTCTGGTGGACGTATCTAAACTTGGAAAAGACACTGGTGGCCCTATCTAAGGTTAGAGAAGACCCTGGTGGACCTACCTAGGCTTGGAGAAGACCCTGGTGGACCTACCTAGGCTTGGAGAAGACCCTGGTGGACCTATATAGGTTTGGAGAAGATCCTGGTGGACTTATTTAGGTTTAGAAAAGACCCTGACGGACTTATCTAGGCTTGATGAAGACTCTGATGGACTTATCTAGGCTTGTACAAGATTCTGGTGGAGCTATCTAGGCTTGTGCAAGATCTGTCTTCCTACACAGCTTTCATCAAATTGCCATGGCTTAAGATTCAGCTGAATGCCAGTAAATAATAATTAAAATAAGGCATCATGAACCTTCAGGTAGACGGCGGGGAGTTACAGGTTCATTGGGGGACAGTTTTGCAGAAAGCAACAATAGTGTCTGTGTGAGATAGACTGGAGCATATGTGGCTAAAGCTTCACACAACTGGTAGCGCCTGATGTACTGACCTTATGTGCTCAGGAATGATACGAAGACTGTGCTGTTCTGCTTTATTTGAGAGTCTGTGGTGAAAATTTACTTCAGAATTTTTAATAAGCACCACCCCTACTGTGTTAACCTATTCAGACATTTTGCAAACTCTTCTAGATATTACAGCTGTTTTTATTTAAGTGCACTCTGCAGCAGCACATCTAGGATAGTGGGCTAGAAATTGCTGGATGACCAGGTGCAAGATGTGAGTCATGCAAAGCACTTGTGTCACCTTGCCCCGGCAAAGGGTCACACCAAGGTTTGCAGCATTGTCGAACACGTCCTTCCCTGGCTGCAGGCTTAATGGAGACAGAGCTAACCACAACTCCTCAGGTTTGCGACTCACATTTCCCAGACATTTTAACGTAAACACTGCCTGATGACGTTGAGCCCTGTTGCCAGCATAGTAAGAAGGTGTGCTGGATTCCTTCTGCGTGTCACCTTACAAGACAGATTTTGGATGCAGGTGGAAGACTTAGAGGAGGTGGAGGAGGCAGAAGCAGTGGAGGAACTTCTACATACAGAGGATTGACGCACAAGCAGTGGGAATGGCAAGACTTGTACAGCAGCCCCTTCTCCTGCTGCCACCATAGTCACCCAGTGCCCAGTCAGTGACATGTAATACCCCTGTCCATGCTTACTCATCCAAGTGTCTGTGGTAAAATGCACACTGTCACACACAGAGTTTCTCAAGGAAGTGGAGATGTTGTGTGCGACTTGGTGGTGTAGCACAGGCACAGCTTTCTTCAAGGAATAGTGGTAGCTGGGCATCTGGTACTGGGGGACTGTGACGGCCAAAAGGTCTAAAAAATCCTCTGTATCCACCAGCCGGAAAGGTAAAATTTGCGTAACCAACAGCTTGCAGATGGTGAAATTCAACCTCTTAGCTATGGCATGGGTAGGAGGAAATGGTCCTATACTTGTCCACATCTGCGGAAATGAGGTCTGGCTGCTGTGCTGAGACAAGGTGGAGTAGGGTGTCCCATACAAACTGCTGGACTGTGAGGGAGGTGCAGGTGGACATATTATGTTGCTTTCATAAAAATGTGGTGCTCTCGATGGCCTGAGGGACCAGTCGCCACAGAGGTACTGCACCTTCGTCAGAGGTGTGGTACCCCCAACCCCAGGTAAGGAGGGGACACTACCCAATACCCACACACAGCACGCACCATTAGGCGCTTCAGACCAGAAAGGTGGGGCGACTAGTCAAACTTCCATCCCTGGCTGGAGATGGGACTAAAATAGGACTAAAATAGGTGGTGGGTGGAACTGTAGGAAGAGGAGCCACTTAGAGGGAGTATGGTCCATCTAGTCCTGTAGCCCGCCATGGACCTATGTTGTTTTTTTTTTGGAAGTGGGTCCCCTATGAAACACTAAAACAGACAATGACACAGACACCCAGTGAGGAACTCTCACCGAACTAACTTTTTACACTTTCTTTTATGCTTGGTTTTTGCATTTTTCATATTTTTTTTACATTATGTAACGTTGAAGCTTGTGCCTCCCGGCAAAGGGAAGAAGTTTGTTAATGTTAATGCACATTATTATATAAAAATTTTGCATGTTGTCACATCTTTTACCAGGTTCAGCCCGAGGACGTGCTGTGTTTTACGAAGGGGGAATGTGGCGCCTCTGAGGGACCAGTCACCACAGAGGTACTGCACCTTAGTCAGAGATGTGATACTCCCAACCTCAGGTAAGAAGGGGACACTACCCGGTATCCACACACTGCATGCACCATTAGGCACTTCAGACCAGAAAGGTGGGGGGACTAGTAAAACCTCCATCCCTGGCTGCAGATGGGACTAAGAGAGGTGTTGGGTGGAACTGTAGGAAGAGGGGCCACTTGAAGGAAGTAGTTTAGAAGGACACACTAGAACATAAATAGAAGGAGACACCAGGAAGGGGGAGGGGGAGTAACTATGAGGAGAGAGAGGAGTGAGGAGTAGAGGAGTCGCAGGAGAGATGTGAGAAAAGGCGTCTCTTGGAACTGGAGCAGAGAGGCTCATACCAGGACAAGGAAGACAGAGGGAGCCAGGCAGGAGCTCCAGTGAAGGAAGGGGTCCAAGAGGTATGGGAAGAGAGCAATTCACCCATGGGGCTAACATCCATTGCCAGTCGCAGGCAGTAGAGGGATAAGGACCACAGGGTCACCGGGCCAAGACTAGTGGAGTGGACTAAAGATTCAGCTAGCGCACCGGAGGCTGCTGTATCTCCAGGAGCAGCCAAAGACATGTCAGTCACTGCAAAGGTGTGGAGGGTCTATGGCTACTGGCACGGGACACTGAGCGTGAGGTGTAGAGCAGGAGTGAGAGAGCCAGCACACGTGAGATAACCTGGCATAGGTACACAGAATGGGGTGCTGGTTTAGTGTTTCTTCAATCTACCTGGGAGAGACTGGATCCCTTGTTTGTAGGACACAGCACTCGGTTGGACTTGGCTGCTGAAGAATCACGAGTAAACGAGTGAAACTGCACCAGCTGTGTCCTCAAATCATTCTGTTGTCCCCTGCCCTGCACTACCACTCCACCACCATCCACACATTGACTTTTACACAGACTCACTAATCTGTGTTTCCCCATAGTCAATAGCGCGGCTGGAGACTTGTGAGCTGTGAGGAAGCAAGTGCGATTGGGGTGACACCTCTGAGGACTGGAGTGTTTGTGATGTTGAAGTTGAGGTGGAGGAGAGGCTACTTGATGACGTGCTTAATATCCATTGCTGCACCTGCTCTTTTTGGGCCTCATCTACAAGTTGTTCTGCTGCGTAAGAAAGGGATGATAGCAGATCATCCATGAAAAGAAGTAGACATTTTTCTTTGGCTTGAAGACGGTATTTGTTCAGCAGACCTTTCTGTTACTTTAGCACCTACCCCATGGACACAAAGATTTTTACCCTTTCCAACATGCCTATTCCCCTTTCCACTATCAGCACACCTTTTACCACTCATATTTGAGGGTTACTGATTGGCAACCCAGTTGTAGTTGGCACGAACAAATATGGATGTAGATTTCAACATAACACTGGACCACAGCTGCCTATCGAAACAGTGCTACTAGCCAAAAAGAATTTGCTTGGATAGATCTTGCCAGATGCTGTAAAAGATGCTTGCAAAGCACAGGATCTATGTAGATTTCAACACGGCACTGGAACACACCTGCCCGGCAAATACTCCTTTTAAGCCCTAAGGGTCCCATTACACGGGGCGACATTGCCGCATATAACAGAGGCGACGTGGGGGCGTGGCCTATCACCGGCGTCATCGCCCCTACGTCGCCTCATGTGAAGGGGCGATGTCGCAGGTGCCTGGAGGTCGCCTGGTTTCAGGGCAGTGCTCTGAAACCAGGCGACCATCATGGGGCGATGTGTACACATCGCCCCATGTAACCAGGCGCCGGCAACCTGTCAGGCGATGGGAGCCGTAGACTCCCATTGTCATGCATCACCGCTGGGGTTTCCACACACCCCGGCGGCGATGCCGCCTGACAGATCGCCGGCGCGGGACTGGAGGTGTCGCCCCATGTAAACGGGGGCGGCGACACTGGCGGGGGCGGCAAGAGCATGCATGCCCCCGCCATTAGCCGCCGACATCTCCAGCCCCGTATGACAGGGCCCTAAAAAGGGCTGTTTTTGGAAGGTGTCCCTAAACCTACTTTCTATCTCTCTATGTAACTTTGAATGGAATCACTAACTGTTTCTCTGTAGCGCACACAGCAGCAGAGGTGGCGTCTGACACTGAGCTCCAACACTAAGATAATGAAGAGGGGAAAGGCTGGTTCTTATACGGCAAGGACATGTGACATACCCAGCCAATGTTGTGAAGTGACTGCAAACTATGGGAGAGGAGAGTAAGCGCAATAGGGTCTTATCCTAATAAATAAAATTGTGAAAGGTTTCTTGTCACTGCTCACCTGTGACAGTTGTGCAACCCAAACTAGTATGAAGGCGTGAATATGGAGACTTTATTGGTTCCCAGTAACACTTTTGGTCAATGAACAGTTATCAAACATAACCTTGAATTACGGAATTTTTAGCAACTCGTTTGCATTCGTCAAGCCACTCCAACATAGCCGAAAACAGGTCGAATTTGAAATTGGCGATTGTGTTCGATCGAACATCACTCATCTCTAACTGCTATTATTTTTAACAGAACTGTATATGGACTGACTTCCTGACCAAGCAGTGTTATACCACATTCTGTGTTATGAATGTGACTGACCTGTGAGTACGGATATATCCCCAGGAGCTGCGCTGTCGGTAACGTCGTCCGTGTGAAATGATCTCCAATAAAACCAACAACCTTCTTCTGAGTGCAGGAGTAATTAGGGACGACGTTACCGGGTCCAGATAAGATTTGTAGGATGCTCTTTATTGACTTCTTGGGATCCGAACACGAGTCATATAAGTGATATCCCAGAGTCTTGTTAGGTAGAATATCAGGATTTTTATTAATTTCATCAACAGCAAAGAAGAAAGCCAAGACATTCTTGTAGTAATTAATCAATGGCCTGAAAAGCAAGAAAACTTAGGGTACTGACAGCTCATCTGACGTCTCACAATAGAGGATATTAATGGTAAAATTCAATCTCACTAGAACAACAGAAAAGTCGAGTTTCTTCCATTATTTTCTTATTTTCATCTCACATTTTTCTTGTTAACTTTACAATTTGATTTAAACTTTATGATTTATGTCTATGTCAGTGTCACCTGTCTGTGAATGGACCAAATATTTCATGGCAGGAACAGGACTGGATCCCATTTAGGGATGTACAACCATGGAGACATCCCATGCGGCAACGATGAGATTACTAGAAAGATGAATCCTTTATATTATAAATAGTTGGTTCTCTCTTCAGACGTCCTTCAGGAAATCATGAAGAGGAACCAGGAGGAAAACAAGATCTTGAGTGCCGAATATTAAGAAATGTATGAGTGCCATCAACGCCAGAAGGAAACCTGATTAATCGTTACTTTGGAGACACCTTCTCTCAACGTATGTAACTCATATCATCCTGCAGTTTCATGAAAACAACTACCAGAGTAAGCTTAGATCTCGTACTTAGTAAGTGTGGAAAAGAGAATATAGACTTGTGAAAACCATCAGAAAAAGAAAAAAAAATCCCCTTCAGATCTGTAATCTACATTGTTTACAGCTAATAATTGAAAATCCCCCTCCCTTACACCTATTGACTAGAGAATAAAGAGGATGATGAGTGGTTATTCTGCGCTGCTGGTCAATAATTATGTTGTGCGGTATTCAAAAAATGTGGTTTATTAATTCAACGTGTTTCAAAGCTGCCTCACTGCTTCATCAGGAAAGAAAAAAACCCACAAACCTGATTTTCAATTATTAGCTGTAAACAATGTAGATTACAGATCTGAAGGGGATTTTTTTTTCTTTTTTTGAATACCACACAACATCATTATTGACCAGCAGCGCAGAATAACCACTCATTGCCCTTCTCTCTTATTCGGCTACTTGAGCCTATATGTATCTGTAGCAGCCATCATTTATATGTTTTATCTCATCCACCGAGGATGATCACTTATTTCTTTATGAAGCCCATTGTGCTGTTTCTCCCCTCTAGTATTACCAGCTAGCATGGGGACACATCTAATTTAAACTGACCCCTCCTTGTAATCTATAAAGGGGCTCTCTGCCCTCCAAAGTGCTCAAATTGCTAAATGAGGAGCCCCTTATGCTTCCCATTCAGTTCCTGCACAATGATAATGTGTTATATAACAGTCTCCTCCAAAGTACCTGACACATGTTCTGGCACATACATAAGACATATCATGGGGGCTGAGCCGATACCCAGAGAATGTATATGACTGTTGACGGTGACGACTCCTCCGATCATGATGTCTCCGTCCTGCACATATTCATAATCCTCAAACATTGACTGAATCTGGAGCCGACATGCCGGAGATGGAGTCTGGTTTGTGAATATACAAGGGGCCACACACAGGAACAACACACAGAGCAGAGATTTCACTGACAAAGACGGTGATGACGCTGGAGATGATGTTGTAAAGTATAAAGCGATGCATCCTGCAATGAGGAGGAAGAACCCCGGACTCGCAGCATTCAGTAATACAACGACAGGCAGCATCTTCTCCAGCATCGTAGTGTCTGTGCAGCCTGAGAAATCCTCCCTTATTATATATACAGTCTTGTTACTATAATACAATGTGTCCTAAATTTACACATAGGTCTGGTGGTAATTTCGCAAGAAATTTATTTTTTCCTTATTGAAACTTAGATCATAAAATACAGAGTAGAAAATAAAATAACTGAATGATGCCATTAACACAGACAGACAGAATTATTTCCACATAGATTTATGGGTCATTTTCATGGACTGGTTGTATGACTTTCACTAGTTCTGCTCAATTTGCCGACTGTTCCGACTGGCATCTGCTGAGCATTTCTCAGTGACTTGTAGGGAGTTGATATCAGTCGTCATCAGACTACAGACTATACAGAAATCACAGGACTGATGAGGATTATTATCACAAATACTCATTTACATCCAGGTGCCTTATAGATGACATTATATATGATCATTCTCTATGAGTATTTCTTCTTCTGTGCTTGAATATGCTTTTACCTCTCTATACTGCTCCCCCACATGCAACCCATTTCTATTCTGTGCCCCCTCACACTTTTCTCCCCCCATATTGTCCCTTCACACTATTCCCCTAAAAAGACTCCTTACACATTACCCACCTTGTACTGTCTTCGCTCACATCCCCCATGCTAACCATACTGTCTTCTTGCATAATAACCCCTCACTCTACATATCCATGACAAACAACTCCTGAATTTCTTGGACGGAGGTAAGCTTCAACCACTTGACCGAGTGGTCAGCCACTCTCAGGAGGGCCCGCATGTGGTCAATCCAGGTATCCTTTGCACCTCTCTGCAGGCTCCGGAATTTTTTGCAATAAGACTCCTCGATGAGGTTGAACTGCTGGATCAGGGCCTGCTTGATGCTTTTATAGTCCTGATAGTCCCCAGCAGGTAAGTCCCCCAGGATTTCTAGGGACTTACCCCTCAAACAGGGGGTCAGGTACTTTGACCACTGATCAGGCCAGATGGTGCTGCTGGCAGTTCCGCTCAAAGGCCAACAAAAAGAAGTTAAAATTCCCGTCCTTCTCCAAAAATGGGAAGTCTGGGTTGGCTAGGGTGGGCCGTGGGGCCCCAAGGTAGATCAACTCTAGTTGGATTCCATGCTTTCCCACTCTTGCTCTGTTTGACACTCCCACTGTGTGTGCTGCTCAGCAGCTGCCAGTTGGGTCTTCTAGACACCCTAGTCTCCAGTCTCAAGACAGCCCACAGCAGCTTTAAAGAGGGCATCTAAGTCTGTCAAGCTAAGGAAACAGACAAGTGGTGAACTGCCCACTTTGGGGATGAGGATAGGAAGTACTCTGTCTTCTGCAGAGCTGAATATTGGTGACTGGCTCCTGGAGGACCTTTGGTTGAATTCCTTCTCACCTAGTTCAACATTATCCTCCACCACCTCTTCCATACTAGCTGCAGCAAGGGCCCCCTGCAACGTTTAGCTCCTGCTGTCCTGGGCCAGCTCGGCAACCCCGGGTCACTGACACACAACTGCGACCTGATGCACCAACACCTTTGTTTTTGCACTCTAACATCTTGAGTCAATCTTAAGACCCCAGCAGCGAAAACTATTGCTGGCAGTCCTTAGTGTTTGGGAGTAGGGTTGCCACACGCTAATATCTCAATCCCACCGCTTGCCACCATTTGTAATGAATTTTCCACCGAACTTGGCAGCTCTCCAGCCCCCCTCACACTCAGGACAGTCAGATCACTGACTGAGGATAAGGGAGTGACTGCAGCTGCCCTGCAAATGCTGGTTTATTAAGGTGCCCTAAGTGAGAGTGGTATATGCCTTCAAGCCAGAGTACATATAATAACCGGCACTCTGTCACTGATAGATATGCTAAATAAAGCAAGCACCAATTGCTGCCACCAGTCTGTCATTCAGATATAAGTCCGGTCATCCGCAGAGTAATATCAGGGTGAGGAAGCAACCCTGGTAGCTAATAATGTTAAACGAGCACATGGTTGTGGGAATCTTGTGCTCAAGATAAATGAGCAACTCAAAATTAAATTATATATTTAATCGCCATAAGGCTACACTAGATAATATATACACATGAAATATGGCAGGGCACTTTGGTCAACCTCAGCCCCACCCATAGACCTCCCCTGATGACCTCATGTGGGCTGTTTTTATCATACCTTCAGATGGTTATGAACTGCAGCCTTTCCCATGCCTCTGCCTGGGAGAACGTAGGTGGAAGGTAATGCTCTTGTTATGCATGAAGCGGACGAGGGGAATGCAGCAGGAAGGGATAATGGGAAAGGGTGATTGGGAGGCAAGTCTGGACCTGGTCTTGGGGTCCCTGACTAGCCCTGTTCCTGAAAGTACCTCTGAAGGTGAGAAGGTTCAGGCCACCACCCTATCCCTCAACTCCTCAACCTGCCCTCAGCTAAGAGCCCCTACCTCCACCCATGGACCAGGACACCTGTCCAAGATAAGGGAATAGAAGCTGCTCTGGCAGCATGTCTGCACAGCACGGTTCCTAGATGAGGAATGAACTCAATCAGCGACATCTGGTGGAGGGATGCAGAACTATTTAAGGCTGAGGGAGTGGAGAGCAGAAAGCTCAGACACCTCTCACCTTCACCTGAGCTATGACTCATTCCGCACCTACAGAGCCGCCCACCACACATTCAGCAACTGCAGCTTCAATATCAAACCAGACTGAGTGAAAGAAAAAAAAATTCTGGTTTAAACAGCAGCAGAACTCCAGGACTGCAATCAATACATGACAGCTCTTATTTTTTCAGTTATGATTTTAGCTTTCCAATGGTAGGACACACAACATATCTGTGGTTGTCCCACTTGCCAATATTAATTTTGGGCTAGTTAGGAAGGTTGCACAGTTAAGAAATATGCTTTCTGATCCTATACCCCTACTGATGACAAAATTAGGAATGTCATATTTATTGATGTTATTTGTAGTGTAATACTAATACATATTGTCCTGGCTTCTGGGGGTCTCGCAGTATCCTTTGAAGTCCTCTTGCAAAAGAAGTAATTTTTCTGCCTTTATTTACAAACTTAGGCGTGGTCTTCGCTTATTGTTGCATTGCTCACAACAGGGCTTTCCTGACCCCTTTGTTTGTGAAACCATTTGGCCAGGTAGGTGATATCCTGGAATTAGTTATCACACCCTTTTGTCCAGAGACCAATTAATCCTCAGTGTAAAATGAGGGGGCATTTTATTGTGAGAGGGTACGAGAGGACGGCTTGAACAAAGTGGCAGGTATAGGAATATTGGAATTTTGGCTTCATTAATACGGCAGAATATATCCCATATTCCTTATTGTCCTACTGTCTATTACAATTATGGGCAGCAGGGTCATATAAAGAGGGAAAGCATAGCACTTCTCAAGCATCAGTTCCTCTCACTCAACAGATCACATTGAATGATTCTTCCTCACCTTAGGACTTTGGCAACCCAATATGCTACCCCAAAGGTTAAATTATCTCTTCCTGGAGACAGAACTTTACATTTCTTAATAAATACTAGGGGAGCCATGTGTGTCAAGCATACAAATAACGTTTTTAAGTGTGATATTACCAAAGATTTTACACTTCTGCTACTGGATAGAAAAGAGGGGATAGATGTAAAAGTGTTTCAGATGCTTCCTGTCAGTAATAGAAGAAAGCGCAAGGGAACCGGGTACATCCACTTATATAAAAATTTAGACTTGTATTAGAAATCTATTAAAATCCATTATGTTGATGCATCAGAATCATCTCTGAAACTTTTCCAGCATTGAGCATTGTGGATGGTGACCTATTTTTTCATTTTGTTACAGAGGAGGAGATAGCAGACATACCTACACCTCATGATTGCATTGCTCTGATGCAACAGGAAACGGCAGAGTTTGATCATGTCTCAGATGACTCCATTGCTAATGCAGATTTAGAGATTTTTGGAGATAGATCCAGATACCAAGATGATGGTCATTTCTACACTGAATCAGCTGTGGTTACACAGCAAGAGGTAATAGAAGTCAAGCCACTCCCTCCTAACCTGTTGGCACAGTATCAGAGCTGAAGGCACACACTGAGGCGTGTAGATTGGCAAAGGATAAGACAGTCAATGTATGTACTGACCATAGAAATGCTTTTGGAATTTGTCACAATTATGGTCAAATATGGAAAGCTATATCTTTTTTAACGTCAAATGGGAAACTCATGAAAAACACAGAGTGCATGAACCCTGATGGAGGCTCTCCTGTTTTTAACTGAGCTTGGCATAAAAAGCAAGGACCAGTTTCACAACTTATGTGGGACCTGTTTCAGCTGCTGCCTGACAATAATAGCATATGCTATTATTATATTATATATTAGTATTGGGTACACTCACTTATATAAAATGTAGTCTTTTATTAGAGAGCAATTAAAATCCATTCTGTTGGTGCATAAGAATCAACTCTGATGCATTTCCAGCATTGAGCGATGTGGAAAGTGACTTATTTTAAAATATATTAACAGAAGAGGAAACAGCAGACATAGACATATATACACCCCAAGATTGCATTGCTATGTTGCAACACAAAACAGCAGGGTTTGATCATGTCTCAGATGAGCTCATTGCTTACGCAGATTTTCAGTTTTTCTAGCTCAATCCATATACCAAGATGAAGGTCAATTTTTTACTGAATGTGCTGCGGTTATACAATGTGTGATAATAAAAGCCAAACCACTCCCTCCTCACTTGTAAGCACAGGAGGCGAAGCTGAAGGCACTCACTGAGGCATTAAAAACAAGAACCAATGGATCAAATCAGACATGTAAGATTAGGAGATACAACTCAGTATACATATCAAAATACAAGAGAAATTAGCTTTTATGTATTTAAACTCAAAACCAGAAAAAAAGTTCAAGAGATGGATACATTTGCAAGTGCTGTTTATTATTTCACGTTTTGAAGAGAGGTCTGGGCCAGCACCAACCTTTCCAGCGTTCCCCTTTCACTTTGGGGATCTCACTGCAGCTTTGCTGGTCATGAACTCACGACCTGGAGGGGTGGAGGATGAGCTTCCTGTTGTAACACTTGCCTTGTCTCGGTGCTTGCTGCCAGCAGATGCGTCACAGCGTATTCAATCAAATAGAGAAGAAATGGAGCGCACTCAAGGTTTCTGGCAGTGGATATTTATTCAATCTTCATACAACAGGTTGTGCACAGCGGGTGGGAGGACGGGGGGTACTATGTCGTTTCGCGCCCTGTCTTGGTGCTTCAGCGGGTACAATCCTTCAGCGGGATTGTACCCGCTTAAGCGCCAAGACAGGGCGCGAAACGACGTAGTACCCCCGTCCTCCCACCCGCTGTGCACAACCTGTTGTATGAAGATTGAATAAATATCCTCTGCCAGAAGCCTTGAGTGCGGCTCCATTTCTTCTCTATTTGATTGAATATGCTGTTTATTGTTTGTTGGCCACTAATTGAGAAAACAATGGTATTACAATTACACAAGTTAAAGATCAGGAGCAAAGGTACTTCATGAAGGAGGAAACAGAACAGGTGAGAAAAAAATATAGGGTGAGAATGGGTATAGAGATGACTACAAATAACACTGCCTCTATGAGTAAAAACTGGAACACTGTGAACCAAATTACCAAAGGTACATCAATTCTAGAGTTCTTAAAAGGTTATGTTAGAACACATGTAGCATCTACGTTTATACAGCATGGAACAACCAGAGCACATGACCACAGTGCCAATATTGTGTCTAAAGTGCATACAGGTACAAAAGTATCACAGACCATTCACTTACCCATTACTAAGGTGCACCAGTATAGAATCACAAAATCCGTGTCTGGGCGCAGACCCTGACACAAGCTTCGTCAGCTTCTTTTGGGGGACTGTGAAGGGAGTGTTGGGACACAAGTCTATATAGCTGCCAATATATGTTGTTAACACGTCCCAAGCATGCTCACTGTGAGATCGCAGATCAGAGACGACCACGGCAGGCATTGGAACTACTTCCATTGGTTAAACCACTCCGCCCTCACCTGTCAGAGAACTGTGCAAAGTGACCGATTGTTACATTTTTAATGGAGGAGATAGCAGACATGTATACACCTCATGATTGCATTGCTCTCATGCAACAGGAAATGGCAGGGTTTGATCATGTCTCAGATGACTCCATTGCTAATGCAGATTTAGAGATTTTTGGAGATAGATCCGTATACCAAGATGATGGTCATTTTTACACTGAATCAGCTGTGGTTACACAGTATGAGGAAATAGAAGTCAAGCCACTCCCTTCTAACCTGTTGGCACAGTATCAGAGCTGAAGGCACACACTGAGGCATGTAGATTGGCAAAGGATAAGACAGTCAATGTATGTACAAACCGTGGATATGCTTTTGGAATTTGTCACGTTTATGGTCAATTATGGAAGCTATATCTTTTTTAATGTCAAATGGGAAACCCATGAAAAACCCAAGAGTGCATGAACCCTTATGGAGGCTCTCCTGTTTTTAACTAAGCTTGGCATAAAAAACAAGGATCAGTTTCACAATCTATATGCCTCCTAGCAGTAATAGAATATGCAGGCGTATTGGGTACATGCGCTTACATTCTTATAATCCTTTATTAAAGAGTCATTAAAATCCATTCTGTTGGTGCATAAAAATCATGTCTGAGGCATTTCCAGCATTGAGCGGTGTGGAAAGTGACCTATTTTAAAATATATTAACAGAAGAGGAAATAGCAGACATATACACACCCAAAGATTGCATTGCTTTGTTGCAACAGAAAACAGAAGGGTTTGATCATGTCTCAGATGAGCCCATTGCAAACACAGATTTTCAGTTTTCGTAGATCAATCTGTATACCAAGATGATCGTCAGTTCTACACTGACTGTGCTGCAGTTACACAATGTGAGGTGAAAAAAAACCAAACCACTTCCTTCTCACTTGTCAGCACAGGAGGAGAAGCCGAAGGCACTCACTGAGGCATTAAAAATGAGAACCAAGGGATCAAATCAGACATGTCAGGTTAGGAGATAGCAGACATGTATACACCTCATGATTGCATTGCTCTGATGCAACAGGAAATGGCAGGGTTTGATCAATTCTCAGATGAGCCCATTGCTAATGCAGATTCAGAGGTATTTGCAAATAGATCTGAATACCAAGATGATGGTCATTTCTACACTGAATCAGCTGTGGATACACAGTATGAGGTAATAGAAGCCAAGCCACTCGCTCCTAACCTGTTGGCACAGGAGGCAAAGCTGAAGGCACACACTGAGGAGTGTAGATTGGCAAAGGATAAGACAGCCAATGTACAGACCGTCACGATTATGGTCACGATTATGGTCAAATATGGAAAGCTATATCTTTTTTACATCAAATGGGAAACCCATGAAAAACACAGTGCATGAACCCTGATGGAGGCTCTCCTGTTTATAACTTATGTTGGAATGAAAAAACAAGGACCAGTTTCACAAGTTATACGGGACCCATTTTAGCTGCTGCCTGGCAGTAATAGAATATGCAGAGGTATTGGGTACATCCACTTATATAAAATGTAGTCTTTTATAAGAGAGCAATTAAAATCCATTCTGTTGGTGCATAAGAATCATCTATGATGCATTTCGAGAATTGAGCAATGTGGTAAGTGACCTATTTTAAAATATATTAACAGAAGAGGAAACAGCAGACATATATACTCCCCAAGATTGCATTGCTCTGTTGCAACACAAAACAGCAGGGTTTGATCATGTCTCAGATGAGCCCATTGCTTACGCAGAGTTTCAGTTTTTGTATATCAATCCGTATACCAAGATGATGGTCAATTCTACAGTGAATGTGCTGCGGTTACACAATGTGGGATAATAAAAGCCAAACCACTACCTCCTCACTTGTAAGCACAGGAGGCGAAGCTGAAGGCACCCACTGAGGCATTAAAAACGAGAACCAAGGTATCAAATCAGACATGTCAGATTAGGAGATACAACTCAGTATACATATCAAAATACAAGAGAAATTAGTTTTTATGTATCTTACTCAATACGAGAAAAATAATTCAAGAGATGGATACATTTGCAAGTGCTGTTTATTATTTGTTGGCCACCATTTGAGAATAAAATCTGGTCTTACAACTACACAAGTTAAAGATCAGGAACAGAGGTATTTCATGGATGTGGACACACAACAGTTGACACCAAAATGTAGGGTAAGAATGGGTATAGAGATGAATAACAATAAAATTGCCTCTGTGAGTAAAAAATTGGAACACTATGTACCAAATTACCAAAAGTACATGAGCTCTAGAGTTCTTAAAATGTTAGGTTAGAACACATGCAGCATCTAGTTTTATACAGCACGAAACAACAAGAGCACATGACCACAGTGTCAATAGTGTATCTAAAGTGCATTCAGGGACAAAAGTATCACAGACCATTTACTTACCCATTACTAAGGTGCACCAGTATAGAATCACAAGATCTATGTCTAGGTGCAGACCCCGAAATGTGTTTCGTCAGCCTTTTCTGGGGGACTGTGAGGGGAGTGATGGAGACACAGATCTATATAGCCGCCAATGTATGTTGTTAGCATGTCACAAACATGCTCACCTGTAAGATCACAGATCAGAGACAACTGTGGCAGGCATTGGAGCTACTTCCGGTGGTTACACAACGTGAGGTAATAAAAGCCAAACCACTCCATCCTTACCTCTCAAAGCATTGTGCAAAGTGACCTATTTTTAAATTTTTTTTTGGAGGAGATAGCAGACATGTATAAACCTCATGAATGCGTCGCTCTGATGCAACAGGAAATGGCAGGGTTTGATCATGTCTCAGATGAGCCCATTGCTAATGCAGATTTAGAGATGATGGTCATTTCTACACTGAATCAGTTGTGGTTCAAAGTATTAATTAAAAGAAGTCAAGCCACTCCCTCCTAACCTGTTGGCACAGGAGGCAAAGCTGAAGGCACACACTGAGGTATGTAGATTGGCAAAGGATAAGACAGCCAATGTACAGACCATAGATATGCTTTAGGAATTTGTCCCGATTATGGTCAAATATGGAAAGCTATATCTTTTTTAACATCAAATGGAAAACCCATTAAAAACACAGAGTGCATGAGCACTGATGGAGGCTCTCCTGTTTTTAACTTATCTTGGAATAAAAAAACAAGAACCAGTTTCACAACTTATATGGGACCCGTTTCAGCTGCTGCCTGACCATAATAGAATATGCAGGGAGGAGTATTGGGTACATCCACTTCTATAAAATTTAAACTTTTATTAGAGAGCCATTAAAATCCATTCTGGTGGTGCATAAGAATAATTTCTGAGGCATTTCCAGCATTGAGCGATGTGGAAAGTGACCCATTTTAAAATATAATTAGAAAGCAAAAAAACAGCTCAGATAACATAAACAACATCACTGTTGTTTTATTTTACACCCCATAAAGGTGTACAAGGATTCTTATGGGCAATCGCTGAATTAACCTCAAAACCAACCAAAAAACAAGCCCAATATGAAGAAAGTGCAAAATTTCAAATATAAGTAGATATGGTAGTACACCGGAGCCAGCTGTGGGGGTATCTACTAAGAGTGATTGGTATCACTGTTTGGTACCCTTATGGGTATCTTTACACACAGAGATAAATTGCCTGCAACTCACTGGTTGCAGTGAAATCATGGACACATTATTACATTTGTACATGGCAACAAAATGAAATAATGTGTCTATGATTTCACTGCAACCAGTGAGTTGCAAGCAATTTATCTCTGTGTGTAAAGGTACCCTATGAGTTGCAGCTGAAGATCTTTGAGAAAATTCTGTATGTTTATTTTCTCAGATAAAAGGTATAATAAGGATAGACTGATGTATAGATCCAGCGCACACTCTACAATCACCTTGGTAGTATTCAACCATACCTAAATGATATTAGAAAGGCTGTGGTGTTTGGTTAAGCTCAATATTGTATACTTGCCTGATGTGTATTTAAAACCTCCTTATGTTATGGTATTTCTAACCATATAAAAACCAAGAATTTAAACCAATGCTTTGTGCTGTAAAAACACTATAGTTTATTTAAAGTTAATTACATAAAACCAAATAAAATCATATATCAAGTTTAATAGTACTTGAGGTCGTTTCTCTATTCCAGGTTTACTGGATACGGACAGCATACATATAAGGATTGTAGAGGTGTCTGCAGAAACCTACATAAGAAACTTATAGATATTAATACAGCATTTAGTACGTCTCCTGATAAGTTGTTTTGTTAAAATAGGTTCGCCCACAAGCTACTAGGAGCTAAACAAGGACAGAAAAGGCGACCCCACCATTTGGAAAGAGGTGAGATAAGCCATAGCACCAGGTGAACACAAAATAATGTGTTGAGGAAGCAAATCAAACTAGACTAATAAGGCATTATATCTTTCTCAACAGAACAGAAAAACCATCCTCTAAGCAGATCAACCAGTAAACCTGGGATATAGAAACGACCTCAAATATTATTATCAAACTTGATATATGATTTTATTTGGTGTTACGTAATTAACTTTTAAATAAACTAGAGTGTTTTTACAGCATGCAACATTGGTTTAAATTCTTGGTTTTTATATGGTTAGAAATACCATAACATAAGGAGGTTTTAAATACACATCATGCAAGTATAGAATATTGAGCGTAATCAAACACCACAGCCTTTCTAATATAATTTAGGTATGGTTGAATAATACCAAGGTAATTTTAGAGTGTGCGCTGGATCTATACATCAGTGTTACCCCTCGGGGGTCTGCCGCCCGTGCCCGCGGCCTGCTGCCATTACTCCCTCTGCTGGAGCAACACTGCTCCTCTCACTTCCGGTACCACTGCTTCAGCACATGAAACTGTCTCCAATTCAGTTTCTGCTGGAGAGATTGCAGGGAGCTTGCTCCTCCCCTCAACCAATCACCAGGTCTCTGGGTCCTTCCAATCAGGACTGCCCTGTTCTGATTTAAACCTCCTGTTGCCAATCAGTCGGGGCCAGGGCAACTTCGACCTTCACCTTCCCCTGAGTGAAGTTGCCACTTCTGGTCTGTCAGGTCGCTCTCCGTTTGGTCTGTTACCTGATCGCTCTGTGTTACCTCCCCCAGATCTCGTTCCTGCCGGTTCCTGGCTGATCACCGTGTTCCTGGATGGTCTCCTGATTCCCTCCAAGCTGATCGCTGGTTCTCGCCCGGCTCCGGATCCCCCGTGGTCCTGGATTCTCTGTGTTCCTGGATCTCCCTGTGTTCCTGGATCTCTCCGTGTTCCTGGATCTCTCCGTGTTCCTGGATCTCCCTGTGTTCCTGGATCTCCCTGTGTTCCTGGATCTCTCCGTGTTCCTGGATCTCTCCTGTGTTCCTGGTTCCCCGTGTTCCTGGTGCTCTGTATTCACGGTTCTCGTTTCGTATTGTATTCCCGGGTGCTGTTTCATTACCACTTCGCCTGGGGTCGGTTGAACACTTGTGTCCGTAGCATTGGCCCCTTCGAGGCTGATCCCGGCGGTATCCCTGTATAGGGGTCAAGCGCTCCGGGGTCTCCCTCGCTGGGCTCCCGGTGTTGCGACCTTGTGGCCCTCTCCAGGGGCGTGTGGTTCTGTGTTATAGTTCTGTTTAATAAACCCGTTGACTCTACGGTACGTGTCTGCCTCTCTATCACCCGGTATCAGCATCCGCTTTACGCGGTCCAGTGGGTCCACGTGTGAGTCCGTCAGTAGGACGTGACAATCAGTAGAGGTGAGCCACCACCCCGGTGTTCGAATTCGATTCGTCGAATCGACTGGGTGTTCGACGAATGTTCGTCGAATGCTCGACGAACACCGTCGAACACCCCGGAAAACGAACAAACCGGGCTTGTGGGGCTTTTTCACTTCCACAATGTATATACATACATTGTGGAAGTGAAAAAAAGTGAAAGAAAGTGTTAAAAAGAAAAAAATAATTAATGCTCACGTGTTCGCGGTCCACCGAAGCCTCCGGCAAGGTCCTGTGGCTTCTAGGACCTGTGGTGACGTCATGTTCTCGCGGGAACTCCGGTCACATGACTGGAGTTCCGCGAGAACATGACGTCACCACAGGTCCTAGAAGCACAGGACCTTGCCGGAAAGCTTAAAATAGATATTTTTATGTTTCGGACCCTTTCTTTAAGTAAAAGAAAGTGTCTGAAACATAAAAATATCTATTTTAAGCTTTCCGGCAAGGTCCTGCACTTATAGGACCTGTGGTGACGTCATGTTCTCGCGGGAACTCAGGTCACATGACCGGAGTTCCCGCGAGAACATGACGTCACCACAGGTCCTATTAGCAATAGGACCTTGCTGGAAAGCTTAAAATAGATATTTGTATGTTTCGGACATTTTCTTTTACTTAAAGAAAGGGTCCGAAACATAAAAATATCTATTTTAAGCTTTCCGGCAAGGTCCTGTGCTTCTAGGACCTGTGGTGATGTCATGTTCTCGCGGAACTCCGGTCATGTGAACTTGAATTTGAGATTGGCGAACTATTCGAATCGAACATCGCTCATCTCTATACATCAGTCTATCCCTATTTTAAAATTTATTAACAGAAGAGGAAACAGCAGACATATATGCACCCCAAGATTGCACTGCTCTATTGCAACAGAAAACAGCAGGGTTTGATCATGTCTCAGATGAGCTCATTGCTTACGCAGATTTTCAGTTTTTGTAGATCAATCCATATGCCAAGATAATAGTCAATGCTACACTGAATATGCTGCGGTTACACAGTGTGAGGTAATAAAAGCAAAACCACTCCCTCCTCACTTGTCAGCACAGGAGGTTAAGCTGAAGGCATTCACTGAGGTATTAAAAACGAGAACCAAGGGATCAAATTAGAAATGTCACGTTAGGAGATACAACTCAGTAAACATATCAAAATACAAGAGAAATTAGTTTTTATGTATCTTACTCAATACCAGAAAAATATCTCAAGAGATGGATACATTTGCAAGTTCTGTTTATTATTTGTTGGCCACCAATTGAGAATAAAAACTGGTATTACAATTGCACAAAGATCAGGAACAAAGGTACTTCATGGAGGTGGACACAGAACAGGTAAAACCAAAATGTAGGGTGAGAATGGGTGTAGAGATGACTAACAATAAAACTGCCTCTATGAGTGAAAAATTGGAACACTGTGGACCAAATTACTAAAAGTACATGAGCTCTAGAGTTCTTAAAAGGTATGTTAGAACACATGCAGCTTCTAGGTTTACAGCATGGAACAACAAGAGCACATGACCACAATGCCAATAGTGTATCTAAAGTGCATACAGGGACAAAGTATCACAGACCGTTCACTCATCCATTACTAAGGTGCACCAGTATGGAATCACAAGATCCGTGTCCGGGTGCAGATGCTGACACATGTTTTGTCAGCTTCTTCTGGGGGATTGTGAGGGGAATGTTGGGGACACAGGTCTATATAGCCACCAATGTATGTTGTTAGCACATCCCAAACATGCTCACCTGTGAGATCACAGATCAGAGACAACCGCGGCAGGCGTTGGAGCTACTTCTGGTGGTTACACAACGTGAGGTAATAAAAGCCAAATCACTCCGACCTTAACTGTCAGCCCAGGAGGTGAAGCTGAAGGCACTCACTGAGGCATGTAGACTGGCAAAGGGTAAGACAGCTAATGTTTGTACAGACAGATATGTTTTTGGAATTTTTCACGATTATGGTCGACTATGGAAAGCTAAATATCTTCTAATGTCAAATGGGACACACATAAAAAACAAAATGCGGTAGCCATACTGGAGGTTCTCCTGTTTATTAAATTAGCTTTGTATAAAAAACAAGGAATGAACCCACCCCATCCAATATAAGGTTAGAATCACACATGCCATGCGTTTTTGCACCCTGCGTTTTTACCTGCGTTTTTGCTGATAGGTGTGGGGACCCCTTGAAACACATGCAAAAACGCATGTTAGAATGCATGCAAAAATGCATGTATCATTTAGTGCCATTTAAAAACGCATGCGTTTCCCATAGGGCCCCATGTTAGCAAAAACGCATGCGTTTATGAAAAAGCACCAAAAAATACTGCATGCTGCTTTTTTGGGTGCGTTTTTCAAAAAATACTGCATTTGCAGTATTTTTTGGTGCTGAGCCAAAAACGCATGGTACAGTTAGACTTGTGTTTTTGCTATTGGGGCATGCATCTTTTGCATGGGGGCCTATGGGTGCGTTTGTGCATGCGTTTTCAGAAAATGCAAGTCTCCAAAAACGCAAGTAAAATCTGCATGTGTGACCCTAGCCTAAGACTGGTCTCACAACTCATGTGTGAACCATTTCAGCTGCTGATGGCAATAATTGAAGAAAATGCAAGGAATTTGGGTACATCCATTTGTATTAAAATTCAGTCTTTTAGAAGAAATCAATTAAATTCCATTCTGTTGATACATAATAATCATCTCTGATGCATATCCGGCATTAAGTATTGTGGAAACAGCAGAGAAGATAGCAAACATGTATACATCACATTATTGCATTGCTCTGATACAACAGGAAATGGAAGGGTTTGATCTTGTCTCAAAGGAGCCCATTGCTAATGCAGATTTTGAGTTTTTTGTAGATCAATCCGAATACTTAAATGATGGTAAATTCTACACTGAATGTGCTGTGGTTTCACAGCATTAGGTACTAAAAGCCAAACCACGCCCTCATTACCTGCTGATACAGGATGCAGAGTTGAAGTCACTCACTGATGTGTGTAGAGCATGAAAGGGTAAAACAGCCAATGCGTCATGCCCTCGGCCACAGGGCCAATCTCTGCTAAGCAGGAAGACTGGCGCTCACCACGCAGCTTCACTGGTTCTGCTCACCCTGTATGTGGATCCATGTGGCCATCTGCTTCTTTTCTCTGCTCCTTCTTGGCAGGTCTCCTGGGAATGCTCTTAGGATGCATGCCTGGCATCCTGTACACACTTATAGGAGCACTACACCTGTTCCCCATTAGGTCTCTGCCTGAGTGCTAAGCTGCTCTAAGCATAAAACTCATCCTCTTCATCTGGGAGGTGCCTGGGCAACTTATTCATTCTCTGTGATCTTTGCTGCTGTCCTGGCCTCACTCTGCTGAGCTCTGCACTAGGAAGGCTATTGGTCTGCATGATACTAAAACCTCTGTCTCCATAGAATCGTCAGGCTGACCAGGCCTCTCCTGATGTTCAAGGAACCGTCTGGATTCCTGTACCAGCTGGATCAGGATCTCCAGGATTGAACAGAGCTGACAGGATTCATCTCATCGACAGAGCCAGTATTCTACAGTCTCCCATTGTCTACTGTCTGGTCTGTACAGTTCAGCCATCTGGTTTGGGATTCATGGCATTTAGGCCTCCTGGTGTTGTAACAGGTGAATCCCTGTATAGTGAATCCCTGCTCAATTATGAATGTAGTGTCAAGATCCAGACAGAATCCTACAAACTGTTCTAGTTGACACAGGGACTTGAGGTGACCAGGCCTGTTGAAGCTCTGCTGCAGTGGAAGAGGGGCTTGCTTTGGATTTTCTAACCAACAAATGTTCCTCCTGAGCAGTTGTCTTGCGGGGTCTGCAGACCTGGGCTTGTCAAACACATCTCTAGTCTCTTCAAATCTTTTTTTAATCCTTTGTACTTGACGCTGAGACACATTAAAGGTGCTAGCCACCTCTGCAGTGGATCTGGTCTTCAGCCTCTTGATAATCAAGGCTTTGGTCGCAGGGTGGATTTTGGCATGTTGTCAGAGCTCAAGTTGCAGTTCAAGTGAAGGTCTGGGGTGCTGGGTTTCTTTTTATACACACCCACTAATAAACCAATCATTTACGGAGCACAGGTGAGGATGTAAACTAGGATTGGGTGTATTATATGACCAGGCAACAAAACCTTTGCCTTGCTAAAATCTGACCATTCTGTGTTCATTAAATGATCAATATTTCAGCATTGATGCTAATTTATTTTCTTAGCCTAAATCAAATTTCGGAGGGTTTCAGCTTAAGAGTAAGTTATACAACCAATGGATGAATTTAACGTCAGGTTATAAGCTTTTATTTACATGGCTTGGATAACCTGTGCCAGGGAGTGTATGTCAAGATGATGGTCAATTCTACAGTGAATGTGCTGTGGTTACACAACATAAGGTAATAAAAGCCAAACCCCTCCCTCCTCACCTGTCATCACAGGATGAAGAGCTGAAGGCACTCACTGAGGCATACAGAGTGTCAAAAGGGTAAGACAGCCAATTTATGTACACACAATAGGTATGATTTTGGAATTTGCCACAATCATGTTCATATATGGAAAACTACATATTTTCTAACACCAAATGGGACACACGTAGGTCTGCTTTCAGCTGTATGGATGACAGAGCAATGGCTTCTGTTTAACAATAGTGGTCCGCTTTCAAGTCAGTCTGCAATGCCTTGGGCTTCTAATCATGTTGACTTCTCTCGTTATTCAAACTTCATACCTTGCAGCTGCATCTACATAGAATACAAAGATGTCCCTTCCTCTACAACTTACTATTTAGAGTGAAAAGGATCCACTACCACCATCACAGTCTGTAGCAGTTGATGTTAATCTTAGTCCCAAACTTTAAGGTATAAATGTAATTTTCCAAAATCTTATATCAGGTTTTACCTAATATCACACTCAACACCATAAAAGATGATGAACTTAACAATATTGTTGGAGCAGCAGATAATTTATATATTGTTTATTTACATCAGACTTACAAGTAGTTGTCCAACTACTTCATGGTAGTGTGCACATTGGCTTTCCTGACCTTCTTAGCCTCTATAATGCTATAATAAAGCAATTCTTCTATACACAATGTACAGAGGAGCTGCAGACAAGCGCAGACCAAATGGCAAGAGTCATGTTGTAGAAATGATAGTGTGAAAAAGGATAGTAAGCAGCATATTTGCTTACATGTTCATAACTCAGATGTGGGATAAACTGGTAGAGATGAATGATTACCTAGATGATCAGATATTCCAGGTCATTGACGTCCTCAATGCAACTAAAGTTATACAGAAACTGCTAGATGTAGTCAGTAAGCAGCACACCATAATGCTAGATTATATCACAGTGAAAGAAGGTAGGATGTGTTTCATCATAGGGGCTTCATGTAGTCGTTATATTGACCTTAGGGGCAATTTCCAGGTGAAAGTCAATATATAGAAGATAGTTGAATCAAAGTTCAATTGTTTACAGGAACATGACACAAACAAGGACTCATGCAGGAGAAAACAATTCTGCTCTCTTTCTTGAACCTGTTAATTGGCTCGAGGGTCTATGCACACGGGTCTCAAAGATCATACAAACCTGTATGCAATTGTTATTATTTTGTTTTATATATATATATATATATATATATATATATATATATCTGTAAAAGAGCTCGTCAGGACTTCAGCTTTTCAGGGTTACCTTCTGTGCCTCCTTGCCCTTTTTTAAGATGCTGTCCGCTACCTCGTCCTTATAGCTGCACCGCACTGTATTAGTATCCTGGACTCTATTTGCTGTAAGACTTTTTCCATTTTCAGCATTGCATTGTGTGAACAACACTTAAAGACTTTTTTCATTATCGGCTCTGCACTGTGTGAACTGTACTTAAAGACTATTTCCGTATCAGCTGTGCAGTGTGTGAACTGTACTTATGAACTGTTTTTCACGTGTTATTATAGGATTGAACTCAAGCCCTTGTCTCTGCCTTGTCTTTGCCTACACCATTAGATTCCTGAGATATCCAAACTAGTTACAGTACTAAACAGTGTGAAATCCAAAGTAATAAAGTTCATGTGTAATGGAAACTTTGTCAAAGATCCCCTGCTTGATGTGATACAACTATGGGTATTCACATAGGAAGCTGAGGGGAAGCAGGTAGTAAAATCCTGAGGATGTGGGTAGCGCGATGCTATATACCTCCTGATGTATATGCAGAATTGGTCACAAAAGGATGGAATGTGAGAAACAGACTCCATTCTCTTTCTGTGTTGTCCATCTTATCTTGCAGCTCCTTTGTCATGGTGATAAAATAACCATGAAGGATGGGGGGGGGGAAAGTTTCACATTTCCTATACTCACCCCTAAAGTTCCTATTGGCCCATATTTTGGAGGGAATTTTTGTCATCAACACTTTTTAAGGTCCTGTATGGGCATTATTAAAACTGAAATCCTATGTAGTACCGCATAGAAGGCTGCGCTGTATTGAGTTCCCGAGATTTAGAAACATACTTTAACGTTTGTAGTTCAATAGACCTAGAAGCAAGTGAAAGTTACCCACATTGTATACACAATATAAACAATATACACAGTCTGTACTATATACACACTGTCAATATGATATGCTTACTTTCTGAATCATATGCACACAATCTGTCCTATATACACACAATCCAAACAATCAATGCCGTGGTATTTTCTGTAACTCTGCACCTTCCATTGCTGTTGTCACTTCTTTCTGTAACCAGACATTTTGTATAATATTATAATTAACTTTTCACAGTCTTTTCAACCCCAATAATTCTACCCTTTCCAATAGGACATAACAAAAACTGCTAGATAGATAGATGCACACATCCAAAGCAAAATGTACCTGCAGGCGGTTGTCAAATTGGACTAATAAAGCAGGTGTGATAACACATACATGCAGGGTCTACTTTTTTTCAACTTTAAGGGTTAGTCTATGTAGTGTACCGCTCCTTTAAAGTAATTGCTAATACAGAAAATAAATTAAATAAGGAACATGAAGATTTTATTCATTTGTTTATTGTGCAAATGTAGTTATTATTATGTTGTATCGTCATGACCATGAAGGCTGGCGATTGTTAATATTTATCTAATAAGTTTACAAAAATCATTCTACTCATTGTATAAACTGTCACACAATCCTTCTCATTATATAGGACTTTGTGTTTCGCTCAGGTCTGCAGAGAATGATGTAACATTTAGGGAAAAATATGCAGCCCAACAGTCCAGCGTTAGAGGTCAGGATGGCAAATATCTCCACGGCCACCGTGTATTTGCCTTTGGTGCTGAGATAAGCCGGGATCATGGCTATCCACACGCTGCAGAACACCAGCATGCTGAAGGTGATGTACTTGGCTTCATTAAAGCTGTCCGGTAATGTCCGGGCTAAGAAAGCTGTAATAAAACTAACAACGGCCAGAATCCCCATATAACCCAAGACAGAGTAGAACCAAAGATCGGAGCCTTCATTACACTGAACTATGATCTTCTCCATATAAGAGTGTGTGTCCAGCTCCTGGAAGGGGGGACAGAGGGTCACCCAACTCATACAGATGACCACCTGGACCGAGGAGCAGATCAGGAGCACACAATTAGGGAGTTTTACTCCAGTCCATGTTCTCCACACACTTCCAGGCTTGGTGGCTTTGAATGCAATGTAAACAATTATGGTCTTGGCCAACAATGAAGAGATGGATATTGAGAGTAGTAGTCCAGTACAGATCTGACGTAACATGCAGATACTATCCACCGGACGACCGAGGAACAAGAAGACACAGAGGAAGCTGAGCATGATGGAGACCAGGAGAACGAAGCTCAGGTTCTTGTTATTCGCTCTCACAATCGGGGCGTCACGGTTTGATACAAATATTGAAAAAATTAAAGTAGTCAGAATACAGAAGAAAGCTGAGAAACAGCAGAAAGCTTCAGAAATGTCATCAGTGTAAGATAAATATTCCATCTCCTTCAAGACGCAGAATGTTCTGTTATCACTTGACCAGCGGTCTACTGGACATTTCATGCAGTTTTCACTATCTGCAGAAGGAAGTGTGAGATCCGATCATTACTTATGGCTTTATGTTCTGTATTTGGTTTGAGGTATTTCTAGAAAAACTTTTTATTGTTGTAAATAAACATCAAATAGAAATGAAGGATAAAAGAGAACAGAAACTGCATTAGCCAGTCCACCGGAATTTACACTTAAAGGGGTTGTCCGGGTTCGTGACATATCCTCAGTGTATATCCAGCCTGCCTAATGCTGACAATCACTCATGTGCTTTCTGTCAGTATTCTGCAGTGTTCCTGAGATAACAGTAATCTGCTTCTGAAGAGACCGACCAGGGTGTGTGTGCTGGCATGATAATGTTATCTGGTCGTTTCCTCCTACTCTACTCCAAGTCTGCCCTCCAGAGAAACAACCCCGCCCACTATAGCAACAGGCCCTCCCTGTCCACATGATGAGCCCTCCGCACATTACCAAATCCTCCCCCTACAGCATCGATCCCAGTGCAGAGAGCAGAGAGCAGACCTCCTCCCAGCCACACGTAAGGAGAGTGTGCAGAGCAGACAGGGCTCGGCTGCTGTTATCAGTGAGGAGCGAGGACTGTGCCAGCCACTGATGGCTGCCTGGAGCGTCTCATCTTCACAGGGGTTGGCAATCACACTGGCACACTGTAACAAAGTACTGCTGAGTGAAAGACAGTTCATGTCTTCACACAGGGGCAGACTTGGTGCAGTGTAACAGCAGCCTGTCCAATCAGTGCCTGCAGAAGAATGAAGTGTTGGGGGTGTTTGTATGGAGTATACTGTATATGATACTAAGGATTCTGATACTAAAAATATAGGGCTTGTATGGGGTTGTTGAGGAGCCCTTCCTTCCTTCTATCCTTCCTTCCTGCTATCCTTCCTTCTATCCTTCCTTCCTTCTATCCTTCCTTCCTATCCTTCCTTCCTTCTATCCTTCCTTCTATCCTTCCTTCTTTCCTTCCTTCTTTCCTTCCTTCCTATCCTTCCTTCCTTCTATCCTTCCTTCTATCCTTCCTTCTATCCTTCCTTCTTTCCTTCCTTCTTTCCTTCCTTCCTATCCTTCCTTCCTTCCTTCCTATCCTTCCTTCTATCCTTCCTTCCTTCCGTGAACCTGTATCCTTCTTTCCATCCTTCCTTCCTTCCATCCTTCCGTGAACCTGTATCATTCCTTCCATCCTTCCATGAACCTGTATCCTTCTTTCCATCCTTCCGTGAACCTGTATCCCTCCTTCCGTGAAACTGTATCCTTGCATCCATCCTTCCTTCCATCCTTCCATGAACCTGTATCCTTCCTTCCATCCTTCCGTGAACATGTATCCTTCTTTCCATTCTTCCATGAACCTGTATCCTTCCTTCCATCCTTCCGTGAACCTGTATCCTTCCTTCCTTCCATCCTTCCGTGAACCTGTATCCCTCCCATCCTTCCGTGAACCTGTATCCTTCCATCCTTCCGTGAACCTGTATCCATCCTTCCTTCCTTCCTTCTATCCTTCCTTCCTTCCGTGAACCTGTATCCTTCCTTCCATCCTTCCTTCCTTCCTTCCATCCTTCCGTGAACCTGTATCCTTCCTTTCATCCTTCCGTAAACCTGTATCCTTCCATCCATCCTTCCTTCTTTCCATCCCTCCGTGAACCTGTATCCTTCCTTCCATCCTTCCGTGAACCTGTATCCTTCTTTCCATCCTTCCGTGAACCTGTATCCTTCCTTCCATCCTTCCTTCCGTGAAACTGTATCCTTGCATCCATCCTTCCATCCATCCTTCCGTGAACCTGTATCCTTCCTTTCATCCTTCCGTCCCTCCGTGAACCTGTATCCTTCCTTCCATTATTCCGTCCTTCCGATGAACCTGTATCATTCCTTCCATCCTTCCGTGAACCTGTATCCTTCTTTCCATCCTTCCGTGAACCTGTATCCTTCCTTCCATCCTTCCTTCCGTGAAACTGTATCCTTGCATCCATCCTTCCTTCCATCCTTCCGTGAACCTGTATCCTTCCTTCCATCCTTCTGTGAACCTGTATCCTGTTGTTCCGAGATTTATATGGTGTATTTGGTGGCTCAGTGGTTAGCACTGTATATGCTGGCTCAGTGGTTAGCACTGTATACGGTGGCTCAGTGGTTGGCACTGTATATGGTGGCTCAGTGGTTGGCACTGTATATGGTGGCTCAGTGGTTAGCACTGTATGGTGGCTCAGTGGTTAGCACTGTATACGGTGGCTCAGTGGTTAGCACTGTATGGTGGCTCAGTGGTTAGCACTGTATACGGTGGCTCAGTGGTTAGCACTGTATATGGTGGCTCAGTGGTTAGCACTGTATATGGTGGCTCAGTGGTTAGCACTGTATGGTGGCTCAGTGGTTAGCACTGTATGGTGGCTCAGTGGTTAGCACTGTATGGTGGCTCAGTGGTTAGCACTGTATGGTGGCTCAGTGGTTAGCACTGTATACGGTGGCTCAGTGGTTAGCACTGTATATGGTGGCTCAGTGGTTGGCACTGTATATGGTGGCTCAGTGGTTGGCACTGTATATGGTGGCTCAGTGGTTGGCACTGTATACGGTGGCTCAGTGGTTGGCACTGTATGGTGGCTCAGTGGTTAGCACTGTATGGTGGCTCAGTGGTTAGCACTGTATAGGTGGCTCAGTGGTTAGCACTGTACGGTGGCTCAGTGGTTAGCACTGTATACGGTGGCTCAGTGGTTAGCACTGTATATGGTGGCTCAGTGGTTAGCACTGTATACGGTGGCTCAGTGGTTAGCACTGTATACGGTGGCTCAGTGTAGCATGTAGTACTGTATACGGTGGCTCAGTGGTTAGCACTGTATACGGTGGCTCAGTGGTTAGCACTGTATACGGTGGCTCAGTGGTTAGCACTGTATACGGTGGCTCAGTGGTTAGCACTGTATACGGTGGCTCAGTGGTTAGCACTGTATCGGTGGCTCAGTGGTTAGCACTGTATAGGTGGCTCAGTGGTTAGCACTGTATACGGTGGCTCAGTGGTTAGCAGTCATGGTTAGCACGTATCGGTGGCTCATGGTTAGCACTGTATACGTGGCTCATGGTTACATGTATAGGTGGCTCAGTGGTTAGCACGTATGGTGCTCAGTGGTTAGCACTGTATATGGGCCAGTGTTCACTGTTGGCTCAGTGTTAGCACTGTATAGGTGGCTCAGTGGTTAGCACTGTATCGTGCTCAGTGGTTACACTGTATACGGTGGCTCATGGTTAGCACTATGGTGCTCAGTGGTTAGCACGTATACGTGCTCAGTGGTTGGCACTGTATACGGTGCTCAGTGGTTGCACTGTATAGGTGCTCAGTGGTTAGCACTGTATATGGTGGCTCAGTGGTTAGCACTGTATATGGTGGCTCAGTGTTGCACTGTAATGGTGGCTCAGTGGTTGCACTGTATATGGTGCTCAGTGTTGCACTGTATATGGCTCAGTGGTTGCACTGTATGGTGGTCAGTGGTTAGCACTGTATGTGATGGGCTCAGTGGTTAGCACTGTATAGTGGCTATGTTAGCACTGTATACGTGGCTCAGTGGTTAGCACTGTATAGGTGGCTCAGTGGTTAGCACTGTATACGGTGGCTCAGTGGTTAGCACTGTATACGGTGGCTCAGTGGTTAGCACTGTTAGGTGGCTCAGTGGTTAGCACTGTATAGTGTGGCTCAGTGGTTAGCACTGTATTGGCGTGGTCATGATGTGGCTCATTAGCACTGTATACGGTGGCTCAGTGGTTAGCACTGTATACGGTGGCTCAGTGTTAACGTATCGTGCTCAGTGTTAGCATGTATGGTGGCTCAGTGGTTAGCACTGTATGGTGGCTCAGTGGTTAGCACTGTATACGGTGGCTCAGTGGTTGCACTGTATACGGTGGCTCAGTGGTTGCACTGTATGTGTCGTGGCTCAGTGTGTTAGCACTGTATAGGTGGCTCAGTGGTTAGCACTGTATATGGTGGCTCAGTGGTTGCACTGTATATGGTGGCTCAGTGGTTAGGCACTGTATATGGTGGCTCAGTGGTTGCACTGTATAATGGTGCTCAGTGGTTAGCACTGTATGGTGGCTCAGTGGTTAGCACTGTATGGTGGCTCAGTGGTTAGCACTGTATACGGTGGCTAGTGGTTTAGCACTGTATAGGTGGCTCAGTGGTTAGCACTGTATAGGTGGCTCAGTGGTTAGCACTGTATATGGTGGCTCAGTGGTTAGCACTGTATAGGTGGCTCAGTGGTTAGCACTGTATAGGTGGCTCAGTGGTTAGCACTGTATATGGTGGCTCAGTGGTTAGCACTGTATAGGTGGCTCAGTGGTTAGCACTGTATGGTGGCTCAGTGGTTAGCACTGTATATTCGGTTGCGTCACAGTGGTTAGGCACTGTATATGGTGGCTCATGGATTAGAACATGTAATGTGGCTCAGTGGTTAGCACTGTATATGGTGGCTCAGTGGTTAGCACTGTAGGTGGCTCAGTGGTTAGCACTGTATGGTGGCTCAGTGGTTAGCACTGTATGGTGGCTCAGTGTTAGACGACTGTCATGGTAGCTGTAGGTGCTCAGTGGTTAGCACTGTACAGTGGCTCAGTGGTTGCACTGTATAGGTGGCTCAGTGGTCACACTGTATATGGTGGCTCAGTGGTTAGCACTGTATACGTGAGCCAGTGGTTAGCACTGTATATGGTGGCTCATATTAGAAATGATAATGGTGTCTCAGTGGTTAGCACTGAATATGGTGGCTCAGTGGTTAGCACTGTATGGTGGCTCAGTGGTTAGCACTGATAGGTGGCTCAGTGGTTAGCACTGTATGTGATGGCTCAGTGGTTAGCACTGTATATGGTGGCTTAGTGGTTAGCACATTATATGGTGGCTGAGTGGTTAGCACTGTATGGTGGCTCAGTGGTTAGGACATTATATGGTGGCTCAGTGGTTAGCACTGTATATGGTGGCTCAGTGGTTAGCACTGTATATGGTGGCTCAGTGGTTAGCACTGTATATGGTGGCTCAGTGGTTAGCACTGTATGGTGGCTCAGTGGTTAGCACTGTATGGTGGCTCAGTGGTTAGCACTGTATACGGAGCCGCAGTGGTTGGCACTGTATATGGTGGCTCAATAATTAGAACAGTAATGTGGCTCAGTGGTTAGCACTGTATATGGTGGCTCAGTGGTTAGCACTGTATGGTGGCTCAGTGGTTAGCACTGTATGGTGGCTCAGTGGTTAGCACTGTATGGTGGCTCAGTGGTTAGCACTGTATGGTGGCTCAGTGGTTAGCACTGTACAGTGGCTCAGTGGTTAGCACTGTATATGGTGGCTCAGTGGTCAGCACTGTATGGTGGCTCAGTGGTTAGCACTGTATACGGAGCCGCAGTGGTTGGCACTGTATATGGTGGCTCAATAATTAGAACAGTAATGTGGCTCAGTGGTTAGCACTGAATATGGTGGCTCAGTGGTTAGCACTGTATGGTGGCTCAGTGGTTAGCACTGAATATGGTGGCTCAGTGGTTAGCACTGTATGGTGGCTCAGTGGTTAGCACTGTATGGTGGCTCAGTGGTTAGCACTGTATATGGTGGCTCAGTGGTTAGCACTGTATGGTGGCTCAGTGGTTAGCACAGTATGGTGTCTCAGTGGTTAGCACTGTATATGGTGGCTCAGTGGTTAGCACTGTATGGTGGCTCAGTGGTTAGCACTGTATATGGTGGCTCAGTGGTTAGCACTGTATATGGTGGATCAATGGTTAGCACAGTATGGTGGCAAGGGATTTGAATCCCACGAGCTCCTTGGCCGCCAGCTGAGTCAATGAGCGGCACTGGATTCAAAGGTTTGAATCCCGCGCCGCTCAACTGTCACCGTTGACTGCGTCGATTGCTAAGCGGGATTGAAATCACGCACCAACAGCGCTCATTGGTCGGCACCGAAGAATAAGCGGTGTTGGCCCGTGATTTAAATCCCTCTGCGCTCATGTGTCGACGCCACAGAGACCCCTACAGCTTGCTCATGGTTGGACGAGTTTCTGGCTCTTCCCGAGGAGGCATTATCCACATCACTCAGAAGAGGGGACGGGCAGTCAGATGGCAGGAGAGGCGGGATGGACAGCGGGTGAGGCAGGACTAACCAAGCTGCAAGCGCGCCCATCGGACCGGAAACAGGTAATTATTATACAGAGCGGGAGATTTGTGTAAGTTATTTATTGTGTTTACGGGGCAGTCAGGGCATAATAGCCTCCTTGTTAGAAAGCAGCATAGTCCCTGATTAAAAAAGGAGCTTTTATTTTAATACACAAAAATGGGTGACAGTTCTCTTTAAAATAAAAATTAATATAGATTTTGATTGTCAGAATAAATGTTTGACTGTATGAACACTGCGGATGATGGAAATGGTGCAAGAGCGCAATTCTTTTTTGTTTCTTTAATTCTTCAATTATTCATACCGACACGTCAGTGTTACCATATAGTACTGACCCAAGACATCATACCGACACCTCAGTGTTACCATATAGTACTGACCTGAGACATCATACCGACACCTCAGTGTTACCATACAGTACTGACCCCAGACATCACACCGACACGTCAGCGTTACCATATAGTACTGACCCGAGGCATCATACCAACACATCAGTGTTACCATATAGTACTGACCCGAGGCATCATACCGACACCTCAGTGTTACCATATAGTACTGACCCGAGACATTATACCGACACCTCAATGTTACTATATAGTACTGACCCGAGGCATCATACCGACACGTCAGTGTTACCATACAGTACTGACCCAGACATCATACCGACACCTCAGTGTTACCATACAGTACTGACCCCAGACATCATACCGACACCTCAGTGTTACCATATAGTACTGACCCGAGACATTATACCGACACCTCAGTGTTACCATACAGTACTGACCCCAGACATCACACCGACACGTCAGCGTTACCATATAGTACTGACCCCAGACATCATACTGACACCTCAGTGTTACCATATAGTACTGACCCCAGACATCATACCGACACCTCAGTGTTACCATATAGTACTGACCCCAGACATCACACCGACACGTCAGTGTTACCATATATTGAACATGGTGAATGAAAAACCCAAGAAACAAAAGGTTTAATTGCAAATTACCTTTTTTTTGCAATTTCACCGCACTTGGAATTTTGTTGCCATTTTCCTGTACACTATATGGTAACATAAATGACGTGATTCACAAGAACAACTCGTCATGCAGAAAACAACAAGCCTCATATGTCTAAATTGACGGAAAAATAAAAAAGTTATGGAAGAAGGGGAGGGAAAAACGGAAAGCAGAAAATTGCCCGAGGTGAAGGGAACAATACATAAATAAAGTGCAGCTTGTCTTGACAGGTGAGGGAGGATTCTTCGGTCGTTCCTTATCAACCTTTTAACCACCCCCAACCCCCTTTTTCCTTACGTGCCCCAATAATGACACAACTACTGCCATGACTTGGTTAATAATTGGCCACAGCAGCCTTTTTATTGCCTATTGGTTACATACTAATCAAACTCAACTGGTTCGCCTTCCAACGGGCGTTCCAACTTTAAACAATAGGCACTCCTCAATCATTCCTGGATAGGCCCGGTCCAGAAGCCTCCAATGATTATCCCTGGCCGCTACCCCCACCGGCCCCAGGGACGAGGTACTGGTTCTTTCCCCCTGGCACTGGCTATTCATTATTATTCTTATTACTATCCCTGGCCGCTACACCCACCGGCCCCAGGGACGAGGTACTGGTTACCCATAACCAAATACCCCAGCTTTTGTACTCCGTACTTGCCAAGTACCATTTTCCGTAGCCACTGTAACCTCCCAGTGACTTCTCCCCTTTTCAATGTACTTTTCTTGCCTCTGGACCAGACCTACCCCCGCCACAGGACAGGACAAGTGACCCCTTACTTGACCTGGACCCGCCAAACACCCAGTGCTTGTTCCACCCCATCACGCAAACCCAACATCCACATATCCATCCCTATGTCAGTCAGATTAACCAAATCTGACTTTAAATATTGCCGTGATGATGACTGCAAATCCTTGTGCTGCACAACCACTCCTCCATTCCTTGCTACAAATGCCCCCACTACTTTATTCACCTTCACACGCGCCTTATTGATCTTATCCACTGATCTAGCAAAACGCCAACTGCCACGCGGGACAATATCCGACCACACCACAATCAAGCCAGGATGCGCACACCATAGCCGCAACAGATCACACCTAATGTCCCTAATTAACTCTCGGGACGCACGCACTCCCAGATCATTCCCGCCAACATGCAACACCAACACATCCGGCGGTCGATTCAAACCACAAAATTGCTCAAACTCTGGCAACACTCTTCCCCACGTCATACCCCTGATCCCCAACCATTTAACTTCCGCGGCCGAACGATCCAGCCCCAGACGACGACCATCCGGACGGACATCTGCTCTCCGAGCCCCCCAATAGACGTAAGAGTGACCCATAATCCAGATCAGACAGGGACCTGTGTAAAGAAACACAAAACAAATAAGTGCAAACCACCGACAAAACAAGTTTCACCCTCCATGCAAAATAACCCGGCCATCGACCAATCCACTGTTATGTGTCCACCCATTCAGCAACCTGTGTTTTCCGTACAGCCGTTACCGATTGAGCAAATGAGGCCACACATACAACTTAAAGCGCGACGATTCCCACCGACCAATGCGCCGAACCATCTCATCTCCCAAACCCCACCGAGACGCTTCCGTAGCCGCCCCGATTCGAAATGAATGAGTACCGTATTCATTAGGCTGCTCACCCACTGTGACTAAACAAGTTCTCAAAACTGCACGAAACTGGAATCGTGACAAAAACGAACCGTCCGCATGCATCAAGAAAGGACCCATTCGTCCCCCCCTTACTGACAAAAATTCCCTCACGGTACGCACCGGACACAAATGCCTACTTCCCAGAGTGTAAAGCGCCACCAGTCTTCCTCTTCCAGCCTGATCAGTCTTGGAACGCCGCAGCCAACATTCCACCCTGTCAGGCCACACAACTACATCCCCAAACATCAAACCTCCTGCCCTGACCTTAGAAGGGCTGACCAATTCCTCTAAACGAAATGCCCCAAAAAACGCTAACACAAACGCAGCAGAGAACATAACCTTCTCATATTCTGATACACAAACACATTCCAAACACCCTACCAATCTGTCTAACAATTCCACCGACACTGGGCGCCGGCTGTCTCTCAACCGCGCTCCCTGTTTAAAACCTTTCAACGCCTGCCGAACCCTGAAATCCTTCGTCACATCTGGTTTTTCCCAGTAACTTAAACCAAAATGCTATAGCCGCTAGCCGCATTGACACCGCAGACGCCGATTTTCCCACTACAAAATCATTGCTAATGAAAGCCAAAACCGTCTCCAGCCATGCCCTGTCAATACCAGCTCCAAACGTTCCCACGAAAGCCTCCCATTCACGCCACACCGCGGTATACCGTGTCCACGTCGAGTCAGCCACCGACCTGCAGATCAAACTACCCACGATTACATTACCAGGGTCCATAAGCCATCCGGACACTGACGACCCTCCTCTTCTGCCCATGGTACCAGTTCCCGAAACCTGCGAAGCTGAAAGCGAGAAAGCGCATCAGCCACCGAATTTGAAACCCCAGGCACATGTTTTGCCACAATCTGAATGTTCTGCTGTAAACACAATAACACCAGATGACGCAGGTACGCTACCACCGGCGGAGATTTTGCGGACAATGAATTGATCGCGTGCACTACCGCCATATTGTCACAATAAAAACACACTTTACGTCCCGCCAATACCGTCCCCCACAGTTCAACTGCCATCACGATGGGAAAGAGTTCCAATAGCGCCAAATTCCGTACCAGGCCCCCAACATGCCACTGCTGAGGCCACGCGCCTGCACACCAACTGCCCTGAAAGAACGCCCCGAAACCCCAGGAGCCTGACGCATCCGTGAAGAGTTGCAACTCACTATTGGGCACCATCTCTTTCAACCAAAAATTACGCCCGTTATACGTCTGCAAGAACGTATCCCAGACCTTCAGATCTTCCTTGATCTCCCTCGTAATCCTGACAAAATGTGACGGACATATCGTACCAGACGTGGCCGCCGCCAACCGTCGGGCAAACACACGACCCATCGGCAAAATCCTACAAGCAAAATTTAGTTTGCCAAGTAGCGACTGAACAACTTTTAGCCGGACCTTCCTCGCCCGGCCCAACTCTGCCACAGACCGCCGCAGATCCAGAACCTTATCACCTGGCAACCGACATTCACCTAACACAGAATCCAACTCTATTCCCAAAAAACGCATCACTGTCGCCGGGCCCTCCGTCTTGTCCGGAGCCAACGGAATGCCAAAACGATTAGCCACCCTTTGCAACGCGAACAATAAACCCGCACAAACCGGGGAACCAGCCGGTCCCACACAGAAAAATTATCGAGATAGTGGATTATGGAATCCATACCCGACACATCCCTCACAACCCATTCCACAAACGAACTGAAAACCTCAAAATAAGAACAGGAAATCGAGCACCCCATGGGTAAACAGCGATCCACATAAAAACAACCCATCCCACATGCAACCCAACAAACGCTGGCTCTCCGGGTGCACCGGCAACAAGCGAAAAGCCGCCTCCACATCCGACTTCGCCATTAGCGCCCCCGGACCAGCTTTTTGCACCAAATCCACCGCCTTATCGAAAGAACGTAACAAACCGAAGACAACTGCTGAGGAATTCCATCATTAACCGAATTTCCAGCCGGGAATGACAAATGATGAATCAATCTAAACCTACCCGGCTCCTTCTTCGGTACCACCCCCAGCGGAGAAACAATCAGCCTTTCGCAAGGAGGCTCCAAAAAAGGACCCGCCATCCGCCCTAAATCCACCTCATTCCGCAGCTTGTCCCCAATTACCCCGACCGCTCCTTAGCTGAGCGCAAATTGCCTGGGAAAACCCCACTAGCTGTTGCATCGGACGGAATGAGAAAACCAAAACGAAACCCTGAACGCAATAACTCAGCTGCCTGTACATCTGGGTATCTATTTAGGAACTGTTCCATCGCGTCGACCTTCACCGGAGTCTTCCCTTTGACCAGCACTGTCACCTCCTTTTCCTCCCCCTTTTTTAAAGCAATGGGACCGGCTATGGGTGCCCCCGCAACCTGAACACTCATGCTTAAACCGGCAAGACGACCCGAATCTGCACTGGCCCTCATTGAACTGCCAACATCGTCCCCCCCCCCGTGCATTCGCCGGGGAGCCCGAGCCAAAACCCGAACCCCCGGCCGTCCCGCGAAAGGGCTGAGCCGGTGTTGTCATATACCGCAGCCACAATGAAATGTCCTTATGGCCCCACTTAATATCCGGCCGCACAGCCATCCTCTGCCTAAACTCCTCATCGTAACGCAGCCATGCCGAGCCACCATGCTCCCTGTATGCCTCCCCAATAGAGTCCATATAACCAAATAATGCGGAACAATGTTCCGGCTCTTTTTCCCCCACTACGCTTGCCAAAATCGCGAACGCCTGCAGCCAATTTGTAAACGTTCGCGGGATGAGCCGGTAACGCCGCTTCTCCTCATCATCCTTCTCATTCTTAGAAGTACTCGGCCGCACCTTATCCAAATTAAATTTAGCAAGAGGAAGCAACGAAAAAATCTCCACATACTCCTTGTTCCAAATTTTTTCACGAACTTCCTTCTTGAGGTGCGCCCCCAAAAGACCCTCAAAACACACATAAACCTCGCTCTTTGCCTTATCGCTAATTCTGACTACCTCGTCCTCTTTCTCCTTCTCCTTCCCCGCCTCCTGTTCCTTCTCGGACTCCTTCTCAGTCTGCTTGTCAGGCACCAACCCGGCCGCCCCACCCGCAACCTCCGGCACTGCAGGCGCGGTACCCCCCCCCAAACGTTGCCGCAGTCGTCCCGACCGAACCTGCCCCAGCATGCCCCACCCATGCCCCAATCGGCGACCCCGTTAACACACCCGGACTCAAAGCCGACATCAGACTGCGCAAAAAACCCACTAACTGGCCAAAACCTTGTAATTCCCCAGGACTCCCCTGCAAACCCTCCCCCAATATCTGTACACACCCTCTAGAAACCTCCCCCGCCACAGGTAAAACCACATTCCCCAGTGTCTCACCAGGCTGCTGAGGAGCAGCCGCAACGACGTCCTCCTCCGGTCCTCCGTCCACCGAAGATCCCTCGGACTCTTCGCCATCCTCCCGACGGCACGCGTCGTCCTCACCAGTCAGGGAGGCCGTGTCATCATGCCGACGCCGCGCAACGCCGCCCCCCACGCCCTCTGGAGACACAGCCACCCCGACAGGCCGTTGCCTCTTATCAGCTGCCCTGTCCTGGGAACCCTGACCGTAACCAGCCACCGAGTTCCCCCGCTGCCTCTTCCGGCTGGAAGATCCTCCAGCTCCCGACCCCTGAGGCCGACTGCCAGAGGGGTGTAAATGCTGATCACGCCGGGATCCCCCCCCAGTAGTACCGGAGGGATCCGTACCAGCCCTCCTGGGCCGCACATCACTCGTCTCTTCATCCCTGGTGCCACCCACCTCACCACCAGGGGCCACCGTCTCGCGTCGTATCCTTCTTAGTTCCCCTTCTGTGGCTCCCCTAATCCGTCTCCTCCCGTCTGCTGCTGCCAGGCCCCCGTCCTCATCCAGATTCCCCGTGCTGCGACTCGCCGCTGCAGGCCCCTTCCTCCCGGAAGACCGTTCGTGCCCCCGCCGACTGCTGGATACTCCCGATGTCACCGCCGGCCGCCCGGCGCCGCTCCCTGGCTTATTCAAGCCGGGAGCCGCCGTACTCGCAGATCCTCCGGTTCTAGATTGCCAGCCGGAAGTACGCGGTAGGCCAGGACCGCCCACTTCCGGTCCGGCGCTCCCTCGCCGCGGATTCCTCCTAACGGCCGGAGACGGCTCCAGGCTCGGAGGACACCGTCTCCGCCGTTGAGGGTCCCCACCGGGGCTCCCAGAACAGACCCGCCTCGCACCACCCGCCTCCGGTGAGTAGCGCTCAGGCGGCCTCGAACGCCGGCCGCGCGCTTCGGGTGTGGAGGGGGCCGGTGCCGATGGAGCCGTGCAGGCAGCCTGAACGAAGGCCTGTACTGCCTGCGCTCCATGCACCGCAGTGGCAGCCGATAGTAACTCCCGCAAAGCCGCCAGGTCCGCCATTGCAATCAACAAGACGGCTGACAAAGAAACACCTTCTATCAGCACCGGAAGCCAAGTGACCTGTGCTTCCCCTTCGTTGTCCCATGTCCCTTCATGACTCCCCCCCTTCCTGCCCTGACCACCAATCCTCTTCAGCCATGTATCAACCAATCAATGAATCCCCATGCACTCCCTACCTCCCCTCCTGTCATGGGGGCCTGTCCACCCTATGGGTTCCCTTGCCTGCTTTCCCAGCACTGGCAGAGCTGAATCGTCCGTGTGCACTTGCTACATATTACAGCTACAAACATTATAAAGTGATAGGATGCAGGATCACAGAAGGATGAAAGGAAGGATACAGGGTTAACGGAAGGATGGAAGGAAGGAAGGATGGATGGAAGGATACAAGTTCACGGAAGGATGGAAGGGATGATACAGGTTCACGGAAGGACGGAAGGAAAGATACAGGTTCACGGAAGGACGGAAGGATGGATACAGGTTCACGGAAGGATGGAAGGAATGATACAGGTTCACGGAAGGATGGAAGGAATAATACAGGTTCACGGAAGGATGGAAGGAAGGAAGAATACAGGTTCACGGAAGGATGGAAGGAAGGATACAGGTTCATGGAAGAATGGAAAGAAGGATACAGGTTCACAGAATGATGGAATGAAGGATACAGGTTTACGGAAGGAAGGATGGATTCAAGGATATAGTTTCACGGAAGGAAGGATGGAAGGAAGGATACAGATTCACGGAATGATGGAAAGAAGGATACAGGTTCACGGGAGGATGGAAGGAATGATACAGGTTCATGGAAGGACGGAAGGATGGAAGGAAGGAAGGATACAGGTTCACGGAAGGATGGAAGGAAGGATACAGGTTCATGGAAGGATGGAGGGAAGGAAGGATGGAAGGAAGGACACAGGTTCACGGAAGGATGGATGGAAGGATGGATGCAAGGATACAGTTTCACGGAAGGAATGATGGAAGGAAGGATACAGGTTCACGGAAGGATGGAAAGAAGGATACAGGTTCACGGAAGGATGGAAGGAAGGATACAGGTTCACAGAGGGATGGAAAGAAGGAAGGATGGATGGAAGGATACAGGTTCACGGAAGGATGGAAGGAAGGATACAGGTTCACGGAAGGATAGAAGGAAGAATAGGAAGGAAGGAAGGAAGGAAGGATGGAAGGATAGGAAGGAAAGAAGGAAGGATGGAAGGATAGAAGGAACGAAGGATAGGAAGGAATGATAGAAGGAAGGAAGGGAAGGAAGGAAGCATAGGAAGGAAAGAAGGAAGGATAGAAGGAAGGATAGAAGGAAGGAAGGATAGAAGGAAGGATAGAAGGAAGGAAGGGCTCCTCAACAACCCCATACAAGCCCTATATTTTTAGTATCAGAATCCTTAGTATCATATACAGTATACTCCATACAAACACCCCCAACACTTCATTCTTCTGCAGGCACTGATTGGACAGGCTGCTGTTACACTGCACCAAGTCTGCCCCTGTGTGAAGACATGAACTGTCTTTCACTCAGCAGTACTTTGTTACAGTGTGCCAGTGTGATTGCCAACCCCTGTGAAGATGAGACGCTCCAGGCAGCCATCAGTGGCTGGCACAGTCCTCGCTCCTCACTGATAACAGCAGCCGAGCCCTGTCTGCTCTGCACACTCTCCTTACGTGTGGCTGGGAGGAGGTCTGCTCTCTGCTCTCTGCACTGGGATCGATGCTGTAGGGGGAGGATTTGGTAATGTGCGGAGGGCTCATCATGTGGACAGGGAGGGCCTGTTGCTATAGTGGGCGGGGTTGTTTCTCTGGAGGGCAGACTTGGAGTAGAGTAGGAGGAAACGACCAGATAACATTATCATGCCAGCACACACCCCCTGGTCGGTCTCTTCAGAAGCAGATTACTGTTATCTCAGGAACACTGCAGAATACTGACAGAAAGCACATGAGTGATTGTCAGCATTAGGCAGGCTGGATATACACTGAGGATATGTCACGAACCCGGACAACCCCTTTAAGAACTTTAGCACTTTAACCATTTATTGTTTATGAAGAGTGTGAGATTTTCTGCTGAAGCTAGTTTCCCTACAGCCAGACCCTGTACAGATTATAGATACCAGATAGAATATACCTGATTTATTGGATATTTCTCCTTCTGAACACGCGGCACAGTCGTAGCAGCACAAGTGTATACTAGAAGTGGTCACTTTCTGCTGTCCAGGTAAGCAGCTTGTGGAGCATCGGGATCTGGGAATCTGGAGAAAGTAGACAAGTGTCATTGCCATATTTCACAATTTCCCAGATGGGATTGATTTCACGATGGTTAGTTTATATGTCTGTAAGTCTCAATTATCATGTGCAGTACAGACATGAAAAAGGACATCTGAAGTGTAAATTTTGAATTTTCCCAAATTAGATTAAATTCTTTCAGAATGTTTTTAATATTGGAAATTGTTAAGGATGACATTATTACATTGGTGGATTGCCTGCTGTCACATATCACAACATGCCCCTTTGTAGGACTATACTCTCCAGAGACCAGTCACGCTTGTGTTTAGCGATCGCATCCCATATTTTACAATCAGAAAGAAGATCATCAGTCACTTTCAACTGCAAAAATGTTGTTAGATTGTTTCAAAAATGATTAAAACAAAGGCATTTACACTGGTGATCCACTATGGGTTATGTTGAGTGGAGATGCGTCTTTAGTATTGACACCTGAAATTTGTTCGGTTTGGAATAAATCTAAGGCTGGGTCACATTTGGACAGGTAATTGCAGTTACCGCATCCAGATCCGGATGCGGTAACCGCAATTGCCTTCAGACACATTTTTGTGACAAAATGTGTCCAGCAAACCGGAATGCGGTAACCAGATTGCTCAGGATGTGTAATCTGGAGCAATCCGGTTACCGTATGCTTTGTTCATCCCTGCTGCCGCAGGGATGAACAAAGTGTTAGGGTAGGGTCACATTGCCAAGCTAAATTGCATTCACCGCATCCGGATCCGGATGCGGTGAACGCAATGCCGGGCACACACAGTTTTTGTCAAAACTGTGTGCAGAATACCGCACTGCGGTCACCGGATGGCTCAGGATGTGTAATCCTGAGCCATCCGGTAACTGCAGAGTTTGCGGTTCCCGGCTCTGCAAACCTAGGAAAGAGTTAAATTGATTAGTACAGTACTGTTTGAGGTCTGTAGGGGGGCTTAGACCCCCCTACAGACCGGCCGCCCACTTCGGTGGGCTCCTAATACAATATTCCCGATGCCACGGGCTCCTCCGAGCCCGTGCAAGACCCCACACACCCAGCCCCCCGAATTACTATACAGGGGTGCGTGCCTGCACCCCTCTGGTATCCTTAATCCTGTATGGGGGGCAAATGATATATTAAAGACATGGTTAAAGGACATATTTACGTGTCTTCTCCTCCAATGTTGTGACGAATCAATGGGCGGGGCTGTATGCGGCAGCCTCCGCCCCCTCATTTGTTATGGCCGCCCCCTCTGTGCCTCAGCCATTGATAAGAGGCCGGCCGCGTCATGAAGGGGCGGGGCGCACGGTGTGACGTGGTTCGCCCCGCCCCTTCATGACGCGGCCGGCCTCTTATCAATGGCTGAGGCACAGAGGGGGCGGCCATAACAAATGAGGGGGCGGAGGCTGCCGCATACAGCCCCGCCCATTGATTCGTCACAACATTGGAGGAGAAGACACGTAAATATGTCCTTTAACCATGTCTTTAATATATCATTTGCCCCCCATACAGGATTAAGGATACCAGAGGGGTGCAGGCACGCACCCCTGTATAGTAATTCGGGGGGCTGGGTGTGTGGGGTCTTGCACGGGCTCGGAGGAGCCCGTGGCATCGGGAATATTGTACTAGAAGGCCACCGAAGTGGGCGGCCGGTCTGTAGGGGGGTCTAAGCCCCCCTACAGACCTCAAACAGTACTGTACTAATCAATTTAACTCTTTCCTAGGTTTGCAGAGCCGGGAACCGCAAACTCTGCAGTTACCGGATGGCTCAGGATTACACATCCTGAGCCATCCGGTGACCGCAGTGCGGTCACGGCAAACGCTGCGAAAACTGCTGCCTGCATGATTTTAAACGCAGGCAGCAGTGCCGGATCCGGCCACCGGATGGCTTGTGAAGCCATCCGGTGTTTTGCATAGGCTCCTATGAGGAGCGTTTCCTGGTCCGGTTTTGAGCTTTTTTAAAGTTCAAAACCGGATCAGGATTCTAAATTAAAAACGCTGATGTGACCCTAGCCTTAATCTTAATAATAGATGTGGGCAACATGTCTCTAGGGAGTGTCCACCCTCAATAGAGACGTGCTGTCCACTCAGGTGGCCATGTGAGGGGTTAATAAGTGTCATTATAGTATTGCCGGCTATTGTCGGCTTTTTCAATTTTTTGTCCTGAATGTTTGGTCCTGAATGTTGTAACATTAGTTCTATGGCAGTGCGCTGTCCATAGACCTAATGTTACAACTTTCAGGACCAAGGACAGGAGCTCATACAGTACGTACATTATGTACAGTATCTCCTCTACAGTGAGGAGCCGCCGCATTCATTCATAAAATTGAAAAAGCCGACAATAGCCGGCAATACTATAATGACACATATTAACCCCTGACATGCCCACCTGAGTGGACAGAATGTCTCTAGGGAGGGTGGGCACCCCCTAGAGACATGTTGCCCACATCTATTATTAATATTAAACCTTTGTTCATCCCTGTGGCATCAGGGATGAACAAAGCATACGGCTGCCACAGGCATTCACATGTGCGGCAGCCACATGCGCTCCCATAGGAGCCCATTATAGCAATTCGCCTGCGGTTTCCTAACCGCTGCAAAAACTGCAGCCTGCATGATTTTTACTGCAGGCTGCAGATCTGCAAGCGGTAACCGGATTGCATGTAGAGCAATCCAGTTTAAATAATGGGCTCCTACGGGGAGGGTTCCTGATCTGGTTTTAAGCTTTTTAACAGCTCAAAAACAGATGAGGATCTGAAAATTTTAGCGCAAATGTGGCTCTAGTCTTAGAAGAATTTATCATGTCGACTTTTAAGAAGACACTTCAGGATTTTTTTAAGGGGTGGGGTGGTTGAGTATATGAGTATTTAATATAACAGACTGATCAGGAGAGCAGACAGGTTCTCTTTAATGCAAGGGTGGGGAATGTCTGTTTCGCAGGCTGTTTGCACCTTTTGATGACCTTTCCTCTGGCCCCAGATGATTCCTGTGAACTGAAATAGTCATATCGGCAGCTGCGTTTTGCTGACTGCTAGCCCTTTAAACACTTCTGGCACTGTGAGCAGTGGGTGAATGCATTGAAGGATTACACCAATGCCAGATCCTCCTATATGATGCATATGCTTCAGCCCCAGTGTCTCCTATGTGATATATATGGCCAGACTCAGTGTCTCCTATGTGTGATGTGTAGAGATGAGTGAGTACTGAAATGCTCGGGTGCTCGAAGCTCGGGCCGAGCATCCCAAGATACTCGTGTACTCGGCCCGAGCACCGAGCCCAATGTTATCCTATAGGAGACCCGAGTATTTTTCTGACATGACCCCCGGCAGCATGGAAAAACCCTAAAAATGTCACAAAAGTATCAGAACAGTGCTGAAATTACATGGGAACAGCATGGGGAAGACCCCTGTAAGCATTTCAGACCCCAAGGTCACTGATGTCAACAATGTTGTCAGACTATTAGGCCACTTTTACGGACTGTCAAGAAAACGTTACAAAATGAAACCAAAACGGATTTTCATGGAGAAAATATTAAGGGCTCATACTTACTTGTGAGACAGAGTTGGTGTATGTTAGTTTTGTAGGATTATATGAAAGATTTTAAAAAAAAAAAAAATTGTGTGGCACTCCCATGCCCCTGGGAAGAGACGTAAATGAAGGCCTCTTTAAATAATATGCCTATTATAAGGAAGTGAGTCTTTTGTAGTAATGCCCTAGGCAGGGAAGCCAAAAATTGTGTGGCACTGTGATGCTCCTGGATAGAGACGTGCATGAGGGCCTCTTTAAATAATGTGCCCATTATAAGGAAGTGGGTCTTTTATAGCATTGCCCTAGGCAGGGAAGCCAAAAATTGGGAGGCACTTCAATGCCCCTGGATAGAGGCGTGCATGAGGGCCTTTTCCAAAAATGTGCCCATTTTAAGCGAGTGGGTCTTTTTTAGTATTGCCCTAGGCAGGGAAGCCAAAAATTGGGAGGCACCAATATGCCACTGGATAGAGGCGTGCATGAGGGCCTTTTAAAAAAAAGTGCCCATTGTCAGCAAATCTGTCTGCTGTAGTATTTCCCTAGGCAGGGAAGCCAAAAATTGGGAGGCACCAATATGCCCCTGGATAGAAACATGCATGAGAGCCTTTTAAAAAAATGTGCCCATTGTAAGCAAGTGTGTCTGCTGTAGTATTTCCCTAGGCAGGGAAGCCAAAGGTTTGGAGGCACCAAGATGCCCCTGATAGAGGCATGCATGAGGACCTTTTAAAAAAATGTGCCCATTGTAAGCAAGTGTGTCTTTTGTAGGATTGTGTAGCACTTCAATGCCCCTGCATAGAGGCGTGCATGAGGGCCTTTTTAAATAATGTGCCCATTTTAAGCAAGTGGGTCTTTTTTAGTATTGCCCTAGGCAGGGAAGCTAAAAATTGTGTAGCACTTCAATGCCCCTGGATAGAGACGTGCATAAGAGCCTTTTTCAATAATGTGCCCATTTTAAGCAGGTGGGTCTTTTGTAGGATTGCCCTAGGCAGGGAAGCAAAACAATGGGAGGCATTGCGATGCCCCTGGGAAGAAACATGGAGGAAAGCCTCTAAAAATTGTTCCCATTACAAAGGAGCAGGTCTCCTGTACTTGTAATGCCCATTCTGGAAGCATGGACTAAAACATTTACCCCTGGGGGGTATATATGAAACTAATGCCTAACTTTTGAAAGGTTAGGTGCATCATCATCATAAATATCATGTCAAAAAATGATGGTTTTGTTGCATCATGAACCACGGTCACACTGATTATATGATGGTGGCGGAGTAGTACAGCAAGTAGCCAAACACATGAAGTCTGTACCGATGTGTGGGTGTGCGGAGGTGCATGGGAATCTACCGGCACAAAATTTAAATTCTGCTATCATTTGGTGGTGGTGTGGTGAAGTCAGGCCCAATCCAACCCTTGTTCATCTTGATCAAAGTCAGCCTGTCAGCTTTTTCAGTTGACAGGCGGGTGCGTTTATCTGTAATGATTCCACCTGCGGCACTAAAAACACGCTCTGACAAAACGCTAGCGGCAGGGCAGGCCAGGACTTCCAAGGTGTAGAGAGCCAATTCCTGCCACGTGTCCAGCTTGGATACCCAATAATTATAAGGCACAGAGGAGTTTAGGAGCAATTTAGTACGATCTGCAAGGTATTGCCTCAGCATCCTTGCAAACTTTGCATTCCTTGTGACACTACCCCGCACCTCAGGGCCTGTGGTACAGGAGGTGCTGAGAAAAGTGTCCCAGATCTTTGAGAGTGTTCCCCTACCTCTGCTGGATTGGACTTGTGCCTCTCTCTGCCGGACGCCTTGGTTGTCCACTGAATCGTGCCCTCTGCCGCTAGCGTTTTCAGAAGGGAATTTTTTTAATAATTCCGCCACTATGGCCTTCTGGTACTGCAGCATTTTTGTAGACTTCTCCACTTCGGGAATAAGAGAAATAAAGTTCTCTTTGTAGCGTGGGTCTAAAAGTGTCACCAACCAGTAATGAGTGTCCGCCAAGATCTTGATAACGCGAGGGTCACGACTCAGGCAGCGTAACATAAAGTCAGCCATGTGCGCCAGATTGTTAACAGGCAAGACTTCTCGGTCCTCACCAACAGCATGACTGGCCATGCTGACCTCATCCTCCTCCTCCTCTCCCCTGTCCTCTGGCCATCCACGCTCAACCGACGGTCTGATGGTTGTGCATGTATTACCGTCAATTCCGAATGAAAGTAGCTCCATTTCTTCATCCTCCTCGTCATAGTCCTCCAATGCATGTTGTGATGAGATAAGGCTGGCCTGTGTGTAATCACCCAGTACGGTTTCTTGCTGCAAGTCATCCTGCTCCGCCTGCAATGCATCGTCTTTGATTTTGAGCAGAGAGCGTTTTAGAAGACAGAGAAGCGGGATGGTGACGCTAATGATGGCGTTATCGCCGATCACCATCTTGGTGGAGTCCTCAAAGTTTTGCAGGACGGTACATATGTCGGACATCTATGTCCACTTCTGAGGTCTTATGTGTGGAGTTTGAACCAACGGCCTAGTTGATGCTGGTACTCAACAACTGCCCTCTTCTGCTCACAAATCCTGACCAACATGTGCAGTGTGGAATTCCAACGCGTGTGGACATCACACACCAGTCTGTGAGCCGGAAGCTGCAAATGCCGCTGAAAGGCGGCAAGGCTGGCAGAAGCAGTAGGTGACTTTCTGAAATGGGCACACAGGAGGCGTACTTTGACGAGCAGATCAGACAGCTCCCGGTAGGATTTAATAAACCGCTGAACCACGAAGTTGAGCACATGGGCCACACATGGAATATGTGTCAGCTCGCCTCAGAGCCGCCACAAGGTTCCGGGCATTGTCACACATGACCATGCCTGGCTGTAAGTTCAGCGGTGTGAGCCAGTGATCTGCCTGCTGTTTCAGAGCTGTCCACAACTCTTCAGCGTTGTGGGGTTTGTCACCTATGTATATTAGCTTCAGCACAGCCTGTTGCCGCTTAGCCGAGGCAGTGCTGCAGTGCTTCCAGCTTGGTACTGGTGTTGAGGGGGAAGTGGAGGAAGAGGAGGAGGAGCATGATGTGCCAGAGCTGTACACTGTGGGTGAAACCCTGACTGAGTTAGGGCCTGCAATCCTCGGTGTCGGAAGGACGTGTTCCGTCCAAGGTCAGACTGGGTCCTGGCTTCCAGAATATTAGCCCAGTGTGCGTCAGTGAGATGTACCGGCCCTGCCCACAAGCACTTGTCCACGTGTCCGTGGTTAGGTGGACTTTGCTGGAAACTGCGTTGTTAAGGGCACGTATGATGTTTTGTGACACGTGCTTATGTAATGCGGGGAAGGCACACCGGGAAAAATAGTGTCGGCTGGGGACCGAGTAATGTGGGACAGCTGCCGCCATGAGGTTGCGGAATGCTTCCGTCTCCACTAGCCTAAAAGGCAACATTTCCAGCGCAAGCAGTTGTGAAATGTGTGCATTTACAATGTTGGCCAAAAGTATTGACACCCCTGCAATTCTGTCAGATAATACTCAGTTTCTTCCTGAAAATGATTGCAATCACAAATTCTTTGGTATTATTATCTTCATTTAATTTGTCTTCAATGAAAAAACACAAAAGGGAATGAAGCAAAAAGCAAAACATTGATCATTTCACACAAAACTCCAAAAATGGGCCAGACAAAAGTATTGGTACCCTCAGCCTAATACTTGGTTGCACAACCTTTATCCAAATAACTGCGATCAACCACTTCTGGTAACCATCAGTGAGTTTCTTACAATGCTTTGCTGGAATTTTAGACCATTCTTCTTTGGCAAACTGCTCTAGGTCCCTGATATTTGAAGGGTGCCTTCTCCAAACTGCCATTTTTAGATCTCTCCACAGGAGTTTTATAGGATTCAGGTCTGGACTCATTGCTGGCCACCTTAGAAGTCTCCAGTGCTTACTCTCAAACCATTTTCTAGTGCTTTTTGAAGTGTGTTTTGGGCCATTGTCTTGCTGGAAGACCCATGACCTCTGAGGGAGACCTAGCTTTCTCACACTGGGCCCTACATCATGCTGCAAAATTTGTTGGTAGTCTTCAGACTTCATAATGCCATGCACACGATCAAGCAGTCCAGTGCCAGAGGCAGCAAAGCAGCCCCAAAGCATCAGGGAACCTCCGCCATGTTTGACTGTAGGGACCGTGTTCTTTTCTTTGAATGCCTCTTTTTTTCTCCTGTAAACTCTATGATGATGCCTTTGTCCAAAAAGAGAGAACATTCATCCAACACATTTTAGGCTTTCTCAAGTAAGTTTTGGCAAACTCCAGCCTGGCTTTTTTATGTCTCGGGGTAAGAAGTGGGGTCTTCCTGAGTCTCCTACCATACAGTCCATTTTCATTCAGACGCCGACGGATAGTACAGGTTGACACTGTTGTACCCTCGGACTGCAGGACAGCTTCAACTTGTTTGGATGTTAGTCGAGTTTCTTTATCCACCATCCGCACAATTTTGCGTTGAAATCTCTTGTCAATTTTTCTTTTTCGTCCACATCTAGGGAGGTTAGCCACAGTGCCATAGGCTTTAAACTTCTTGATGACACTGCGCACGGTAGACACAGGAACATTCAGGTCTTTGGAGATGGACTTGTAGCCTTGAGATTGCTCATGCTTCCTCACAATTTGGTTTCTCAAGTCCTCAGACAGTTCTTTGGTCTTCTTTCTTTTCTCCATGCTCAATGTGGTACACACAAGGACACAGGACAGAGGTTGAGTCAACATTAATCCATGTCAACTGGCTGCAAGTGTGATTTAGTTATTTCCAACACCTGTTAGGTGCCACAAGTAAGTTACAGTTGCTGTCAATTACACAAATTAGAGAAGCATCACATGATTTTTCTAACAGTGCCAATACTTTTGTCCACCCCCTTTTTTATGTTTGGTGTGGAATTATATCCAATTTGGCTTTAGGACAATTCTTTTTGTGTTTTTTTCATTGAAGACAAGTTAAATCAAGATAATAATACCAAAGAATTTGTGATTGCAATCATTTTCAGGAAGAAACTGAGTATTATCTAACAGAATTGCAGGGGTGTCAATACTTTTGGCCAACACTGTAGAACTGTGGCATGTGGGGCGTTGGCAGCGTATTTGCGCCTGCGTTCCAAAGATTGGGGTATGGATAACTGAACACTGTGCTGGGACAAGGATGTGGCTGATGATGGTGCTACTTCTGCTTGTGCAAGTACAGGTGAAGGACAGGAGGCATCTTCACCTGCAGTAAGGACAGGGGATTGGCTTGCACGCACAACAGTGGAAGACGCAGCTGTGTCACCCGCAGACAATGCTCCTGTACTCTGCTGTACATCCCACAAAGTTGGTTGCTTTGCTGCCATGTGCCTGATCATGCTGATGGTGGTCAGGCTGCTAGTTTTGCTACCCCTGCTGATGCTGGCATGGCAGGTGTTGCAAATGGCCTTTTTCAAATTAACTGCAGACACCTTAAAAAACAGCCAGACCCGGGAAGACCTAGCAGTTGTACTGGCAACATCACTCGTGTTGTTGTTCCGGAGAACGGTTGCCTGCCTTCTGCCTGCGGACACCACCCTGCTTCTTCCGGCCTGTTGTGATGCTACGCCTAACTCCCCCTGTGCACTGCTGTCCTTGCTATGCATGTCCTCCTGCCAGGTTGGGTCAGTTACTGGATCATCCACCACTTTGTCTTCCACTTCCGCACCCTGGTCCTCCTCCTGACTTTCTGGCAATTGTGTCTCATCATCGCCCACTTCTTGTTGAGGCATGTTCCCACCGTTGCCTTCATGAGACCGTGGCTGCTCAAATATTTGGGTATCTGTACATACGATCTCCTCATGACCCACTTCAACTGGAGCTGGCGATAGGCCATAATCTACTAATGGATATGTGAACAGCTCTTCAGAGTGTCCAAGTGTGGGATCAGTTATGTCCGGGTCCGGGCACTCGGCATGGTGGGAGGAAGGAGGATCAGGGTGTGGAATGTGCGGTCCAGTCTCATGGCTACTGATACTTGACCATGTGGAAGACAGGGTATTTGTGGTGGTGCCAAACTGACTGGAAGCATTATCTGCTATCCAACTAACAACCTGTTGATCTTGGTTTAGTAGTGGAGTACTGCTGCGTTCACCTAGAAATTGGGACAAGAAAGTCGAGCGAAATGATGTGGGCGTTTGTCGTGGCGCAATCCGAGCTTGCACACGGGCTCGCCCTCTACCTGCACCATCATCACGTCCAGTTCCTTGTCCCTTGCCACCGGACTTGCGCATTTTCACTGTGGTGCTGACTGTATACACCTAAATTAGTGCAGACAAGAGTTGGTTTTTAGCACGACCCTGAGATTTGAAATTAAGGCCCTGCAGGTGGACTAGTCAGACACAAACCCTGACTACAATAGCGAATCTTTTGGCGTATCCTAATTTACACTGCAAGCTACAGTAGCAGCACTTAGATGCTAAATTTGTGCAGACAATAGTTGGTTTTTAGCATGAGTCTTTTGGCGTATCCTAATTTACGCTGCAACCTACAGTAGCAGCACTTAGATGATAAATTAGTGCAGACAAGAGTTTGTTTTTAGCACGAGGCTTTTGGTGTACCCTAATTTATGCTGCAACCTACAGTAGCAGCACGACGATGCTAAATTAGTGCAGACAAGAGTTGATTTTTAGCACGAGGCTTTTGGTGTACCCTAATTTACGCTGCAACCTACAGTAGCAGCACAAAGATGCTAAATTGGTGCAGACAAGAGTTGGTTTTTAGCACGAGGCTTTTGGTGTACCCTAATTTACGCTGCAACCTACAGTAGCAGCACTTAGATGATAAATTAGTGCAGACAAGAGTTGGTTTTTAGCACGACCCTGAGATTTGAAATTAAGGCCCTGCAGGTGGACTAGTCAGACACAAACGCTGACTACAATAGCGAGTCTTTTGGCGTATCCTAATTTACGCTGCAACCTACAGTAGCAGTACTTAGATGCTAAATTTGTGCAGACAAGAGTTGGTTTTTAGCATGAGTCTTTTGGCGTACCCTAATTTACACTGCAACCTACAGTAGCAGCACTTAGATGATAAATTAGTGCAGACAAGAGTTGGTTTTAGCACGAGGCTTTTGGTGTACCCTAATTTACGCTGCAACCTACAGTAGCAGCACGAAGATGCTAAATTGGTGCAGACAAGAGTTGGTTTTTAGCACGAGGCTTTTGGTGTACCCTAATTTACGCTGCAACCCACAGTAGCAGCACTTAGATGATAAATTAGTGCAGACAAGAGTTGGTTTTTAGCACGAGGCTTTTGGTGTACCCTAATTTACGCTGCAACCTACAGTAGCAGCACGAAGATGCTAAATTAGTGCAGACAAGAGTTGGTTTTTAGCACTAGGCTTTTGGTGTACCCTAATTTACACTGCAACCTACAGTAGCAACACTAAGATGCTAAATTAGTGCAGACAAGAGTTGGTTTTTAGCACGAGGCTTTTGGTGTACCCTAATTTACGCTGCAACCTACAGTAGCAGCACTAAGATGCTAAATTAATGCAGACAAGAGTTGGTTTTTAGCACTAGGCTTTTGGCGTATCCTAATTTGAGCTAAAACCTACTTCTGCCTACAATGAGCTAAATTAATCCCTAAAAGCACCGTTTTGGAATGGATGAGCCTGGAAACCAGCCCCAAATGTGATGCAGGCTGGTATACTGGCACAGCAAAGTTTGGTATATACCCTGCCTCCCTGCCTGCCTGTGTACAGCTCTATTAGTCCTCAGAAGGTCTGTTGTGGTAATTAGACTGGCAGCCCTGTGCCTACACTAGCTGAAAGGCCACAAATCTGTCCCTCAATCAGCAGCAGCTCTCCCTACACTGACTGTTTAATGGTGCAGAGTGACGAGCACAGCGCGGTCAGGTCTTATAAAGACCTGATGATGCTGTGCGGCCAGCCAATCACTGTAATGCCACAACCAACATGGCTGTGGCATTACAGTGTCTGTCAGCCAATCCCTGCATGCGGGCTGGCTCTGAAAAGAGCGCCAACATGCAGGGAGGTGGACCCCGAGCATAGCAAGAGTATCGCGAGATTACTTGGTACCCGCGGAGTACCCCTAGTACCGAGATATTCGTGCGAGTACCGAGTAGTGACAAGCATACTCGCTCATCTCTAGTGATGTGTAGTTGTGTGAAAATATTTTTGCCTCCTTCCTGGTTTCTTATTTTTTTGCAAATTTGTCACAATTAAATGTTTCATATCACCAGACAAGTGTAAATATTAGACATGTCAAGGGAGGCAATAGCGGGCGAGTGCAGTTGTAGGATCTCTTCCATGTGGCCATTTTTGCCCAGTCTCTTTCTTATGCTGGAGTCATGAACTCTATCCTTAACTGAGGCAGATCTTTGGATGTTGTTGTGGGGTCTTTTGAGACCTCTTGGATGAGTCCACTCCTTGGAAGGTTCACAGCTGTTTCATGTTTTTGCCACTTGTGGATAATGGCTGTCACTGTGGTTCACTGGAGTCCCAAAGCTTTAGAAATGGCTTTATATCATTTTCCAGACTGATAGATCTCAATTACTTTGTTCCTGAATTTTTTTGATTGAGTCATGATGTTCAGCTTTTGAGGATCTTTTGGTCTACTCCACTTTGTCAGGCAGATCCTATTTAAGTGATTTCTTGATTGAGAACAGGTATGGCAGTAATCAGGGCCTGGGAGTGGCTAGGGAATTTGATCTCTGCTTCCCAATATTGTGATAAACCACAGATAATTTATGTTTTAAAGGGGGACAATCACTTTTTCACACAGTGCCTTGTAGGTTTGAATTTCTTTTTCCCTTAATAATATAGACCTTCATTTATAAACTGCATTTTGTGTTTACTTGTGTCATATTTGTCTAACATTAAATTTGTTTGGTGATCTGAGACATTAAAATATGACACACATGCAAAAAACTAAGGAATCAGGAATGCCATAAACACTTTACACACAACTGTATATGTTGCAGCCCCAACATCTTTTATGTGATGTATATGCTCAAATTGCAGTGTCTCTTATGTGAAATGTACAAGCTCCAGCCCAGTGTCTCCTATGTGAATATGGACAACAGTCTTAGTGTATCTTTCATGATGTATATTCAGCAGTCTCAACTCTACTGTGTGATGTATATGCAGCAGTCTCATTGTCTCCAACGTGATGTATATACAGCAGTCTCAGTGTCTCTTATATAATGTATATACTGCAGGCTTAGTGTCAGCTATGTGGTCTATACAGCAATATCAGTGTCTCCTATGTGATGTACATACAGCAGTCTCAGTGTCTCCTATGTGGTTTATATGCAGCAGTCTCAGTGTATCCTATGTGATACATATAGCAGTCTCTTATATGATGCTTATACAGTAATCTGCGTGTCTCCTATGTGAGGTATATACAGCAGTCTTGGTGCCTCCTATGGGATGTATACACAGCAGTCTTAGTATCTCCTTTGTGCTTTATATACAGCAGCTTTGGTTTCTACTATGTTATGTATACCCAGCAGTTTCCGTGTCTCTTATGTGATGTATATACAGCAGTCTTGCATCTGAAGCACAGAAATGATCCAAGAACTCACCTCTTTCCTGTGACTTTTCCATACTATGTCTTGTGATCCAATCGTAAATTCCAGGCCCTCCAAAGAACTAAGCAAGTACATTCCCACTGTTTTCAAGTCCAAGTTATTGTGATTCAAAATGGTATTATAAATGATATAAAAGGAATCTTGGTCGCCTTTGTCGTTGAAACATCTACCGGTTATCCCTCGCTTATTAGGACAGGTTATTCTTTTTAAATAATTGTGCACCTTCCACAAAAAGATGAAGATTACGTCAAACATGGTGATATACCCATGACAAGAGATGATCATTAGAAAGTAGCGTCATACGTCACTTCATGGAGGAATTGTATCTTTTTCTTTGGTTCTGAAAGACTCCACTGTAGATAGAGCTTTTGTGACAGTATTATGTTTTATGATCTGCAGTGAGATTTGCAATTAATAATATTTGCCTTCATTTATTGGAATCTGCAATTTCTGACATATGATAGATCATGGCCGTTCACTGCTGAGCTTAAAGCTCGACCCCAACACAAGAAGACTCTAATGTAATAGAATCAGTGGCACGATGACTATGGTCCTGCAGAACCAATGATGTCAGGGGAGAGAAGAATCTGGCAAATGCAAGTGTATGTTCAAGTGTATGTTCAGTTGTAAAGGAGTAATCCTGAGCGGTATTCCATTTTCCCCTTTATGAACAGTTGAAATGTGTATGTAGAGAGTGTATTGCAATACCCACCAGTCATTGTCTCCTGCCATGTCCAATGCCGCTCCAGTCCACGTCAGTGTTACACATCTGTCATATTATGCAGGTGTTGGAGGGGTGAGGCGGTGCTGTTGTAGTCGTGAGCGAGGGAGTGGATTGCCTACTGCACAGTCATTATTACAATGGCCAGAAGGTGGACACAATGTCTCAGTAATCAGTTTAACGTTATACAGGTTGCCAATACACACACTCTAAACACCCAGGAACAATATACTCCAGGACAGAGTATTCTGAGCTTACTCCCGTACACATGTACGTATTTCAACACAAGTAAAAGGAGAGAATAGCCTATGGCCAGGTTCACACATACCATCCGTTTTTGCCTTAAATCCGTTTTTGGGAAAATTTAGGACATTTTTTTTCTAAGTCCAAAAGCGCGTATGCGTTAACGCATGTGTGCATGTTTTTTTTTTTTTAAATGCACGCGTTTTTATGCAGCAGCCCAAAAACACTGCTAGCTGTGTTTTTAGGGTGCTTTCAAAAAACGCATGTGTTTTTTTTAACATGGGGCCCTATGGGAAACGCATGCATTAACACATGACACATATAGGCACCTGCGTTAACGCATATGCATTTTTCATAAAAAAATAACTTAGGCTAGGGTCACACTTCAGGTTCTTTTTACAAAACCTGATCCAGTTTTGAGCTTTTTAAAAGCTCAAAACCAGATCAGGAAATGCTCCTCATAGGAGCCTATGATAAAAACCGGATTGCTTCACAAGCAATCCGGTTTCCATCTCCGGCTCTGCAGCCTGCGTGAAAAATCATGCAGGCTGCCGATTTTGGAGTGGTTCTGTTATCTGCAATGCGGGAACTGGATTGCTCAGGATGTGTAATCCTGAGCAATGCGGTTCCCGCATTTACTTTGCTTATCCCGGCTGCCGCAGGGATGAGCAAAGTGTTCTGTGATTGTTTAAACTATTTATTTTATTAATAAATGTTTGTATAATGTCTCTAGGGGGTGCCCAGTCCTCCTAGAGACGTTCCACCCACTCAGGTGGGCATATAATGCTATAATCACCTTTGTACAGCAGCCGCCTCCTGACAGCTGCTGTATAGTTTTATGAATGAAAGCATTGGGCTCCTCTGACAACCGCGCGCATACTATAGCTATTGCTATATTATGTGCGCTTTCCGAGCTCCTGAAGCCTTTTACAGTAGATCTATGGGTAGCACTGCCTATAGATCTACTGTATAAGGCTTCAGGACCTCAGACAGCGGCGCACATACTATAGCAATAGCTATAGTATGCGCGCGGTTGTCAGAGGAGCCCGGTGCTTTCATTCATAAAACTGTACAGCAGCTGTCAGGAGGCGGCTGCTGTACAAAGGTGATTATAGCATCATATGCTCACCTGAGTGGGTGGAAGGTCTATAGGGGAAGTGGGCACCCCCTAGAGACATTATACAAACATTTATTAATAAAATAAATAGTTTAAACAATCACAGAACACTGTGCTCATCCCTGCGGCAGCCGGGATAAGCAAAGTATATGCGGGAACCGCATTGCTCAGGATTACACATTTCTGAGCAATCCGGTTACCAGATTGCGGCTTCAGCAATCTGGTTCCAGAATTGCTGAATGTCAGAAGACAATAGCGTTCACCGCATCCGGATCTGGTGAACGCAATTCTGTATTTAAGTGGAACCCTAGCCTAAGTCCCAAAATTTGCCAAAAATGTCCAGGACCTCAGGGGACACTATTGGCACCCTTAGAAAAATGGATCCGTTTTGTATGTGTGAACCTGGCCTATCTCCATACAGCCTCACACCCTGCTGGTTCCTGTACAGACTAGTACCCTAGCTGCACAGCCCCTAATGGTTATTGCACAGGCTGAAATATTCCTAGCCCCACAATTAGAAACCCACAACCCAGACCTTCCTGACTAAGGGTATGCTCACACAGTGCGTTTTTGCTGCGGTTTTGCTGTGGTTTCTGCCTGCGTTTTATTATTGGTTTTATGGTAATGTATGCTAATTTGTTCCTGCGGTTTTGATTCCCAGAAAAACCAATGTGTTTCACAGAAACGCTGTGCCCACACATTGGTTTTTGTTCTCTAGACACAGTGTAAACACCACAGGATTTGCTGCATTTTTGTTTTCCAGCAAAACCTATGGTTCTAGGATTAGCTGTCCCAACACATTGGTTTTTGTTTGGTGAAGAAAGTGGAAACACCTCAGGTTTTGCTGTGTTTTAGAAAGAATGAGCAGGTCAATTCTTTGCTGAACTTTTGCTAAAGTGGAAACACCTGTGGTATTTCCATTTTCTGTAGAGAAAAAAAAAAGTGTGTGTGAAAGCTTTTCCCTGATCACATAGGTTTTGATGGAAACCAAAAACTCAGGATTAGATTAGCATAGATTTACATAAAACCAAGGCAAACACAGCAAAACCTGCCTGTGGGCACATATCCTAAAAGGCCGTCAGGTTCTATCATGTGCGTTCAGGGGAACCAGATAGAGAAGCTACTATTCACCACTAAACAAGGTAGGCAAAGTGTGCAGAGATAGACCAGAAGCTATTGTGAGGTAGCATAAAACATGTGCACAAGTGGAACACAGGAGAACAAGTAAATGCAAAGCAAGTGTAACCTACTACAACCCAGGAGCAAACATAAGGAAGCTGCAGGTAAGACAGGTGAGAAAACACAATACAATACAAAACTTGTGTGCAGAGATAGACCTCCAGGACGGGGATAGCTGAGCCCACCCCCTAACACATGTACATATTACAACACAAGTACTACAACCTAACAGGAATCATAAGGAAGGTGCAGGTAAGACAAGTGATAAAGCACAGTGTAATATAAAACTGGTCTGATGAATTGTTTCATAACCAGCTCCAGTCAGGATCTTGCACACAGTGTAGGCCATGCCCCTTTTCCCTTATATGGTTATGTTCCCCATATTCAGTTCATTCAGAGAATGAACATGTGTCTGCTTCACACAGTGTAGTGGGGACACCTTGTGGAAGGTTAGGAATGGTTTTGAACCAGAATTCTCTGATAAAGTATATTTGAAAGTTTATTAAAATCACTTGCTCTACATTGTTATTAAATAAAAAATGTAATCGTCGATTACACTTTAAAGAAAAAAATCTGGTGATCTTTTTTATTCTCCCATCTGCTAGTAATAAGTAACTTCTACTGTAAGCAAAGAATATAGTGCAATACTCTCTTGCCGTTTTCAGTGTCGCTTCTGCATCACGTGACCACATTTGTGACCTGCCAGACAGTATCTACTGTGCAGAGCAGCAATTACTTTCTTGGTTTAGGTTTATGAGGATGAGGCTGTCTATCATTGTTCTGACTTTAATAGACCCTATAGAATGTAAGCCCGTGAGGGCAGGGTCCTCTCTCTGCTGCAGGGATGAGCAAACTGTTCTCTGTCTATTAAGTAGATAAATTTAATAAAGAAATGTTTGATTAATGTCTCTGGGGGGCTTAGTCCCCCTAGAAACCGTACACCCACTCAGGTGGGCTTATCCTGCAATGTACAAATGCGCCGTGCTCCTCATAGCTCCGCGCATGACCCCCCAAACTCACCCCCCCCCATATCTATAGACCTGTCCCTGTCAGAAACAGTGTAAACTCCTCTTTCCTTGGCACAAGTTTGTGATCTGCCATCTGGCTCCTTCTCTGCTCAGTCACAACCTCTGTTAACCCCTTCACTGCTGGCTCCCTACACAGCTCAGGATCTCTCTTGTCCTTTCTCTACTATCACATTGCACTGCTCCCTATCAGCTGCTGGCCATGCCCTCAGCCATAAAATGCAGTTTTTAAAAAAAGCACAGAAAAATGTGAAAAAAGCATTATCTTAGCTGCTATGTGACCCATCATTAACAACCAGTGAAGGATTGTTTTCATTTCAATTCAGTAAAATGACATTTACACTTTAAGTGACCCAAAACTCAATTACCGTATATACTCGCGTATAAGCCGAGTTTCTCAGCCCAAAAATTGGGCTGAAAAGTCCCCCCCTCGGCTTATACGCGAGTCAATACGGCCCCCTCAAAGTTTGGCGCCCCCACCTCACTTTCTGGGCCCCCCCGCATGCAGCGCTGCGCATATACATTACCTGTCTAGCAGCTGTCACCCTCCGGTGGCGGATCGCAGCTCCCGGCTCCAGGCTCCATCTTCCTCGCTGTCTTCCTGCTTGTCAGGTGACCGGCCGGCGTCGCGATGACGTCATCGCGATGAGCCCCGGTCACAAAGCAGGAAGACAGCGAGGAAGATGGAGCCCGGAGCCGGGAGCCGCGATCCGCCATCGGAGGGTGACAGCTGCTAGACAGGTAATGTATATGCGCAGCGCTGCATGCGGGGGGGCCCAGAAAGTGAGGTGGGGGTGCCAAATTATGAGGGGGGCCCTGCTGGGGCCCTGTATACTACCACTGGGGCTGTATACTACCACTGGGGCTGTATACTACTACTGGGGCTGTATGTATACTTCCACTGGGGCTATATACTACCACTGGGGCTGTATACTACCACTGGGGCTGTATACTACTACTGGGGCTGTATGTATACTACCACTGGGGCTATATACTACCACTGGGGCTGTATACTACCACTGGGGCTGTATACTACTACTGGGGCTGTATGTATACTACCACTGGGGCTATATACTACCACTGGGGCTGTATACTACCACTGGGGCTGTATACTACTACTGGGGCTGTATGTATACTACCACTGGGGCTATATACTACCACTGGGGCTGTATACTACTACTGGGGCTGTATGTATACTACCACTGGGGCTATATACTACCACTGGGGCTGTATACTACCACTGGGGCTGTATACTACTACTGGGGCTGTATGTATACTACCACTGGGGCTATATACTACCACTGGGGCTGTATACTACCACTGGGGCTGCTGTATACTACCACTGGGGCTGTATACTACCACTGGAGCTGTATACTACTACTGGGGTTGTATGTATACTACCACTGGGGCTGTATATACCACTGGGGCTGCTGTATACTACCACTGGGGCTGTATACTACCACTGGGGCTGTATATACCACTGGGGCTGCTGTATACTACCACTGGGGCTGAATATACCACTGGGGCTGCTGTATACTACCACTGGGGCTGTATACTACCACTGGGGCTGTATATACTACTGGGGCTGCGTGTATACTACCACTGGGGCTGTATATACTACTGGGGCTGCGTGTATACTACCATTGGGGCTGCTGCTGTATACTACCACTGGGGCTGCTGTGTATACCTCTGGGCTGCTGTATACTACCACTGGGGCTGCTGCTGTATATACCACTGGGGCTGCTGCTGTAACACTGCTGGGGCCTGTATATACCACTGGGGAGGCTGCTGTATACCACACTGCTGGGGGCTGTATACCTGTGCTGGGGTCCACCCTCGGCTTATACACGAGTCAATACATTTTCCCAGGTTTTGGGGGCAAAAGTAGGGGGGTCGGCTTATACACGGGTCGGCTTATACACGAGTATACACGGTAATTGTTTTTCCTTGAAGTATTAATTATACGACTGCTAAGGCTGGCTTCACACCACGGTTCTATCAGGTCCTGGGTGAACCGGATAGCCCCGGACCTGATTTCACTTTAGTGCAGCCCTAGGGGGCTGGATGGCAGCTATCTGCCTTCCAGCTTCCATGTGTCCAGGAAGATCCAGGGGAATTTGAATCTTTCTCCCGGACACAAAAATGCTGCTTGCAGCATTTCTGTGTCCGGGGAGAAGAATCTCCCCAAATTGGATCTATGGGGCCAGATTGCCCCGATCCGGGAGGATCCGGGAACTGGAAACCTGCGGCTGATGTTCAGCGTGAATGTGGCACTCCAGGAGTTAAAGTGCCACAGTAACATCACAAGGGTTAGCTCCCCACACAACACTGGACACTGCACTAGCACCGCTTGGCCAGAAGGGGGAGCTAAAGCAGCTCCCTGATATATTCTGGTCTGAGGAGGAAGTAGTTAGTTGATAGTTGACAGTTGACAGTTGAGTTCAATTCAGTGCAGGGAGGACTAGGAGGAGGACCTGTAAATGGGAGCAGTGCTGAGCTCCTGACAGGGACCACTGACTGTGAGGAGAAACAGGGCCAGAAGCTCAGCTAAAGCAGCAGCAGGGCCACACACAAGGCGCAGGAGTAGGAAGCTGAGGACCCGGACAGGGAGGGAGCAACCCGGCCCCGGCACAGACTCCGCGGACAGTACTCTGCCAAATATCATCTGCAGTAAAGCCTTGGAAAACAACAAAACCATGAGTCTGTGTGATCTTTGCACTCAAGCCCTACTCTCCCTCACCAACTGTCATCATCTCTACTACTACCCCTATCCTGCAACATCCATAGCATCAATCATAGACAATTACTACCACTGCCCTGGGGAATCAAGCTCTACCCGTGGAGAGCCATTACATCTCCAGCTGCCAAACATCATCCCCGGAGGTTCTGCAGCAGCGGTGGTCCCCTCACTGACCACAACCCATGGGTGGCGTCACGACAAACTGTCCTGTAAATATTCCTCCATTTACTTGCTGAACCCGGGACACGGACTGGATATCCCCAGCAGTACCCCAATCCGGTACCTAGTACCCCGTCCTAGTGGGCTCCACAACTTGGCATCACGAACAGGATCTACCGTGCCCGGTAAACTGGGCAGTGTGTGTCGTGATTTGTGACTGTTTTGAACCGGTCGCCATTGCTGAGTGCGCGGCAAACTGAATTTGAACTGCCCCACAAGGACTCTATTTTTGAAATTCCGCCATTACAGAGTGCGCGACGCGCAGGAAGAAAAGGGGGCGTGTCATTGTGGGCGGCACTCGGCAAAGTACTTTGACGTCATCCGGAAGGGAAGAGAATCCCTGGTGCACAGCGGAACCTTTGTTAGACATCCGGACGGAAGCGGAAGACAGGAGGGCGGACCTTAACTACGGGTGCACAAGAAGTCGCACCAAGGAGATCCAGTGGCGCCGGGCAACGGCGGAGCAGCGGGCGAAATTCCAGCACCGGATAATAGAGGAGCACCCGGTGGTGCAGCGGCGCAAGGAGCAGCACCTATCATGCCACTGCTGATGCCATATACTCCGGGAGCAATGTGGCTGCCCCAATACTCCGGTGAGCCTAATACCCTTAATGACTTTATTACTAAGATACAAGCATACTATGTGATGTACCCCTTAACTGAAGCCAAGCGTGTTGGAATGATTATTGGACAATTAACTGACAATGCACAGCGGGGAGTAGTGTCCTGGCTGGACACAGACAAGGATACTGTAGAGCATCTTGTAGCTGGACTAAAAGCAGCATTTGAATCTAGTGCTGACACCTGGGCTAAAATGAGGTTCTTTGGATGTCAGCAAAAACCTAAAGAGAGCGCCAGAGACTATGCCTTAAACTTGCAGGAAGCACTCAAGCACTTAAACTAGCAGAACCTGCCTTAGCCCTGGGAGCTGACAAAATGCTAATTGATCAGTTTATAGTGGACCTCCTATCCCCTTCTCACAGAGGGCAGTTAAGTATGATGATCATCCAGAATCCTGAAATGACATTTGCTGAGTTAAAAGACAGAGCCATCCGCTCCAGCAGCTAGCGGCGCCCCGGGATCTAAACTTCATCCAAGGCCCTACAGCAGCACCGCAGCAGCCAGGAGTATCAGCGACATCGGCCATGTCAGAGACTGCTGCTGAACACAGAGAGCTTATCTCTAATTTGGCCCTCAACCAAAAGCTAGATGTCCTGACAGATACTGGTATTTCCATGGCTAAAGTCCTCAAGGAGCTGCGAGGATCCAAGCCTGCACCCAAGATCGAGTTGGCGAACAGCAAGGAGGATGTCCCGTGGATGAGGCTCAGGAGGTACCAAGCGACGAGAGGACGACCCAGCGACCACTATCAACTGGATGGACAGCCTATTTGCCGCCGTTGTCAGAAACCAGGTCACTTTGCCTGGGAATGTGCTTTAAACGTGGATTCCCTGGGCAGGTGGGCCTTTTCTCAGGAGTAAATTCTCAAGGTCCTTCAGCCTGGTATGACAGATTCGAGGGAGTACGCACGGTCATCCCTATTTTGTTGGATGGCATTCCCTTCAGTGCCTTGTTGGATACCGGGTCCCAGATAATATCAATTCCACATGTGCTATACAAAAGGTACTGGGCTGATTCAGACATTAATAGTGGTCCAACTGACATTGTAGTGAACTTATGGGCTAGCAATGGTGAATTAATACCGCAAGTAGGGTTCAGAGAAATGACCATTCAGATTGAGAAGGTAGAATCGCAGAACCAGAGTATTATAATTGTAGATGTTAACCAGCGAGATTGTGAACCAGTAATGTTGCTAGGAATGAATGTAATTGAAAAGTGTTTTTCCGAGATAATTACTGTCTTACAGCAGATCGCCGAGACTGCCAGAACCAGACAACAGAGGCTTCTGCACAAGGAAATAAAAGCCCTGGTGATGAAACAACATGTAGACATATCAGAAGGTGAAATCGGCAGTGTACGAGCAAGTGATCCGATACCCATTGTAATTCCTCCCAAAACTGAAATGTTGGTCTGGTGTAGAGCCGTAATAGGCATTAAAGGGCGAGACTATCAAGCCCTGGTAGAACCCATGTATTCAGACAGTAGACCCACTATACTAACAGTTAGCAAGCTTCATCAAAAATGCTAATCTAATACCCCAAAATAATGAGGAGCAAATCACTATGGAGAGAATCGCACCATAAGGCAATATATCACAACCAGAAGATAATCGCGACACCTCAGTATTATGCAAAGATTACTTTATTAATAGGTAAAAACCAGGGAAAACAAGGGTAGGGGGCAGAGGAACCTGGGTCCACAAACCTCAGGTGGTAGGTGACCACTCTCCTAGAACTAGACACCAATAAAATTGTACAGACAACTAGTACATAAATAGCTAGTGCATAATTATATCAATATACATCAAATTGTCCATCAAAATAGTCCAAGAGCTATTGGGTACACTGCTGCATGTAAAAATATACATACTCTAATAATAAGATAAATTGTGCACAACAAAGTTAAAGGTACAAAAAATTGCATCTTGCAAATAGTAATGAGCACAATAATCGCAGTTATACTCAGGTAAATATACCCAACAAAGGTCCTGGATCTGTTAGATGGAAAAAAACAATCGCAAGCAACTGACAAGGAGACAGATGCTGAGGTGTCACTTACCAAGTGGCACAAGTATCTAGGTGAGGGGCACCGACCCCAACAGCCGTTTCGGTGCAACCTTCTTCAGGGGGTCACCAAGGTCTAGGGAGGGGGTGTTTAAAAAGGCTGGCCAGCCAGAGGGATTGCGTACCGGTGTGCACCATCGCGTGCACGCCATCTCCCGGAAACTGCGAGGCAGAGAGCGTGCCGCGTTAACGCGTCCGCGGTCACGTGGGCCACGTGACCCGTGGGAGCGAATCAAACCACGGCACCTCCCCTCGGGGTCATATCACCATGGGGACGGCGGGGACGCATCTCGACACCGGGCCGCAGATGTATACAGAGCCAGTTAGGCTCATTCTACCTACCTATTGCCACTTTATTACATAGAGTGCCATGACATAATTTGATTGACAGTTTAAACATTAACAATATAAATATCAGAATAACATATTGTCTTAATAGGGATTTGGCTGAGTTCTTGGATGTTTCTGTGAGGAGGGGCACTGATGGCTATCTACGCACTGACATTTACAGGAAACCTACGGCTTCGAATGCCCTGCTGCATGCTTCTTCTTCCCACCCTCCATTTATGATCAGATCTGTTCCGGTGAGACAGTTTCTGCGTCTCCGCAGAATCTGTTCCTCTGATTCAGATTATACCGAAGGGTTAAGGAGCTGAAAACTCGCTGTTTTGAGCGAGGATACAGCCACCGTTCTATCAAATATGCAGTTAATAGGGCTAGACACCTATCACGCAATGAAGTGCTTTATAAAACCAAACAAGTAAGACAAGACAGACAAATTCGATTTGTAACCACCTACCATGGACAGTTTAAAGAGATGCACAAATGTCTAGATAGAGCATGGCCTATCTTACGGACAGATGCAACTCTCTCAAAGATTTTGCCGATACATCCAAAAATTGCTGTCAGGAGGTCAAAAAACTTACGTGACTTACTGGTATCTAGCCACTATGATGCCCCTAATAATATAAAAACATTTCTAGATTCAGTACCTAAAAGAGTGGGTTGCGTGCCTTGCGGCAAATGTATATCGTGTCCCAATATCGAAAGAGCTACTTCCTTCACAAATGCATCAGGCACGGAAACTTTCAGCATTCGTAAATCTATTACATGTAACACCACTGGGGTGATTTACTATGCTGTGTGCCCTTGCACCAAAATTTACATTGGGTTAACTACACGCGCCTTAAAGGTTTGCATAAGGGAACATGTGCTGGCTATCAATGGGGCGCTCAACTGTGAGGATGTAAAAACACTAAAAACTCTGCCAAGACATTTCTATCAACATCATCAGTGTAGGGGTGATCTTCTATTGGCACGTGGCATAGATACTGTTAATCTGGGAATAAGGGGTGGTCCCCTTTCTAAAAGACTCGCTCAATTGGAGACAATGTGGATTTGGCGCCTTGGCACTCTCCAACCCCAGGGATTAAATGAAAATTGGAATTTTGCATCCTTTTTGCAAGCTGCATTACATTCTGGGCTGTATTCAACCATCAGTGACCTAATCAGGTTTCTTTTAATCATATATTTTTTACTTTAGGCATGGCTTCAGCTATTGCATATGGGATCCATTTATCCAACCAATGGGCCACTATTGATATCTCCACTCTGTTGCCAATGTCATGATATGGAATAAAGATTCTGAAGAACTGTATGATCTTGTACAAGAAATATAGATGGCCATCTATACCAGGAGGACACCATATTCTAACTACAAATATGGATGTATATGTGCAAATTCTGCAGGACTATCTATATGTCGTTTATATGCTTAATATTGATAATATGCATATTGTGTAAAGATATACTCAATGCTATGCTCTATGTTTTGTTAGAGAATGGTGCAGTTCCTGGTTACATCTTCTAATTGCTATTGATACATCCTATGCCATTCATGTCATGGCACTCTATGTAATAAAGTGGCAATAGGTAGGTAGAATGAGCCTAACTGGCTCTGTATACATCTGCGGCCCGGTGTCGAGACGCGTCCCCGTCGTCCCCATGGTGATGTGACGCGGAGGGGCGGTGCCGTGGTTTGATTCGCGGCACGCTCTCTGCCTCGCAGTTTCCGGGAGTTGGCATGCACGCGATGGTACACACCAGTACGCAATCCCTCTGGCTGGCCAGCCTTTTTAAACACCCCCTCCCCAGACTTTGGTGACCCCTGAAGAAGGTCGCACCGAAATGGCTGTTGGGGTCGGTGCCCCTCACCTAGATACTTGTGCCACTTGGTAAGTGACACCTCAGCATCTGTCTCCTTGTCAGTTGCTTGCGATTGTTTTTTTCCATCTAACAGATCCAGGACCTTTGTTGGGTATATTTACCTGAGTATAACTGCGATTATTGTGCTCATTACTATTTGCAAGATGCAATTTTTTGTACCTTTAACTTTGTTGTGCACAATTTATCTTATTATTAGAGTATGTATATTTTTACATGCAGCAGTGTACCCAATAGCTCTTGGACTATTTTGATGGACAATTTGATGTATATGATATAATTATACACTAGCTATTTATATACTAGTTGTCTGTACAATTTTATTGGTGTCTAGTTCTAGGAGAGTGGTCACCTACCACCTGAGGTTTGTGGACCCAGGTTCCTCTGCCCCCTACCCTTTTTTTCCCTGGTTTTTACCTATTAATAAAGTAATCTTTGCATAATACTGAGGTGTCGCGATTATCTTCTGGTTCCACTATACTAACAGCCAGAGGGGTAGTTGAAGTACATCGGGGAAGAGTGCCATTACGCCTTCTAAATTGCGGAGAAGATGAGGTCACATACCAAAGTATGCTACCATGGCTAAATTGTTCACGGTTGATAACAATGCCATCACAGCCGTCGAGCCCTTGAACCCGTCAAGTCAGGCGGATGACAATGGCTCAGGGGAAAAGCTGGAGGATTGGTGCCAAAAGCTACATGTGGGTACCAGTTCTACACCTTCTCATCAAAAGCATGGAGTATACCGGAATTAAAAGAATATGAGCAGATATTCAGCAAAACACCTGTTAGACTTTGGGTAAATTAAAGGAGTAGAGCACACTATACCCACAGGTAACTATCAACCTATAAAAGAGAGGTATAGACCATTACCACCCGCTCACTACCAAACCACCAAAGACATGCTCAAAGAAATGAAAACCGCAGGGGTAATAAGGGACAGTTGTAGCCCCTGGGCAGCGCCTTTAGTGTTGGTTAGAAAGAAAGACGGGACCATGAGAATATGCGTAGATTACTGGCAGATCAACCGCATCACACTTAAGGACGCATACCCATTACCTAGGATTGAGGAGTTATTAGCAGCATTAAAATCTGCTAACTACCTTTCTACCCTTGATCTGACTAGTGGGTACTGGCAAGTTCCTGTGGCCGAGGCCGACAAGGAGAAGACAGCGTTTACTGCGCCGATGGGCCTCTGTGAGTTCAATTGTATGCCGTTTGGACTCTGCAACGCACCTGGTACCTTCCAACGCCTGATGGAGAGCTGCCTAGGACATATGAACTTTGAAACTGTCCTCCTGTACCTAGATGACGTCATAGTCTACTCCAAGATGTATGAGCAACATCCACAAGACCTGGCAGAAGTGTTAGAAGCCTTATCCGGATACGACTCGAAAATCAAGCCATCCAAGTACCACCTTCTCAAGCCCAAGGTACAGTACCTGGGACACGTTGTGCGTTCAGAGGGAGTAGCACCGGATCCTGATAAAGTCACTGTGATAAGGGATTGGCCAAGACCTACTAATGTGAAAGAAGTGAGGCAATTCCTGGGTCTGGTAGGCTATTACCGAAGATTTATCAGAGGATTCACGAAATTAGCAGCTTCTCTGCAAGACATCCTGGTAGGACAGTCAAAAAGGTCTTCCACCAGTAACCTTCCTTTCCAGTGGAGTGAAGAAAGGGAAGACTCCTTCAACAAGCTGAAGTGTGCGCTGACAGGAGAAGAGATCCTGGCATACCCGGATTACCATCAACCATTCATTCTATACATGGATGCCAGCAACATGGGACTGGGAGCAGTACTGTCACAGAAGCAAGGAGGCAAAGAGAGAGTTATTGTCTTTGCAAGCAGGAAACTCTGGCCTACGGAAAGAAACCCAGAGAATTACAGCTCCTTCAAGTTGGAACTACTGGCAGTAGTTTGGGCTGTAACAGAACGTTTCAAGCATTACCTGGCAGCTGCAGAATTCACCATCTATACAGGTAACAACCCGTTGACTCACCTGGACTCAGCAAAATTAGGTGCGTTCGAGCAGCGATGGATAGCCCGGCTGTCTAACTACAATTTTGTCATCAAATATAAGGCAGGCTGCAAGAACGCGAATGCAGATGCCTTATCCCAGATGCCACACCTGAAAGACGTGGAAGAGGAACCGGAGGAGTTGGAAGAAATTGAACTACCGGCCTTTCACCATCCTAAGGTAGAAAAGTATCAACTCGGCATCTACCAAAGAGAACACCAACCAAGTCTCAACCCGTTAGCACACCATGGATGGGCTGACACCCAGGATAGCGACCCAGCTGTGAAGCTAGTGAAAGAACTGTTTACACAACAAGGTGCGTACCCTAACCAGAACGCCACAGCTGAGACCCAATACCTCTGGAAGGAATGAGGCAAGTTGTTCCTGTATGAAGGGAAGCTCTGCAGAAGGCATACCAACCCTAAAACATGAATTAGTCTGGCAGATAATCTTACCCAAGACAGACGTCAAAATGGTCTTAGAAACCTACCACGACGGCGCAGGTAATTTTCGATGGAAGAAGTTGGAAGTGCTCTTAAAAGAGAGATTCTACTGGGTTGGCATGAGGAAGTCAATTGAAGATTGGTGTAGAAAATGTGGCCTGTGCAACCTCAGAAGAAAAGATCAACAGGGAGCCCCACTTCAGTCCATAGTAACCAAGCAATCACTTGAGTTAGTTGCGTTAGACCTCGTCAAGTTGTCACCAAGCCGGTCAGGCTATGTCTATACCTTAACCATCGTGGACCATTACTCACGCTTCTTAGTGGTGGTACCCGTCAAGGACCTGACAGCGAAGACGGCTGCAAGAGCATTTCAGACCCATTTCTGTAGACCTCATGGCTACCCGGAACAAGTCCTTGCAGATCAAGGTCCAGCTTTTGAGCCAGAGATTTTCCAGGAGTTCTGCAACATGTACGACTGTAAGAAGATCCGCACAACAGCCTACCATCCCCAAACAAATGGCTTATGCGAAAAGATGAACCATATTGTGATTGACCTGTTAAAAACCTTACCAGAGTCAGAAAGAAATCAATGGCCAGAGAAATTACCCGATTTGGTAGACCTGTACAACCATGTTCCGGTGAGTTCTACAAACTGCACCCCAGCCTACCTTATACATGCAAGACCCAGTAAGCTGTCAATTGATTTAGGATTTAGATATGGGAATTCTAAAACCAGACACAGAAGTTGAAGAATCCAATTGGGATACCCTACGTCAACAGCAGTATCGCCAAGTACAAGAGTGCGTAGAGAAAAATCTTCAGCAAACTAGAGCAAGACAAGAGAGAATCTTTAACCAACGTGCTCAAGCAACCCCATTACAACCTGGTGAGCAAGTTCTCAAGAGAAAGAGATGCACCAACAAATTGGATAATCAGTGGGAAACCACCCCATATACAGTCTTACCATCCAATTTAGACAATGCTAAAATGTGTCAAATTAGCAAAGACGAAGAACATCAGCAGTTGTGTCAAGAGACCATCTTAAACCGTGTCCTGAAACTCTGAAAACACCAGTAGTAACCAGCCAAAGAAGAAGAAGTTTTCCATACCGTTCTAGGAGATTTCCCTAAATCATGGCCAAATTACTACAGAGCAGTTGTAGTCCCAATGATTGCTTTCCCTCCAATGGTTGAATCAACACCAGAACACGTACAACCAGAAGTCCCAAGTAGGGATGGGCGAATCTACTCGCTAGGACTCGTTACTCGGCGAGTAGTAAGGGACTCGCAGGACTCGGTACTCTGCGAGTTTCCCAGTGATTACTCGCACGAGTCCAATGCAAATCAATATCAATCCTAGTTTTGTCAGAAACGCTGACAAAACTAGGATTGCCATTGTTTGCATTAGACTCGTGCGAGTAATCACTGGCTACTGTGCCAGTGATAGCAGGGAAACTCGCAAAGTAACTGCTGTTTCTTTGCGAGCCGAGTCCAGCTGTCTTCTCTGTGCAGCTCCAGGGTCCTAGAGCCCGCCTGCTGCCTGATGTAGCAGTGCTGAGATTGTTCTCACTCTGCTCATTCCCTGTGCATAGACATCTATATTTATGCACAGGGGATGTAGCAGAGAGGACATCGCGTTTTGGACTGCGTCGGACGGAAGAGGATTTTTTTAATTAAAGATGGAGTCCCTAATGGCTTTTTTTTTTATTTCAAATAAAAAATTTTCTCTGTGTTGTGTTTTTTTAACCCTTTATTGGAGATTCTTAGTGGCTGGGTCAAACGTGGCCTGACATTAAGAATCTCGGGCTTAATACCAGCTTGTATAACAAAGCTGGTATTAACCCCTTTATTACCCAGCGTGCCACCGCCACAAGGGCCGCTGGAAGAGCGGGGTTCAGCGCCAGAGGATGGCGCTTCAATGAACGCGCCATCTTCTGGGGCGGCTGCGGGCTGCAGTTTGCAGCGGGGGGTGCCCAGAAAGCTTGGGCATCCCTGCGCTGCGGATTCCAGCCCCCAGCTGCTTAGCTGTACCTGGCTAGACATAGAAATTGCGCGGAGCCCCACGCATTTTTTTTTTTATTATTTAATGAATTTCAGAGTCAGAGGCTCAGAGTCAGAGTCTCGGAGTCGGAGTCTCCTCAGAGTCGGAGTCTCAGAGTCGGAGTCGGAGTCTCCTCAGAGTCGGAGTCTCAGAGTCGGAGTCGGAGTCGCCTCGGAGTCGGAGTCGCCTCGGAGTCGGAGTCGCCTCGGAGTCGGAGTCGTCTCGGAGTCGAGTCGGAGTCGGAGTCGTCTCGGAGTCGAGTCGGAGTCGTCTCGGAGTCGGAGTCGTCTCGGAGTTGGAGTCGTCTCGGAGTCGAGTCGGAGTCGGAGTCGTCTCGGAGTCGGAGTCGTCTCGGAGTCGGAGTCGTCTCGGAGTCGGAGTCGTCTCGGAGTCGAGTCGGAGTCGAAGTCGAGTCGGAGTCGGAGTCGTCTCGGAGTCGGAGTCGTCTCGGAGTCGGAGTCGTCTCGGAGTCGAGTCGGAGTCGGAGTCGTCTCGGAGTCGGAGTCGTCTCGGAGTCGGAGTAAAAAAAATGCGTGGGGCTCCGCGCAATTTCTATGTCTAGCCAGGTACAGCTAAGCAGCTGGGGGCTGGAATCCACAGCGCAGGGATGCCCAAGCTTTCTGGGTACCCCCCGCTGCAAATTGCAGCCCGCAGCCGCCCCAGAAGATGGTGCGTTCATTGAAGCGCCATCCTCTGCGCTGAACCCCGCTCTTCCAGCGGCCCTGGTGGCAGTGGCACGCTGGGTAATAGAGGTTAGGGCCAGCTTTGTATTATCAGCTGGCCCTAAGCCCGAAATTTATGGCGGTCACGCCAATATTAGACATGACCGCCATGAATTTCTATTAAATAGTTTTAAAAAAAACACAACACAGAGAAATTTTTTTATTAGAAATAAAAAAAAAAGCCATTAGGGACTCCATCTTTAATTAAAAAAATCCTCTTCCGTCCGACGCAGTCCAAAACGCGATGTCCTCTCTGCTACATCCCCTGTGTATAGATATAGATGTCTATGCACAGGAAATGAGCAGACTGAGAACAATCTCAGCACTGCTACATCATCTCTGTGCACAGACATTCATGTCTGTACACAGGGAATGAGCAGACTGAGAACAATCTCAGCACTGCTACATCAGGCAGCAGGCAGGCTCTAGGACCCTGGAGCTGCACAGAGCAGACAGGACTCTTCTCTTATCTGTGCGAGTTTCCCAGCGATTACTTACAAAGTAAACGAGTCCAATGCAAATAAATGACAAAACTAGGATTGCTTCAGGCTGAAACTTCCGAGACACATCTGCGATTTGTAAATCTCACACTACTTGCTATTACTCGCTTCCCCATTCATTAACATTGGACTCGCTAGACTCGCAACGAGTAGCGAGTCCTGGGCTCGGACTCGCTAGAGTCAAGCGATTCCGAGTAATTTAGGATTCGCCCATCACTAGTCCCAAGACCTGACGAACTGGAAGTCGAGCCTGAAGAGGAATAACCAATTCCTGGTCCCAGTGAGCTTGCCAGTCCTACTGTCAGATCTCCATCCTCAATAGTACCAGATACTCTAAATAAGTACACGTCCAGTCACACCATTATGCTAAGTACACCCAGTACACCAGCATTACGCAGATCACAGCGTAGTACCCAGGGTCAGTTACCGGCTAGGTACAGAAATTGAAAAGTAAAATTAAATGTGAAATGTAAATATGTTTGTTGTAAAGTTTAATTGAACCCGTTACTGTGTAAAGTTATAGAAAGGGTAAGGATAGCTTGGTGTTAGGTGGCAGCCACAGAGAGTAAGAACTTGGCCTCATATGCGTTAACCCGAGGGCCTAGAGGCCTACTGCACTTGTAACCAGAAACACCCGTACGTGTTAATATTGTTTTACAACGTTAAAAGCCCAGTATCTACAGAGACTATTCTGTATGAACTTCTTGCATATTCTTGAACTTTTCTTATTTATTTATTGACCATAACTACCACAGAACTGGTTGTGGTAAAAACTCTTTTGTATATATCTATCAGCCCGGAGGCAATAGATTAAACCCCTGGAAAGACTGCTATTTTGAACTTTGGACTCTTTTTGAACATTTTAGCAATTTTTGTACTTTTTACTTTTTAAGTCTCTGTAAATATTAATTGTATTATTAACTGTTTGTTTTTCCACAGTCCGGGAGTACTGTTCTTAACTAAGGGGGAATGTGGCACCCCAGGGGTTAATGTACCACAGTAACATCACAAGGGTTAACGCCCCACACAACACTGGACACTGCACTAGGACCTCTAGGCCAGAAGGGGGAGTTCAAGCAGCTCCCTGATATAGTCTGGTCTGAAGAGGAAGTAGTTAGTTGATAGTTTATCGTTGACAGTTGACAGTTCAGTTCAGTTGAGTGCAGGGAGCACTAAGAGTAGGACCTGTAAATGGGAGCAATGCTGACCTCCTGACAGGGACCACTGACTACTTTCAGGCCTGAAGCCAGGGTCTGAGGAGAGGAGTACAAGAAACAGAGGAACACATCTGGGAGACTGAGTTACCTCACAATTTTCCCCAGAGGAGCGCAGAAGCCAGATACCGGATCCAAATCTGTAATTGAAACACGCAGCACAGAAAACACCAGGATAGTGGAGGTTACATACCTACACCGTACCTCAGTGAAGCAACACGGCGAAGTCAAAAGCATACTGAAAGACTCAAGTTGCCTAGCAAAGGGGCTACCTGTGAGGAGAAACAGGGCCAGCAGCTCAGCTAAAGCAGCAGCAGGGCCACACACAAGGCGCAGGAGTAGGAAGCTGAGGACCCGGACAGGGTGGGAGCAACCCGGCCCTGGTACAGACTCCGTAGGCAGTACTCTGCCAAATATCAACTGCAGTAAAGTCTTGGAAAACAACAAAACCATGAGTCTGTGTGATCCTTGCACTCAAGCCCTACTTTCCCTCACAAACTGTCATCGTCTCTACTACTACCCCTATCCTGCAACATTCATAGCATCAATCATAGACTATTACTACCACTGCCCCGGGGAATCAAGCTCTACCCGCGGAGAGCCATTAAATCTCCAGCTGCCAAACATCATCCCTGGAGGTTCTGCAGCAGCGGTGGTCCCCTCATTGACCACAACCCGTGGGTGGCATCACGACAAACTCCCCTGTAAATATTTCCCCATTTACTTATGGAACCGGGACACGGTCCGGACCAAGACCGCAGTGATATCCCCAGCAGTACCCCGATCCGGTACCGAGCACCCCGTCCCAGTGGGCTCCACATGAGCTATGCTGAACTTCAGCACCAGGAAGCTGTCCCCTGTGAAGAGGTTCAACACCATTTCGCAAGGGACAGCTGAGCTCGGCTGCATCCGGCTTCAAACAGGACCGGAGGGCATATTAGCCCTCCTGTTCTGTTTGCAAATCCGGTCCGGGGCTGTCAGGTTCACCCCTGACAGCCCCGGATCGGATTTAACCGTAGTGTGAAGCCAGCCTAACTCTGCCAAATCCCAGCCAGCCTAGTGATCCTGTGCTCTCCATGAAAGTGGATTAGCAAGGAATTTTCCATTGAAACCAGATATGCCTGAATCCCTCCACATCATCTTTTGCCTCCATACAGGTTAGTCTGTTGGGCTCGGCCAATGTTTACTTGTATAGGGGTTTTTGTGAGTGAATTGATCAGATATCTCAAGAAGAACTAATCAATGATAGCGGTAATCTCTCTATCCACTTATGAATCATTTACCATGATCAGTGCTTGAGGAGGAGGCAATAATTACTCCTTATGGAGTCATTCTTCCTTACTTATTTTCACATTTACCCTTTCACATGTACATAAGACCAATGTTGGCCGAACCAACCAAGATCAATATGTTCGACAGACAGTTTAGATGTACGATTTATTTTCGGGGAAATATTGACTGAGCATGGCGGACAGCAATTCATATTATTTTTGGGAGATACACCGCTGCCAACAATGACAAAACGTTCTACAACCCTCTATGTGAACCATCACTTTACACATTTGGGTTCACTTTAGGGAAATGTGTTATTTTTGTGCTTTTGTTTTTTCCTTTTCTTTCAAAAAACATTTTTTGTTCCCATCTAATTAGTCATATGGGCGCTTGTTCTTTTTGGGAAGAATTGTAGATTTAAGTGACATTAATCATTTTACCATACAATGTACGGTGATAACAAGGGTGTATAATTTAATTTATAAAAAATATATAGTGAAAACAATTCAGCGGTTTGTAAGAATAAGTTGTTTTCTGCAGTCTTTTTCTGACACCAGTAACATTTTTACTTTTCCATCAATGGAGGGCTCAACTTTTGTATGTCAAACAGATACTACTTTGGGGTCCGCATGACTTTATGATCTACTTTTAGTGTGTTGTAGGGGGGTTATTTGAATTTTTTTTTTATTATTTTTCTTTTCTAATAACATAAAAATGTATTTTTTAGCATATAGCATAAACCACTTACTCCACAGATTAACATGAACATGAATTGTGGACGATTAAACTTTGGTAAATACAGTATCTGACCTGTGGATTCTAGAAATCATCGCCACTTCAAATATCAATATTATATACCCATATATAGACCCCTTATTTATATAGTAATGTAACTCTGTCAGTGTTAGCCTATCAGCTTTACAAATGTCTATCAGGAAAAGGGTTAGTGTAAGCTACTCTGTTTCGCAGATCCCAGGTGGTACTCAGGCCTTCACCCTTTATTTCTAGCCCAGGGATCCCTGGGCTGGGGCTATGAAGTCAGCTGCTGGCTGGTGGTGCAGGCTGGCAGGAGTGGTCGGGTCACTGGGTAAGAACTAGGATGGAGTACGAGGTCAGGAAACGGGCTTCAGTCAGACAACTGGACACAAGACAAGAGGCAGGAGCCGAAACCATGGGACTGAGCCAGAGAAGACAAAAGTATGTCTGGCAGCTCCCAGCCATAAACTAGAGGTATTAGTAGGGTGAGGTGCTGTCACATTGGCCAATGCAGGGTGTTGATTACTCCAGCACTCACCCATACTGCCAGACTGGATTGCACTACAGGTTCCATCCTGTCTAGTCTCAGTGGATGGACAGAGCCTGCGCTATCCAAGGCTTCTGATCCCAACTTCTCCTCCACCACTTGCACCACTAACAAATGAATACAGCGGCCCCTGGTGACAGGAACATGTCCTGGATGAGATGTGACCACAACATTGTTCAGCCGTTTTGTAGGAAAACGTCAACCACCTCTTTCTCCGTAGCTTTACCTTGTGCGGGTCTAGAGATTGATGACCATGAGAAGTGTCCATATCGTGTAAGGCGTTACCCAAGTACTGGATAGCAGAAATTATTTGTAAATAATTTCTACCAGTTTGAAATAGCGGGATATCTTGTATTTTTTCTGTTCCGTTACATTTGTGAAGAGAGATTTTATACAGTTTTGCAAACATTTGATCCTTCCTCATATTTCCTGATGAGCAATGAAACTCTGTAATCCAGAAATCTGTCAGGATCATGTCATTGGGACTTTTTCAAGGGATGAAAAGTTTGGAAGTAACTTTCTATATTTATATAATCATTTATATTTAGGTCAAATAATAAACTAAGATTAAACATTTGTGATAAATGTAGAAGACGTGTAATATGTGGAGCGAGGGTGGGGGTAAGAATCACGGTCCGGTCCTGCATTGTATCCTGAATCTTCAAAAATAAATATTGAATTAAAGTAGAGAAAGTTCCACAAATTATAACAATCCGAGCAGATGACTTCTTTATCATCTCATTGATTCTGTCCGTATAATATTTATCCTGATAAGCCTGCGTATTAGCCTTTATGGTAAAGTCCGCACAGATCTCATGACTGGTGAGAAGGTTGGTCAGTACGTTTGTTCTCTATCTCCGGCTTCATCATCGGAGCTTATGATTCCAACCCAGGTCCATCCAAAGTAGAGCAGAAAATGACAAATGATGGAATAAGTTGTGTAATCATTGGGGACGGTCCGGAAAAAAGTTGGAAACAGAGATCTGTCGTTTAGCAATGTGTCTGTTGCCCCGTAACTGATCTGTATTATTACAAAAGAATAGTAGTCATTACCGTCATCTAGAGATGTGACGAGAACATATTAATGTGTGTGGATGTGATTTTTTTCTATTTACAGTTTATTCAAGCATTGTAATGTTTATTCCATATAATTTTCCGACAAATGGGGCATATTAGGTCTAATGGTAAACATATAACTATCCAAAAATTGACTTTTTTCTACCAAGGGCATAAATTATACAGGTGACCTGTCAACAATTCTAGGGCAAAAGATAAGAAGTCTGAGCTCAGACTAACCCTGAACATTGAGAATCTCTGGACAGAAGTCCTCTGTGCACAGAAAGACCGAGACATAGAAAGCAACTGCACACTCTTCTTTTCCTTGTTTTCTCCCAGAAAACTAAAAATAAATGAAGATGGTGAAAGCACATTGAGATGCCTTAGGCCACGTGCACATGTTCAGTATTTGATGAGTTTTTTACCTCAGTATTTGTAGCCAAAACCAGGAGTGGATGATTAAATACAGAAGTGGTGACATGTTTCTATGAGACTTTTGCTCTGATTGCTCCACTCCTGGTTTTGTCTACAAATCCAGAGGTAAAAAACTCATCAAATACTCAGTGTGTGCACGTGGCTTTACTGGAAAGTGAGTTGGGGAAACGTCAACTGGCAAAAATTACGGCTTTCTTTTGATATGATAAATGCTAACATTTACAGATGGTAGTTGGTCTAATGCAGGGGTCTGAAACTCGCCCGGGTTAATGGGCCGCACATAGAAAAATATTGATATCAAGGGGCCGCATTCCTTGTAGGACTAAGTGACATTTTTAGCAACACCTGAATTTTTTGCTCAATGTGGTAATGTCCAAATCCTGATTCCCTTTTCTTGTAGGAATGTCCCCACCCTGATCTCCGTCTTGTAGTAATGTTCCCACCCTGATCTCCATCTTGTAGTAATGCCCCATCCTGATCCCCATCTTGCAGTAATGTCCCAATCTTGGTCCCAATCTTGTAGTAATGTCCCCATCCTGAGCCTCTTCTTGTAGTAATGGCCCCATCCTGGTCACCTTCTTGGAGTAATGTCCCCATCCTGGTCACCTTCTTGTAGTAATGTCCCATCCTGGTCCCTTTCTTGTAGTAATGTCCCCATACTGGTCCCCTTCTTGTAGTAATGTCCCCATACTGGTCCTCTTCTTGTAGTAATGTCCCCATCCTGGTCCTCTTCTTGTAGTAATGTCCCCATCCTTGTCCCCTTCTTGTAGTAATATCCCATACTGCTCCTCATCCTATATTAATGTCTCACATCCTGGTCCTCATTTTGTGGTAATATTCCTATCCTGGTCCTCTTTTTGTAGTAATGTCCCCATCCTGGTATTCTTCCTGTAATAATGTACCCATCCCTGTCCCCTTCATGTACTAATGTCCCCGTACTGGTCCCCATCCTATATTAATGTCCCCCATCCTGGTCCTCTTCTTGTAGTAATATTCCCATCCTGGTTTTCTTCTTGTAGTAATGTACTCGATCCTTTTCCCCATCTTGTAGTAATGTCCCCATTCTAGTCCCCTTCTTGTAGTAATGTCCCCATACTGGTCCTCTTCTTGTAGTAATGTCCCCATCCTGGTCCCCTTCTTGTAGTAACATCCCCATGCTGCTCCTCATCTTATATTAATGTCTCACATCCTGGTCCTCATTTTGTAGTAATATTCCTATCCTGGTTTTCTTTTTGTAGTTATGTCCCCATCCTGGTACTCTTCCTGTAATAATGTCCCCATCCTTGTCCCCTTCTTGTACTAATGTCCCCATACTTGTCCCCATCCTATATTAATGTCCCCCATACTGGTCCCCATCCTATACTAAAGTCCCCCATCCTGGTCCTCTTCTTGTAGTAATATCCCCATCCTGGTTTCTTCTTGTAGTAATGTCCCCCATCCTTGTCCCCATCTTGTAGTAATGTCCCCATACTGGTTCCCATCTTGTAGTAATATTCCCATCCTGGTCCTCTCCTTGTATTAATGTCTCCAAGCTGATCCCCATCTTGGAGTCATGCCCCATCATGATCCCCATGTTGTAGCAATGTTCACTCCCTTGTCATCTTGTGGTAATGTCCCCCATCCTGACACCATTTTGTAGCAATGTCCCTCATCCTGATGATATTTTGTAGAGATATCCCTCATCCTGATGACATTTTGTAGGGATGTCCCCACATCCTGATCTCCTTTTGTGGTGATGTCCCCAAATCCTTATACACTTTTGCGATGATCTCTCTACAACCTGGTCTTTCTTCTTTTTGTTCTCTCTCACTCACACTCACTCACACTCATACACATACTCACACTCACTCATATATATATACACATACACACACAGACTCACACATTACACACACACACATGCTCACACATACACACACTCACACATACACAATCACACACATATACACATGCACACACCACATACACACACACTCACACATATATACACTCACACATACACACACACTCACACATACACACACATATAAACATACACACATTCACACACACTCATACATATACACATACACATACAGATTCACACATACACACACATATACACACACACACACACTCACACATACACACACATTCATACACACACTCACACATACACATGTTCACACTCACATGCTCACACACACTCTCTGTCTCAATCACACACACCTTAATGATGCCGGGGTCCAGTACAGGGGATGTCGTGGTTCCCGCTTTATTATGACTTCCAGGTACTGCTCAAGCAAGCTCCTTTGCTCATGTACATCAATTCAAGCTGACAGGCCAATCAGAGACACGCAGGTGACATCATACGCCGATGTCAGCTGCAGGTCTTTGATTGGCCCGCTGGCTTGCATTGATGTACATGAGCAAAGGAGCTTGTCTGAGTGGCACCTGGAAGTCATAATAAAGCGGGGACCATGGCAGCCCCCTGCACACTGGTCCGCAGCATGCTTACGTTTCCACTGTGCTGTGAGCCGCACTGTGAAGCCTCGTGGGCTGCGTGTTTGAGACCCCTGGTGTATGGAGTCTAACTTCTTTATCTGCTAAGGCTGCGTCCACACGCTGTCAATTGCAGCGCTATTGATCCGCTTTGTACGAATCAACAATGTCATTTGTGACTGGCACCAGTCATGCAGATGGGGGGAGCGGCTTAGTGCTAATCTGTGTCATCATCTGTGTCGGGCCCCCCTTGACTCAGGGGTCCCATAGCAGCGGAGTGATGTGCCTCTATGGATGGTACGCTACTCACTGCTGGTCCTTCAATGGCCCTGAACAGCCACCAGAGTACTGGCCCGGCGGGCAAATGCATTCCAAGACCGTACCGTCATTGGATTACCTCAGGGGGCCATCTCCCTCTCCCGACTTTGAGCAATGGCACCAGCTGCACCAGCAGTATGTCTGCCCCTGCCCTGGTGGACTTATCTAGGCTTGAAGAAGACCCTTGTGGACCTATCTGAGCTTGGAGAAGACCCTTGTGGACCTATCTAGGCTTGCGCAAGATTGATCTTCTTTCAGTGCGTTCATCCATCAATTAACCATGGCTTGAAATCCAGTTAAATGCAGATAAATATTAATAAAATATTTACAGGGGGCTGGTCATGACTATAGATAGACATCATGAACCTTCAGGTAGACGGCTCCTCTGGGGAGTAACAGGTTCATTGGGGGACAGTTTTGCAGAAAGTAACTATAGAGTCTGTGTGAGAAAGACTGGAGCATATGTGGCTAAATCTTCACACAACTGGTAGCCCCCGATGTACTGATCTTATGGGCTCAGGAATGATACAGGGACTGCGCTGTTTTGCTTTAACAGTTTGTGGTGAAAATTCATTTAAGCTTTAGTCATTCAATAAGCACCACCCCTGCTGTGTTAACCTATCTAGACATTGTGCAAACTCTTCTAGTTATTATTGCTGTTTTTATTCCACAATTTGCTTTACTCACTTTTAATAAAACAAAAGTAAGAAGTCATCTAACCAAATTTAATTAACATTGATGGCCTATCCTGATAAATATCTACTCAGTTGTGGAGCTGCATAGTCCAAAGCTGTCAACAGAATAGTGTGCACAGCGGAGCACTGCACATCCTCCACCTATTGATTTGAATGTGCAGTACACAAACGGGGCCACTATACAGTTGATGGAGCTGTGCTGTGCAGCTCCGCAACCGGGCAGGTCTGGCTCACTCTGTGTTTGGGAACAGTTGGTGTCATGTGTCTCCTCCTCACAGATCAAACATTGATGACCTATTCAGAGGATAAGTTCATTAATTTTAAGGTACCGTATGTCAGGGTGAGCAGCCTTCTGGCGCCCCCTTATCACGATAATCAGGGAATTGACCAAGGATAAGTAAAAGTGCGGCTACAAGAAGTCCCCGCAAAGTCCCACTGTTAAAAAAAGTGATGTACTGAAGTGAATACAATTTGCCTAAGAGCAAATCAACTGGTCTAAATAGAAATGGGGTCTGATAAAAGAAAAATTGTTCTTTTTGGGTCCAAGGGCAGCAGACAGGTAATCAGACGATCCCCAAAACTGAATTCAGCCACAGACCACTCTGCAGACAGTGAAGCTGGTGGTGAAGCATCATGATATGGGCATGTTTCTCTTACTATGGTGCCAGCCTATTTATCACATACCAGGGATCATGGACCAGTTTACAGATATCACAATACTTGAAGAGGTCATGTTGCCTTACGCTGAAGATGAAATGCTCTTGAAATGGGACAAGAAGACAACGACCCTAAACACACTAGTAAATGAGCAAAATCGTGGTTGCAGTCCAACAAAATTGAGGTTATGGAGCGGCCAGCAAAACCCCTGGACCTTAATCTGATAGATAACTTGTGGGGTGACAACAAAAGTGTGCCTGAGGCAAAGCCAACAATTGGAAATAAGTTGTGGGATGTAATCAAGGCATCCTGGGCTGGAATAACAGGTGACAGGAGCCAAAAGTTGGTTGACTCTATACAACATAGATATGAAAGATTTCGGATTTAACTCATGTTTTTGAACACACTGCTATTATTTTGAACTCTATTGTATATGGATTGACTTTCACACCAAGCAGCATTAGACAAGATTCACAAATCACTACTGACCAAGGATCCAACATGGCCACAAACAAGTAATATAATTTATGATAGTACAAATTAAATTGAGTTTTCTTGCAAGAAATATGACCTGTGAGGACTGATTCTGACTAGGGATGAGTGAGTATACTTGTTACTATTCACTACTTGCAGAATAGTACGGTACTCGGGATTCTCGTTACTTGGCGAGCTTAGTCGTTACAAGTAGCGAGTACAATGCAAGTCGATAAGAAATGCGAATACTATTCTGCTGTACCCTACAAAGCGGTTTGGGGGCCTGAGGAAAAGGCTGAAATGGATGCATGATTTTTTAACAGCCAGGCGGTAAAAAGCCGTCCAGCTTTTTTACACACCCATCTGATGCATCTCTGATGCTGATCGATGCAGACTCTGGTCCACCTTGTAGGAAATAACTCAGAAAAATCACTGCGTCTGTTAGGGAAAGACAGCGCCCTCACCTGCAGGATCTGAGCCTGGAAACAGGGTGACAGCGCCCTCACCTGCAGGATCTCAGCCTGGACACAGGGTGACAGGGTGACAGCACTGCCTCAACTCTTGGGGTCTGAGCCTGGACACAGGGTGACAGCACTGCCACTGGGGAGAAGCCTCATTTTTCTGGGCGGCCTGTGGTCTCTCCCTGAGCCGACACTCTCTTATCTGCACATCTGTCACTGATGACTCACTTTGTTTCATGTATCAGCCGTTTAAAAGCCGGGCAGTAAAAAGCCAGAAGGCTTTTTTAAACAATCAGCTGATGCATCACCTGATCGCTTAAAAAAGCCGGGCAGCTTTTTACCACCTGGCTTTGAAACAATCATGCATCCATTTCAGCCTTTGCCCCAGGCCCCCAGACCAGTTTGTAGGGTCCAGCAGAATAGTATTTGCGCTTCTCATTCACTTGCATTGTACTCGCCACTCGTAACGAATGCGCAAGTATTATGGCCACTTTACATGTCCCGATATCATCGTCCAACTTCGATAAAAAGTCACGTGGTTCGTGCGTTGGCCCCGATATCGTTCGTGCGTTGTATGGTGTAAATGTGCAATGCGACGAAAGAACGATGCCAAAACGATATTGGGGAAGAATTGTGCAGGCTCTCCAACGGCCCGATATTGGATGGACGATCTGGCAGGATCGTGCTGTGTGACAGCTCAACACCGACTTGAAGAGCAACTTCCCCTATTCACTCCCATGTTAAATGGTCGTTCCCTGGGTCGCTCGTACAAGGGGGCGTATACATCGCAGTTGTGTTGCCTGCCGATATCTCCCTGTGTGACAGCTCCTATGCGATCTTGGATTTCAGCCAAAAAAAGTGCGCGCTCCCGTGCCGCTGTATACAATATCGAAACAATGTTGAGACGTGTAAAGTGGCCATTAGAATCTACTCATTATGATTCCAGCGAGTCTGAATATTTCACTGCTCACTCATCTCTAATTCTGACACATTTTGCTTTCTGTACCTGAACCCCCCGATAGTATAATTTCTATAGTTGCCTACAACATTATGTGTTATGAATGTGACCAACCTGTGAGTACGGATATATCCCCAGGAGCTGCGCTATCGGTAACGTCGTCTGTGTGAAATGATCTCCAATAAAACCAACAACCTTCTTCTGAGTGCAGGAGTAATTAGGGACAACATTACCGGGTCCAGATAAGATTTGTAGGATGCTCTTTATCGCCTTCCTGGGATCCGAACAAGAGTCATATAAGTGATATCCCAGAGTCTTGTTGGGTAGAATATGAGGATTTTTATTAACTTCATCAACAGCAAAGAAGAAAGCCAAGAGATTCATGTAGTGATACATGAATGGCCTGAAAAACAAGAAGATTTACTGACAAGTCATCTGAGATCTCATAATAGAAGATATTACAGGTAAGATTCATTCTTACAAGACAGACAGAAAAGTTGAGCTTCATCCATTATTTTATAATTTTTCTCTCACTTTTTTATTGTTAATTTTACAATTTGATTTATTTAATTAAAAGTTGTTTTTTAAACTTTATTATGTCTTTGTCAGTTTCACCTGTCTATGAAAGGACTACGGTATTTATTTAATGACAAGAACAGGACCGGATCCCATCTAAGGATATACAACCATGGAGCCATCCCGTGCCGCAACGATGTGATCACCGGAAAGAAGATGAATCCTTTATTTTATAAATAGTTGGTTTTCTATTCAGTTGCCCTACAAGAAATCGTGACGAGGAGCCACAAGATGTTGTGTGCTGGATATTAACAAGTGTATGAGTGCCAACCGGCACCAGAATGAGACCCCAGATTAATCTTTGCTATGGCGTCACTGTCCCTCATTGTATGTAACTCATATCATCCTGCAGTTTCAAGAAAGCAAATATTAAAGGAAGCTCAGATCTCGTACTTAGTAAGTGTGGCTGATCTCTCACCTTCCTCATGATCCTGGATACCCCACAAGGTGAGATTTTCCATAGCCCCAGATTGATGTGGATTGACACTCATGTGGTATTTCTTCTATTTTCTTATTATTTCACCAACAATCGTCTCCTTCTCACCCAGCATCTTATGGTTTTGTATCCCATTCCAGCCTTGTGCAGGTCTAGGATCTTTTCCCTGACATCCTTAGAAAGCTCTTTGGTCTTGCTCATGTTGTAGAGGTTAGAGTCTGACTGATTCATTGAGTGTGTGGACAGGAGGCTTTTACACAGGTGACAATGTAATACAGCTGTCTGTAATGCAGGTAATGCGTTAATTAGGAGCGTCTAGCTGGTCAGTGGGAGCCAGAACTCCGAATGGTTGGTAGGGGATCAAATACTTATTTTTCTCTGCAAAATTCAAATAACTTTATATAATTTAGACAATGTGATTTTCTGGATTTTATTTTTGATATTCTATATCTCACAATTGAAATTAACCTACCCTTAAAATTATAGATGGTTTATATATTTGTCAGTGGGCAAACGTACAAAATCAGCAAGAGATCAAATAATTAATTCCTTCACTGTATTTTTTTTTCTCTGATAAAGCCCATTGCGCTGATTCTCCCTCCTATCATTACTAAATTGAATAGGGACACGTCTAATTTAAATTGACCCCTCCTGGTAATCTATAAAGGGGCTCTCTGCCCTCCAACGTGCTCAGATTGCAAAATGATGAGCCCCTTATGCTTGCCATTCAGTTCCTGCACAATAATAATGTGTTATATAACAGTCTCCTCCAAAGTACCTGACAGCACATATTCTGGCACATACATAAGACATATCATGGGGGCTGGAGCTGCACCCAGAGAACTCATATATCTGTTGACGGTGACGACTCCTCCGATCATGATGTCTCCGTCCTGCACATATTCATAATCCTCAAACATTGACTGAATCTGGAGCCGACATGCCGGAGATGGGGTCTGGTTTGTGAATATACAAGGGGCCACACACAGGAACAACACACAGAGCAGAGATTTCACTGACAAAGACGGTGATGACGCTGGAGACGATGTTGTAAAGTATAAAGCGATGCATCCTGCAATGAGGAGGAAGAACCCCGGACTCGCAGCATTCAGTAATACAACGACAGGCAGCATCTTCTCCAGCATCGTAGTGTCTGTGCAGCCTGAGAAATCCTCCCTCGTTATATAGACCATCCTGTTACTATAATACAATGTGTCCTAAATTTACACACAGGTCTGGTGGTAATTTTGCAATAAATTTATTTTTTTACTTATTGAAACTTAGATCATAAAATACAGAGTAGAAAATAAAATATTGGAATCATGTTATTACACCGACAGAAACAGGAATATTTCCACATAGATTTATGGGTCATTTTCATGGACCGGTTTTATGACTTTTACAAGTTTTGCAGATTTTGCCAATTAATAGAATCCAGGGTCCATCTCCATCCAGAATCTTCACATCCGGCAGCTGCTGAGCATTTCTCAGTGACTTGTAGGGAGTTATTATCAGTCGTCATCAGACTGTGAACCTTACAGAATCCACAGTACTGATGAGGATTAGATTAACAATTGTTCATTTACATCCAGGCGCCTCATAGATGACATTGTCTCTGATCGTTCTCAATCTTTTCTTTATCTTGTCCAGACACCATATGACACACAACTATGTGGAATACCTTTAGGAATCTGGTTGCATGGAGTAAGGCTATGGTCAGACCTGTGTCTGCCCTGAGTTTGCTGGATCCGTTTAAAACTTACAATCTAGCAGGCTTAGCGCATAGCATTACTAGCATGTAGCGCTATGCGCCGCCTGTCTATTCTTCCACATGGCAACCTGAAGCTTCACACCGCCGGCAGCTCCACACACTAGCCCCAGATATGTTCTTTTTGCAGATTTGCGGTCTGCAGCATTTTCCTGAGCGCTCTGAAATAGCTCATATCCGGGGCTAGTGTGTGGAGCTGCCGGCGGCGCGAAGCTTCAGGTTGCCATAGTGATCAATAGACATGCGGCGCATAGCGTTACATGCCAGTAACGCTATGCGCTGCTCTGGCCAGAAACTAAGTTTCTGATGGATTGAACAGGTTGAGGGCAGACGCAGGTCTGACCCTAGCCTAAAGGTACCGTCACAAGCGGCAATTTTGCTAGCAATTTCACTGGCAATTTGCTGGTTGCAATGAAATCATGCACACATGCAATGTACAAATAGAACAATGTGTCCATGATTTCACTGCAACTAGCAAATTGCCTGTGAAATTGCAAGTAAAATTACCACGTGTGACGGTACCTTAAGACACGACTCTGACAAAGTAAAAGGATTAAAGTCTGTATTTAACAAGCGTGGAAACAGTTCAAACAGTGCAGGTACAGCAAACAAATTGCAAAGTTCATAAATCGAGCAAGTCACAGTTCATTCACAGTGAAACCAAATGGAAAAGTATCTTGATAACAGTTCACACTGGATGCGGTTGAATAACAGAACAGTCAATAAGCAATAGTTCATACCCATGAAGACCTGGGAATGGTAAGTCTCTGAGAACACAGTACCAAAATGAATGAAGTGCAGAAAAGCTAAGTACAAAGTCCTGAACAGTCCAAAGCACTGCAACTGCAATTCAAATCACAGAAAGACTGCAGCTGAGCTTACAGTGCAAACTGAGCTTACATGATGAGAAGCAGGCTGGCAGGAACGGAAGTAGAGACAAATCCTTGGCAGAGCCACCAGATACAAGGAGACAAACTAAAGCAGATGAAGTTCAGCAGAGACTCTGACTGCAGAGAAGTTTGAAGAGCCGTCCCAGAATAGCTGGAGTTGGAGCACAACTGGAGAAGCACTGAGAAAGTCAGAGATTCATCAGAATACTCAAGGCCTGGAAGTCATATTGGAGTTAAATACATAGGGTAGCATGAACATATGGGCAGGACAAGGTAGCAGACACCATCTTGGATAAGGGTGAGGAGACACAGGAGATGATCTGGAAGAGCTGGAATTCTGACACAATATTGACTTTTCTCATTCACAGCTCATATCTGAAGATGACTTCTATTTTCTCTAATATTCTGCAGGATATTCCAAAATGATGTCCTTAAAAATATTGATGATTATAAAGCTCTTGAATAAAAATATCTGCCCTATCTTGTGGCCCTGAATAAATTATTGACCTTTGCTTTGTTCCCTGCACAAAATATGACAAAATGTGTCCCCCCATACTACATAGTCTCTATACTGTGACTCCTCATCACACTCTCCTCTCATACTGTGTTCCCCCTATACTGCATATGACCCATCCCAGGGCCTTGGGGTACCCGGTCTCAGGTGGTTGCAGTGGAAGATGTCACGGGTGGCTTGCCTGAGCTCATGGCCCTGGTGGTCGCTGAAAAATGTGTAAAAAGCAAAAAATAAAATAAAGGAATGTCTTGTGACGCCATCTACGGTGCCTGGTAAAGATACCGGTGCTGCTTTCAGACCTCCGTGGATGGTAATGCTGCAGCTAGATCATAACGCTCCCCGTAGGTGGAGCAGGGTCCCTGGGGAAGTGTTGTGGAATTGGGATTCCACACAGGGAAGTGGCTCTGCGGACTGAATGCTGCCACAGTCTATATGTGGGCAGGACCAGGGACCATAAGAACTGACACTCACACACTGGTAGTTATTTCTGTACCTTTTACTGATGTTGTTGCAAGGTAACGTCCAGGGTACACTCCAGATGGTCGGGAGGCACTTCAGGATTTGCACACCCGATGAGTTGTGAGGCCTCCTTGTGTTTGTGTGTGTGTTTAGGTCCTGACCTGTCTGAAACCAGGCCTGACCTCCTCTGTGACTCTCACTTGTATTGCAAGTGGTGAAAACCTTCTGTTGGGTGCTGCTATCTCTCCTGCGGTTCCTGGCTCTCGTAGTTGCTGTGCTACAAGTGTTCCAGAAGACTGAAGTCTCCTTGGTTGACCGGTGTTTTCTGCTGGGCTAAGTAGGCCCTAGCAGACTCAGACTCCGGTTCCCGGGTTGTCTCCTGGGGTGAACCGGTATGGTTCCTCTGCCCCACTGTTTTCTCGCCTTGCTTCCGACGCTCACTCTTTGGCCCCTGCACTGGCTAGGCTTCCCTCTGGTACAGGCCTAGTGCGGCTCCGTTAACCAGGATGTCTTCACAGTACTGCTCCATACTGCACTGCCTAACTCCTCCCCCGGGCCTGAATTTATAGGGGACCTTGCCTGAAGGCAGCAAGTAGAGCTCCCCCTTCAGGTCTGGGGTGGAAGGTGTTGTATGTGTAGAGTACCTGATGTGGAAATCTCTTTGTGCAGGTGGTTCTGTGGCTACCTATACCGCAGGGTGCCACTCATAGTCTCTATACTGTGCCCCCTCATCACACTCCCTCTCCTTGGCATACTGTTCCCTCCTGTCTGTGCCCTTACACTCTCGCAACATGCTTTTCCCTCACTATACTGCCCCCTACATCTGTTACCCAATTTCCATTCTGTTCCCCCTCACACTTTTCTCCCCCCATACTGTCTCCTCACACTATTCTACTCAAAAGACGCCTCACATATTACCCACCTTGTATTGTCGCCGCTCACTTTCCACATGCTAACCATACTGTCTCCTCACATATTTACCCCTCACTCTCCATATGCATGACAAACAACTCCAGAATCTCCTGGCCAGTGGTGAAGCTCCAGCCCATATTTCCAGTGGTAAGCCGCTCTCAGGATGGCTGCATGTGATCAGTCCAGGTATCCTTTGGACCCCTCTGCAGGCTCCAGAAGTTTTTGCGGGAAGACTCCTGGGTGAGGCTGAACTTCTGAATCACAACCCGCTTGATGCTCACATAGTCCTGCTCCCTCCTGACTGGTAAGTCCCCCAGGATTTCTAGGAACTTACCCCTCAGATGGGGGGGTCAGATACTTTGCCTGCAGATCTGGGGCCAGATGGAGCTGCTGGCAGGTCCGCTCAAAGGCCAGTAGAAAGGAGTCTAAATTCCCATCTTTCTCCAATAATGAGAAGTCCTCAGCCCAGACTTTGGGGGGCTTCGACTTTGGGTTGGCTGGGGTGGGCTACGGGGCCATAAGGCAGATTAGCTCTAGTTGGATTGCATGCTCTTCATGCTCTCGCACTGTCTGACATCTGACATCGGCAGCTGACAGGAGGGTCGTATAGGTGCCCTGATCTCCAGTTTCAAGACAGGCCATGGCAGGTTTAAAGAGGACATTTGAGTCTGTTAGACTGGGGAAACAAACAGGTGGATAACTGGCCACTTCGGGGCAGGGGACAGAGAGTGCTTGGCCCCTGTGGAGTTGACTATTGGTGACTGGCTCCTGGAGGACCTTTGGGTGAATTCCTCCTCTCCTAGTTCAGCATTGTCCTCCACTACCTGTTCCTTACCAGCTGCGGCAAGGGCCCTCTGCAATGTTTGGTTCCTGGTGCCCTGGGTCAGTTTGGCAGCCCCTGGTCACTGACACACAGCTGCAACCTGATGTACACACACCTTCACATGTGCACTCTGACCATTTAGTGTTGAGTTGATCTTAAGACTCCAGCAATGAAAGCTACTGCTAGCTGTCCTTAGTGTTTGCGAGTAGGGGTCTCACATACCCCTCTTATACTCAGTATAGTCAGAGAACTGCCCTGTAAATGCTGGTTTATTAAGGTGACCTCAGTGAGAGTGGTATATGCCTCCCAGGAGACCAATTAGCCTTCAATGCAAAATGAGGGGGCATCTTATTGTGAGAGGGGACAAGAGGACAGCATGAACAAAATGAAAGTTATAGGAATATTGGAATTTTGCCTCGATTAATAAGATAGAATCTATTCCTTATTCCTTACAGCCCTGCTGTCTATTGCAAATATATAGAGGGAAAGCAGAGCACTTCTCAAGTATCAGCTCCCCTCTCTCAACAGATCATTGAATGATTCTTCCTCACCTTAGGAATTTAGCAACCCAGTATGCCACCCCAGACTTTAAATTAACTCTGCCCAAAGACAGAACTTTAAATTTCTTAATAAATACTAGAGAAGCCATGTGTGTCATGCCTTCAAATAACATTTTGCCGTTTGATATGACCAAAGATTTTATGTGTTTGGGTGAATTGTGATACAAAAACGTACCACTTACTAAAACAATGGCAATGACATTTCACTCATCCCAAAAACTGGTTACCAGATTTTCAATCAATGACACATCACTAACAAATCTGTTGGGAGACGTCCTCCATGCCATACAAATAATGTTCAATGCAGCGGAGATGAAGCAGTATCATTAACTTCCATACTTACACAACAGCACCTCTTCGCCAGTCTATACTGGAGGAAAAACATCACCTTCCAGATGTCAATCTAGCTCAGGTCCCTGAAACACTGGGAAGACTGATGTTGGTTTACTACCAGTCCCACCATTGGAGGTAAAGTTCAAGCCAGGTGTCCCACTACCACATGTTAAGCAGTACCTCCTCAGACCCACACAGGAGGCTACTGTCAATGTATAAGTTTGAAGAGTTGCTTAAGTCAGGAATAATCCTTCCTATTACCGGTACATTTGTAATTGGCCTCGGTGACTTATAAAGAAAACGGTTGCAAATGTTCTACAAGAAAACTGCATCATTCATGATCTGTAGGGCTGTAAACAAAGTTACTGAGCTCATAACACCTACAAAGCCAAATCCTCATAGTTTATTGGTCTGGCAACTTTGACTTCAATGTACCCTTCACATGCCCCCAAATGCAGCACTTAAGCGATGTACAGTTTTAATCCAGCTATATTTCTACCACTGGATTCAAAAGAAGGGATAGATGTGGAAAGTGTTTCAGTGTTTCTTTCTTTGTAAAAAAAAACAAGGAGTGAAGTCACCCCATCCAATATAAGACTGGTTTCATAACTCACGTGGGAATCCTTTCCGCTGCTGGTGGCACAAATAAAAGAAAATGCAAGAAAATTGAGTACATCCACTTATATTAAAATGTAGTCTTTTATAAGTTATACTTCTGGACCTCACAGGGCTGTATGGTCCCAGTAAAAGGGATGAGAGGGAGAGAGGCGCAGATCTAAGTGTAGATGTATATAAGTCCAACCATATATTTGAAGATAATCTCCTCACCTTTCCATCGTCTTGTATGGCATATATCCTCAAGGTGCTGGAGCTGAAAACAATTCTTCCAGGTCTGCAGCTTTGTGCCAGATATTCAGAGCCTCCAGCCTGTGGTCTCTGTCAGGCCGATTTCACACTGCGGCATGATCCGGTCCGGTTCTGTCTGGGAGGACCCAGACAGCTGCGGACCGGATCAGCACACAGGACTGGGGGGCTATTATGCCCTCCGGTCCGGTGTGCAGTGCACGCAGCTGCAGCCGTTGACAGGTCAGGACTGCAGCGCCCGCGGTCCTGACTTATGAGCAGTGGGAACTGCGTGCAGCTGCACACCGGACCGGAGGGCATAATAGCCCCCCAGTCCTGTGTGCTGATCCGGTCCGCAGCTGTCTGGGTCCTCCCAGACAGAACCGGACCGGATCATGCCGCAGTGTGAAGCAACCCTCAGCAGTATTCAGATTGAAAGAGACATCCGGTGGAGATCACAGGCGCTCCCAGGAAAAAATAAAAGCCTCTCTTCTTATTTCCAAATTATTTTTATTCACATTAAAACTACACGTTTCGGCTAAACATTTTAAAACATAGCCTTCCTCAGGTACAGATAAGAATAAAAACGATCGATATAAATAATAAATCTCTGGGAAAAAGGTGTCCCGATCATCCAATTACTGGATCCTTCTAATTAGTCTTAGTGGGTTATACCCATCACATGTGAGAGCAGGAGGACAAAGAAAAAAATAAAAAAACTTTGTCCATTTTATCCTGTTACTAAATCTCCTATTATATATTTCCATAGAATGTATGCATAAAAACAATCATAAGAATAATTCTTAATATATCATTATATTCCAACATTTCTTATTCAACAAACAAGTGGTATTAATTCTCTATATACAATAAAACATCTTCACTTATTATGATTTGTGTGCTGTGATTTTTCTGGACCCCGCAGCTTCTCACAGCTTTATGTATCAAAAGATTAATACATCTATACTCATGTGGGAAATCACATATAGGCATCAAAAAAAATCATATGCATATTTCCCATCTGTTTCACTTACTGATTGTATATAAAGTGATCTTATTCTTTTCTTATACTATTTTTACATAGTTTTTTTTAAATCATTGTATATAGATGAGATATATTTTTCCACATTTAATCCTTAAGAGCAACATTTATATTTTTATTTTTATTCCTTATGTGTCTTGAACTCACCCTTGTTCATGTCATATGATACCGCATTAGCCAGTGTGTCCATCCGGACTTCCTAATAGATCAGGTAACAGGTAATTTCTTAGGCTGCCTTCACATTTGCGTATGGGAACGCAGCGTATGCTGCGTTCCCATAAGCATTCAAACGCATGCGCACTGCGTTCCTATGTTTAACATAGGAACGCATAGTGCCTGCGTTTGCTGCGTTCGGGTGCGGATGCGGACGATATCTGCTCCTTCCGGTGTCCAGCGTCCGCACCCGGGACGCAGCTTGCAGCATTTTTTTGTGCGTTTGGGGATCTTGGAAGCAAGCGTCCCCAAGCGCACAAAAAATGCATTGCCGTCAATGGGTCCGCAGTGTTCAGCGCTTGACAGCGCGGGAGAACGCTGCGGACCCATTGAAAAATCTCCCAGTGGCCGCCGGTGATGTCACAGGAGCTCACCGACGGCCACCGGGAGATCAGCTGACCCTCTGCTGTCCTCCTTCTTCTCCCCGCCGCCTGTAATCTCCTAGCGATGTCGGCGGGGAGAACAGCTGATGTGACAGCTGTATGAATCTTCCCGCGCCGACATCTCCTCACAGTGTCGGCGCGGGAAGATTCAAACAGCTCTCAGATCAGCTGTTCTCCCCGCCGACAGTCCCGGAGCTTACCGGCGGCCGGGGGCGGGCCGGGGGCGGAGATCAGCGCCGGAGATCTCCGCCCCCCGGACAGCGCCGATTGGCTGCCGGGCTCCATAGTGATGTGTCCGCAGGCGGACATTATCCGCTGCGGACACATCATTTGGACCCTGCTTCTGACAGCGTTTTGTCTGCATGCCATCAGCATGCAGACACAAACGCTAATGTGAAGCCAGCCTTACACAATGACGGATTTTTATTCTAACCCTTATGGTGGGTTTACACGCCGCGATATCGGCGTCCAACTCCGACCCAACTCCGACAAAAAGTCACGTGGTTCGGGAGTTGGACCCGATATCGTTCCTGCATCGTAATGTTTGAAGGTACAATACGATGCAGGAACGATGGTAATCCGATATCGGGGGTCGAATGAGCGTGCTATTCAACCGCCCGATATCGGATGCCTGTTGGAGCCGGATCGTTGCGTGTAAACATCCAACAACGATGTGTACTCGCACCTCACCCATTAACTCCCATGTTAAATGGTCGCTGCTGGGTTGGTGGGCGTACACATCGTAGGGACGTGGTTTCCCGATATCGCAGCGTGTAAACCACCGATGCGATATCGGGAAAAGTGCTAAAAAAATGCGCGCTCCCGCGCCGTTGTATAGCGATATCGCGGCGTGTAAACCCACCATCACTCTCTTATTATAAATAGCTCCTCCATCTATTTGGCCACAGCTATAGTCAAGATTTAATACTTTCTCTTCTTATTCTCCTTCTAATGAGGTAAGAAGTAATAGTTATATCAACCAGTGGATTTTTACTGGAAATCTAAGGGCGCCTTTACACGTCACAACACCGCACGCAACCCCACCCGCAAAGCACCGGCCGCAGCGAAATCATGGACACACCGCCCCACGGAAATGGGGCCCCAATGGTAATATTCCATTTGTACATTGCAACGAGGTGGGGCGGTGTGTCCATGCTTCACATAGTGGGGTCTGACTGCATCCTGTAAGTGCAGTATTGGTTTTTGTTTTTGGCATCAATGGTAAGGTTTTTGATGCTGCTTTTTTCTAGTAGTTTTTGTACAATTTTGTTAGGACTCATGAGCATGGAAATCCGTGACGAGGATCATGAGCTTAAGTGTCTTGGCCAATACATGAACCAATATCCCATTTATAAAAGTTTTTGGTTCATCACATAAAAAACGTTTTGCACTTTTTTATCAATTCAGGGTGTAGTTGGGCCCCATGGGGCACCGTTCATCTAGTGGTGCAGAAGTATTGTACTGTGCGGCCCATTTGCTCAGGCAGCAGAGCGGTTGGGTAGCTTTCAGACACTCTGCATCATATCTATCAGTGTGAATGGTGCTCTATGCAGGCCCATTGTATGCATGGCAAGTCGCCTCCCACACCTTGTTGTAGGTTGAGGTGATTTATTAGCCTGCACCTGGGCTTGCTTCACATAGTGGGGTCTGACTGTATCCTGTAAATGCATAGTTGGTTTTTGTTTTTGGCATCCATGGTAAACTGTACCTGAGGAAGGCTATGTTTTAAAATTTTTAGCGAAACGCGTAGTTTTAATGTGAATAAAAATAATTTGGAAGTAAGAACAGAGGCTTCTATTTCTTCCTGGGAGCGCCTGTGATCTCCACCGGATGTCTCTTTCAATCTGAATTAGTCTTTTATAAGAGACCCATGAAAATCCATTCTGTTGATGCATAAGAATCATCTCTGATGCATTTCTGACATTGAGCATTGTGACCTATTTTAAAATTTTTTAACAGAGGAGGAGATAGTAAACATGTATATACCACTTTATTGCATTACTCTGATGCAAGAGGAAACGGCAGGATTTGACCATGTCTCAGATGTGCCAAAGATACCAAGTTGATGGTAAATGGAAAACCTATGAAAATCACAGAGAGTGCATGAGCCCTGATGGAGGCTCTCCTGTTATACACTAAGCTCTGCATAAAAAAATGGAATGAACTAACCATATCCAACATGAGGCTGGTTTCACAACTCATGTGGGATCCATTTCAGCTGCTACCTGGCAGCAATTGAAGAAAATAGAAGCAAATCGGGTACATAAACTTATATGAAAATGTAGTCTTTTGTTGGAAATTTATTAAAGTTCATTCTATTGGTGCATAAAAATAATCTCTGATGCGTTTCTGGCATTGAGCATTGTGCAAAGTGATCTATTTTTAATTTTTTTTAATTAGATGAGATAGTGGACATGTATACACCACATGATTGAATTGCTTAGATACAATAGAAAATGGCAGAGTTTGATCATGTCTCAGACGAGCCCATTGCTAATGCAAATTTATAGTTTTTTGTAGATCAACCCACATACCAAGTTAATGGTCAGTTGTACACTATATGTACTGTGGTTACACAACTTGAGGTAGTAAAAGCCAAACCACTCCCTACTTACCTTTAATCACAGGACAGAGCTGAAGGCACTCACTGAGGTGTGTAGTGTGGCAAAGAGTAACACTGCTAATGTATATACAGATGGTACAGACAGATATGCTTTTGGAATTTATCATGATTATGATCGAATATGGAAAGCACGAGCCCTCAAGGTGGCTTTCCTGTTATTAACTACGCTTTGCATAAAAAAACAAGGAATGAACTCACCACATTCAATGTAACACCATTTTCACGACTCATGTGGGACCCATTTCAGCTGCTGCCTGGTAGTAACAGAAGTAAATACAAGGTAATCAGGAACAGCCACTTATATAAAAATATAGAAATCTATGAAAATCCATTCTGTTGGTGCATACAAATCGTATCTGATGCATTTCTGGTGTTGAGTGTTGTGGAAAGTGCCCTAAATTTACATAGCAGACATATATGCACCTCATAATTGCATTGCTCTGATGCAACTAGAAATGGCAGGGTTTGATCATGTCTCAGATGAGTTCATTGCTAATGCATATTTTCATTGTTTTGTAGATCGATCCATATATCAAGATAATGATTAATTCTACAGTGAATGTGCTGTGGTTACACAACATAAGGTAATAAAAGCCAAACTCCTCCCCTGTCATCACAGGATGAAGAGCTGAAGGCACTCACTGAGGCATACAGAGTGTTAAAAGGATAAGACAGACAATGTATGTACAGATTTTTTGGAAATTGCCATGTTTGCACCTAAAAAACGCAACTGATGCGTTTCCCATAGGGCCCCATGTTATAAAAACGCTATGCGTTTTTTTCCTGCACCCAAAAACGTTGCATGCTGCATTTTTTGGAGGCAGGAAACAACAGCATAGCGTTTTTGAAAAACGCAGTGACACTTAAGTGCACCATCCGTTAACGGAATCCGTTTTAGGACTTAGAAAAAAAAAAAGAAAAAAAATAAGCCGCGCTTAGTTACCCACTCTTAACCTTGGATACCAGCTCCCAGCGTTGCTGTGCGGCGCTGGGAGCTCGCTGATTGTTGGTCTCCCACTGTCACACACAGCGATGCTGCACATTCAGCTGGCGACCAATGATAGCTTTATGAACCTGTTCATAAATCTGCGACCAACGAGCAACTATTCATCGTTGATAGGTGTCACACGCAAAAATGTCGTTTAGATATCGCTGCAACATCACCAAACAAGTTGATCACATATCAGGTGAACATCCCTCACCTGCACCTCAAATATCAGAGATCTGGAACTTTGTGATGCTGCAAATGGCAATTTTCTGTGCGGGAATTTTCTATGGCTAGGGTCACATCCGCGTTTTTTTTTTTAAATCCTGATCCGGTTTGGAGCTTTCAAAAAGCTCCAAACCGGACCAGGAAACGCTCCTCATAGGAGCCTATGCAAAACACCGGATGGCTTCACAAGCCATCCGGTGGCCGTATCCGGCACTGCTGCCTGCGTTTTAAATCATGCAGGCAGCAGTTTTCGCAGCGTTTCTGGGACCGCACTGCGGTCACCGGATGGCTCAGGATGTGTAATCCCTGAGCCATCCGGTAACTGCATAGGTTGCGGATCCCGGCTATTGCCGGGATCAGCAAACCTAGTAAAGAGTTAAATTGATTACTAAAGTACTGTTTGAGGTCTGTAGGGGGGCTTAGACCCCCCCTACAGACCGGCCGCCCACTTCGGTGGCCTTCTAGTACAATATCCCCGCTGGCACGGGCTCCTCCGAGCCCGTGCAAGTTCCCAACACCCCCAGCCCCCCGATTTACTATACAGGGGTGCCTGCACCCCTCTGGTATACTTATTCCTGTATGGGGGGAAAATGATATATTAAAGTCATGGTTAAAGTACATATTTACGTGTATCCTGCAGGCTCCAATGTTGTGAATAATCCATGGGCGGGGCTGTTTGCGGCAGCCTCCGCCCCATCATTTCTTATGGCCGCCCCCTCTGTGCCTCAGCCATTGATGTGAGGCCGGCCGCGTCATGAAAGGGGCGGGGCGCACGGTGTGACGGGGTTCGCCCCGCCCCTTTCATGACGCGTCCGGCGTCACATCAATGGCTGAGGCATAGAGGGGGCGGCCATGAGAAATGAGGGGGCGGAGGCTGCCGCAAACAGCCCCGCCCATGGATTATTCACAACATTGGAGCCTGCAGGATACACGTAAATATGTACTTTAACCATGACTTTAATATATCATTTTCCCCCCATACAGGAATAAGTATACCAGAGGGGTGCAGGCACCCCTGTATAGTAAATCGGGGGGCTGGGGGTGTTGGGAACTTGCACGGGCTCGGAGGAGCCCGTGCTAGCGGGGATATTGTACTAGAAGGCCACCGAAGTGGGCGGCCGGTCTGTAGGGGGGGTCTAAGCTCCCCCTACAGACCTCAAACAGTACTTTAGTAATCAATTTAACTCTTTACTAGGTTTGCTGATCCCGGCAATAGCCGGGATCCGCAACCTATGCAGTTACCGGATGGCTCAGGATTACACATCCTGAGCCATCCGGTGACCGCAGTGCGGTATTCTGCACACAGTTTTGAAAAAAACTGTGTGCGACCGGCATTGCGTTCACCGCATCCGGATCCGGATGCGGTGAATGCAATTTATGTTTTCAATGTGACCCTACCCTATGTGGGCATTTTTCCTGTGGGCATTTTTTAGGGAACCTTAATAAATAATATAATAATAATTCAATGGGAATCCTGAAGTGTTGTGCACAAGTTGATTTTTGTTTCCTTGCAGATATGGTGCAGAAATAAATTTGCAGCAAAAATTATTGCAGATTTTTCCAACACAAATGCACGAAAAAAAGCATCAAAAACACATTGTGTTTTTCTACCTGGAGATATTTGGTGCAGAAATTTAAGCAATCAAAGAGTAAGAAGATGTTCACACAGGGTGTTTCTTTATGATGCAAAGCTGCAGCAAATCCTGGTCTCTTGGCAGTGAATAGCAGCAGTGCTGTTGAGTCTATAAGCCAAACCACCGACTCTGCCATGTCATGCTTCAGACTCTGTTCACACTGGCGAGTCTCATGTGCAGCTTTAGACCTCTTTGTTACTCAGTCTGAGCTAGGGCATCGGTAGTGGTTTGTTCACTTATCTTCAGCTTTGCAGGAGTTAACTTCTTGATTAGTGTCAATTGAAGGTTGAGGCTGCAGGAACACCCTCTTCCTTTAAATATGGCTCAGAACATTCCTGGATGCCGACTATAGCATTTGCGTGCCTCTTGGTTACCGGTCCTGTGTTGGTGTTGCTGGTGAAACCCTAATTGTTACTTGGTGTCCGGTGAAGTATACCTGGTTGTTTCTTCATTCCCTATTTGTATTTTAGTTCTCCCGACACACATTTTATATCTTCCTGATTGTTTGTTGTGTGGCGCTGTTTGCTTTATCCCTGTCTGTCTATATCTGTGGGGTTTATTATGACTAGTCCAGGGTATGGAGACTCTGGTACCTGGGCCTTCCACTGCGGTAGGGTTGTCACTGGTGGCCTGCCCAGACCCGTGGCCCTGGTGGTCAACTAAAAATGGGTAGTTGAAATGGGAATAAATGTTTTTAAAAGTTTATCGTGATGCCACCCGCAGATTCTGGTGAAGTAGCACCAGTGCAGCTTCAGACCTCCGGAAAGCGTTGATATAGCAGCTGAGATGGTACAGCTCCCTGCAGGTAGAGCTATCCCACCGGGGCAGGGTTGCAACGGTGGTGATGGGGGTGCTGATGATGAAAATGAGCGGATCACGGTATCGCCGAGAAACAGATACATGGAGACTCAGTCACTCTACCTGGGTACTTTACTGGAACAATGCAGATGTCAATACAGTTCACAGAGGTAAAACAGTCTTTATCTGGCCGGGTAGTCACAGTGGGCTGCAGAGTCTTTGGAAGTCTCCCGTGGTATGCCTTCCTGGATCTAACCCGAGTCCGCTGCTCGTGCCTTTCCTGGGGTAGCCTGCTTAATACCAGGCCTATTTAGGTGCACTGACCTGGCTTTTACTCTCTCCCTCACCTGCTCTGGGATTCAACCCCGGTGGGTTAACCTGGTGTAACTGAGCCAGCCAGACAGGGTGTCGGGGCCGGTAAACAGACCCATGACCTCCGGTGTTCTCGGCTCAGGGGTTGGACTCCCTGACCATCTTTGGAACCGGCACTCCGGTAAAGTCGACCAGGGTTCCTCCCTCAGTATGGGCGCTCGGAAGGTCCCCTCCTTCCGTTTGGGCTGCCTGTTTTCTCTCTCCAAGCCCCCTCCCTGGAAGTCTCCTTTTCTCACTCAGAGGCTCCCTGTTTTCCGTCTTTCCTCAGTGCTGACTAGAACTCACTGAGTGTCCTCCCTTCTCCCCTAATCCTTCCCCTAGGGTATAGGCCCTTACCATTTGTTTAAGCTCTGAGCCAAGGGAGATGTATATTGCTACTGGTGGTGTTTGAATGATAAAGCATTGTTCTTCAGACAGACATCCTGGAGCCAACCAAAGAGTGTTAAACTTATTTGACCAAGACTTTCTTCCCTGATACAAGGATGCCATCCGCAGGCAGGGGATTATTACTGCATGTTACAGGAGGTGATTGGACATATTTGGCACAGAAGATACCGGAGAAGGGCGGAGTCGTGGGTTGTATGTGGGTGTGGATGTGAAATCTTTACTATAAATTGAGGTGGAATCAAGACACTCTCTCTCTTTTTACCTTGGACCATGGAATAGGACCATCAACATCTGGCCTTAAGTATCACCCCCATATCTCCTCTATATCTTTCCCGTAACTCTTCCTTCTCTCTCTATCTCACTCTCTCTCTTTCTCTCTTATAATTAACCCTTGAATTGCTATCTATCTTCTATAGGGATAGTTAGATCACTAATATAGTGTGCCTGTGTGTATATTTAGATAACGTGGGTATTAGTAACTGGGGGTGTTTTAAATATTGTAACAGTAATGGTATTGTGTATTAATTATCATGCTATCTAGAATATATATATTATTATTGTAGACTCTTTGGGTATGTTTAATAAATATTCATTTATTAGAACAGACTTGTTTTCATTAAGTCGTCGGTATATACATATATATATATATATATATATATAGTTAATCAGCATAGGAATAGAAAGCGGTAAGGAAGGGTGGATTCTGGATATCGGTGATTGTAGTCATAACCGACAATAACAACCGATAAACTTTCTCACTAGGGCCCAGACTCCGCTTGTCGGGCGCCCTCTTTCAGGGTCTCCTCAAGACCCTCTATCTCCTTCCCTCCAGATCAGCTTGAAACCGTCTGGATAAACCTTCCGCCTCGTTCTACACTCTTTTCCAACCGTCCACACTCCTCTCCTCCTCCAACTTTCTAACCGCTCTTGTTTCCCCCCTGGAGGTAAATCTATCTCCCTCCCTGGGTAACCACCCACCGCTTAGCTAATGTGGGAGTGCAGGAATGGGTCCCCACCACCAACCTAGGGTCCACTTGCAGCTGGGGAAATTACACCTCTTTTACGGGTGCAATATCCCTCTGTGACGCCTGGCTACGTGGGGCGCCACACTATGACCAGATTTATTCTGGTGGCCAAGACCTTGGACCATAGTTTTATATCTGCATTAAGCAGAGAGATTGGACGGTAATTGCTGCAAAGGGAGCCATCTCTCCCCTCCTTTGGGATATAGATGATGTAGGCTTCTAGCGACTGTGGGGGGGGGGTTGAACCTGAGAAAAATGAGTTGAACACTTCTACCAAATGGGGTATTTAATATATCTGTAAATTTCTTTTCATAGATGGTTGGGAAGCCATCTGGGCCAGGGGTCTTTATAGATGGAGTTGCAGTGAATGCATCCCTCACCTCCTGAGCAGTGATTTTATTCAGGAGTATTTCCTGACCCAAGGGGGAAATCTCAGGCAAGGATAGCGAAGTAAGAAGTCGTGGATGTGATGAGTAGCAGTATTAGGATCCTTCATAGAATCGGGTGGGTCCAAATTGTGTAAAGAGTGATAGTATTGTCGGAAAGCTTTAGCTATATCCCTCGACCCAACCACCTCGACGTTGCCACCTGTACGGATCTGTCAAATAAAGTGTTTCGCTTTTTTTTTCTGTAACATTCATGATGTAAATTTACTACCCCTGTTGCCATGTATATACATTTTTTTTGGCAGCGGGCAAATACTTTAGCGGTGTTCAAATTGAGCAGATCCTTAAGTTTGCAAAATAAGGTGGTCAAGTCTGTGTAGACGGGGTCAGATTTCATCCTTTTATGAATCCGTTCCATTGTACTGATTTGGTGCAAAAGGGAAGAGATCTCTTTATCTCCTTTTCTTTTAATATGAGAGCCTAATGCTGTCAGTTCCCTCCTGAGGACCGCCTTATGTGCTTCCCATATGAAAGGAGTAGTTTTCCTTTCTGTGATATTTTCTCTGAAAAATTTAGAGATGGAGAGGCTCCATATGGCCGGGAGTGCCTAAAAATGTCTCATTCAACCACCATGTCAGATGGGGCCGGGGGAGGGAGGTGACTTGTAATTCCAAAAAAATGGAGGCGTGAGCTGAGATCATAATAGATCCTATTGAAGTATTAGTACGGTAATCAGATTGATAACTGAGGTTTGTACTAGGAGATAATCTAATCTGTGATTGCATTGAAGCGTAAAAAGAGTAGTCTTTCACAGTGGGGTGGGCAAGTCTCCAAGGGTCGGCTGGCTTCACATTTGCGTATGGAACGCTGCGTACCAAACGCAGCCAAACGCTTGCGCACATGCGGTCCTATGTTTAACATGGGAACGCATGTGCCTGCGTATGGCTGCGTTTGGCAGCATTTGCGTTCGGATGCGCATAATTTATGCGCCCTCCGACCGTGCTCCAAACGCAGCTTGCAGCATTTTTTTGTGCGTTTGTGGCGCTTGCTGTATCCGCAAGCGCCTGCAAGCGCACAAAAAATGCATTGATCTCAATGGGTCCGCAGTGTCCTCTGCATGACACCGCAGGAGAACGCTGCGGATCACATTGAGATCTCTCCCGGTGGCCGCCGGTGATGTCATAGGAGATCACCGACGGCCATCGGGAGATCAGCTCAGCCTCTGATGTTCTCCTCCTCCCCGCCGCCGGTAATCTGCTAGCGATGTTGGCGGGGAGAAACAGCTGATTTGACAGCTGTTTGAATCTTCCCGCGCCGACATCTCCTCTCGGTGTCGGCGCGGGAGATTCAAACAGCTGTCAAATCAGCTGTTTCTCCCCGCCGACATGTCCCGGAGCTTACCGGCGGCGGGGAGGAGGAGATCTCCGGCGCAGATCTCCGCCTCCGGCCCGCCCCCGGACAATGTCGATTGGCTGCCGGGCTGCACAGTGATGTGTCCGCAGGCGGACATTATCCGCTGCGGACACATCAAAGTGTCTCTGCTTTTGAGTGCGTTTGTGTCTGCATGCCATCAGCATGCAGACACAAACGCAAATGTGAAGCCAGCCATCAATCAAATTGAAAGAATTTAGTTTATTGAAAAAGCTCCATCTAGTTTTTGTAGAACTGAGGATTTACCAGTAGATGCATCCAGATTCGGCTGTAGAGTTAAGTTTTGATCCTTCCATGAACAAGGCAAGAGCGTCCAAAGTCTTGGACAACCACTGCACCTGTCCCTTTTCGGGGCGTAAAGATTTACAAACGTGATCAGCGTGTTGGCTAAAAAGCCTTTAACAAAGACAAATCTACCTTCTGAATCTGTGAGGCAATCTTTAAAAGTCAGTCAATCAATATCTCACAAAAAAGTATTCAACCCACTTTAATCAAATAACCAATAAGTCTATAGGACACAGGGACGAATTTATAGAACTATACAATCTTTATTTAGGATTATCAGTACAACAATAAAAAATCCTTCAGAATAATATCAATAACAAGGTGCAATTGGAAGCATATAAATATATATATATATCAAGAGAGCCACTGGATTTCTATGGAAAATCAGAGTTATTGCTATTCCGGTGGTATATTATTGGGGAGTGCCCAGTGACCAGAGGGAGGCATATATGGAAAGGATACTCAATAAGGGATTACAGACATTGCCAAGGATTTTTCCAAGAAATTCTTTCATATGCTCAGCAAGGTTCGGATGAGTTCATTAATCATCAGGGAAATTACTTTACATATCCCTATCATAATCAGAAGGGCTTATGTCAGTTTTAAGATACCACAGATCTTTACTCTTTCCTCCTATAGCTGGTGTACACAATTGGACAAAATTGTTTTCCAGGCATTACAACAGGGTGTTAGTATTTGTAAAACCCCTTGAATCTCAATTTAATTCATGCTTCATATTCTATATAACCATATACACGCAGTATCATCATTAGTGAGGATAAATGTGATCCTAAACGGCGGTGCTAGGTGCAATACCAATACATCACCACAAGGTCTCACAAGTCCATTTCACTCAGAAGGCTCATTATTATGAGCCTATACTACGGGGTCAGAATAAACATAATATGAGTATCAAGGGGATAGATCACTCCAAACACCACATATGCTGAATCATCTTAGGACCATAACCACATACCTCTAAAGATGTTATTAGCGGTCACACTTGGCCTCCACCTCACCCTGACGCGTTTCGTCTAACAAGACTTCTTCAAAGGGTAGTGTGCCATGTGGGGGACAGATTCGGGGTTTATATAGTGATTAAAGTTAATGGTGAAGTTAAAGTACCTGTGTGTCTCCCCCTCCACCTCCAATCTCGGCGTCAGTGCCGCGTGACCGCTCCCGGTCATGTGACACGCCCCACTTTCGGTCGGTGGAACGCAAAGGCCGGAAGCCGCGTCATCAAGACGCTTCTCCGGATCGCGACCATGTGACCGGGAGGGGGCGTGTCCGGACGCTCCACACCGCAATGACGTTCTAAGAGGCGGAAGAAGGACAGAAAAGGCCACCGTGTTTGTTATAAGGTTGCTAAGCAACACAATTTTTATACAAATTCATACAAGTTGCAATTATATAACATCAGAGCATAATATCATTACAAAATCAGCCCAAAAGTCATACAAAAACCAAAGAATTAATTAAATATACCACTCATCATAAATAAAGTGCGTATAATAGTGCAAATATCTGCCACATATGTAAACATGATATAGTGGTATTACAATATCAATGGAAAGTGCATTTTTTATAACCATTTACCTCTGATAAATACATATAGAATAAACTAGGAAATAAATAGAACTAAATAAAAGTGCTTAAAGGGTGATCCCTAGAGGAGGTCCAGTTTTCTTTTTCATTTTCATCTCTTCCATTCAACCAATTAACCATACGATGTCCATATGATAATGATTCACAAGGAAATTTCTAAAACATAATAAACAACATTGTGATTAAAATAATTTCTAAGAACATCTAAAAACCTACCAACTACACCCTCGTTGCCGGTGCAACCTAAAAAGACAGCCTTATCAACAAACTACAAGAACGCACTGAAACCAAAATGTTCATTAAGGCCAAAAGGAGCCACAGTATTGAGTCTGTAGATCCATTTACTCTCCACTTGTCCTAGGGCTCTACTCAGATTCCCACCTCTCTGACCCAAGGAGATCTTATCAATGCCTATAATTTTCAATAAACTAGAATTACTCTTATGCTTATAGAAAAAGTGTTTTGGTATCGTTTTCAGACTGGAAGTTTTTTCGGTACCAGCTCCCTTCTCTATGTCCAAGACATGTTCCCTTGCACGAATACGCAGTTCACGAGTGGTCATGCCTATGTAGATTTTATCACACGGGCATTTAGCCATATAGATCACTTCCTTTGTTGAGCAACTAATGTGATGCCTTATTTCATAGACCCTGGAATTGTCATAATTATGAAAAGTTTTGCTTTTAAGCATGTTGGCACATGCCTTGCATCCCCTACATGGGAAAAAACCTTGAATGTCCAACCAATTGCCCTCATTTCTACCATTTCTTACCAAGTGGCTGCTAACCAATGCATCTTTAAGGTTAGGAGATCTTCTCGCCGTTATCAAGGGTTTTGGCGAGATACAGTGTTTTAAAATGGAGTCATTTAGCAGGATACTCCAATGCTTGTTGATAATTTCAACAAAACTCTTCCATTGTTTATTATATGTGGTTATCAGTCTGGGATACCCAGATTGATCCTTCCTTTGATTATTTTTTCCACCATGAAGGAGTTCAGTTCTCTTGCATTCTTTTGCCCTAGCGTATCCATGTTTTATACATCTCCTACTGTATCCTCTCTCCTCAAATCTGTTTCTCAGATCCAATGCCTGTGCCTCAAAGATATTATCATTGGAGCAAATACGTCTGGCCCTCATGTATTGACCGACCGGTATCCCTTTTATTGTGGATGGCAAGTGTGACGACTTAGCATATAAAAGAGAATTTGTAGAAGTCGCCTTCCAATATATGTCAGTAGTCACACTTCCATCACACTGAGTGTCAATTAAAATATCGAGGAATTCCATTCTCCTACCACTCTTATATGTAAGTTTGATGTTCAGGTCATTGCAATTCAGTTTATCTATCAATGCAGCATATGTGGTGTTTGGAGTGATCTATCCCCTTGATACTCATATTATGTTTATTCTGACCCGTAGTATAGGCTCATAATAATGAGCCTTCTGAGTGAAATGGACTAGTGAGACCTTGTGGTGATGTATTGGTAATGCACCTAGCACCGCCGTTTAGGATCACATTTATCCTCACTAATGATGATACTGCGTGTATATGGTTATATAGAATATGAAGCATGAATTAAATTGAGATTCAAGGGGTTTTACAAATACTAACACCCTGTTGTAATGCCTGGAAAACAATTTTGTCCAATTGTGTACACCAGCTATAGGAGGAAAGAGTAAAGATCTGTGGTATCTTAAAACTGACATAAGCCCTATGATTATAATAGGGATATGTAAAGTAATTTCCCTGATGATTAATGAACTCATCCGAACCTTGCTGAGCATATGAAAGAATTTCTTGGAAAAATCCTTGGCATTGTCTGTAATCCCTTATTGAGAATCCTTTCCATATATGCCTCCCTCTGGTCACTGGGCACTCCCCAATAATATACCACCGGAATAGCAATAACTCTGATTTTCCATAGAAATCCAGTGGCTCTCTTGATATATATATATTTATATGGTTCCAATTGCACCTTGTTATTGATATTATTCTGAAGGATTTTTTATTGTTGTACTGATAATCCTAAATAAAGATTGTATAGTTCTATAAATTCGTCCCTGTGTCCTATGGACTTATTGGTTATTTAATCTTTAAAAGTAAAGGGGAGTCCCTTCTTGAATGCTATATTGACCCCTTTAGAAGCTGAGGGAGAACAGCTGTTAAACCATGTTAAATATGAGGAAAAGGAGGTGTTGGGGGCCCTTCCCACTTTAAAGTGGGTTTCTTGGAGGAAAAGGAGATATGAATGATTTTCACGTAATTGGGATTAGATCTGGCTACCCTTGGCTGGTGCATTCATACGTTTTACGTTGTAGGACGCCACGGTGATCGAGTCTTCCAAATTACGTTTAGCCATAGACATGAAAACCGTCAATCTTTGCCGCCTTAAGCATACACCTGTTGTGAAACAATATCAAAATAAAGACATAACTATATACATGAACAGTCTCATCTTCAGCGGGAGGGGGGGGGGGCTTGGTTGTAGGAACCTAATTTTTAAAGATGAGATATGGTGAACCTAAATAGTGGTCAACAATCTATCACTAGAAAAAACACAACAATAAGGAAATGTAAAAGAAAAGGGTAGACAGGGGCGCAATGGGTCTAAAATGTTTATAGGATATGTATATGCAGTGTAGGAACTGCTCACCTTAGTCAGTTGTGATACCCACAACTGGTATATGCATGTCACTGCTGCAGCAGGATCCTCCACCACATGGAGACACTTCAGACATTTATTCAACAAATGGCAATTAGTATCCTATGAGCCCATCTCACCTGGCTATACATGCTTGACATGAAGTTGTCAATTCAATTTTAATTCACTTAAAAGAGCTAAAGGCATTCCCAGACTGCTGATGCCACCCATAGGTTTCAGAGAGATGGAAGGAGGGGGGGGGGTTATTCACATAGGGAGCTGAGGGGAAGCAGATAGGAAAATCCTGAGGATGTGGGTAGCGCGATGCTATATACCTCCTGGTGTATATGCATAATTGGTCACAAAAGGAGGGAATGTGAGAAAGCAGACTCCATTCTCCTTCTGTGTTGTCCACCTTATCTTGCAGCTCCTGTGTCATGGTAATAAAATAACCCTGAAGGAGGGGGGGGGGAAGTTTCACATTTCCTATACTCACCCCTAAAGTTCCTATTGGCCCATATTTTGGAAGGAACTTTTGTCAGCGACACTTTTTAAGGACCTGTATGGGCAATATTAAAACAGAAATCCTATGTAGCACCGCATAGAAGGCTGCGCTGTATTGATTTCCCGAGATCTAGAAACATACTTTAACGTTTGTAGTTCAAAAGACCTAGAAGCAACTGAAAGTTACCCACATTGTATACACAATATAAACAATATACACAGTCTGTACTACAGTCATGGCCAAAAGTATTGACACCCCTGCAATTCTGTCAGATAATACTCAGTTTCTTCCTGAAAATTATTGCAATCACAAATTCTTTGGTATTATTATCTTCATTTAATTTGTCTCCAATGAAAATACACAAAAAGAATTGACCTAACGCCAAATTGGATCTAATTCCACACCAAACATAAAAAAGGGGGTGGACAAAAGTATTGGCACTGTTAGAAAAATCATGTGATGCTTCTCTAATTTGTGTAATTAACAGCAGCTGTAACTTACCTGTGGCACCTAACAGGTGTTGGCAATAACTAAATCACACTTGCAGCCAGTTGACATGGATTAAAGTTGACTCAACCTCTGTCCTGTGTCCTTGTATGTACCACATTGAGCATGGAGAAAAGAAAGAAGACCAAAGAACTGTCTGAGGACTTGAGAAACCAAATTGTGAGGAAGCATGAGCAATCTCAAGGCTACAAGTCCATCTCCAAAGACCTGAATGTTCCTGTGTCTACCGTGTGCAGTGTCATCAAGAAGTTTAAAGCCCATGGCACTGTGGCTAACCTCCCTAGATGTGGACGGAAAAGAAAAATTGACAAGAGATTTCAACGCAAGATTGTGCGAATGGTGGATAAAGAACCTAGACTAACATCCAAACAAGTTCAAGCTGCCCTGCAGTCCGAGGGTACAACAGTGACAACCCGTACTATCCGTCGGCGTCTGAATGAAAAGGGACTGTATGGTAGGAGACCCAGGAAGACCCCATTTCTTACCTTGAGACATAAAAAAGCCAGGCTGGAGTTTGCCAAAACTTACCTGAGAAAGCCTACAACGTTTTGGAAGAATGTTCTCTGGTTAGATGAGACAAAACTAGAGCTTTTTGGGCAAAGGTATCAACATAGGGTTTACAAGAGAAAAAAAGAGGCATTCAAAGAAAAGAACACGGTCCCTACAGTCAAACATGGCGGAGGTTCCCTGATGATTTGGGGTTGCTTTGCTGCCTCTGACACTGGACTGCTTGACCGTGTGCATGGCATTATGAAGTCTGAAGACTACCAACAAATTTTGCAGCATAATGTAGGGCCCAGTGTGAGAAAGCTGGGTCTCCCTCAGAGGTCATAGGTCTTCCAGCAGGACAATGACCCAAAACACTTCAAAAAGCACTAGAAAATGGTTTAAGAGAAAGCACTGGAGACGTCTAAGGTGGCCAGCAATGAGTCCAGACCCGAATCCCATAGAACACCTGTGGAGAGATCTAAAAATGGCAATTTGGAGAAGGCACCCTTCAAATATCAGGGACCTAGAGCAGTTTGTCAAAGAACAATGGTCTACAATTCCAGCAGAGCATTGTAAGAAACTCATTGATGGTTACCGGAAGCGGTTGATCGCAGTTATTTTGGCTAAAGGTTGTGCAACCAAGTATTAGGCTGAGGGTGCCAATACTTTTGTCTGGCCCATTCTTGGAGTTTTGTGTGAAATGATCAATGTTTTGCTTTTTGCTTCATTCTCTTTTGTGTTTTTTCATTGAAGACAAATTAAATGAAGATAATAATACCAAAGAATTTGTGATTGGAATCACTTTCAGGAAGAAACTGAGTATTATCTGACAGAATTGCAGGGGTGTCAATACTTTTGGCCATGACTGTATATATACTCTGTCAACAGTATATGCTTACTTTCTGTAATAAATGCACACAATCTGTCCTATATACACACTCAATCCAAACAATCAATGCCGTGGTATTTTCTGTAACTCTGCACCTTCCATTGCTGTTGTCACTTCTTTCTGTAACCAGACATTTTGTATAATATTATAATTAACTTTTCACAGTCTTTTCAACACCAATAATTCTACCCTTGCCAATAGGACATAACAAAAACTGCTAGATAGATAGGTGCACCCATCCAAAGCAAAATGTGCCTGCACTCGGTTGTCAAATTGGGCTAATAAAGCAGGTGTGATAACACATACATGCAGGGTCTACTTTTTTTCAGCTTTAAGGGTACCTTTACACACGGCTACATTTGTAGCTTGTCACCAGGTAACTTACTGGTTGCAGTGAAATCATGGACACATGATTCCATTTGTACACAGCAACAAGATAGAACCATGTATCCATGATTTCACTGCAACCAGTAAGTTACCTGGTGACAAGCTACAAATGTAGCCGTGTGTAAAGGTACCCTAAGGGGTAGTCTATGTAGTGTACCGCTCCTTTAAAGTAATTGCTAATACAGAAAAATAAAATAAATAAGGAACATGAAGATTTTATTCATTTGTTTATTGTGCAAATTTATTTATTATGTCATATCATCATGACCATGAAGGCTGGCGATTGTTAATATTCATCTATTAAGTTTACAAAAATCATTCTACTCATTGCATAAACTGTCACGCAATCCTTCTCATTATATAGGACTTTGTGTTTCGCTCAGGTCTGCAGAGAATGATGTAACATTTAGGGAAAAATATGCAGCCCAACAGTCCAGCGTTAGAGGTCAGGATGGCAAATATCTCCACGGCCACCGTGTATTTGCCTTTGGTGCTGAGATAAGCCGGGATCATGGCTATCCACACGCTGCAGAACACCAGCATGCTGAAGGTGATGTACTTGGCCTCATTAAAGCTGTCTGGTAATGTCCGGGCTAAGAAAGCTGTAATAAAACTAACAACGGCCAGAATCCCCATATAACCCAGGACAGAGTAGAACCAAAGATCGAGCCTTCATTACACTGAACTATGATCTTCTCCATATAAGAGTGTGTGTCCAGCTCCTGGAAGGGGGGACAGAGGGTCACCCAACACATACAGATGACCACCTGGACCGAGGAGCAGATCAGGAGCACACAATTAGGGAGTTTTACTCCAGTCCATGTTCTCCACACACTTCCAGGCTTGGTGGCTTTGAATGCAATGTAAACCATTATGGTCTTGGCCAACAATGAAGAGATGGATATTGAGAGTAGTAGTCCAGTACAGATCTGACGTAACATGCAGGTACTATCCACAGGACGACCGAGGAACAAGAAGACACAGAGGAAGCTGAGCATGATGGAGACCAGGAGAACGAAGCTCAGGTTCTTGTTATTTGCTCTCACAATCGGGGCGTCACGGTTTGATACAAATATTGAAAAAATTAAAGTAGTCAGAATACAGAAGAAAGCTGAGAAACAGCAGAAAGCTTCAGAAATGTCATCAGTGTAAGATAAATATTCCATCTCCTTCAAGACGCAGAATGTTCTGTTATCACTTGACCAGGCGTCTTCTGGACATTTCATGCAGGTTTCACTATCTGCAGAAGGAAGTGTGAGATCCGCTCATTACTTATGGCTTTATGTTCTGTATTTGGTTTGAGGTTTGTCTAGAAAAACATTTTATTGCTGTAGATAAACATCAAATAGAAATGAAGGATAAAAGAGAATAGAAACTGCATTTATCAGTCTACAGGAATTTACACTTAAGAACTTTAGAACTTTAACCTCTTATTGTTTATTGTTTATGAAGAGTGTAGGGTTTTCTGCTGAAGCTAGTTTCCCTACAGCCAGACCCTGTACAGATTATAGATACCAGATAGAATATACCTGATTTATTGGATATTTCTCCTTCTGAACACGCGGCACAATCGTAGCAGCACAAGTGTATACTAGAAGTGGTCACTTTCTGCTGTCCAGGTACGCAGCTTGTGGAGCATCGGGATCTGGGGATCTGGAGAAAGTAGAAAAGTGTCATTGCCATGCTTCACAATTTCCCAGGTGGGATCAATTTCACGATGGTTAGTTTATATGTCTGTAAAACGACCGTCACACTCATCAATATCGTGAGCGATATTGTTAGCAATCACGTGCATGCGCGATCGCTAACTATATCGCTCACATCGGTGGTGAGCTGTCACACAGACAGACTCACCAGCGATGTGGACCAGCGAGATTGCTGGTAACTATGGTACACATCGGGTTACTAGGCGCCGCGCGGCGCTTAGTAACCCGACGTTTACCATAGATACCATCTCCCAGCATAGGCTCTGCCGCTGGGAGATCGTTCATGGTGGTGTCACACACCACGATGAGGCAGATTGATCAAGCGATTATCGCTTGACATGAGCTCCGGCTCTCATATCTGCGATGTCACGATCAAGCGATTTTACATTGTAAAATTGCTTGATCGCACGCAGCGATGCACAAACGATATCGCTTAAGCGATCAAAAAGCAGATCACTTAAACGATATCGTTCAAGATATTGAACCGTGTGACGGCCGCCTAAGTCTCAATTATCATGCAACAGGACAGACATGAAAAAGGGACATCTGAACTGTAAATCGCTTGAATTTTCCCAAATTAGATTAAATTCTTTCAGAATGTTTTTAATATTGGAAATTGTTAAGGATGACATTATGACATTGGTGGATTGCCTGCTGTCACATATCACAACATGCCCCTTTGTAGGACTAAATTCTACAGAGACCAGTCACGCTTGTGTTTAGCGATCGCGTCCCATATTTTACAATAAGACAGAAGATCATCAGTCACTTTGAACTGCAAAAATATTGTTAGATTGTTTAAAAAATGATTAAAACAAAGGCATTTACACTGGTGATCCACTATGGGTTATGTTGAGTGGAGATGCGTCTTTAGTATTGGCGCCTAAAATTTGTTCGGTTTGGAATAAATCTAAGGCTGGGTCCGGATCCGGATGCGGTAACCGCAATTGCCTTCAGACAAATTTTTGTGACAAAATGTGTCTGGCAAACCGGAATGCAGTAACTGGATTGCTCAGGATGTCTAATCTGGAGCAATCCAGTTACCTTGCCACAGGGATGAACAAAGGGTTAATCTTAATAATGCATGTGGGCAACATGTCTCTAGGGTGTGGCCACCCTCTCTAGAGACATGCTGTCCACTCAGGTGGCCATGTGAGGGGTTAATATGTGTCATTATAATATTGCCGGCTATTGTCGACTTTTTCAATTTTATGAATGAATGCGGCGGCTCCTCACTGTAGAGGAGATACTGTACGTACTGTATGAGCTCCTGTCCTTGGTCCTGAAAGTTGTAACATTAGTTCTATGGCGGTGCGCTGCCCATAGACCTAATGTTACAACTTTCAGGACCAAGGCAGGAGCTTATACAGTACGTACATTACGTACAGTATCTCCTCTACAGTGAGGAGCCGCCGCATTCATTCATAAAATTGAAAAAGCCGACAATAGCCGGCAATATTATAATGACACATATTAACCCCTGACATGCCCACCTGAGTGGACTGCATGTCTCAAGGGAGGGTGGGCACCCCCTAGAGACATGTTGCCCACATGTATTATTAAGATTAACCCTTTATTCATCCCTGCGGCAGCAGGGATGAATAAAGCATACAGCTGCCGCAGGCATTCACATGTGCCTTGCAGCAGCCGCATGGGCTCCCATTATAGCAATCCGCCTGCGGTTTCCTAACCGCTGTGAAAACTGCAGCCTGCATGAATTTTACCGCAGGCTGCAGATCCACAAGCGGTAACCGGATTGCATGTAGAGCAATCCAGTTTAATTAATGGGCTCCTACGGGGAGCGGTTCCTGATCCGGTTTTGAGCTTTTTAACAGCTCAAAACCGGATCAGGATCTGAAAATTTTAGCGCAAATATGACCCTAGCCTTAGAAGAATTTAGCATGTTGACTTCCAAGAAGACACTTCAGGATTTTTTTAATGGAGGGGTAGTTGAGTATATGAGTATTTAAAAGAACAGACTGATCAGGAGAGCAGACAGGTTCTCTTTAATGCAAGGGTGGGGAATGTCTCTTTCGCAGGCTGTTTGCATCTTTTGATAACCTTTCCTTTGGCCCAGATGATTCCCGTGAACTGAAATACTCATATTAGCAGCTGCGTTTTGCTGACCGCCAGCCCTTTTAACACTTCTGGTGCAGTGGGTGAATGCATTGAAGGATTACACCAATGTCAGATACTCCTATATGATGCATATTCTTCAGCCCCAGTGTCTCCTATGTGATGTATATGGCCAGACTCAGTGTCTCCTATGTGTGATGTGTAGTTGTGTGAAAATATTTTTGCCTCCTTCCTGGTTTCTTATATTTTTTTGCAAATTTGTCACAATTAAATGTTTCATATCACCAGACAAGTGTAAATATTAGACATGTCAGGGGAGGCAATAGCGGGCGAGTACAGTTGTAGGATCTCTTACATGCCGCCATTTCTGCTCAGTCTCTTTCTTATGGTGGAGTCATGAACACTATCCTTAACTGGGGGCAGATCTTTGGATGTTGTTGTGGGGTCTTTTGAGACTTCTTGGATGAGTCCACTCCTTGGAAGGTTCACAGCTGTTTCATGTTTTTGCCACTTGTGGATAATGGCTGTCACCGTGGTTCACTGGAGTCCCAAAGCTTTAGAAATGGCTTTATATCACTTTCCAGATGATAGATCTCAATTACTTTGTTCCTGAATTTTTTTCAATTGCAGCACGATGTTCAGCTTTTGAGGATCTTTTGGCCTACTCCACTTTGTCAGGCAGATCCTCTTTAAGGGTGCCTTCACACTGCGGCGTGATCCGGTCCGGGGCTGGCCGGGATGACAGCCGCGGACAGGATCAGCACACAGGACTGGGGGACTATTATGCCCTCCGGTCCAGTGTGCAGTGCACGCAGCTGCAGCCGCTGACAGGTCAGGACAGCGGCGCTCGGTCCTGACTTATCAGCAGCGGGAACTGCATGCGGCTGCACACCGGACCGGAGGGCATATTAGCCCCCCAGTCCTATGTGCTGATCCGGTCCGCGGCTGTCTGGGTCATCCCGGATAGCCCCGGACCGGATCACGCCGCAGTGTGAAGGCATCCTAAGTGATTTCTTGATTGAGAACAGGTATGGCAGTTATCAGGGCTGGGAGTGATCTCTGCTTCTCAAGATTGTGATAAACCACAGATAATTTATGTTTTAAAGGGGGGCAATCACTTTTTCACACAGTGCCTTGTAGGTTTGAATTTCTTTTTCCCTTAATAATATAGACCTTCATTTATAAACTGCATTTTGTGTTTACTTGTGTTATATTTGTCTAATATTAAATTTGTTTGGTGATCTGAGACATTAAAATATGACACATGCAAAAAACTAAGGAATCAGGAATGGCATAAACACTTTACACACAACTGTATATGTTGCAGCCCCAACATCTTTTATGTGATGTATTTGCTCAAATTATTATTCTCTTATGTGAAATGTACAAGCTCCAGCCCAGTGTCTCCTATGTGATTATGGAAAACAGTCTTAGTGTACCTTTCATTATGTATATTCAGCAGTCTCAGCTCTACTGCATGATGTATATACAGCAGTCTCATTGTCTCTTATATAATGTATATACAGCAAGCTTAGTGTCGGCTATGTGGTGTATTCAGCAATATCAGTGTCTCCTATGTGATGTACATACAGCAGTCTCAGTGTCTCCTATGTGGTTTATATGCAGCAGTCTCAGTGTATCCTATGTGATACATATAGCAGTCTCTTTGTCTCTTATATGATGTTTATACAGTAATCTGCATGTCTCCTATGTGAGGTATATACAGCAGTCTTGATGTCTCCAATGGGATGTATACATAGCAGTCTTAGTGTCTCCTTAGTGTTCGATATACAGCAGCCTTGGTTTAGACTATGTTATGTATATACATTAGTCTCCGTGTCTCTTATGTGATGTTTATACAGCAGTCTTGCATCTGAAGCATGGAAATGATCCAAGAACTCACCTCTTTCCTTTTACTTTTCCATACTATGTCTTGTGATCCAATCGTAAATTCCAGGCCCTCCAAAGAACTAAGCAAGTACTTTCCCACTGTTTTCAAGTCCAAGTTACTGTGATTCAAAATGGCATTATAAATGATATAAAAGGAATCTTGGTCGCCTTTGTCGTTGAAACATCTACCGGTTATCCCTCGCTTATTAGGACAGGTTATTGTTTTTAAATAATTGTGCACCTTCCACAAAAAGATGAAGATTACGTCAAACATGGTGATGTACCCATGACAAGAGATGATCATTAGAAAGTAGCGTCATACGTCACTTCATGGAGGAATTGTATCTATTTTTTTGGTGCTGAATTTTTACTTTTCCATCAATGAAGGGCTCAACTTTTGTATGTCAAACTGATACTACTTTGGGGTCTGCATGACTTTATGATCTACTTTCTCCCATCATCTTCCACGACAGCATTGGAGGATGTCGTCCACGCCCTATTGGGGGACAGGAACACAGAGAGGTTAAACGCCCTCCCCTTCCTTCGCACTCCAGTGTCTTCCTGTCCCCCTTGGGGCATGGAGAGGTTCCAGTGCTGTCAGGCCGGCAGGGGCAGCATTTGGGTAGACTTACAGCCGGGCCAGAGATGGGCGTCATTGGCGACCTCCTCCTCCTTCTCGGGGCTCCCATGGTGGGACCTGGCGACCTTCCTGCATCCTCCGGGGCAAAGCAGGACGTTTTCGGAGCGCCGCAGGCCTGTCTCAGCTCTCCGGTGTCTCCCTCCTCCAACTGGAGTCCGGGAGTGCGCGCCGGAGGTGCCGCGACGTCACTTCCGGTTTCGGGTGACGTCACTTCTGGTTTTCGGGCGGCAGCTCCTGTGCACGCGGCGGCGGCTTGGGCGCGGCTCCAGGGACCCGGCAAGCCTACCGCACGTGTCTGCCTGCGGCCAGTGACCAGGAGGAGGGAGGGAACAGCTGTTCCTCGTTGGGGGCACGGTGCTTATGGATAAGTACCCGCCGGAAGACTACACCCAGGTAAGGAGGATCCCTGAAGATGGAGGGTGTTAGGTCTTCCTCCTCTGCCTCTGCAGAGCCCAGTCTTCCCCCAGCTCCTGTAAGTGTATTGGGGGGTGGTCATTGTGGTAGGGGGCATTAGATCCCTTTACTCACTCTGGGTCCCCTTCTTTCCCCTTTTTCTATAGGGAGACAAGGGCCCCTCTGTTAAAGGCAGCAAAAACCCTTCCAGAAAATGTGGCATCTGCGGCATGAAACTTCCTTCTTCCTGCAAAAAGAAGTTGTGTCAGCCGTGTACTGACGGGGTGGTCAGGAAAGAATCCCGTCCCTGCTTGAGGAACTCCAGTCCATGATTAGACGAGAAGTTCAAGCAGTTAGACAGGAGGTGCAGGCTTCTATCTCAGCCTTGCCGGGGTTTGCTGCTGCATCCAGGCCTTCCCCTCTGAAAAAGAGGAAGCTCCAGGACTGTGATTCGGGGGATCTCATGGAGGCTGTCCAGAGCTCTGCGTCTGAGGACGGCGAGGATGTTGCCTCTGCTGCCTCTGCACAGGCTCAAGATTCTGGACACTACTATTTTTCCTCTGAGTCCATGGGGGAATTGCTGGACGCTGCCCGTAGCACCATGGAAGTTGAGGAGGTGGAATCCCCTTGTTCAGTGCAGGACGAAATGTTCAGAGGCTTGAAGGCTAAGCAGCAGTTGGGCTTCCCTGTCCATGAGGTCATCCGGGAACTCGTCCACCGGGAGTGGGAGTTGCCAGAAAATAGGCAGATCACCCCTTCCGAGTTAAAATGGTGGTTTATCTTGGAGGGCGCTGACTTTGTCGGGGATGTTCCGAAGGTGGACATCCAGGTGGCCAGGGTAGCGAAAAAGACCGCCTTACCGTTTGAAGATTCCTCCCAGTTGAAGGACCCCCTTGATCGTAAGATGGAGAGTGTTCTCAAGAAGTCCTGGGAGGCGGCCGCTATGTCTTTGAAGGTGAACATTTCATCGACATGTGTGGCCAGATCTCTCTTTAAGTGGATCGCCCAGCTGGAAGATCACATCCTGCAGGGTACTTCCAGGGAGGAGCTTTTGGATTCGGTTCCACTCCTGAGGTGTGCTACAGGCTTCCTGGCTGATGCCTCAGCGGAGTCGGTCCGCATTGGCGCCAGGTGCGCAGTGTTGTCCAACACAGCTCGCAGAGCTCTGTGGCTTAAGATGTGGAATGGGGATGTCACGTCTAAACTTAAGCTGTGTGGCATCCCTTTTCAGGGGTCTTATGTCTTTGGTCCGGCATTGGATGACATCTTGGAAAAGGTGTCAGACATGAAAAAGTGTCTCCCTGAACAGAAGCCCTTTCGGAAGTAGTCCTTTCGGCCCGAGCGTAGACAGCCCTCCCAGTATAGGGGGAAGGGTAAGTCCGGTCGCTGGGCCTACCAGAAAAGTGACAAAAACCGTAATATCTTGCTCCCCCAGCACCGAAGTCACGGGGCGGGGAGCCAGCCGGGTTCTAAACAATGATGCCGGGCCCATTGCAGGGCGGCTCTTGAGGTTTCTTCCCCAATGGGAAGCAATCTCCTCATGCCCGTGGATCCTCTCGACCATTCGGGAGGGTGTGCGGTTGGAATTCGAGAGTCAGCCCCCTCCTTGTCTGTGGGTCACTCACCTTCCTCGAGGGGACTCTCGCACACTGTTTTTGTCGGGTCTGCAAGACCTGTTAGGTTCCGGCGTGGTGTCTCCAGTCCCTCCGGGAGAAGTGGGCCAGGGGCACTACTCCAGGTTGTTTGTGGTACGAATGCCCTCCAGGGCGCCCCGTATCATCTTCAATCTAAGACTTCTCAATCGTCATGTTCTCTACAGGCGATTCAAGATGGAATCCGTCCGCTCGGCGATTCCCCTGATCGGTCAGGATTACATGATGGCCACCATCGACCTCCAGGACGCGTACTATCACGTTCCCATTCACCCGTCTCACAAACGTTTTCTGCGCTTCGCGATCTCCGGGGCAGGCGGGACGGTCCATTATCAATTCAATGTACTGCCGTTCGGGATCTCGTCAGCCCCCAGGGATTTTACCAAGCTCATGGGGGAGGTGATAGCATTCCTCCAGTCCCAGGGCTTATGCGTGATTCCCTATCTAGAGGACATGCTTGTGGTGGCTCCTTCGGCAGAGGTCCTGCGCACCCATGTCTCCAGAACTTTAGAGATACTTCAGGGTCTATTGTGGGTGCCCAATCTTCGGAAGTCGGAACTGGTTCCGGCGACCCGCCGTCAATTTTTGGGAGTCTTGCTGGACTCCTCCAAACAGACCTTGTTCCTTCCTGTCGCACACCGACGTCTGCTCTGCGACAAACTGACCCGCTTCCGGGCTCGGGAGTCTCCCACCTTGCGGGAGGCGATGTCCCTGTTGGGGTCCATGACGGCTTGCATTCAGTCAGTGGCTTGGGCTCAGGCTCATTCCCTTCTGCTTCAGGAGCACATTCTGTGCTCCTGGGACAGGCGCCAGGATTCCCTGAACTCTCGGGTCCAGACCCCGGGGCGGGTGGTGGCCTCCCTTTCCTGGTGGATGAATCCTGGGAAACTCCAGACGGGGGTGGCCTGGCTGCAGGCTCCAGTGACCACCGTAACTACAGATGCCAGCGGGTCCGGTTGGGGAGCGATGGTGGATCGCGTGCTGTTCCAGGGGGTTTGGAGTCGATCGATCAGTAGTCAATCTTCGAACTTCCGGGAACTTCTAGCAGTGGAGGAGACGCTTCATGCTGCACTTCACGTCCTACAAGGGCGTCACGTCAAGGTTCTGTCGGACAATGTAACTACGGTTGCCTTCTTGCGCCACCAAGGTGGTACTCGGGGCATCCACTTTCAGGTGCTCGCAAAACGAATATTTTCCTGGGCGGAACGCCATCTTCTCTCCCTGTCAGCTGTTCATCTGAGAGGAGCGGACAATGTACAGGCAGATTTTTTGAGCCGCACGGAGGTCCACCCTGGCGAATAGAGCCTCCATCCGGCCGTGTTTCGCTCTCTTACGGACAGGTGGGGTGTCCCATCAATCGACCTGTTTGCGTCGGGATCAAATGCCAAGGTACCAACATTTTTTTCCCTGAGTCGGTAAGACCATCCTCTGGGGCTGGACGCCTTCCCCCATCGCTGGGACTTCCGGTTGGTGTATGCATTTCCTCCGATCCCGCTGCTCCCCAAGACGTTGCAGAAGATTCGGGCAGAGGGGGTGATGGCTATCCTGGTGGCTCCCCTGTTTCCCAAACGGGCATGGCACGGGCCTATTCAAGACCTGTGCCTGGAGGGTCCGATTCTGTTGCCCCACAACCTCGACCTGCTGTCCCTCTGTTTCACCCGGACCCTCAGTGGCTCAATCTGGTGGCCTGGCTGTTGAGGCCGAGATCCTGACGGCCAAGGGTCTCTCCCAAGCAGTGATCCGCACGCTTCAGCAGAGCAGGAAGCCCGTGACGAACGCCATTTACGGGAAGGTTTGGAAACGCTTTCTGTCCTGGTGTGCTCCTTCCATTCCAGATGTACATCGTCCTAATGTGGCTCTCATTTTGGATTTTTTGCAGCGAGGCTTGGATTTGGGCCTTCAGCCGAGCACTCTTAAGGTCCAGGTTTCGGCTCTCAGTGCCGTGTTTGATCAGGATCTTGCTGCCCATCGATGGATCCGGCGATTTTTTACCTCTGCTTGTAAACTGCGTCCCAGGCTTCGGACTTCCGTCCCTACTTGGGATTTGAACATTGTTCTTCAAGGGCATTCTCAGGATCCCTTTGAGCCCTTGTCTGCTGCTTCCCTTCCATCTCTCTCTCACAAGACGGCGTTTTTGGTGGCCATTACTTCGGCCAGGCGAGTTGGAGAGCTGCAGGCGCTCTCGGTCCGGGCGCCTTACCTCGTGGTTTCCGATGATCGCATTACGCTTCGGTTGGATTTGTCCTTTCTTCCTAAAGTTGTGTCGGATTTCCATCGGTCCCAAGAAGTGGTTCTCCCGTCCTTTTGTCATTCTCCTGCTAATGCAGCTGAGGCCGTGTTTCACACCTTGGATGTGCGTCGATCTGTCCTCCACTATCTCCAAGTGACTGCTTCCTGGAGGTTGGATCAGAACCTGTTTGTTCAGCATTTTTGAAAAAACAAAGGGAGGAAAGCTTCCAAGGCTACCATTGCTTCCTGGATCAAGAAGGCGAAAAATAAAACAGGTTGCGCCAAACTGCTTGACAGTTATTAATATCGGTTAATATGTCCAAGTGCTCACCTGGTGGGGTTGTGCCTCGGTCGCACAACTGACTGACGAGCGGGGAAACAACTTAGCGGGATCGCTGGGTCGGACGAGCCTGGCGTGAGGAGATGAAGTGCGATCCTTGCTGGTGCGGGTCGGAACGTGAAGCACTGGCTGGCGTGCGATGAGAGGGCTGGAAAGGTCTTTGAGCCGGACGAGTCCGATGCTCGGGCTGTGCTGTGCTCCCCAGTCGTGCGAGTCGGCAGGTTGAGAGACACGAGGATAGGAGTGGCGTGTTGTAGCGAGCAGGGTCCGAGAGCCGAGCTGCTCAGATCCGCGGTTCCCCGAGGGGAAGGCGTGGAGCATGTACAATAGAGTAAAATGAGTGTTAGCGCTCGGATTACAACCAGGACACTGCTCACGGTATATTTACCTCTAGGTTTTATTAAATAAGTGTAGAATTCCAATTCTCCACAACGCGTTTCTGCGCTTAATGCGCCTTTCTCAAGTGGTACCACTTGAGAAAGGCGCATTAAGCGCAGAAACGCGTTGTGGAGAATTGGAATTCTACACTTATTCAATAAAACCTAGAGGTAAATATACCGTGAGCAGTGTCCTGGTTGTAATCCGAGCGCTAACACTCATTTTACTCTCTGGATCAAGAAGGCGATCTGTACGGCCTACGTCGCTCAAGACCTTGCTCCTCCGGTGGGGTTGAAGGCTCATTCCACTCGGGCTGCTGCTACATCCTGAGCAGAGCGGGCTGGAGCTTCATCTGAGCAGATATGCAGAGTGGCTACTTGGTCGTCCCTCCACACCTTTTCTTGCCACTATAGGTTAGATTTGTACTCTAGTCCTGTCTAGGATCTGTCCTTTGGTAGGAAAGTCCTACAGGCAATTGTCCCACCCTGAGGAGTATCGGTGGTATTCCTTCCAATGCTGTCGTGGAAGGCGATGGGAAAAAACTGAATTAGTCCTTACCGGTAATTCCTTTGCTTGGAGCCTTCCACGACAGCATCAGTCCCCCCCCCCTTATTGTCGGTATTTGGATTCGGTTGTATCAGGTAATCTATCTCTTCAGGTGATCTTGGTAATACACTGGAGTGCGGAGGAAGGGGAGGGGCTTTTAACCTCTCTGTGTTCCTGTCCCCCAATAGGGCGTGGACGACATCCTCCAATGCTGTCGTGGAAGGCTCCAAGAATAGGAATTACCGGTAAGGACTAATTCAGTTTTCAGTGTGTTGTAGGGGAATTATTTGAAATTTTTTAAATTATTTTTCTTTTCTAATAACATAAAAATGTATTTTTTAGCATATAGCATAAATCCACAGATTAACATGAACATGAATTGTGGACGATTAAACTTTGGTAAATACAATATCTGACCTGTGGATTCTAGAAATCATCGCCACTTCAATTATCAATATTATGTACCCATTTACAGTCTTATGAAAAAGTTTGGGCACCTATCTTAATCTTACTCATTTTTTTTGTTTAAAATTGGGTTTTTGCAACAGCTATTTCAGTGTGATATATGTAATAAATGATGGACACAGTAATATTTCAGGATTGAAATGAGGTTTATTGTACTAACCAAAAATGTGAAATATGCATTATTTCAAAATTTGACAGGTGCAAAAGTATGGGCACCAACAGAAAAGTGACATTAATATTTAGTAGATCCACCTCTTGCAAAAATAACAGCCTCTAGTCGCTTCCTGTAGCTGTTAGTGAGTTCCTGGATCCTGGATGAAGGTATTTTTGACCATTCCTCTTTACAAAACAATTCCAGTTCAGTTAAGTTTGATGGTTGTCGAGCATGGACAGCCCGCTTCACAACATCCCACAGATGTTCAATGATATTCAGGTCTGGGGACTGGGATGGCCATTCCAGAACATTGTAGTTGTTAATCTGCATGAATGCCTGAGTAGATTTGGAGTGGTGTTTTGGATCATTAGCTTGCTGAAAGATCCATCCCCGGCGTAACTTCAACTTTGACACTGATTCTTGAACATTATTCTCAAGAATCTGCTGATACTGAGTGTAATCCATGCGACCCTCAACTTTAACAAGATTCCCGGTGCCGTCATTGGCCACACAGCCCCAAAGCATGATGGACCCTCCCCCAAATTTGACACTGGGTAGCAAGTGTTTTTCTTGGAATGCTGTGTTTTTGTGGCGCCATGCATAACGCCTTGTTGTATGAGCAAACAACTCAATCTTTGTTTCATCAGTCCACAGGACCTTCTTCCAAAATGAAACTGGCTTGTCCAAATGTGCTTTTGCATACCTCAGGTGACTCTGTTTGTGGCATGCATGCAGAAACTGCTTCTTTCGCTCACTCTCCCATACAGCTTCTCCTTGTGCAGTGTGCCCTATATTGTTGACCGATGCACAGTGACACCATCTGCAGCAAGATGATGCTGCAGGTCTTTGGAGGTGGTCTGTGGATTGTTCTTGACTGTTCTCACTATTCTTCTTCACTGCCTTTCTGATATTTTTGTTGGCCTGCCACTTCTGGCCTTTACAAGAACTATCCCTGTGGTCTTCCATTTCCTTACTATGTTCCTCACAGTGGAAACTGACAGGTTAAATCTCTGAGACAACTTTTTGTATCCTTACCCTGAACAACTATGTTGAACAATCTTTTTTTTTCAGATCATTTGAGAGCTGTTTTGAGGAGCCCATGATGCCACTCCTCAGAGAAGATGCAACTAGGAGAACAACTTGCAAGTGGACACCTGAAATAGCTTTTCTCATGATTGGATACAGCGGGCTATGAAGCACAAAGCTCAATGAGGTTATCAAACCAATTTAGTGCTTCAGTAAGTCAGTAAAAAGTAGTTAGGAGTATTCACATCATGAAAATCAGAAGGGTGCCCATACTTTTGCACCTGTCAAATTTTGAAATAATGCATATTTCACATTTTTGGTTAGTACAATAAACCTCATTTCAATCCTGAAATATTACTGTGTCCATCAGTTATTACATATATCACACTGAAATAGCTGTTGCAAAAACCCAATTTTAAACAAAAAAAAAATAAGTAAGATTAAGAGGGGCCCCAACTTTTTCATATGACTGTATAAACCCCTTATTTATATAGTAATGTAACTTTGTCAGTGTTAGCCTATCAGGAAAAGGGTTAGTGTAAGCTACTCTCTTTTGCAGATCCAAGCTGGTACTCAGGCCTTCACCCTTTATTTCTAGTCCAGGGATGCCTTGGCAGGGGCTATGGAGTCAGCTGCTGGCTGGTGGTGCAGGTTGGCAGGAGTGGTTAGGTCCCTTCGTAAGAACTAGGATGGAGTACGAGGTCAGGAAACAGGCTTCAGTCAGACAACTGGACACAAGACAAGAGTCAGGAGCTGAAACCATGGGACTGAGCCAGAGAAGACAAAACTATATCTGGCAGCTCCCAGCCATAAACTGGAGGTATTAGTAGGGTTTGTGCTGTTACATTTGCCAATGCAGGGAGTTGATTATTCCAGCGCACACCCAAACTGCCAGACTGGATTGCACTACATGTTCCATCCAGTCTGGTCTCAGTGGATGGACAGAGCCTGCGCTGTCAAAGGCTTCTGATCCCAACTTTTCCTCCACCACTTGCACCACTAGCAAATGAATACAGCGGTCCCTGGTGACAGGAACATGTCCTGAATGAGATGTGACCACTAAATTGTTCAGCCAATTTGTAGGATAACGTCAACCACCTCTTTCCCTGTAGATTTACCTTGTGTGGGTCTAGAGATTGATGACCATGAGAAGTGTCCATATTGTGTAAGGCTTTCCCAAGGACTCGATAGCAGAAATTATTTGTAAATAATTTCTGCCAGATTGAAATAGCGGGATATCTTGTATTTTTTCTGTTCCGTTACATTTGTGAAGAGAGATTTCATACAGTTTTGCAAACATTTGATCCTTCCTCATATTTCCTGATGAGCAACGAAACTCTGTAATCCAGAAATCTGTCAGGATCATGTCATTGGGATTTTTCACGGGATGAAAAGTTTTGAAGTAATTTTCTATAATTTGACGTTTGTCTCCATTTAGGTCAAATAATAAACTAAGATTGAACATTTGTGGAAAATGTAGAAGACGTGTAATATGTGGAGCGAGGGTGGGAGTAAGAATCACGGTCCGGTCCTGCATCGTATCCTGAATCTTCAAAAATAAATATTGAATTGAAGAAGAAAAAGTTCCACAAATTATAACAATCCGGGCAGATGACTTCTTTATCATCTCATTGGTTCTGTCCAAATAATGTTTATCCATATAAGCCTGCATATTAGCCTTTATGGTAAAGTCCACACAGATCTCATGACTGGTGAGAAGGTTGGTCAGTAAGTTCGTCTCTTTTTCTCCAGCTTCATCATCGGAGCTTATGATTCCAACCCAGGTCCATCCAAAGTAGAGCAGAAAATGACAAATGATGGAATAAGTTGTGTAATCATTGGGGACAGTCCGGAAAAAAGTCGGAAACAGAGATCTGTCGTTTAGCAATGTGTCTGTTGCCCCGTAACTGATCTGTATTGGTAAGAAAAAATAGTAGGTCATTACCGTCAAATAACTAGAAAAAAATACTCTGCAGCACTCGGTTACTATCAATGATGTACATATGCTAACAAGCTATATATATATGAGAAAAAAAGTTAAAAACTTACGTTTTTTCAAAAAACTCAAAATCTTATCTTTTTATTTCTGAAGTTCTTGGTACACACATTGGCCAATGTCTGTTTGCTCGTCGACTGCGACAAAGTGACTTCAGGTCCGACGAGTCCTAACGCTGACATTCCTGTCCTCCTTGTCCACCCCCCACTTCTCAGTGGGCAGACTCCATCTCGACCCTAGATCACCTGTGGTCAACAAGGGTGCAAATTGCAGCATGGAGCCAGCCACTCCATAAGATACAAAACAGAAAAAAAACTGCATAGCACTCACAGACTAATGTGAACCGGTGCCAGCAGTCTGTTTGCTCGTCGACTGCGACAAAGTGACTTTTTTCTAGTTATTTGATCCAGCAGCCCTGCTGGCACCGGTTCACATTAGTCTGTGAGTGCTATGCAGTTTTTTTTCTGTTTTGTATCTTATGGAGTGGCTGGCTCCATGCTGCAATTTGCACCCTTGTTGACCACAGGTGATCTAGGGTCGAGATGGAGTCTGCCCACTGAGAAGTGGGGGGTGGACAAGGAGGACAAGGATGTCAGCGTTAGGACTCGTCGGACCTGAAGTCACTTTGTCGCAGTCGACGAGCAAACAGACATTGGCCAATGTGTGTCCCAAGAACTTCAGAAATAAAAAGATAAGATTTTGAGTTTTTTGAAAAAACGTACGTTTTTAACTTTTTTCTCATATATATATATAGCTTGTTAGCATATGTACATCATTGGTAGTAACCGAGTGCTGCAGAGTATTTTTTTCTAGTTATTTGATCCAGCAGCCCTGCTGGCACCGGTTCACATTACTCTATGCAGTTTTTTTTTTTTTTTTCTGTTTTTTTTCTTTTTTTTTTTCTGTTTTGGTCATTACCGTCATCTAGAAATGTGACGAGAACACCTTTCATGTGTGTTTTTTCGATTTATAATTTATTCAATCATTGTAATGTTTATTCCATATCATTTTCTGACAAATGGGGCATATTAGGTCTAATGGTAAACATATGACTATCCAAAAATTGACTTTTTTCTACCAAGGGCATAAATTATACAAGTGACCTGTCAACAATTGTAGGGCAAATGATAAGAAGTCCAAGCTCAGACTAACCCTGAACATTGAGAATCTCTGGATAGAAATCCTCTGTCCACAGAAAGACCGAGACATAGAAAGCAGCTGCACACTCTTCTTTTCCTTCTTTTCTCCCAGAAAACTAAAAATAAATGAAGATGGTGAAAGCACATTGAGATGATTTACTGGAAAGTGAGTTGGGGAAACGTCAGCTGGCAAAAATTACGGCTTTCTTTTGATATGATAAATGCTAACATTTACAGATGGTAGTTGGTCTATTGCAGGGGTCTCAAACTCGCCCGGGTTAATGGGCCGCACATAGAAAAAAATTGATATCGGGGGCCGCATTCCTTGTAGGACTATGTGACATTTTTAGCAACACCAGAATTTTTTGCTCAATGTGGTAATGCCCAAATCCTGATTCCCTTTTCTTGTAGTAATGTTCCCACACTGATCTTGGTCAGTGGTGTAACTTCAAGCCCAGGGGCCCCGATGCGAAAGCTCCAACGGGGCCCCCAATTATTGCAAATCTTTAATAATATTAGTCTTTTTCTATGGGTCAAAGGGACTTTTGGGGCCCCCTAGGCTGCAGGGCCCGGGTGCGATCGCAACCCCTGCACCTATTGTAGTTACGCCCCTGATCTTGGTCTTGTAGTAGTGTCCCAATCTTGGTCCACATCTTGTAGTAATGTCCCCATCCTGGTTTCTTTCTTGTAGTAATGTCCCCATCCTGGTCCCCTTCTTGTAGTAATGTTCCCATCCTGATCCCCTTCTTGTAGTAATGTCCCCATCCTGAGCCTCTTCTTGTAGTAATGTCCCCATCCTGGGCCTCTTCTTGTAGTAATGTTCCCATCCTGATCCCCTTCTTGTAGTAATGCCCCCCATCCTGATCCCCTTCTTGTAGTAATGCCCCCATACTGGTCCTCTTGTTCATTGGTGTTCATTTGTGTAGAGAGGAATGATAATAATGTGTATGTGAGGGTGTATGGGACATTAGGGATTTGTAATAGGAATTAGGCACCACCCCTTAGGGGACACAAAGGGAAGATATGTGTCCCAAGGTGTATTAGACAATGGTGTGATATTATAATGTTTGTGATGACCAGTATGGGCATGACTTAGTAACTGAATACAAGGTGGACATATCTTTTTGGATTTTTTATATATTTGTATTATAGTATTTATTAATAAGTTCTATATTTACACTATTATCGGAACTTTATTGGGTATAATATTAATGTCTTTGGACATGTCTTTTGGGGTATGGAGATATGGCACTTTACTTACTGTTAATAATATTTAACATAAGGATATAATAATTGGTATAAAGTTAGTAAAAATCCGAGTTATGTGGGACCTGATCGATTAGAATGGTATGTAATTAATTAATATATCACTTATATTTATATTGTAGTTACAGTTTGGAAGATAGGAGACCATTATATGCATTGGTGGTATTATAATAAAATGAATGCCTAATGGTTAAAACTATGCAAATGAACACAAAATTAATATACCGTATATACTCGTGTATAAGCCGACCCGTGTATAAACCGATCCCCCTACTTTTGCCCCCAAAACCTGGGAAAACCTATTGACTCGTGTATAAGCCGAGGGTGGACCCTAGCACAGGTATACAGCCCCCAGCAGTGTGGTATACAGCAGCCTCCCCAGTTGTAGTATACAGCAGCCTCCCCAGTGGTAGTATACAGCAGCCTCCCCAGTGGTAGTATACAACAGCCTCCCCAGTGGTATATACAGGCCCCAGCAGTATTACAGCAGCCTCCCCAGTAGCATATACAGGCCCCAGCAGTATATACAGCAGCCCCAGTGGTATACAGCAGCCTCCCCAATGGTATATACAGGCCCCAGCAGTATTACAGCAGCCTCCCCAGTGGTACATACAGGCTCCAGCAGTATATACAGCAGCCCCAGTGGTATACAGCTGCCTCCCCAGTGTTATATACAGGCCCCAGCAGTATTACAGCAGCCTCCCCAGTGGTATATACAGGCCCCAGCAGTTTATACAGCAGCCCCAGTGGTATACAGCAGCCCCAGTGGTGTGGTATACAGCAGCCCCAGTGGTATATAGCATCCCCAGTGGTATATAGCAACCTCAGTGGTATACAGCAGCCCCAGTGGTATACAGCAGCCCCAGTGGTGTGGTATACAGCAGCCCCAGTGGTATATAGCAGCCCCAGTGGTATATAGCAGCCCCAGTGGTATACAGCAGCCCCAGTGGTGTGGTATACAGCAGCCCCAGTGGTATATAGCAGCCCCAGTAATATATAGCAGCCCCAGTGGTATATTGCAGCCCCAGTGGTATATAGCAGCCCCAGTGGTATATAGCAGCCCCAGTGGTATACAGCAGCCCCAGTGGTGTGGTATACAGCAGCCCCAGTGGTATATAGCAGCCCCAGTGGTATACAGGCCCCCAAATGCTGGCACTGACCCCCCTCCGTTGTAAGGCCCCCCCTGCTGCTTAACTTACCATCCCTGGTCTTCTGCACCGCGCCAGTCTTCTGTGCTCCGTCCTCCATGCTCCCATCCTCGCTGCATCAGGGGTCCCCGGCCGTCGCAGTAATGATGACGTGATTGTTACTGCGACAGCCGTGGACCCCGGATGCAGCCGAGGACAGGAGCATGGAGGACAGAGCACAGAGGACGGGGGCGGTGCAGAAGACCAGGGATGGTAAGTTAAGCAGCAGGGGGGCCTTACAACAGAGGGGGGCCAGTGCCAGCATTTGGGGGCCGTATATTTAGATATGCACTGCTTCCCCCTGCCGCTGATTGACAGGGGGAAGCAGTGCATATATAATGAGCGGCCCCACGTGATGGGGCGATCATACAGCAGCCTCCCCCCGCCACCTCCAGCCTCCCCAGCCCCGGACACAGCCCCCACCACCGTATTGACCCGTGTATAAGCCGAGGGGGGGACTTTTCAAGCCAATTTTTGGGCTGAAAAACTCGGCTTATACACGAGTATATACGGTAATTGTATATAATGGGTAAATTAGATCTAATTTAGGGATGAATTTCTTATATTTGATGGTAGTTTTCCATGTAGAGACGCTTTAAGAAGTGTAACCATAGTAACAACAAGAGTAGGACGCATTGAGCCAGTGACTCTCTCAGTGCGAAGGCGCCATCACCAGAGTGCAATGCACTCACTAGAATTGCGACGCACGTGATTGGCGCGTGTTTATCACGTCACGCCGCAAACAGTAAGAGCCAATAGAATATTGCGCTTTGTGTGATGTCACCAGGCCAATAACGAGTGAGTCACATGGGGTTATGACGTGGCGGGATTGGATGATGAGGGAGATAAAAAGCCCTAGATTATGAGACCATGTACGGTCCCCGGAAGAAGCGGTTGTGAAACAGCTGTAGGGGAGGAGGAACCACAGACACTGCCAGGAAAAGTAATCAGGTATGAGCCTTGTCCATAGGTGAAAACTTTAGGGTGCATATCGCATGGAAACTATTATAGAAAGGTGTTAGGAATTGTGCAGCCACGATATAGTGTTTGGATGAACTATAAGTTATTGAAGATACTATGGTTTGAGTGGACTAATGCATTGGTGAAGATAGTGATATTACCCTGTATAGCTTGATATGTACTATTTAAGGACAATGGATGTAATACTGTGAATGTATTGACTGGCTTTGTTTCCGTTGTGTTTCCCCGGAGGGAATGTTCTAAATATTTTAATTTTTTATTGAATTAATAAAGGATAATTAAATGTATTATCTTGAGTATGAATCTTTCCTGAGATTGGAAAAAAGGACCTGATCTTTTTATGTGAATTGGCTGATAGGGAAGCTATTTTTAAGGGACTTGTTTTAAGTGATCTCCTTCTTGTACAGTAGTAATGTTCCCACCCTGATCTCCGTATTGTAGTAGTGTCCCCCACCCTGGTCCTCTTCTTGTAGTAATATCCCCATCCTGGTTTTCTTCTTGTACTAATATCCCCATCCTGGTTTTCTTTTTGTGGTAATGTCCTCATCCTGGTCCCCATCTTGTAGCAATGTCCCCATCCTCGTCCCCATCTTGTAGTAATGTCCCCATCCTGGTCCTCTCCTTGTATTAATGTCTCCAAGCTGATCCCTATCTTGGAGTCATGCCCCATACTGATCCCCATGTTGTAGCAATGTTCACTCCCTTGACATCTTGTGGTAATGTCCCCCATTCTTATGCCATTTTGTACGGATGTCCCCCATCCTGACGCCATTTTGTAGCGATGTCTCCCATCCTGATCCCATTTTGTAGCAATGTCCCTCATCCTGATGACATTTTGTAGGGATATCCCCCATCCTGATGCCATTTTGTAGGGATTTCCCACATCCTGATCTCCTTTTGTGGTGATGTCCCCAAATCCTCATACCCTTTTGCAATGATCTGTCTACAACCTGGTCTTTCTTCTTTTTGTTCTCTCTCACTCACACTCACTCACACACACAAACTCACACACACACACTCATACTCACACTCACTCATATATATACACATACACACACAGACTCATACACACTCACATACACACACTAACTCACACTCACACACTCACACATACACACACTCACATATACACACACTCACACATACACAATCACACACATATACACATGCACACACCACACATACTCACACGTATACACTCACACATATACACATATACACATACACACACAGATTCACACATACACACACACTCACACATACACACACATATACATGAACACACATACACACACTCACTCACACTCACATGCTCATACATACACACATTCACACATACACACACTCACACATACTCACCCTCACACATACACACACTCACACATACTCACCCTCACACATACACACACTCACACATATACACACACATACACACACTCACACATACACATGTTCACACTCACATGCTCACATACAGTCTCTGTCTGAATCACACACACCTTAATGATGCCGCGGTCCAGTGCAGGGTACGTTGTGGTCCCCGCTTTATTATGACTTCCAGGTGCTGCTCAAACCAGCTCCTTTACACATGTACATCAATTCAAGCTGGTGACTTCATACGCCGATGTCAGCTGCAGGTCTTTGATTGGCCCGCTGGCTTGCATTGATGTACTGAGCAAAGGAGCTTGTCTGAGTGGCACCTGGAAGTCATAATAAGGCGGGGACCATGGCGGCCCCCTGCACACTGGTTCGCAGCATGCTTACGTTTCTACGGTGCAGTGAGCCGCACTCTGAAGCCTCGTGGGCTGCGTGTTTGAGACCCCTGGTGTATGGACACAAAAGGGTTAAAAATTCCACTGCCGTGAAAGTAATAACACTGTGTAAATAAAGTAAAGTAAAAACTCCTTCATCAGGACCCAAAAGAGATTTTGTCCTGATAAGGCGTTTTTACTTTGAAATGCGTTGACAATAAAGATCGCTATAACTGATAAATTTTGGATTCTATTACATTAATGGCAGCACAGCTTTTAACCCTTTCATCATCATACACCAACTAATTTCTATCGGGAAACTGCTGCAGCCGTGGTTATATGCTCTAAAAGTGGTTGTGGCCACTAAAGCTGAGACTTTCTGTTCACTTTAAAGTCTAACTTCTTTATCTGGTAAGGCTGCGTCCACACGCTGTCAATTGCAGCGCTATTGATCTGCTTTGTACGAATCCGCTATTGCTGTGGAATGCGGTGGAATGCATTGACGTTAGCTGTCCAGGCCAAGTCAATGCATTTCACGATTTTGCATTCAGACACTGCAGTTTTTATGGGCCCACTTTTTGGCTCAAAAGCGAGTGCGTAAAAAGAAGTCACATGTCAAGTTTGGCGTTTTTTTTGCTGCAGTTTTACTCACCTTGCCTCACTCCCTCGGGGATCTCTTCTCATCCTGATGCTGTAGGACTGGTGCAGGACCTTAAACAGCACCATGTGACTGAGCAACTCCACCTGGTCACATGGGAGGCTGCAGAGTCCTAGAGGCTGCACTCGCTGCAGCCTCCAGGATGAGGAGAGATCACCGGCAGTCATCGGGAAGCACGGCGAGTTGAGTAAGCACAGGCAAAAAGCGCAGCGGCGTTCACATACAGAACGCTGTGCTTTGTGTGGATCCGTACTTGGTGCATTTTTTGTACCAAAAATGGATCCTCACAAAATGCAGCAATACACTGTGTGTGAACACAGTCTTAGACCCTATCTACACATTTTGTATCCCTTTATTTGATCTTAACATTTACAAATGGCAAGAAGAACAAACAAATTAGTTCTGGAACAAATAAAGCCAGAATTGTCACTGGAAGCAAAGATCACCAAGATACAACTTGTCTACACATCATAGGAACAGAGAAATCACTGGAGAAGGACATCATGGTTGGAAGAATAGATGGAATAAGGCGAAGGGGAAGTCCTGGAACCCAATGACTTGATACAATCAAGATAATGGCAGAGAAGACTCTGGTGGATCTATCTAGGCTTAGAAAAGACCCTGATGGACCTACCTAGGCTTGAAGAAGACCCTGGGGGACTTATCTAGGCTTGATGAACACCCTGGTGCATAGGTGGACACAGAGTGTAGTTGGCCCTGTGCAAGAAATTTTTCTGGGCCCCCCATGGGTTTTGCTAATCCTTGTCCGCATGGTACAACTAAAATATGCAGCAGATATGCTGCGTATTTTAGTGCGGGAAAATCTGCAGCATGTCAATTCTTGCTGCGTCTTTTCCCACACTAAATGGGTTGTATATATAATATTGAGGCTATGCAGGGCTGTATATATTATCTGGAGGCTACTGCTGGGCTGTTGCAGCCTTTAAGTAACATTTATAGCCCAGCACAGCCTCCAAATAACATATATAGCCCAGCTGTCACGGGTGGCACGGATGACAGGGTAGAGGCCACGCGCAGACGGTCCCAGCGTTTGGCCAATCAGCCATAATGTTTGAGGACGGTCCGTCTTTCAGGGGCATTTACCTTCTGTGTAGATAGAGAGAAGGTATGATAAGATCTCCCTATCATGGGGAGACGGCTGGGAAGGTCTTGTGCTCGGTCTGGTTTCTACACCAGTATTCTGGGTCACTAGGACCCAGCAGGTTCTTCCCACCTTTATAAGGAGTTTCATTGCCCTCCCTCGGTGCAGGTGATATTTCCTTGTGCACTCATTATCCTTGCTCCAGCAGAAGCTGAGGTTGTGGAGGTTGCTGTGCTCTGCTGCAAGATAAGTGTTTTCTTTCCCCATTGTCTGTTTTTCCTTGTGTTTGTCTTTAGTTGTTAGTGGAGGGGTCTAGTGAACCTCTCCATCTGATCCTTAGATAAGGTAGTGCTAGGATCAGAGAGGGACGAGGTTCGTGGTCGGCGACAGTTGAGGAAACTGTATAGGGACGTCAGGGCAGACAGGGTCAGCCCCAGTAAGACTAGGGGTCACCCTCTCCTTCTTGTGCCCATAGCTTTAGGGACTCCTTATTCCCCCCCCGTCGTTGTCCTACGCTGAGTGTCTCTCCCGCTCCCCGCGTGACACCAGCATAGTTTCCAGGTAATATATACATCCCAACACAGCCTCCAAATAACCTATATAGCCCAGCAGAACCTCCAAATAACATATACAGCCCAGCACAGCCTCCAAATAACACATACAGCCCAGCACAGCCTCTAAATTACATATACAGCCCAGCATAGGTTCCAGGTAATATATACAGCTCAACATAATGTCCCACCTCCCCTAACAGGGGGGCACAGCGCCTCTCTCCTCTGTGTGCTGTTCCTCTCCCCCCGTGCCTCCCGCTTCTACGCTGTTTTACCCCTCCCCTGATAGGAGGACCCTGTGCACTATGTCTCATCTGTCACCCTGACAGGGGGGCCCTGTGTCTTCTTTCTCTACGCCCCCTGAATTGTCCCCTCTCCCCCTCCCCCTCACAGGGGGCCCTGTGACCTAGGTCTCCTCTCCACCCCCTGTCAGGGGGGGCCAGTGACCTAGGACACACACACACCTGTACACACACACTGACACACGTGTCGCCCCAGGGTGTGGGGTACTCGGGTATCAGGCGGCAAAAGGGGTTAACTGTGTCACAGGGAATGGCGGGCGCGCCTGATCCCGTATCCCAGGGGACGGTTCTCTTGAAAAGGGGTATTTACAAGGATTATGTACAAGTTTGTCGTGACGCCACCTGCAGTACCTGGTGAGATATCACCAGCGCCGCTTCAGTCTTCCGGAGGTCGGTGGTAATGCGGCCAAGATGGTTTAGTCCTCCACAGGCAGGACTGGGACCTCCGGGGCAGGTAATCTGTGGGGGGAATGAGTTTGTGCAAAGAAGATGCAGCAGAGTCAAAAGTCACTTCACCGGGTACTTTACTGGAACTTTAGCAATATTATTACAGTCCTCAGTGCAGTTAGATGTTATATGACAAGTGACTACGGCCGGCTGCAAGCGGATCTCTGGTAGCTGGACGGAACCCCCAGCATGTGCCTTTCTTGTTCCTTTTCTTCCCTGCTTCCCAGTAGCTGTGAGAAGCCTGACCTCGTACAGACTAAGTCTGACCTCCTGCTGTTTCTCTTTTCTTCCCTTGCTCCCGTCGGGTAACCCTCTTATGATCACTGTGGCTCTGCCTGGCGATGTCTGGTCCCCTATTATGGTCGCTTGGGAAACAGGGCAGTATCTAGAGATACCCCCGCGCTTCAGATTTTCTGCAGGCCGTAAAGGTTCCTACAGGTGCGGGCTCCGGTACCTGGTTTCTCTCCTAGAGAGAACTCCCTCCGAGCTCCTTGCTACCTTCTCTGCTTTGTGTCTGGGATCTGTTCTGGTTGCTTCCTGGGTCCCTCAGCCAAGGAGACCCTCCTTCATGCCTCAGGCTCCCTGCCTGGAACTCTCCTAGCTCTCCAGCCCGGAAGCAGAGACCTGGAGCCCAAAAGGCCTCCAGCCAAAATCCTCCTTTCTCCACTTGCAGCTGGGGTTACTACACCTCTTTTACGGGTGCAGTACCCCTCTGTGGCACCGACATAGTGGGGCGCCACACACACACAGACACACACTGGCATACACTGACACACACAGATGCACATACACACACAGTAACTAGCAGATTAGCATATAGTACATGATATAAACTGTGCACCTACAATGAGAGGAACCTAGGACACAGCAGCAGGGATCACACACAGAGCTTCTCTGTTATTTCTCCCTCCTGACTCCTGAGTGCAGGAAGCAGTGCAGGGCCTGTGGTGAGTCAAATGACTGTGATGGTCCTTCTGCATTTGAGTAATCAATATTGATAGTACAGAGCTTGTGTAAATAGCACACTTTATGTAGTAGCAATGTCATTTGTGACTGGCACCAGCCCTGCAGATGGGGGGAGCGACTTAGTGCTAATCTGTGTCGGGCCCCCCTTGACTCAGGGGTCCTCTATGGATGGTACGCTACTCACTGCTGGTCCTTCAGTGGCCCTGAGCAGCCACCAGAGTACTGGCCCGGTGGGCAAATGCATTCCAAGCCAGCCCGCCACTGGATTACCTCAGGGGGCCATCTCCCACTCCCGACTTTGAGCAATGGCACCAGCTGCACCAGTAGTATGTCTGCCCCTGCCCTGGTGGACCTATCTAGGCTTGGAGAAGACCCTTGTGGACCTATCTAGGCTTGCGCAAGATTGATCTTCCTTCAGTGCGTTCATCCATCAGTGGCTTGAAATCCAGTTAAATGCAGATAAATATTAATAAAATATTTACAGGGGGCTGGCCATGACTATAGATAGACATCATGAACCTTCAGGTAGACGGCTCCTCTGGGGAGTAACAGGTTCATTGTGGGACAGTTTTGCAGAAAGTAACTATAGAGTCTGTGTGAGAAAGACTGGAGCTACTCACTTTTAATAAAACAAGAGTAAGAAGTCAGCTCACCAAATTTAATTAACATTGATGGCGTATCCTGATAAAAGTCTACTCAGTTGTGGAGCTGCACAGTCCAAAGCTGTCAACAGAATAGTGTGCACAGCGGAGCACTGCACATCCTCCACCTATTGACAGTACACAGTACACAACCGGGGCCACTATACAGTTGATGGAGCTGTGCTGTGCAGCTCCGCAACCGGGCAGGTCTGGCTCACTCTGTGTTTGGGAACAGTTGATGTCAGGTGTCTCCTCCTCACAGATCAAACATTGATGACCTATTCAGAGGATAAGGTCATTAATTTGAAAGTACCGTATGTCAGGGTGAGCAGCCCTCTGGTGCCCCCTTATCACGACAATCAGGGAATTGACCAAGGATAAGTAAAAGTGCGGCTACAAGAAGTCCCCGCAAAGTCCCACTGTACAGTACAAAATGATGTACTGAAGTGAATACAATTTGCCTAAGAACGCACCAACTGGTCTAAATAGATATGGGGTCTGATAAAAGAAACATTGTTCTTTTAGGGTCCAAGGGTGGCAGACAGGTAATCAGACAATCCCCAAAACTGAATTCAGCCACAGACCACTCTGCAGATATTGAAGCCTAGTGGTGAAGCATCATGATATGGGCATGTTTCTCTTACTATGGTGCCAGCCTATTTACCACATACCAGGGATCATGGACCAGTTTACAGATATCACAATACTGGAAGAGGTCATGTTGCCTTACGCTGAAGAAGAAATGCTCTTGAAATGGGACAACAAGACAACGACCCTAAACACACTAGTAAATGAGCAAAATCGTGGTTGCAGTCCAATAAAATTGAGGTTATGGAGCGGACAGCAAAATCCCTGGACCTTAATCTGATAACTTGTGGGGTGACAACAAAAATGTGCCTGAGGCAAAGCCAACAATTGCAAATAAGTTGTGGGATGTAATCAAGGCATCCTGGGCTGGAATAACAGGTGACAGGAGCCAAATGGTGGTTGACTCCATACAACATAGATATGAAAGATTTCAGGTTTAACTCATGTTTTTGAACACACTGCTATTATTTTGAACACTACTGTATATGGACTGACTTCCACACCAAGCAGCATTAGACAAGATTCACAAATCACTACTGACCAAGGATCCAACATGGCCACAAACAAGTAATATCATTTATGACAGGACAAATTAAATTGAGTTTTCTTGCAAGAAATATGACCTGTGAGGATAGATTCTGACTAGGGATGAGTGAGTATACTTGTTACAATTCACTACTTGCAGAATAGTACGGTACTCGGGATTCTCGTTACTTGGCGAGCTTAGTCGTTACGAGTAGCGAGTACAATGCAAGGAAATGCGAATACTATTCTGATGTATCCTACAAAGCGGTTTGGGGGTCTGAGGAAAAGGCTGACATGGATGCATGATTTTTTAAAAGCCAGGCGGTAAAAAGTCGTCCAGCTTTTTTAAACACCCATCTGATGCATCTCTGATGCTGATCGATGCAGACTCTGGTCCACCTTGTAGGAAATATCTCAGAAAAATCACTGTGTCTGATAGGGAAAGATAGCGCCCTCACCTGCAGGATCTGAGCCTGGAAACAGGGTGAAAGCGCCCTCACCTGCAGGATCTGAGCCTGGACACAGGGTGACAGCACTGCCTCAACTCGTGGGGTCTGAGCCTGGACACAGGGTGACAGCGCTGCCCCTGAGGAGAAGCCTCATTTGTCCGGGCAGCCTGTGGTCTCTCCCTGAGCGGACACTCTCTTATCTGCACATCTGTCACTGATGACTCACTTTGTTTCATGTATCAGCTGTTTAAAAGCCGGGCAGTAAAAAGCCAGCTGGCTTTTTTTAAACAATCAGCTGATACATCACCTGATTGTTTAAAAAAGCCTGCAAGCTTTTTACCACCTGGCTTTGAAACAATCATGCATCCATTTCAGCCTTTTCCTCAGGCCCCCAGACCACTTTGTAGGGTCCAGCAGAATAGTACTTGCATTTCCCATTTACTTGCATTGTACTCGCCACTCGTAACGAATGCGCGAGTATTAGAATCTACTCATTATGATTCCAGCGAGTCTGAATATTTCACTGCTCACTCATTCCTAATTCTGACACATTTTGCTTTCTGTACCTGAACCCCCCGATAGTATAATTTCTATAGTTGCCTACAACAATATGTGTTATGAATGTAACCGACCTGTGAGTACGGATATATCCCCAGGAGCTGCGCTATCGGTAACGTCGTCCATGAGTAATGACCCCAATAAAACCAACAACCTTCTTCTGAGTGCAGGAGTAATTAGGGACAACGTTACCGGGTCCAGATAAGATTTGTAGGATGCTCTTTATCGCCTTCCTGGGATCCGAACACGAGTCATATAAGTGATATCCCAGAGTCTTGTTAGGTAGAATATCAGGATTTTTATTAACTTCATCAACAGCAAAGAAGAAAGCCAAGACATTCTTGTAGTGATACATCAATGGCCTGAAAAACAAGAAGATTTACTGACAAGTCATCTGAGGTCTCATAATAGAGGATATTACGGGTAAGATTCAATCTTACTAGAATGACAGAAAAGTTGAGCTTCATCCATTATTTAATTATTTTCAGCTCATGGTTTTATTGTTAATTTTACAATTTGATTTATTTAAATACAAGTTGTTTTTTATACATTATTATGTCTTTGTCAGTTTCACCTGTCTATGAAAGGACCATTTATTTAATGGCAAGGACAGGATTGGATCCCATCTAAGTATGTACAACCATGGAGACATCCCGTGCCGCAAAAATGGGATCACCGGAAAGAAGATGAATCCTTTATTTTATAAATATTTGGTTCTCTCTCCAGACGTCCTACAGGAAATCATGAAGAGGAACCTGGAGGAAAACAAGATGTTGTGTGCTGGATACTAACAAGTGTATGAGTGCCAACCGGCACCAGAAGGAGACCTCAGATTAATCTTTGCTATGGAGTCACCGTCCCTCATTGTATGTAACTCATATCCTGCAGTTTCAAGAAAGCAATTACCAAAGGAAGCTCAGATCTTGTACTTAGTAAGTGTGGCTGATCTCTCACCTTCCTCATGATCCTGGATACCCCACAGGTGAGATTTTGCATAGCCCCAGACTGAGGTCAATTGACACTCATGTTGTATTTCTTCTATTTTCTTACTATTGACCAACAGTTCTCTCCTTCTCACCCAGCGTCTTATTATGGTTTTGTAGCCCATTCCAGCCTCGTGCAGGTCTAGGATCTTTTCCCTGACATCCTTATGGTGGGTTTACACGCCGCGATATCGGCGTCCAACTCCGACCCAACTCCGACAAAAAGTCACGTGGGTTGCGAGTTGGACCCGATATCGTGTGCGCGTTGTACGGCTTGAGCGTACATCGCGATGCTGGAACGATGCCAAAACGATATCGGAGTTGAATAGCAGAGCTATTCAACTCCCCGATATCGCAAGGCCGTTGTACCAGCATCGCAGCGTGTGACAGCCCAACTACGATGTGTACGCTCACGTCACCCATGTTAACTGGTCGTTCCTGGGTTGGTGGGCGTACACATCGTAGTGACGTTGCATCCCGATATCGCGGCATGTAAACTGGCGATGCAGGGAGAAACGTGCACTAAATGCGCGCTCCCGCGTCGTTGCCTCCGATATCGCCGCGATATCGGGACGTGTAGCCCCACCATTAGGCTTTTTTCACACTGCGGTCAGATTAGGTCAGATCAGGTCAGATCAGGTCAGGTTTTGTGTGCCAAAACCAGGAGTGACTCCAAAACCTAGAACAGGTGTCAATCTTTCAATTATACTTTTTCTCTGCAAGTTCCTCTCTTGGTTTTGAAACACAAAACCTGACCTGATCTGACCTGATCTGACCTGATCTGACCTGATCTGACCTAATCTGACCGCAGTGTGAAACCAGCCTTAGAAAGCTCTTTGATCTTGCCCATGTTGTAGAGGTTAGAGTCTGACTGATTCATTGAGTGTGGACAGGAGGCTTTTACACAGGTGACAATGTAAGACAGCTGTCTGTAATGCAGGTAACGAGTTGATTTAGGAGCGTCTAACTGGTCTGTAGGAGCCAGAACTCCTAATGGTGGGTTTACACGCTTCAATATCGTTGCGATATCGCAACTCAATGGCGCGGGAGTGCGCAATTAGTGCACGTTTCTCCCGCATCGCATTGGATGTTTACATGCTGCGATATCGGAATACAACGTCCGTGCGATGTCTACGCCCCCCAACCCAGGATCGCACACTTAACATGGGAGTCAATGGGTGACGTTTCAAATCGCATCGTAGTTGTGCGTTTACACAGCACGATCCGACTTCAATATTCCTTCAATATCGGGGCATTGAATAGCACGATATCGCATTGACATCGTTCCTGCATCGTATTGGACGTTCACACCATACAACGCAGGCACGATGTCGGGTCCAACGATTGAACCACGTGACTTTTGATTGAAATCGTACTACGATATCGCAACGTGTAAACCCGCCATAATGGTTGATAGGGGATCAAATACTTATTTTTCTCTGCAAAATTCAAATAACTTTATATAATTTAGACAATGTGATTTTCTGGATTTTATATTGGATATTCTATCTCTCACAATTGAAATTAACCTACCCTTAAAATTATACACTGCTCATGTCTTTATCAGTGGGCAAACTTACAAAATCAGTAAAGGGCCTGTCACACGCGTCAATATCGCCTGCACGATATCGGCTGCACGTGACGTTGCAGCGATATTGACGCGTGTGACATACTGCATCAACCAGCGATAAATCGCTGGTTGATGATCGCCAGGTTTTAGAACCTGCTCTAAAACCTGGCGATTGTCGCCCGGTGGACACGCAGCATCGCTGCGTGTGACACCGGGAGTAGCGTTATTCCAGCTCCCAGCGCCTCTCACAAGCGCTGGGAGCTGGTAACTAAGGTAAACTGCGGGTATCTAGGCAGCGCGCGCTGCCTAGACTACCAACGACGTGGTACCGTATAGGTTAGTTACCCGCGACCTATACCACATACGGGGCGTAACATCACTCGGTCCACTGTGTAATCATTACTGGACATTCACAGTCGGGGTATAACCTAGTGTTTGGTCCCGGTTCTCAAGTGTCACGTCTCGTAGCGATCATCTCACTGACGACATTGACGCGTGTGACAGGCCCTTAAGGGATCAAATAATTATTTCCTTCACTGTATTTTTTCTTCTTGGATAAAGCCCATTGCGCTGATTCTCCCTCCTATCATTACTAAATTGAATAGGGACACATCTAATTTAAACTGACCCCTCCTGGTAATCTATAAAGGGGCTCTCTGCCCTCCTGAGTGATTGCAAAATTAGGAGCCCTTTATGTTTGCCATTCAGTTCCTGCACTATGATAATGTGTGATATAACAGTCTCCTCCAAAGTACCTGATATCACATATTCTGGCACATACATAAGACATATCATGGGGGCTGAGCCGATACCCAGCGAACTCATATATCTGTTGATGGTGACGACTCCTCCGATCATGATGTCTCCGTCCTGCACATATTCATAATCCTCAAACATTGACTGAATCTGGAGCCGACATGCCGGAGATGGGGTCTGATTTGTGAATATACAAGGGGCCACACACAGGAACAACACACAGAGCAGAGATTTCACTGACAAAGACGGTGATGACGCTGGAGACGATGTTGTAAAGTATAAAGCGATGCATCCTGCAATGAGGAGGAAGAACCCCGGACTCGCAGCATTCAGTAATACAACGACAGGCAGCATCTTCTCCAGCATCGTAGTGTCTGTGCAGCCTGTGAAATCCTCCCTCGTTATATAGACCATCCTGTTACTATAATACAACATGTCCTAAATTTACACACAGGTCTGGTGGTAATTTTGCAATAAATTTATTTTTTACTTATTGAAACTTAGATCATTAAATACAGAATAGAAAATAAAATATTGGAATCATGTTATTAACACCAACAGAGACAGGAATATTTCCACATAGATTTATGGGTCATTTTCATGGACTGGTTTTATGACTTTCATCAGTTTTGCACAATTTGCCGATTAATAGAATCCAGGATCCTTTAAAATAAATACATCGAAATCGGAGGCCTTAGACCTGAACGTCCCACTACCAATCCTATCTAGATTAAAAACCATGTACACGTTCTCATGGCCCAAAACGCACATCACTTATCTAGGCATAAAAATTAGCAGATCTCATAAAGCTCTTTTCTCCCTCAACTATCCCCCTTTATTAGACAGAGTAACTGCCGCTATGAAAACTTGGCGTGACCCTTTCTTATCCTGGATGGGTCGTAAGAATATTCTCAAAAGCCTTATCCTACCTAAATTTACTTACCTTTTCTCTATGTTACCAATACATGTCCCTAATGCTTATTTACGCAAGGTCAATTCTCTTTTTTACACCTATATCTGGAAACGTAAGAGACACCGCTTAAATTTCCGCACTCTTTCTCTCCCAAAAATAAAAGGGGGCATGGGCGCACCGGATATCAGAATCTACTACCACTCAGCAGTTCTATCACGCTCTGTTGATATCATACGAAGCACACAAAACAAATTATGGATCGATATAGAAAACAAATTGTCCCCACAGCTCCTCCGCCCTCTCCTACTGACGCACTACAGTGACAAATCGTCTGAACGCCAACATAATCCTCTTACAAACACACTCCTACGAGTATGGAACAATATGCATACCTGTTTGATGCCCCCATCGACCCCTCTTCTCACCCTACTAGATATACTAATGGGATCAAACCTACTACACAATCCAAGCAAAAATCGCACCAAATTGCTTGCCAACCTGACAGCAGACCAATTATACGCAGACGGAGCACTTCTCCCGTTACCTAATCTACACAAAATACCAGGCCTCGAATCTATTAATTTTCTCCAATATAAAATTCTACAATCCCTCCTACACAACATCCGATTCGATACGGCGCTCGCCCGCAGCCCCACGGCATTCGAAACACTATGCGCGAGACAGATCAGACCTACTAAGATCCTTTCTACCATTTACCAAAGCATTTTAGATAGTGATATACCCATGAAAAGAGCCTATATACATAGCTGGGAAAAAGATTTAGGCTACAAGTTCACACCTCAACAGATTTCACATATCTACGCCCACTCACATGGTCCGACTAAATGCATCAAGGTACAAGAGAACTCCTACAAAATCCTCTCCCGCTGGTATACTGATCCACAGAGAGCACACAAATGGAAGACACAATTCCCTGCGAATTGCTGGCGTTGTGGAGATGCGAACGGGAACTACATCCACCTATGGTGGCACTGTCCATCCCTGATCCCCTACTGGAATCTGACGACACGCCTGATAAGAGATGTGACTAAACGAAATATCAAGTTATCCCCTGAAGTTGTCCTGTTGAATCTACCCCTAGACGCATCCCATGGTGGGTTCTCTGTGTTAATCTGTACAATACTGGCTGCGGCGAAACTTCTCCTACCAACAGTATGGAGATACCCTCAAATCCCGACTCTTCAATCGTTAATTGATAAAACTGACCAACTGTATCTAGTAGCAAAACTGGCTGCCTCGGTGAACCATACACAGGCATCTGTCCGTAACCACTGGCGAGCTTGGGAACTCTTCAAAAAGACGCTCATAGTACCTTAATCTCAACCCCTCGCCTCATTTACTCAACAGAAATCCTCTAGACTCCACCTCATGACTCGATCTTCCCACTTCTCTCTTTTCCTCTCACCTACTATGCTCACTCCTATTCTCTTACCTAACCTCTCCTCCTCTCTCTTCTATTATTTCTTCTTCCTCATTATTTCTCCTTCCTCATGTGCTTATCTTACTCTAGATAGTTTGACAATAACCGTTTTTAAACATATGTTTGGAAATATCTAACCATTTCAATTGATTGTCACAAACTGAATACTTCTGATTCTGTTATTTTCTGATTACCATCTCAATATCTTGTAAAATAATAAAAAGAATTTTTGAAATGAAATGAAATAGAATCCAGGATCCATCTCCATCCAGGAACTTTACATCCGGCTGCTGCTGAGCATTTCTCAGTGACTTGTAGGGAGTTATTATCAGTCGTCATCAGACTGTGAACCTTACAGAATCCACAGTACTGATGAGGATTAGTATCACAATTGTTCATTTACATCCAGGTGCCTTAAGACCCTGTCTCACATAACGACCGCTTCAGCGATCCCGACAGCGATAACGACCTGCCAGGATCGCTGGAGCGTCATTACCTCATCGCTGGGGAGCTGTCAAAGAGGCAGATCTCCCCAACGATCAGGGACCTGGGAGCCATCTACCACATCGCTGAATGCGATGTCAGCATTCTCCCTGCTTAGTGCTGCCTTTAAGCAGGAAGAACGCTGGTAACTATGATAAACAGCGGGTATCCAGGCAGCACTGGCTAGGCTTCCCTCTGGTACGGGCCTAGTGCGGCTCCGTTAACCATGATGTCTTCACAGTACTACTCCATACTGCACTGCCTAACTCCTCCCCCGGACCTGAATTTATAGGGGACCTTGCCTGAAGGTGGCAATTGGAGCTCCTCCTTCAGGTCTGGGGTGGAAGGAGTATGTGTAGAGTACCTGATGTGGAAATCTCTCTGTGCACCAGGTGGTTCTGTGGCTACCTATACAGCAGGGTGCCACACATAGTCTCTATATTGTGCCCCCTCATCACACTCCCTCTCCTTGGCATACTGTTCCCTCCTGTCTGTGCCCTTACACTCTCGCAACATGCTTTTCCCTCACTATACTGCCCACTACATCTGTTACCCAATTTCCATTCTGTTCCCCTTCACACTTTTCTCCCCCCATACTGTCTCCTCACACTATTCTACTCAAAAGACGCCTCACACATTACCCACCTTGTACTGTCTCCGCTCACTTTCCACATGCTAACCATACTGTCTCCTCACATATTTACCCCTCACTCTCCATATGCATGACAAACAACTCCAGAATCTCCTGGCCAGTGCTAAGCTCCAGCCCATTTTCCCAGTGGTAAGCCGCTCTCAGGATGGCTGCATGTGATCAGTCCAGGTATCCTTTGGACCCCTCTGCAGGCTCCAGAACTTTTTGTGGGAAGACTCCTGGGTGAGGCTGAACATCTGGATCACAGCCCGCTTGATGCTCACATAGTCCTGCTCCCTCCTGACTGGTAAGTCCCCTAGGATTTCTAGGGACTTACCCCTCAGACGAGGGTCAGATACTTTGCCTGCTGATCTGAGGCCAGATGGAGCTGCCGGCAGGTCCGCTCAAAGGCCAGCAGAAAGGAGTCTAAATTCCCATCTTTCTCCAATAATGGGACGTGCTCAGCCCAGACTTTGAGGGGCTTGGACTTTCGGTTGGCTGGGGTGGGCTATAAGGCAGATTAGCTCTAGTTGGATTGCATGCTCTTCATGCTCTCGCACTGTCTGACACTTCCACTATGCATGCCGCTCGGCAGCTGACAGGAGGGTCTCATAGGTGCCCTGATCTCCAGTTTCAAGACAGGCCATGGCAGGTTTAAAGAGGGCATCTGAGTCTGTTAGGCTGGGAAACAAACAGGTGGTTAACTGGCCCTTTCGGGGCTGGGGATAGAGAGTGCTTGGCCCCCTGTGGAGTTGACTTTTGGTGAATGGCTCCTGGAGGACCTTTGGGTGAAATCCTCCTCTTCTAGTTCAACATTGTCCTCCACTACCTGTTCCTTACCAGCTGCGACAAGGGCCCTCTGCAATGTTTGGTTCCTGGTGGCCTGGGTCAGTTTGGCAGCCCCTGGTCACTGACACACAGCTGCAACCTGATGTACACACACCTTCACATGTGCACTCTGACCATTTAGTGTTGAGTTGATCTTAAGACTCCAGCAATGAAAGCTACTGCTAGCTGTCCTTAGTGTTTGCGAGTAGGGGTCTCACACACCCCTCTTATACTCAGTATAGTCAGAGAACTGCCCTGTAAATGCTGGTTTATTAAGATGACCTCAGTGAGAGTGGTATATGCCTCCCAGGAGACCAATTAGCCCTCAATGCAAAATGAGGGGGCATCTTATTGTGAGAGGGGATAAGAGGACAGCTTGAACAAAATGAAAGTTATAGAAATATTGGGATTTTGGCTTGATTAATGAGATAGAATCTATTCATTATTCCTTACAGCCCTGCTGTCTATTGCAAATATATAGAGGGAAAGCAGAGCACTTCTAAAGTATCAGCTCCCCTCTCTCAACAGATCATTGAATGATTCTTCCTCACCTTAGGAATTTAGCAACCCAGTATGCCCCCCCAAACTTTAAATTAACTCTGCCCAAAGACAGAACTTTACATTTCTTAATAAATACTAGAGAAGCCATGTGTGTCATGCCTTCAAATAACATTTTGCCGTTTGACATGACCAAAGACTTTATTAAATGTGTTGGGGTGAATTGTGATCCAAAAACATACCCCTTACTAAAACAATGGCAATGACACTTCACTCATCCCAAAGACTGGTTACCAGATTTTCAATCAATGACACATCACTAACAAATCTGTTGGGAGACGTCCTCCATGCCATACAAGCTAATGTTCAATGCAGCGGAGATGACGCAGTATCATTAACTTCCATACTTGCACAACAGCAACTCTGTGCATTTGGAGATTTTTGTACCTTTACCAGTCTACACTGAGGAAAAATATCACCTTTCAGATGCCAATCTAGCTCAGGTCTCTGAAACACTGGGAAGATTGATGTTGGTTGACTACCAGTCCCACCATTGGAGGTAAAGTTAAAACCAGGTGTCCCACTACCACATGTTAAGCAGTACCTCCTCAGACCCACACAGGAGGCTACTATCAATGTATAAGTTTGAAAAGTTGCTTAATGGACCTATCCGACCACAAAACTTGTTATTTTTAAATAATCTGTGCTGAATTGTATTAAAAAAGCATCCCACAGCGTTTTTTTTTTTTGTTTCCTACCATCATTTTCTCAATTTCTGTGTTCAGTGCCTCCATGTTGGATGTTTACATGCAGCATTTCATGATTAGGTAGCTTCCTGTTTTTTTTTTTTTTTTCCTTCTTACAGCCTGTGCTGATCACCACCCCCTGTACACCTCTCTGCCCCCTCCACACTCCTCTCTGCATGCCCCCTGCACCTTTAATGGCCAGGACCCTGCCATTCTGAAGTGAATGTGTGGCACCCCTGTGACTAGGTGCCACAGGGTAGTATTACACCTTAATATAAAATTGTGTTTTTCTTTTCCCTGTAAGGTCATCAGCTAGGGTTCACTCTATGGAGTCTGCTTTTACTTCCACCTAGGACCACACCACTTAGAATAGGGGAACGATAATTTAGTAGGTCCCAATAGGGTGGGGGCGGAGCCTAGGATAGAGGAAGGGAGTGACAGTTGAGTTTACCTCAGACTGTGCTGGGAAGGCAGACAGAGTGGTCAGGCTAACAGCCCAGCTGTGAGAGAGGGAGCCCCATCTTCAAGTGGGGGGCCCAGAACAGAATGCAACGGGCCAGGACTGGTAGGAGCCGGCTGGTTACTTTGGGGAGCATCGGCATTGCGGATAGCCGAAGTAGCCAGGCATTTATCCCTGGCTATAGACCGACGAGCTGCGGGCCCAACATAACCAGGTTGCCGTACGCACCACAAGATACCTCGCCCCTCAGGACCACAATAGATCCAGAACCGGTGGGGTAATGGCCCGAATTACCGACGTCGGGGAGAGGATGGACTCATCTTAAATCTGGGAAAGGATAACTGTGCCTCACTGAAGGAGATCAGGAGACTGGCTGGAGAGCTCTGCGAGGGTGGAGAGTAAGGAAGATAAGTAACCCAGAAAGCCATAGAAGGAAGGACACTAGAGACTCCATAACAGGGAACCTGGAGCTGGCAACTGACCCCGGTAAACCAGATTGTATAGTACACCATCATCATCTGCCGTACCTATTAAAGTGGAGTAAAATTGCTTTGGATACTGTCTTCCTTACTGTGGTGCCCGGAGGGCTCCAGCAACAGCAGCAGCTCAGCAGAGGAGTAAGAACTGCAGCACCATCTCCATTGCTGCCCTCCCTCACCATCTTCCCTCATCACTGCCCTGAGGTAAGCTCCACCTGTGGGGAGCTGTACCACACTTTGCTGCCCCAACCATCACCTCAGCGGCAGCGCCGGTACTATATTACCGGGAAACTACAGGTGGCGTCATGATCCCCTGTAAATAATCCCTTCATCCCCCATCATCAACATTTACTCAGTTTGATCACCAGGGAATACCGTCCATCCGTGACTCCCTATTCAGTAGACCCGGTGACCGAGTTCCCCTTCTGCCCCTGGCTGTATCAAATTCATCCTGTGACCCCTTGTAATATTGATCAGAACTGAATAAATCCCCTGCATTGTGCCCATTACATTACTCGAGTATATACGTAACTCTGAAATAAAACTGTCAGTTTATCTGATGCACTGACACTTTACTAGTTGTGCCAGCAAAAGAGCCTAATGATAATGATATCACAGATCATGAGCACTAAGGAGCCAATGACTGAATGTAAGCTTGCATTTAGGAGGAGCCCCACAAGTCCTCACAATTGCACAGCTAGCACTGCAATTCCTGCTTTTCTCCCAGTACCCAGTCACCAGCAGTCAGGGGGTTAAAAAAAAATTGGCTCAGCTCCCTGTAGACAGCGACACTTCTCAGCAACAGCAGTGAAGGATCATTCACAAACAACTCATCATTATTACACAAACAGGGTCCAGCAAGCAACTCCTACAGCAAAGCACACTGAAAGTGCAAGGAAAGAAACATTGGGTGAGAGCAGGCACTGCATACAGAGGCACTTGTCTGGGAGCTGTTTGGTGTACCTGCAGTGTCCATGCAATCCTGCCTCAAACAGCTCCTCTCAGCACACATGGGCTGGGTTAGCAGAGGGGAGTCGGCTGTCACTCGCAGTGACTGGGCTGTGATACTGTGTACAGGGCGGGGGATAAGCTAATGCTGTGTGGTCGGGACGTGACATCACAGAAGCAGCAAAATCACTGCAGGAGAGGTCATGTGACCACTCTGAGACAAATGCTGACACGAGAGTAGGGCTTACAGCAGATCAGGTAGGTAATTACCATCTATCTACTTGTATCTGTGTAGCCCAATACTGTAAAGATTGATTTAATCCGGATAAGTCCTTTAAGTCAGGAATAATCCTTCCTATTACATTTGTAATTGGCCTCGGTGACTTATAGAACTTTTGCAACCTTTTTCTTTATAAGAAAAGTCCTGCATCATTCATGATCTGTACGGCTGTAAACAAAGTTACTGAGCTCATAACACCTACAAGCCAAATCCTCATACTTTATTGGTCTGGCAATTGGAGTCACTCCTGGTTTTGGCACACAAAACCTGATCTCATCTGACCTGACCTGACCGCAGTGTGAAGCTAGCCTTTCTTGGCACAAAAAAAACATGGAGTGAAGTCACCCCATCCAATATAAGACTGGTTTCACAACTCACGTGGGAATCCTTTCCGCTGCTGGCGGCAGAAATAAAAGAAAATGCAAGAAAATCGAGTACATCCACTTATATTAAAATTTAGTCTTTTATAAGAAATCCATGAAAATCCATTCTGTTGGTGCATAAGAATCATCTCTGATGCATTTCTGACATTGAGCATTGTGGAAAGTGACCTATTTTTAAATTTTTTAACAGAGGAGGAGATAGTAAAGTTGTATACACCACATTATTGCATTACTCTGATGCAAGAAAAAATGGCAGGATTTGATCATGTCTCAGATGAGCCAAAGATACCAAGTTGATGGTAAATAGGAAACCTATGAAAATCACAGAGAGTGCATGAGCCCTGATGGAGGCTCTCCTGTTATAAACTAAGCTCTGCATAAAAAAAGGGAATGAACTAACCATATCCAACATGAGACTGGTTTCACAACTCATGTGGGATCCATTTCAGCTGCTACCTGGCAGCAATTGAAGAAAATAGAAGCAAATCGGGTACATCAACTTTATATGAAAATTTAGTCTTTTATTGGAAATGTATTAAAGTTCATTCTGTTGGTGCATAAAAATAATCTCTGATGCATTTCTGGCATTGAGCATTGTGCAAAGTGACCTACTTTTAATTTTTTTTTAATGGCGGAGATAGTGGACATGTATACACCACATGATTGAATTGCTTAGATGCAATAGAAAATGGCAGGGTTTGATCAAGTCTCAGACGAGTCCATTGCTAATGCAAATTTATAGTTTTTGTAGATCAATCCACATACCAAGTTAATGGTCAGTTGTACACTATATGTACTGTGATTACACAACTTGAGGTAGTAAAAGCCAAACCACTTCCCACTTACCTTTAATCACAGGACAGAGCTGAAGGCACTCACTGAGGTGTGTAGTGTGGCAAAGAGTAAGACTGCTAATATAAAAAAATATAGAAATCTATGAAAATCCATTCTGTTGGTGCATACAAATCGTATCTGATGCATTTCTGGTATTAAGTGTTGTGGAAAGTGACCTAAATTTACATTTTTTAACACGAGCAGGAGATAGCAGACATATATGCACCTCATAATTGCATTGCTCTGATGCAACTAGAAATGGCAGGGTTTGATCATGTCTCAGATGAGTCCATTACTAATGCATATTTTCAATGTTTTGTAGATTGATCCATATATCAAGATGATGGTTAATTCTACAGTGAATGTGCTGTGGTTACACAACATAAGGTAATAAAAGCCAAACCCCTCCCTCCTCACCTGTCATCACAGGATGAAGAGCTGAAGGCACTCACTGAGGCATACAGAGTGTTAAAAGGATAAGGGTATTAAAATATGTACAGATTTTTGGGAAATTGCCATTATTGCACCTAAAATGTGTTAATGGATGCGTTTCCCATAGGGCCCCATGTTATAAAAACGCTATGCGTTTTTTTCCTGCACCGAAAAAACGTTTGCATGCTGAATTTTTTGGAGGCAGGAAACAACAGCATAGCGTTTTTGAAAAACGCAGTGACACTTAAGTGCACCATCCGTTAACGGAATCCGTTTTAGGACTTAGAAAAAAAAAAAGAAAAAAAATAAGCGGCACTTAGTTACCCGCTTTTAACCTTGGATACCAGCTCCCAGCGTTGCTGGTCGGCGCTGGGAGCTCGCTGATTGTTGGACTCACGCTGTCACACAGAGCGATGCTGCGCCTTCAGCTGGCGACCAATGATAGCTTTATGAACCTGTTCATAAATCTGCGACCAACGATCAACAACTCATCGTTGATCATTGATAGGTGTCACACGCAAAAATGTCGTTTAGATATTGCTGCAACATCACCAAACAAGTTGATCACATATCAGGTGAACATCCCTCACCTGCACCTCAAATATCAGAGATCTGGAACTTTGTGATGCTGCAAATGGCAATTTTCTGTGCGGGAATTTTCTATGTGGGCATTTTTCCTGTGGGCATTTTTTAGGGAACCTTAATAAATAATATAATAATAATTCAATGGGAATCCTGAAGTGTTGTGCACAAGTTGCTTTTTGTTTCCTTGCAGATATGGTGCAGAAATAAATCTGCAGCAAAAATTATTGCAGATTTTTCCAACACAAATGCACGAAAAAAAGCATCAAAAACACATTGTGTTTCTCTACCAGGAGATGCCTATTTGGTGCAGAAATTTAAGCAATCAAAGAGTAAGAAGATGTTCACACAGGGGTTGAATCCCAGATCAGGTGAGGGAGAGAGTGAAAGCTGGGTCAGAGCACCAAATTGGGCCTGGAATTAAGCATGCTACCCCAGGACAGGCACGAGCAGCGGACTCGGGTTAGATCCAGGAAGGCATACCATGGGAAACTTACAGAGACTCTGCAGCCCACTGTGACTACCTGGCCAGATAAAGACTGTTTTACCTCTGTGAACTGTGTCGACATCTGCATTGTTCCAGTAAAGTACCCGGGTAGAGTGACTGAGTCTCCATGTATCTGTTTCTCGGCGATACCGTGATCCGCTCATTTTCATCATCAGCACCCCCATCACCACCGGAGCAATCCTGCCCCGGTGGGATAGCTCTACCTGCAGGGAGCTGTACCATCTCAGCTGCTATATCAACGCTGTCCGGAGCTCTGAAGCTGCGCTGGTGCTACTTCACCAGAATCTGCGGGTGGCGTCACGATAAACTTTTAAAAACATTTATTCCAACTTCAACTACCCCTTTTTAGTTGACCACCAGGGCCACGGGTCTGGGCAGGCCACCAGTGACATCCCTACAGCAACAGAGGGCCCAGATACCCGAGTCCCCATACCCTGGACTAGTCATAATAAACCCCACAGGTATAGACAGACAGGGATAAAGTAAACAGCACCACACAACAAACAATCAGGAAGACATAAAATGTGTGTAGGGAGAACTAAAATACAAATAGGGAATGAAAAAACAACCAGGTATACTTCACCAGACACCAAGTAACAATTAGGGTTTCACCAGCAACACCAACACAGGATCGGTAACCAAGAGGCACGCAAATGCTATAGTCGGCATCCAGGAATGTTCTGAGCCATATTTGAAGGAAGAGGGTGTTCCTGCAGCCTCAACCTTCAATTGACACTAATCAAGAAGTTAACTCCTGCAAAGCTGAACATAAGTGAACAAACCACTACCGATGCCCTAGCTCAGACTGAGCAGCAAAGAGGTCTAAAGCTGCACATGAGACTCGCTAGTGTGAACAGAGTGTGAAGCATGACATGACAGAGTCGGTGGTTTGGCTTATCGACTCAACAGCACTGCTGCTATTCACTGCCAAGAGACCAGGATTTGCTGCAGCTCTGCATCATAAAGAAACACCTGGTGGGTTAACCTGGTGTAACAGAGCCAGCCAGACAGGGTGCCGGGGCCGGTAAACAGACCAATGACCTCCGGTGTTCTCGGCTCAGGGGTTGGACTCCCTGACCATCTTTGGAACCGGCACTCCGGTAAAGTAGACTAGGGTTCTCTCCCTGAGTATGGGCGCTCGGGAGGTCCCCTTCATCTGTCTGGGCTGCCTGTTTTCTCTCTCCAAGCCCCCTCCCTGGAAGTCTCCTTTTCTCACTCGGAGGCTCCCTGTTTTCCGTCTTTCCTCAGTGCTGACTAGAACTCGCTGAGTGTCCTCCCTTCTCCCCTAATCCTCCCCCAAGGGTATGGGCCCTTACCATTTGTTTAAGCTCTGAGCCAATGGAGATGTATATTGCTTGGGAGGATGAATTATATCTTATCTATTAATCTTAGTTTTTATACTCATATAGCATTAAATGAAACAATAAGTTTTTCCTATATTCAGGTACGTATCCAATATTCTCTCTCCCTCTTTTCCCTTCCTCCCTCTCTATCTATCTATCTCTCTCTCCTTCTCTCTTTCTCTTCTTTTTCTCTTCTCTCTTCGGCTCTCCCCCTCCTCCATCTATTTCTTTCTCTCTTTCTTTCCCACTATGAATCTGTGAACAAGGAGCTGTTTTGTAAACAAAGTGTCTCTTCAGATGTGTATGCTGGAAAGAAGATATGGCTGCACAGAATTGCCTCGAGAATGGACAAGCTGATTGGTCCTCGTTGTGCCTGCTCCAGACTGTGCTATGGGAAACCCAAGATAACCTGTATCCCAGCAGCCAAGGGATGATACCATGACGTGATGAAGAACGGACTCTCAGAATACAAAGAACTATTATTATTAACAAACATAGACATTAGCTTAATCCCACCTAACTCCCACCCTGCCATGGACATTTACATGCTTATCTTTTAGACTATAAAATGCCCTGTACCCGGATATTGGGTTCAGTAGTTGTTGCCGTGTACGTTGTCATTATTAAACCTGGACACGTTATAAGCTTGAACCGGACTCTCTCAGTCTGATTTACTCTTATCTGGTACCACGTGTTCATAGTCTAATCTGGGATGACTGGCGAGGGAGTGGAACAGTAAAATTTTCCCCGACATTGCTACTGGTGGTGTTTGAATGATAAAGCATTGTTCTTCAGACAGACATCCTGGAGCCAACCAAAGAGTGTTAAACTTATTTGACACAAGACTTTCTTCCCTGATACAAGGATGCCATCCGCAGGCAGGGTATTATTACTGCATATTACAGGAGGTGATTGGACATGTTTGCCACAGAAGATACCGGAGAAGGGCGGAGTTGTGGGTTGTATGTGGGTGTGGATGAGAAATCTTTACTATAAATGGAGGTGGAATCAAGACACTCTCTCTCTTTTTACCTTGGCCCATGGAATAGGACCATCAACATCTGGCCTTAAGTATCACCCCCATATCTCCTCTATATCTTTCCTGCAACTCTTCCTTCTCTCTCTATCTCTCTCTCTCTCTCTCTCTCTCTGTTATAATTAACCCTTGAAATGCTATCTATCTTTTATAGGCATAGTTAGATCACTAATATAGTGTGCCTGTGTGTATATTTAGGTAACGTGGGTATTAGTAACTGGGAGTGTTTTACATATTGTATCAGTAATGGTATTGTGTATTAATTATCGTGCTATCTAGAATATAGATTCAAGATTCAAGATTCAAAGAAGCTTTATTGGCAGGACCAAATACATCTCAGTTTTGCCAAAGCAATTGTATAAAGGGAATAGAGATAGGGACTGTGGGGATGTTGGGTAGGAGCTGTAGGGAAGGTGGATGGGATGGATCCAGGATGGGGGGGCTATAGTCCATGGCATAGGGAAGGTGGATGGGGCAAGTCCAGGGTGGGGCTATAGTCCATGGCTTAGGAAAGGTGGATGGGGCAGATCCAATGTGGAGGCTATAGAGTCCATGGCATCATAGCTCTTTTTCTCGCAGTCTATCGCATTCGCTCACATACCGCACTGCTATCTCCACTGCTCTCTCTTCGTCTCCCAGCAGGATAGATGTTTTTTCTTCCTCCTTCATGGTGATGAAATCCGGGAAGAGATACCGGTATATACATGAACAGTCTCATCTTCAGCGGGAGAGGGGGGGCTTGGTTGTAGGAACCTAATTTTTAAAGATGAGATATGATGAACCCAAGTAGTGGTCAACAATCTATCACTAGAAAAAACGCAACAATAAGGAAATGTAAAAGAAAAGGGTAGACAAGGGCGCAATGGGTCTAAAACGTTTATAGGATATGTATATGCAGTGTAGGAACTGCTCACCTTAGTCAGTTGTGATACTCACAACTGGTATATGCACGTCACTGCTGCAGCAGGATCCTCCACCACATGGAGACACTTCAGACATTTATTCAACAAATGGCAATTAGTATCCTATGAGCCCATCTCACCTGGCTATACATGCTTGACATGAAGTTGTCAATTCAATTTTAATTCACTTAAAAGAGCTAAAGGCATTCCCAGACTGCTGATGCCACCCATAGGTTTCAGAGAGATGGAAGGAGGGGGGGGGGGTATTCAGGGAGCTGAGGGGAAGCAGATAGGAAAATCCTGAGGGTGTGGGTAGAGCGATCCTATATACCTCCTGATGTATATGCATAATTGGTCACAAAAGGAGGGAATGTGAGAAAACAGACTCCATTCTTTTTCTGTGTTATTCACCTTATCTTGCAGCTCCTGTGTCATGGTGATAAAATAACCCTGACGGGCGGGGAAGTTTCACATTTCCTATACTCACCCCTAAAGTTCCTATTGGCCCATATTTTGGAAGGAAATTTTGTCAGCGACCCTTTTTAAGGACCTGTATGGGCATTATTAAAACAGAAATCCTATGTACAGTCATGGCCAAACGTTTTGAAAATGACACCAAAATTATATTTTCACATGATCTGCTGCCCTCAGGTTTTTATTTGTGTTTGTCTGATGTTTATATCGCATACAAAAATATAATTGCAATCATATTATGAGCACTAAAAGGTTATATTGACAGTTAGAATGAGTTAATGCAGCAAGTGAATATTGGCAGTGTTGACCCTTCTTCTTCAGGACCTCTGCAATTCTCCCTGGCTGCTCTCAATCAACTTCTGGACCAAATCCTGACTGATCGCCGTCCATTCTTGCATAATCAATGCTTGCATTTTGCCATAATTTGTTGGTTTTTGTTTGTCCACCCGTCTCTTGATGATTGATCACAAGTTCTCAATGGGATTAAGGTCTGGGGAGTTTCCAGGCCATGGACCCAAAATCTCTATGTTTTGTTCCCTGAGCCATTTAGTTATCACATTTGCTTTATAGCAAGGTGCTCCATCATGCTGGGCTGGAAAAGGCATTGTTGGGCGCCAAACTGCTCTTGGACGGTTGGGAGAAGTTGCTCTTGGAGAACATTCTGGTACCATTCTTTATTCATGGCTGTGTTTTTAGGCAAGACTGTGAGTGAGCCGATTCCCTTGGCTGAGAAGCAACCCCACACATGAATGGTTTCAGGATGCTTTACAGTTGGCATGAGACAAGACTGGTGGTAGCGCTCACCTCTTCTTCTCCGAATAAGCTGTTTTCCAGATGTCCCAAACAATCGAAAAGGGGATTCATCAGAGAAAATGACTTTCCCCCAGTCCTCAGCAGTCCACTCCCTGTACCTTTTGCAGAATATCAGTCGGTCCCTGATGTTTTTTCTGGAGAGAAGTGGCTTCTTTGCTGCCCTCCTTGAAACCAGGCCTTGCTCAAAGAGTCTCCGCCTCACAGTGCATGCAGAAGCACTCACACCAGCCTGCTGCCATTCCTGAGCAAGCTCGGCACTGCTGCTAGTCCGATCCCACACCTGAAACAGTTTTAAGATACGGTCCTGGCACTTGCTGGTCTTTCTTGGGCGCCCTGGAGCCTTTTTGACAACAATGGAAGCTCTCTCCTTGAAGTTCTTGATGATGTGAAAGATTGTTGACTGAGGTGCAATCTTTCTAGCTGCGATACTCTTCCCTGTTAGGCCATTTTTGTGCAGTGCAATGATGGCTGCACGTGTTTCTTTAGAGATAACCATGGTTAACTGAAGAGAAACAATGATACCAAGCACCAGCCTCCTTTTAAAGTGTCCAGTGGTGTCATTCTTACTTAATCATGACTGATTGTTCGCCAGCCCTGTCCTCATCAACACCCACATCTGTGTTAATGGAACAATCACTAAAACGATGTTAGCTGCTCAGGACTGCTATGATGTTGAAATGTGTTTTGGGGGTTAAAGTTCATTTTCTAGGCAAATATTGACATAGCAAGTAATTGCTGTTAAGCTGATCACTCTTTATGACATTCTGGAGTGTATGCAAATTGCCATTAGAAAAACTGAAGCAGTAGGCTTTGTTAAAATTAATATTTGTATCATTCTCAAAACTTTTGTCCATGACTGTAGTAACGCATAGAAGGCTGTGCTGTATTGATTTCCTGAGATCTAGAAACTTACTTTAACATTTCTAGTTCAAAAGACCTAGAAGCAAGGGAATGTTACCCACATTGTATACACAATATAAACAATATACACAGTCTGTACTACAGTCATGGCCAAAAGTATTGACACCCCTGCAATTCTGTCAGATAATACTCAGTTTCTTCCTGAAAATGATTGCAATCACAAATTCTTTGGTATTATTATCTTCATTTAATTTGTCTCCAATGAAAAAAACACAAAAAGAATTGTCCTATAGCCAAAATTGGATATAAATCCATACCAAACATAAAAAAGGGGGTGGACAAAAGTATTGGCACTGTTAGAAAAATCATGTGATGCTTCTCTAATTTGTGTAATTAACAGCACCTGTAACTTACCTGTGGCACCTAACAGGTGTTGGCAATAACTACATCACACTTGCAGCCAGTTGACATGGATTAAAGTTGACTCACTGTGTCCTTGTGTGTACCACATTGGGGATGGAGAAAAGAAAGAAGACCAAAGAACTGTCTGAGGACTTGAGAAACCAAATTGTGAGGAAGCATGAGCAATCTCAAGGCTACAAGTCCATCTCCAAAGACCTGAATGTTCCTGTATCTACCATGCGCAGTGTCATCAAGAAGTTTAAAGCCCATGGCACTGTGGCTAACCTCCCTAGATGTGGACGGAAAAGAAAAATTGACAAGAGATTTCAACGCAAGATTGTGTGGATGGTGGATAAAGAACCTCGACTAACATCCAAACAAGTTCAAGCTGCCCTGCAGTCTGACGGTACAACAGTGTCAACCCGTACTATCCGTTGGTGTCTGAATGAAAAGGGACTGTATGGTAGGAGACCCAGGAAGACCCCACTTCTTACCCCGAGACATAAAAAAGCCAGGCTGGAGTTTGCCAAAACTTACCTGAGAAAGCCTAAAACGTTTTGGAAGAATGTTCTCTGGTCAGATGAGACAAAAGTAGAGCTTTTTGGGCAAAGGCATCAACATAGAGTTTACAGGAGAAAAAAAGAGGCATTCAAAGAAAAGAACACGGTCCCTACAGTCAAACATGGTGGAGGTTCCCTGATGTTTTGGGGTTGCTTTGCTGCCTCTGGCACTGGACTGCTTGACCGTGTGCATGGCTTTATCAAGTCTGAAGACTACCAACAAATTTTGCAGCATAATGTAGGGCCCAGTGTGAGAAAGCTGGGTCTCCCTCAGAGGTCATGGGTCTTCCAGCAGGACAATGACCCAAAACACACTTCAAAAAGCTCTAGAAAATGGTTTGAGAGAAAGCACTGGAGACTTCTAAGGTGGCCAGCAATGAGTCCAGACCTGAATCCCATAGAACACCTGTGGAGAGATCTAAAAATGGCAGTTTGGAGAAGGCACCCTTCAAATATCAGGAACCTGGAGCAGTTTGCCAAAGAAGAATGGTCTAAAATTCCAGCAGAGCATTGTAAGAAACTCATTGATGGTTACCGGAAGCGGTTGATTGCAGTTATTTTGGCTAAATGCCACTTTACACACACCAACTTGTGTCCATGATTTCACATCATGTGTCCATGATTTCACTGCAACCAGTAAGTTGTTCAGAAGTTGGACAGATATGTTGGTGTGTGTAAAGTGGCCCTTAGGCTGAGGGTGCCAATACTTTTGTCTGGACCATTTTTGGAGTTTTGTGTGAAATGATCAATGTTTTGCTTTTTGCTTCATTCTCTTTTGTGTTTTTTCATTGAAGACAAATTAAATGAAGATAATAATACCAAAGAATTTGTGATTGCAATCATTTTCAGGAAGAAACTGAGTATTATCTGACAGAATTGCAGGGGTGTCAATACTTTTGGCCATGACTGTATATATACTCTGTCAATATGATATGCTTACTTTCTGTAATAAATGCACACAATCTGTCCTATATACACACTCAATCCAAACAATCAATGCCGTGGTATGTTTTTGTAACTGCACCTTCCATTGCTGTTGTCACTTCTTTCTGTAACCAGAAATTTTGTATAATATTATAATTAACTTTTCACAGTCTTTTCAACACCAATAATTCTACCCTTGCCAGTAGGACATAACAAAAACTGCTAGATAGATAGGTGCACCCATCCAAAGCAAAATGTGCCTGCAGGCGGTTGTCAAATTGGGCTAATAAAGCAGGTGTGATAACACATACATGCAGAGTCTACTTTTTTTCAGCTTTAAGGGCCCCTTTACACTCGGCTACATTTCTAGGGTGGCTACAGGTAACTTACTGGTTGCAGTGAAATTATGGAGAGATTATTCCATTTGTACACAGCAACAAGACAGAACCTTGTCTCCATGATTTCACTGCAGCCAGTAAGTTACCTGTAGCCACCCAAGAAATGTAGCCGCGTGTGAAGGGGCCCTAAGGGTTAGTCTATGTAGTGTACCTCTCCTTTAAAGTAATTGCTAATACAGAAAAATAAAATAAATAAGGAACATGAAGATTTTATTCATTTGTTTATTGTGCAAATTTATTTATTATGTGATATCATCATGAACATGAAGGCTGGTAAATGTTAATATTTATCTATTAAGTTTACAAAAATCATTCCACTCATTGTATAAACTGTCACGCAATCCTTCTCATTATATAGGACTTTGTGTTTCGCTCAGGTCTGCAGAGAATAATGTAACATTTAGGGAAAAATATGCAGCCCAACAGTCCAGCGTTAGAGGTCAGGATGGCAAATATCTCCACGGCCACCGTGTATTTGCCTTTCGTGCTGAGATAAGCCGGGATCATGGCTATCCACACGCTGCAGAACACCAGCATGCTGAAGGTGATGTACTTGGCCTCATTAAAGCTGTCCGGTAATGTCCGGGCTAAGAAAGCTGTAATAAAACTAACAACGGCCAGAATCCCCATATAACCCAAGACAGAGTAGAACCAAAGATCGGAGCCTTCATTACACTGAACTACGATCTTCTCCGTATAAGAGTGTGTGTCCAGCTCCTGGAAGGGGGGACAGAGGGTCACCCAACACATACAGATGACCACCTGGACCGAGGAGCAGATCAGGAGCACACAGTTAGGGAGTTTTACTCCAGTCCATGTTCTCCACACACTTCCAGGCTTGGTGGCTTTGAATGCGATGTAAACCATTATGGTCTTGGCCAACAATGAAGAGATGGATATTGAGAGTAGTAGTCCAGTACAGATCTGACGTAACATGCAGGTACTATCCACAGGACGACCGAGGAACAAGAAGACACAGAGGAAGCTGAGCATGATGGAGACCAGGAGAACGAAGCTCAGGTTCTTGTTATTCGCTCTCACAATCGGGGCGTCACGGTTTGATACAAATATTGAAAAAATTAAAGTAGTCAGAATACAGAAGAAAGCTGAGAAACAGCAGAAAGCTTCAGAAATGTCATCAGTGTAAGATAAATATTCCATCTCCTTCAAGACGCAGAATGTTCTGTTATCACTTGACCAGGCGTCTTCTGGACATTTCATGCAGTTTTCACTATCTGCAGAAGGAAGTGTGAGATCCGCTCATTACTTATGGCTTTGTGTCCCTTATTTGGTTTGAGGTTTCTCTAGAAAAACTTTTTATTGTTGTAAATACCATATATACTCGTGTATAAGCCGACCCGTGTATAAGCCGACCCCCCTACTTTTGCCCCCAAAATCTGGGAAAACCCATTGACTCATGTATAAGCCGAGGGTGGACCCCAGAACAGGTATACAGCCCCCAGCAGTGTGGTATACAGGCCCCCCCAGTGGTATACAGGCCTCCCCAGTGGTAGTATACAGCCCCCAGCAGTGTGGTATACAGCAGCCTCCCCAGTGGTATATACAGGCCCCAGCAGTGTTACAGCAGCCTTCCCAGTGGTATATACAGCAGCAGCCCCAGTGGTAGTAAAAAGCAGCCCCAGAGGTATATACAGCAGCCCCAGTGGTAGTATACAGAAGCCCAGAGGTATATACAGCAGCCCCAGTGGTAGTATACAGAAGCCCCAGAGGTATATACAGCAGCCCCAGTAGTAGTATACAGCAGCCCCAGAAGTATAAACAGCATCCCCAGTAGTAGTATACAGCAGCCCCAGAGGTATATACAGCAGCTCCAGTGGTATATACAGCAGCCCCAGAGGTATATACAGCAGCCCCAGTAGTAGTATACAGCAGCCCCAGAGGTTTATACAGCAGCCCCAGTAGTAGTATACAGCAGCCCCAGAGGTATATACAGCAGCTCCAGTGGTAGTATACAGCAGCCCCAGAGGTATATATAGCAGCAGCCCCATGGGTATATACAGCAGCAGCCTCAGGGGTAAATACAGCAGCAGCCCCAGGGGTATATACAGCAGCAGCCCCAGGGGTAAATACAGCAACAGCCCCAGGGGTATATACAGCAGCAGCCCCAGGGGTATACAGGCCCCCCCATCAGTATCCAGGGCCCCCCATGCTCCGCAAACCTGTAAAGTAAGATTATACTTATCACTGTCCTGTCGCCGCCGCCCCGCAGCTGCCATCACGATCCTCCGTCTTCATCCAGCCTCTTCCGGCTTCCTGTGGCCGGCGCAGACAATGACGTCATTGCCTGCGCCGACCACAGGAAGCCGGAAGAAGACGGATGAAGCCGGAGGATCGCGATGGCAGCGGCGGGGAACGGCGGCGACAGGACAGTGATAAGTATAATCATCTTACTTTACAGGTTTGCGGAGCATGGGGGGTCCCTGGATACTGATGGGGGGGGCTTGTATACCGATGGGGGGGCACCCGTGTAGTGACTCGCGTATAAGCCGAGGGGGGAACTTTTCAGCCCAATTTTTGGGCTGAAAAACATGGCTTATACGCGAGTATATGCGGTAAACATCAAATAGAAATGAAGGATAAAAGAGAATAGAAACTGCATTAACCAGTCCACAGGAATTTACGCTTAAGAACTTTAGAACTTTAACCTCTTCTATTGTTTATTGTTTAGGAAGAGTGTGGGGTTTTCTGCTGAAGCTAGTTTCCGTACAGCCAGACCCTGTACAGATTATAGATACCAGATAGAATATACCTGATTTATTGGATATTTCTCCTTCTGAACACGCGGCACAATCGTAGCAGCACAAGTGTATACTAGAAGTGGTCACTTTCTGCTGTCCAGGTACGCAGCTTGTGGAGCATCGGGATCTGGGGATCTGGAGAAAGTAGACAAGTATCATTGCCATGTTTCACAATTTCCCAGATGGGATCAATTTCACGATGGTTAGTTTATATGTCTGTAAGTCTCAATTTCATGCAGCAGGACAGCCATGAAAAAGGGACATCTGAAGTGTAAATTTTGAATTTTCCCAAATTAGATGAAATTCTTTCAGAATGTTTTTAATATTGGAAATTGTTAAGGATGACATTATGACATTGGTGGATTGCCTGCTGTCACATATCACAACATGCCCCTTTGTAGGACTAAATTCCACAGAGACCAGTCACGCTTGTGTTTAGCGATCGCATCCCATATTTTACAATAAGAAAGAAGATCATCAGTCACTTTGAACTGCAAAAATGTTGTTAGATTGTTTTAAAAATGATTAAAACAGGCATTTACACTGATGACCCACTATGGGTTATGTTGAGTGGAGATGTGTCTTTACTATTGACGCCTGAAATTTGTTCGGTTTGGAATAAATCTAAGGCTGGGTCACATTTGGACCGGATCACGCCGCAGTGTGAAGGCACCCTAAGTGATTTCTTGATTGAGAACAGGTATGGCAGTATTCAGGGCTGGGAGTGGCTAGGGAATTTGATCTCGGCTTCCCAAGATTGTGATAAACCACAGATAATTTATGTTTTAAAGGGGGGCAATCACTTTTTCACACAGTGCCTTGTAGGTTTGAATTTATTTGTCCCTTAATAATATAGACCTTCATTTATAAACTGCATTTGTGTTTTACTTGTGTTATATTTGTCTAATAATAAATTTGTTTGGTGATCTGAGACATTAAAATATGACACATGCAAAAAACTAAGGAATCAGGAATGGCATAAACACTTTACACACAACTGTATATGTTGCAGCCCCAACATCTTTTATGTGATGTATATGCTCAGATTGCAGTGTCTCTTATGTGAAATGTACAAGCTCCAGCCCAGTGTCTCCTATGTGAATATGGACAACAGTCTTAGTGTATCTTTCATGATGTATATTCAGCAGTCTCAGCTCTACTGCATGATGTATATGCAGCAGTCTTATTGTCTCCAATGTGATGTATATACAGCAGTCTCAGTGTCTCTTATATAATGTATATACTGCAGGCTTAGTGTCGGCTATGTGGTGTATACAGCAATTCAGTGTCTCCTATGTGATGTACATACAGCAATCTTAGTGTCTCCTATGTGGGTTATATGCAGCAGTCTCAGTGTATCCTATGTGATACATATAGCAGTTTCTGTGTCTCTTATGTGATGTATATACAGTAATCTGCGTGTCTCCTATGTGAGGTATATACAACAGTCTTGGTGTCTCCTATGGGATGTATACACAGCAGTCTTAGTGTCTTCTATGTGCTCTATATACAGCAATCTTGATTTCTCCTATGTTATGTATATACAGCAGTTGCCGTGTCTCTTATGTGATGTGTATACAGCAGTCTCGCATCTGAAGCACGGAAATGATCCAAGAACTCACCTTTTTCCTGTTACTTTTCCATACTATGTCTTGTGATCCTATTTTAATTTCCAGGCCCTCCAAAGGAGTCAGCAAGTACATTCCCACTGTTTTCAAGTCCAAGTTATTGTGATTCAAAATGGCATTATAAATCATATAAAGGGAATCTTGGTCGCCTTTGTCGTTGAAACATCTACCGGTTATCCCTCGCTTATTAGGACAGGTTATTGTTTTTAAATAATTGTGCACCTTCTGCAAAAAGATGAAGATTACGTCAAATGTGGTGATGTACCCATGACAAGAGATGATCATTAGTAAATAGCGTCATACGTCACTTCGTGGAGGAATTGTATCTTTTTCTTTGGTTCTGAATGACTCCACTGTAGATAGAGCTTTTGAGACAGTATTATGTTTTATGATGTGCAGTGAGATTTGCAATTAATAATATTTGCCTTCATTTTTCTGAATCTGCAATTTTTGAAAGTTATTAGATCATGGCCGTTCACTGCTGAGCTTAAAGCTCGACCCCAACACAAGAAGACTCTAATGTAGTAGAATCAGTGGCACGATGACTATGATGCCAACCCACTGATCCTGCAGAACCAATGATGTCTGGGGAGAGAAGGACCTGGCAAATGCAAGTGTATGTTCAGCTGTAAAGGAGTAATCCTGAGCGGTATTCCATTTTCCTCTTTATGAACAAGTAGTAATGTGTATGTAGAGAGTGTATTGCACTACCCACCAGTCATTGTCTCCTGCCATGTCCAATGCCGCTCCAGTCCACGTCGGTGTTACACATCTCTCATGTTATGCAGGTGTTGGAGGGGTGAAGCGGTGCTGTTGTAGTCGCGAGCGAGGGAGTGGATTGCCTACTGCACAGTCATTTTTACAATGGCCAGTAGGTGGACACAATGTCTCAGTAATCAGTTTAACATTATACAGGTTGCCAATACACACACTCTAAACACCCAGGAACAATATACTCCAGGACGGGGATGGCTGAGTTCAATCCCTTACACATGTATGTATTCCATCATAAGTAAAAGGAGACAAAAGCCTACCTCCACACAGCCTCACCGGCACGCTGCTGGTTCCTGTACAGACTAGTATCCCTAGCTGCACAGCTCCAAATGATTGCTGCACAGGCTGGAATATTCCTAGCCGCACAATTAGAAACCCACAACCCAGACCTGTCTGACTAAGAAGCCGTCAAGTTCTATCATGTGCCTCCAGAGGAACCAGATGGAGAAGCCACTATGTACCACTAAACAAGGTAGGGAAAGTGTGCAGAGATAGGCCAGAAGCTATTGTGAGGCAGCACAAAACATGTGCACAAGTGGAAACAGAAGAAGAAGAAAATGCAAAGCAAGTGTAACCTACCACAACCTAAAGGCCGCTTTACACGTCACGATATCGCAACGCAACTAGGATAAAAAGTCACGTGGCACGGGCATTGCAGTTGTTATCGTTGTTGCGTTGTGTCGTGTAAATGGACAACGCGACGCGAAAACAACGCAACTACGATATTGTAATGAGATTGTGCATGCTCTCCAACCGTGCAATATTGACTGTGTGATCTGCCATGATCGTGCTGTGTGACAGCTCAACTACGATTTGGAGCGCAACGTCCCCTATTCACTCCAATGTTAAATGGTCGTTCCCTGGGTTGCTCATACCAAGCGCAAAGAAGGGGCGTACACCATCGTAGTTGCGTTACTTGCCGATATCTCCCTGTGTGACATCTACTATGCGATTTTGGACAAGTGCCAAAAACATGTGCGCTCCCGTGAGATCGTATGCATTATCGAAATGATATTGCGACGTGTAAAGCGGCCTTAAGAGCAAACAAGGAAGGTGCAGGTAAAGCCCCAGTCAGACATAACGATTTCGCTAGCGAGATCGTTGTAACTGTGACGTTACAACGATCTCTCCAGCGATCTCGTTCTGTGTGACACTTTGCAGCGATCAGGCCCCTGCTGTGAGGTCGCTGATCGTTGCAAAGTGCTGCGGGTCATTTTTAGATCGTTGGTTTCCCGCTGGTCAGCACGCATCACTGTGTGTGACCGTGAGAAACCAGCGATCAGTGACCTCACAGCGCTGGTTACTATGGTAAACACCGGGTATCCAGGCAGCGCGCGCTGCCTAGATACCCGGCATTTACCATGGTTACCAGCGTCCTCCCTGCTTAGCACTGCCTGTAAGCATGGAGAACGCTGGTAACTATGATAAACAGCGGGTATCCAGGCAGCGCGCACTGCCTGGATACGCGCTGTTTATCATAGTTACCTGCGTTCTCCTTGCTTAGCGCTGCAGCGCTAAGCAGGGAGCGATATGGGAGGTGGCTCCCTTGGCCTGACCGGGCACAGGGGAGGAGGAGGGAGAGCCGGGGGGACCGGGCACAGGGGAGGAGGAGGACCGGGCACAGGGGAGGAGGAGGGAGAGCCGGGGGGACCGGGCACAGGGGAGGAGGAGGACCGGGCACAGGGGAGGAGGAGGGAGAGCCGGGGGGACCGGGCACAGGGGAGGAGGAGGACCGGGCACAGGGGAGGGGGCTCTCTGCTCCGCAGCCGCTTCTGGCTAACTGAGCGCTAAGCAGGCAGCGATGTGGGAGGTGGCTCCCAGGGCCTGATCGCTGGGGAGATCTGCCTGTTTGACAGCTCCCCAGCGATCAGGTAACGACGCTCCAGCGATCCCGGCAGGTCGTTATCGCTGTCGGGATCGTTGGAGCGATCGTTATGTCTGACTGCACCCTAAGACAAGTGAGAAAGACAATACAATACAATACAATAGTAGTGTGCAGAGATAGGCTTACATTCTATAGGGTCTATTAAAGTCAGAACAATGATAGACAGCCTCATCCTCATAAACCTAAACCAAGAAAGTAATTGCTGCTCTGCACAGTAGATGCTGTGAGATCTGGCAGGTCACAAATGTGGTCACGTGATGCAGAAGCAAGAGAGTATTGTACTATATTCTTTGCTTACAGTAGAAGTTACTTATTACTAGCAGATGGGAGAATAAAAAAGATCACCAGCTTTTTTTTCTTTAAAGTGTAACTGATGATTATATTTTTTACATAATAATAATGTAGAGAAAGCAATTTTAATAAACTTTCAAATATTTTTCATCAGAGAATTCTGCTTGAAAACCATTCCTAACCTTCCACAAGGTGTCCCCACTACACTGTGTGAAGCAGACACATGTTCATTCTCTGAAAGTGATCCTGAACTCACAAACTGACCCCCCCGTATCTTTAGACCTGTCCCTGCACCCCCTTATCATTTCTAACCATCCCTATTGCAGAAAAAAATCGATTTTGTAAAGTAAGAGAAAAGTTTATATTTACCTTGTCCTGTGTGAGTTCTCTGTTTCTGAGGAAGCCGCAATAGGCGTGCCTGTGTGCTGCTCCCTTGTAATTATGCACGCAACCTCTCATCTTGCTAAGAGCCTGGCCGTGTCATGAAAGGGGCGGGGATAAAATCGTGTCATACCCGAGCCACGCCCCCTTTCATGACGCGGCCAGGCTCTTAGCAAGCAGAGAGGGGGCGTGCATAATTACAAGGCAGCAGCAGACAGGCGGGGCTATTGCGGCTTGCTCGGAAACAGAGAACTCACACAGGACGAGGTTAATATAAACTTTTCTCTACTTTACAAAATCGATTTTTTTCTGCAAAAGGGATGGCTAGAAATGATAAGAGGGGGGGCAGGGACAGGTCTAAAGATGTGGGGGGGTCAGTTTGTGAGTTCAGGATCACTTGAATGAACTAAATATGGGACACATAACCATATAAGGGAAAAGGGGCATGGCCTACACTGTGTGCAAGATCCTGATTGCAGCTGGTTAGGAAACAATGCATCAGATTAGCTCAGTTTACAGCACAGTTGCTAAGCAATGTCAGAGTGTCAGAAAGAGTGTAAACTCCTCTTTCCTTGGCACAAGCTTGTGATCTGCCATCTGGCTCCTTCGCTGCTCAGTCACAACCTCTGTTAACCCCTTCATTGCTGGCTCCCTACACAGCTCAGGATCTCTCTTGTCCTTTCTCTACTCTCACATTGCACTGCTCCCTGTCAGCTGCTGGCCATGCCCACAGCCATAAAATGCAGTTTTTAAAAAGCCCAGAAAAGTGGGAAAATAATCAATCACATGGTACAAAAAAGCATTATCTTAGCTGCTATGTGACCCATCATTAACAACCAGTGCAGTATTGTTTTCTTTTCAATTCAGTACAATGACATTTATACTTTAAGTGACCCAAAACTCAATTAATTGCTTTTCCCTAACTTATTAATTATGCAACTGTTAACTCTGCCAAATCCCAGCCGGCCTAGTGATCCTGTGCTCTCCATGAGAGTGGATTAGCAAGGGATCTTCCATGGAAACCTGATGTGCCTGGATCCTCCTCTGCCTCCACATCATCTTCTGCCTCCGTACAGGTTAGTCTGTTGGGCTCGGCCAATGTTAGTTTACTTGTATAGGGGTGTTTTGTGAGTGAATTGATCAGATATCTCAAGAAGAACTAATCAATGATAGCGGTAACCTCTCTATCCACTTATGTACCATTTACCATGATCAGTGCTTGAGGAGGAGGCAATAATTACTCCTTATGGAGTCATTCTCCCGAAATAAGTAAACCTTACTTGTTTTCACATTTACCCTTTCACATGTACATAAGACCAATGTTGGCTGAACCAACCAAGATCAACATGTTAAGACAGACTGTTTAGTCGTACAATTTGTTGTCTGGGGAAATATCGACCGGGCATGGCGGACTGGCGGTCTGGCGGACTGGTGGACTGGTGGACTGGCGGACTGGCGGACTGGCGGACTGGTGGACTGGCAGACTGGCGGACTGGTGGACTGGCAGACTGGCGGTTATTTTTGTGCTTTTGTTTTTTCCTTTTCTTTCAAAAACCATTTTTTGTTCCCATCTGCTTAGTCATGTGGGGGCTTGTTCGTTTTGGGAAGAATTGTAGATTTAAGTGACACTAATCATTTTACCATACAATGTACGGTGATAACAAGGGTGTATAATTTTATTTATAAAAAATATATAGTGAAAACAATTCAGCCTTTTGTAAGAATAAGTTGTTTTCTGCAGTCTTTTTCTGACACCAGTAACATTTTTACTTTTCCATCAATGGAGGGCTCAACTTTTATATGTCAAACATATACTACTTTGGGGTCCGCATGACTTTATGATCTACTTTTAGTGTGTTGTAGGGGGGTTATTTGAATTTGTTTAAATTATTTTTCTTCTCTAATAACATAAAAATGTATTTTTTAGCATATAGCATAAACCACTTACTCCACAGATTAACATGAACATGAATTGTGGACGATTAAACTTTGGTAAATACAGTATCTGACCTGTGGATTCTAGAAATCATCGCCACTTCAATTATCAATATTATATACCCATTTATAGACCCCTTATTTATATAGTAATGTACAGTTGGGATATGCAGCATACCGAATACTGAGGAAATCTACTCCTGGATACTTAATGGTCCCTAGTGACTGATACGCAAGTTAACAAGACCTAAAAAAGGTGAGTGCCATCTACATCCACCTACGATCTAATTATACATTTACACTTAGACCTGTGTGCTTTCTTCCTTTCCTTTCCTTCTATCAGAAACAAATTAGAGAAGCATCCGATGATTTTTCTAACAGTGCCAATACTTTTGTCCACCCCATTTTTTATGTTTGGTGTGGAATTAGATCCAATTTGGCTTTAGGACAATTCTTTTTGTGTTTTTTCATTGAAGACAAATTAAATGAAGATAATAATACCAAAGGATTTGTGACTGCACTCATTTTCAGGAAGAAACTGAGTATTATCTGACAGAATTGCAGGGGTGTCAATACTTTTGGCCACAATTGTAACTCTGTCAGTGGTTGCCTATCAGCTTTAAAAATGTCTATCAGGAAAAGGGTTAGTGTAAGCTACTCTGTTTTGCAGATCCCAGGGGGTACTCAGGCCTTCACCGTTTATTTCTAGTCCTGGGATCCTTGAGCTGGGGCTATGGAGTCAGCTGCTGGCTGGTGGTGCAGGCTGGCAGGAGTAGTCGGGTCACTGGATAAGAACTAGGATGGAGTATGAGGTCAGGAAACAGGCTTCAGTCAGACAACTGGACACAAGACAAGAGGCAGGAGTCGAAACCATGGGACTGAGCCAGAGAAGACAAAACTATATCTGGCAGCTCCCAGCCATATACTGGAGGTATTAGTAGGGTTTGTGCTGTCACATTGGCCAATGCAGAGAGTTGATTACTCCAGCGCACACCCAAACTGGAACCATAATGAACTGGATGCACCCGCAAGTTCCTTCAGCCCCATTGCAACTCAATAGGTGCATCTGGTTTAGCTGGATTCACACGGATTCTAAAAACCGGTAGTGTGAAAGCAGCCTAAGAGTAAGTTCAGTAAACGAGCTGCATCTGGGACACAAGATAAGAAGCAGGAGCTGACACTATGGGACTGAGACTGAGAAGACAAAAGGTATGTGTGGCAGCTCCTAGCCATATACTGGAGGTATTAGTAGGGTTTGTGCTGTCACATTGGCCAATGCAGGGAGTTGATTATTCCAGCGCACACCCAAACTGCCAGACTGGATTGCACTACAGGTTCCATCCAGTCTAGTCTCAGTGACTGTCAAAGGCTTCTGATCCCAACTTCTCCTCCACCACTTGCGCCACAGCGTCCCCTGGTGACAGGAACATGTCCAGGATGAGATGTGACCACAACATTGTTCAGCCATTTTGTAGGATAACCTCTTTCTCTGTAGATTTACCTTGTGGGGGTCTAGAGATTGATGACCATGAGAAGTGTCCATATTGTGTAAGGCGTTTCCCAAGAACTGGATAGCAGAATTTATTTGTAAATAATTTCTCCCAGATCGAAATAGCAGGATATCTTGTATTTTTTCTGTTCCGTTACATTTGTGAAGAGAGATTTTATACAGTTTTGCTAACATTTGATCCTTCCTCATATTTCCTGATGAGCAACGAAACTCTGTAATCCAGAAATCTGTCAGGATCATGTCATTAGGACTATTCAAGGGATGAAAAGTTCTGAAGTAATTTTCTGTATTTAGACGTTTGTCTTCATTTAGGTCAAATAATAAACTAAGATTGAACATTTGTGATAAATGTAGAAGATGTGTAATATGTGGAGCGAGGGTGGGAGTAAGAATCACGGTCCGGTCCTGCATTGTATCCTGAATCTTCAAAAATAAATATTGAATTAAAGTAGAAAAAGTTCCACAAATTATAACAATCCGGGCAGATGACTTCTTTATCATCTCATTGGTTCTGTCCATATAATGTTTATCCAGATAAGCCTGCGTATTAGCCTTTATGGTAAAGTCCACACAGATCTCATGACTGGTGAGAAGGTTGGTCAGTACGTTTGTTTCTCTATCTCCGGCTTCATCATCGGAGCTTATGATTCCAACCCAGGTCCATCCAAAGTAGAGCAGAAAATGACAAATGATGGAATAAGTTGTGTAATCATTGGGGACAGTCCGGAAAAAAGTCGGAAACAGAGATCTGTCATTTAGCAATGTGTCTGTTGCCCCGTAACTGATCTGTATTATTAAGAAAAATTGTAGTCATTACCGTCATCTAGAGATGTGACGAGAACACGTTTCATGTGTGTAGATGTGATTTTTTTCGATTTATAATTTATTCAATCATTGTAATGTTTATTCCATATCATTTTCCGACAAATGGGGCATATTAGGTCTAATAGTAAACATATAACTATCCAAAAATTCTATTCTACCAAGGGCATAAATTATACAGGTGACCTGTCAACAATTCTAGGGCACATGATAAGAAGTCTGAGCTCAGACTAACCCTGAACATTGAGAATCTCTGGACAGAAATCCTCTGTCCACAGAAAAACCGAGACATAGAAAGCAACTGCACACTCTTCTTTTCATTGTTATCTCCCAGAAAACTAAAAATAAATGAAGATGTTGAAAGCACATTGAGATGATTTACTGGAAAGTGAGTTGGGGAAACGTCAACTGGCAAAAATTACGGCTTTCTTTTGATATGATAAATGCTAACATTTACAGATGGTAGTTGGTCTAATGCAGGGGTCTCAAACTCGGCCGGGTTAATGGGCCGCACATAGAAAAAAATTGATATCAGGGGCCGCATTCCTTGTAGGACTATGTGACATTTTTAGCAACACCAGAATTTTTTGCTCAATGTGGTAATGCCCAAATCCTGATTCCCTTTTCTTGTAGGAATGTCCCCACACTGATCTCCGTCTTGTAGTAGTGTCCCAATCTTGGTCCACATCTTGTAGTAATGTCCCCATCCTGGGCCTCTTGTACTAATGGCCCCATCCTGGTCACCTTCTTGTACTAATGCCCCCCATCCTGATCCCCTTCTTATAGTAATGTCCCCATACTGGTCCTCTTCTTGTAGTAATATCCCATACTGCTCCTCATCCTATATTAATGTCTCACATCCTGGTCCTCATTTTGTAGTAATATTCCTATCCTGATCCTCTTCTTGTACTAATGTCCCCATACTGGTCCCCATCCTATATTAATGTCCCCCATCCTGGTCCTCTTCTTGTAGTAATATCCCCATCCTGGTTTTCTTCTTGTAGTAATGTCCCCAAGCAGGTCCCCATCTTGTAGTAATGTCCTCATCCTGGTCCCTATCTTGTAGTAATGTCCCCATACTGGTTCTCTTCTTGTAGTAATGTATCCATACTGGTCCTCTTCTTGTAGTAATGTCCCCATAATGGTTCTCTTCTTGTAGTAATGTGGCGCCCCGCAACGAGTGCATCACAGGAGGGTATTGCAGCCAAAACAGCAGCAGCAATATTCTCTGACTAAGCAATGACACAGTTAACTCAGAGATCCATACCCTACATGCATCACCAGCATAGAGGGCCAATAAGGTCCTGGTGGATGGAGTGTAGTGGTAGAGTGTAGAGGAGAACTGAATTGGCAACGTAGGAGAAGGGAGCAAAAAGAACAAGCTCTGCAACCTAGGAGAGGGGGCCTGCACAGTCTCGTGCAGCCCCCTGGCCATCACCCCCGGTTGGTCGCCATTACCCCGGTGCCTCAACAACCGGAGTACGGGCATCAATATGCGGGTCCAACAACATCCCATGCCAATCTACAACCGGTCCACTGGTACCAAAGCTAGTAGTTGTTCATCACTGCTACGCGAACCTGGAGTGGAGGGACCGCTTTACAGGAGCACCCCACCACCACCGCACACACAGAGTTGTCTAGCCAGCGGAGTACCCACCAAAAGGACCCAAGGTTCTCCACAAATCCAGCCAGAATTCTCCGGTAGGGCAATTGAAGCAGCCTCCTTGTACCCGATCTGGCATTCCATGGCGACCTCGGCAACACAAGCTAGTTAGAATGGAGGAACACCGCGGAGCTCTGAGAAACACTGGTCATTGCTAAGTCCACCCGGTCCGTTACCCAAGAACTGTATGCCATGTATCACTTGCTGGTCACAGTAAAGAACCTGTTACAGAGACTAACAGTGTCCGTGCCTTCTTGTGAGCTGTCTCTCCGCATGTTAAGGTAACCGCAGCTGACTCAGAACATCTCGTGCAGCTCCTGGCTCCGGGGATCACCGCTCAGCCTGTGGGGAGCGTTCCATCTTGCTGCATTCCATCCCCCGGAGGCCCAAGTAGCGCCGGTGGACTTCACCAGAACACTCATAGGTGGCGTCACGAAACAATTAACCCCTTAATCTGTTCAACCAACGACGTCTTTATTGAATCTGGACCACCGGGCCTCACTACCGGCAGGCACAGCCCCCCGTGACAAGGAGGAAGAAGAAACGACTGTCCCTCGGAGTCCCGGCCACAGTGAGTCAGAATTGTATCCATACTGGTCCTCTTCTTGTAGTAATGTCTCCATCCTGGTCCCCTTCTTGTAGCAATAACCCCATATTGCTCCTCCTCTTATATTAATGTCCCCCATCCTGGTCCTCTTCTTGTAGTAATATCCCCATCCTGGTTTTCTTCTTGTAGTAATGTCCCCCATCCTTGTCCCCTTCTTGTACTAATGTCCCCAATCTGGTCCCCATCCTATATTAATGTCCCCCATCCTGGTCCTCTTCTTGTAGTAATATCCCCATCCTGGTTTTCTTCTTGTAGTAATGTCCCCATCCTGGTTTTCTTCTTGTAGTAATATCCCCATCCTGGTTTTCTTCTTGTAGTAATGTCCCCATCCTGGTCCCCATCTTGTAGTAATGTTCCCATCCTGGTCCTCTCCTTGTATTAATGTCTCCAAGCTGATCCCCATCTTGGAGTCATGCCCCATCCTGATCCCCATGTTGTAGCAATGTTCACTCCCTTGTCATCTTGTGGTAATGTTCCCCATTCTGATGCCATTTTGTAGGGATGTCTCCCATCCTGATCCCATTTTGTAGGGATGTCTCCCATCCTGATCCCATTTTGTAGGGATGTCCCCCATTCTGACACCATTTTGTAGGGATGTCTCCCATCCTGATCCCATTTTGTAGCAATGTCCCTCATCCTGATGACATTTTGTAGAGATATCCCCATCCTGATGCCATTTTGTAGGGATGTCCCCACATCCTGATCTCCTTTTGTGGTGATGTCCCCAAATCCTTTTGTGATGATCTCTCTACAACCTGGTCTTTCTTCTTTTTGTTCTCTCTCACTCACACTCACTCACACAAACTCACACACACTCATACACATACTCACACTCACTCAAATATATACATACAGACTCACACATACACACACAGACTCGCACACACTCACACACACTCACATACACACACTCACTCACACTCACATGCTCACACATACACACATTCACACATACACAATCACACACATATACACATGCACACACCACATACACACACACTCACACATATATACACTCACACATACACACACATATACACATACACACATATAAACATACATTCACACACACTCACACATATACACATACACACACAGATTCACACATACACACACACACTCACATATACACACACATATACACAAACACACATACACACACTCACTCACACTCACATGCTCATACATACACACACTCACACATATACACACACGCATACATACACACACTCACACATACACATGTTCACACTCACATGCTCACACACACTCTCTGTCTCAATCACACACACCTTAATGATGCCGTGGTCCAGTGCAAGGGACGTCGTGGTCCCCGCTTTATTATGACTTCCAGGTGCTGCTCAAACAAGCTCCTTTGCTCATGTACATCAATTCTCCTCCTCATAGATCAAACATTGATGACCTATTCAGAGGATAAGTTAATTAATATTAAGGTACCGTATGTCAGGGTGAGCAGTAGGGATGAGCGAGTACCGAAATACTTGCACTTGCTAGACTCGTAACGAGTAGGTCCCGATACTCGCTACTAGTTACGAGTATAGCGAGTACTATAGAAATGAATGGGGAAGTGAGTAATTGCGAGTAATTCCTCTGCTGCTGGACACTATAAGGTCTTGCAGCAGAGGAAAAACTTGCAACTCCCCATTTCATTGTTTCAAAGCCAGCGGTAAAAAGCCGCCGGCTTTTAAACAATGCTGACAGCTTCCCCGCTGCCTGACAGTGGGATCCTCCGCTCCCCCCACCGCCTCCCCACCCTATCCTAACTTAGGATCGGGTGGGAAGGCTGTGGGGGGAGCGGAGGATCCTGCTGTCAGCAGTGGCTGACTGTCACTATTGTGCGAGGGGGGTGCCAGTTCAGTCACCGTCCTCTGTGGCCGCCGTCTTCTTCTGTGTCTGCTTTGCTTTGCAACAGCAGCCGCATAGAACGGCAGCGGCCGCAAAGCACGGCCGCTATGACAGCATAAAGTGAAAACTGGATTCTCCCGGATTGCGCCGGACCGTGGCAATCCGGGACAATAGAGCCCCATGTTATGGGGCGCCGGATTGCACCGGACCGGTACAATCTGGGAGAATCCGGTTTTCAATCCGATTTTCTATTTTTGACCTACCCGCCTGGATTTTCAAATGAACAGCTGACTCAGGTCAGCTGCTCATTTGAAGTAGCAGTGCTGGCAGGGTTCATGTGAGTTCATGCTTGTCTGCATGAACTCACATGAACTTTCCCAGGGTGCACAGCTCTGCTACATCTTTGGTGGAGGTTCTCTACCAGAGATGTAGCAGAGCTAAAGAAGAACCCTGGACTGGACTACGTCGGACGGAAGAGGATTTTTTTTTAAAATAAAGATGGAGTCCCTAAGTGTCTTTTTGTGTTTTTTTCAAATAAAAATATTTTTTCTCTGTGTTGTGTTTTTTTTAAAAATTCACTAGAAATTCATGGCGGTCATGTCTACTATTGGCGTGACCGCCATGAATTTCGGGCTTGGGGCCAGCTGATATTACAAAGCTGGCCCTAACCCTTTTATTACCCAGTGAGCCACCGCACCAGGGTCCTGGAAGAGCTGGGTTCATCACCAGAATATGGCACTTCAATGAATGCGCCATTTTCTGGGGTGGCTGCGGGCTGCCATTCGCAGCGGGGGGTGCCAAAAAAGCTTGGGCCTCCCTGCGCTGCGGATTCCAGCCCCCAGCTGCCTAGTTGTACCTGGAAATAGTGCAGAGCCCCACACATTTTTTTATTTAATTATTTCATGGAATTCATGAAATAATAAAAAGAAGGGAAAAATCACTGTGTCTGACAGGGAAAGACAGCGCCCTCACCTGTAGGATCTGAACCTGGACACAGGGTGACAGCGCTACCCCCGGGGAGAAGCCTAATTTTTCCGGGCAGCCTGTGGTCTCTACCTGAGCCGACACTCTCTTATCTGCACATTTGTCACTGATGACTCACTTTGCTTCATGTATCAGCTGTTTAAAAGCCGGGCAGTAAAAAGCCAGCTGGCTTTTTTTAAACAATCAGCTGATGCATCACCCGATCGTTTAAAAAAGCCGGCCAGCTTTTTACCACCTGGCTTTGAAACAATCATGCATCCATTTCAGCTTTTGCCTCAGGCCCCCAGACCACTTTGTAGGGTCCAGCAGAATAGTACTTGCATTTCCCATTTACTTGCATTGCACTCGCCACTCGTAACGAATACGCAAGTATTAGAATCAACTCATTGTGATTCCAGCGAGTCTGAATATTTCACTGCTCACTCATCCCTAATTCTGACAAATTTTGCTTTCTGTACCTGAACCCCCGATAGTATAATTTCTATAGTTGCCTACAACATTATGTGTTATGAATGTGACCGACCTGTGAGTACGGATATATCCCCAGGAGCTGCGCTATCGGTAACGTCGTCCGTGTGAAATGATCTCCAATAAAACCAACAACCTTCTTCTGAGTGCAGGAGTAATTAGGGACAACATTACCGGGTCCAGATAAGATTTGTAGGATGCTCTTTATCGCCTTCCTGGGATCCGAGCATGAATCATATAAGTGATATCCCAGAGTCTTGTTGGGTAGAATATCAGGATTTTTATTAACTTCATCAACAGCAAAGAAGAAAGCCAAGACATTCTTGTAGTAATAAATCAATGGCCTGAAAACAAGAAATTTACTGACAAGTCATCTGAGGTCTCATAATAGAGGATATTACGGGTAAGATTAAATCTTACAAGACAGACAGAAAAGTTGAGCTTCATCCATTATTTTATTATTTGTCTCTCACTTTTTTATTGTTAATTTTACAATTTGATTTATTAAAATACAAGTTGTTTTTTATACGTTATTATGTCTTTGTCAGTTTCACCTGTCTATGAATGGACCATTTATTCAATGGCAAGAACAGGACTGGATCCCATCTAAGGATATACAACCATGGAGACATCCCGTGCCGCAAAGATGGGATCACCGGAAGGAAGATGAATCCTTCATTTTATAAATAGTTGGTTCTCTCTTCAGACGATCTACAGGAAATCATGAAAAAGAGCCTGGAGGAAAACAAGATGTTGAGTGCTGGATACTAACAAGTGTATGAGTGCCAACCGGCACCAGAAGGAGACCTCAGATTAATCTTTGCTATGGAGTCACCGTCCCTCATTGTATGTAACTCATATCATCCTGCAGTTTCAAGAAAGCAATTACTAAAGGAAGCTCAGATCTCGTACTTAGTAAGTGTGGCTGATCTCTCACCTTCCTCATGATCCTGGATACCCCACAAGGTGAGATTTTGCATAGCCCCAGACTAAGGTCAATTGACACTCATCCTGTATTTCTTCTATTTTCTTATTATTGCACCAACAATCGTCTCCTTCTCACCCAGCATCTTATGGTTTTGTAGCCCATTCCAGCCTTGTGCAGGTCTAGGATCTTTTCCCTGACATCCTTAGGCTGCCTTCACACTGCGGCAGTGTCCGGTCCGGGGCTGTCAGAAGTGACAGGCTGGAGCGGAGTTTTCCTCCATAGAATCCTGTCGGGCTGCACGGAGCTGGATCGCGGCGGGTGGTAATTAGCTGCTATCCGGCTGCTGTGTCGCCGGATGAATCGTGCAGAAGTGGGGATTTTCTGCCGATTCCAAAAACGTTGCATGCACCGGTTTTGGAATCGGCAGAAAATCCCCACTTCTGCACGATTCATCCGGCGACACAGCAGCCGGATAGCAGCTAATTACCACCCGCCGGGATCCAGCTCCGTGCAGCCCGACAGGATTCTATGGAGGAAAACTCCGGTCCAGGCTGTCACTTCTGACAGCCCCGGACCGGACACTGCCGCAGTCTGAAGCCGCCCTTAGAAAGCTCTTTGGTCTTGCCCATGTTGTAGAGGTTAGAGTCTGACTGATTTATTGAGTGTGGACAGGAGGCTTTTACACAGGTGACAATGTAAGACAGCTGTCTGTAATGCAGGTAATGCGTTAATTAGGAGCGTCTATCTGGTCTGTAAGAGCCAGAACTCCTAATGGTTGGTAGGGGATCAAATACTTATTTTTCCCTGCAAAATTCTAATAACTGTTTATAATTTAAACAATGTGATTTTCTGGATTTTATTTTTGATGTTCTATCTCTCACAATTGAAATTAACCTAGCCTTAAAATTATAGACTGTTCATGTCTTTGTCAGTGGGCAAACGTACAAAATCAGCAAGGGATCAAATAATTACTTCCTTCACTGTATTTTTTTTTCTCGGATAAAGCCCATTGCGCTGATTCTCCCTCCTATCATTACTAAATTGAATAGGGTCACATCTAATTTAAACTGACCCCTCCTGGTAATCTATAAAGGGGCTCTTTGCACTCCTGAGTGATTGCAAAATTAGGAGCCCTTTAAGGCCGTGTTACACGTTTCAATGTCGCTAGCGACATCACCGAAAAGTGACGCATCATCGATGTCGCTAGCGATATCGCAAGTGCGTCGTGCTGTTTGACAGCGCGACGCAACTGCGATTTATCGCTGGTCGCAGCTTGACAATCTGCAACCAGCGATTAGGCTGGATCGCGCCGTCAGACACGGCAATAGCGATGTTGGCGGCGATCCAGCCTATACCGCAACATTGATGCGGATCGCTCGCTGGGTTGATCCCAGCCCAGCGAGCGATGGCTCCGCCCACATCGCTGCGGCATCACCGGCGACATCGCAGCCCTGATTGACATGTGTGACAGGGCCATTATGTTTGCCATTCAGTTCCTGCACAATGATAATGTGTGATATAACAGCCCCCCCAAAGTACCTGATATCACATATTCTGGCACATACATAAGACATATCATGGGGGCTGAGCCGATACCCAGCGAACTCATATAACTGTTGACGGTGAGGACTCCTCCGATCATGATGTCTCCGTCCTGCACATATTCATAATCCTCAAACATTGACTGAATCTGGAGCCGACATGCCGGAGCTGGGGTCTGGTTTGTGAATATACAAGGGGCCACACACAGGAACAACACACAGAGCAGAGATTTCACTGACAAAGACGGTGATGACGCTGGAGATGATGTTGTAAAGTATAAAGCGATGCATCCTGCAATGAGGAGGAAGAACCCCGGACTCGCAGCATTCAGTAATACAACGACAGGCAGCATCTTCTCCAGCATCGTAGTGTCTGTGCAGCCTGAGATATCCTCCCTCGTTATATAGACCATCCTGTTACTATAATACAACGTGTCCTAAATTTACACACAGGTCTGGGGGTAATTTTGCAATAAATTTATTTTTTACTTATTGAAACTTAGATCATAAAATACAGAGTAGAAAATAAAATATTGGAATCATGTTATTAACACCAACAGAGACAGAAAATTTCCACGTAGATTTATGGGTCATTTTCATGGACTGGTATTATGACTTTCACGAGTTTTGCAGAATTTGCCAAATAATAGAATCCAGGATCCATCTCCATCCAGAAACTTTACATCCGGCTGCTGGTGAGCATTTCTCAGTGACTTGTAGGGAGTAGGGATGGGCGAATCTACTCGCTAGGACTCGTTACTCGGCGAGTAGTAAGGGCCTCGCAGGACTCGGTACTCTGCGAGTTTCCCAGTGATTACTCGCACGAGTCCAATGCAAATCAATATCAATCCTAGTTTTGTCAGAAACGCTGACAAAACTAGGATTGCCATTGTTTGCATTAGACTCGGCTACTGTGCCAGTGATAGCAGGGAAACTCGCAAAGTAACTGCTGTTTGTTTGTGAGCCGAGTCCAGCTGTCTTCTCTGTGCAGCTCCAGGGTCCTAGAGCCCGCCTGCTCACAGAGATGATGTAGCAGTGCTGAGATTGTTCTCAGTCTGCTCATCCCTGTGCATAGACATCTATATCTATGCACAGGGGATGTAGCAGAGAGGACATCGCGTTTTGGACTGCGTCGGACAGAAGAGGATTTTTTTAATTAAAGATGGACTCCCTAATGGCTTTCTTTTTTTATTTCAAATAAAATTTTTTCTCTGTGTTGTGTTTTTTTAACCCTTTATTGGAGATTCTTAGTGGCTGGGTCAAACGTGGCCTGACATTAAGAATCTCGGGCTTAATACCAGCTTGTATAACAAAGCTGGTATTAACCCCTTTATTACCCAGCGTGCCACCGCCACCAGGGCCGCTGGAAGAGCGGGGTTCAGCGCCAGAGGATGGCGCTTCAATGAACGCGCCATCTTCTGGGGCGGCTGCGGGCTGCAATTTGCAGCGGGGGGTGCCCAGAAAGCTTGGGCATCCCTGCACTGCGGATTCATGCCCCCAGCTGCTTAGCTGTACCTGGCTAGACATAGAAATTGCGCGGAGCCCCACGCATTTTTTTTTTATTATTTCATGAATTTCAGAGTCAGAGTCTCAGAGTCAGAGTCTCAGAGTCAGAGTCAGAGTCAGAATCTCAGAATTTCATGAAATAATTAAAAAAAATGCGTGGGGCTCTGCGCAATTTCTATGTCTAGCCAGGTACAGCTAAGCAGCTGGGGGCTGGAATCCGCAGCGCAGGGATGCCCAAGCTTTCTGGGCACCCCCCGCTGCAAATTGCAGCTCGCAGCAGCCCCAGAAGATGGCGCGTTCATTGAAGCGCCATCCTCTGGCGCTGAACCCCGCTCTTCCAGCGGCCCTGGTAGCGTTGGCACGCTGGGTAATAAAGAGGTTAGGGCCAGCTTTGTATTATCAGCTGGCCCTAAGCCCGAAATTTATGGCGGTCACGCCAATATTAGACATGACCGCCATGAATTTCTATTAAATTGTTTTAAAAAAAACACAACACAAAGAAAATTTTTTATTAGAAATTAAAAAAAAAGCCATTAGGGACTCCATCTTTAATTAAAAAAATCCTCTTCCGTCCGACGCAGTCCAAAACGCGATGTCCTCTCTGCTACATCCCCTGTGCATAGATATAGATGTCTATGCACAGGGAATGAGCAGACTGAGAACAATCTCAGCACTGCTACATCAGGCAGCAGGCAGGCTCTAGGACCCTGGAGCTGGGGCAGCCAGAACACAGAGAAGACAGGACTCTTATCTGTGCGAGTTTCCCAGCGATTACAGTTACAAAGTAAACGAGTCCAATGCAAATAAATGACAAAACTAGGATTGCTTCAGGCTGAAGCTTCCGAGACACATCTGCGATTTGTAAATCTCACACTACTCGCTATTACTCGCTTCCCCATTCATTGACATTGGACTCGCTAGACTCGCAACGAGTAGCGAGTCCTGGGCTCGGACTCGCTAGAGTCAAGCGATTCCGAGTAATTTAGGATTCGCCCATCACTAGTAGGGAGTTATTATCAGTCGTCATCACACTGTGAACCTTACAGAAACCACAGTACTGATGAGGATTAGTACCACAATTCTTCAATTACATACAGGTGGCTTATAGATGCTATTGTATCCGTTCTCTTTCTTTTCTTTATCTTGTCCAGACACCATATGACACACAACTATGTGGAATCTGGTAGCATGGAGTAAGGCTAGGGTCAGACCTGTGTATGCCCTGAGTTTGCTGGATCCGTTTAAAACTTACAATCTAGCAGGCTTAGCGCATAGCTTTACCAGCATGTAGAGTATGCGCCACCTGTCTATTCATCCATATGGCAACCTGAAGCATCGTGCCACCGGCAGCTCCACAGACTAGCCCTGGATATGCTCTTTTTGCAGATTGCACAGGAAACGCGGTCTGCAGCATTTTCCTGAGCAATCTGCAATAGCTCATATCTAGGGCTAGTGTGTGGAGCTGCCGGCGGCGCGTAGCTTCAGGTTGCCATAGGGATCAATAGACAGGCGGTGCATAGCGTTACATGCCGGTAACGCTATGCCCTGCTCTGGCCACAAACTAAGTTTCTGATGGATTGGCCAGGTTGAGGGCAGACGCAGGTCTGACCCTAGCCTAAGACGACTCTGACAAGGTAAAATGATTAAAGTCTGTATTTAACAAGCGTGGAAACATTTCAAACAGTGCAGGTACAGCAAACAGATTGCAAAGTTCATAAATCGAGCAAGTCACAGTTCATTCACAGTGAAGCCAAACGGAAAAGTATCTTGATAACAGTTCACACTGGATGTAGTTGAATAACAGAACAGTCAATAAGCAATAGTTCATACCCAAGAAGACCTGGGAATGGTAAGTCTTGGAGAACACAGTACCAAACTGAATGAAGTGCAGAAAAGCTGAGTACAAAGTCCCGAAGAGTCCAAAGCACTGCAACTGCAACTCAAATCAAGAAAGACTGCAGCTGAGCTTATAGTGCAAACTGAGCTTACATGATGAGTAGCAGGCTGGCAGGAACGGAAGTAGAGACAAATCCTTGGCAGAGCCACCAGATACAAGGAGACAAACTAAAGCAGATGACGTTCAGCAGAGAGTCTGACTGCAGAGAAGTTTGAAGAGCCTCCCAGAATAACTGGAGTTGGAGCACAACTGGAGAAGCACTGAGAAAGCCAGAGATTCATCAGAATACTCAATCAAGGCTTGGAAGTCATGTTGGAGCTTAAATACATAGGGGAGCATGAACATATGGGCAGGACAAGGTAGCAGACACCATCTTGGATAAGGGAGAGGAGACACAGGAGGTGATCTGGAAGAGCTGGAATTCTGACACCATATTGACTTTTCTCATTCACAGCTCATCTCTGAAGATGACTTCCATTTTCTCTAATATTCTGCAGGATATCCCAAAATGATGTCCTTAAAAATATTGATGATTATAACGCTCTTGAATATAAATATCTGCCCTATCTTGTGTCCCTGAATAAATTATTGCCCTTTACTTTGTTCCCTGGACAAAATATGACAAAATGTGTCCCCCCATACTACATAGTCTCTATACTGTGACCCCTTATCATACTCTCCTCTCATACTGTGTCCCCCCTATACTGCATATGACCCATCCCAGGGCCTTGGGGTACCTGGTTCCAGGTAGTTGCAGTGGAAGATGTCACGGCTGGCTTGCCTGAGCCCGTGGCCCTGGTGGTCGCTGAAAAAATGTGTAAAAATGGGAAAAATAAAATAAAGGAAAGTCTTGTGACACCATCTACGGTGACCGGTAAAGATACGGGTACTGCTTTTAGACCTCCGAGGATGGTGATGCAGCACCTAGATGATAACGCTCCCTGTAGGTGGATCGGGGTCCCCAGGGCAGTGTTGTGGAATTGGGATTTCACACAGGAAGGTGGTTATGTGGGCTGAATGCTGGCACAGTCTATATGTTGGGCAGGACCAGGGACCATAAGAACTGACACTCACACACTGGTAGTTGTTTCCTTACCTTTTACTGATGTTGTTGCAAGGTAAAATCCAGGGTACACTCCAGATGGTCGGGAGGCACTTCAGGATTTGCACACCCAATGAGTTGTGAGGCCTCCTTGTGTTTGTGTGTGTGTTTAGGTCCTGACCTGTCTGAAACCAGGACTGACCTCCTCTGTGACTCTCACTTGTATTGTAGGTAGTCAAAACCTTCTGTTGGGTACCGCTATCTCTCCTGCGGTTACTGTCTCTCGAAGTTGCTGTGCTACAAGTGTCCCAGGAGACTGAAGTCTCCTTGGTTGACCGATGTTTTCTGCTGGGCTAAGTGGTCCCTAGCAGAGTCAGACTCCGGTGCCTGGGTTGTTTTCCGGGGTGAACTGGTATGGTTCCTCTTCCCCACTCTGTTTCTTGCCTTGCCTCCGACCCTCACTCTTTGGCCCCTGCACTGGCTAGGCTTCCCTCTGGTACGGGCCTAGTGAGGCTCCGTTAACCATGATGTCTTCACAGTACTGCTCCGTACAGCACTGCCTAGCGCCTCCCCCGGGCCTGAATTTATAGGGGACCTTGCCTGACGGCGTCAAGTAGAGCTCCCCTTCAGATCTGGGGTGGAAGGTGTTGTATGTGTAGAGTACCTGATGTGGAAACCTCTCTGTGCACCAGGTGGTTCTGTGGCTACCTATATGGCAGGGTGCCACTCATAGTCTCTATACTGTGCCCCCTCATCACACTTCCTCTTCTTGGCATACTGTTCCCTCCTGTCTGTGCCCTTACACTCCCTCACACTTTTCAGGGAGACCTAAACCTCCAGCATGTTTCGGCAGGATCAAAATCCGAGCTTGTTTATTCTTCCACACGAACTTTGCAATGTTTTGGTTAAGGGAATGAAAAAAAGATTTTGGTAGGAAAATTGGGAGCATATTCATTACAAAAAAGATTTTTGGGAGAATATATGATTTAATTACATTAACTCTACCTAACCAGGACAAAAAGGGGAGATTAAAGGATTTTAGAAGGGTTTTAATTTTTCCTAGTAGGGAGGTAAAATTATGTTGGAAAAGTGTTTGTGGGTCATCAGTAATGTATATCCCCATATATTTAATTTTCCCGCTGGGCCATTTAAAGATTGTAATATGCAAATGGAGTCTGTGGAGCCTCATTTAAGAGTCTCAAACATGGGACTAGCCAGATATTCCTCCAAGGAAGGACCTAGCCCTGAGGTGGACTCCTTGCGGAGACCACCATAACCACCATATTAAGCTGCCCGCAGTGTTTTCCTCGACTGGTCTTCCTGAGATCAGTGAGAACTTTGTGATTTAAAGATTGTAGAAATTTTGAGTGCCTGGATGTTCACCATGAAAAATGATGGGAGTGATGGTGTGCCACGGTCCGCGCTGCTCTGGGTTCAGAATAACTCACCAAAGAGCCAATCAACTTCTCATCCTCTTTATTCCTCCTACGCGTTTCAGCGCCACACCCGGTGCCTTCCTCTAAGGAAGGCGCCGGGTGTGGCGCTGAAACACGTAGGAGGAATAAAGAGGATGAGAAGTTGATTGGCTCTTTGGTGAGTTATTCTGAACCCAGAGCAGCGCGGACCGTGGCACACCATCACTCCCATCATTTTTCTTGGATCATACCACTATCCAGTGGTAGGTGGAGGTCCTGCAGCAGCTTGGAACATTGATTCCGAAACGCCTTCAAACCAGTTGTGGGGATCACAACTGGACTAGGTGAGCGGCTCCATAGCACCACCACACTACACTAGTGTCACTAGTGATAGGGCACTATTGCGCCTCTTGTCCCCTCCCTTTTATATTTTACTGGATGTTCACCATGGCGGCCGAGATGTTAAAGGCTTTGGACTTGTTAAGGTTTACTTTGAAATTGGAAAGTTCACCAAAAAGGGAGAAAAGCTCCATCAACTTTGGGATGGTGGTCCTCGGGTTGGAAATTAGCAGTAAAAGGTCGTCCACAAAAGCAGCAGTTTTCATCTCTAGCTGGTTGACTCTAATCTCTTTAATCTCTTCACTTTGTCTAATTTCTTGGATCAAGGTCTCCAACACCAAGGCAAATAAGGATGGGGAGAGCGGGCATCCCTGTCTGGTACCACTGCAAATCCTAAAGGGCTCTGACAAGATCCCGTTCACCCTGACCTTAGCTGTAGGGGGAGCATACAATGACAGTATAACTTCTACGAAAGGGGGAAGGAAGGCAAATCTCTGCAGGACACATGTCATATAGTGCCAATTTATATGGTCAAAAGCCTTCTCTGCATCAGTAGGGAGGACAGAGAGGGTTTGCCATGTGTGCTTCATGTATGAAATGACCTCGAGTAGAGTTATCTCTACCCTCCCTTCCCTGCACAAATCCTGCCTGGTCAGGGTGAATCAGATTGGCTATGACCAGATTTATTCTGGTGACCAAGATCTTGGACCATAGTTTTATACATGCATTAAGCAGAGAGATTGGACGGTAATTGCTGCAAAGCGAGCCATCTCTCCTCTTCTTTGGGATATACATGATGTAGGCTTCTAGTGACTGTGGAGGGATGGGTGGTTTGAACCTCAGAAAAATGAGTTGAACTCTTCTACCAAATGGGGTATTAATATATCCGTAAATTTCTTATAATAGATGGTTGGGAAGCCATCTGGGCCAGGGGTCTTTCTGAGTTGCAGTGAACGTATCCCTCACTTCCTGAGCAGTGATTTTATTCAGGAGTATTTCCTGACCCAAGGGGGAAATCTCAGGCAAGAATAGCGACGTAAGAAGTTGTGGATGTGATGAGTAGCAGTATTAGGATCCTTCATAGAATCGGGTGGGTCCAAATTATATAAAGAGTGATAGTGTTGTCGGAAGGCTTTAGCTATATCCCTCGACCCAACCACCTCGACGTTGCCACCTGTACGGATCTGTCAAATAAAATTTCTCGTTTTGTTTTTGTAACATTTGTGATGTAAATTTACTACCCCTGTTGCCATGTATATACATTTTTTGTCGGCAGCAGGCATATACTTTAGCAATGTTCAAATTGAACAGATCCTTAACTTTGCAACGTAAGGTGGTCAAGTCTGTGTGGACGGAGTCAGATTTCTTCCTTTTATGAATCTGTTCCATCGTACTGATTTGGTGCAAAAGGGAAGAGATTTCTTTATCTTGTTTTTGCTTAATATGAGAGCCTAATGCTGTCAGTTCCCTCCTGAGGACCGCCTTATGTGCTTCCCATATGAAAGGAGTACCGTATATACTCGCGTATAAGCCGAGTTTTTCAGCCCAAAAATTGGGCTGAAAAGTGCCCCCCTCGGCTTATACGCGAGTCATACGGTCCCCTCAAAGTTTGGCGCCCCCACCTCAGTTTCTGGGCCCCCCCGCATGCAGCGCTGCGCATATACATTACCTGTCTAGCAGCTGTCACCCTCCGGTGGCGGATCGCGGCTCCTGGCTCCGGGCTCCATCTTCCTCGCTGACTTCCTGCTTGTCAGGTGACCGGCCGGCGTCGCGATGACGTCATCGCGCTGAGCCCCGGTCACAAAGCAGGAAGTCAGCGAGGAAGATGGAGCCCGGAGCCGGGAGCCGCGATCCGCCATCGGAGGGTGACAGCTGCTAGACAGGTAATGTATATGCGCAGCGCTGCATGCGGGGGGGCCCAGAAACTGAGGTGGGGGCGCCAAATTATGAGGGGGGCCCTGCTGGGGCCCTGTATACTACCACTGGGGCTATATACTACCACTACTGGGGCTGTCTGTATACTACCACTGGGGCTATATACTACCACTGGGGCTGTATACTACCACTACTGGGGCTGTCTGTATACTACCACTGGGGCTATATACTACCACTGGGGCTGTATACTACCACTGGGGCTATATACTACCACTACTGGGGCTGTCTGTATACTACCACTGGGGCTATATACTACCACTGGGGCTGTATACTACTACTGGGGCTGAATATACCACTGGGGCTGCTGTATACTACCACTGGGGCTGTATACTACCACTGGGGCTGTATACTACTACTGGGGCTGAATATACCACTGGGGCTGCTGTATACTACCACTGGGGCTGTATACTACCACTGGGGCTGTATACTACTACTGGGGCTGTATGTATACTACCACTGGGGCTGTATACTACTACTGGGGCTGAATATACCACTGGGGCTGCTGTATACTACCACTGGGGCTGTATACTACTACTGGGGCTGCTGTATACTACCACTGGGGCTGTATACTACCACTGGGGCTGAATATACCACTGGGGCTGCTGTATACTACCACTGGGGCTGTATACTACCACTGGGGCTGTATACTACTACTGGGGCTGCTATATACTACCACTGGGGCTGAATATACCACTGGGGCTGCTGTATACTACCACTGGGGCTGTATACTACTACTGGGGCTGCTATATACTACCACTGGGGCTGAATATACCACTGGGGCTGCTGTATACTACCACTGGGGCTGTATACTACCACTGGGGCTGTATACTACTACTGGGGCTGAATATACCACTGGGGCTGCTGTATACTACCACTGGGGCTGTATACTACCACTGGGCTGAATATACCACTGGGGCTGCTGTATACTACCACTGGGGCTGTATACTACTACTGGGGCTGTATGTATACTACCACTGGGGCTGTATATACTACTGGGGCTGCGTGTATACTACCACTGGGGCTGCTGCTGTATACTACCTCTGGGGCTGCTGTATATACCTCTGGGGCTGCTGTATATACCTCTGGGGCTGCTGTATACTACCACTGGGGCTGCTGCTGTATATACCACTGGGGCTGCTGCTGTAACACTGCTGGGGCCTGTATATACCACTGGGGAGGCTGCTGTATACCACACTGCTGGGGGCTGTATACCTGTGCTGGAGTCCACCCTCGGCTTATACGCGAGTCAATAAGTTTTCCCAGTTTTTGGGGGCAAAAGTAGGGGGGTCGGCTTATACACGGGTCGGCTTATACACGAGTATATACGGTAGTTTTCCCTTCTGTGATATTTTCTCTGAAAAATCTAGAGATGTAGAAGCTCCATATGGTCGGGAGTGCCTAAAAATGTCTCATTCAACCGCCATGTCAGATGGGGCCGGGGGAGGGAGGTGACTTGTAATTCCAAATAAATCGGGGCGTGATCTGAGATCATAATAAATCCTATATAAGTATTAGTAATCAGATTGATAACTGAGGTTTGTAGTAGGAGATAATCCAATCTGTGATACTAATTGTGAATTGAAGAGCAAAAAGAGTAGTCTTTCACAGTGGGGTGGGCAAGTCTCCAAGGATCAATCAAATTAAAAGAAATTAGTTTATTTAAAAGCCTCCATCTAGTTTTTTGTGGAACTGAGGATCTACCAGTAGATGCATCCAGATTCGGGTGTTAAGTCAAGTTTAGATCGCCTCCCAAGAGCAAAAGTCCTTCCATGAACAAGGCAAGAGTTTCCAAAGTCTTGGACAACCACAGCGCCTGTCCCTGGTTCGTGGCGTAAAGATTTACAAACGTGATCAGCGTGTTGGCTAAAAAGCCTTTACCAAAGACAAATCTACCTTCTGAATCTGTGAGGCAATCTTTAAGGTTAAAAGGGGAGTCCATTCTTAAATGCTATAATGACCCCTTTAGAAGCTGAGGGAGAACAACTGTTAAACCATGTCGAATATGAGGAATATAAGGAGGTTTTGGGGGCCCTTCCCACTTTAAAGTGGGTTTCTCGGAGGAAAAGGACCTGTGAAGGATTTTCACGTACCGTAATTGGGATAAGATCTGGCTACGCTTGACTGGTGCTTTCATACTTTTTACGTTGTAGGACGCCACGGTGATCGAGTCTCCCGAATTAGGTTCAGCCATAGATATGAAAACAGTCAGTCTTTGCTGCCTTAAGCATACACCTGTTGTGAAACAATATCAACATGAACACATAACTATATACATGAACGGTCTCATCTTCAGCAGGAGGTTGTAGGAACCCAATAGGAACCCAATTTTTAAAGATGAGATATAGTGAACCCAGGTAGTGGTCAACAATCTATCACTAGAAAAAAAACAACAATAAGAATGGTTATTCTGGGAAAATATTTTTCCCGACCCAAAGGGAAAATGCTTGTCCAGGATTCTGAGACTACCAGCTGGTTGTGCCATCTTCCTATCCTTTCTGAAATATAGTCGAGGAAGCAGGTGTCTCTGCGGACAAGGAAAATAAGAGAAGAGAGGCAGAGAAATAAAATGGAGGGGGTTGGAGGGGTGAAGAGGGGTAGGAAGGAGAGAGAACCACTTAAAAGCGCTAGAAAAGGCATTCCCAGACTGCAGATGCCCCCCATAGGCTTCAGAGAGATGGAGGAGGGGAGGGGCAATTAACAGCCACCAGTCAATTAGTAACTCTTCTTTAGTCTCTACCATAAAGTCCAGTAACGTGGAACAGTCCCGAACTTGTCAAGACCTAGGATTGGCAATCACAAGTGAGATGCCGTTTCGTAGAGGTTTTCCTAGCCTTCGGGGATGCAGACGTCTTTTAGTGGACCCCTTTGTTGGTTTAGAAAGTCGCGTGATATCCATCCCCAGGTCCAGAGACATCCACGAAGGGCTTGGGATAGGGTCAATTTGCAGTGGCTCCCAGGATTTCTCCAGTTTTTCAGGGGTGCGAATAGTGATTTGGCGACCCTCTTTAGTGATCCCAATACTGAAAGGGAAAAGCCATTTGAACCTCAAACCTTTGGCCACCAGTGCATCTGTCAATGGCTTCATCAGTTTCCTTTTAGCTAGAGTGGTAGGGCTCATGTCTTGGAAAATTTGGAAATTCGCATCCCCATACGTCAAAGCAGATTTCACTCTAGCACCTGCCAAGATGGCTGCAGTATCTAGGTAGTTTAGAAGCCCACAGATTATATCTCTAGGTGATTCACTGTTTTTGAGCTTTGGTCTGAGAGCTCTGTGGACCCTTTCAATGATGATGGTGGCTGCTCGGTCAAGGCCTAGGATAAAGGAAAATATTTCCTTGGAAACTTTGTTAAGGGATTCTGGAGCATATGACTCTGGTATGCCCCTCAGCCAGACATTACTTCTCCTACTTCTGTTCTCCTGGTCTTCCATGGCCAGAAAAACAGTGTTTAGATGTTGTTGGTGAATAAGGACATGGTCTCCCAAGGTGTTGGAGACTTCAATCAATTCAGTTTGTGCATTTTCTAGAGTCTCAACTTTGAGTCCGATATGTTTCACATCAGACCTGAGTTCATTTATCTCCTTGATCAGAGGTTTCATACTAGTAGCAGGAAGTTTTTTCATAAAGGTGCAGGAGATAGGGACTCAATCCTCCAAAGTGGATTCACAATCTGATTCATCTGGGCTAATGTCTGAGTTGTCAATATGAGAGGATGGCTCTAAACTTTTTGCTATTGATTTGGCTGGGGATAGAGGGGCATCCATTTTTTTCATCAGGAATTTTTCTAGTTCTCCCGGAGGGGTAGATTTCATGCTGGAAGAAATGCTTCTTGTTATACTTTTCACCCGTTTTTTGTTTGATTAAACCATTATGAATGCTTCTGTATACGGGCAAGCTAGGAGCACTACTTGGGTACTACTTGGGCATTCAAAAAGGATTAAACTGTCATTATTGCAGATAGGGCATTACACTTGAAGACAGATGTTCTGAGCAAGGTAGATATAACAATCTAGAATTGCACAGTGATGTAATAGCACAGGGCGACCAGCAGGTGGCAGCCTCACCATTTGAGGTGTTGCGCACAGCGCTGTGTGAGAGTAGTAGGCTGGTAATGGTAAATAATAAATAGTAAGGAAGATTTCCATCAAGAACAAGGACAATCTCTATTCCCACCTTTCCCTGGGGCAAGTAGTAGAAATTTAATCTGCGGTACAAGTCCTAAAACACTAGGTAGTCTGGTACACTCCACTAAGATGGTGTCTGTGGAGTTATGGTGGTTTAACAGTATCCCACATATTGTGCTTGCAGTTGTGCCACTGTGTAGGCCACTATAATATTGGTTTTAGTATTATGTTGGGATCCCAGTGCTCCAAACAGAATCCTAATATTGATTGCTATGATAAAGTAGAATAGGGCAGGGTGTGAGAGCAGAGAAGGATAGGCAGTTCACTTCCCTGCAGCTGCTTCAGTACTGAGTAGGGCAGTATTGGGCCAGAGGTGCACTAATACCAAGGTGCAAAAAGGAGACGCTTCTGCATTGGCTCCTGTGCCTTGTGGGACGTAGGAAGCCAGTGAGCTCAGCTGGAAGGAGCTATGAGGAGGGGAGGGAAGCGGCAGATAGTGGCAAGTAATGGTGCCCCCCTCATGGTGCAGCTCCACCTCCAGCAGACCTCCACACGTCAAGTCGTCAAGTCTTCAAGCATCAATCCTCCTGATCTTCTGGCAGTCACCAGGGTAAATGAGGTCAGATGTATAGATGGAAACACCGGAGGCTGGAGTCAGGTAGAAGGCGAGCAAGAGAGTTTTTTTGTGATTTTCAAGGCCTGGGAGCAGGAACAAATCACACACAGCCCTTCCGGGATGGTGCCCAGAGTCACTCCTCCTGAAGGCTTTTTTTTGCGGGATGAGTTGTACTTTTGAATGACATCATTTATTTTACCATATTGTGTACAGGAAAGTGAGGAAAATTTCCAAGTTCGGAAAAATTGCAAAACAAAGTGGTAAAACTGTTGTGTCAGTGTGATGCCTCAGGTCAGTATAAGTTCATAGATACCAAATATATACACTTTTACTGTTATCTAAGTGATAAAAAAAATTAGGTGTTTTTAATGAAAAATTGCACTTTTGTCGCTATTTTCCATAACCTGTACTGTTCTTCTTTTTCATGATCTGTGGCTGTATGATGGCTTATTTTGAACTTTTATGGGGGCTTTTTTCATACTTTTTAAAACTTGCTTTTCTTCTCTTTTTTAAAATTGTATACAGCCCCTTAGAATGTTTCAGCTGCTTCACCATCCCCCTGTGTAATCTCTCTCACTATCCCCACGTGTAGTGTCTTTCATCATCTCTCCTGCAGTCTCTCTCACCATCCCTCCATTATGATCTCTTTCACTATCCCCTTTCCCCCCCGTGTAGTGTCTTTCATCATCTCTCCTGCGGTCTCTCTCACTATTTACCCTGTGTAGTCTCTCTCATCATCTCCCTTGTGTAATCTCTTTCACTGCCCCCCTTGTGTAGTCTCTTTAACCATCTCCCCTGCGATCTCTACTCACCATTTACCCCCATGTAGTCTCTCTCACGTCTCCCTTGTGTAAATCTCTTTCACTATCCCCCCATGTAGTTTCTTTCAACCATTCCCTGCGGTCTCTCTACACCATACCTACCCCTCCCTGTGTAATCTCTTTCACTAACCCCCGTGTAGTCTCTCTCACCACCTCCCCTGTAATCTCTTTCACTATCCCCCGTGTAGTCTCTTTCATCACCTCCCCTGTGGTCTCTCTCAACACCTCCCCTGTGGTCTCTCTCATCACCTCCTCTGCGGTCTGTCTCACCATCTCCCTGCGGTCTCTCTTTCTCGGTGTAGTCTCTCTTCCTGGCAGCTCCTGCCACTGCTCACACTGAGCATAGGAACTGCCAGGAACAGAGGTCAGAGGTCCAGGGATCAGAGCTGCCAGGGAAAGGAGGTGACCTGGGGAGAGGGCCAGACCGGAGGGGCCAGGGGTTGAGGGCTGGGGAGAAGGTCTGGGAAGCATGGCGGCAATGAGCAGTGTTTGCAACCTGTATAAAATCAGGCTGCATTTTCACTGCCTCTACTGCTGTGTGATCATGGGGAAAATGGAAGTGGAGCTCATAGCGCATGCTATGGGCTCCCCAAAGATGGTGCCCATCTCCTCCCAGCTGTGATGTGGACAGCCCAGGGGCATGTGAGATCACAGCTACAATGCTGAAGATAGGGTCGGGCCATCTATTGACTTCTATGTACAGGGGCTGCCGTAATTGAGGGTGTTCCTGTCGTTACACACCTGAAAATGCAAGATGGAATTCTTCAGTGTCTGAAATAAATCAAGAATTAATAAAAAGCTATAAGTACAATTCATTTAATTTTGTATTAAAATAACTGATTACATAATCAGTAATTATTCATTCAAAATGTACAATAGCGGCACCATCCCATTGTGGGGTAGTCTATGTAGTGCACCACTGATTTAAAATAATTGCTAATACAGAAAAGTAAAATAAATAAGAAATGTTAAGATTTTATTCATTTATTTATTGTGAAAATTATTATTATGTCATATCATCATGAACATGAAGTCTGGTGATGTTAATATTAAATAAGTTTAAAAAATCATTCTACTCATTGTATAAACAGTCACGCAATCCTTCTCATTATATAGGACTTTGTGTTTCGCTCAGGTCTGCAGAGAATAATGTAACATTTAGGGAAAAATATGCAGCCCAACAGTCCAGCGTTAGAGGTCAGGATGGCAAATATCTCCACGCCACCGTGTATTTGCCTTTGGTGCTGAGATAAGCCGGGATCATGGCTATCCACACGCTGCAGAACACCAGCATGCTGAAGGTGATGTACTTAGCCTCATTAAAACTGTCGGTAATGTCCGGGCTAAGAAAGCTGTAATAAAACTAACAACGGCCAGAATCCCCATATAACCCAGGACAGAGTAGAACCAAAGATCAGAGCCTTCATTACACTGAACTATGATCCTCTCCGTATAAGAGTGTGTGTCCAGCTCCTGGAAGGGGGGACAGAGGGTCACCCAACACATACAGATGACCACCTGGACCGAAGGAGCAGATCAGGAGCACACATTAGGGAGTTTTACTCCAGTCCATGTTCTCCACACACTTCCAGGCTTGGTGGCTTTGAATGCGATGTAAACCATTATGGTCTTGGCCAACAATGAAGAGATGGATATTGAGAGTAGTAGTCCAGTACAGATCTGACGTAACATGCAGGTACTATCCACAGGACGACCGAGGAACAAGAAGACACAGAGGAAGCTGAGCATGATGGAGAGCAGGAGAACGAAGCTCAGGTTCTTGTTATTCGCTCTCACAATCGGGGCGTCACGGTTTGATGCAAATATTGAAAAAATTAAAGTAGTCAGAATACAGAAGAAAGCTGAGAAACAGCAGAAAGCTTCAGAAATGTCATCAGTGTAAGATAAATATTCCATCTCCTTCAAGACGCAGAATGTTCTGTTATCACTTGACCAGGCGTCTTCTGGACATTTCATGCAGTTTTCACTATCTGCAGAAGGAATGTGAGATCCGCTCATTACTTATGGCTTTATGTCTGTATTTGGTTTGAGGATTGTCTAGAAAAACTTATTATTGTCATAAATAAACATCAAATAAAAATGAAGAATAAAACAGAACAGAAACTGCATTAGCCAGTCCACAGGAATTTCCACTTAAGGAGGACTTTAACCTCTTATTGTTTACCTGGAAGAGGGCTTTACGAAGAGGTAGGATGTCATGGGGTGGTATACCAGTCAAGGGGGTATGGTAGCAGGATGTTAATAATGGGCAAAATATAATCAGGGGAACTAGTCTGACCCTTAGAATGGGGGTCCCTGGATCACCCTGTTCCCAGAATTACCTTTGAAGGTGAGGATGTCCGGCCACCACCGATTCTCTTGCTCTTGATCAACTCTAGGCTAAAATCCCCTCACCTTCACTCTTGGACAGCTCACACCAAATTAAGGAAAATTCCAGGTAAGAACAGTAGAAAAGCTTCAGCACAAACTATAATAAAGTCCTGACAACTAACGATCTTTGCAGAGACTAAACTCTATCAGTGACATCTGCTGGCGGACGAGGGAACTATTTAAAGACCAGGTGTATACAACTGTGTAACCAGACACACCCCTTACTTGAAGAGCCACAAAGACCATAGACAGCAGCAGCTTCTTACATCCACTCCGAAGTTACCAACAGGAATTAGACATATTAAATTGTTGAGGGAGAGGGGACGCTTTCCACTATACTTATTATTTTCTTTATATACTTTTATATTATATATTTTTACTAATGCTCTAGATGAGAAACAATAAGTTTTTCCCTTAACCTAGTATCCAATAGATATATCTGCCTGCTGAAAAGAAGATACTGTTGTGTTGAGATGGATGAGAATCTGAGGAGATAAGATGTCCTCTGGATGCCTGTGCCAAGGAATACCAGGAGAAACTTGAGATGTCCCACATACCAGGAGCCTAGAGATGGCATCGGGTCAAGGAGAAGGATGGACTCAGCAGAGAAGACAAAGGACTAATTATTACTAACAGGGATTGATATATTAGCCTAACCCCACCTAACCCCCATCTAATCCCACCTTGTCCTGGCCATTTCACGCCTAGTCCCTAGAGTATAAAATGCTGTGTAACCGGAAATAAAAGTTAGTTGCTGTGACCATTGCCATTGCTTAATAAAGCAACGAACACATTATAAGTTTGAACCAGATTCTCCGTCTGATGTACTCTTATCTGGTACCATATGTTCATAGTCTAATTTGGAGTGACTGGTGAAGGAGTGTATTGTCGCAACGACCCCGACAAAATCACTGAATAGCAGTTGAAGAACACTACATGTGACATAGGGGGGCTTAATTTATGTTCTATATCAAGAGTGTGGGGTTTTCTGCTGAAGCTAGTTTCCGCACAGCCAGGCCCTGTACAGATTATAGATACCAGATAGAATATACCTGATTTATTGGATATTTCTCCTTCTGAACACGCGGCACAATCGTAGCAGCACAAGTGTATACTAGAAGTGGTCACTTTCTGCTGTCCAGGTAAGCAGCTTGTGGAGCATCGGGATCTGGGGATCTGGAGAAAGTAGACAAGTATCTTTGTCATATTTTACAATTTCCTAGGTGGGATCGATTTCATGTTGATTAGTTTATATGTCTGTAAGTCTCAATTATTCAGCAGGACAGTGATGACAAAGGCACATCTGCAGTGTAATTCATTTGCATTTTTAAAAATTAAATGAAATTCTTTCAGAATATTTTCAGTATTGGAAATTGTTAAGGGTGACGATATGACATTGGTGGATTGCCTGCTGTCAGCTATCACAACATGCCCCTTTGTAGGACTATACTCTCCAGAGACCAGCTACGCTTCTATTTAGCGATGGCATCCCATATTTTACAATAAGAAAGAAGATCATCAATCACTTTGAACTGCAAAAACGCTCTTAGATTTTTTTAGAAAATGATTAATAATAAATCTTTATTTATATAGCGCCAACATATTCGGCAGCGCTTTACAATACAGTGGGTAATAGATGAAAATACAAAGTATAATGCAGTAAGAAAGTACACAATATAATACAGTAATTCCAGTAGAGAAAGAAGACAGTACAATAATAGGAAACAATACAATAAGCATAGAATCAAGTAAAAAATACAATACAATAGATAAAACAAGAAAATAAAGGTGACCCTGCTCAAGAGCTTACAATCTACAACGAGATAGGGGTTATACAAAGTACAGGGGCTTATTACATTGATGGTCCAGGCATCTTGAGGAAATGGGGGATAGAAATAAAGTTACATGAATGGTCATCAGACAGTCTGTGTAGACCTTTTGGGTTTGGTGGAGTTTGAAGAAGAGTTATGTCGAGAGAGATAGTGAATGAGCTATGTACAGTATAAAGGAATTTTGTTAGGCCGCCTTGAAAAGATGTGTTTTTAGCGAGCGTCTGAAGCTATGCAAGTTGTGGATGGTCCTGATTTCTTGGGGTAGAGCATTCCAGAGAATTGGTGCAGCTCAGGAGAAGTCTTGGAGCCGGGAATGGGATGATCGGATTAGTGCAGATGTTAGTCGAAGGTCATTTGTAGAACGTAGAGAACAGGTGGGGTGATAGACAGAGATGAGGGAGGAGATGTAGGGGGGTGCTGCACTGTGAAGAGCTTTGTGTGTGAGAACAAGCAATTTGAACTTTATCCTGCAGTGTATAGGCAGCCAATGCAATGACTGGCACAGAGCAGAGGCATCTGAGTAATGATTGACCAGATGGGTGATCCTGGGCTGCTGCATTGAGGATGGACTGCAGAGGGGAAAGTTTAGAGAGGGGGAGGCCGATTAATAGAGAATTGCAATAATCAAGGCAGGAATGGATTAGGGCCACGGTGAGGATTTTAGTTGTTTCCATGGTGAGAAAGGGGCGGACTGATTAAAGCAAAGGCATTTACACTGGTGACCCACTTTGGGTTATGTTGAGTGGAGATGCGTCTTTACTATTGAGGCCTTCATTTGTTCTATTTGGAATAAATCTAAGAAGAATTTATCATGTGAACTTCTAAGAAGACACTTCAGATTTTTTGTAAGAGGTGGGGTGGTTGGGTATATGAGTATTTAATATAACAGGCTTATCAGAAGAGAAGACAGGTTCTCTTTAATGTAAGGATGGGAAATGTTGGTCCTGCAAGCCATTTGCACCTTGTGATGACATTTTATCTTGCCCTTGGCAGATTCCTGGGAACTGCAGTACCCATATCAGCTGCTATTGCTGACCGTCGGCCTTTTAAACACTCCTGGCATTGTGAGCAGCGGGTGTATGCATTGAAGTATTACACCAGTGCCAACTTCTCCTATGTAATGCATATTTTCCAGCCCAAGTGTCTCCTATGTGATGTATATGGCCAGGCTCAGTGTCTCCCATGTGTGATGTACAATTGTGTGAAAAGGTTTTGCCTCCTTCCTGACTTCTTATTCTTCTGAATTTTTGTCACACTGAAATGTTTCAGATCACCAAACAAATGTAAATATTAGACAAAGAGTAACACAAGACAACGCAAAATGTAGTTTATAAATGACGGTCTTTATTTTTAATGGCAAAGAAATCCAAATCTACTTGGCCTTGTGTGAAAAAGTGATTGCCTCCTAAACCTAATAACAGGTTGGGCCCTTGGCAGAAAGAACTGCTATTAAGTATTTGTGATAACTTTCAAGGAGTCTTTTGCTCTGAAGAAATTTTATCTTACTCATCCTTGCAAAATTGTTGGAAATCTTGTTAAGGTCCTGCCACAACATCTCAATTGGATTAATGTCATTACTGTGACTCGGCCACTCCAAAGCCTTGATTTTGTTTTTCTTTAGCAATTCAGAGGTGACTTGCTGGTGGTGGTTTGGATCATTGCCTTGCTGCATAAACCAAGTGGTCTTCAGCCTGAGGTCACAGACAGATGGTCTCATATTCTCCTTCAGGATGTTTTGGTGACAGCAGAATTCATGGCTCCATGTACCACATCAAGTCTTCCAGGTGCTGAAGCAGCAAAACACCCCAGACCATCACACTGCCTCCACCATATTTTACTGTTGGTATGATGTCCCATTTCTGAAATGCTGTGTTACTTCTATGCCAGATGTTAATGGGACTTTCATCTTCCAAAAAGTTAAAATTTTGTCTCATCAGTCCACAGAGTATTCTCCCAAAAGTCTTGGGGATCATCAAGATGTTTTCTGATAGAACTGAGCTGATCCTTTGTGTTCTTTTTGCTCAATAGGGGTTTTCTTCTTCTTGGATCTCTGCCATGTGGCCATTTTTGCCCAGTCTCTCTTTTATGGTGGAGTCATGAACACTGACCTTAACTCAGACAAGTGAGACCTGCAGATCTTTGGATGTTTTGATTCTTTTGTGACCTCTTGGATGAGTCATCGCTGCGTCTTGGGGTAATTTTGATCGTCCGGGTCTCTCCTGGAAAGGTTTACCACTGTTCCATGTTTTTGCCAATTGTGGATAATGGCTGTCAATGTGGTTTGCTGGAGTCTCAAAGCTTTAGAAATGGCTTTATAACCTATTCCAGACTGATATTTCTTTGGATCATGGCATGATGTCAAGCCGTTCTGGATCTTTTGGTCTACTTTGGGAAGTGCACTGAGATACAGGCTGATTTTCTGCTAAGGGAAAAAAAACCTCTATATATCTGAGTGTCTAGCGAGTGTGACGAGCTTTGTGTGACAGAGCGCAAGTGCGACAGAAGTAAGTGTGTGACTTGTGATTCAGTGACTTTGGATTAAGGGAGTTTGGAAGGGAGGACTTACTGAATTGCTGGTTGTATTTTATTAATACTTTGCATTTCTTTTTACTTATCATTTCTGTCTGGTGCAATCCCCATTAGGAAATGAGCTCCATGATTGGCAATGCCATCCAGTGTACATCTTGCCACATGTATGCATTCCTTGACCAGCCGGCCGAGGGTGCATACTGCTGTGTGAGATGTGAGTACGTTGTGCATTTGGAAGCCCAGATACTGGATCTAAATGAACGACTGACAACGCTGAGATCCATAGACAATATGGAAAGGAGTCTGCTGCTCACTGAACAGCTGCTCAATGGGATAGATGTGGGGGAGGATGGTACTATGGAGCCTCAGGACCATGAGGTAGCTAGCTGGGTGACAGTTAGAAGGCGGGGTAGAGGGAAGGGTGCCAGGGAGGCTAGCCCTGATCTGGCACACCCCAATAAATTTGCTATGTTGGCAGATGAGGGGGGTGTGAGTTCAGGTACAGCACTGCTGCAGCAGGGCATGACCTCTGAAAGCCAGAGGAGTGTCTGCTCCAGTAAGGGGGAAAATAGGAGAGTAGGGCAGGCCAGACAGGTGCTGGTAGTGGGGGACTCAATTATTAGGGGAATAGATAGGGCAATCTGTCACAAAGACAGGGATCGTCGAACAGTGTGCTGCCTACCTGGCGCTCGAGTCCGGCACATCGCTGATCGGGTTGACAGATTACTGGGAGGGGCTGGTGAGGACCCAGCGGTCATGGTGCACATTGGCACAAATGACAAAGTTAGAGGTAGGTGGAAGGTCCTTAAAGATGATTTCAGGGAATTAGGCTGCAAGCTTAAGGCAAGGACCTCCAAGGTAGTATTCTCTGAAATACTGCCTGTACCACGTGCCACACCAGAGAGGCAACGGGAGATTAGGGAGATAAATAAGTGGCTCAGGAATTGGTGTAGGAAGGAGGGGTTTGGGTTCCTGGAGAACTGGGCCGACTTCTCTGTTGGCTACAGGTTCTATGCTAGGGACGGGCTGCACCTCAATGGGGAGGGTGCAGCTGTGCTGGGGGAGAAAATGGCTAGAAGGTTGGAGGAGTGTTTAAACTAGGGATTGGGGGGGAGGGTATTCATTGTATAGGAGGGGAAGATAGTGTAAACAGTAACCTGGGCACAAGTAATAAAATTGGGGGTGGCATGGGGGGTGGGGTTAGAACAGTCAATCTAGTAGGAAGGAATAGAGGTAAAGAGAGATGCATAAAGTGCATGTTCACTAATGCCAGAAGCCTCACCAACAAAATGGAGGAATTAGAATTGATTTTGTTGGAAAATAATTATGACATGGTGGGGATTTCAGAGACTTGGCTGGATGAGAGTCATGACTGGGCTGTTAATTTACAGGGCTATTGTCTGTTCAGAAATGACCGTACAAATAGGCGAGGAGGAGGTGTATGTTTATACGTAAAATCATCCTTAAAACCCATCCTGCGTGATAATATAGGTGAATCTAATGGAAATGTAGAGTCTCTGTGGGTGGAGATAAGGGGAGGGGGAAAAAATAATAAATTACTGATAGGGGTTTGTTATAAGTCCCCAACAATAATGGAAGTGGAGGAGAATATCCTCATAAAGCAAATAGATGAAGCAGCGACTCAGGGAGAAGTCATTATTATGGGGGACTTCAACTACCCTGAAATACATTGGGGATCAGAAACCTGCAGTTCTAGCAAAGGTAATAAGTTTTTGAAAACTATAAGAGACAATTACCTTTCACAACTGGTTCAGGACCCAACAAGAAGGGGGGCACTGCTGGACCTAATATTAACCAACAGGCCAGACCGCATATCAAATATACGGGTTGGAGGTCACTTGGGTAATAGTGATCATAACTTAATAAGCTTTCAAGTATCCTTTACTAAGACGTGTAGTAGAGGGGCCACAAGGACACTAAACTTCAGGAAGGCAAATTTCCAACGGTTGAGAGATGATCTTAGTGCAATAAACTGGGACGATGTCCTGAGACATAAAAGTACACAACACAAATGGGAGATGTTTATTAGCATCCTGAATAGGACCTGTGCACAATATATACCCTATGGGAATAAGCATGCTAGAAATAGGAGGAAACCACTATGGCTAAATAAAGCGGTAAGAAGTGCAATATGTGACAAAAAGAAAGCATTTAGGGAATTAAAGCAAGTAGGTAGTGATGAAGCATTAAATAAATACAGAAAATTAAATAACATTTGTAAAAAGCAAATCAAGGCAGCAAAGATTGAGACAGAGAGACTCATTGCCAGAGAAAGTAAAAAGAATCCCAAAATATTTTTTAACTACATAAATAGTAAGAAACTAAAAAATGATGGTGTTGGCCCCTTTAAAAATAGTCTGGGTGAAATGGTGGATGAGGATGAGGAAAAAGCAAATATGCTAAATGACTTTTTTTCAACAGTATTTACACAAGAAAATCCCATGACAGACAATATGATCAGTGATAACAAAAATTCTCAATTAAACGTCACCTGCTTAACCCAAGAGGAAGTACGGTATCGTCTAAAAATCACTAAAATTGACAAATCCCCGGGCCCAGATGGGATACACCCCAGAGTGCTGCAGGAATTAAGTACTGTCATAGATAGACCATTATTTTTAATATTTAAAGATTCCATAATATCAGGGTCTGTACCACAGGACTGGCGTATAGCAAATGTGGTGCCAATATTCAAAAAGGGGACAAAAACTGAACTTGGAAATTATAGGCCAGTAAGCTTAACCTCTACTGTGGGTAAAATCCTAGAGGGTTTTCTAAGAGATGCTATACTGGAGTATCTGAACAAAAATAACCTCATGACCCATTATCAACATGGTTTTACGAGGGACCGTTCCTGTCAAACTAATCTAATAAGCTTCTATGAAGAAGTAAGTTCTGGACTGGACCAAGGAAATGCAGTGGATGTGGTGTATATGGACTTTTCAAAAGCTTTTGATACGGTGCCACACAAAAGGTTGATACATAAAATGAGGGCAATGGGGATAGGGGAAAATATGTGTAAGTGGGTTAAGAACTGGCTTAGTGATAGGAAACAAAGGGTGGTTATTAATGGAACACACTCAGAATGGGTCACAGTTAACAGTGGGGTACCACAGGGGTCAGTGTTGGGCCCGCTCCTATTTAATATATTTATTAATGACCTTGTAGGGGGCATACAGAGTAGAATCTCAATATTTGCAGATGACACTAAACTCTGCAGGGTAATCAATACAGAGGAGGACAATTTTATATTACAGGAGGATTTATGTAAACTAGAAGCTTGGGCTGCTAAATGGCAAATGCGCTTTAATGGGGATAAATGTAAAGTCATGCACTTGGGCAGAGGAAACAAAGGGTATAATTATGTGCTTAATTATAAAACACTGGGCAAAACTACCACTGAAAAAGACCTGGGTGTATGGGTAGATGACAAACTCACATTTAGTGGCCAGTGTCAGGCAGCTGCTGTAAAGGCAAATAAAATAATGGGATGTATTAAAAGAGGCATAGATGCTCATGAGGAGAACATAATTTTACCTCTATACAAGTCACTAGTGCGACCACACTTAGAATACTGTGTACAATTCTGGTCTCCGGTGTATAAGAAAGACATAGCTGAACTAGAGCGGGTCCAGAGAAGAGCGACAAAAGTTATTAGAGGACTAAGGGGTCTGCAATACCAAGACAGGTTATTAAACTTGGGGTTATTTAGCTTGGAAAAACGAAGGCTTAGGGGTGATCTTATAATAATGTACAAATATATGAGGGGGCAGTACAGAGACCTTTCTAATGATCTCTTTACTCTTAGGCCTGAGACTGGGACAAGGGGGCATCCTCTACGTCTGGAGGGAAGAAGGTTTAATCATAATCACAGACGTGGATTCTTTACTGTAAGAGCAGTGAGACTATGGAACTCTCTGCCACATGATGTTGTAATGAGTGAGTCACTACTAACATTTAAGAAGGGCCTGGATGCCTTTCTTGAAAACTATAATATTACCGGTTATATATACTAGATTCTTTGATAGGGCGTTGATCCAGGGAATTAGTCTGATTGCCGTATCTGGAGTCAGGAAGGAATTTTTTCCCCCAATGTGGAGCTTAGTGTTGCCACATGGGTTTTTTTTGCCTTCCTCTGGATCAACATGTTAGGCTATGGGTTGAACTAGATGGACTTAAAGTCTTCCTTCAACCTTAAAAACTATGTTACTATGTTACTATGTTACTTCACTTTGTCGTGCAGGTCCTATTTGTGATTTCTTCATTGAGAACAGGTGTGGCAGTAATCAGGTCTGGGTGTGACTAAGGAAATTTAACTCTGCTTCCCAAACTTGTGATAAACCACAGTTAATTTATGATTTAAGGGACCAATTACTTTTTCACACAAAGTCCTGAAGATTTGGATTTCTTTTTCGCTTTATAATAAAGACCTTCATTTATAAACTGCATTTTGTGGTTACTTGTGCTACCTTTGTCTAATGTTAAATTTGTTTGGTGATCTGAGACATTTAAATATGTCAAACATGCAAAAGAATAAGAAATCAGAAATGGGGTAAAGACTTTTTCACACAACTTTATATGCTGCAGCCCCGACATCTCCTATGTGATGCATATGCTCAAATTCTAGTGTCTCCTATGTGAGAAGTATATGCTCCAGCCCCAGTGTCTCGTATATGAAATATACACAACAGTCTCAGTGTCTCTTTCATGATGTAAATACAGCAGTCTCTGTGTCTCCTATGTGTCGTTGTCGATCAAGCTGCTCTGCTGTGCCCTGCCACACCATCAAAATATCATCTATATAGCGCATCCAGCAATGCACATGATAAACATCCCGCCCGCCTCCGCACGCAAAAAGATCCTGCTCCCAGTAGCTCAGGAGCAGGTGCCAGTGCCTCACCTGTGCCAATCTTGTTTGCAGCTCCCATTTCACGTCGAGCGATGGATGTTGAACCTTTATTATTAACCAAAATATTACATGTAGCAGCACACATGTGATATACTATGAAAATGTATGTAGGTTTGACGTCAAGTGAGCTGCGTATGAGAGTTAGGAAGCATGTGAGGGAGATTGGTGCGGCAAGCGAAGTTAAGGACATCACCACACTGAAAACCCTGCCTCGACACTTCTATAAATTTCATAATTGTAACCCAAAATCTTTGATGGTGTGAGGTATTGATGAAATTCAAGGGGGTATCAGGGGTGGTGACCTTAAGAGGATCCTGGCACAACGGGAACTCAAATGGATGTTGATGCTGAACACTGTCTCCCAAAGGGCCTGAATAAAATGAATTTTTTTTCCTGTCTTGTGATCCATATTGTTCAATACATGATGGTTACCATTGACTATATCCCTATTGGGAATAATTGTCTTCGATTCCTGTTCTCCTTCTGTGCCAAATTTTTTTTGGTGCTGTGTATATTTTAATGTATAGTTTTTCATTTACTCTCTTGGTTTATGCTGGCAGTGGTATGTCAAAGATTTGAATGCTCCACCACCCAATTCTCACCTGGATGAAACGCCGTTTCTGACGGTATCGGATCTTCTACTCCCTTTTTAGTGGTATGTCAAGACTGTATGAATTGCTGCTTAACTAAATAAGGACTTTCTAAAGAACTGTCTGGAATTGACAAATCTGGAGTCTCTGGAAACTGGAATCAAGCTGCTATTTACATTATTACTTATATTTTGAATTGTTATTATTTGTTGTGGCTACAATATAATGCATTAATATGTCCAGAAACTCCGGAGTCTTGTGCACATGTCCACGCTTCCACTTGTGTCGCATCGTCATGGTGGAGTATACAACGATGGGCGCTTGTTTACTGTTACCAGTAACCATTTCCGGCTTCAGTGATTGGGAGGTGGGCGAAGCATGTTGTGGCTCCACGTTTCCTCTTGTTTTTGCATATGTTTAGTGTTGAGTCGCTGAGCTGATAATCTGGTGAGACACCGATTTAGCTCTGTATTTAGCCATATGGATTTGTTCATGTTATGTATATACAGCAGTCTCGGTATCTCCTATTTGATGTAAAAACAGCAGTCTCAGTGTCTCCTGTGTGATGTATATACAGCAGTCTCAGTGTCTCCTATGCTGCAGACCTCCCACTGCTAGATTTCTATAAAAGTGATGTCATCAGTGATGAATTTCCCTCTATGAGGAGACCTCCAGTGTAATATTCACCTGTGTTCAAAACTTACTGCTGCGAGTTCTTTAAAAAGCTAATCATCACAAATTGTTGACTGCTCTCTATCAGGGGCGGGTTGGGCTGAGAGGCAGGGATGCATTTGCCCCCCAGGCCCAGTCACTTAGCAACAGTTCAGGGCCGCCAATCTTAGTAAAACTCTTTTGCCCTTTCACAAAGTTTATAGAAATGTTCCAGGCCGCAGGAATAATGGTCCACTAAGATGGTGATATAGGGATATCTGTAACCCTGGACCTCCACTGGTCACAATATTATGGCATTCCCAAGATAAATAACACAGTATTTAAATAGGAATACCCCTTCACCATGTATCATGTGAAACGAAGCACAGAAATCATCCAAGAACTCACCTCTTTTCCGTTACTTTTCCATACTATGTCTTGTGATACAATCGTAAAATCCAGGCCCTCCAAAGAGCTCAAAAAGTATGTTCCCACTGTGTTCAAATCCAAGGTATTGTGATTCACAAAGATATTATAAATGATATAAAAGGAATCTTGATCGCCTTTGTTGTTGAAACATCTACCGGTTATCCCTCGCTTATTAGGACAGGTTATTGTTTTTAAATAATTGTGCACCTTCTGCAAAAAGATGAAGATTACGTCAAATGTGGTGATGTGCCCATGACAAGATATTATTATTAGAAAGCAGCGTCATACGCCACTTCATGGAGGAATTGTTCCTTAACCTTAAGAGGGTCCACAATGGTAGTCATTGTACATGCAGCCCAGTGACCTCCAGTTTCTTGGCTGGTCCTAAAGACATCAGACCGAATTGGGGCTGGTACCCCTGCTGCAGCTAGTTCCTCTGCCCGGCCGGGATGCCCGGCTGCAGAATCCAGGTCCTCAGGCCTAGAATTCCCTGCTGACCCACATGTGTCCTGCTCTCTCCTAGCTCCTGACTTCAATAGAATTGTCTCCTTTTGTGTCTCCCACCCCTAACCTAACCTAACTCCTCCCTCTAGACAGTAGATGGGGACAACTATGAATGTGACTTTCTTCCGCTCAGCATCTCCCTGGCCTGGAGTTCGGATTGTGTTGGGTATGTGTTGGGGGTCTTGTCAGAATTTTCCCCTCTTACCTCTGTACACTAGCCTCACCATTGAAGATAGCAAAACATAGGAAAGGTAAGAGAGAAAGCGAAAACAACAATAAGGACACTTGTAATAAGCTGCTGCAAAACCCCAACACAGAGAAAGGGGGTCACTAGGAAGAGCCTCAGCTGCAGCAGAGCACTACTTCAAGACAGCACAATGGTCAACCATAGAATGAACGCTATCAACATCAGGTGATGGGTCATGTGACTATTTAAAGGGTGGAGGTGTGGTCATTAAATGCATTACTTAATTTAAGACATCAGCAGCTGCAAAGGAAAAAACTGATTATAGAGTATAGATTAAAAGGATGCACTCACCAAAGGTGGACTTGAAATCTTTATTCTTGATTACACCCAGGTGACATGCGGGTAGGCTGCAGGGTGCAGGCTACGTCCACTGCACCCCCTCTGCCTCAATCCTGCCCCCCGCCACCTCCATCCTGCCCCCCCCCACTGCCTCCATCCTGCCTCGCCCGCCGGCTCCATCCTGCCCGCCGGCTCCATCCTGTTGCCCTGCCTCCATCCTGCCCCCCCGGGTCCATCCTGCCCCCCAGCTCCATCATGCCCACCTGCGTCCATCCTGCCCCCCCGTCTCCATCCTGCCCCACCCCCGGCTCCATCCTGCCCCGCTCTCCACCATCCTGCCCCCCCCGCCACTATCCTGCTCCTCCGGCTCCATCCTGCTCCTCTGGCTCCATCCTGCTCCTCTGGCTCCATCCTACCCCGCTTGCTCCATCCTGCCCCACTCGCTCCATCCTGCCCTGCTCCACCATCCTGCCCTGCTCCCACCATCCTGCCCCGCTGTCTCCATCCTGCCCCGCCGCCACCATCCTGTACCGCTTGCTCCATCCTGCCCTGCTCACTCCATCCCGCCCCGCTCGCCACCATCCTCCCCCCCCGCCACCATCCTGCTTCTCCGGCTCCATCCTGCTCCTCCGGCTAGATCCTGCCCTGCTCGCTCCATCCTGCCCCGCTCCCAGCATCCTGCCCCGCCGGCTCCATCGTGCCCCACCACCACCATCCTGCCCCGCTCGCTCCATCCTGCCCCGCTCGCCACCATCCTGCCCACTGCCACCATCCTGCCCCCCTGCCACCATCCTGCCCCCCCCGCCACCATCCTGATCCTCCGGTTCCAGCCAGCTCCTCCGGCTCCATCCTTTTCCTCCGGCTCCATCCTGCCCTGCTCCCTCCATCCTGCCCCGCTCCCTCCATCCTGCCCCGCTCGCTCCATCCTGCCCCCCGCTGTTCTTGCTCCCCCACCTCCATGCTGCCCCCGCCTCCATCCTGCCCTGCCGGCTCCATCCTGCCCCGCCTCTTCCATCCTGCCCTCCCTCCGCTTCCATCCTGCCCCCCTTCTGCCTTTATCCTGCCCCCTCCGCCTCCCACCCTGCCCCCGCCACCTTCATCCTGCCCCCCCAGCACCTCCATCCTGCCCCGCCCGCCGGCTCCATCCTGCCCCGCCGGCTACATCCTGTTCCCCTGCCTCCATCCTGCCCCCCCGGCTTCATCCTGCCCCCCAGCTCCATCATGCACACCTGCCTCCATCCTGCCTTCGCCCCTGTCTCCATCCTGCCCCACCCCTGGCTCCATCCTGCCCTGCTCGCCACCATCCTGCTCCTCCGGCTCCATCCTGCTCCTCCGGCTCCATCCTGCTCCTTTGGCTCCATCCTGCCCCACTCGCTTCATCCTGCCCTGCTCCCACCATCCTGCCCCGCTGTCTCCATCCTGCCCCGCCGCCACCATCCTGCCCCGCTTGCTCTATCCTGCCCTGCTCGCTCCATCCTGCCCTGCTCGCCACCATCCTGCCCCCCCCCGCTACCATTCTGCTTCTCCGGCTCCATCCTGCTCCTCCGACTCCATCCTGCCCCGCTCGCTGCATCCTGCCCCGCTCCCAGCATCCTGCCCTGCCGGCTCCATCCTGCCCCGCCAAAACCATCCTACCCCGCCACCATCCTGCCCCCCCCGCCACCATCCTGCTCCTCCAGCTCCATCCAGCTCCTCCGGCTCCATCCTTCTCCTCCAGCTCCATCCTGCCCCGCTCCCTCCATCCTGACCCGCTCTCTCCATCCTGCCCCCCGCTGTTCTTGTTCCCCCGCCTCCATGCTGCCCCCCCGCCTCCATCCTGCCCTGCCGGCTCCATCCTGCCCCGCCGCTTCTATCCTGCCCCCCCTCTGCTTCCATCCTGCCCTCCTCCTGCCTCCATCCTGCCCCCCCTCTGCCTCCACCCTGCCCCCCGCCGCCTCCATCCTGCCCCCCCGCCGCCTCCATCCTGCCTCCCCCCCGCCGCCTCCATCCTGTCCCACCCGCCGCCTCCATCCTGCCCTGCCGGCTCCATCCTGGTTTCCTCAAGGTTCCCTCATCTCTAACTGTAAGTGTATGAGCACTGCTGTGTATAGGAGAGACGGCCGATTGATCGATAGAAGCATTTATTTAATATCCCTCAATCCAGTGCCAAATTTAAAGCCGATGGGATCTGTTCTTTTGACTAAACAATACTGCTAATATTATTCCTACGTGTTTTATATGTGCCCATAAGGAATTGCTATAAATTGTCATCCCAAGAAAAAGAGAAAAGGGAACATAGAGCTTAGGGTGCCGTCACACCTGGTGACAGCACCCGAGATGTCGGCGGTGACTGCCGGGAGCGCACACGTTTTTGGGGCCCCGTCAGTGCCGCCGCCCCCCATTTACACGGGGAGACACCTCCGGTGATGCCCCAGCGAGCTGACAGGCGGCATCGCTGTCCGGGTGTGTCAAAACCCCAGCAGCGATACAGTACAATGGGAGCCTATGGCTCCCATTGCCTGGCAGGCCGCCGGCGGCCGTTTACATGGGGCGATGTGGACACATTGCCCCAGATCGGCCTCCTGGTTTCACATCACTGATGTGAAACCAGGCGAGCACTCAGAGGTGCCGACATCACCCCTTTACATTAGGCGACGCAGGGGAGATATCGGTGCCGATAGGCCACGCCCCTACGTCACCTAATAGATCAGCGGTCCCATCGCCAGGTGTGACGGCACCCTTAGAGCTACTGAAACAATGACCTGATTTGGAACTAAATGAAGACAAAACTTGTACAATCCACTACGCGAACCATCACTTTATACACTTGAGTTCACCTTAGGGAAATTTGCTATTTTTGTGCTTTTGTTTTTTCCTCTTCTTTCAAAAGTCAACATTTTTTTGTTTTGTTCCCATCATATGGGGGCTTGTTCTTTGTGGGATGAATTGTAGATTTGAGAAACACTGATCATTTTACCATACAATGTACGGTAATACCAAGGGAGTATATTTTTATTTTTTATTTAATTGATGAAAAAACTTCAGTAAGAAAATGTTGTTTTCTGCAGTCTTATTCTTACACCAGTAACATTTTTACTTTTCCCTCAATTGAGGGCTCAATTTTTGTATGTCAAACTGATACTACTTTGGGGTCCGTATGTGTCACGCTGGGAGCGGGAGAGGCACTCAGCGTAGGACCACGACGGGGGGGGGGAATAAGGAGTCCCTAAAACTATGGGCACAAGAAGGAGAGGGTGACCCCCGGTCTTACCGGGGCTGACCCTGTCTGCCCCAACGTCCCCACACAGTCTCCCCAACTGTCGCCGACCACGAACCTCGTCCCTCTCTGATCCTAGCACTACCTTAGCTAAGGATCAGATGGAGAGGTTCACTAGACCCCTCCACTAACAACTAAAGACAACACAAGGAAATAACAGACAATGGGGAAAGAAAACACTTATCTTGCAGCAGATCACAGCAACCTCCACCACCTCTGCTTCTGCTGGAGCAAGTATAATGAGTGCACAAGGAAATATCACCTGCACTGAGGGAGGGCAATGAAACTCCTTATAAAGGTGGGAAGAACCTGCTGGGTCCTAGAGACCCAGGATACTGGTGTAGAAACCAGACCGAGCACAAGACCTTCCCAGCCGTCTCCCCATGATAGGGAGATCTTATCATACCTTCTCTTCATCTACACAGAAGGTAAATGCCCCTGAAAGACGGACTGTCCTCAACTCTTATGGCTGATTGGCCAACCGCTGGGACCGTCTGCGCGTGGCCTCTACCCTGTCATCCGTGCCACCCGTGACAGTACCCCCCCGTCCACGAGTGGCCCCCGGACACTCAGGACCAGGCTTATCCGGATGGGAACGGTGAAAAGCGCGGACCAGCCTAGCGGCGGAGACTTCCGACGCTGGTACCCACATCCGCTCCTCAGGACCGTATCCCCTCCAGTGCACCAAATACTGAAGAGAACGGCGCACCCTGCGAGAATCAACCACCTTTGAGATCTCAAATTCCAAATTCCCCGCCACGCAGATGGGCTCCGGGGGCAAAGGAGACGGGTTAGACGACGGCACATACGGTTTGAGGAGCGACCTATGAAATACATTGTGGATTTTAAGAGCGGGAGGTAACGCAAGACGAAACGCCACGGGATTGATAACGGCGGTTATCTGATAAGGTCCAATAAACCTGGGCCCCAACTTCCAAGAGGGCACCTTCAACTTCACATTCTTGGTAGACAACCACACGTAGTCATTCACACACAGGTCCGGACCTGGCGCACGCTTCTTGTCAGCCATACGTTTGTACCTGTCGCCTACGAGCTTCAAGCTGCTCTGTACCCCCCGCCAAACCGAGGAAAGGGATGAGGTAAATCGGTCCTCCTCAGGAACTCCGGAAGGACTAGTACCACTAAAAGTACCAAACTGAGGATGAAACCCATATGCACCGAAGAACGGTGACTTGCCAGTGGACTCCTGAAGACGATTATTAAGGGCAAATTCGGCCAAGGGCAGATAACTCGCCCAAGTCTCCTGATTGTCAGAGACAAAACACCTCAGATACGTCTCCAAATTCTGATTCATACGTTCGGTCTGCCCATTAGACTGAGGATGAAAAGCAGAAGAGAAGGACAAAGCAATTCCTAAACGGGCACAAAAAGCCTTCCAAAACTTGGAGACAAACTGAGTACCACGATCAGAAACCACCTCGGAGGGAACTCCATGAAGCTTCACAATCTCACTTACAAACACCTGTGCCAGAGTCCGAGCATTAGGAAGTGCGGGCAGTGCCACAAAGCGAACCATCTTACTGAATCTATCAACCACTACAAGCACTACCGTCTTGCCTGCCGACGCCGGGAGATCGGTGATAAAATCCATTGACACATGCGTCCATGGCCTCTCAGGAATAGACAATGGCAAGAGAGAACCAGCCGGACGGGTATGCGGAACCTTAGCCCGTGCACACACACTACAGGCAGACACGAATTCCGCTACGTCCTTCCTCAACCCCGGCCACCAAAAGCGGCGAGATAAAAGATCGAAGGTGGCCCTACTGCCGGGATGCCCTGCCAATACGGAGTCGTGATGCTCTGACAGCACCCTGAGACGCAAAGATGATGGCACAAAAAGTCTCCCAGAAGGACAGGAGGCAGGGGCGCCCCCCTGGACCTTCAACACCTCCCCCTCCAGATCAGGGCAAAGAGCAGAAACAACCACCCCCTCCTGTAAGATGGGAACGGGACTTTCATGAGCACTACCACCCGGGAAACTACGCGACAACGCATCAGCCTTCACGTTCTCAACCCCCGGACGGTAAGTGACGGTAAAATTAAATCTCGTGAAAAACAAGGACCACCGAGCCTGCCGGGGATTGAGACGCTTGGCGGACTCAAGGTAAGACAGGTTCTTGTGGTCGGTAATAACCGTGATGGGATGGACAGCCCCCTCCAACCAGTGACGCCATTCCTCAAAAGCCAATTTAATAGCCAACAGCTCCCTATTACCAACATCATAATTCCTCTCGGCCGACGACAACTTCTTGGAGAAGAACGCGCAGGGCACCCATCTCCCAGGTGAAGGGCCTTGCGACAATACAGCCCCCACCCCCACCTCAGACGCATCCACCTCCACAACGAAGGGCTGAGAAAGATCGGGCTGACGAAGAATAGGCGCGGAAGCAAAACAACGCTTTAGGGAGGAGAAAGCCTGGCGAGCAGAATCAGACCACTCAGAAAAATCCGTCCCCTTCCCAGTCATGTCCGTAAGAGGCGTCACCAGCACCGAATAGTTCCTAATAAATTTACGGTAAAAGTTGGTAAACCCCAAAAAACGCTGCAATGCCCGTAGATTGTCCGGTAGTTCCCAGTCCAGCACCGCCCGGACTTTTTCCGGATCCATCCGAAAACCCAACGGCGACAGGAGGTACCCCAAAAACCGTACCTCCTGAACGGCGAAGACACATTTCTCGAGTTTAGCATACAGCTTATTGTCCCGTAAGACCTGTAACACCTGCTTGACATGGGACTGATGCGTCTCCAAATCGGGGGAATAGATCAAGATATCATCTAAGTAAACAACCACAAATCTACCCACCAAATGATGGAATATGTCATTGACAAAGTGTTGGAAAACCGCAGGGGCGTTAGTGAGCCCGAACGGCATTACGAGACTTTCAAAATGGCCGTCCGGGGTATTAAATGCCGTCTTCCATTCATCCCCCTCCCTGACCCTAATCAGGTTGTAGGCCCCCCTCAAATCCAACTTGGAGAACCATTTAGCACCCACTACCTGACTGAATAAATCAGGAATCAGAGGGAGGGGGTACGGATCACGGACAGTAATCCGATTCAACTCCCGGAAATCCAAGCAAGGACGGAGGCCCCCATCTTTTTTCTTAACAAAAAAGAAACCAGCCGCAACCGGCGAGGTTGAGGGCCTGATGTGACCCGTCTGCAGACTCTCGGAAATGAAATCCTTCATCGCCTGTCTTTCCGGACCCGATATAGCAAACATCCTAGCCTTGGGCAGTTTAACTCCGGGAACGAGGTTGATTGGGCAATCATATGCCCGATGGGGGGGCAGGTCTTGGCACCCCTTCTCTGAGAACACATCCTCATACTCTGATAGGAACGGGGGCAGAGATACAGCAGACACCACCGAAAACGAGGTAACCAAACAATTCTCAGAACAAAAATCACTCCATTCCACAATGTCCCGGGACTGCCAATCCACTACGGGATTATGTTTAATCAACCATGGCAAGCCCAGGACAATGGGAGCGGGGAGACCGTCTAGAACATAGCAAGATATCGTCTCTTGATGCTGGGATCCAACCGTCAACTTAATGTCATGTACAATATGTGTGAGACTACCTTGAGCAAGAGGTGCTGAGTCGATGGCATAGATACGGATGGGGCGAGACAATAAACAGCAGTTAAGCCCATGAGCGTCTACAAAACGAGCATCCACCATGCTGACCCCCGCACCACTATCCACAAACACAGAAATACCCTCCATTGTGCCCTCCAGCGCCACCTCCGCACTTAGGAGGAAACGGGAAGTACAAATGGAGGATACACACACCTCCCGCTCGACCACCTCCACACCCCCCATAGTCACAGAAGGTCCAGGCCCCCCAGTCCGTTTAGGGGTGTAGGGACAGGCCCCAATAAAATGGTCCCCTTTCCCACAGAAAAAACAGACCCCTTCCCCTTGCCCCGGGAGGTACCGGAGGAGAACCTCGAGGCCGCCGCTCCTCCCAGCTGCATAGGTTCCTCCGCACTCGGGAGGAACGACTCACCCTCCGCGTGACCTCCCGGTGACCAGGAATCACCACGAGAATGGCTCCCAGTAACAGGAGGTCTACCCCTCCGCTCCTGGAGGCGTCTATCCATACGAATAGCTAACGACATAGCCGCCTCCAGGGACGGAGGGGTCTCATAAACCGCCAGAGCATCCTTCAGCCTCTCCGAAAGACCCTGACAAAAGTGACTCCGGAGCGCCGGATCGTTCCACTTCGTGTCCGTAGCCCACCTGCGGAACTCAGAACAATATGATTCCGCCGACCGAGTCCCCTGGCGGAGATGGCGCAACCTGGATTCAGCCAAAGAGACACGGTCAGGGTCATCATATATGAGGCCCAGGGCGTCAAAAAATTCATCCACAGAGCGGAGACAAGTAGAGTCCTGTGGCAGAGAGAAAGCCCAGGACTGGGGGTCTCCCTGCAGTAGCGACATAATAATTCCTACACGCTGCTGCTCATCACCAGTGGAATAAGGCCTAAGCCTAAAATATAATTTACAGGCCTCTTTGAACACAGTAAACTTATCTCTACCTCCTGAAAACCTGTCAGGGAGGGCAACCTTAGGTTCAGGTCTGGCCTGACCCAATGCTTGATTCCCCAAGACACCATTTTGCGGTTGCGGGCCCTGTAAAGCCGACCGAAGGTCCGCAACCTCCAAAGACAAGGTCTGCAGCTGCTGGGCCAAAGCAGACACAGGATCCATAAGGACAGGAAGAAAAATCGGTTCCTCCCCTGTCCTTCAATTACAGTATTGGCAGGTGATAATGTCACGCTGGGAGCGGGAGAGGCACTCAGCGTAGGACCACGACGGGGGGGGGGAATAAGGAGTCCCTAAAACTATGGGCACAAGAAGGAGAGGGTGACCCCCGGTCTTACCGGGGCTGACCCTGTCTGCCCCAACGTCCCCACACAGTCTCCCCAACTGTCGCCGACCACGAACCTCGTCCCTCTCTGATCCTAGCACTACCTTAGCTAAGGATCAGATGGAGAGGTTCACTAGACCCCTCCACTAACAACTAAAGACAACACAAGGAAATAACAGACAATGGGGAAAGAAAACACTTATCTTGCAGCAGATCACAGCAACCTCCACCACCTCTGCTTCTGCTGGAGCAAGTATAATGAGTGCACAAGGAAATATCACCTGCACTGAGGGAGGGCAATGAAACTCCTTATAAAGGTGGGAAGAACCTGCTGGGTCCTAGAGACCCAGGATACTGGTGTAGAAACCAGACCGAGCACAAGACCTTCCCAGCCGTCTCCCCATGATAGGGAGATCTTATCATACCTTCTCTTCATCTACACAGAAGGTAAATGCCCCTGAAAGACGGACTGTCCTCAACTCTTATGGCTGATTGGCCAACCGCTGGGACCGTCTGCGCGTGGCCTCTACCCTGTCATCCGTGCCACCCGTGACAGTATGACTTTATGATCTACCGTTAGTGTGTTGTGGCGGGTTATTTGAACTTATTATATTTTTTTATGCTGTTTAATAACAAACTTTTTTTCAGCATATAGCGTAAACCATTTACTCCACAGATAAACATGAACATGAATTGTGAACGATTAAACTTTGGTAAAACAGTATATGACCTGTGGATTCTAGAAATCATCGCCAATATATCAAAATTATATACCCATTATTTATATTATAACGTAGCTCTGTCAGTGGTCGCCTATCAGCTTTAAAATAGCTTCAATGAATAGTGTAATTGCAAGCTACTCTGTTTAGCACATCCTAGGGTTGCCCCAGGCTTCATCCTTTATTTTTAGCCCTGGGATCCCTGGGCTGGGGCTGTGAAGTCAGCTGCTAGCTGGTGGAGCAGGCTGGCAGGAGTGGACGGGTCGCTGGGTAAGAACTAGGATGGAATATGAGGTCAGGAAACGAGCTGCAGTCAGACAACTGGACACAAGACAAGAGGCAGGAGCCGAAACCATGGGACTGAGCCAGAGAAGACAAAAGTATGTCTGGCAGCTCCCAGCCATATACTGGGGGTATTAGGAGGGTTTGTGCTGTTACATTGGCCAATGCAGGCAGTTGATTACTCCAGCTCTCACCCATACTGCCAGACTGGATTGAAGTACAGGTTCCAGCCAGTCTGGTCTCAGTGGCTGGACAGAGCCTGCGCTGTCCAAGGCTTCTGGTCCCAACGTCTCCTCCACCACTTGCACCTCTAGCAAATGAATACGGCGGTTCCTGGAGACAGGAATGAGGATGAGATGTGACCACTACATCAGCCATTTTGTAGGATAACGTCAACCACCTCTTTCTCCGTAGATTTACCTTGTGCGGGTCTAGAGATTGATGACCATGAGAAGTGTCCATATCGTGTAAGGCGTTACCCAAGGACTGGATAGCAGAAATTATTTGTAAATAATTTCTGCCAGATCTAAATAACGGGATATCTTGTATTTTTTCTGTTCCGTTACATTTGTGAAGAGAGATTTTATACAATTTTGCAAACATTTGATCCTTCCTCATATTTCCTGATGAGCAATGAAACTCTGTAATCCAGAAATCTGTCAGGATCATGTCATTGGGATTTTTCAAGGGATGAAAAGTTCTGAAGTAATTTTCTACATTTAGACGTTTGTCTTCATTTAGGTCAAATAATAAACTAAGATTGAACATTTGTGATAAATGTAGAAGACGTGTAATATGTGGAGCGAGGGTGGGGGTAAGAATCACGGTCCGGTCCTGCATTGTATCCTGAATCTTCAAAAATAAATATTGAATTAAAGAAGAAAAAGTTCCACAAATTATAACAATCCGGGCAGATGACTTCTTTATTCTCTCATTGATTCTATCCAAATAATGTTTATCCATATAAGCCTGCATATTAGCCTTTATGGTAAAGTCCACACAGATCTCATGACTGGTGAGAAGGTTGGTCAGTAAGTTTGTCTCTCTATCTCCGGCTTCATCATCGGAGCTTATGATTCCAACCCAGGTCCATCCAAAGTAGAGCAGAAAATGACAAATGATGGAATAAGTTGTGTAATCATTGGGGACGGTCCGGAAAAAAGTCGGAAACAGAGATCTGTCGTTTAGCAATGTGTCTGTTGCCCCGTAACTTATCTGTATTATTAAGAAAAAATAGTTATTACCGTCATCTAGAAATGTGACGAGAACACGTTTCATGTGTGTAGATGTGATTTTTTTTATTTATAATTTATTCAATCATTGTAATGTTTATTCCATATAATTTTCCTACAAATGGGCCAAATTAGGTCTAATGGTAAACATATGGAAATTGAATCTGTGGAGCCTCGATTAGGAGTCTCTTGGACTGGTCTCCCTGAGATCAGTGAATGCTTTGTGATAATGGTAAACATATGACTATCCAAAAATTGACCTTTTTCTACCAAGGGTATAAATTATACAGGTTACCTGTCACACAATTCTAGGGCAAAAGATAAGGAGCCCAAGCTCAAACTAACCCTGAACATTGAGAATCTCTGGACAGAAATCCTCTGTCCACAGAAAATCACACTCTTCTTTCCCTAGTTTTTTCCCAGAAAACTGAAAATAAATGAAGATGGTGAAAAATACATTGAGATGCTTTAGCCTGAGGAAGGTGCCATGAAGGGCGCCGAAAAGCGTAGGAAGGGATAAAGAAGTATACTGCTACAACATCATGCATCCCAGGTGATTTTGTGGACTCAACAGCGCAGACTGTGGCACACCTTGCTTCCCATATTTTCTTACTGGAAAGCGAGTCGGGGAAACGTGAGCAGGCAAAAGTTACGGTTTTATTTTAATCCTTGATATAAGAAATGCTAACATTTACAGATGGTAGTTGGTGTACAGGGATGAAGGGTGAAAATGTCGCCGCCATTACAGTAATGCAATCATAATTAATAAATTATAGTCATCTTTATTGTCAGTGTGTTTCAAAGTAAAAATTCTTTCATCAGGATAAATCACTTTTTGGACTCACAAGTGATTTGTCCTGATGAAGGAATATTTTCTTTGAAACACGTTGACAATAAAGATTACTATCATTTATTAATTTTGATTTTATTACTTTCATGCCAGCACAACTTTCAGTCAAACTCTCAGGGAACAGGGAATAGGAATGAGCTCACCCCTCCTTCTCAGAAGATCCAGTCAGGTGCTGCAGCTGACGGACGGCCACCGCCCGAGTCAAGGAATATAATGAAGATATGCTGGCACCTTCATCCAATGTAAAGTTTTTACTTTATTATGTAACTCACAACATTAAAATAAAAGCATCTTGGTGGCTGAGCATGCCCGTCAGACGCGTTTCGATAAAAATCTTTACCAATGACAAAGAGGCAACAAGACAACATGCAATATATATATACAAAGAACATTACACCTGTGAAATTACAAACGAGTGTCACCTGAATGGGTTAAGTAAAAACAATGACTTGAATGGTCTCATTATAGAATATTAGAAAAGAGTTCACTAAAATGCAAAGGAACTACTTTATATTACAACATGAAGGATAGCAGTAAAGATACAAAAACATAAGCATATGTAAAATGTATATACACAAGAAACCAAGCAATAGATTAAATAAATAATGGCAATGTACAGAGAGAGGGGATACACTTAGCGCAAAATATTATACACAATTGTTGGCTGTACTGGATATAACCTGGATTAGGAAGAAACAATAGGAGCCTGTCCTGATATAAAGATGTATATGAACAGGACTAGTTAATTTCAACAAAAACACCTGTATTAATAAAAATACATCAAATCACTCCTATAATTCATTCCCCCTGGAAATCTGCTGTTCAAGCATAATATCCAGAAACTTTCACGATTTAACATGTCTCGGATTTGATCCCCTCCTCATACTGAGCTCCTCACCACCTCCAATCCTTTAACAGACAACTTACTGGTGTCGCCACCGTGATATCCAGAAGAATGCTTAGATAAGCCTGACATAGAGCGTCTATTCCCTGAGGATGAGGGGTTGGCTGCTGATATATGTTCTGAGATACGTTTTCTTAACCCCTTAACGACTAATGACGAGTATACTCGTCATGAAAAGATGTCAGTTCCCGCATCATGACGAGTATACTCGTCATGGCTTTGAACTGTCACTGCTCCTAAACGAACAGTGACAGCTCAAATCTAAAAGCTGTCAGTGACAGCCAAGGGTTAGGGGCAGAGGTGTGGGCACCCCTGTTAACCCCTTCACCCCCTCCCCCACCGCAATCACTCTTATCTGCGGGCGGGTTGCACCGCAGCCGCCGGCCATGAGCTGATGCTCCAGCTCCCCCTGTGTCCTGTCCCAGCCCCCTGTGTCCAGCTCCCCCTGTGTCCTGTAGCCCCCCCCCTGTGTCCTGAGCCCCCTGTGTCCTGTCCCCTTCCCTGTGCAGCCCCTCCTGTGTCCTGTCCCCGTCCCCTGTGCAGCCCCTCCTGTGTGCGGTCCCCGTCCCCTGTGCAGCCCCTCCTGTGTGCGGTCCCCGCCCCCTGTGTCCAGCTCCCCGTGTCCTGTAGCCCCCCCTCGTGCCCTGAGCCCCCTGTGTCCTGTCCCCGTCCCCTGTGCAGCCCCCCTGTCTCCCGTCCATCCCCGCCCTCCACCCTGCATTGTTTGGCTGCCGGCGGGCTTGTGCGCCCGCCGACGAAGCTGCAGGGCCCCCTCCTCCTCCTCCTCCTCCCTGCTGGTCCCGGTCCCCAGCCCCCGGTCCCCGGTCCCCAGCCCCACTCACCTATCCCGGCGGGCTGCACGCTCGGTGCACCCGCCCGCACCGTCGGGCCTCCTCTGCAGTGTGGCTCCTCCTCTTCTCAGGGGCTCCTCCTCCTCATCGCTGGGTAAGTATGAATGAATGAAAGAATGAATGAAAGAATGAAAGAATGAATGAATGGATGGATGGATGGATGGATGGGTGGATGGATGGGTGGATGGATGGATGGATGGATGGATGGGTGGGTGGATGGATGGATGGGTGGATGGATGGATGGATGTGTGCGTGCGTGGATGTGCTTGTGTGGATGTGTGTGCGTGGTTGTGTGCATGCGTGGATGTCAGCACGTGGATGTGCGTACGTGGATGTGCGTACGTGGATGTGCGTACGTGGATATGCATGTGTGGATGTGTGTGCGTGGTTGTGTGCATGCGTGGATGTGCGTACGTGGATGTGCGTACGTGGATGTGCGTACGTGGATGTGCGTACGTGGATGTGCGTGCGTGGATGTGCGTACGTGGATGTGCGTGTGTGAATGTGCGTGCGTGGAAGTGTGCGTACGTGGATGTGGATGTACGTGGATGTGTGTGTGGATGTACGTGGATGTCATCATGCGTGCGTGGATGTGCATACGTGGATGTGCGTGCGTGGATGATGGGTGCATAGGTGGATGGATGGGTGCAACAAGGGATCAAGTGTCCTCTTGTTATAGTCTCTGGGATCATAGTCATGGTGCACTGTATAACTGATCATTGTCATACAGTGCACCATAACTCTGACCCCTGAGACTGTAGGAAGAGGACACTTGATCCCTTGCTGCAGTCTCTGGATTGAGCAGAGGCGATCGAGCGTCGTGGGACCTTCGTTGTGGACTACGTCGGAGGCAATCGAGCGTCGTGGGACCTTCGTTGTGGACTACGTCGGATCTTCATAATAAAGATGGAGTCCGAATTTTGTTTGTGTTTTTTTTCAAATAAAAAGATTTTTCTATGTGTGTATTTTCTGACTATTTACCAGAGATTCCTAATGGCGGGTCTAACATTGGCCCTATATTATGAATCTCGGGCTTAGTGCCAGCTGCCAATAAAAAGCTGGCATTAACCCCTTTATTACCCAGTTCGCCACCGGCACCAGGGCAACTGGAAGAGCATGGGTACAGCGCCAGAAAATGGCGCTTCAATGAATGCGCCATTTTCTGGAGCGGCTGCGGGCTGCAATTCGCAGCATGGGGGGCCCAGAACGCTTGGGCCTTTCCATGCTGAGGATTCCAGCCCCCAGCTGCCTAGTTGTACCTGGCTGGGCCAAAAATATGGCGGAGCCCTACGTCATTTTTTTTTCTAGAATTAGTTCTAGAAATGAAAAAAAATGGGCTTCACTGTATTTTTGGTTGCAGCCAGGTACAACGAGGCAGCTGGGGGTTGCTGGCAGTCTGTAGCTGCCAAGTTGTACCTGGCTGGACCAAAAATATGGCGGAGCCCTACGTCATTTTTTTTTCTAGAATTAGTTCTAGAAATAAAAAAAAATGGGCTTTGCTGTATTTTTGGTTGCAGCCAGGTACAACGAGGCAGCTGGGGGTTGCTGGCAGTCTGTAGCTGCCAAGTTGTACCTGGCTGGACCAAAAATATGGCGGAGCCCTACGTCATTTTTTTTTCTAGAATTAGTTCTAGAAATAAAAAAAAATGGGCTTCGCTGTATTTTTGGTTGCAGCCAGGTACAGCGAGGCAGCTGGGGGTTGCTGGCAGTCTGTAGCTGCCAAGTTGTACCTGGCTGGACCAAAATATGGCGGAGCCCTACGTCATTTTTTTTTCTAGAATTAGTTCTAGAAATAAAATAAAGCCTTCGCTGTATTTGTAGCCAGCCATGTACAACTTGGTAGCTGGCTGACTGGAATCCTCAGCGTGGAGAGACTCAAATGTTGTGGGTCCCCCATGCTGCAAATTTCAACCCACAGCCACCCAAGAAAATAGCGCATTCATTAGAGGCGGCATTTTCTGGTGCTGTACCCCAACTCTACCAGTTGCCCTTGTGCTGGTGGCACACGGGTTCTCCATATGCGACATAGTGTCCGCTAACAATTTCAATAGAAAATTAGCTCCAATTGTTAGCGGAAACCATGTCGGGTATGGAGAGCCCCTCCCTGTGTGCTTGAACATTGGAGCTCCCCACAAGTGACCCCATTTTGGAAACTAGACCCCCGAAGGAACGTATCTAGATGCATAGTGAGTACTTTGAACTCCCAGATGCTTCACAAATTCATCCATAAAAATGAAAAAGCACGTTTTTTTTCCACAAAAAGTTTCTTTTTTCATTTTTACGGATCAATTTGTGAAGCACCTGGGGGTTCAAAGTGCTCACTATGCATCTAGATACGTTCCTTGGGTGGTCTAGTTTCCAAAATGGGGTCACTTGTGGGGGAGCTCCAATGTTTAGGCACATAGGGGCTCTTCATATCCTACAAGGTGTCCGCTAACAATTCCAATTGTTAGCGGACACCATGTCGCGTATGGAGAGCCCCTGTGTGTCTCCACATTGGAGCTCCCCACAAGTGACCCCATTTTGGAAACTAGACCCCCAAAGGATTATATCTAGATGCATAGTGAGCACTTTGAACCCCCAGATGCTTCACAAATTGATCCGTAATAATGAAAAAAGAAATTATTTGTGGGAAAAAAGTGCTTTTTCATTTTTACGGATGAATTTCTGAAGCACCTGGGGGTTCAAAGTGCTCACTATGCATCTAGATACGTTCCTTTGGGGGTCTAGTTTCCAAAATGGGGTCACTTGTGGGGGAGCTCGAATGTTTAGGCACATAGGGGCTCTTCATATCCTACAAGGTGTCCGCTAACAATTCCAATTGTTAGCGGACACCATGTCGCGTATGGAGAGCCCCTGTGTGTCTCCACATTGGAGCTCCCCCCCAAGTGACCCCATTTTGGAAACTAGACCCCCAAAGGATTATATCTAGATGCATAGTGAGCACTTTGAACCCCCAGATGCTTCACAAATTGATCCGTAATAATGAAAAAAGAAATTATTTGTGGAAAAAAAGTGCTTTTTCATTTTTACGGATGAATTTCTGAAGCACCTGGGGGTTCAAAGTGCTCACTATGCATCTAGATACGTTCCTTTGGGGGTCTAGTTTCCAAAATGGGGTCACTTGTGGGAGAGCTCCAATGTGGAGACACATGGGGACCCTCCAAACGCGACATGGTGTCCGCTAACAAATTGAGCTCATTTTCCATTCAAATTGTTAGCGGACACCATGTCGCGTTTGGAGGGTCCCCGTGTGTCTCCACATTGGAGCTCCCCCACAAGTGACCCCATTTTGGAAACTAGACCCCCTAAGGAACGTATCTAGATGCATAGTGAGCACTTTGAACCCCCATATGCTTCAGAAATTCATCCGTAAAAATGAAAAAGCACTTTTTTTTCCCACAAAAAATTTATTTTTTCATTATTATGGATCAATTTGTGAAGCATCTGGGGGTTCAAAGTACTCACTATGCATCTAGATATGTTCCTTTGGGGGTCTAGTTTCCAAAATGGGGTCACTTGTGGGGGAGCTCCAATGCGGAGACACACAGGGGCTCTCCATACGCGACATGGTGTCAGCTAACAATTTGAGCTCATTTTCCATTCAAATTGTTAGCGGACACCATGTCGCGTTTGGAGGGCCCCGGTGTGTCTCCACATTGGAGCTCCCCCACAGGTGACCCCATTTCGGAAACTAGACCCCCTAAGGAACATATCTAGATGCATAGTGAGCACTTTGAACCCCCAGATGCTTCACAAATTCATCAATAAAAATGAAAAAGCACTTTTTTTTTCCACACAAATTTTCTTTTTTCATTTTTACAGATCAATTTGTGAAGCACCTGGGGGTAGAAAGTGCTCACTATGCATCTATATATGTTCCTTTGGGGGTGTAGTTTCCAAAATGGGGTCACTGGTGGGGGAGCTCCAATGTGGAGACACACGGGGACCCTCCAAACGCGACATGGTGTCCGCTAACAATTTGAATGGAAAATGAGCTCAAATTGTTAGCGGACACCATGTCGCGTTTGGAGGGTCCCTGTGTGTCTCCACATTGGAGCTCCCCCACAAGTGACCGTATTTTGGAAACTAGACCCCCAAAGGAACATATCTAGGTACATAGTGAGCACTTTGAACCCCCAGATGCTTCACAAATTGATCCGTAATAATGAAAAAATAATTTTTTAGTGGAAAAAAAAGTGCTTTTTCATTTTTACGGATGAATTTCTGAAGCATATGGGGGTTCAAAGTGCTCATTATGCATCTAGATACGTTCCTTCGGGGGTCTAGTTTCCAAAATGGGGTCACTTGTGGGGGAGCTCCAATGTGGAGATACACAGGGACCCTCCAAACGCGAAATGGTGTCCGCTAACAATTTGAGCTCATTTTCCATTCAAATTGTTAGCGGACACCATGTCGCGTATGGAGGGTCCCTGTGTGTCTCCACATTGGAGCTCCCCCACAAATGACCCCATTTTGGAAACTAGACCCCCTAAGGAAGGTATCTAGATGCATAGTGAGCACTTTGAACCCCCAGATGCTTCACAAATTCATTCATAAAAATTAAAAAAACACTTTTTTTTCACAAAAAAATTCTTTTTGCCTACATTTTTTCAGTTTCACATGGGCAAAGGGATAAAATACATCCCAAGATTTGTTGGGCAATTTCTCCTGAGTACACCGATACCTTATATGTGGTCATAAACCACTGTTTGGGCGCACGGCAGGGCTCAGAAGTGAAGGAGCGCCATTTCACTTTTTGAACGGAAAATTGGCTCTAAAATTCAAATTGCGCTCCTTCCCTTCTGAGCCCTGCCCTGCGCCCAAACAGTGGTTTATGACCACATATGAGGCATCGGTGTACTCAGGAGAAATTGCCCAACAAATTTTAGGATGCATTTTATCCTGTTGCCCATGTGAAAATGAAAAAATTGAGGCTAAAAGAACATTTTTGTTACAAAAATTAAAATGTCCATTTTTTCCTTCAACATTATTTTAGTTCCTGTGAAGCACCTGAAGGGTTAATAATCTTCTTCAATATAGTTTTGAGTAGCTTGAGGGGTGCAGTTTTTGGAATGGTGTCACTTTTGGGTGTTTTCTGTCATGTACACCCTCAAAGGGACTTCAAATGTGATGTGGTCACTAAAAAATTGGTTTTGTAAATTTTGCTGGAAAAATGAATAATTGCTGATGAACTTTGAACCCTTATAACGTCCTAACAAATTTTTTTTTTTCTTCCAAAATTGTGCTGATGTGAAGTAGACATGTGGGACATGTTATTTATTAACTATTTTGTGGCACATAACTCTCTGGTTTAGCAGAATAAAAATTAAAAATTTGAAAATTGCTAAATTTTCAAAATTTTTGCCAAATTTTTTATTTTTTCACAAATAAACGCAAAAATTATCGACCTAAATTTAATACTAACATGAAGCCCAATATGTCACGAAAAAACAATCTCAGAATCGCTAGGATCCGTTGAAGCGTTCCAGAGATATTACCTCATAAAGGGACACTGGTCAGAATTACAAAAAATGGTCTGGTCATTAAGCTGCAAAGTGACTCGGTCCTTAAGGGGTTAAAGGCCGACTGGTACAACCAATATAATCTAGATTGCAGGACATGCAAGAGGCCATGTAAACCACAAAGGTGGTTGCACAGTTAATGTAATTTTTTATTTTATATATTCTACCGCTAGATCTATCCTGGAATACATCTGTTTTTTTCATGTACCTGCATAGATTACAACGAAGTTGACCACATTTGTAATATTACATGTTGTAATATAAAGTAGTTCCTTTGCATTTTAGTGAACTCTTTTCTAATATTCTATAATGAGACCATTCAAGTCATTGTTTTTACTTAACCTATTCAGGTGACACTCGTTTGTAATTTCACAGGTGTAATGTTCTTTGTATATATATATTGCATGTTGTCTTGTTGCCTCTTTGTCATTGATAAAGATTTTTATTGAAACGCGTCTGACGGGTCATGCTCAGCCACCAAGATGCTTTTATTTTAATGTTGTGAGTTACATAATAAAGTAAAAACTTTACATCGGATGAAGGTGCCAGCATATCTTCATTATATTCCATAACTTTCAGTCCTTTCGTCATCACAAACTAGCTTCTATTGGGAAACTGCTGCAGCCTTGGTTAAATGCTGTGATAGTGGTTGTGGCCACTAAAGGTGAGCCATTCTGTTCACTTTAAAGTCTAACATCTTCATCTGGTAAGACCCTATCTGCGCTTTTTGTATCCATTTATTTGATCTTAACAATTACAGAAGGCAAGAAGAACAAACACATCATTTCTGGAACAAATCAAGCCAGACATGTCACTAGAAGCAAAGATCACCAAACTATGAATTGACTACATATCATACAAAGAGAGCACTGGAGTAGGACATCATGGTAGGAAGAATAGAAGGAACAAGGTGAAGAGGAAGACCAACAACCTGATGACTTTATACTATCAATATAATGGAAGAGAAGACTCTGGTAGACCTATCTAAGGCTAGGGTCACACTTGGCATGCATTTTTTTGGTGTCTTAAAAATAAGCATGCGTTTCTGCATGCTTTTTACATTTCTGCGCGGGTTTTTTTAGGTGCTTTTTGGCACCCATGTGTTTTTCCATGTGTTTTTGAATCAGCACCAAAAATAGTGCATGCATCATTTTTTGGTGCTGTTTCAAAAACGCATGCATTTTTTAGAAAACGCATGCGTTTTGCATGGTACAAATGGTACTAATGGTACCATGCGTTATTGCATGCGTTTTTGAAGGCAGCTCCTCACATAAGTACAAAAACGCATGCCAAAAACGCATGGCACTTTAGGCATGCGTTTTTGCTATTGGGGCATGCGTTTTTTGCATGGGGGCCTATTGGTGCGTTTTTACATGCGTTTTTAGAAACGCAGGTCTCCAAAATCGCATGTAAAATCTGCAAGAGTGACCCTAGCCTTAATTTTGGAGAAGACCATGGTGGCCCTATCTAGGCTTGAAGAAAACCCTGGTTGACCTATCTAGGCTTGGAAAAGTTCCTGATGGACCTAACTAGGCTTGGAGAAGACCCTGGGGGATTTTTCTAGGCTTTATTAAGACACTGGTGGACCTATCTAGGCTGCACAAGATATCTTCATACAAAGTGTTCATCCATCAAATTGCCATGGCTCAAAATCCAGCTGAATGATGGTAGATATTAATATATTTACAGGTGGCTGGCCATGACTATAGATAGGCATCATGAACCTTCAGGTAGTTGCTCCTCTGGGGAGTAACAGGTTAATCGGAGGACAGTTATGCAGAAAGTAACAACAGTGTATAAGTGAGGGAGAGAGACTGGAGCACATGTGGCTTAAAGCTTCACACAGCTGGTAGCGCCCCATAAACTGACCTTATGCACTCAGGAATGATACGGTGACTGCGCTGTTCTGCTTTATTTAAGATGTCTCTGGTGAAAATTTGCAGCGTAACTCCACAACTGGGCAGTTCTGGCTGACTCTGGGATTGAACATTTGGTGGGCAGGGGTGCTGGGTGTCTCCTCCTCACTGATCAGACATTGACGACCTATTCAGAGGATAAGGTAATTAATTTTAAGGTTACAGATGTCAGGATGAGCCCCCTTATTGTCAAGACAATCAGGGAATTGACTGAGGACAAGTAAATGACTGCGGATACAAGAAGGTCCTACTGTTAAAAAAAGACATACTGAAGAGGATAGAATTTGCCAAAGAACACATTAACTGGCCTAAAGAGAAATAGGGACTGATAAAAGAAAAAATTTTCTTTTTGGGTCCAAGGGCGGGAGACAGTTCATTAGAAGATCCCCAAACTGTGAATTCACCACAGTCCTCTCTGAAGACAGTGAAGCTGGTGGTGAAGCATCATGATAAGGGCATGTCTCTCTTACTGTGGTGCCGGCTTATTTACCGCATACCAGGGATCATGGGCCAGTTTACAGATATCACAATACTGGAAGAGGTCATGTTGCCTTACGCTAAAAGAGGAAATGCCCTTGAAATGGGACAACAAGACAACGACCTTAAACACACCAGAAGATGATCAAAATCGTGGTTGCAGTCCAACAAAATTGAGGTTATGGAGTGGCCAGCCAAATCCTTGGACCTTAATACTATAGAACACTAGTGGGTTGACATAAAAATTCCGTTTCTAAAGCAGAGGCAACAAATGCCTATATATTGTGGTATGTAGTCAAAGCATCCTGGGCTGGAATAACAGGTGACAGGTCCCAGAAGTTGGTTGACTCTCTGCAACATAGATGTGATGCAGTTCTAAAAATCTGTTGCTATATAATTAAATATCAGGTTCTAAAAAAAGACTAATGCAGACATTGATATTATTTTGAACAACCCAATGTTCATTTTTTGTCATTTTCTGTAAAGTAGCTAAAATTATATACATTTCTCTTCATGTATTGATTTAGAAAACAGTGTGCAATGTTTCCAATGCTGGAAATAAAAACTATTATAAAGATTTTAGGCTTAACTCATGCTTTTGAAAACACTGCTATTACTTTGAACGTAACTATATATGGACTGACTTCCCGACCAAGAAGTGTTATACAACATTCATAAATCCCTGCTGACCAAAGATCCAACATAGATACAAACAAGTAATATCATTTATTATAGTAAAAATTTAATTGAGTTTTCTCACAAGAAATATAACCTGTGAGGACTGATTCTGACACATTTTGCTTTCTGTACCTGAACCTCCATAAGTATAATTTCTAGAGTTGCCTACAACATTATGTGTTATGAATGTGACCGACCTGTGAGTACGGATATATCCCCAGGAGCTGCGCTATCGGTAAAGTTGTCAATGAGTAATGATCTCCAATAAAACCAACAACCTTCTTCTGAGTGCAGGAGTAATTAGGGACGACGTTACCGGGTCCAGATAAGATTTGTAGGATGCTCTTTATCGCCTTCCTGGGATCCGAACACGAGTCATATAAGTGATATCCCAGAGTCTTGTTAGGTAGAATATCAGGATTTTTATTAATTTCATCAACAGCAAAGAAGAAAGCCAAGACATTCTTGTAGTGATACATGAATGGCCTGAAAAACAAGAAGATTTACTGACAAGTCATCTGAGGTCTCATAATAGAGGATACTACGGGTAAGATTCAATCTTACTAGAATGACAGAAAAGTTGAGTTTCATCCATTACCGTATTTTATTATTTGTCTCTCATTTTTATTGTTAATTTTACAATTTAATTTATTAAAATACAAGTTGTTTTTTAAACGTTATCGTTTATATCTTTGTCAGTGTCTACCTAAGAATGGACCATTCATTTAATGGCAAGAACAGGACCGGATCCCATCTAAGGATATACAACCGTGGAGACATCTCATGCCGTAACGATGTGATCACCGGAAAGAAGATGAATCCTTTATTTTATAAATAGTTGGTTCTCTCTTCAGATGCCCTACAGGAAATCATGAATAGGAGCCAGGAGGAAAACAAGATCTTGTGTGCTAGATATTAACAAGTGTATGAGTGCCAACCGGCACCAGAAGGAGACCTCAGATTAATCTTTGCTATGGAGCCACCGTACCTCAGCCTATGTAACTCATATCCTGCAGTTTCAGGAAAGCAATTGCCAAAGGAAGCTCAGATCTTGTACTTAGTAGGTGTTGAAAACAGAATATGGAAGAAAAAGAACCCCTGTATAGACGGGGTGCACACTTTAGGGAGGTATTTTTATTTTCTCTTTTCAAAATTTGCAAGTGGCAGTACAACACAGAGTATAAATAACAACAATTAAAACAGTTATTAAGTAACTTGTCACCCACCCAAACATACTCCTGCCTATGGTAGTCGGCAGGAGGGATCAATTATAAACAATAGGCAAACCGTCAATGTAATCTCCTTATACAGACAGTAATTGAAAACCAGCAAGGGTGCAGAAAATGACTATATAATTAAGCTTAGAGGTGAGTTAGGGAACATATCTTGTAAATTCATAATACATCAAACAATTAGTGTGGTGCTACTTATTAGGCTGATGAGCCTTGTTCCGTCAATCTGCCCCACATGCAGTTGGTCAAAGCCTTTACATATACCTCCATGCAGATCACAATAAATGTGCACCATTTGTTGCTTCCAGCAGCCACCCTATATGTTGTTACCTATTGTGGACCCCACCAGGACTGATATAATCCTATGGTGTATGGGTTGCGGTGAGCTACCTGGCTACTTCATTTCCTTTCTGCTGACATCCCGACTATCATCATGAGTGACCTCAACATCCCCATTGACATTTCCACCTCAGTTGCCTCTAAATTTTTATCCCTGACTACCTACTTTGGCCTCAATCAATGGTCCTCTTCAGCCACTCACAAAGATGACCACATGCTGGACCTTATCTTCACCCACCTCTGTTCCTTTACTAACCTCTCTAACACACCTCTCCCCCTCTCTTACCACAATCTACTGACTTTCTTTTCCTGCTCCTCTCCTTGTGCTCAACAGCCACTCCACAAACTCAGTCATCCTCACAGAAACCTCAAACACCTTAATTTACACTCATTCAGAGTCCCTTCTCCTTCTCACAGACATAGCTTCCTTACATGACACAGATGCTGCTTCCAATTTATATAACACCACAATAACAGCAGCGATCGATTCGGCCACTCCCCTCATGCACAGCAAAACGCGTACAATCAACAGGCAACCCTGGCAGACCAGCCTGACCAAAGAACTGAGATGGGCTTCCAGGGTAGCTGAGTGGAGATGGAAGAGATCCCGTTCTGCCAAGCACTTTTTTGCATACAAGTAGTCCCTCGCCAACTTCAAAACCACACTCTCTGCTGCAAAACAAACTTACTTCCCATCTCTCATATCCCTGTCTCACAACCCTAAACAGCTTTTCAAAACTTTCAATTCTCTACTCTCTCGTCAGCACCTCCTCCATCTCCTCTCATTTCTGCTGAAGACTTTGCCTATTTCTTTAAGCAAAAGATTGATAACATCAAAGAAAACTTTGGCCTGCAGCCCCCTATGCCCCTCCTCATAACTGCTCAGGCCTATTCTTCTAAAATCAGCTTCTCCACCATGACAGAAGATCAGCTCTCCTCCCTTCAGTCAAGATCACATCTCACCACTTGCACACTTGACTCACTTCCATCCCACCTCATCCCCAACCTCTCTACAGTCTTTATCCCAACCCTAACACATCTCTTCAACCTTTCACTTACAAATGGTACCTTCCACTCATCCTTCAAACATTCCTCAAAAGTACCCATCCTCAAAAATCCCTCCCTCGACCCATTCTCTATGTTTAACTATCACTTCTCCCTTATGCCTCAAAACTGCTGGAACAACATGTACATCTTGAACTGTTCTCCCACCTCTCCTCCTGCTCATTCTTTTATAGGTTACAATCTGGCTTCCGACTGCATCACTAAACTGAAACTGCCCTAACTAAAGTCACCAATGACCTACTAACTGCCAAGAACAAGCAACACTATTCTGTCCTCCTTCTCCTTGACCTGTCTTCTGCCTTTGACACTGTAGACCATTCCCTCGTTACATATTCTCTCATCTCTTGGCATCACAGACTTGTCCCCATCCTGGATCTCATCGTATTTAACAGATCGGACTTTGAGCGTCTCCCTCACTCGCACCACCTCCCCACCTCGCCCTCTATCTCTCGGTGTTCCCCAAGACTCAGTTCTAGGACCCCTACTTTTCTCCATCTACACCTTCAACCTGGGTCAGCTAATAGAATCCCACAGTTTGCATTATCATCTCTACGCTGATGACACGCAGATCTACCTCTGTGGACCTGACATCAAAACAAGCGGTTCACCCATCCCTACTCCTTACTGACCAAAATCTCACAATGTCTGTCCGCTATTTCATCTCTCTTTTCTGCTCACTTTCTAAAACTGAACATGGACAAAACAGAATTCATCATCTTTCCCCCATCTCACTCTACCCCTCCACCAGACCTATCTATCAAAATCAATGGCTGCTCACTTTCCCCACCCTTGGGATAATTATCGACTCTGCCCTCTCTTTCAAGCCACATATTCAAGAACCTGACACCTCCTGCCAACTCCAACTCAAAAATATTTCCCAGACTCTGTACATTCCTTGACTAAGAAACTTCAAAACACTCGTGCAAGCCCTAATCATCTCCCGTCTCTATTATTACAACCTCCTACTCTCTGGCCTCCCCTCTAGCACTCTTGCACCACTCCAATCTATCCTATACTCTGCTGTCCGAATGATCCATCTGACTCCCCACTATTCCCGAGCCTCTCTTCTCTGCCAATCCCTTTACTGGCTTCCTATTGTCCAGAGACTCCAGTTCAAAACCCTAACTATGACATAGAAAGCCATCCACAACCTGTCTCCTCCATACATCTGTGACATGGTCTCCTGGTACACCTACATGCAACCTTCGATCCTCTCAAGATCTTATCTACTCCCCTCTTATCTCTTCTTCCCACAACCACATACAAGATTTCTCCCCTGCTTCCCCCATACTCTGGAACTCTCTGCCCCAACACATCAGACTCTCGCCCACCATGGAAACTTTCAAAAGGAACCTCAAGACCCACCTCTTCCGACAAGCCTACAACCTGCAAAGATCCTCAGTCTACTGAACCGCTGCACGACCAGCTCTACCCTCTCCTAGTGTATCCTCACCTATCAATTGTAGACTGTGAGCCCTTGTGGGCAGGGTCCTCTCTCCTTCTGTGCTTGTGTGTACCTTGTATTGCTTATATTTATTGTACTTGTCTATGAATGCCCCTTTTTATATGTAAAGCGCCATGGGATAAATGGCGCTATAATAATAATAATAGACTGTTCATCTCTTTGTGGGCAAAAATCAGCAAGGGATCAAATAATTATTTCCTTCCCTGTATTTTTCTTTTTTTCTCGGATAAAGGCCATTGCGCTGATTCTCCCTCCTAGCATTACTGACTTGAATACGGAAACATATTATTTAAACTGACCCCTCCTGGTAATCTCTAAAGGGGCTCTCTGCACTCCTGAGTTCTCAGATTGCAAAATGAGAAGCCCTTATGCTTTCCATTCAGTTCCTGCACTATGATAATGTGTTATATAACAGTCCCCTCTAAAGTACCTGATATCACATATTCTGGCACATACATAAGACATATCATGGGGGCTGGAGCTGCACCCAGCGAACTCATATAACTGTTGACGGTGACGACTCCTCCGATCATGATGTCTCCATCCTGCACATATTCATAATCCTCAAACATTGACTGAATCTGGAGCCGACATGCCAGGGATGGAGTCTGATTTGTGAATATACAAGGGGCCACACACAGGAACAACACACAGAGCAGAGATTTCACTGACAAAGACGGTGATGACGCTGGAGATGATGTTGTAAAGTATAAAGCGATGCATCCTGCAATGAGGAGGAAGAACCCCGGACTCGCAGCATTCAGTAATACAACGACAGGCAGCATCTTCTCCAGCATCGTAGTGTCTGTGCAGCCTGTGAATCCTCCCTCGTTATATAGACCATCCTGTTACTATAATACAACGTGTCCTAAATTTATGCACAGGTCTGGTGGTAATTTTGCAATAAATTTATTTTTTACATATGGAAATACAGAGTAGAAAATAAAATAATGCAATCATGTTATTACACCAACAGAGACAGAAATATTTCCACGTAGATTTATGGGTCATTTTCATGGACTGGTTTTATGACTTTCACGAGTTTTGCAGAACTTGCCGATTAATAGAATCCAGGAAGGATCCATCTCCATCCAGGAACTTTAGATCCGGCAACTGCTGAGCATTTCTTAGTGGCCAGGTTCACACATACCACCCGTTTTTGCCTTAAATCTGTTTTTGGGAACATTTTGATCATTTTTTTTTCAAAGTCCAAAAACGCATATGTGTTAACGCATGTGTTTGCATCTTTTTTAAAAACGCATGCGTTTTTATGCAGCAGCCCAAAAACGCTGCTAGCTGCGTTTTTAGGGTGCTTTAAAAAAACACGTTTTTTTTATCATGGGGCCCTATGGGAAACGCATGCGTTAACGCATGGCACATATAGGCACATGCGTTAACGCATATGCGTTTTTCATGAAAAAATGACTTAGTCCCAAAATTTGCCAAAAACGCTCAGGACCTCAGGGGACACTATTGGCGCCCTTAGAAAAACGGATCAGTTTTTCTAAGGGTTTAAAAAACGGATTTGTATGTGTGAACATGGCCAGTAACTTGTAGGGAGTTATTATCAGTCGTCATCTGACTGTGAACCTTACAGAATCCACAGACTGATGAGGATTAGTATCACAATTGATCATTTACATCCAGGTGCCTTATAGATGATATTATATCTGATCGTTCTCAATCTTTTCTTTATCTTGTCCAGACACCATATGACACACAACTATACACAACTATGTGGAATACTTTTAGGAATCTGGTAGCATGGAGTAAGACATGACTCTGACAATGTATAAGAATTAAAGTCTGTATTTAACATACGTAAAACAGTTCAAAGAGTGCAGGTACAGCAAACAAATAGCAGAGTTCATAAATCAAGCAAGTCACAGTTCATTCACAGTGATGCCAAGCGGAATAGTCTGTTGATAACAGTTCACACTGGAAGTGGTCAAATAACAGAACAGTCAATAAGCAATTGTTCATACCCAAGAAGGCCTGGGAATGGTAAGTCTCTGAGAACGCAATCCCAGATTAAATGAAGGGTAGAAAAGCTGACAGCAAAATCCCAAACAGTCCAGAGCACTGGAACTGCAATTCAGATAAATAATTCATAGAGTGCAGCGGAGCTTTTAGTGCAAACTGAGCTTACATGAAGAGGAGCAAAGAAATGATGGGAGATCCCTGATGAAGGTGCCAGGATAGGCGCCGAAACGCGTAGGAGAGAGGAGGAATAAAAGGATGGAAATCGATTTGGCTCTTTGGTGAGTTTATTTAACCCTGAAGCAGCGCGGACCGTGAGACACCAGCACTCCCATCATTTCTTTGATACATACCACTATCCAGTGGTTGGTGGAGGTCCTGCAGCAGCTGGAGCATCGTTTCCAAAAACGCCTTCAAACCAGTTGTGGGGATCACAACTGGACCAGGTGAGGAGCTTCACAGCACCACCACTGTATATAAGTGTCACTAGTGATAGGGCGCTATTGCGCCTCTTGTCCCCCTCCCTATTTTATCTTTACATGAAGAGGAGCAGGCTGGCAGGAACAAAGATAGAGATAAACCCTTGTCAGAGCTGCCAGATGCAAGGAGACAAACTGAAGCAAGTGAAGTTCAGCAGAGAATCTGACTGCAGGGAAGTTGAAAGAGCCAACCTGGAAACGCTGGAATTGGAGCACAACTGGAGAAGATCTGAGAAAACCAAAAATTTATCAAAATACTTAATCAAGACCTGGAAGTCAGACTGGAGCATAAAAAAGCAGGAGAGCATGAACATATGGGCAGGATGAGGTAGCAGACACCATCTTGGATAAGGGCAAGGAGACACAGGAGGTGATCTGGAAAAGCCGGAATTCGGACACCATATTGCCTTTTCACTTTAACAGCTCATACCTGCAGATGACTTCCATCTTCTCTAATATTCTGCAGGACATTCTAACATGATGATCTTAAAAATATTGATGATTATAATGCTTTTGAATAAAAATATCTGCCCTATGCTGTGTCCCTGAATAAGTTATTGCCCCTCACTGTGTTCCCTGCACAAAAGATGACCCACATACTCTCCCTCTTATGGTACATACCATCCACACTAGGCCTCATTTTTACACTTGCCTCTCATGCTGTGTCCCCCCTATGCTGCATAGTCTCTATACCTCTATACTGTGACCTCTCATCACACTCTCCTCTCATACTGTGTCCCCCCTATACTGCATAGTCTCTATACTGTGCCCCCTCATCATACTCCCTCGTCTTGGCATGCAGTTCCCTCCTGGCTGTGCTCTTACACTTTCCCAACATGCTTTTCCCTCACTCTACCACCCCCATACATGCTACCCAATTTCTATACTGTGCCCCCTAACACTTTTCTCCCTCCTCACACTATTCCATTCAAAAGACTCCTCACACATTACCCATCTTCTACTGTCTCCACTCACATTCCCCATGCTAATCATAAAGTCACCTTACATATTTACCCCTCACACTCCATATGCATGACAAACAACTCCAGAATCTCCTGGCTGAATGAGTGTAGGTTGAGTGCGGGCTGAGTGCAGGGTGACCATGGTGCAGGGTGAATTCAGGCTGAATGAGTACTGGATGACCATGGTGCGGACTGAGTGAGGGCGGGCTGTGTGAGTGTAGGCTGAGTGAGTGTGGGATGACCATAGTGCGGGATGACTGTGGTGTGGGCAAAGTGAGTGTAAGTTGAGTGCGGGCTGAGTGAGTGTAGGTTGAGTGTGGAATGAAAATAGTGTAGGATGACCAAGGTGCAGGCTGAGTGAGGGCAGGCTGAGTGAGGGCAGGCTGACTGTGGTGCAGGCTGACTGTGGTGCGGGCTGAGTGAGGGCAGGCTGAGTGCAGGATGACTGTAATGCAGGGTGACCATAGTGTGGGCTGAGTGCAGGCTGAATGAGTGCTGGCTGACCATGGTGTGGGCTGAGTGAAGGCAGGCTGAATGAGTGCAGGCTGAATGAGTGCGGACTGACTGTGGTGCGTGCTGAGCAAGGGCATGCTAAGTGAGAGCACGCTGAGTGAGGACAGGCTGAGTGAGCGCAGGCTGAGTGCAGGATGACTGTAATGCAGGCTGTGCAGGGTGAGTGCAGGGTGAGTGCAGAGTTACCATGGTGCAGACTGAGAGCAGGCTGAATGAGTGCAGGCTGACCGTGGTGTGGGCTGAATGTGAGTGCAGGGTGACCATGGTGCAGGCTGAGTGAATGCCGGCTGAGTGTGAGTGCGGGGTGAACATGATGTGGGCTGAGTGAGTGCAGGCTGAGTGAGTGCGGGCTGACTGAGTGCAGGCTGAATGAGTGCAGGCTGAGTGAGAGTGAGGGGTGACCATGGTGCAGGCTGAGTGAGTGCAGGTCAAGTAAGTGCGGGCCAAGTGAGTGTAGGATGACTGAGTGCATGCTGAATGAGTGCAGGCTGAGTGAGTGTGGGCTGAGTGAGTGCAGGCTGAGTGTGGGCCAAGTGAGTATAGGGTGAGTGAGTGTAGGTTGAGTGAGTGCAGTGTGAGTGCAGGGGGGCAAAGTGAGTGCAGGGTGAGTGTGGTCTGACTGTGGTGTGAGGTGAGAGTGAGCTGCAACTGCAGTACCTGGTTCCTGCTGTTGCTTTTTGCTCCTCCATCTGTTCTGCTCAAGATCCTGTGGTGACGTCATGATCATGTGACCTGGCCATGACTTCACCACAGGTCTTGTAAGTCGGGCCCAACTTATCAGCAGTGGGGGCGATGGCTGGGCGGGTTGCAGCATTGGATTAGTGGGGGGGGATTGCGGGGACTGGGCAGGGGTGATCGGGTTGGGGCTCACTGCGGCGGGGAGTAGTGGCCGTCATATTTCCGTACCTATCACTTGGGTGTGGAAATATGGTGCTGGCGGAAGTGACACAGGCGGAAATCAGACGGAAGTGGAGGAGCCAACTCGCAATTATATATAGAGAAATGTAACCAGTTACCGGTTCCTTGATGCTTGTGACCACACGGGGCATTGTAGAGCCACAAGTCCTGCTTGAGGTAATTCCTCAACATGTGGTGTAACAATCCCCCCTTGAAGAATAACCATGCTGAAATATGGCAGTTTTTTTTTGTCAACCTCAGCCTCACCCACTGACCTCCCCCTGATGACCCCATGTGTGCTGGTTTTTCTCATACCTAGAGATGACTATGAAACTGCAGCCTTTCCCATACCTCTGACTGTGGGTTTCGTTGGTGGAAGATATGGCTCTCATATTTTTGGTTATGATTTTAGCTTTCCAATGGTAGGACACATGACATATCTGGGGTCGTTCCACCAGCCAACTTTAATTTAGGGGTGGTTAGGAATGTCACAGTTAAGCGGAAATATGCTTTACGATCATATACCTCTAATGATGTCAAAATTAAGATCGTCCTATTTATCAGAATTCTGCGTAGTGTAATATGAATAGTTCTTGTCCTGCTCCTGGGGGTCTGGCAGTATCCTGTGAAGTTCTCTTGCAAAAGAAGTAATTTCTCCACCTTTATATACAAACTCAGGGGAGTCTTCACTTGTTGTGTGGTTGCTCACAACAGAGCTTTCCTGATCCCTTTGTTTTTGACACCAAATTGGCCAAGAAAGTAATATCCTGGCATTAATTAACACACTCTTGTGCAGGAGACCAATTAACCCTCAATGCAAAATGAGGGGGCATCTTATTGTGAGAGGGAACGAGAGGACAGCATGAACAAAATGAGAGCTATAGAAATATTGGGATTTTGGCTTGATTAGTACGCCCTTATTCCTTAGGGCCGCTTTACACACAACCAACTTCTGTGTCCAACTTCTGAACAGATCTCTGGTTGCAGTGAAATCATGGACACATTGCTCCATTTTGTGGCTGTGTACAAATGGAACAATGTGTCCATGATTTCACTGCAACCAGAGATCTGTTCAGAAGTTGGTGTGTGTAAAGCGGCCCTTACAGCCCTACTGTCTATTGAAATTAGGAGCAGCAGGGTCATATAAAGAGGGAAAGCAGAGCACTTCTAAAGCATCAGCTCCCAATAGATCACAGTGAATGATTCTTGCTTACCTTAGGAATTTAGCAACCCAGTATGCCCCCCCAAACTTTAAATTAACTCTGGAGACAGAACTTTACATTTCTTAATAAATACTAGAGAAGCCATGTGTGTGATGCATACAAATAATGTTTTTCCTTGTGATATGAACTAAGATTTTATTAAATGTGTTGGCATGAATTATGATCCAAAAACATACCACTTACTAAAACAATGCAGTGACACTACACCCATCCCAAAGACTGGTTACCAGATTTTTAATCAGTCACACAGCACTAACAAATCTGTTGGGAGACGTCCTCCATGCCATACAAACTAATGTTCAATGCAGCGGAGATGACCCAGTATCATTTACTTCCATACTTACACAACAGCAACAACATTTGGAGAAAAGGCAAACAAATTTCTAGGTATTCTAAACAGTACCAGTAAAAATAATAGCTCATGAGATGCATTTAGTCTTGTTTTTTTATTATTATACCATCAATCGAGAGTGAAAAACTGGTATTTCAATACAAAACATAAAGATCAAGAACAGAGGTGTTTTATGGTGATGGGGATATTTGCTTTTTCTTACCATCTTTTCAGTTCGCCATTAAAGGTATCAACCACTGAGGATTCTCAAATTGTAATATTTTAATATTTTAATATTTGTAGTTCAAAAGGCATAGAAGTGAGTGAAATTCATTCACATTGTATGCACAATATACACAATATACACAGTCTGTACTATATATACACTGTCTATATTACAGTATATGCTTCCTTTCTGAATCATATGCACACAATCTGTCCTATATACACTCAATCCAAACAATCAATGCCGTGGTATTTTCTGTAACTCTGCACCTTCCATTGCTGTTGTCACTTCTTTCTGTAACCAGACATTTTGTATAATATTATAATTAACTTTTCACAGTCTATTCAACACCAATAATTCTACCCTTGCCAATAGGACATAACAAAAACTGCTAGATAGATAGGTGCACCCATCCAAAGCAAAATGTGCCTGCAGGTGGTTGTCAAATTGGACTAATAAAGCAGGTGTGATAACACATACATGCAGAGTCTACTTTTTTTTCTACTTTAATGGTACCTTTACACGCCGCCACAACAGGATGGATACCAACTGCTACTTCACGTGCACGAGCACGCCCAAACGGTTACAAACGGGAAACGCACCCTCTTACACGCCGCCACAAGGTGCGCTACGCGACGCTACATCTACAGCTAGCTACATCGCCGGGTGTGTCAAGTAGCCATCTGTAGCTCATTTACACACCGCTACAAACAGCTACTATGGGCGTACCTGGTGCAGCAGGGACAGCACATAGGCGTGCTACAATTGTGGATTACGAGCCGTCCGTACGCTGATAGGACAAAGCAATAATACCATGATTGGCAAGGCATCGCAGGAGGCTGATTAATACTTGACGCTCGAGCAATTGTGTAGTGTGACTCGTCAGCTGCTTAAATATGCCGCCCTGTGCGGCAACAACCAATCGCAACGCAGGAGCTTCCTCCAATGATCGCAGATGGGGCGCGGTAACACGGAGCCTGGGTGACGCCTTAGCTACATTGCAGCTACATCGCCGGGTGTCCACAGTTCCCTTCTGTGGGTTCTTTACACGCCGATACAGCTCGCTACAATCGGCGATGTAGCCATCTGTTTATGGGCAGTGCACGGATACAGATGTATCTGTAGCCGGCTGTGTCGTCCCGTCTTCACACGCCGCTACTACGGGCAATATTGACGCTACAAGCTACATTTGTAGCCTGTAGCGGGTTGTATCCATCCTGTTGTGGCGGCGTGTAAAGGTACCATTAGGGGTAGTCTATGTAGTGTACCGCTCCTTTAAAGTAATTGCTAATACAGAACATAAATTAAATAAGGAACATGAAGATTTTATTCACTTGTTTATTGTGCTAATTATTATTATGTCATATCATCATGACCATGAAGTCTGGTGATTGTTAATATTTATCTAATTAGTTTACAAAAATCATTCTACTCATTGTATAAACTGTCACACAATCCTTCTCATTATATAGGACTTTGTGTTTCGCTCAGGTCTGCAGAGAATAATGTAACATTTAGGGAAAAATATGCAGCCCAACAGTCCAGCGTTAGAGGTCAGGATGGCAAATATCTCCACAGCCACCGTGTATTTGCCTTTGGTGCTGAGATAAGCCGGGATCATGGCTATCCACACGCTGCAGAACACCAGCATGCTGAAGGTGATGTACTTGGCCTCATTAAAGCTGTCCGGTAATGTCCGGGCTAAGAAAGCTGTAATAAAACTAACAGCGGCCAGAATCCCCATATAACCCAGGACAGAGTAGAACCAAAGATCGGAACCTTCATTACACTGAACTATGATCTTCTCCGTATAAGAGTGTGTGTCCAGCTCCTGGAAGGGGGGACAGAGGGTCACCCAACTCATACAGATGACCATCTGGACCGAGGAGCAGATCAGGAGCACACAATTAGGGAGTTTTACTCCAGCCCATGTTCTCCACACACTTCCAGGCTTGGTGGCTTTGAATGCAATGTAAACCATTATGGTCTTGGCCAACAATGAAGAGATGGAAATTGAGAGTAGTAGTCCAGTACAGATCTGACGTAACATGCAGGTACTATCCACAGGACGACCGAGGAACAAGAAGACACAGAGGAAGCTAAGCATGATGGAGACCAGGAGAACGAAGCTCAGGTTCTTGTTATTTGCTCTTACAATCGGGGCGTCACGGTTTGATACAAACATTGAAAAAATTAAAGTAGTCAGAATACAGAAGAAAGCTGAGAAACAGCAGAAAGCTTCAGAAATGTCATCAGTGTAAGATAAATATTCCATCTCCTTCAAGACGCAGAATGTTCTGTTATCACTTGACCAGGCGTCTTCTGGACATTTCATGCAGTTTTCACTATCTACAGAAGGAAGTGTGAGATCCGCTCATTACTTATGGTTTTATGTTCTGTATTTGGTTTGAGTTTTGTCTACGAAAACTTTTATTGTCACATATGAACAACAAATAGTAATGAAGGATAAAAGAGAACAGAAACTGCATTTATCAGTCCACCGGAATTTACACCTAAGGAGAACTTTAACCTCTTAACCTCCCTGGTGGTCTGTTTAGTTCTAGAATTTTTTGCTAAAAGCGGGCTACCCGCGTTCGCGGTAGATGCGGTTAAAAAACCGCATCTGCCGCACTTGCCGCATAGCTGCCGCACTTGCGCCGCACTTGCGGCGCGGTTGCGGTAATCTGCATAGGAACCAACCACCTCGGATGACCCTCATACACTGTTAATATGTGCCCCTGCAGCCTAGTAAACCATTAGCAGCACTGTTGGTGTGTGAAAAGTGGCTGCAGTAGAAGTGAGATAATGATTTTATACACTTACATGCCTGCGTACTTGAGTGCGTCTCCCTGTGTGTGCTGGCACTTGTGGGCTGTGCTCATCATGTCTGCTCTCCCCCTCCCTTATGCACGCCCCCTCTCAGCCTGCTATAGTGATGTGAGGCTGATTGCGTCATAAAGGGGCGGGGCTACCGGGATGCCGCTATTTAGCCCCGCCCCTTTATGACGCAATCAGCAAGTGCGGCAGCTATGCGGCAAGTGCGGCAGATGCGGCAGATGCGGTTTTCTCACCGCATCTGCCGCGAACGCGGGTAAGCCCGAGCCTGACTCGGGGTTAACGCTTCTGGTAGTGAATGTTAACCCCGAGTCAGGCTCGGGAATAACGCTAGGAAGGTTAAGGTACCTTTACACGCCGCCACTATCCCTGGCAACCGGTATCAACCGTACGTGCACGCGCACGTTTTTAACTGTTGCTAACGATCACCGATACCGCATGTACACGCCACCATTGCGTTGTCAACTGAAGGTATCGTAGTTCCCCAGACGTTCCCACAGATCCTGCGGATAACTGCCTGTTGAATCCCGTGGCCCCTTCACACGCCGCAATCAGTAGGGGAATGTGGGCGTACATGTTCTGCAGTGCCAAAACATAGGCGTGACGGAGTTGTGTATTCCGTGACGCTAACATGGTGATTGGACAAAGCAATAGCGTCATGATTGGGCAGCCTGTGCAGGAAGGCTGGCTAATACATGACGCCATTGCAATTGTGTAGTGTGAATGGTCAGCTCTTTAAATCTGGCGCCCTGTGAAGGGACAACCAATGGTTACACAGTAACCCCCACCAATCATCGCTGATGGGGTGCGGTATCCAACACGCTGTGGCACGCCCCGGGGAAATCACTAGGCAACGCTGATTCCATCCCTGTCCCCCATTTACACGCCACTACCATGGAAATTTTCCCTTTGTGTTGCCTTGGATTTTTGAACACGGCTCGGAAACAGCTACCCGAAGCAACTGCGAGGAACCCGATCACTTTCCCAATTTACATGCCGCCACTTCGTAGCAATTTCAAGGCAACAGTCACAAAAATCCACATTGCCAGGCAGTTGCTACCACGCAGTGGTGGCGTGTAAAGGTACCTTTATTGTTTACCTGGAAGAGGGCTTTACAAAGAGGTAGGGTGTCCCGGGGTGGTTTTCCTGTCAAGGTGGTAAGGTACCAGGATGGGTATGATGGGCAAAAGGTGATCAGGGGAACTAGTCTGACCCTTAGAATGGGGGCCCCTGGCTCACCCTGTTTTCAGAATGACCTCTTAAGGTGAGGATGTCTGGACCGCCACCTTTTCTCTTGCTCTTGATCAGACCTAGGCTAAAACCCCCTCACCTCCACCCACGGACTGGGAAGCACAGCAGTTCCCACAAAGTAAGGAAAATTCCAGGCATGAACTGCAGGAAGGCTTCATCACAAACTACAATAATGTCCTCACAACTCACGGTCTTTATAGAGACTAAAACTCTATGTCTTGTGTTGACTGCCTTGCAACCCATTAGTGTTGTTGCTGTGTTTAAACTGGGTTTTTGCCTAGTCTATGCTGTGTGCTGCAGCTTCAATTGGAGGAGTGAGTCATAGCATATGGGTGGATGAGGAGGAGTGTGTCTTGGTATTCAGATCTCCACTCTCTCAGCCTTTAAATAGCTTCACTTCCATACACTAGGTGTCGCAGTTAGAACACATTTCAACTTGGACTCTATGCTGTGAAGTTGTGCTGTGCTGAGCTGTGTTATTGTTGCAATTGACTTCCATCGAAACTGCTGGGTTTCCCGGTTCATGGGTGGAGGGAGGGGCCCTTAGTCTAGGGCTGATCAGGAGTAAAGGGTTAGGGTAGCAACCTGAACCTCCTCATCTTCAGAGGTACCTTCGGGAATGGGGCTAGTCAGGAACTCCAAGTTCAGGGCCAGACGAGCTCCCCTGAATGCCCTTGCCCATCTTACCATCTTGTCTACTGATTCCCTATCTGTTATACCACCCCATGACATTAACTTCGACCCATATCGCTTTTTCTCTGAGCCACCTTGTCTCTGGATTCCTCTGCTGATGCCTTTGCACAACTACTCCAGACCATCTCTGCTGAGGTCACTGGTCTGTAAACTCATGTGGTGCAACAGTTGCATCAAGTTGTGGGTATCTGGCGTCAGCTTATGCCCAGACCATACCGGAACCCAAGATATCTCTCCCTGATAGATTTTCTGGGGGAAGGGATAAGTTCTTGGTGTTCAGAGAGGCCTGTAAACTATATTTCAGGCTTCGAACATGTTCATCTGGGAGTGAGGAATAGTGTGTGGGGATTATAATCTCCCTTCTTGAGGGGGATTCTCAGACCAGGGCCTTCTTCGTCCAGACCGAATCCCCTTCCTCGCGGTGGGTAGACTGGCTTTTTGTTGCTCTGGCTTAGGTGTAGGGTGACTCTTGCTGTCTCGAATCTCCATAAACTCAAGCAGGGGACATGGGCAAAGGAGGAGTACTGCTCAGAGTTTTGAAGATGGTCAACTGGCATACATTGGAACAACCCTGCCCTCAGGAGTCAGTTCTGCTTGGGTCTGTCAGCTCGACTACAAGACACCTTGGTTCAATACGGCGCATTTGAGTCATTGGAGGCTGCTATGTCCCTAGCCATTAAGATGGCACTTATCTACATAGTATAGGTGGCTGGAAACCACCTGAAAGACTGATTTAGCACCCAGCAATTCTGCTGAACAAAGAATCGCTGCTCATTAACATTTTTTCATTATATGTATCCTATTGAGATTTAGCGCTTCTTCAAAATGGAACCAGGTAAAAGTTTCTACACGGAAGACGATGAGAGCCGCATCCTTAAAGGAGCTGAAGGAAATACGGATTTCTTGAGTATACCCTCAACAGTATCTATGAAACGCAAGTATGAAAGTGATTCTAAGAAAATGTTGTCTTTGGAAATGCACTTGATCATGCTTGGGCAGTACTATAAGAACAAGAAAATACCTAGGGGTTTAAGGTCCAATATTAATCCCACACTATTCTTAGAGGATAATGACTTTTGTACAAAGTTTATGGCCTTATCAAACAAATATGCGATGGAGGTAATGTTACTTAATATGGAACACATACAACTAGAAGTAACTAAATTAAAGGACACCATCAAGGAGACAGAGAATGAACTTTTTAGCATATTAAAAGAGGAAGATTATTTAAAGTTCAAAGAATCTATTAAAATCAAGTTAGATAAACAAAGAAAAGACACTGAGGAAACAAAGAGACAGAAATGGGCTCGAGATACTGAGGACTATCGTGTAGGATTGGTATACAACTGGCAAAAGGACGGCCAAAAGAAATGGCAGAGAAGAGGTCATTTAAGACATTCCTCTCACACTAAGAACAAAACAACTGTTTTTTGTAATAAACTGTCTAACCTTCATTTATGCAGACCTAGAACAAAACCTAGAGGACGAAGAGGAGGGTGGAAACAACACCGCCAGCAGAAAAAAGAAAGACAAGCCAAAGGGACAACAGTTCAAAGGAAGCCGGAAGAAGGATCACAGCTAATTGTCAACTTGTCTGGTAAAGAACTCTCACCTAGTCAGACTGAAATCTTGGAAAAGGGGTTAACATACTGTATAGCCACACATGTGAATTGGTTTGTGGTAGAGAAAGAGATGTACCAATTTTTTAGAAATGTTCGTCTTAAGTATCATTTTCATAACAAAATCATGATTAAGGGACAATCTACCAGTGAGTTAGATTTAAAGAAGTTAAATATCCAACGTAAAAGTGATTTCATACCCAATGATGACATTCCCATAATAGAAGCCTTTGAGCAAGCTGTTAAACAAGAAATAAAAATCTTGAGAGAAACCACCAAAAAAGATCTAGTGAAACCTAATGTAACAAGGGAACAATTTCAGGCAGTACAAGAACTTGTCCATGATGGCGGTTTGATAATAAAACCAGCGGATAAAGGGGGAGCAACCGTCATCATGGACAAGGAAAATTATCTAAAAGAGGTCTATAGACAATTAGATGACAATCAGGTATATAAAAAATTGCAAAATGATCCCAAATTTGAAATACAAAAAAATATACAAAAAATACTCAATACCGCGTTAGTAGGAGGAGTCATTGACCAAAATTTACATGACTTTCTATTTGAAAAAAATCCAGTTACACCAGTGTTATATCTGGTTCCTAAAATCCATAAATCATTGATTGAACCACCAGGAAGACCCATTGTGGCAGGAATAAATTCCTTATTCTATAACATTGGAATTTTTCTAGAGAAAGTCATGAGCCCTTTTTCAAATGAAGGAAAGTCATATATCAAAGACACAGGACACTTCCTAGAGAACCTAAAAAGGTATAAAGAGCAAACCAAATCTATGGGGATTAATGAGTATTTATTGGCTTCATTTGATGTAACATCATTATATACGTCAATTAAACACGAAATGGGAATTAGGGTAATCGTAGATTTTTTAAAAGCTACTGATTACACCGACCCTTGTAAACAATTGATCATAGACTTACTAGAGGTAGTTCTCAAACAAAACTACTTCATGTTTGGTGACAATTTCTTCTTGCAATTGATGGGCACCGCTATGGGTGCCCGTATGGCTTGCTCATATGCGGGGGCGGTTATGGTCTATCTGGAGGAGAGATACGTCTACACATCCCACCACTTCTCCCAGGTGGAGAGGTGGTGGAGATATGTGGACGATATCTTTATTATATGGAAGGGAAGTGAAAAAGAACTTCTGTCCTTTCATGACTACATGAACACCATAGATGACACAATAAAATTCACAGAGGTACATTCTCCAACCGAAATGCAATTTCTTGATGTCAAAATATCCCTGAAAGAGGGCCAAATTGACACAACGCTATTCACAAAGGCCACTGATAAAAACAAACTTCTTCACTACACTAGTGGCCATCCAAATAGTCTGAAGAAAGCAATCCCCTAGGACAGATGATTAGGGTTAATCGAATTGTGAGTAACAAGGAAGAGAGAGATCTTGAGATAGATAAATTAATTGAAAAATTCAGACAAAGGGGGTACCCAAATGTGATCCTGAAACAACAGAAGGAAAAACTAGCATGTAGGATAACCAAAAAGAATAAAGAAAAAAGGATCCCGTTAACATTGACATATGGAGAGGAAACAAACAGTATAGTGAACATAGTTCAAAAACACTGGAACATGCTAAGGAATTGTCTACCCCAGATTGAAGAATATAAGAATTCACCCTTGGTGTCATACAGAAAAGGAAAGAATATGAAAGACCTATTGGTCAGATCTGATATTGGCACAATGAAAATAGGTAGACAATTAACATTAACAGGCGGGAAAAGAACAGGGTGTTACCCCTGCGTCAGTTGCATAAACTGTTCGTTTATGATTAAAGGGAACAGATTTTGCCATCCAAGAACAGGTGCAGAGTATGAAATTAAACATTTCTTAACCTGTAACTCAGATCATGTTATATACCTCCTAGAATGCCCCTGCCATTTGTGGTATATAGGGGAAACCACTCTTGATTTTAAAATAAGGATCAGCCACCACCGTTACACGATACGTAAAAAAATTATGAATCTACCTGTGTCCAAGCATTTTGTTGAGGCTAGTCATAAGGAGAAGGACCTGAAATTTAGGTTAATTGACACGGTACCAATGCCCAGAAGAGGTGGAGATAGGGTTGGGCTATTAAAAACCAAAGAATTGGAATGGATCCACAGGTTGCAAACGCTAAAGCCAGAGGGACTCAATATAGACTTTAAATTACATACAGCACTTTAAGCAACAGGACTCGTCTAACATCTGTGTATTTTTAGTCACTTTTAATGCACTGTCACTAATGTATGCATTTTGATGGACACTAACGCAGTTTTTTCTTTTCTCCTTTTTTTGTCCTCCTGTGTTTTCCTCTATAGGAAGAAAGTGCACAGAGTGGGATATATGCACATGGTTGTCTACAGTTCAAGTTACGATTATGGATGGAAACACATGAATCATACACAGTGTTAAATAATACACAGATACGGCTTTATATTCAGAAAAATTATTTTAAAAAGAAAAAACTTGTTTTACACTATTAATGCACCTTATTCACATTTAATATTGATCAAATAAATGGATATTTTGACTAAAGAATATATCTCCTAGTTTTTTTGATAAAAATGGATTGTACGAAAAATACATTACACGCTGATGACTATAACAAAAAATGTTAAAAGGGAGCCCCTGGTAATCCTTGGGCAGGTGGTGCAAAGGGAGAAAAAAATCCCCCTGGACACCGTACTGACAGGGGAGTGCTACAACCCAAATTTGGGATGCACTTTGGAACAAGGGAACCCGATACATTGGGTAGTAAAAGTCATTAAGTGTATGTACATAACAATCCATCTAATGGGAAGAGCACAAATTATAACTCCTTTCCCCATATTCCTCTTGTATAAGAGTTAGTGAGATACATATATAAAAAAAGTAGCACTGTCACTTTAAGTACACTGTCACTTTAAAAACAACCTTTTTTTAAAAATACTAACTTGTAAGGGAACACATAGTTATAACATAACAGTGGTGTAAATATTAGAGGGGTTCGCTAGTCTTTTTAAATAAATTACACGTTATTTAGTGAGCACACATGGAATAAGGAAAGCCCCATGTAACACGCACGGCCAGACGCTGAACTAATACAGCGCATGCGCGAGATCTCAAATGTAGTGCCGAACGCGATATCTGCAAACACCTAGTAACTAGGGACGCGCGTTCGGCCAGCGCATGCGCGCTACATTGTAAACAACGCCGACATGGCGGCGCGCAGCTGGAAAAGGCTGCACATGGACACTAATACGCTGTGATGCTGTGTACTAATTATAATTGATAAAACAGACACCTGAGCTGCAATTACCCCACTCTGGACACATTAAGGACAATACTGTAAGTAGTATGATCGATACCACGATTATATAATTGTAACACATTGATATATGCAAAACAGTCACCTAATGCTAATATGTAACAGGAATATAGATTGCTAAAACACTATGAAATGTTTATATAATTGTTAATTGGATAATGAAACATGACATTAGAGGATGTATAAAATCCCCAGCATTTGCCACAAGTGACTGCTGGAAGAAGGTCATTACAGACCGAAACGTCGCTACCTTTGTACCTGAAGGCCATTAAAGGCGAGAATAACATCCGAAATTGGAGTGCTGCAGCCTTTATTTTACACTTATTTAGCCATTAAGATGGACAGATGTCTGAGGGAGAGACTGAGACCAACCATGTCCCTTGTGGCTATCCCTGTTGTTGAGGCTCCACGCGATGAACCTATGCAGTTGAGGATAGTGGGCACTCATGCTAAACCTTCTGTGATTACGGCTCATCATGTGGGTATAGCTTGTTTCTATTGTGGACAAGCGGATCATTTTATTAAGGTTTGTCCACATCGCTCTTGATTGAATATGCAGTCTCAGATGCCGTGCACCTCAGATCGTTCAGAAAGAGACGAACGGAGGGTCTATATTTCCTTCCTCGCTAAGTCTCTGTTCACACTGTCTGCCAAGGTGCTAGTTGATGGTAAAACCAAGACTGTTCCAGTACTGGTGGATAGCGGAGCAGGGGTAAATCTAGTGGATTCTCGCTTTGCTCATGCCCATGGCCTCGCCTGTAGCGTGTTAGCGAGACCCATTCCCAAATCCACCATTGACTCCGCTCCTCTCAGCCAGAAGGTGATTTCCCAAGTTGTGTATAATGTGAACCTAGGTATAGGAACTCTTCACCAGGAGGACGGGGGAAGGCTATCATTCCTACTGTGTATCTCAAGGGAGGGAGTCCTGGGGTTCAGGTTTATTATATAGGCAGATTCTAATACATGAGTGAATCATACTTCAAATTCATTGGTTACATTCTCAATTCCTCACAATCATCGGTTCCCCAACAATATCTGCTTTATGGTGATTGGCTCCTTATGATGTCAAGAGTTGGCAGGGTATATGTGTCCCTCAATAACCCTTGGCAGGGTGTGTAACTCTACACCTTTATCTTATCTTGACCAGATGGGGCCATAATGAGATGCCAAAAACATGTCTCTACATGTTTCTACTGAAACAACAACTTATATAAGAAGTGGACGCCTTCTTAGAAGTCCAAAATATATATATATATATACTTCAGTAAATCAAACAATTACCGTATATACTCGTGTATAAGCCGACCCGTGTATAAGCCGACCCCCCTACTTTTGCCCCCAAAACCTGGGAAAACCTATTGACCCGTGTATAAGCTGAGGGTGGACCCCAGCAAGGTTTACATCCCCCAGCAGTGTGGTATACAGCAGCCTCCCCAGTGGTAGTATACAGCAGCAGCCCCAGTGGTATATACAGCAGCAGCCCCAGTGGTAGTATACAGCAGCCCCAGAGGTATATACAGCAGCCCCAGTGGTAGTATACAGCAGCAGCCCCAGTGGTATATACAGCAGCAGCCCCAGTCGTAGTATACAGCAGCCCCAGAGGTATATACAGCAGCCCCAGTGGTAGTATACAGCAGCCCCAGAGGTAGTATACAGCAGCCCCAGAGGTATATACAGCAGCCCCCGTGGTAGTATACAGCAGCAGCCTCAGCGGTATATACAGCAGCAGCCCCAGTGGTAGTATACAGCAGCCCCAGAGGTATATACAGCAGCCCCAGTGGTAGTATACAGCAGCCCCAGTGGTAGTATACAGCAGCCCCAGAGGTAGTATACAGCAGTACCAGAGGTATATACAGCAGCCCCCCCCCCATATTAGTATACAGGGCCCCCACCCCTTGTGCAGCAATCTTGTAAAGGAATACATTATTATACTTATCCCTGCCGCTGACTCGCCGCCGCTATCGCGCTCCTCCGGCTTCATCCAGCGTCTTCCGGCTTCCTCCTCTGGCGCACAGACAATGACGTCATTGCCTGCACCCACCGGAGGAAGCCGGAAGAAGCCGGATGAAGCCGGAGGAGCGCGATAGCGGCGGCGGGACAGCGGCAGGGATAAGTATAATAATGTATTCCTTTACAGGATTGCTGCACAAGGGGGGGGCCCTGTATACTGATGGGGGCGGGCGGCCTGTATACTGTATACAGTGTATACAGTATACAGTGACTCGTGTATAAGCCGAGGCAGGGACTTTTCAGCCCAATTTTTGGGCTGAAAAACTCGGCTTATACGCGAGTATATACGGTGCTTAGTATATTAAACAATTACTCACAATGTCAGATAATTGCCCTGACAGGTGTGTCTTGGTATTCAGATCTCCACTCCCTTGGTCTTTGAACAGCTTCACTTTCCTCCACTAGGTGGCACATTTAGAGCTCATTCTACCTGGATTCCATGCTGTGAAGTCATGCTGTGCTGAGTTGTGTTATTACTGCCATTGACTTCCATCGAAGCTGCTGTGTTTCCCGGTCCATGGGTGAAGGGAGGGGCTCTTAGACTAGGGATGATCAGGAGCAAAGGGCTAGGGTGGTGTTCCAAACCTCCTCACCTTCAGAGATACCCTTGGAAACAGGGCTAGTCAGGGAACCCAAGTTCAGGGCCAGACTAGCTTCCCTGAATGCCCTTGCCCATCTTACCATCCTGCGACCTAATTTCTTATCCATTATACCACCCTGTGTCACTCTATCAGTGACATCTACTGGTGGAAAAGGGAACTATTTAAAACCCAAGGGCGTGGAAAACTGCGTAACCAGACACACACCCTCACCTGAAGAGCCACAAAGACCATAAACAGCAGCAGTTTCTGGCATTAACTCCGAAGTTACCAACAGGAATTAAACATAGGAAATTACTGCATAGCAGTTCATTAAGACTGCAAAGCAGTCTACATGTGAGATAGGGGGACTTAAGTTATGTCCTACATGAAGAGTGTGGGGTTTTCTGCTGAAGCTAGTTTCCTATCAGCCAGACCCTGTACAGATTATAGATACCAGATAGAATATACCTGATTTATTGGATATTTCTCCTTCTGAACACGCGGCACAATTGTAGCAGCACAAGTGTATACTAGAAGTGGTCACTTTCTGCTGTCCAGGTAAGCAGCTTGTGGAGCATCGGGATCTGGGGATCTACAGAAAGTAGACAAGTATCATTGCCATGTTTTATAATTTCCCAGGAGGGATCGATTTCACGATGGTTAGTTTATATGTTTGTAAGTCTTAATTATCATTCAGCAGGACAGTGATGACAAAGGCACATCTGCAGTGTAAGTCACTCACATTTTTAAAAATTATATTACCGTATATACTCGCGTATAAGCCGAGTTTTTCAGCCCAAAAATTGGGCTGAAAAGTCCCCCCTTCGGCTTATACGCGAGTCACTGTATACTGTATACAGTGTATACAGTATACAGGCCGCCCGCCCCCCATCAGTATACAGGGCCCCCCGCCTTGTGCAGCCAGCCTGTAAAGGAATAGATTATTATACTTATCCTGCGCTGTCCCGCCGCTGCCATCGCGCTCCTCCGGCTTCATCCGGCTTCTTCCAGCTTCCTCCGGAGGGCGCAGGCAATGACGTCATTGTCTGTGCGCCGACCAGAGGAGGAAGCCGGAAGACTCTGGATGAAGCCGGAGGAGCGCGATGGCAGCGGCGGGACAGCGGCAGGGATAAGTATAATAATCTATTCCTTTACAGGCTGGCTGCACAAGGGGGGGGGCCCTGTATACTGATATAGGGGGGGGGCTGCTGTATATACCTCTGGGGCTGCTGTATACTACCACTGGGGCTGCTGTATACTACCACTGGGGCTGCTGTATATACCTCTGGGGCTGCTGTATACTACCACTGGGGCTGCTGCTGTATACTACCACTGGGGCTGCTGGCATACTACCACTGGGGAGGCTGCTGTATACTACACTGCTGGGGGCTGTATACCTGTGCTGGGGTCCACCCTCGACTTATACATGAGTCAATAGGTTTTCCAAGGTTTTGGGGGCAAAAGTAGGGGGTCGGCTTATACACGGGTCAGCTTATACACGAGTATATACGGTAAATTGTTTCAGAATATTTGCAATATTGAAAATTGTTAAGGGTGACGATATGACATTGGTGGCTTGCCTGCTGTCAGCTATCACAGCATGTCCCTTTGTAGGACTAAATTCTACAGAGACCAGTCACGCTTGTGTTTAGTGATGGCATCCCATATTTTACAATAAGAAAGAAGATCGTCAGTCACTTTGAACTGCAAAAATGCTCTTAGATTTTTTTTACAAATTGATTAAAGCAAAGGTATTTACACTGGTGACCCACTATGGGTTATGTTGAGTGGAGATGCATCTTTACTATTGAGGCCTTCATTTAGTTCTGTTTGGAATAAATCTAAGAAGAATGGACTTCTAAGAAGAAACATCAGGATTTTTTAAGAGGTGGGGAGGCTGGGTATATGTGTATTTAATATAACAGACTGATCAGAAGAGAATGCAGGTTCTTTTTAATGCAAGGATAGAGAACATCTGTTCAGCAGGTCATTTATACTATGTGGTGACCTTTTCTCTGGCTCCAGCAGATTCCTGCTAACTGAAATACTCATATCAGTTTACCCTGTACCTGAAGTCATCTGCCGTGGAGTAACCATTGACTCTGCCCTGTCCTTCAAACCGCACATCCAAGTCCTTGCCACAGCCTGCTGCCTCCAACTCAAAATTATTTCCAGAATCCGTCCCTTCCTCAACCCTCAATCTACTAAACTACTAGTGCATGCCCTCATCATCTCGCATCTCGACTACAGCAACCTCCTCCTCTGCGGCCTCCCTGCTAACACTCCTGCACCTCTCCAATCCATCCATAACTCTGCTGCCTGACTAATCCACCTCTCTCCTCGCTATTCCTCCACTTCTCCCCTCTGCAAATCCCTCCACTGGCTCCCAATGCCTCAGTGTATCCAATTCAAGCTACTAACATTGACTTACAAAGCCATCCACAATCTGTCCCCCTCATATATCTCTGAACTAATCTCCCAATATCATCCAACTCGTAATCTTCAATCCTCCTAAGACATCCTCCTTTCCTCCACACTTGTACGTTCCTCATCTAACCGCCTGCAAGACTTCGCCCGAGCATCCCCCATTCTCTGGAATTCTGCACCCCAAAACGTCCGACTATCCCCTACACTCAGAACCTTCAAGCATTATATTTATTTAATATTAAATTTGGTGATCTGAGACATTTAAATATGACAAACATGTAAAAGAGTAAGAAATGAAATGAAGTAAACACTTTTCACACAACATTATATGCTGCTGCCCAAACATCTCCTATGTGATGCATAGTATATGCTCAATTTCCAGTGTTTCCTATGTGAGATGTATATGCTCCAGCCCTAGTATCTTGTACACAACAGTCCCTGTGTCTCTTTCATTATGTATATACAGCAGTCTCGGTGTCTCCAACGTGAGCCCCATAGACAATGCATGGGCTTGCCGGATCAGCACAGCAACTTCGGCAGTTAGACGGCAGATCCGGCAGTTGCGGTAAATCTGCCAGATCTGCTGCATATCAGCAAAAAATGCTGATGTGAAAGGGGCCTAAGATGGTGATATAGGGATATCTGTCCCTCTGGACCTCCACTGGTCACAATGTTATGGCATTCCCAAGCTAAATAACACAATATTACGATAAGAATACCCCTTTAACATGCATTATGTGAAATGAAGCACGAAAATAATCCAAGAACTCACCTCTTTTTTGTTACTTTTCCATAATATGTCTTGTAATCCAATTTTAAAATCCAGACCCTCCAAAGAGCTCAGAAAGTATGTTCCCACTGTGTTCAAATCCAAGGTATTGTGCTTCACAATGGTATTATAAATGATATAAAAGGAATCTTGGTCGCCTTTGTCGTTGAAACATCTACCGGTTATCCCTCGCTTATTAGGACAGGTTATTGTTTTTAAATAATTGTGCACCTTCCGCAAAAAGATGAAGATTACGTCAAACGTGGTGATGTACCCATGACAAGAGATGATCATTACAAAGCAGCGTCATACGTCACTTCATGCAGGAATTGTATCCATCTATTTCTTTGGTACTGAAAAACTTCACTATAGAGAACGTTTTTTGCAACAGTATTACCGTATATACTCGTGTATAAGCCGACCCGTGTATAAGCCGACCCCCCTACTTTTGCCCCCAAAACCTGGGAAAACCTATTGACTCGTGTATAAGCCGAGGGTGGACCCCAGCACAGGTATACAGCCCCCAGCAGTGTGGTATACAGGCCCCCTCAGTGGTATACAGCAGCCTCCCCAGTGGTAGTATACAGCAGCCTCCCCAGTAGTAGTATACAGTAGCCTCCCCAGTGGTATATACAGCAGCCCCAGAGGGGTAACAGCAGCCCCAGAGCTGTATACAGCAGCCCCAGAGCTGTATACAGCAGCCCCAGAGGGGTATACAGCAGCCCCAGAGGGGTATACAGCAGCCCCAGAGGGGTATACAGCAGCCCCAGAGGGGTATATAGCAGCCCCAGAGGGGTATACAGCAGCCCTAGAGCTGTATACAGCAGCCCCAGAGCTGTATACAGCAGCCCCAGAGGGGTATACAGCAGCCCCAGAGGGGTATACAGCAGCCCCAGAGGGGTATATAGCAGCCCCAGAGCTGTATACAGCAGCCCCAGAGCTGTATACAGCAGCCCCAGAGCTGTATACAGCAGCCCCAGAGGGGTATACAGCAGCCCCAGAGGGGTATATAGCAGCCCCAGAGGGGTATACAGCAGCCCTAGAGCTGTATACAGCAGCCCCAGAGCTGTATACAGCAGCCCCAGAGGGGTATACAGCAGCCCCAGAGGGGTATACAGCAGCCCCAGAGCTGTATACAGCAGCCCCAGAGCTGTATACAGCAGCCCCAGAGGGGTATACAGCGGCCCCAGAGGGGTATATAGCAGCCCCAGAGCTGTATACAGCAGCCCCAGAGCTGTATACAGCAGCCCCAGAGCTGTATACAGCAGCCCCAGAGCTGTATACAGCAGCCCCAGAGGGGTATACAGCAGCCCCAGAGAGGTATATAGCAGCCCAGAGGGGTATATAGCAGCCCCAGAGGGGTATACAGCAGCGCCAGAGGGGAATACAGCAGCCCCAGAGGGGTATATAGCAGCCCCAGAGGGGTATACAGCAGCCCCAGAGGGGTATACAGCAGCCCCAGAGGGGTATATAGCAGCCCCAGAGGGGTATACAGCAGCCCCAGAGCTGTATACAGCATCCCCAGAGCTGTATACAGCAGCCCCAGAGCTGTATACAGCAGCCCCAGAGGGGTATATAGCAGCCCCAGAGGGGTATATAGCAGCCCCAGAGGGGTATACAGCAGCCCCAGAGGGGTATTTAGCAGCCCCAGAGGGGTATACAGCAGCCCCCGCTGTATACAGCAGCTCCCGCTGTATACAGCGGTACCCGGCTGTATACAGCCCTCCCCCCTGGTATACCGGGCCCCCCCTGTGGCAACCTGTAAAGGAAGCGATGATTATACTTATCGGGTCGCTGTCGCCGCCGCCGCCGCTCTGTCACCGTCCGTCACCGCGCTCCTTCCCGTCTTCATGCTTCCTTCACCGGCGCACAGAAAATGACGTCATTTCCTGTGCGACGGTGAAGGAAGCATGAAGACCAGGAGGAGCGTGGTGACGGACGGTGACAGAGCGGCGGCGTCGGCGACAGCGACCCGATAAGTATAATCATCGCTTCCTTTACAGGTTGCCACAGGGGGGGCCCGGTATACCACGGGGGGGGGCTGTATACAGCCGGGTATATATATATATTTTTTTATTATTACCGTATATACTCGTGTATAAGCCGAGGGGGGACTTTTCAGCACATTTTTTGTGCTGAAAAACTCGGCTTATACACGAGTATATACGGTATATTTTATGATCTGTAGTGAGATTTGCAATTAATAAGATTTGCCTCCATATTTCTGAATCTGCAATTTCTGACAGTTATTAGATCATGGCCGTTCACTGCTGAGCTTAAAGAGGACCTGTCACCAAACCAGGCATGGTGATTTAATTACAGCTCTGGATGCAGCATGTGTGCAGCATGCAGACAAGGAGTCTCCCAGCACTTGAGCAGCCCTGTACTCCGAGATAATACACTTAGAAAACTTACATGCTACAGCCACTAAGGAGGTGGCTAGGGGCTGCAGCCAAGGGCAGATTCACACCCCCTGCATGTGTAATCTGCCCACCGCTGCCAATCATTCTCTCTCTGTCTGCAGCATTTAAACAGAGTTTTTTTTTCTCTCTCCCAGAAAGTCCGTTAGCCCCGCCCCCTGAGGGGCGGGGATAAACGGGAGAGAAAAAAAAACTCTGTTTAAATGCTGCAGACAGGGAGAGAATGATTGGCAGCGGTGGGCAGATTACACATGCAGGGGGTGTGAATCTTCCCTTGGCTGCAGCTCCTAGCCACCTCCTTAGTGGCTGTAGCATGTAAGTTTTCTAAGTGTATTATCTCGGGGTACAGGGCTGCTCAAGGGCTGGGTGACCCCCTGTCTGGATGCTGCAGACATGCTGCATCCAGTGCTGTAATTAGATCACCATGGTTTGGTGACAGGTCCTCTTTAAAGCTCGACCCCAACACAAGAAGACTCTAATGTAGTAGAATCAGTGGCACAATGACTATGGTGCCAACTCACTGATCCTGCAGAACCAATGATGTCTGGGGAGAGAAGGACCTGCCAAATGCAAGTGTATGTTCAGCTGTAAGTTTATTCTATTTCCCCCTCTATGAACAAGTAGTAATGTGTATGTAGAAAGTAACATAGTAACATAGTAACATAGTTTTTAAGGTTGAAGGAAGACTTTAAGTCCATCTAGTTCAACCCATAGCTCAACATGCTGATCCAGAGGAAGGCAAAAAAAAACCATGTGGCAACACTAAGCTCCACATTGGGGGAAAAAATTCCTTCCTGACTCCAGGTACGGCAATCAGACTAGTTCCCTGGATCAACGCCCTATCAAAGAATCTAGTATATATAACTGGTAATATTATAGTTTTCAAGAAAGGCATCCAGGCCTTCTTAAATGTTAGTAGTGACTCACTCATTACAACATCATGTGGCAGAGAGTTCCATAGTCTCACTGCTCTTACAGTAAAGAATCCGCGTCTGTGATTATGATTAAACCTTCTTTCCTCCAGACATAGAGGATGCCCCCTTGTCCCCGTCTCAGGCCTAAGAGTAAAGAGATCATTAGAAAGGTCTCTGTACTGTCCCCTCATATATTTATACATTATTATAAGATCACCCCTAAGCCTTCGTTTTTCCAAGCTAAATAACCCCAAGTTTAATAACCTGTCTTGGTACTACAGACTCTCAGTCCTCTAATAACTGTCTTGGTATTGCAGACCCCTCAGTCCTCTAATAACCTGTCTTGGTATTGCAGACCCCTTAGTCCTCTAATGACTTTTGTCGCTCTTCTCTGGACCCGCTCTAGTTCAGCTATGTCTTTCTTATACACCGGAGACCAGAATTGTACACGTATTCTAAGTGTGGTCGCACTAGTGACTTGTATAGAGGTAAAATTATGTTCTCCTCATGAGCATCTATGCCTCTTTTAATGCATCCCATTATTTTATTTGCCTTTGCAGCAGCTGCCTGGCACTGGCCACTAAATGTGAGTTTGTCATCTACCCATACACCCAGGTCTTTTTCAGTGACAGTTTTGATGGGTCATGTGAATATTTAAAGGGTGGAGGTGTGGTCATCCACCACATCACATACCAGAACCCAACATATCTCTCCCTGACAGATTTTTAGGAGGAAGAGATAAGTTTGTTTTCAGAGAGGCCTGTAATTTGCACTTCAGATTCGACCCTTGTTTTTCAGGGAGTAAGGAACAGTGTGTGGGGATTATACACTCCCTTCTGAAGGAGGATCCCCAGGCCTTGGCCTATTCTCTGCCGACCGATTTATTTTCCATCTCTGCGGTCGGTAGACGAGTTCTTTGCGGCTCTGGCCCTGATGTATGGAGACCCTGATGGCGACTCTTTGGCTGAGTCAAAACTTTGTAAGTCCAGGCAGGTAGAGCAGCCGGCCAAGGGTTATTGCTTGTATTTCCAGAGATGGGCCAATGATACTCAATCGAATGACCTGTACTTAGGAGTCATTTCTGTCTGGGTTTGTCAGGTAAGTTACAAGACTCCATGACTCCGTACGCTGCTTCAGAGTCGCTGGAGGCTGCTATAGCGCTTGCTATTAGGTTGGACAGATGCCTGAGAGAAAGACCTGAACCAACCTTGCCCCTGGTGCCCATCCCTGCTGTGGAGGTTACATGTGTGGGATCTGATGTTCCCCTGCCCCTGTTGGCCATCCCTGCTGTGGAGATTACATATGTGGGTCCTGATATACCTAAGCAGTTGGGGAATGTAATTTCCCATACTAGCCAATCTGCAGCTCATCAGGTTGGGAGATCTTGTTTCTATTGTGGTCAAGCTGATCACTTTATTAGGGTCTGTCCACCTCGCTCCAAACTCATTTTTCAGCCGCTGCCATCCCTTAAAGATAAGTGCCTGAGTACTACAGTCTCTGCCGTGTTGGTCAGGCCTTCTCTAAGGCTGGTTTCACATTGGTGTTCCCCTCCGCAGCGTTCTGCGGAGGGGAATCACCATGTGTGCGCAGCGGCCACCAGTTCCTATCTTTATAATGGGAGCGCACGGTGCTGTGCTTGACTGCACATGACCGTGCGCACCCATTCACTCCCACATGTGATCTGTGCGCAGGCGGATGCCTGCGCACAAATCACACAGTCTCGTCCGCACCAGGGACGCGACATGTTGCATTCCTGGTGCGGACGAGAGTGTGTAATCTGTGCGCAGGCATCCGCCTGCGCACAGATCGCATATGGGAGTGAATGGGCCGCACGGTCATGCGCTGTCAAGCGCAGCACCGTGCGCTCCCATTATAAAGATAGGAGCTGGCGGCCGCTGCGGTCACATTGCGGATCCCCTCCGCAGAACGCTGCGGAGGGGTCCGCAAATGTGAACCCAGCCTTATGTCTTTGGTGGAGGTGGTTAAACACCTACCGGAGAATAAAGGTAAAGCCCAGCCTGCACCTCAGAATAAGCTGGGCTCAAGTGTTATCCTGAGAAGTGTTATAGGGGGAGGGTGGTGACTTCCATTAAGCCTTTTGTGAGTCAGTTTTCAGAGAAAGAGACATGGAAACATCTCTGCTGTTTGCCCCCCTGAGAAAGGATCCTCTGTCTGTAACCGCATTAATGGCAATTAAGGACCAGACCTGAGTATGAATGATTATGTGTGGGTGTTGGCAAAAATGTAAGATGGAAGGTGAGCTCCTACTGCTGGAGTTATTGGTCCATTTAGGATATTGACCATCTGCAAACTTGTATTGCTCCAGCTCGAACTTCCTCCAGTGCTAAATACCTGTAATATCTCCCAAAGCTCAGGAAATTTGGACCGTTGATGGACGTACACGGCTTAGTGTCCAGAAGCCTCTGATAAAGAGGGGGTACTGCTATGTGTTGACTGCTTTGTAGTCCATGTGAAATGCTGCTGTGATTTAAATCAGAGTAATTTCCTTTGGCACATTCAGTGTTAACGTGTAGATGCTGCTGTATTGCTGTGTGCGGTTCTGCATGTGTAGGTGAGGGTGTGTTTGAGATCACTTAGTTGTCCAGTCCCTGAGCCTTTAAGTACTTCCATTTCCTTCCACCAGATGTCACTGATAGAGTTTAATCTCTACATGGACCTTGAGCGGTGAAGACGTGGATGTGTTGTGCATGATCTTGCTGCTGTAGGAGTTGTTGTGTTTTCCCAATCCATAATTGGAGGTAGGAGCTCTTAGCCTAGGGCTTATCAGGAGCATAGTGCAAGGATGGCAATCCAGACATACTCACCTTCTGATGTACCTCTTGGAGCAGGGTATTATAGGGACTCCAGTCAAAGGGTCAGACTAGCTACCCTGAACGCCTTCAGCCCAATCATCCTGTTTACTGATTCCCTACTGCTATACCTTCCCTCATGACACTGGTATACAGGACAAGAGGCAGGAGCTGAAACCAAGGGACAGAGCCAAAGAAGACAAAACTATATCTGGCAGCTCCCAGCCATAAACTGGAAGTATCAGTAGGGTGAAGTGCTGTCACATTAGCCAATGCAGGGAGTTGGTAACTTCAGCACTCACCTATACTGCCAGACTGGACTGACTACTGGTCCCAGCCAGTCTGGACTCAGTGACAGGACAGAGCCTGCATGGTCCAGAGCTTCTAGTCCTGACATCTCTTCCACCAGTTGTGAAAGTAGCAAATAAACACAGCAAGTCTTAGTGACAGGAACATGTCCTGGGCGAGATGTGAGAACTAGATTGCTCGGCCATTTTGTAGGATAACGTCAACCACCTCTTTCTCTGTAGATTTACCTTGTGTGGGTCTAGAGACTGACGACCATGAGAAGTGTCCATATCATGTAAGGCTTCACCCAAGGACTGGATAGCATAAATAATTTGTAAAAAATTTCCACCAGTTTGAAATCGACGGATATCTTGTATTTTTTCTGTTCCGTTACATTTGTGAAGAGGGATTTTATACAGTTTTGCAAACATTTGATCCTTCCTCATGTTTCCTGATGAGCAACGAAACTCTGTAATCCAGAAATCTGTCAGGATCATGTCATTGGGATTTTTCAAGGGATGAAAAGTTTTGAAGTAATTTTCTATATTTATATAATCATTTATATTTAGGTCAAATAATAAACTAAGATTGAACATTTGTGATAAATGTAGAAGACGTGTAATATGTGGAGCGAGGGTGGGAGTAAGAATCACGGTCCGGTCCTGCATTGTATCCTGAATCTTCAAAAATAAATATTGAATTGAAGTAGAAAAAGTTCCACAAACTATAACAATCCGGGCAGATGACTTCTCTATCATCTCATTGGTTCTATCCAAATAATGTCTATCCATATAAGCCTGCGTATTAGCTTTTATGGTGAAGTCCGCACAGATTTCATGACTGGTGAGAAGGTTGGTCAGTACGTTTGTTTCTCTATCTCCGGCTTCATCATCGGAGCTTATGATTCCAACCCAGGTCCATCCAAAGTAGAGCAGAAAATGACAAATGATGGAATAAGTTGTGTAATCATTGGGGACAGTCCGGAAAAAAGTTGGAAACAGAGATCTGTCATTTAGCAATGTGTCTGTTGCCCCGTAACTTATCTGTATTATTAAGAAAAAATAGTGGTCATTATCATCATCTAGAAATGTGACGAGAACATATTAATGTGTGTAGATGTGATTATGTTTTGCTTTACAGTTTATTCAATCATTGTAATGTTTATTCCATATAGGTTTCCTACAAATGTGCAATGGGTCATGTTAGGTCAAATGGTAAACATATGACCTTATTATACCTACGGCATCAGGGCCGGCTCCAGGTTTCTGTGGGCCCCGGGCGAAAAGGTCTCAGTGGGCCCCCTTTAAGTACATATCGCGGACTATATATATATATATATATATATAGTCCGCGATATGTACTTAAAAAAAAACCCGCATCTGCCGCATTTTCGTCTAGCAGCTGCACTTGCTGCACGTTTGCGGCAAGCCCCATGCATTGTCTATGGGGCTTCCGGTAAGTGTGCGGCAATATATATGTATATATATATACTAGATGGGTGCCCGATGCACAATGCATCGGGATTCTAGCAGAGCGAGTCTGTGACTCGCAATGGCCGCTTCGCGGCCAATGTTTCGCGATGCTAAGGCGACTCGCCATGCCCGCTGCGCGGGCATAGCGAGTCGCCTTAGAGCTGCGCGGCCAATGCTTCGTTCGTATCCACATGACGACATTGACTCGCAGCGAGTGCGGTCTCAAAAGGGGCAAAAATCCCATTCGTGATTATATAATAGATTGCCGCACACTTACCGCAAGCCCCATAGACAATGCATGGGGCTTGCCGCAAACGTGCAGCAAGTGCAGCCGCTAGACCAGGGGTCTCAAACTCCAGGCCTCGAGGGCTGCACACAGTCCAGGTTTTCAGGATTTCCCTAGTATTTGACAGTTAGTAATCAAATGACCAACTGTCAAAGTATGGAAATCATGAAGACCTGGACTGTGTGCGGCCCTCGAGGCCTGGAGTTTGAGACCCCTGCGCTAGACGGAAAATGCGGCAGATGCGGGGTTTTTTTTTACCGCAACTGCCACATTTTTCAAAAAACGCCTATGTGAAGGCAGCCTTACAGGAACAGTGACTGCCGAAACCAGCAAGAGCTGTTTCTGACAGTGAGTATATTACACATTGTTAGGAGCGGGCTAAAATGCGATTGCGTTCCCTTGCGCTTTTTAAAAATACCCTTCAAATGCAAAATGTTGCATTTTTGTGCGTCTGAGGATGCTTGGTATATACACAACCATCCTGAAGAGCACAAATAATGCAAGCAGCTCAATGGAGCCGCATTGCCATATGGTGGCACCGCAGCCAAGCGGAGTGTCTGGCCGTCCGGATCTCTCTTTCTCCTCACCTTTCTTCTTGCCGCTCCGGTCTACTCCGGTCGCTCTGCACATATCAGCACAGTGATGACATCGTGCCCCTCCATGCTGAGCTGCAGAATGCAGACAGCGGCAGAAGAGACTCTGGAGAAGAATGCTGCTGGCAACGGCGGCTGAGACTATAGGAGCGGAATCCGCGGGGGGCTACCACTGGTACACATACCTCGTACACACTCGGCTCTGCTCCATACACCTCGTACGCACGCACGCGGCTCTGCTCCGTACACCTCCTACGCACGCACGCGGCTCTGCTCCGTACACCTCCTACGCACGCACGCGGCTCTGCTCCGTACATCTCCTACGCACGCACGCGGCTCTGCTCCGTACACCTCCTACGCACGCACGCGGCTCTGCTCCGTACATCTCCTACGCATGCACGCGGCTCCGCTCCGTACACCTCGTACACACTCGGCTCTGCTCCGTACACCTCCTACGCACGCACGCGGCTCTGCTCCGTACACCTCCTACGCACGCGGCTCCGCTCCATACACCTCGTACACACTCGGCTCTGCTCCGTACACCTCGTACACACTCGGCTCTGCTCCGTACACACAAGGCTCCGCTCCATACACCTCATACACACGTGGCTCTGCTCCGTACACCTCGTACACACACGGCTCTGCTCCGTACACCTCGTACACACTCGGCTCTGCTCCGTACACCTCGTACACACACGGCTCTGCTCCGTATACCTCGTACACACTCGGCTCTGCTCTGTACACCTCGTACACACACGGCTCTGCTCTGTACACCTCGTACACACACGGCTCTGCTCCGTACACCTCGTACACACTCGGCTCTGCTCCGTACACCTCGTACACACGCGGCTCTGCTCCGTACACCTCGTACACACTCGGCTCTGCTCCGTACACCTCGTACACACTCGGCTCTGCTCCGTACACCTCGTACACACACGGCTCTGCTCTGTACACCTCGTACACACATGGCTCTGCTCCGTACACCTCATACACACATGGCTCTGCTCCGTACACCTAGTACCCACTCGGCTCTGCTCTGTACACCTCGTACACACACGGCTCCGCTCCGTACACCTCATACACACATGGCTCTGCTCCGTACACCTAGTACCCACTCGGCTCCGCTCCATACACCTCGTACACACATGGCTCCGCTCCATGCACCTAGTACACACTCGCCTCTGCTACATTCACACTGTAAATCCCTCCTGACCCCACACATAACCTTCACCTAATTGCCATACACCTAGTACACACTCACCTCTGCTACATTCACACTGTAAATGCCTCCTGACCACACACAAACTTCACCTTAGGCTACTTTCACATTACGATTTTTGTAAAATCCGATGCTGTCCGATATAAATCGGACAGCATCGGATTCTTCTAATGCCTGGAATCGGGTGCCAAATAGGCATCCGATTCCGACAGAAAATAGGATGCCCGCCCTCCTGTCAGATCGCTCCCTGAGAGCTGTCACAGTCTCTCCCACGGTCCTCTCCTTTATCCCCTGTGTCTCCCCTCTTGGCCCCGGTCCTGTGTCTCCCCTCTTGGCCCCCGGTGCTCTCATCCCCTGTGTCTCCCCTCTTGGCCCCCGGTCCTCTCATCCCCTGTGTCTCCCCTCTTGGCCCCCGGTCCCCCCATGTGTCCCCCTCCTCTCCTCCTCTCCTCCTCTCCTCCTCTCCTCCTCTCCTTTCTCACCTGTCCACGACTCCTGCACGGTCCCGCGCGTCTCCGGTGCCTTGCTGTTCTGTCTTCTGTGCTGATAAGACCTCTCGTGATGTCACAATCACATGACTGCCGGCTATTGGTTCCTGGCAGTCATGTGATTGTGACATCACGAGAGGTCTTATCAGCACAGATGGCAAGATACCTGGAGACACCGGAGACGCCGGGAGACGACGTGGGCCTCGTGGACAGGTGAGCATAGATTATTTTTGAGCATCATTGATGGCCAGCACAGTCCTGGATACACTGAGGAGCTGATCATGAGACCCCTGACTCCTCCCCATCCATTGACATCATCACAGGTCCTGTAAGCACACTAGCACAGAGTGTGCAGCAGCTCTGTCGGCTCCCGTGGAGGGGGGAGGAGGGAGACCTCCGGTGCTGCAGGCAGCAGGAGCCTGAAAATGACCCCCCAGCTGCCCCCTGGATATGGCTCTGGCTGTGGGGGCAGTGCTCAGGGGCCCCTGAGGCTAGGGTCACACTTGCATTGTGACCCTAGCCTTATGCAAGTATTGTATGTTGCAGCGCATAGCGCTGGAGGCAGCCCATAGAAACCCGACGTTTACCATGACAACCACTCGTTGTCAATGTAAACATCGGCTTTCTATGGGCTCAGTTGCTGGCAGCGCATAGCGTTAAACGCTCTGCGCTGCAGCAGACAATACTTGCATAAGGCTAGGGTCGCAATGCAAGTGTGACCCTAGCCTCAGGGGCCCGATGGGCCCCCTCCAAGCAGTCGGGCCCCGGCACTTGCCCGGGTACGCCGGGTGCTGACGCCGGCCCTGTACGGCATAAATTATGCATTTCCAGAAGGCAAAAAAAACCTAACAAATCAATTCTGGAACAAATCAAGCCAGACATATCACTTGAAGCAAAGATCACCAAGCTACAACTCGTCTACACATCATACGAAGAGAGCAATCACTGGAGAAGAACATTATGGTCAGAAGAATAGCAGGTACAAGACAAAGAGGAAGACCACCAACCCAATGGCTTGTTACCATCAAGAAAATGGTGGAGAAGACCCTGGTGGACCTATCTAGGCTTTGGAAAACCCTGGTGGACCTATCTAGGTTGCACAAGAATCATAGAATGGTACAGTTTGTAGTTAATGGTGCAGAAAGGTTTAACGACCATGCTGTTGGAATGGACATCAATGTTTGGAGAAAATCAATTGTGGTATTTCGATTATGGTTTATTAGTCAATGCATTTCAGGGCTCCAGGGCCCCTTCCACAGGACAAACCAATCACATTCAGTCCAGAGGAGAGCCAGAGATCTGGACCTGAACTACCAGGGACTGACTAAAGTGGCTTTAGTTGACCTACTGGTAAGTGCTCGCCAAACCACCTCCTCCCAGATGTCTAGCTGACAAGCACTGGACACAGGGACCCCCACCTCAAAAAGCCAGTGGTTGGTGTGGTAAAAGAAGAGATGGTGTTTTGGACCCAGGCGGCTCTCAGGGGTATAAGAACAAGGATGTTCACCAAGGACAGTGGAGACAAGAAACAATGGAGCTCGAAGGAGGGAGTAATGTGATTTTGAGTGTAAACTCAATGATCTGGGAGCCTGCATAGATCACCCTGAAGGACTTCAAGCCATTCAATGAGGCTCCTGGAGATATGGATGAGTTCTTCAAGGAATTTGAGCAGCAGTGTGCGTGATGGATGTGCCCCAATCTGGCTGGAGGTGATTATTAGTGGGATTTCTGAATGGAAGCGTGGTGGAGGCTTATCGAACCATTGACTCACAACAGAACAGGGATTATAACTTTGCAAAATGGACTATCCTGGATTGCCATGCTTTCACTCCAGACTCCTATAGAGCCCAGTTCCGAGACCTACCATGTACATATGACAATAAGATGTCCCATGCATGTCGGAGATGGCTGTAAACAGAAAACACCTTGACTGTGAAAGATGTTGTACAAGTATTTCTTATAAAAGAATTTCTTGCCAAGTGCCCCTCAGAAATATGGGAATGGGTGCGGTAATGCATGCCGCACACCTTGGATACAGCTGAAACCCTGGCCGATTAGGTCGTTACTTTACGATCGCAGTGGAGAAGGCTACTGTACGATAGATCACAGCCTGCACCCCAGCCTCCTCCAGTTATATCTGCCCATGCACCCAGCTGCAGGCCGATGACAACTACATCTCAAAATCCTGGGCACTAAAAGTTCCGACCATGACGGAGAGGATTTACAGAGAGGAGATGTTGCAAGTGCGGGCAACCTGGGCACCTGCAAGTTATATGTCTGTCAAGGACTTGGAGGGAGCCCCATGCACCCCCAACTCGTCCGATGAATCTTATGCACTATAAACCACAGCCTGCCCCCGCGCCCCGGCACCTCCAGTTATATCTGTCCCATCACCTAGCTGTAGGCCGATGACAACCACACCTTACAATTCTGAGCACCAACAGTTCCAACCACAACTTTGGGAAATCAGAGAGAAGAGATGTTATGAGTGTGGGTAACCTTGGCACCTCCAATCTGGTTGTACCTCAAGGGCTCGGAGGGAACCAAGCACACCCCCACCTCATCTGGTACATCTTGAGCACTCCATCCTGCCGGAGTTTTGGGAAAGGAAGGTGTGTCACAGTCCGCGCTGCCAAGAAATCCGCTCGTAATAACGCTAGTAGTCAGTATCCAAATTTATCCTCTTTATTCATCCAACGCGTTTCAACGCCCTCCTGGCGTCTTCCTCAGGGATCCCTGAGGAATAAAGAGGATAAATTTGGATACTGACTACTAGCGTTATTACGAGCGGATTTCTTGGCAGCGCGGACTGTGACACACCTTCCTTTCCCAAAACTTCAAGTTCGTCTACCCTGAGTGGAGACCGGTGGAAGTCCAGCAGCAGCCATCAAGACACTTACCATATCAGGCCTCTGAACCAGTTGTGGGTGGCACAACTGGACTAGGTGAGTGAAACTATTTCTCACCTTAATTGTTTAGTGTCTAGTGATAAGGGCACTATTGCGCCTCTTGTCCCCCCCCCTCTCTTGCCATCCTGCCGGAGGAAGAGTTACCACCAACCCAACCAGAGTGAAGCACCGATCCCTGCACCATAGATATCCCTGTTGGAGTGCATGGCCTATGGCCTTCGTCCCCAAGCTACCCAGAGCAACGGAAACCCACCTGCAGGATGTCTTAATTGATGGATACAAAGTGTTTGGGATTTAGAGACACAGGTGCATTCCTGACTATTTCTGACCCCAGCGTGGGTCGACTTGAGGCAAATCACCAAGGCCCAGGAATCCCCATTGTCCTGGCAATGGGTACTCGCCAATATATACAGCAAGCTTCTGTGCCATTGAATTACAGTTATGGGGAAACCTGTGCTGCATTGGCGTTATGGAAGGACTTCCCTCAGATATCCTCCTTGGAAAAGACATTGGGAAGTTACTGGGCCATTTTTTGGAGCCATCACTCTACAAAAAGAAGCATAGATTCCTTCAGGCCTACCTACCCTACCATTGTGCAAGGACTTATTGACATTTAAGCAATATATCCTAAAGTGAGATGGCCAAAGGTCTGTGTAGATCTCATGCCATGCTCACTTGTTAAAAGGAGGGAGAGGTTGTGATGGTGTGATATGGTGGGTTGGGTATATATTTGCCTTAATGCATTTTTCCAGACAGTAGAAGTGCTGTCTTGTTGCTGTACTGTTTATTCCTCCCTTCCCCTGTCCTGTTCACTCATTACATCCAAGAGGGTCTTACAATTGAACTCTTGTTGACCTGACCTCACTTGGCCATTCAAGCCCCCTCTGCCTGCAAATGTTTGTAAACACCCCCTGGAGTGCATCAATAGCTGAGGCCCTGACCTGTCTGCCGGCCTCTGAGTATAGGGAGGTGGTTGGGGGCAGGACAGGCCAGTACGATTTTTTTCTTGGTGTGGGAGGCTGATGGTGAGGCCAGCTCTCCAAAGAGACTGGAGAAGTCCTATTTTTACCTGGATATACTGCTGGATTGTTTGATGTTTTCAAGAAATAAAGGTTCTTAGACTGTTCACACATCTCTTGCTCTGTTGATTGTGGGAAAACGGAGAAGGACCCCATGACACATGACATAGGCCAGGGTCACACATACCATCCGTTTTTGGCTTAAATTTATTTTTGGGATCATTTTGGGCATTTTTTTTTCAAAGTCCAAAACGCATATGCGTTAGCGCATGTGTGTGTGCGTTTTTCAAAAATGCATACGTTTTTGTGCTGCATCCCAAAAATGCTGCTAGCAGCCTTTTTGGATGCATTAAAAAAAGCATGCATTGTTTTTAACATGGGGCCCTATGGGAGGCGCATGTGTTAACGCATTGTACATATAGGCAGCATGTGTTAACACATGCGTTTTTGCTTGCGTTTTTGGTGAAAAAATTACTAAGTCCAAAAATGTCCAAAAAACGTCCAGCACCTCTGGGGGCAATATTGGCACCCTTAAAAAAACGGATCAGTTTTTCTAAGGACTTAAATAAGTGGATTGGGATGGGTGACCCTGGCCATAGAGCTTCACAGAGCACCTTATGATTATGGAGACTGTGCTGTTTTGCTTTATTTCCGAGTCTGTGTGGTGAAGATTTACATAAGAATTAAAGGGAACCTGTTGTGCCCCCCAGCCCTCCAACCCACCAGTATTTGTATATTTTTTGCTACATACCCTGCCCCACCAGCCCATAATACTGTCATGTATTGACTGCTGCAGTTTATTTGTAAAGCTTGCTGTAGTTTTAATGGGAGTTAATATGCTTTGACACATTTGGAGTTAGGCTATATTCACACACACTATTTTTGATCTGTTTTTGCAGTGAAAATGCAGTGGACAGATCTCTCAAATGGAATCCCAGCAAAGGGTAGGGTCACATTGAAAACAAGAATTGCATCACCGCATCCGGATCCGGATGCGGTGAACGCAATGCCGGGCACACACATTTTTGTTCACAAATGTGTGCAGAATACCGCACTGCGGTCACCGGATGGCTCAGGATGTGTAATCCTGAGCCATCCGGTAACTGCATAGGTTGCGGATCCTGGCTATTGCCTGGATCAGCAAACTTATTAAAGAGTTAAATTGATTACCTAAAGGACTGTTTGAGGTCTGTAGGGGGGCTTAGAGCCCCTACAGACCGGCCGGCCACTTCAATAGCCTTCTTCTACAATTTCCCACCTGGCACGGGCTCCTCGGAGCTCCGTGCATGTCAACCAAAGTTGTTCCCCCCCCGTATCACTATAGAGGGGTGCATACACCCCTCTATTACAGTTATGCTTTAATTATGTGTACTACATAAAGGATTATTACAGTCGCCATGTAAGTTCATACTTACATGCTCTGGTAGGCAGAGTCCAGGGATTTCCATGGGCGGGGCTGTTTGCGGCAGCCTCCGCCCCCTCATTCTTGATGGCCGCCCCCTCTGTGCCTCATCCAGTGATGTGAGAGCGGCCGCGTCATGAAAGGGGCGGGGCTAACTATGTGACGCGTTAGCCCCGCCCCTTTCATGACGCAGCCGCTCTCACATCACTGGATGAGGCACAGAGGGGGCGGCCATCAAGAATGAGGGGGCGGAGGCTGCCGCAAACAGCCCCGCCCATGGAAATCCCTGGACTCTGCCTACCAGAGCATGTAAGTATGAACTTACATGGCGACTGTAATAATCCGTTATGTAGTACACATAATTAAAGCATAACTGTAATAGAGGGGTGTATGCACCCTCTATAGTGATACGGGGGGGGAACAACTTTGGTTGACATGCACGGAGCTCCGAGGAGCCCGTGCCAGGTGGGAAATTGTAGAAGAAGGCTATTGAAGTGGCCGGCAAACAGTCCTTTAGGTAATCAATTTAACTCTTTAATAAGTTTGCTGATCCAGGCAATAGCCAGGATCCGCAACCTATGCAGTTACCGGATGGCTCAGGATTACACATCCTGAGCCATCCGGTGACCGCAGTGCGGTTCCCAGAAACGCTGCGAAAACTGCTGCCTGCATGATTTTTAACGCAGGCAGCAGTGCCGGATACGTCCACCGGATGGCTTGTGAAGCCATCCGGTGTTTTGCATAGGCTCCTATGAGGAGCGTTTCCAGGTCCGGTTTTGAGCTTTTTGAAAGCTCCAAACCGGATTAGGATTTAAAAAAAAAAACGCAGATGTGACCCTAGCCAAAGTCAATAGGTTTGCACTTTTTGCCACTCAGACTGGGAATTTGTGGTGTGATCCATTTTTTCCTTTGAAAAGTGATCGTCCAAAGAAAGTGCATGTTAGTTTCCGTGGCATTTTTTTCATCCGCTTTTCTCATACTGTAGGAAACCATTCTAAATGGAGAAAAAAAAACCCAGCAGAACCAAAAATGCATCAAAAATGGATCAAAAACAGATGATCCGTTTTCTGTTTTTTTTTTAAAAGCTGATCCTTTTTTGCAGTGGAAAGAGAAAGAAAAACGCACCAGAAAAAATGGAGCAACGACAGTGTGTGTGCTGTGCTGCAGTCTATGGCTAAGGTGGCTTTCCAGGCGCAGGTGAGCTACTGTTGCTGGATGTTTGTCCACTCCCTCAGCCTTTAAATTATTCCACTTCCTTTCACTAGGTGTCACTGATAGAGTTTCAGTCTCTTCTAGACCACAAGCAAGAAAGGCGTGTGTAAACTTAGTGCTGAAGCTTCCTTGGTGTTTTTCCTCATTTGTGGGAGTTGTTGTGTATCCCAGTCCATGGGTGTAGGTGTTGGGGTGGTAGCACAAAGCTGGTTGAGGAGCAGGGGCTGGGTGGTGGCACAGACCTACTCACCATCAGAGGTACCTCTCGGTACAGGGTCAGCTAGGGACCCCAGTCTATAGGGTCAGACTAGCTACCTTGTTTGCCTTGCCCATTATGGCCTTCCTGCTCTTAATTCCCTCATCTGCTATTCCACTTTTGTAAAATATATGGGCTGACACCTAATGGCATGTGCAATCACAGTCTTTAAAAACTGTTTTTAATATGCCAATTAGGTTGTTGACTAGTCAATGGGGTGTGGTTTCCAAAGACTACCTTGCCCTCTCAGTATGTTAGCACTCCCCTGTGGATGGGATAACATAATTAGCAAAGAGCTGGTGTCATTGACAGCTCTTTTTAAATCCCATTCATGCATGCAGTTTTAACATCATAGCACCTCTAAATCCAGGTTTACGTGTCCAGGGTTCAGAGGGGCACTGATCATGTCGGTAAGTAAAACCACCATCTTCTTCACTTCTGGACATGCGCAGTGCTCCTCCAAACCCTGGACACGTAAACCTGGATTCAGAGGTGCTCTGATGTGCAGAAAGTCGTGTTCATGTGCAGAGAGCTAATGATGACGGAGTGAAGAAGGAGTATGGTGCTCGAGTAGGGGTCCAGTCCATTTAATAGTGAAAAGTAGACTCAGCACTCAAAATGGTGATGAAAGATTAAGGTTGTACTGGTACAATAAGGCTGTGGTCACAGTTGCCATGCGTTTTTTTAAGTGATTTAACAAAACTCATGCTTTTTTTCATGTCAGCATGAGTTTTTTAAGGTCTCTGATGGCTCCCTGCGTTTTTGGCTGCGTTTTTGAATCTGCACATAAAAATAGTGCTTGTAGTATTTTTTTGAGCGTTTTGAAAAACGCATGCGTTTTTGTAGAAAACGCATGCGTTTTTATAACATGGGCTCCTATGGGAAACGCATGCAAAAACGCATGTACAATTAGTACCTTTTAGTGCCATTCAAAAACGCATGCGTTTCCCATAGGAGCCCATGTTAAAAAAACGCATGCGTTTTTGGATATGCTCCAAAAACGCAAGGGACAGTCACACATGCTTTTTGGCTATTAGGGCATGCGTTTTTTAACATGGGGGCCTATGGGTGCGTTTTTTACATGCGTTTTTGAAAACGCAGGTCTCCAAAAATGCATGTGAAAAATTGTACTGTGACCCCAGCCTTTGAAAACTTGTGGAACCTGGAGGAACTTTGAAAAATGGACAGTAGATCAATAGATGCCAGTCTGTACCTGGATGAGAAACAATGATGACTACAGGTAAAAAGTGAAAAATAAGGCTAGGGTCACACATGGCTGCGTTTTTTAAGGTGCTTTTTGGCAGCCTGCGTTTTTGGGCTACGTTTTTGCTGTTAGGTGTGGAGCAGCCTTGCAAAAACGCATGCGTTTCCCATAGGGCCCCATGTTAAAAAAACGCAAGCGTTTTTGAAGAAGCACCAAAAAATACATCATGCTGCATTTCTTGGTGCTGAGCCAAAAACACATCCAATAAACGAATGGCACTTTAGACATGCGTTTTTGCATTGGGGCATGCGTTTTTTGTACTGGGGTCTATGGATGCGTTTTTCCATACGTTTTTCACAAAAGAAAAATGCATGGAAAAAAAGCAAGTGCGACCCTAGCCTAAGAAAGTGATTCTTGAGATGGAAGTGGAGAAAAAGGTACTGATTGCACTGCTGTAGGGAAACAGTTGTCCACCATGTTCAAATATTCCTATATTAGTCGATATGTTACAAAGCAACTCGCTTCTTCATCAGGATATGACCTGAGCATACTTCATTCACATTTTATTTCGGATCCATACCAAGTACGACCCTATCTCTGAGCTTTATCTTTTCTGCAGCTTCACCTGATCACAGATCGTTGGTTTTCAAAACAAGAAAGAGGTAAGAAGGTAAGAAAGATACAGTGAGAATGAAGAAAGCTATGAGGGACCCATAGCTCAATTCCCTGAATGCCGGGAGACAGTAAGTAGAGCGCAGTTTTGATGTGATTATAGTCGCGGGGGTATGGAGTTGCAAGGGTTTGATAACAGGCTGATAGGGCTGACTAGTCCCATCGACTGGTCAAAGACCTAATTAGCATAGGGAAAACAGAGTTTATAAAGAATGTTATAACACATGCGATTGGGTGTCAGATAGTATAAAGAGCTGGTTGGGCAGAGTATGTAGTAATAAGCATGTAAATGCTGCTGGGTGGAAAGGCTGGGGACACAATAGATTTCCTTTAATTATTCCATAAACACCCCTGCGGTGTTAACCTATTTAGACATTGTGCACACTGTTCTAGTTCTTAGGCTGGGTTCACATTTGCGGACCCCTCCGCAGCGTTCTGCAGAGGGGATCCGCAATGTGATTGCAGCGGCCGCCAGCTCCTATCTTTATAATGGGAGCGCACGGTGCTGCGCTTGACAGCGCAGGACCGTGCGCACCCATTCACTCCCATATGTGATCTGTGTGCAGGCGTACGCCTGCGTACAGATCACACAGTCTCATCCGCAACAGGAATGCAACATGTCACGTCCCTGGTGCGGACGAGACTGTGTAATCTGTACGCAGGCGTCTGCCTGCGCACAGATCACATATGGGAGTGAATGGGTGCGCACGGTCCTGCGCTGTCAAGCGCAGCACCGTGTGCTCCCATCATAAAGATAGGAGCTGGTGGCCACTGCGGTCACATTGCGGATCCCCTCTGCAGAACGCTGCGGAGGGGTCCGCAAATGTGAACCCAGCCTAATAACTAGAACAGTGTGCACAATGTCTAAATAGGTTAACACCGCAGGGGTGTTTATGGAATAATTAAAGGAAATCTATTGTGTCCCCAGCCTTTCCACCCAGCAGCATTTACATAGTCCACAAATGTGAACCCAGCCTTACAGATGTTTTTATTCCACAACTTGTCTTGTTCACTTTAGTTAAAACAAGAACAAGAAGTCATCTAATCACATTTAATTAAAGGGGTTTTCCAGGACTTTAACACTGATGACCTATACTGATCAATGTCTATTCAGTTGTGGGGTTGCACAGCCCAATGCCATCAACAGTATAGTGTCTGCAGCAGAGCACTGCACATCCTCCACCTATTGATTATAATGTAACCAGCTGGGGCCACTATACAATTGATAGAGCTGTGCAGCTCCGCAACTGGGCAGTTCTGGTTGGCAGCGGCACCGGGAATAGCTGATGGGCACGGCTCATCCCCACTAACCAGATCCTGAGGATGGGTCATTAATGTTAAGGTCCCTGCACAACCCAATGTGTCAACAGATTAGACTAAATTCTCACGTTGGGGAGCTCCTACTACCAGAAATTAATTTATGCAGACAAGGTTCTTTTGCAGGAACACTTAACATTACTGTAGATAACACCTTCAGTAATTATAGCAATGGCTCGCATGTTTGATGACTGCTGTCATTGGCAGGTATGACTCTTGCACCATGGATGGTATAACTTTGGTAATTTGGGTTTACATTTAGAACAAAACTTTGGCATCTCTGAACCTTATGAAAGCTTCAGTCTCACAATGAATTGCACCTTACCTTGCCATACATTTCTGCAGATGCACCAACTAGTCCTATCATGTGGCGTCACACACAGGACTCTCCAAACAGTGTCAATAACACCTTAGTATATGGACTAAGTTCCTCACCATGTAGTGCAAAACAACATTCACAAATCATTGCTACACACAATATAATTTCTAAAGTTGCCTACAATGTAATGTGTTATGAATGTGACCGACCTGTGAGTACGGATATATCCCCAGGAGCTGAGCTATCGGTACCGTCGTCCATGAGAAATGATCCCCAATAAAACCAACAACCTTCTTCTGAGTGCAGGAGTAATTAGGGACAACGTTACCGGGTCCAGATAAGATTTGTAGGATGCTCTTTATCGCCTTCCTGGGATCCGAACACGAGTCATATAAGTGATATCCCAGAGTTTTGTTGGATAAAATATGAGGATTTTTATTAATTTCATCAATATAGAAAAAGAAAGACAAAAGATTCTTGTAGTGATACATCAATGGCCTGAAAAACAAGAAGATTTACTGACAAGTCATCTGAAGTCTCATAATAGAGGATATTACGGGTAAGATTCAATCTCAAAAGATTAAAAGAACTGTTGAGTTTCATACATAATATTATTTTTATCCAATGTTTTTACTGTTAATTTTACAATTTGATTAATTAAAATAAAAGTCGTTTTTTTCAACCTTAGCGGACTACATTAGCATCACCTGGCTGTGAATGGACCATATATTTAATAGTAGGAACAGGACTAGATCCAATCTAGGAATATACAACCATGGAGATATTCTGTGTCACGATAATGGGATCAACTGGAAAGAAGACAAATTCTTTATTTATAAATAGTTGGTTATCTCTTCAGACATTCCACATGAAGTTATGAAGAGGAACCCGGAGGAAAACAAGAGTCAAGATCTTGTGAAGGAAACCTCAGATTAATCTTTGTTATGTAGCCACCGTTCCTTAATGCACAGATGAAACTAGACGTTTCCATAGGCTAGGGTCACACTGGATACATTTTGAATATCCTACTATCAATAATATTAGGAGGTAATATATTAAGTTTTTATCAATTCGATCAAGATTACCAACTTATTTTAGTTAAAAAGTTTACTTTTATTAATACAAAAGTTAAAATTTCAATGACCCACAAATTAACAGACAGTAAAAAATATAAGAAAGATAAAGGAGACAAAATGAGGCGCAATAGTGCCCTATCAATGTGACACAGATGTTTGCACACAGATCGCAAGATGGTGCACTCACCTTATCTAGTTGTGTGCACCCACAACTAGTTTAAATCACATATAGTTTAAGAAGCTGCCGCAGGACCTCCACCTCCACGTAGTACGTGTAAGAATATCCAAATCCAGGGATGGTGTGTATACAGTCCATGCTGCTTAAAATAATCACTCCAAAGTCTTGAGTAAAGGACCCCCCTTCTTTATTTTTCACCTACGCGTTTCGTTGCTACTCCAAGCACCGTCATCAGGGCCCTGATGACGGTGCTTGGAGTAGCATCGAAACGCGTAGGTGGAAAATAAAGAAGGGGGGTCCTTTACTCAAGACTTGAGTGATTATTTAAAGCAGCATGGACTGTATACACACCATCCCTGGATTTGAGTAGAAAATATATACACACTGTAGGGAACACACAATTAAATCACCGGTATAGAAAGACCTAAATAACCATATTTCCCACTCCTACCTAGCGGTGGGTAATAATATGCACCCAATCAAGTGATGCCCCCACTCAGGGAAGCTTGCCCTAAAAGGTCCCTTCTTACATGAAGGGACAGGAGAAGAGCAATATTGGAGAAGGATAGGTCTCGTTTCAAAACCTGGCTTAGGATCAAAGAATGCTTGGAAGTTTCTTATAACGGGGGCCTTTCACACGGTCTTTTTGTGGTTCCCGATTTTTTGACAAATCCTCCACGCTTGACGCGTTTCGCCCTTCCTTATGTTACAAGTCTCATCAGAAGTACTAAGCAGTGGCGTAACTACCGCGGTCACAGCAGTCGCAGCTGAGACCGGGCCCGCCCCCTTAGGGTCGTGCCTCCAGCCGCCTGCCGTGACCGCGGGTGTCCGAGGAGAGGCGGGAGGACGGGAAGGAAGTGAAGCCGCACTTCTTGCAGCCGTGCCCGCTCCTCCACTCCTCCTGTTATCGGCGGCTTGCAGCTCGGCATGTGACACGTAAGTGCGGCGGCCGGCGGCAGCAGCTGCACCCCCCCTCGCTCCTCAGCTGCGCTGTAAGGCTGGAAAATTCCTGACAGCACCCCCCTCCCGCTCCTCACCTAAGGGACCCTGGTGTAAATGCTGCACCGGGGCCCGCATACAACCTGTTACACCACTGGTACTAAGGATTGTGTTTATTGCTCCATCTAGAGACAAAAGGTCAAAGCATTATATTCCACTTAGTGACTCAACGGTACATACATTTCAGACTAACCTATATTCATATTGTAACAATAATAGATAAAGTTAATCCAGCTGGTTAAATATGAGTGCTCCCATATGTAGTCAACGTTATAAATTATAAATATTAATAGATGCAATTGATAGGGTCACACTGGGTTATGGATCCATGTTTCCAGCCAGCGCTGGCCGTTAACGCTGTCCGGTTTCAGTACTGGCTGGAAACGTGGGTCCATATCCAAGTCTGACCCCAGCCATACACTATATAAAGAGACACATATGCAGGTTTTTCTGACTATCTGACATGAAATCAGAAGAAACATTTCCCGTTTTATAAAAAATTAGAAGTAATCCGGGCACTGACCTGAAGAAGTATGCAGCAATAGTATGGATGAGATGGTGTCTGGATCCAGCGTTGCTCAGCTGCAAGATGAAGTAGTAGATGAATGAGCAAGGACAGAGCGGCACTCACAGAATCCAATTGCAGTTTTCACGGCTTTATTCAGCAATACGCAAGGTTACAATGCAGGGAGGGGGTTCGGCAGGACAACGGTCACCGTTTCGCGCTACATAGCGCTTCCACGAGTCCTAAATACAAATGTTAGACGTCAGCTCAAGAGTGACAGGTTCCCACTGACCGCCGTCTCACCAGCGACCACGTAGCGACGCACCAGCGATCCTTACCAGGTCATATTGTTGTCGGGATTGCTGGAACGTCGCTACGTGTCACGGGGCCCTAAGAGACAGTAGGAACGCAGTCTAAAAGTAATAATGGTCACTCGAAGGCTAGTACAGAGACGAAAGATTACAGGAAGATTGCAGAGATTGCATTCAATAACATTCTTTTCTGTTTTTTTTTCCCCATTGCTGTATATTTCTTTAAAAGAGATAACTATTTGAAAAAGAACTGTGGTAAGATCAATTTGTTAGTTTTAAATAGGCATTCAGCTATTCTTGTCTAAAGCTTTGCTAAATGATGAGGTATTGTGCTCGATTGCTCAGGTCTTTATGCCTGTGCACTGAGGTTCCTTACTGTGTCTCAGTGATCAGCTGTTTGGCAGAAAACACAACTGCTATCAGCGCTACTAATCCAAATGATGTGAGTAACTGTATAAATGATGTCTGTAAATGTTATTTACATGTCAGTGTGTTCACTATGGAATTATTGTTAATTCATCATGGCAAATCATTGCTTGCATGTGTGTGACGTCAGAAACTCCGCCCATTTAGAGATTGGAGCCGACGTCTAACATTTGTATTAAGGACTCGTTGAAGCGCTATATAGCGCGAAACGGTGATCGTTGTCCTGCCGACCCCCCTGCATTGTAACCATGCATATTGCTGCTGAATAAAGCTGTGAAAAACTGCAATTGGATTCCTGTGAGTGCCGCTCTGTCCTTGCTTTCTCGTTTTAGTCCAATTAGGATTACCAAAATTATTAATATTTGCCAAATGCCACAATAATGAAAGAGTGTTATAAGGCTTTTTTATTCATTTCTACAAGGTCATAACTTTACATACATTTCATTAATACTTGGTACCATTGCCCTTACACTGTATGACTTGGAGGAAACATTTTGGATATCCTTCCACAAGCTTCTCACAATAGTTGGTAGGAATTTGGGCCCATTCCTCCTGACAGATCTGGTGTAACTCATCTATGATTGTAGTTCGCCTTGCTTGCACTTGCTTTTTCAGCTCTGCCCATAAATTTTCAATAGGATTGAAATCAGGGCTTTGTGATGGCCGCTCAAAAAAAAATACTTTGTTATCCTTAGGCCACTTTGTAACCAGTTTGACAGAATGCTTCAGGTGATTGTCCATTCGAAAGACCCATTTCTGTCAAAGCTTTAACTTCCGGCCTTCCCGGCTGATATCTTGAGGTGTTGCTTCAGTATTGCCACATAATCGTCTTTCTTCATGATGCCATCTATTTTGTGAAGTGCCCCAGTCTCTCCTGCAGCAAAACAACCCTACAATATGATGCTGCCACCCCCGTGTTTCACAGTTGGCATAATGTTCTTAGGCTTCCAAGCTTCTCACTTTTTCCTCTAAACGTAACGTTGGTCATTATGACTTTGCAAAGAAGATAGAAAGCTACATCCAAGAAGGAGGGTGATCACCGGGTTATTGCAAAGATAATATTAATTTTATTTTATTTGTCACATGGAAAACTTACACAAATTAAAAACATTTAAAAAGGGCTTATACAAAAGCCTAGACAACAGGGTCCCCTTAGACAGTCATGTATACAGCTAGTACAGGTAAATATAATGCAAGGACAATATTGTAATGTCCAAATTGCAAGAATTACAGAGTTGCAAAACTGCAAAAAATAGAGACACATAAAATGCACAAGCAAATGTATGCTGACAATAGACAGGAAAATGCCACCTACTATGGTCAATATGTTGCAGAGATCAATGCAAAAGTCAATGAAGAAGAAGCCACGGAAGAAAAGGTGGAAGGGAGGCACTCAGAGGAGAGGGGGGTGGTGGTCAAATCAGAGCTGCAATAATAAGTCAGAGGAGGTTAGTCAGACTGGTGGAGAATAACTTGTTGTAAAAGACATAAACCATAAACCATGTACTGAGACAATAATCACCATTTACCAGGAGAAACTGACTACCAAACAATAATGATAATACTCAGTAATGCAGCTGTCAACCCACTGCTCTAAGCACCACAAATATACCCTTATCCAAAGGCCATTCTTGGCAGGCTAATCATGAGTCTACACCTGTGTTACCAAGGAGGGAGGCAGCTCCTATTTTGCAAAAGGGGGACCCCCCTAGTGATAGTAGACCCCACGCGTATCCTTACGAGTGTAACTTCATGAGGGGAAAGGCTGTGCAGACCCCATGTGGAGGAGTTATATATACATATATTATATCATGTAAATATGTCACCTGGAGGTGCTATGGAAGGAAGACGGAGGGTCCCGCTGGAAGAGTTTGCCGCCTGAAACCAGAAGAGTAATAGAAAATCACAAAATGGGTAGAGGCGCAATGATATACTGCGGATGCGCGCAGAAAGTAACAGGCTTTAGAGCTAGGTGGACCAATATGGCAGTTAGAGCGGGCACTGGGCATGTGCCGTTAGAAATCTGCAGAGCAGATTAGATACATGTCAGGGAGTCATAAGAGAATGGAAAGACCACGAGGGGATGATAGCAAATGGTGTAGAGTTTAAAAATTTGGGCTGCAGGGCAAGGGCATGGGAGCAGATAGGAAGACAGACTGAACAGCAAGATAGGCAATAAAGTTTTACAAATAAAGCGATATTAGAGGGGATATTACATGGTGGAGATAGCTCAACAATAAGTCAGTAGGAACCAGGTACTCTGTATTCGGAACTATAACCATAGCAAAACAAGATAATAAGAGGAAAAAAGGTTGAGAAAAGGAAAATAATTTTATAACAGACATAATAGAGAGTAAAAGCCCAGTCACACATAACGACGCACAGCGAACCCGATAATCGATGTGCAGATTGCTGGTGCGTCGTTTACACATCGCTGGTAAGATGTCAAACAGGTATCTACCAGCGATGTGCAAAAAGACGCACTAGCGATCCAGAATTATACCGAGGTCTTTGTGAATTTTCTCTCCATAGCGTAGCATTGAGATCTTTTCATTATCTATGTCAAACTGCACGATGTAGCGTTCCAGCAGGGCCAACGACGCGATACCCAGTACAGTGTGTAACGATAACGATCCTCACATGCAGGGGACCAGTATTTGTAGTGACAAGAAGACATGCCGTTGCGTCAATTCGTGAGCAAAGAACCCAAAAGCGATCTCGACAATCTCAGTAATGTGTGTTAAAGGCCATTGCATACAGAGGAGAGAAACTGCATTACATGTCCACTCACCAAACATCTACAGCTTGTATTACAATGAGTTGTATCCAAGTAGTATTACATTACCCATTTATACTAGTGTCCAGAAATCTGTTACCAATGAATTACAAGTTGCAACCAAAATAAATATTGCGGGATAAATGTAAAATCTCACATACATTAGTATATTACAGGGTCTATTCGTTACATTCTCCTTTTATTTATCAGAACAGGGCAGACGTGTGATAAGTCTTTGGTCATCCTCTCCTGTGGCGCATGTCTAAGTGAAGTCAGCAATCGAGGCTTCTATCTATAACCTCCCATTATGAGGATGGGTCTAGGGTAGATCTTACTTGGCCAGCATCTGAAATTGATTCGGAGTTGGGTTACACATAAGACCCATTCTATCAATTCGCCAGTAATGGCCACAGTCTGTTCAAGCCTTACAAGACTGTTGATGTTAGAGTGAGAATGATTGGGCAGGGAACATGCGATTAACTCTGAGGTGTGGTAACAGATCACATCAGGTGCCATGGCTTCTTGAGATGTGGTATGGCTGTGACAAACGGCTAGCAGTGGGTGAGCATATAGCCCAATTTAACCTCATCATGTAGCACCTAAAAAAGTGTGGGAAGGTGCTCACAATGACCCACATAAACTCTTTCGGGCATGTTCCACAACAGAGGTGGGGAAGTCTGTAAGTCAATTTCCTCTTCTGGTCAGTTCCAACAAAGTTAGGGAGTTTCAACAAACTCCAAACTTGTCCTCTACCTGCTCAGGAGGGTGTTGATGATCAGTTTCTTGTAGTCCGGGGCAAGAATTGGTGTTTCAGATGTCAATGATCCATGATGTGCAACATGTTTAAGTGCTCTTGGTCAACCTCGGGTGGTCCAATTCTTGCATCTTTTGGCCATGCAGATCAATATTTGGATAATTCTACAATTGAGGCCCGAATTCGATTTCCGAACTGACACATGTAGTTGCCGTACCTCTATAGAGTGTATTTCATCTTAGTATTGCCCTGTATGGTGGGGTAGGCAAATGGAGTTCCGAAATGAATGCTACAGACTGTAGTATGCCTTATAGACTCCTTGGTTGTTTGAGCCCATTGGACGGGTCCACGAAACAGTTCCACCTGAGCTCCGCTGATAAACAGGTGAGCAGTATCCACTACTGACCTCCAATTGTGGGAGTCAGTGTGGTGCTGTGCCCTTGGCCAGCGCCAGACAAGAAGCTGGAATGGCTCATCCAATGGACCCAAGCTTTACATACATGAAGGGCCTGTAACCCTCAAGTGGTGTATTTTAGTATAGCCCTTTGGTGAGGGCAGCCAAAAATTGGGAGGTTCAACAATGACCCATGCTTACAGACATGTAGTAGGGCCTGTAACCCTCAAGTGGGTGTATTGTAGTATAGCCCTTTGGCCAGGGCAGACAAAAATTGGGAGGTTCAACAATGACCCATGCTTACAGACATGTAGTAGGGCCTGTAACCCTCAAGTGGGTGTATTGTAGTATAGCCCTTTGGCCAGGGCAGACAAAAATTGGGAGGTTCAACAATGACCCATGCTTACATACATGTAGTAGGGCCTGTAACCCTCAAGTGGGTGTATTTTAGTATAGCCCTTTGGTGAGGGCAGCCAAAAATTGGGAGGTTCAACAATGACCCATGCTTACAGACATGTAGTAGGGCCTGTAACCCTCAAGTGGGTGTATTGTAGTATAGCCCTTTGGCCAGGGGACAAAAATTGGGAGGTTCAACAATGACCCATGCTTACAGACATGTAGTAGGGCCTGTAACCCTCAAGTGGGTGTATTGTAGTATAGCCCTTTGGCCAGGGCAGACAAAAATTGGGAGGTTCAACAATGACCCATGCTTACAGACATGTAGTAGGGCCTGTAACCCTCAAGTGGGTGTATTTTAGTATAGCCCTTTGGTGAGGGCAGCCAAAAATTGAGAGGTTCAACAATGACCCATGCTTACAGACATGTAGTAGGGCCTGTAACCCTCAAGTGGGTGTATTGTAGTATAGCCCTTTGGTCAGGGTAGACAAAAATTGGGAGGTTCAACAATGACCCATGCTTACAGACATGTAGTAGGGCCTGTAACCCTCAAGTGGGTGTATTGTAGTATAGCCCTTTGGCCAGGGCAGACAAAAATTGGGAGGTTCAACAATGACCCATGCTTACAGACATGTAGTAGGGCCTGTAACCCTCAAGTGGGTGTATTGTAGTATATCCCTTTGGCCAGGGCAGACAAAAATTGGGAGGTTCAACAATGACCCATGCTTACAGACATGTAGTAGGGCCTGTAACCCTCAAGTGGGTGTATTTTAGTATAGCCCTTTGGTGAGGGCAGCCAAAAATTGAGAGTTCAACAATGACCCATGCTTACAGACTTGTAGTAGGGCCTGTAACCCTCAAGTGGGTGTATTTTAGAATAGCCCTTTGGTCAGGGCAGCCAAAAATTGGGAGGCCTCCATCTTTGTCCCTGGATAGAGACGTGCTGGAGGGCCTCAAAACATTTTTCACATAGAAAAGATGCGGGTATCCTGTCTTTGTAATGCCCATTCAAAAAGAATGGGCGTAAAAATTTAACCACTGTGGGTATACCTGAAACTACAGCCAAACTATTGTAACGGTCATCATGGTGCCACATGAGGAGAAGGAGGAGCAGTCCAGCGATTAGCCAAGGAATAGGAAGACAACGTGGTGGATGATCCAGTAGCTTACCCAACCTGGCAGGAGTATATGCAGAGCGAGGACAGCAGTGCACAGGGGGAGGGAGGCATAGCATCCCAACAGGCAGTACGAAGCAGGGTCGGGTACGCAGGCATAAGGCAGGCAACCGTTCCCCGGAACAACAACACGACACAAGGTGCCTGTGCAAATGTTAGGTCTTCCCAAGTCTGGCAGTATTTTCAGTTGGCTCCAGATGACTCTAAAAAGGCCATTTGCAACACCTGCCATGCCAGCATCAGCAGGGTACGAAAAGTAGCAGCCTGCCCACCACTAGCATGATCAGGCACATGTCAGCCAAGCACACGACTTTGTGGAAACTACAACAGAGTCGAGAAGCGGTGCTTGCTGATGTCACTGCTACGTCTTTGCCTGTTGTGCGTGCGAGCCAATCCCCTGTCCAAGCTGGCCGCGAACAAGCCTCCGTCCCTGCACCTGAAGTTGCCCACGTCCAAATTACACCACCATCAAGCACGTCCTTTTTCCCAGCGCAGTGTTCAATTATCCATTCAGCAAACATTTGAACGCAGGCGCAAATACGCTGCCAACGCCCCACATGCCACATTCCTGAATGATCACATTTCGCAACTCATTGCGCTACAAATGTTGCCTTTCCGGCTGGTGTAGACGGAAGCATTCCGCGACCTGATGCCGGCTGCTGTCCCACGTTACTCGGTCCCCAGCCGCCACTATTTCTCCAGATGTGCGTCCCCGCATTGCATAACCACGTGTCCAACAGCATCACACGTGCCCTGAACAACGCTGTTTCAGCCAAAGTCCACCTAATAATAATAATAATAATAATACAGCTTTATTTATATAGCGCCAACATATTACGCAGCGCTTTACAATGTAGGGTTAGAGTACAGAAAATATAATACAGTAAGTAATTACAGTACAGAACAAATACAGTAGAATAATTGGATACAAAACAATAGGCATAGAATCAATGTAAAAAAGAAAATACAAAAAATAAAGCAAGAAATGAAGGTGACCCTGCTCAAAAGAGCTTACAATCTACAACGGGATAGGGGTTGCACAAGGTACAGGGCTTATTGCACGGATGGTCCAGGCATCTTGAGGAAATGGGGCATAGAACTAAGCTTACATGGATGGGTCATTATACAGTCTGTGTAGACCTTTTTGGTGTTGGTGGAGTTTGTAGAAGAGTAATGTCCAGAGGGATAGCCCACTATCTACAGTACAAAGGACTTCTATAAGGGAGTATGATAGGCCGCCTTAAAAAGATGCTTTTTTAGGGATCGTCTGAAGCCATGCAAGTTGTGGATAGTCCTGATTTCTTTTGGTAAAGCATTCCAGAGGTTTGGTGCAGCTCTGAGAAGTCTTGGAGCCGGTACTGGGAGGATCGGATTATTACCGATGTCAGTCGAAGGTCATTTGAGGAACGTAGGGCGAGTGGGGTGATAGACAGAGATGAGGAGGCGAGGTAGAGGGGTGCTGCACTGTGAATAGCTTGTGGGTGATAAGAAGCAATTTGAATTGGATGCTGTAGTATACGGGCAGCCAGTGCAATGACTGGCACAGAGCAGAGGCATCTGAGTAACGATTGGCCAGATGGGTGATCCTGCTGCTGCATTAGGATGGACGTGGAGGAGGAGAAACTCTGGTGAGGGGGAGGCCGCTTAATAGAGAATTGCAATAGTCAAGGCTGTAATGGATAGGGCCACGGTGAGGGTTTTTGTTGTTTTACAGGGTGAGAAAGGGACGGACTCTGGAGATATTCTTCAAGTGTAAGTGACATGAGCGGACGAGACATTGTGTGTGGGAGGAGGAGAGATCGGTGTCAAACATAACACCCAGACAACGAGCCTGCTGCCTAGGCATTATCGTGGTGCCACAAACTGAGAGAGAGATGTCCGATTTAGGGAGGTTAGTGATGGGTGGAGCAGAAGAAGTTCAGTTTTGGAAAGGTTTAGTTTCAATAGAGAGTGGACATGATATTGGAAACTGGAGGTAGACAGTCATTGCTGTTCTTTAATACCGCAGGGTAAGGTCAGGGCTGAAGTGTATAACCACAGACACGTGGACAAGTGCTTGTGGGCAAGGCCGCTACATCTCCTTGACAAAACACTGGGTTAATATTGTGGAGGCTCTGACACAGTCTGATCGAGGGACGGAACACGTCCTTCCCACACCAAGGATAGCAGGCCCTACCTCTGTCAGGGTTTCACCGACACTCTACAGCTCCGGAATGTCATGCTCTTCAGCGTCCTCCTCCTCCTCCTGCTCAACCTCATCCACTGTACCTCCACACCAGTCCCAAGCTGGAAGCACTGCAGCACTGCCTCTGCGAAGCGTCAACAGGCTGTGCTGAAGCTAGTCTGCATAGGTGACAAACCCCACAATGCAGAAGAGGTGTGGACAGCTCTGAAACAGCAGGCAGATCACTGGCTCACACCTCTGAACCTAAAGCCAGGAAAGGTCGTGTGTGACAATGGACGGAACTTGGTGGCAGCTTTGAGGCGAGGCCAGCTGACGCATGTTCCATGCGTGGCCCACGTGCTCAACCTGGTGTTTCAGAGGTTTCTAAAGTCATACCCAGAGCTGTCTGAACGGCTGGTAAAAGTTCGCCGTCTGTCTGCACATTTTCGCAAGTCACCTGCTGCTTCAGCCGACCTTTGCGGATTTCAGCGCCGTTAGCGTCTTACGGCCCACAGACTGGTGTGTGATGTCCCCACGCGTTGGAATTCAACTCTGCACATGTTGGTCAGGATATGTGAGCAGAAGAGGGCAGTTGTTGACTACCTGCATCACCTAAGCCGTCGGGAAAATGGTTCAAACTCCACACATAACACCTGAGGAGTGGAGATGGATGTCGGACCTATGTACCGTCCTCCAAAACTTTTAGGACTCCACCCAGATGGTGAGCTGTGATGACGCCATTATTAGCGTCACCATACCACTACTCTGCCTTCTAAAATGGTCTCTGCTGAAAAACAAAGAGGATGCATTGCAGGCCGAGCGCGATGACTTGGAGCAAGAAACAGTAGTGGGTGTGGTGAAAACACAGAGTCCAGCCTCATCTCATCACAACGTGCAGTGGAGGACTATGACGGGAGGAGGAGTATGAAGACATGGAGCAACTCTCTGGCCAAATTGAGGATATGACATGCACACCAGTGATACCCTCGATTCAGCGTGGCTGGGCAGAGGACAGGGGAGATGAGGAGGAGGAGGAGGAGGAGGACAGCATGTTCAGTCATCGTGTTGGTCTGGATACTAAAGTGATGGGTGTTAAGAGTCTGGCGCACATGGCTGACTTTATGGTAAGCTGCCTGCCTCGTGACCCTCGCGTTCAGAACATCTTGGCCGACAATCAGTACTGGTTGGCAACACTGTTAGACCCACGGTACAAGGAGAAATTAATGTCTGTCATTCCTGAGGCGGAGAGGTCAGCCAAAACGCAGTAGTTCCAGAAGGCCATAGTCACGGAAGTAGGCTAATCATTCCCCTCACAAAACGCTAGCGGCATAGGTGAGGAATCGGTGGACAACCAAGGCGTTCGGCCGAGAGGGGCACAAGTCCAATCCGCCAAAGGTAGGGAACAGTCTTTAGGAGGTGGGACAGTTTTCTTAGCCCCTCACGTACCACAGCCCCTGAGGTGCGGGGGTAGTGCCACAAGAAATGCTAAGTTTGGTCAGATGCTTAAGGAGTACCTTGCCGATCGAACAACTGTACTGCGAGATTCCTCTGTGCCTTACAATTATTGGGTCTCCAAGCTGGACACGTGGCATGAATTGGCTCTCTACGCCTTGGAAGTCCTGGCCTGCACTGCCGCTAGCATTTTGTCATAGCGTGTTTTCAGAGCTGCAGGTGGAATCATTACTGATAAACGCAACCGCCTGTCAACTGAAAATGCTGACAGGCTGACTGAGATCAAGATGAACAAGGGTTGGATTGGGCCAGACTTCACCACACCACCAACAAATGACAACTGAATTTAAATTTTGTAATGGGAATTTGCCATGTACCTCCACTGACCCATGGGTACACACTTCTGGACTTCCGAGTGTCCAAGTGTGGGATCAGTAATGTCCGTGGACGTGCACTCAGCCAGTTGGTAGGAAGGAGGATCAGGTTGGGAAATGTGCAGTGCAGTATCACGGCTACTGACAATTGACCGTGTGGAAGACAGGGTGTTTGTGGAGGTGCCAATCAGACTTGAAGCATTATCCGCTATCCAAGTAACAAGCTTGTGACACTAGTGTTGGTTCAAGAGCGTAGTACTGCAGCGGGCCCCAACAATTTGGGACAGGACGTGTGAGCGAGTAGATGTGCACTTTATTGTTGCGAAATTAGTGCTTGCACACGACCTCGGCTCTGCCTGCACCACCATCACGTTCACCTCCTTGTTCCTTGCCAACGCCCTTGCGCATTTTGCTTGTATACTGCGACAACAGTCACATGAGAGGATTTTAGTCCCTAACCTGTATCAAGGTATGACGTACACCAGTCTGGTGACTGTTCAGATCACAAGAGATTAGGATTTTAGTTCCCTAACCTGTATCAAGGTAATCAAGGTATGACGTACAACAGTCTGGTGACTTGAATGGTTTTAGGAGAGGATTGTATTCCCTAACCTGTATCAAGGTATGACGTACAACAATCTGCTGACTTGAATGGTTTTAGGAGAGGATTTTAGTCCCTCACCTGTATCAAGGTATGACATAGAACAGTCTGGTGACTGTAATGCTTTCAGGAGAGGATTTTAGTCCCTAACCTGTATCAAGGTATGACGTACAACAGTCTGGTGACTTGAATGGTTTTAGGAGAGGATTTTAGTTCCCTAACCTGTATGAACGTATGACGTACAACAGTGTGGTGACTGTTGAGATGCCAAGAGTTTAGGATTTTTAGTTCCCTAACCTGAATATAAGGTATGACTTACAACAGTGTGGTGACTGTTGAGATGACAAGAGTTAGGATTTTAGTTCCCTAACCTGTATGAACGTATGACGTACAACAGTGTGGTGACTGTTTAGATGACAAGAGTTAGGATTTTAGTCCCTAACCTGTATTAAGGTAGTACGTACACCTGTCTGGTGACTGTTTTGATGACAAGAGTTAGGATTTTAGTTCCCTAACCTGTATTAAGGTACTACGTACACCTGTCTGGTGACTGTAATGGTTTGAAGAGAGGATTTTAGTCCCTAACCTGTATTAAGGTAGTACGTACACCTGTCTGGTGACTGTTTTGATGACAAGAGTTAGGATTTTAGTTCCCTAACCTGTATTAAGGTAGTACGTACACCTGTCTGGTGACTGTAATGGTTCAAGAGAGGATTTTAGTCCCTAACCTGTATTAAGGTAGTACGTACACCTGTCTGGTGACTGTGTTGATGACAAGAGTTAGGATTTAGTTCCCTAACCTGTATTAAGGTAGTACGTACACCTGTCTGGTGACTGTAATGGTTCAAGAGAGGATTTTAGTCCCTAACCTGTATTAAGGTAGTACGTACACCTGTCTGGTGACTGTTTTGATGACAAGAGTTAGGATTTTAGTTCCCTAACCTGTATTAAGGTACTACGTACACCTGTCTGGTGACTGTAATGGTTTGAAGAGAGGATTTTAGTCCCTAACCTGTATTAAGGTAGTACGTACACCTGGTCTGGTGACTGTTTTGATGACAAGAGTTAGGATTTTAGTTCCCTAACCTGTATTAAGGTAGTACGTACACCTGTCTGGTGACTGTAATGGTTCAAGAGAGGATTTTAGTCCCTAACCTGTATTAAGGTAGTACGTACACCTGTCTGGTGACTGTGTTGATGACAAGAGTTAGGATTTTAGTTCCCTAACCTGTATTAAGGTAGTACGTACACCTGTATGGTGACTGTAATGGTTCAAGAGAGGATTTTAGTCCCTAACCTGTATTAAGGTAGTACGTACACCTGTCTGGTGACTGTTTTGATGACAAGAGTTAGGATTTTAGTTCCCTAACCTGTATTAAGGTAGTACGTAACACCTGTCTGGTGACTGTAATGGTTTGAAGAGAGGATTTTAGTCCCTAACCTGTATTAAGGTACTAAGTACAAGAGTGTGGTGACTCTAATGGTCACAGAAAAGCTTGGATTTCAATCTGTATCACCCTGCCTATATCCTCCTAGATTAGTCCTGAGAAGGACTGTTCTGGTCACTGGAAATCTTGGACTCCGATCTGGATCACCCTGCCTATGTCCTCCTAGATTAGTCCTGAGAAGGACTGTTGTGGTCAGCAGCAGTTTGCAGCCCTGATCCGGATCTACCTATGAGGGCCGCAAATCTGTCCCTAATCAGCAGCAGACACTCTCCCTACACTCACTGTCTGGAAGGCTGTGTGCCGAGCACAGCGCGCCGGGACTTATAAAGGCTCGGTGACGCTGTGCAGGCCGGCCAATCACTGCTATACCACAACCAACAGGGCTGTGGCATTGCAGTGGTCTGTCAGCCAATCCCTGCACGTGGGCTGGCTCTCAAAGAGCGCCAACATGGAGAGATGACGACCACGAGCACAGCACGAGTATCGCGAGATTACTCGGTGCTCGGCGAGTCGCCCGAGTACAGTGATACTCGTGCGAGTAACGAGTAGTGCCGAGCATGTTCGCTCAACACTAATTGAGATCGTTTCTCATTATCTTTGTCAAACACAACGATGTAGCGTTCCCAGCAGGAGCCCAACGACGCAGGAATGACCCAGTGCAGTGTGTAACGATCAACGATCTCACAGCAGGGGCCAGATCGTTGGTGCGTGTCACACAGAACGACATCGCCGTTGCGTCACGAATTTCATGACGCAACAGCGATCCCAATAGCGATCTCGTTAGCGATCTCTTTATGTGTGTTAGGGCCTTTACAGAGGAGAGATAACTGCATTACATAAGTCCACATCACCAAACATCTACAAGACTTGTATTTACAATGAGTTGCTTATCACAAGGTAGGTAATTACATTACCCACTTTAAATACTAGCAGGCTCCTAGAAATCTTGTGTAACCCATGAGTGGCATATTACACGTTTGCAAACCAAAATACAATATTGCCGGGATAAATGAAAAATCCTCCTACATTATATATTAAAGGGGTCTATTTCGTCACATTCCTCCCCCTTCTTATTTATCCAGACAGGGCAGACAGATGTGATAAGTCTTTGGTCATCCTTCTCCTCTTGGCGGCATTGTCTTTTTTAATGGTGAAGTCAGCAATCGAGGCTTCTATCTATACACCTCCCCCAGGATGGGCGGGTAGACATATTGTGGACCAGCACTGAAATGTGATTCAGGAGTTTGGCTCCCATAAACCTCATTCTATCAATTCCCCCCAGTCAATGGCCACAGTCTGTTCAAGCTTACTCACTGTTGATGGCTTAGAGGAGAATGATGGGGGCAGGGAACATGGATTATACTCTGAAGGTGTGGTAACAAGATCCACATCAGGGTGCTGTTGGCTTCTTGGATGTGGTGATGGCTGTGACAAACTGGCTAGACAGTGGGGAGGCCATCCATGAGCCCCAATTTAACCTCCTCCATGTTAGCCCCTGAAACAACAGGTGTGGGAAGGCTACTCACAAATCCCACATCAACCTCTTTCTGGGCAGTTTTCACAAAAGAAGGTGTGGGGACACGGTCTGTAAGCTCCACATCTTCCTCTTCCTGGTCAGTTCCCAAAGCAACAGGGTTAGGGATGTTGTCCATAAACTCCAACTTGTCCTCTCCCTGCTCAGGCAGGGTGTTGCCAGGATCAGTTTCTTGTAGTCCCGGGCTTAGAACTGGTGTCCTTTCAGATTGTCACTGGATCCATGATGTGGCACACAGTTTAATTCCTTTGGATCAATCTCGGCGTGGTCCCCAACATTCTCTGCATCTTTCTGGCCATGCCACTGGATCAATTTCTGGATCAAATCCTACAGTGTGTCAGTGTCCCTGAATTCGATTTCTCGGAACTGACATGCCACCTGTAGTTGCAGTTTCTTATAGCAGCTGTACTTCCACTCCTTCCACCCCAGTCCTTGTCCCATGGCTGAGCTGGTGGGGTTGGACATGGCAGTGTCCGAAACCTGAATACCTCACCTATGGACTGCTAGGTATGCTTATATGACTCCTTGGTTGTTGAGCCATTGGACGGTGTCCACGAAAACCAGTCCCCTGCAGCTCCGCTGGATAAACCAGGCTGAACAGTATCCCACTACTGCCTCCAATTGTGGAGACCCGGGGGTCAGTGGGTGCTGTCGTCCGCTGGCCCAGCTGCCTTTAGCAAGACAGCCTGGACCATGGCTCATCCCCAAACTGAGCACCCAAGCTCCTTAACCATGGGCAGAACACTATTTAGACAACACAGGGTCAGGGAACCACAATATTAAGGCTTTATTGGATCCCCAAACAGTTAACAGCATATAACACATAACCAGCAAAACACAAACTGTAACAGGTAACAGAGTCTCACTCTTCCGCTAGCTCACCAGGGATTAGAATATAACACAGCAAAGTCTGTAGACAGGTAAATGGATCGTCCCAACCTGGGTTGCTTTCTTATGCAGTCTTTGTCATCACAGCCGAATCCAATCATTCAATGCTGAAGTCTTTGTAGAATAATAATCCAGATTCTGATCCCCTTGGTCGGCACCGGAATGCTTAGGCCTGGGGTTATAGCCGGCCAATCGGATCCGAAGATCCTAGATTAGCTGCCTGTATCCAATCTCCGATGCTGAAGTCCTTGTAGCATTATAATCCAGGTTATGATCCCTAGGTCGGCACCGAAATGCCTAGGCCTGGGTTATGGCTGGCTAATTGGGTCTTTAGATCCTAGATAACTTGCCTGTATCAAGTCCAGTGCACCTCTAGTTGGGACTGAAATCCCTAGACCGAGGGCACTAGACAGAATCTCCAAACTCACTCTGGTTAATCAACAGGTCTCCTTATATACCCTCATCCCTCATTGCAGGATAATGGGGACTTCACGATAGTATTGCAGTCCTGTTAAGGGAGAGCCACATACTGATTGACATAGCACCTAGCAGGATACATTTAGTCTGCAATCCATGACATTAAATAATGGAACATTTACATAGAGTCAACAATCCACATTGTAATACAATGGCATTCCAACAGGATTAAGTTTCTCTGACCTTACAGAGGAGAGATAATTGCATTACATAAGTCCACATCACCAAACATCTACAAGACTTGTATTTACAATGAGCTGATTATCACAAGGTAGATAATTACATTACCCACTTTAAATACTAGTAGGCTCCTAGAAATCTTGTGTAACCCATAAGTGGCATATTACACGTTTGCAAACCAAAATACAATATTGTCGGGATAAATAAGAAAAACTCCTACATTGTATATGACCGTTCTGTGTTATGCTTCACCTCACCTCCATTTGTGTGTATATAAGTGTGTATGTGTGGTGCCCCTGAGGACCGGTCCCCACTAGATTGTGCAGCAACCCCGGATTAGTAAGTCCAGTCACCCCAAACACACAAATGGCAAATATGAATAACTATGGTAATCCTAAGGTTAGTGTCACATTAACGTTAAAGTGGGCTTGCATTAAAAACATAGGTTTTGGCAGCCTTAACACAGCCTTAACGCAGCTCTAGCGCGGCTCTAATGCCGGCATCTAAGTGACATCACGTGCTTTTTCCTAATGCAAGAAAAAAACACTGTTGAATGCGACTTTTCTCTCGTCAGGAAAAAGCGTGTGATGTCACTCAGATGCCGACATTAGAGCCGCGCTAGAGGCCGCGTCACCATAGGGTAACATTGGCAGCGTTAACCCGGCGCTACCATGGCAGTAACACTGCGTTAAGGCTGCCAAAACGTATGTTTTTAACGCAAGCCCACTTTAACATTAAAGTGACCCTAGCCTAATTGACCTAAAATGCGAAAGGTTTATTCTGATTTCATGTCAGATAGTGAGAAAGACATGAATATATGTCTGTTTATATAATGTATTGAAAATTCTGGTTTGAACTCATATTACCTTGTTGTTTCAGGAAAGCAATTACCAAAGGAAACTCAGATCTTATCCTTAGTAGGTGTGGAAAAGAGAATATACTGTAGACTTATGGAAACCATCAGAAAGAAGAAAAAATTCCCCTTCAGATCTGCAGTCTCCGTCCTTTACTGCTAATAATTGAAAATCCCCTACACCTACCGTAAGTAACTAAGGAATAGGACGATTCGTGGTTATTCTGCGCTGCTGCTCAAAATTGATGCAATGGGCTTTGTTGATGCAACACATTTCAAAGTCGCCTCGCTTGTCATCAGGAAGAAGAAAATCAACATGAATAAGCAAGGCAGCTTTGAAATGCGTTGAATTAATAAACCCCATTTTTTATTAAGGCACAGCATCATTATTGACCGGCAGCGCAGAATAACCACTCATCGTCCTTCTCTCCTGCTTATCGGCTCCTTGAGCCTGTGGATCTGCAGCAGCCGTCATTTATATGCCTTATCTCATCCACCGAGGTGAGCACATACAGTATGGTCACCTATTTTTCTCTTTTTCTCGGATAAAGCCCATTGCGCTGTTTCTCCCTTCTAGCATTAATAATTAGATGTGGACACGTTTGATTTAAATTGACCCCTCCTTGTAATCTATAAGGGGCTCTCTGCATCCGTGAGTGCTCAGATTACAAAATAAGAAGATCCTTATGCTTCCCGTGCATTTCCTGCACAATGATAATATCTGTGTGATATAACAGTCTACTCCAAAGTACCTGACATCACATGTTCTGGCACATACATAAGACATATCATGGGGGCAGAACCTGAGTCAAGAAAATGTATATAACTGTTGACGGTGATGACTCCTCCGATCATGATGTCTCCATCCTGCACATATTCATAATCCTCAAACATTGACTGAATCTGGAGCCGACATGCCGGAGCTGGGGTCTGATTTGTGAATATACAAGGGGCCACACACAGGAACAACACACAGAGCAGAGATTTCACTGACAAAGACGGTGATGACGCTGGAGACGATGTTGTAAAGTATAAAGCGATGCATCCTGCAATGAGGAGGAAGAACCCCGGACTCGCAGCATTCAGTAATACAACGACAGGCAGCATCTTCTCCAGCATCGTAGTGTCTGTGCAGCCTGAGAAATCCTCCCTCGTTATATAGACAGTCCTGTTACTATAAAACAATATGTTCTAAATTTACACACAGGTCTGGTGGTAATTTTGAAATTTATTTTTTAATAATCGAAACTTAGATCATAAAAATATAGAGAAGGAAATAAAATAAAATAAAATAATGGAATCCTGTTATTTACATCGATAGAGACAGGAATATTTCCACATAGATTTATGTTCATTTTCATGGACTGGTATTATGATTTTCACCAGTTTTGCAAAATTTGCCAATTAACAGAATCCAGGGTCCATCTCCATCCAGAAACTTTACATCTGGCTTTACACGACCGGCAGCTGACTTCTTAAGAGTAGTATCAGTAGTGATGAGAAAAGAAGAGAAAGGGGAGCGCACTAAGGCGGTAAAACGAGGGACACCAGCACAATAACTATGGTGGTCCACTCACCTGATGAGGTTATGATGTGTCACAACCAACATAAAGAGCCTGGCCGCTGCAGATCCCGTAGAAGAAACAGCGTTGCAAAGGAGAAAGAGATCGGGATTTAGCCGCGCTTGACTTTTTAGTAGTGATGAGAGAAACTGCTCATCACTATTCGGTACTCACACGGATATTACGGTATTTGGACTACTTGGTACTCGCCAAGTATTTGTGTGCTCACCTCGAGAGCATATTTTGCACTTGATTTTCAGCCACTAAACATGCTGGGCTTAATTGGCAATCACAGCCCTAATTCCAAGTGTTTGCGAGCAGGATTGTCAGGTCTTTCACGACACTTTAGGGACGTGCATGAAGGCAACTTGCCAACTTTGCTAAGGTAAAAAATGTTTGTACTGTGTTAGTCAGTAGATAGAAAAATATTGGAATCTGAGAGTCCTCAGTGGTTGATATCTTTTAATGGCTAACTGAAAAGATGGTAAACATAGCAAGCTTTTTTGACACTATGGCCCCTTCGTCAGGCAGGGGCCATAGTGTCCCAAAAGCTTGCTATGTTTATCATCTTTTCAGTTAGCCATTAAAAGATATAAACCACTGAGGACTCTCAAATTTCAATATTCAACTTTGCTAGTGATGGGCATTGAATGTGTCACACGTCCCTATCGGGCAGAGATTGGGAGAGGGTCCTGCATAATCGGAAATTGTACTGGATCCTACTGAGCCCACATGGTATGAATTTTCGTAGTGACTTAATGTACTTTTCTTAGCCTATGATTGGAATAGTGGTTAACAATCATGTATTGCTTTGGTGATGACTATATGGCTATGGTCCTTTTCCATGCTTTCTTTTCAATTGGTATTATTGTGGTGAATGGTCCACAGATCCTGGCAGCTCTAAGCACCTCCTGTTAAACCCAAGTCAGTCAGAGAACTGCCTGAGGATAAAGAAGGGCCGCAGTAGCCCTGTCAGTGCTGGTTTATTATGGCACCTCTCAGTAAGTGTGATTTATGCCTTCTGGTCTGCAACCAAAAGCACATATAATAACCTCCACCCCGTCACTGATAGAGACTCTGAATAGCCCCAAGCACTAGATGCTGCCACCAGTTCCTTGTTTAATTTAAGTCTGGTCCGTGATCGGGCTTATATTGGGTCAGAAACCAACCCAGGTAGCGTTGAATGAGCACACGAGTGTGGGAATGCTTGATCAAGATAAAAGGAGCAAGTCAAGATTAAATTTATATATTTAATCACCTTATTGATACACTAGATATATTTACAGTTATTAAGATGTTACAAATATTACAGTCAGTTATGCAAATAGAAGGATAAATGGAATACACCGAATTACACACACATGTGATCAGTTACCTTAATGCTGATCGCACCACAAGGGCGGCGTGATGCCAATCTGTTCCTGGGGTATTCTCTTGCTTTGGTGGAATAATAATGCCTCTTCAGGAGAAATACAATATGGAGATGTGGCAGCAAAACTTTATACATAATGGGGCTGACCCCTGTCTCCACCTATCTCGCACCACTGGGCTGTCTCACAACTCCCTCCCCTCTGAGTGGAGATGTAGATATCCAAAACTTATTATCTGCCATAGCTTTGTCTGTGAGCATCACTGACGGAAGACAATGCTTTCATATTTTCAGTTATGATTTTATCTTCATCTGGATATGAAACATGACTATTCTGAGAGCATCCCACTAGCCAATATCACGTTTAGATGGCTTATAGTCATCACACGTTCAGATTAATATAAGTCCTATGACCGTCTAGATATGTAGATTTCATATTTACATTCGACATCATTATAGGATGGACGGCTTATGAAATATTAAAAGTTATAACTCGTCTCCTCTCAGTCTAGCTGGCTGAAAGGATTTTCCCCTCCACTTGTGATACAGGGAAATTAGATTTGTCACTTCTCTGCAAATCCCAGCAGGGAGTCTTCCGTTACCTGGCTGCCTCTAGGAAGCTCTATTGTATGGCCTGTTGGATGGCATCTTCATGCTAATTAATCTACCACTTCCCAGAGATAGATTGCTGTCTACCAAGGGTGGGGGCCTGTGATCTTGCAACCTCTAAAACAAAATGGAAACTGTGGAATATGGCAATATTCCTTACAAATACTGCTTATTCATCACAATTATTTATACATTACAACTATTATGATAAGTTTTCAGTTGTATGGTAGAGCTTTCAGGACCTCCTTCAGCTCCTCTCACGTGATTGGTTGATTAAGAGCAATCATAGCCTTCACAGGGAGGGTTGGTAGTTGTAAGCTGGAAAGATATCCTTCGAGATCCCCACGGTCCTGAGTCAAACCATCCAGGGTCGAAGGGGTTAAATTATAGAGCTTTTTATAGAAAGAGAGAAAGATATCCGATATAGAAGAGGGAGTATAATGTACCATGCCATCTTTATCACGCAAGGTTTGAGAGCATGCAATGGAAGTGCTTTTATTAAGCTGGCGAGCCAGTAGAGAGTGTGCCTTATTTTCTTTCTCATAATACCATTATTTAGAGTAAAGTAGTAGTCTCCCCACATTTTTAATGGACTATACCTTCAATTTCTTTCTCAGCTTTAGCACCCTTCTCAGAGCGGGCAAGGAAGGGTTGCTCGACAGTCTAGTCTCCCGCGATTACAGTTGGGAAGAGAGCTTAAGGTGCAGGGCTCCATCATCTTTCTTGACCATAGCCCCTCCCTGATACAATGACCCCTCATCACAGCCTTGTGGTCTTCCACAAAACAGACGGCGAAGAATCCAAAGCCTGATTAAGTTGGAAGTATTTCACTAGATGATGATGTAAAGAGGCCTTGATGAGAGGGTCCTTAATAAAGAATTTGTTCAAGCCCCAGTGGCAGAAACCCCTGGGGGCATAATTTTTCTTAAGTTTGAGAATCACAAGTGAGTGATCAGACCAAGTGATTGCACCCACTTCAACTCTCTCCATCCACCAAAGAATAGGACTGATAACAAAAAAGTAGTCGATTCGACCATGAGTTTGGTGTGGGGCTAAATAAAAAGAGAAAGCTCTCTTCCTGCGGTGATCTACTCTGCATGCATCAAAGAGTACCTCCAGGGATAGCCTCTGTAAGCTCTCCGAAGGGGGATGTCCTCCAACCGAAAGGCAGTCAAAGGATTCCGGGAAAGGTGCATTAAAATCCTCTGCCAACACTGTAGGTGCCGAAGAGAGAATATGGATCATAGCGAGGACAGTCCTAGTTGACAGCTATTTGAGGGTAGATTCATGATTCTCGAGGCTCATCTGGTGTGTCAGCCACTAATTCTAGTAAATATATATGCCATAGATCCCTAGACATCACAAACCATGTGATCACTACCAGCCACCTGATAGGCCAGATTGCCAGGTCTTGCCAGCATTTCCTGTGTGCTCTGCAAAAGCGCATATCCGGCCCTTGTACGTCAAGCAGCTGGCTACGCTGTGAGAGAGGTACCCATAAGGATTGTATTACAGCGTGTTAACACTATGCGCTCAGGCTGCCAAATGCTACGTCTTGAACGTGCATCAATGACCTGGCAATCTGGCCAATCAGGTGGCTGGTAGTGATCACATGGTTTGTGACGTCTAGCCATCTGATTGGCCAGATCGCTACCAGCCATACTCACAGGTTCTTGTCGGTCATCAGATGTCTTCGTTGCCGGTCCTGCTGCAGGCGTCAGAGAGGTGAGTATGATATTTTTTTATTTTTTAACAACTTTTATTCACTTTTAGCCTAAGGGCTGACGCTAATGTGACTCTAGCCTAATTTTGCCCCCTCTGTCGCCTCCAGAATTTTGAATCTTGTGGCGCCCCGCATGTGCAGGCGTCTCAGAAGGGTATTGCACCCGTAAAAGCGGTGTAATTGCCCCGTGACAGGTGAATGGAAAAGTTGACATGTGGCTTAAACACTCGCATCCACACACACCCTTAGCCCAGGGGACTAAAAGGTTAATTCCTTTAGTAGGAGACCCAGCCCAGTGGGAGGAGTTGAGGGCAAGCAGTGTGGGGGTGGGAGGAAGTGAGAAGAGGGTCGAGGTTGAGCAGCAGAAGGAGGAGGCTGCTGGGGATAGCAGCAGCTGCAGAGAACATAGGAGGAAGGCAGGAAGGCGCCCTTTCCAGGGAAAGAGCAGCTCTGGGAGCCGAGATGCTGGTGGAGGCTTATCCCAGAGCAGCTATCCGGGTTCCGGAGCCCGAAGTCTGCTGGAAGCTTCAAGCCCAGTAAGAGAATCCGATGAACCGGGAAGACTTCACGTTTTCCTGGACACCCATGAAGTCATTCCAGGGGCCAGGCACCGTGCGCAGAGAGTTAGCGGCGGGCCATTAGAGGGTTACCCGATGACAATGCAAAGGGTGAGAGAGAGTACAGGAGGCCAGGCTGGATTTCAGATCAGCCAGGCTTCACACCAACCTGGAAGAGCGACAGAAAGGACACCTACTTAAGCCACACAGAGACATTCCATTCGCTTGCCACCACCCAGTACTGCACCTACCTGTCATTATAACATCTTGCTGAACTGTGAACTGTAACTGATGCTGCTACAACCAACAGTAAAGTACCGGGAGAAAGTGACTTTGCCTCTGCAAGTATTTTCCCTTCATGAACTTGTTTTTACAAAAAACTTTGTCAAATGATTAGGAGGTAGTTTAGTTATTAAAGTGTATGAAAGATCTCTACCAACTTGAGGGATATTTAAAAAGGTGAAAACTTTATTAAATTTCTTTAAAATAGTGTGAAACCCATTACAAAAGGCAAACAATATATACAAATATAAATACAATTATTCTGAACCATGAAAGGATCATATCATATCAAGGACAATGCATAGAATGTTGCATTACTGTTATGTTTGATTCTTTTCTCAGACACTTTTGGCTTTTCTTTCAAGATAAAAATAAAAAATACATTTATGGTATTCTTATATAGTGGTCAGTTGATGTCTCATTGACCCCTATAGGTAATAAACAATGGGGTATTTTTTATCTCGATAGTGCAGAGTCAAACAGATTTTATTATACAGTATAGTCCAACTTAACTCAACAAAGACTGGAGAGAAGTTGACGTCCTTGTGCCTTTCAGGATAGGTCCAGATATGTGAACATTAAAATAAGGATTATTACTCCAGGCTTGACGCGTTTCGCCTCTATATTTTGGAAGAGGCTCATCAGAAGAAAAAGGAGCTGGCATACACAGTCTGCCTAGGGAGTATAGGGATCAAAAGGAATACAAATCAATACTAATACAAAAGGAAAACAAAGATGGCGGAGAAAGTATATACTCCAAATTTTACACATAATCAAAAAAATGTATGTACATAGATTTTCACTTTGAGACCAAAGAAACTAACACCTGAAAATATTGACCAATATCTGTCACTGGAGTCTCGAGGGTAAAGTTATAGATTATGGACCTCACGAGAAACGTTCTCAATCGAAACACTGGGATTTGGATGCTATAGAGAGCCAATGTATAGAAGAATTAAAATGTCAGCAAGACAGAGATGGAACCACTTATCAATCCTTTATTTTATCAATCTATCTCACCCTGTTGCTTTTGTCCCAGGTGACTACGTACTCCAGACCAGGATATTATATCCCAAGTGATAAACTACAAGAAAGTATTCATAATTAAAAAGTCTATCATTTGGTGTTTATATATCTAAAAATATATTTATATAAATATGGGTAGTGTGGAGATGGTATAAAGAATCTTACTGGGAAAATAGAAGCATCCTGACAACATAAAGGCAGATAGTCATCATCATCAGGTTAGGAGCTGGCTTTCATAACTAAAAAAATATATATAGTTTAGGCCATACAGATGATAAGATATAACCCATTGTTCATATAAGGATATCTATAATAACTCAATAGTAAGATTATCCATGTGCTGCTAGATATTTCAAAAGAATGGGCTTACTAACATTTATTTAGCAATGATTCCATCTATCAGTAAAAAATGCAGCAGATGTCAAATGCTCAGAAAAAAAGCACACTCACCCATTATATCCAGTGCAAACAGAGTCCTGGCTGGAGTCAAAGTGTGCTAGATTTTCTCCCTCTATATACCCTGTTTGTGTGATCATCTCTGTCAGCTGTGCGATTAACTCATTAGGGTATAAATGTGCTGTTAAAAGACAGGAAGTGTTCTAATGCTGTATGGTTTATCTGATAGGTCAGAGGCCCTGTCCATCATCCCAGTTACTATACAGAGCTAAATACACATTATAAATCAGGGGCTAGTGGCCTATAGGAGGAAGTAAAGTTTTTATACTTATTGTATTTGGCAAAAAGGGTATGGGGATAGAGAATTGAGAAAATAAAACAAAAATTAAGAGTGGAAAGCATAACTGTAATATGATGGCTTCATATAGTTTAATAGGTATAGTCAAATTGGGGCGAATTTCTCTGGTCTCATTACATCTTAAAGTATTGAACATGTATTATCGGATATATAACATAAATACAGACATAATAATATATGTGACGATAAAAAGTGGAACATAAATAATGTATATGTATATGTGCTCCAATTAGCACAGTATGATGTCTACTTTAACAGTAGGTTACATCGTAAATGGGTGGTAGATATTTATCTGCAAAATTCCCAAAGCAGAAGAACAGAAGATGGCAGTGAGACATACATGATTATATATAAATGTATATCCAGGTCAAATCAAAGGAAACAACTAAAATTCAACTGTTCATTCATGCCCAAGGGGGCTACACTGTTGAAATGGTAGATCCATCTTGCTTCTTTTTGAAGCAAGGTTCTATCAGAGTCACCCCTCCGTAATGATGGTTTTTGTACATCCAAGACACGAAATTTTAAAACTTTCGAGTTCCCATTATGGTACTCGTGTACATGTTTCGATACGGGGGTATCTCTTTTGTGTTTTATGTCTCCGATATGCTCTCCCAGACGTCTCCTAAATTCCCTACTAGTTTTTCCTATGTAGTCATGAGGGCATGGACAGGTAATTACATAAATTACGCCCTCTGTACTACAGTTTGCAAAGAAATTTAGGGGGTATGTGACTCCTGTCGCTGAGCATTTAAACTCCTTACATGGGGCGACCCATGGACACGATTTGCAGTGCCCACATTTGTATGTGCCAGTTGTTCTGTATTTGTCAAGCCATGTACCTGATGGTTTTTCGGTTTGATAATGGCTATGGACTTGTTCCCTGCCCCTGAGGTCCAGCCCTACCTGTAGGGGGCTTTGCCAACTCAGCTGCTCTACCATCCACCTCTGGCTGACTGTGGCGGCGCTGGTGACCCATCATCAGATTCTACAGGTGGCGTCACGTGAACTATCTAAAAACTATAATCCCCTGTAAATATATCCCTTTTTAAAGTGTCACCCAGGACACGGGATCTGGCGCGGCTACCACTCCCCGTGATACAGCAGACGCTACCCCTGAAGCCTGATACCTGAGTACCCCAAAGCCTGGGGCTCGACAATCTCTATGCCCTTAAACCAGAGAGTTATATCACAGAAAATCATTGATAAATAACATTTCCCACATGTCTACTTTACTGCAGCACAATTTTAGAGCCAATTTTTTTTTGTTTGGAAGTTAGAAGGGTTCAAACTTCATCGGCATTTTCTCATATTTCCATCAAAATTTACAAATCTACTTTTTTAGGGACTACATCACATTTGAAGTGACTTTGAGGGGCCGATATGACAGAAAACATCCAGAAGTGACACCAATCCAAAAACTGCACCCCTCAGACTGCTGAACAACACATTCAAGAAGTTTATTAACCGTTCAGGTGCTTCACAGAAACTATAGCACCTGAAATTCCTTTCAAAATGAAATTTGTGGCAAGGACATGTTGAATAATACTCTTGATGTAGTGGTATAATGGGCATTGGAGTATTGAAGGCAGCAGTATATTGGCACAAAAAGGAGAGGAGAAGGAGTCAAAACAATTGGGAGAGTTGGATACATCACCCAACCATACCTCCCCAATACAAGACCCTCATCACCAGATCCAACCCTCAATGCTCCACCTCTGCTTCCAGATATAAGTCCAGTTTGCACAGATTTGTAGGATTGAAATTTAAACCTAATGTGGCTGCTTTACGCACCAAGAATCAACAAAACGATGGCCAGCTTGCTGCCATGTTTCCCCCCCAAATATTTTTTTTGTAAAGATAATTTTTTTCTAATGAGGAGAGTCCTATTTCACTTAAATAAATTCTCTCAGCTCCAACTGACACTAATTGGGAGATCGTCCAACAAAACACTGGTAGATAGATGAAAGATAAGATGGATGGATGGACAGATAGATGACAGAAAAGATGGACGGATGGATGGATGGATAAATAGATGAATAGATAGATGTAGTGGAAAAAAGGAAACAGAACAAACTTCCATTCAAACTTGGGTACAATACTTCCTGATTAATGCAGTGTTCCCCTGCATGCTAGACAGATTCCAAAAAAACAGGCAGCACTCCAATGTAGGTGAGAAAGGGACAAGTTTAGTTCAGCCCTCTGTGGGGCGATGTTTCAACCCAACAGCACCCTTGATAAAGACCCTGTTGGGTTGAAACGTCACGCCACAGAGGGCTGACGTAAACTTCTTTTTTTTGGAATCTGAATAGATAGATGGATAGTTGAAAGATAAGATGGATAGACATGTGAAAGATGAAATGGATGATTGGATAGATAGATAGATAGATAGATAGATAGATAGATAGATAGATAAAAGAAAAGATACCCTGATGGATGGATTGATAGATAAGAGATAAAATGGATGGATAGATGAAAGATAAGATGAATAGATGGCTATATGTAAAGGCCCAGTTACACATACAGATAATTGTGCAGAGATTGTTCGCAGATCTCTGGTTGCAGTGAAATCATGGACACATAGTTCTATTTTGTTGCCGTGTACAAAAGTAACAATGTGTCCATGATTTCACTGCAACCAGAGATCTGTGAACAATCTCTGCACAATTATCTGTGTGTGTAATGGTACCCTAAAGGTCCTGTCACACATAACGAGATTGCTAACGTGATCGCTGTAACGTCATAGATTTTGTGACGCAACAGTGATCCCTCTAACGATGTCATTCTGTGTGACATGCACCAACGATCAGGCCCCTGCTGTGAGATCGTTGATCGTTACACACTGCTCTGGATCATTTCTACGTTCTTGCGCTCCCGCTGGAGGAGCGCTACATCGTTGTGTTTGACAGGGACAATGACCAATGATCTCAATGCTACGCTATGGAGTGACAATACCCAATGACCTCGGTATAATTCTGGATTGCTGGTGCGTCGTTTTTTCCACATCGCTGGTAAGATGCCTGTTTGACATCTGACCAGCGATGTGAAAAACGACGCACCAGTGATCTCTGCACATCGTTATCGGGATTGCTGGTGTGTCGATATGTGTGACTGGGCCTTAAGATAAAATGGATGTATGTATGGATAGCTAGATGATAGATGAGATGGATTAATATTAGATTGATAGAAGTGATGATGATATTGTGTTTCCAGGACTCGTTGCTCTCAGTTCTCTATGGATAATGTTAATTACTCTCCCGTCTGTATCTATCCTCCTGTGACTACACAGTTTATTCTACATCTTTTTCCGCTCTTCTGTATTTCTTCGTTCTTCTGTTTCTGGCTGTGTAATTACATGGGAGGACGATGAAGTCACCTAATGACACCTTACAGGTGAAAGCTTCACTGAACCGCTCATTACTATCTAACATTGACCTGACAATCCCTCCGGAGACAGAACCTGAGGAGAGAAGAGAAATTCATCCATCACATAAATCTACAGCTCAGATTATTAACCTCATCAATGCTGGAGATTGAGTTTTATCTATGTTAAAAAATGTCATTTCAATATTTGACTTTTTTAAATTAATTTCTGTTTGGGTTACACCATCAATATCACATTTTTTAATGGAACATTTTTAGGGATAAGCAAGTATAATCGCTAGTATTCAGTACTGCGTGAGTAATGCGGTACTCGCCGTACTCAGAACATAGCGAGTATTTCACTACTCACCTCGCAATATTCAGATCTCCCGCCCAGCATTAGCCAATCACAGTAATGCCCCACCCTTATTGGTTGTGGCATTACTATGATTGGCTGGCCGCCCAGCGTCATATATGAGTCATAGCCTATGACTCAGCCTCTATATAAGCCCTGCCCCCGCCATTTTCTGCACATTGCATGCAGAACACAGCTAGTGTAGGGAGAGTATGAGCAGCTGATAGGGAGAGCTATGCTCATGCAAATCATCCAGAAATCCTCTGTCAAACCCAAAAGCTCTTGTGAGAGCTCCCAGTATTGTAGTACTAGGTGACTGTAGTGCAGGGAGACATACAGGAGCGTTACAGTACCACATAGTATAGTCAGCCACATTTTAGCTGTTCTCAGAGCTGAAAGTATAAGGTCAGGGTGTAGTGACAGTTTTCCCAGCTATTTTTGGGGTCACACTTACCCCTCAAGGCCAATTTATTTGGTGCCATTGCGGTGCTGTGTTCACACGAATAGCACGCACAGTACTGCACAACTGACACGCAGCCAGCTGTCTTGTGTGGTGATTGACGTGCGTAATAATATCACCTTAAATCTCAAGGCAATTTTTTTGTGCCATTGCGGTGCTGTGTTCACACCGAATAGTATTCACGGTACTGCACAACTGACATGCAGCCAGCACCTCTGCCTTGTGTGGTGACTGGTGCGCAATATTTAGCCTTTAACCTCAGAGCAAATTTTTTGGTGCCATTGCGGTGCTGTGTGTAAAAAGCAGTACTAGGCTGTAGTGCTTCCTTACAGAAAGTACTAACTGCTCCTTGTTCCCCAATATCTGAATCTGAACTTCTGCAGCTATGTCAGAAAAGCCCCAAATTCCTAGAAAGGCTGTTGTGAAGGGACAGGGACACTGACGTGGACGTGGCGGTGAGGTTGTTAGTGGTGCAAGACAAGTCACAGAGTCTGGGAGACAGAAGAAGGTTGATGCATCTATGTTCCTGGCGAAATTTCCCCGTCTGGAACGTAAATGGGTCTGGAAGCCAGAAGAGCAAGAGCAGATACTGTCTTGGATGGCTGATAAGGCCTCCACGAAATTTTCTAGCAGCACCCAATTGTCCACGACCACACAGTCTCCTGTTCATACAGAGAATGCTGGGTCATCCTATTCTCAACCTGTTCCTAGCTCATCACCCTGTCAGGAGTCACAGGAAACATTGGACCCCAACTTTGGCCACTCCGAGGATCTGTTTGGTCCATATCCTTTCATTGCATCTGGCCTCTCACAGCGCAACATTGAAGAGTAACGTGAGGAAGTATCGTCTGTTTATGGCCAAATATTTGAAAACCCACCGCCAGAGGAAAGCCACTTTCATCCATGTGATATACTGGGTGAAGAGGTGGAGGCTGATGGTGATGACACTCAGTTGCCATCTGGCCAGCTGACAATATCAACATTGAAGGAGGATGTCATGGATGACGAGGTGGTCGATGATGAGAACACCGATCTGACCTGGACCGCCGGCACGCATAGCTAACACAGTAGCACAGAGGAAAAAGGTGGATAAGTTGCACCAACAAAGGCAGCAAGGGCTACTGGTTTGAGCAGAGTGCGAAGTCTGTTAACTGTTGCCAAGAGCAATCCCTCTGTGCCCCAAGTCAAGGCAAGGGTGCATTCAGCCGCTGTCTGGGATTTTTTTTCAGATAGTCCTTCTGAACCAAATGTTGTCATCTGTAGCATCTACCATACAAAGCTGAGCACAGGCTAAGGCAAAGGCAACCAAAGCACCACCAGTATGCGGAAACACATGAAGGCCAAACACCCTAGTCGGTGGGGGAACAACAGGGTACCAAATCGGTGTCTGTGGGTCAAACCACCATGTCGCCTGTGATCTATCCTTCACAATTTGCTGGACAGGAAGCAGGATATCATACCTCTTGCACATAAGCTGCGGTTGCACAGATGCAGGACGCAAGAAGCTCATCCACTTGCTTGTCCCAGCTAAGCGTCCAGCCCCATATACATGAAAGGAGGCGTAAATAAAAATCCATGCACCCACAAGCACAAATACTGAATGCGCATATTGCCAAGTTGCTAGCCACGGATAAGTTGCCGTTCAGGCTTGTGGGGACACAGTTTTTCCATGATCTGTTGGCTGCCCCATGATACTCAGTTCCCAGATGGCACTATTTTTCCCAGTGTGCTGTCCCCGCGTTACACCAGCATGTCTTAAACAATCTAAAGGTGCTCTCACCAACGCCATAACCGGAAAGGTCCACCTTACAACAGACACGTGGACAAGTACTTGTCGACAGGGACAATACATCCCTGTCACTGCACACTGGCTCAACCTGGTGGAGGGTGGGAGAAAGTGTCATACTGGACCATCACATTTCCTACCCATGCCACGAATAGCGTGCCCAACCTCTATCAAGGTTTCTGCCTCATCATATACCTCCTTCTCTCTTCCTCCTCCACCGCCTCGTTATCCTATGCTGAATTTTCCTCCACATCACTCCAAAGTTGGAAACACAAACAGCAAAGCAGCAACACGCTCTGATGAAGCTCATCTGCTTAGGTGAAACACCACACACTGCAGCAGAGCTGTGGCAAGGAATAAAACAACAGACCTATCAGTGGCTCTCCCCACTGCAACTCTAACCCGCTCTGGTTGTTTGCAATAATGGGTGTAATCTGGTCGCAGCTTTAAATCTCGAGCAGCTGAACCTAGTGGTGCAGAAATTTATTAATACATACCCTGACTTTCCTTACCTATTTGAGATGGTGCACCATATTTGCGCCGATTTCCGCCATTCCTCAACCGCTTTTGCTAGTCTTGCAGCGGCTCAAAAGCAATTTAATTTGCCAAACCACCGACTCATTTGCGACCTGCCAATATGGTGGAACTCAACATATCATATGTTGGCAAGGATAAGTGAGCTGCAGAGGGCACTTGCTGAATACCAGCTTAAACATGCCCATCAGACTGAGACACAAGACACATAACAACTGTCGAGTGGGTGTGGATCGCTGACATTTGTGAGGTGCTTGATATCTTTGAGTAGTGCACCAAGCTTGTGAGCGGTGATCAGGCTATTATTAGCATAACCATCCCTATGCTATGTCTGCTGAAAAAATCACTGCATAATCTAAAAATTGAATCTTTGAGTGCCCATATAGTGCAAGATTTCACAATGGCCCAGCCAATATTATCAGGCAAGATTAGGGGATGAAGATGATGAGAAAGAAGAGGAGGGAGAGGACTTATTTTTCAGTGGCATTGAGGGCATCCCTCATGCTACACAGAGGACACACAACCCCAGCTTCATGACTGTCCAGCATGGGTGGGCTGGAGAGGAGGAGGTGGAGGAGGAGAGTCAGTGTGAGGTGAGCATGGGTATTGTTCCTCTTTCTGGGGTCACAGAACATTTGCCTCTTGGCAGCTTGACACACATGGCACACTTCATATCTGTCTATGCCAAGACCCTCACATGATCCACATTTGGAACAGCAAACTATACTGGTTGGCCACCTTTCTAGGCCCACAGTACAAGGACAAATTTCCTTTGCTACTGTTGCAGTCACCAAGAGGTTTCATAATACAATCCTTCAAGAAGGCCATTGTTGATCATTTGATGCCAACATCACCCTCAGACACCACTGCTAGCAGAGGTACCAGCTCTGTGCAACAGCATGCACTAATGCAGAGAGATACGGCAAGCAGTTCCAAAAGAGGTGGTGGTAAAATGTCCACAAACTGGGCCATCTTCAATAAACCAGCTCATCAGCATGGGCTAGCTGGGCCGGTATCAATGTCAAGAAGGGAGAAGTTGCACAGCTGCATCTATGGTCGGCGCCGATTTTTGCGCTTTTCTCGTCTGTAGACGCCGCGTGCGTCCTGGGGAGACGAGCATCTCCGGAATTTTCATTTAGGCCTCGGCGTCCGTGCTACAGTTTATCGACTCTGGAGCAGACTCCGTTCAAATCCAGACGCCGCTATTCGGCGTGCCGCAGTCTTGTTCCGTGCCGGACACGGCTGTCAAGTTTTCGGAACGTTTCATGACGAAAAATTTTTTCGCGCGAAATCTTCTCTTCAATCTACTTAGTAGCCAGCCCTGGCTTCCCATAGGCTTCATTAAGCCAGCTCTCACTCGTCGACTTCGGTGCAGGACAACGCGATGTTCGTCGTTTTATACATCCAGCCCGTGAGGTGCGCCGCACGCCGCGCCGGGTCAATCCAACGTCATTAAGGCTCCGAAAATGACTTGTGAAAACCTTCGTCTGGGCCTTGTTTTAAAATGGCGGCATTTAGCCAGCCTTGCACAGAATTTCACCACTTGAAATTGACCACCAGATGGCATCTGTGCATTAAAAATCATTTATTACTTGTCAGCCTGAATTCAGCTGCATTTCTGCAAATTGAACACTGGATGGCAGCTGTGCTTTAAAAGTCATCCAGTCATCCTCCTGGCTAAAGGAGGTAGAAACGCCTCTCAGAGGATTTTTCACTTGTCCTTTCCATTACCTTTGGTGGAAAGGCTGTGATGGGGGGAGGGAGGGGGATGGTGTAGTCTCTCCGTCTCTGTTGTTTCACATGACATTAATGGTGCCGTCACACCTGCCGACGTCGCTAGAGACATCGCCGAAAAAGTGACGTATCAGCGATGTCGCTAGTGACGTCGCGCTGTGTAAATGAGCAGTGCAACCGCGTTTTATCGCTGGTTGCAGGTTGACAGGTTTACGGGAAGAACCGTAAACCTGTCAACCGGCGACCTGTGATAAGGCTGGATCGCGCCGTGTGACATCGCCAGAGCGATGTCGGCGGTGATCCAGCCTATACCGCAGCGTTGCTGCGGATCGCTCGCTGGGCTGAGCCCAGCCCAGCGAGCGATGTCACCGCCCGCATCGCTGCGGTGTCGTCGGCCGCAGCGATGCTGTGTGACAGCTGGCCAGCGATGTCGGAACCGAGCGGGCACCCGCACATCGCTTCCGACATCGCTGGCCAGATCGTGCTGTGTGACGGCACCATAAGGTTCACAGTCAGATGACGACTGATAATAACTCCCTACAAGTTACTGGCCATGTTCACACATACAAATCCGTTTTTTAAACCCTTAGAAAAACTGATCCGTTTTTCTAAGGGCGCCAATAGTGTCCCCTGAGGTCCTGGGCGTTTTTGGCAAATTTTGGGACTAAGTCATTTTTTCATGAAAAACGCATATGCGTTAACGCACGTGCCTATATGTGCCATGCGTTAACGCATGCGTTTCCCATAGGGCCCCATGATAAAAAAATGTGTTTTTTTAAAGCACCCTAAAAACGCAGCTAGCAGCGTTTTTGGGCTGCTGCTTATAAACGCCTGCGTTTTTAAAACAGATGCAAACACATGCGTTAACACATATGCGTTTTTGGACTTTGAGCGAGCGATGTCACCGCCCGCATCGCTGCGGTGTCGCCGGCCGCAGCGATGCTGTGTGACAGCTGGCCAGCGATGTCGGAACCGAGCGGGCACCCGCGCATCGCTTCCGACATCGCTGGCCAGATCGCCAGGTGTGACGGCACCATAAGTCTTTCAAAGTGCTGCGTGACTGTGTAAAACAACTTTTTTAACACATGACTTGCGCTAATACCTAGGTACATTTGCTCTTTTAAAAACTGTGTACGTTTTTGTCCGATTTTGACAATAAAAAATGCTGGTCATGTGCAATACAATGTAATTGTTTGCGTGCTCAAAACCACATTGCCTTTTTGTTGCGGTGTTTTGTCGATCTGCATTATTGTCACAAAACATCAGACTTGTGCAATTTTTAAGAATGCGCTATGTGGTAAAAAAACGCACGTTATCACCATGATTCTGTCACAATTTGTGCAGTATGCTCTAAAAACGCTATGACTTGTGCTAATCGCTAGGTACATTTGCTCCTTTAAAAACTGTGTATGTTTTTGTCTGGTTTACATAAAAAAAACACAAAAACTTGAGGGCTGGCTGGATACAGCTGTGGGCACCCCCGTAGCCGGCCCTCACGGTGTAAGTGTTATTTGAATAATAAAAAAAAAGAGAGGCCTGGCTGGAGAGAGTCGTGGGCACTCTGATAGCCAGCCTTCATGGTCTCAATCTAATTTACATAAAAAAAAACTTGAGGGCTGGCTGGATAGAGCTGTGGGCACCCCATAGCAGGCACTCAAGGTCTCAGTACTTGAGGGCTGACGGGAGACAGAATTGGCCATGCCCGTAGCCGGCCCTCATGGTCTGTGTTATGTTATTAATGAAAGAAAAAAAACTTGAGGGCTAGGTATAGAGAGCCGTGGACATCCCCATAGCTGGCCCTCATGGTTTAAGTACTTGAGGGTTGGCTGGAGAAAGAAGTGGGCATGCCCATAGCCGGCCCTCATCGTCTGTCTTATTTGAATAATGGAAAGAAAAAAACCTTGAGGGCTAGGTATAGAAAGCCGTGGCTGGCTGGATAAAGATGAGGACATGCCAGAGCCGGCCCTCATGGTCTGTATTATTTGAATAATGGAAAAAACCTTGAAGGCTAGGTATAGAGAGCTGTGGACACCCCCGTAGCCGGCCCTCATGGTCTAAGTACTTGAGGGCTGGCTGGAGAAAGCTGAGGGCACACCCATAGCCAGCCATCATGGTTTGTGTTATTTGAATAATGGAAAAAAACCTTGAGGGTTAGGTATAGAGAGCCGTGGACACCCCCGTAGCTGGCCCTCATGGTCTAAGTACTTCAGGGCTGGCTGGAGAAAGCTGAGGGCATGCCCATAGCCAGCCATCATGGTTTGTGTTATTTGAATAATGAAAAAAAACTGAGGGCTAGGTATAGAGAGCAGTGGACATCCCGGTAGCCAGCCCTCATGGTCTAAGTACTTGAGGCTGGCTAGATAGAGAAGTGGGCATGCCTATAGCCGGCGCTCATGGTCTGTGTTATGTGAATAATGAAAACCTTGAGGGCTAGGTATAGAGAGCCGTGGACACACCCGTAGCCGGCCCTCATGGTCTCAGTTCTTGAGGGCTGGCTAGGGAAAGCTGTGGGAACTGCGAAAGCCGGCTGTCATTATTTCAGTATTACTGAAAAAAAAAAAGAGAGCTGGGTATACAGAACGGTGAGCACCCCCATAGCCGGCCCTCATGGTCTGAACATTATTTAGATAAATAAATAACGAGGGCTGCCTGGAAAGAGCCGTGGGCACCATGATAGCCAGCCTTCATGGTCTCAGTGTGCTGGCTATGAGTGGTCCTTGAAGTACTTATAGCTTGCCCTCACCCTCATTGAACTATTCTGACGGTGAGGGCTTGAAAGAGGTGGTCCTACTTGTCCCCGCAGCCAGCCATCAAAATATCCTGACAATTACAGCTGGCTAAAGGAAGTGCTTCTAACTCGAGTCTGTAGCCAGCCCTCATCAAGAAAAAGCTATGCCTACTAAGTTGCATTAACCAATCGAAGCAGACTGACAATTTAAATTTTAATTAAACCAGGCACTGACAAGTTAATCATTTCAGGAAAAGGAGGAGTTTTGGAGGGAAGTTCAATTTCATCCAGTGCTCAGGAGCCACAACGGTGATTAGTGCACAAAGGAAAAGCTTTGCCCTAAGCCTATTACAACCATGCCGCCAAAAAAAGGTAAGTGCACCTGGTGGGACAGTGAGTGGGAGGGAAATGTGAATCTGCAGAGGTATGTGTTGCCTCTACTAAGGCTGGGTTCACATTTGCGGACACCTCCGCAGTGTTCTGCGGAGGGGATCTGCAGTGTGACCGCAGCGGCCGCGAGCTCCTATCTTTATAATGGGAGCGCACGGTGCTGCGCTTGACCGCGCATGACCGTGCGCACCCATTCACTCCCATATGTGATCTGTGCGCAGGCGGATGCCTGGGCACAAATCACACAGTCTCGTCCGCAGCAGGAATGCAACATGTCACGTCCCTGGTGCGGATGCCTGCACACAGATCACATATGGAGTGAATGGGTGCGCACGGTCATGCGCGGTCAAGCGCAGCACCGTGCGCTCCCATTATAAAGATAGGACCTCGCGGCCGCTGCGGTCACATTGCAGATCCCCTCCGCAGAACGCTGCAGAGGGGTCCGCAAATGTGAACCCAGCCTAAGATCATTTCCGGCACCATTGCAGCATGCATTGTGTGGTACACTCAGACCATGGGGGCATTTGTAGAATAGGTTGTATCATACAGCTTGTACTTGAATCAAGTGCCTAACTATACTTCAGAATTTTTGATGTCCTCTCTGTGACCTCTGCACATTTTTTAGCTTGGTTGTAGTACTGTGGTGGGGAAGGCTTGCAATTGTTCAGGCTCAGTCGCAGAAAGTGTTTATGTTTTTGGCACGGTCTTTCTGTATCTTTTAATGTTTGCAGCAAAAAGGCTTTAAACCGTATATGCACTTGCTCGCTTACTTGTTTTTCCGTTTTGACTGAAAAATAAGTGTCGGTCATGTGCAAAACTCTATAAGCATTTGCTTGGTCGACACCACATGCTTTTTTTTTTCTTTTGCATGGTATTTTGTCAATCTACACAATTCTTGCAAAACATCAGATTTGCGCCAAGATCTAGGAACATGCATATGATAAAAAACCACATGTGTTATTGACACAATATTGAAACAATTTGTGTAGTATGGTGGTCGAAATATACACAAGAAAAAAAAACTATATGTATATATTAGTGATGGGCGAGTCCTAAATTACTCGGAATCTCTTGACTCTAGCAAGTCCGAGCCCGGGACTCGCTACTCGTTGCGAGTCTAGCGAGTCCAATGTTAATGAATGGGGAAGCGAGTAATAGCGAGTAATGTGCGATTTACAAATTGCAGATGTGTCTCGGAAGCTTCAGGCACTATCTGCTACTCTGCGAGTTTCCCAGCGTTTACTCCACAGTAACCAGCCCAATGCAAATCAACTTGCATTGGATTTCCTACTGTGCCAGTGATAGCAGGGAAACTCGCAGAGTAAGAGCTGTCTGCTCTGTGCAGCTCCAGGGTCCTAGAGCCGCCTGCTGCCTGATGTAGCAGGCTGAGATTGTTCTCAGTCTGCTCATTCCTGTGCATAGACATCTATATCTATGGCACAGGGGATGTAGCAAGAGGACATCGCGTTATTTCTGGAACCACCAGATCCAGCAGGCAGCGACGGGCTGCCCCCAACCCCAGTGCCTATTTGTACCTGGCCGGACACAAGAATATAGGCGAGCCCTCTTTTTTTATTATTTCATGAATTTCATGAAATATAAAAAAAAATGCGTGGGGCTCACGCAATTTCTATGTCTAGCAGGTACAGCTAAGCAGCTGGGGGCTGGAATCCGCGCGCATGGAGGCCAAGCTTTTGGGCACACCTGCTGCAATTGCAGCCCGCAGCTGCCCCAGAAGATGGCGCGTTCATTGAAGCGCCATCCTCTGGCGCTGAACCCTCTCTTCCAGCGGCCTTGGTGGTGGTGGCACGCTGGTAATAAAGGGTTAATACAGCTTTGTTATACAAGCTGGTATTAAGCCCGAGATTCTTAATGTCAGGCCAGGTTTGACCAGCCACTAAGAATCTCCAATAAAGGGTTAAAAAACACCACACAGAGAAAATTTTTTATTAGAAATTTAAAAAAAAGCCATTAGGGACTCCATCTTTAATTTAAAAATCTCTTCCGTCGACATAGTCCAAAACGCGATGTCCTCTCTGCTACATCCCTGTGCATAGATTTTAGATGTCTATGCACAGGAATGAGCAGACTGAGAACAATCTCAGCTCTGCTACATCATCCTGTGCACAGACATTCATGTCTGTAAACAGGAGAGCAGCGGCTCTAGGACCCTAGAGCTGCGGCAGCTGCACAGATCAACAGTCTGAACTCAGCTTGCAAAGTAACAGCAGTTACTTTGCGGTTTCCCAGCGATACTTTAAAGTCTCTGACAAAACTAGGATTGCCATTGATTTGCATTGGACTCGTTGCTGTGCGAGTAATCGCTGGAAAACTCGCAGAGTACGAGTCCTGCGAATCCTTACTACTCGCCGAGTAAACGAGTCTAGCAAGTAGATTCGCCCATCCTAGTATATATACATATATCTCTATACATAATCACCAGTTTTGCGCTTCCGGCCACTGTGCCGCTATCAAGCGATGGCGCCTGCGCAAAACTGGTGATTACCCGGAAGCGCCGCCATATTAGCACACCCAAGCTGCCGGCGGCTGCCTGCAGGCTCCCGTACCCAAACACCCCCGCACATCCCCTACAGCACCCGCACGCCCCTGCAATAGACCCCCACATACCCCGCAGTACACCCTCGCACCCCCCCTCTAGTGCCCGCTTCCTCCCCACAGTAGACCCCCGTGCCCCCCTTCGCCGCCCGCACCCCCCGAAAACTTACCTCTTCAGATAGGACCTTTGGTGATGTCAAAGTCATGTGATCATTCACATGCCCGTGCATCACCCTAGCTCCGCCTCCTCTACGCTACACTGCTTCTCAGCTAGGACATGGAGCTGTCACAGCTGGGAAGGAGAGAAGAGGAGGCAGACAGCCAGAAGGGGGAGCTCACACATTAAAGACGAAACAAAGACCCATAACAGAGGAACACAAAAACTCCACACAGAGAAGAGGGCTGCACAAACACTAAAGAGGCTGAGCTAAAAAGTAAGTGCAGCAGACAAACGTAAAGGGCTCCAGAAACTCTGAAGGGGGGGGCACAGAGACAAGGGGTGACCACAATGACTGAAGGGGGGCACAGACACATAACAGGGCATCACAAAGACTCAAGGAGGCCACAGAGATAAAGGGGGTAACATAGACACAGAAGGGGGGGCCAGGGAAACATAACAGGGAACCAGAACCACTCAAGGGGAGCAGAGAGATGGAAGGGGGCTGCAGAAACATGAAAGAAAAGAAGCAGAGAGGGAAGTGGCCCACAGACACATTGAGGGGTCCAGAAACACAGAAGGAGGGTCAGACAGACAAGGGGTCACCAGAATGACTAAAGGGGGGCGGGGACTGTGAAAGGGAGCAGACAGACATAAGAAAGGACCTGAAAGATTAAAGGGAGCAGAGAAATGAAGGGGGTAACATACACACAAAAGGAGTGGCCAGTGAGACATAAGAGGGGACCATAAACACTGAAGGGTGGCCACAGAGATTAAGTTGGGTAGCATTGACTCAAAAGGGGGGAGCAGACATACATAACAGGGGACCAGAAATACTGAAGGGGGCCAGAGACATGAAAAGAGGGAGGACATAGAGATAAAAAGAGGCCGGGGGCAGAGAGGAAAGGGGGACAGAGGTGCCAGAGACACTAGGCGGAGCACAGAGCTAAACACAGCACAGGGTGCTCAAAGAGAGCGCAGGGGGCCCACAAAGAGCACAGTGTGCCAGTGACGCCCTCCTGATGCAATAGCATCGAGCCTATTTCCTAGTATATATATATATAGTATATATATATATATTGCAAGGATGAGACGTACCTCTTAGAAATCAAACGAGTCTCATGAGCTGTGTATGTGGTGTAAAAATAAAAAAATCAGATTTGTGCAATACAAATTGTCCTGCTGAAACCAAAAACAAATGCTGGTTTATATTCGTGGGTGGACAAGCTGGATTCTCAGTGATATTGTTCTAATCTTACATTTTTCTTTTTTTACAGTGGATTCAGGATGCCAAAGACATGTCCACTATGTTACTAAACATTTACTCAACTGCCACAGCATTTTACAAGACAATGCCTTAGATGCTGTACAGATGAGGAGAAGGATGCGCTAGTGAAAGAGTCTAAGGCTGATTTCACATTACAATTTTCGGTCGTCCGATTGTATCCGTTTCAAAACGGTAGGGCTCTAAGGGCTCTAGGGCTAGAGTAGTAGGGCTCTAAGGTGGGTACATCATTAAATCAAGTAAGCTAGGAATTTGGAAACTGCCGATGAGCGGGTGTCAGTAGGTTCTGGTAACTCCGGTTCTGTAAATCTGATTGAAAAGTTGTGAGGTAGTTCTTGTAGTCGTAAAATTCCTTTTCACACTCTATGCATTTGGGGGTCGATGGCTTTTGCCCACAAAGAGTAAAAAGGGCAAATACCGTTAAACCATTCAGGGTGGTATCTTGTGGCCATTTTGTAGTAACGCATTTTTTCATGTTATCATTCTGACCCCTGTTTCTATGGTGCAGAAAGAGGCTCTGCCCCCAAACTTTCAAGGTAAATAGAGGATTTCCAAGCCAACATGGAGATATGCAGCACTTCTATATTGACCAAGACTTTGGGCACCAGCATTGACCAATCTCAGGTACCATAGGCCTTATTCAAATGCTGAAAAGTAGCTCTCGTTGCCCTGAAAGTCCTCTATATAGCTTGTAATATTATGAACAATGACTTGTTCTTCCGAGCACCCTCAGCCCAATAACCGGGCAAAGCGCTCTCAGTAGCGGCCACTTGTAGACAGTTTGCGGAACGTTATATTACAGGCGTTTATTGCTGTTGCTGATATCTCCATCACAGAAAGAGCCTTAGTCCTCAAACTTGTAGGATAATTAGAAGATATCCAAATATACATGCAGACATGCTATACACATCTTCTCCCTTTCACACTTGGATGATATCGCAGCAGACCTCAGTCATATCAGACCTGGTCCAATCAACTTGTACTACTCAAATTGCCCAGAAAATGTAATGTTATTATTTATATCAGGCGGAGGGCACCAATTGTACCCAGGTTCAGAACAAGATCCATGACGACAGGGATGCAGTTAAGGAAAAGGAAACGCCCCAGGTAATTGGAGAATATGCTAATTGACATTGTCTTTGAACAATAAACATTTCTGTTTTAACATATGTATTCCTCTTCTTTCCTTTAAAATGATTAAGAAGACAGCAGTGATTGGCTCCCACGAAAGAATGAGGCATTTTGAAGACTACAGTTCCGGTGTTGTTAAAGTTTTTGAATTCATGTTTTGTTTCTTCTCTTTTCTAGGTTGTTCTATTCCAGGTTAACGGGACCCTCGAAGCAATGAGAGATATTTATATTTTTTTATAAACATTTGTACTGGTTGTATTACTGTTAAAGGGTTTCTGTCACCAGGTTTTAGCCATCTCATCGGAGAGCAGCATAGTAGAGACAGATCTTGATTCCAACGATGTGCAGTTTCCATAAATATCACTGTTAGATCATCGGGAGACCATCATTAGCCAGTCATACTTTGGAGCTGCCAAACTGCAGCAGAGAAAACAGTAAGATTACTGTTACACGCATCAATATTGCATGGAATTTCACTGGCAATTTGCTGGTTGCAGTGAAATCATGGACACATTGTTCCATTTTGTACACTGCAACAAAATGGAACAATGTGTCCATGACTTCACTGCAACCAGCAAATTTGCATGCAATATTGACGCGTGTAACGGTACCCTAATTTTATCAAGATGACAGCAAGGAGCTCAGTAAGTGACACATCGCTGGAATCAGGGTTTCCATCTCTACATTATGCTCTTGTCAGATGGGATGTCAAAAACCTGGTAAGTGCGTCCCTTTATTTTTATCACTTAAATAAAAAGTTATTAAAGTAGTTTTATGGCTATGATTAAATAATTCTGACAATTGTTCAAATGACACAATCATTTACTACCGTCAGGTTTCTGAGCCGTTTAGTCTAACGCTTCGTCAGTATCACTAGAATTCATAATAATTTAAAGGTCAGGTAAGCCATAAGTGTTCCTGCCAGTCAGAGCACTGCAGTCCCTGATAATCGGGCCTAGGGATGCAGAAAATATTACCATCCCTAACAACGGTAAGTGTGACCCCCCAGCTGTCCAGCATCCCGACATGTAGAACTGCCTATAAAACTGACCTTTTGTCCAGTCAGTGCATCACTCTCTGGTGCCCTCTCTCACTGACACACTGCTTTGTCTCTCTCCAGTGCACCACTCTCTGGCATGCTCTCTCTGGTGCTCTTTCCCTCCAAAAGTGCCTTTTTCTGTCTCTCTGTGCCTCTCAATTACTGTATTTGCCCATCTGTGGCTCTCTATTGTTCTCTGTGCCTCTATTTACCTTTTGTATGCCTCTATGTGCCTCCCTTTGCCCCTTTTTCCTCCCCTCTTTGCCTCTATGTGCCTCTCAATGACTCTCTCATACACACCTCTTTCTGTAGGTCAAAGATCAGAAGCACTTACTATTGAGGCAAATCAGGAATGCCCTAGAAGCTCAAGTTTCAGCAGAGAAGATGAATCGGTAAGTAACCACAAAGCTACACTCTGTTTAACATGTGTGTATTTTTTACGATCCGGTTGCTCAAGGATGCTTCCTGACTATTAAAGTGAATGGTCATCAAACATCTTCAAGCTACAGGATCCTTTGTCGAGCCCACTGGGACGGGGTACTCGGTACCGGACCGGGTCTTTACTGGGGAAGTCACGGGTGGTCCTGGTCTGGACCGTGTCCCGGGCCCTGGCAATAATAAGGGGTATTTACAGGGGAATGTCAGTCGTGACGCCACCCACTGTGTGCGGCCAGTAATGGGGCTGCCGCTGCTGCAGAACCTCCGGGGATGATGTAATAGCAGCGGAGATGGAATAGTTCCCGTGGGCAGAACTGTGTTCCCCGGGGCAGTGTTGGTTAAAGTCTATGGTGTAGTGTGCAGGCCTGGTGCTGAATGCAGTACACTTACTGTCCAGATGCTGCAGGAATCTTCCTTCAGTGTTGGAGCCTGCACTCTGTGGCTCTCCAGTTGTAGGGCTGCTGCAAACCTGTATGGAGGGAGTAGTATTCAGGGAGAGACAGACAAGAGAGTCACATTCAGGGTTCACTGTGTTTACTTCTCAAGTTCTCAAGTTCAAGTTACAGTTCAGTACAGTTCTCAGTTGGTTACAAGTCTTAGTACAGTTCTCAGTACATGGGCTCACTCTCCCCTCCGGGTTCCCTTTACTCTCTGCAGCCAGGTCTCTCCTCTCTGTGACCCCTCACTCTGTCTCTGTGTCCTTTCTGGGCTGTTGTCTCTCTCTGTTTCTGTGTTCGGTTGGTGTGCGTCTCCGAACAGTAAGGCGGTGACTCGGGCCCTTGTGGGTCCTCCTGGTTGTCACTGAGTTGCCTGTCCTGTGGGGTATGGACCCTAATGTGTAGCTGTGGTCCCCCGTCGGTTGTCTGGGGATGCCGGGTGAAACTACAGTCCCCTCTAGAGCCGACACTCTACTCAGCCCAGCCTCCAGCAGTCCTCCCGTGTGAGGCTTTGCCAGGCTCTCTCTACTGTGTCTTCAAGTATCATAGGAGGGCTACTCTGCCTGCAGTCTGGTCGTTTCAGCTGTAGTTCTAGGGACCAGTGTCACTGTCCCTTTCTTCCCTCACACTTCTGGGGTGCTGGCTTCGGACGTGCTTTCTCTCTGCGGTTCGCACTGGCTCTGTTCAGATTCTGCGCTCCTACACCCACACTGGCAGGACGTGTGATCTCAGTCTTTTCATCTCAGCCTACCTCGGCCTACTGACTCTTTCCTCCTCCCCTTCACTATTTCTACCTTTTGTCACCTGACTACGTGTTTGCCCACCCACTGCTTTAAAACCACCACCCCTCGCCTGCTTAGAGTTCCTAGGCTCCGGGTTGGGTGCTGCCATATACTGTACGTGGGTTGTGTGGGCAGTGAGGGTGTTGGTGTTCAACTGTCGTCCTACCTGCCTGGCTACAGTTCCCTTTGTGGCCTCCTGGTCGCAGGGGCACCACACCTTGAAAAATATGCAAATATTTGTATGGGATGATTTGTTAGGCTATCAACAATAACACAGGGCCACAAGTCCAATGACCCTTTGCAAAGGGCCAGAGGTCCCTTCTGCAGGGCCATATGCATTTCCACAGGACATATCCCCATCCAGCTCTCTCCACAGGACCACAGACTCATTCAACATGGTAACTGGACTTTACACAGGGCCACAACCCCCTTCACTTTCTCCACAGCCTTTCCTAAGAGCCACAGACCTTTCAACAGGGCCACAACCCCTTCAGCTCTATCCACAGGACCACATGCTCCTTCTACCTGGCTACAGGCCTGTCCACACAGCTACAAGCCCCTCCAACTCTATCCAAAAGCCCCTTCTCATCTTTCCACAAGGCCACAGGCCCCTCTGCAGGGCCACAGACCTTTCCACAGGGCTACAAGCCCCTCCAACTCGCCCCACAGGCACAAAGGCCTTTTTGTCAGGCCAAAACTCCCTCCAGCTCTCTCCACAGGGCCACAGCCTCTTCCATAAGGCCAAAGGGCCTATCCATACGGTCACAGGCCTTTCCTCAGGGCCACAACCCCCTCCAGCTCTCTCCAAAGGGCCACAGGCTCTCTTTACAGGGTTATAGCCCCCCTCCACACAGCCAAAGGCACTTTCTACATGGCCACAACCCCCTCCAGCTCTCTCCACAGAGTCACAGGGCCCATCTGCAGAGCATAAGCCCCCTCCACAATGCCAAGGACATTTGCAAAGGGGCACAGGTCACTTCCCCAGGGCTATAATCCACTCCAGCTCTCTCTACAGGACCACAGGCTCCTTCTACAGGTTCACAGGCATTTACACAGAGCCAAAACCCCCTTCACCTCTTTCCACAAGACCACAGGCCTCTCTGCAGGGACACAGACCTTTCCAAAGGGCTACAAGACCCTCCAACTCTCTCCAAAGAGCCACAGGCTCTCTTTACAGGGCTATAGCCCCCCTCCACAGGGCCTAAGGCACTTTCCACATGACCACAACCCCCTCCAGCTCTCTCCACAGAGTCACAGGGCCCATCTGCAGAGCACAAGCCCCCTCCACAATGCCAAGGACCTTTGCAAAGGGGCACAGGTCCCTTCCGCAGGGCTACAATCCTCTCCAGCTCTCTCCACAGGCCCACAGGCTCCTTCTACAGGTTCACAGGCATTTACACAGAGCCAAAATCTCCTTCACCTCTTTCCACCGGGCCCTTTCACTGTGTCATAGGCCTTTTTATAAGGCTACAACCCCCTCTGGCTCTCTCAACAAGGACACAGGCTCCTTTTACAAGGCAACAGCCCACTCCACAATGCCAAAGGCCCTTTGCAAAGGGCCACAGGTCCCTTCCGCAGGGCAATAGGCATTTTTACATGGCCATAACTCCTATCCAATTCTCTGCACAGAACCAGAACCCCAGTAAGACCGGCCTTATGGCTGGAGGTGTAAAAATTACTTTTATTCCCCTCCTCCCCCCCAGGTTGGAACCAAAACCTCACACCATGGCTTATTGTGCCAAAAGGTTTGACAGTGGACAAACCACACATGGCCAACATGTGGCAGCCGTCTTGAAACCAGCCGAATTAACTTAAGCACAGGGGTAAAGGGCCTTGAAAAACCCATCAAAATAATTTACAAATTATTGCAGATTTTGGTTGTCTTCTTTAGAATATTCATTAAATTGATTTTATCAGTTTGCATGTATTTGATGACGACGTACAATACATTCCCTGCTTCTTCAATTTTTAAACCCAGATGAGATCACTGGACTTTTAAAAAGGACTTTGTCAGTTAGTTAGGGGTGTGTCCATAAATTCAAGTAGCAGTCAGAACAGCCAATCATGAGAGGGGATTAGGTGGAGAATAGGACATGCCTGTGAGGCATGTCTATAGATGCTGTTCCAGCTTCTTGCAGTTAAACCCTCTCCACTCACCTAGTAAAATGGTAAGTTCAAATGATTTTCTCAAGTTTGTTGGCCTGCTTAGAGGGGTGATTTACCATTTTTCTAAGTACACAGTGTGTGACTGCAACAGTTTGGTATATGGGATAACTTTATAATCCTTTTTTTAGTGCTTTATAGTACGAGAAACGATTGCACATATGCTGATATAATGCACCTACTGTAAAATTTATATTTTTTACTGAGTCTGCAAAATGACATGCTAGATTTCTGTACAAATTAGTGTGCAGGGGATATCCAAGTATACACACAGCACTAAGGCTGCCTTCACATTTGCGTATGTGAACGCAGCTTATGCTGCGTTCCCATACGCATTAAAACGCATGCGCACTGCGTTCCTATGTTTAACATAGGAACACATAGTGCCTGCGTTTGGCAGCGTTTGCTGCGTTCGGGTGCGGATGCGGACCATATCTGCTCCTTCCGGTGTCCCGCGTCCGCACCCGGGACGCAGCATGTCGCGTCCCTGGGGCGGACGAGAGTGTGTGATCTGTACGCAGGCATCTGCATGCGCACAGATCACATATAGGAGTGAATGGGTGCGCACGGCGGTCCGCAAGCATCTGCAGACCGCCGTGCGCACCATTATAAACATAGTGGCCGTGGTCTGCATGCAGATGCTTGCAGATGCATCTGCAAAACGCTGCAGATGCATCTGCAAGTCTGAAGGCAGCCTAACTGAGCAGATAAAGGATCTGCTGGAATAAATCTGCTAATCCTGAATTAAAGTGAATCAGCAGACTCATTGCCATTATTAAGTGTGCCTTTTTCCTCTAGGATTCAGCAAATTCATCTCAGGAGTCTGTGATTCCTGTGAGCCAGAAGAGAGGTAGGAGGAGTCCTAAACATGAGGTTGTGATGCAAAAAAAAATAATAAATAAATATTCACTAACATTTTGATATTTAGGGACTCCAGCTGATTTTCTCAAAGAGGAAACTCCAGGAAAAAAGGTGCGGACAGGGAGTGTGGAGAGTGAGCAAATTGTTAAAGAGGAGCAAGCCAAGATGGAGGGAAAGGAGGAAATATTTTTCTTGCAAGTAAGTTCCTGCCCACATTCACATTTCTCCTCCATTCACACTGTAATGCCCCTGTCACACGGGGTGATATCTCCGGCGATGTTGTCGGCAACTGAGGGGCGTGGCCAAATTCCAGCAAGAGAATTCCGGAGAGATGCCCTGTGTAACAGGGTGATTTCAATGTCGATATTTGCTTCAGCAACATCGCCTGTTTGCAGGATATGTCCTTTGTCCTGAAACCTGGCGATATTGTTCAGGCGATCATGCTTGATCACCCTGTGTGACGTGGCAACCCCCTATGTTGCGGGCGCCGCCGCCTATCTACAACATTGTGGGTCGATAGCCGTGGCAACTTGCCGGTGAAGTCGCCGGCAAGTTGCACCATCTGACACCTCGCCGTGCAATGTCATAACGTGTGACGGTACCATAAAAAAGACCTAATTTAATTTGCATTTTCTACAGCCAAAATGGATCTTTTTGCGGGGTTTAAAAAAAAAAGAACTGAATGCCAACCCATTTGTGATGCTATTTTGTATTAGAATACAGTTGATGACTAAAGTGCTGCAGAAAAGAGCAATAATTGACATGCTCATTTTCTGGATGCGCTTTCTACACCACCAATGCAGCAGTAGAAAACACTAATGTCAGAACAGCATTTAAAAGCTACATTCACTTTGCTGGCAAATGCATTGAGGGTGGTTTCACACTGGCGTTTGCAAACGCTGCGCACCTAACGCAGCCAAACGCTTGCACATATGCGTTCCTATGTTTAACATGGGAACGCATGTGCCTGCGTTTGGCTGCGGTCAGTTGCGTTTGCGCTCGGATGCGCACAATTTGTGCACCCTCCAAGCGCACTCTGGGTGCAGCCCTGTTGCATTTTTTCTGTGGTCACGGGCGCTAGCTTTATCAGCAAGTGCCCACAAGCGCACAAACCACACATAGAAGTCAATGGATCCGCAGTGTCCTCCGCATGACACCTCAGGAGAAAACTGCGGATCTCATTGAAATATCTCCTGGTGGCTGCCAGTGATCAGCGGCGGCCACCGGGAGATCAGCTAAAGTCGCCGCTGCTCTCCCACCGGTGTCAGCGGGGAGAAACAGCTGATCTGACAGCTGTTTAAATCTCCCGGGCTGACACCGAATAGGTGATGTCGGCGCGGGAGATTTGAAGCAGCGATCAGCTGTTTCATATCTCCCGTGCTGATATCACCCTATTCGGTGTCGGCGCAGGAGATTTAAACAGCTGTCAGATCAGCTGTTTGCTCAAATCTCCTGCGCTGACACCGGCGAGAGATCAGCTGTGGGCGGGAGGAGGAGATCTCTCCCACTGATCTCCTCCTCCCGGCTGCCCCCAAGACAGCTGATTGGCTGCCCGGGGTGCATATTAATGATTCTCCGCTGCGTTCACATTAATATGGCTGTGTTTGCACTGCATTTGCGTCTGCATGCCATACGCATGCAGACACAAACGCCAGTGTGAAACCAGCTTGACTGACCAAAAAAATGCACCAAAATTGGATTACTAACGCAGCACAAATGCACAGTGTTTTAATTAGACACATCTTTTTGTAGGTCAAAGGTGTCAACAACTACTTGATATTGAGAAAATTTAGGGATGCCCTACATGCTCAAGCAGAAGCAGAGAAGTTGAAAGTGTAAGTAAGCACAAAGCTACACAGTAAGAATTATTTTACATGGGATAATTTGTCAAGCAATCACACACCTGACCAATCTGATGCAATTGATCTCTACATTTACACAATTAGATTGTCAGTGTGGTTTTAGCTTAAAAAAAAAGTGCCAATGAGCAATGAGCTTCTTGGTCAGCACCCTGGCAGTAGGCTTTTTTTACAGTGACCAAGATTTGGTGAAAAGGACTCATTTGAGTGCCTCAGCAATTGCTAATCACCTTGTGAAAAGGCACCTTGTATAGTATACTGCACTGTTCAATATTTTTTTCTTCTCCCCCCACAGGTTGAATGCTGGCAAAGATGTGTGTACCGTATGCCAAGCTCCCATATAAGTTTCCTTACATTGTTGTTTTTGTCATGTCTAATTTGTTTCAGTAATAAAGTGACAATTTTTTTTTGTCTCTTGTATAGTGGTGGGGTGTACTGTTGTCAGCTATATTTGGGAATGCTCAGCATCTGAATAGATCTATTGCTACTGATGATGCATGTTGTGACACCCTCCAAAATGTATTCTTGCTAGGAAAATACACTATCCTGAACACAGATGCTTCAAATTAGCATCCAGGATCATGCAGGGATAAAAAAATGGGAAGACTCCCCACACACCTGCAGCATTGACACCTGTCTGGTTGTCCCCACCAAAAGTGATGCATGTGGGGGAGTCCCCAGAGTTTCCCACCGCAAAAGTATGCATTGCTGCATGCAGATGGGCAAGAACATACTTACATGTTGTAAATGTGGGTGGTATGACCCAACTTATATGGATGTTCCCAGTGTTCCTGCCCACCATCAGGTATGATTGAGCATGCTTGTCACTGCTTGCTAATTGATCGATTAATAGCAGTATTTGAGCAACATGCTTGGCTCACCATTGCAAGTGATGTTGCCTACGATTTTCTGCAGCGTGTGCTGCCTAGTTACCCGCAGTTTACCATGGATACTAGCCTGCAGACATCGTGAAAACGATATTTAAATCATTTCCACAATGTCGCTGGTCCACTGATCGCTGGTGTGTCTGCCTGTGTGACAGGTCACCAGCGATCAGTCGTCAATGTCGTCAGCGATCAGATCGTTGGCGACATTGACGTGTGTGACGCCGGCTTAAGAGAGCCTACAGTAATCATAGTATATCACTGTGGTCAGGTTTTTGAAGGAGCAACTTGCGATTCTCGCCATTACTAGAAAATGGAGTCTACTGGAAAACCAAACCTGTTTCTTTGCAAGAGATGGCTGAAGCTCTATAAAATTCTTCCCAAGCATCTCAAAACGGTATGCATGAAAACCCGTCAGCCGGAGATCAACATTGAAATAAAAAATACAAAAAGGGACATGTACAGGGTGGCCGAATCACTTTCTGTTGTGCCTTATGACAGCCTAGATTTTAAAAACAGCCAATTTACAAGTGCTCAGGACTTCTTCATAGAATTTTTGGAAAGTCGAGGTTGCATTGTCACAGGAAAACCATCAGAAAGGTATGTATATGTTTTTTAATAATTCAGGGTTTTCTAGTATTTAACTACTGTATATACTCGTGTATAAGCCGACCCGTGTATAAGCCGACCCCCCTACCTTTGCCCCCAAAAGCTGGTAAAAGTTATTGACTCGCGTATAAGCCTAGGGTATGAAATGCAGCAGACCCCCATCCTATTATATAGTCCCCCGTCACTGGTATATAGCACCCCTCAGTAATGGTATACAGATCCCTCAGCAGTGGTATTATACAGGCCCCTGTATAGTGTATACAGGCCCCTGTGCAGTGTATACAGGCCCCTGTGCAGTAGTATACAGGCCCCTGTGCAGTAGTATACAGGCCCCTGTGCAGTGTATACAGGCCCCTGTGCAGTGCATACAGGGCCCTGTGCAGTGTATAAATGCCCCTGTGCAGTGTATGCAGGTCCCTGTGCAGTGTATACAGGCCCCTCTGCAGTGTATGCAGGCCCCTGTGCAGTAGTATACAGGCCCCTGTGCAGTGTATACAGGCCCCTGTGCAGTAGTATACAGGCCCCTGTGCAGTGTATACAGGCCCCTGTGCAGTGTATACAGGCCCCTGTTCAGTAGTATACAGGCCCCTGTGCAGTGTATACAGGCCCCTGTGCAGTGTATACAGGCCCCTGTGCAGTAGTATACAGGCCCCTGTGCAGTGTATACAGGCCCCTGTGCAGTGTATACAGGCCCCTGTGCAGTAGTGTACAGGCCCCTGTGCAGTGTATACAGGCCCCTGTGCAGTAGTATACAGGCCCCTGTGCAGTGTATACAGGCCCCTGTGCAGTGTATACAGGCCCCTGTGCAGTAGTATACAGGCCCCTGTGCAGTAGTATACAGGCCCCTGTGCAGTGTATACAGGCCCCTGTGCAGTGCATACAGGCCCCTGTGCAGTGTATAAATGCCCCTGTGCAGTGTATGCAGGCCCCTGTGCAGTGTATACAGGCCCCTGTGCAGTGTATGCAGGCCCCTGTGCAGTAGTATACAGGCCCCTGTGCAGTAGTATACAGGCCCCTGTGCAGTGTATACAGGCCCCTGTGCAGTAGTATACAGGCCCCTGTGCAGTAGTATACAGGCCCCTGTGCAGTGTATACAGGCCCCTGTGCAGTGTATACAGGCCCCTGTTCAGTAGTATACAGGCCCCTGTGCAGTGTATACAGGCCCCTGTGCAGTGTATACAGGCCCCTGTGCAGTAGTATACAGGCCCCTGTGCAGTAGAATACAGGCCCCTGTGCAGTGTATACAGGCCCCTGTGCAGTAGTGTACAGGCCCCTGTGCAGTGTATACAGGCCCCTGTGCAGTAGTATACAGGCCCCTGTGCAGTGTATACAGGCCCCTGTGCAGTGTATACAGGCCCCTGTGGAGTAGTATACAGGCCCCTGTGCAGTAGTATACAGGCCCCCAGTGGTTTTATACTGGCCCCCAGCAGTAATACACAGCCCCCCTCCTTATTATGTGTCCCCCAGGCTGCGGCACCTGTTAAAATAACAAACATTTCATACATCACCTTTCGAGCTCCTCCAGTCCCGGCTTCTTCCTGCTTGTGCAGGCTTCTAGTGCTGTGACCGGGCGCAGGAGATGACGTCATCGGCTGCGCCCAGTCACATGACACCGGCACAAGCAGGAAGAAGCCAGGACCGGAGGAGCGGAGGAGCGGCGCTGGAAAGGTGATGTATGAAACGTTTGTTATTTTAACAGGTGCCGCAGCCTGGGGGACACATAAAAAGGAGGGGGGGCTGTGTATTACTGCTGGGGGCCAGTGTAGTGTAATATGCACCGCTCCCCCCACCGCTGATGGACGGGGGGATGCTGTGCATATTCATTACACAAATGAGGCGGCCCCACGTGACCTCCCGCAGTCACTGCAGCCCCCTCCTGCCTCCTCCAGCCCCCAGTCACAGCCCCCCACAGCAAATACACCGTGACTCGCATATAAGCCGAGGGGGGGACTTTTCAGCCCAATTTTTGGGCTGAAAAACTCGGCTTATACCCAAGTATATACGATATTCATTACCTATCCTAATTTTACACATGTCAATATATCTTAGTTGAGTGCTATCAAATTATGACATCTCAATGAGTATAATGACATCATAATGGGGTATATTGACATCAATGTTGGGTATTACATTACAATGGGATCTTATGACATCCTAGTGGGGTATAATGATATCCCAGTGAGGTATTGCAACAACACAATGGGTTATTTTGACATCATAATGGGATATTATAGAAAAATGGGGTATTATGACATAATAGCGGGTTATTATGACATCACACTGAGGTGTTTAAGACATCAAAACAGGGTATTATGACCTCATAGTGACATATAATTAATAGAATCCAATATATTAACAATATACTATAATATAATACAATATAAAAATATAAATTAATTTAATATATACTAATATAATATATTTTTACCATATAACACTTGCACATTTACAAGATGAACTCGAGATATCCTTTCTGTTGAAATTCTACTTCTAAATCAGATGTCTCAAAGCCGTCCTTTGCAATTGGTTCAAAAGGGCCTTGACCAACCATCCAAGTCTTTATCCAAGTCATCCATCCAACCATGCAAGTCATCCAACCAACCATCCAAGTAAGTACTTTTAAAAACTACAGAAGGTGAGGGCTTGTTACGGATTGTCATAGAAGAACTGTAGCCAGCTGTCACCTGTTCTGAGGGTGACAGCTGGCTACTGAAGGTTCTAGATTACCCTGTACCTGGCTCTCACTGAGGTATTATGACATCACAATGGGGAAATATGTCAGTCAACGATAGAGAGCGATAAATAACAATGGCATGGGATGGCAAGAGCGATAGAGAGCTATAGAGAATGATGGTGAGCATTAGAGAGTGATACAGAGCGATAAAAAACAACACATGATAGCGAGTGCTAGAGAGCGATAAATAACAATGGCGAGCGATACAGAGCACTGGAGAGCAACAGAGCACTAGAGAGTGATAGAGAGCACCAGAGAGTGATAGCGAGCGATAGAGAGCACCAGAGAGCGATAGAGAGCTAGATAGCAATACAGAGCACTAGAGAGCACCAGACAGTGATAGAGAGCACCAGAGAACAATAGAGAGTGATGTAGAGCACTAGAGAGCGATAGCGAGCACCAGAGAGCGATAGAGGGCACCAGAGAGTGATAAAGAGCACCAGAGAGCACCACAGAGTGATTGAGAGCACCAGAGAGTGATAGCACTAGAGAGCGATAAAGAGCAGTAGAGAGCATCAGAGAGCGATACAAAGCACTAGGGAGCACTAGAGAGCAACAGAGAGTGATAGAGGGCACAAGAAACCAATAGAGGGCACTAGAGAGTGGTAGAGGGTACCAGAGAGTACTAGTGAGCACCAGAGAGTGACAGAGAGCACCAGAGAGCGATAGAGAGCAGTAGAGAACACCAGAGAGCACTAGAGAGCATCAGAGAGTGATAGAGAGCACCAGAGAGCAAAAGAGAGCACTAGAGAGCGAAAGAGAGCACAAAAGAGCACTAGACAGTGATAGAGAGCATCAGAGAGCTATAGAAAGCACAAGACAGCAATAGAGGGCACTAGAGAGCGGTAGAGAGCATCAGAGAGCGATAGAGAGCACCAGAGAGCAATAGAGAGCACAAGAGAGTGATAGAGAGCACTAGAGAGCACTAGAGAGCACTAGAGAGCAAAAGAGAGCACCAGAGAGTGATAGAGAGCATGAGAGAGCGATAGAGAGCAGTAGAGAACACCAGAGAGCACTAGAGAGCATCAGAGAGTGATAGAGAGCACCAGAGAGTGATAGAGAGCACTAGAGAGCGAAAGAGAGCACTAGAGAGCAAAAGAGAGCACTAGAGAGCATCAGAGAGTGATAGAGAGCACAAGAGAGTGATCGAGAGCACTAGAGAGCAAAAGAGAGCACTAGAGAGCACCAAAGAGCGATAGAGAGCACCAGAGAGCGATAGAGTGCACTAGACAGTGATAGTGAGCACCAGAGAGCGATAGAGAGTAGTAGAGAGCAGTAGAGAGCACTAGAGAGACGTAGAGAGCACTAGAGAACAATAGAGAGCACTAGAGAGTGATAGAGAGCACTAGAGAGTGAAAGAGAGCACTAGAGAGCAATAGAGAGCACCAGACAGAGATAGAGAGCACCATAGAGCAATAGAGCACTAGAGAGCAATAGAGGGCACTACAGAGCAGTAGAGAGCAGAAGAGAGCACTAGAAAGCACAAGAGAGTGATAGAAAGCACCAGAGAGCTATAGAGAGCACCAGAGAGCAATAGAGGGCACTAGAGAGTGGTAGAGAGCAGAAGAGAGCACCAGAGAACACAGAGAGTGATAGAGAGCACCAGAGAGCGATAGAGATCACTAGAGAGCACCAGAGAGTACTACAGAGCACCAGAGAGTGATAATGAGCACCAGTAAGTGATAGAGAGCAATAGAGAGCACCAGAGAGTGATAGAGAAGCACCAGAGAGTGATAGAGAGCACTGGAGAGCACCAGAGTGCACCAGAGAGTACTACAGAGCACCAGAGAGTGATAGTGAGCACCAGAGAATGATAGAGAGCAATAGAGAGCACCAGAGAGTGATAGAGAGCACCAGAGAGTGATAGAGAGCTCTAGAGAGCTAAAGAGAGCACCAGAGAGTGATAGAGAGCACCAGATTGTGATAGAGAGCACCATAGTGCAATAGAGAGCACCAGAGAGTGATAGAGAGCACTAGAGAGTGGTAGAGAGCAGTAGAGAGCACCAGAGAGCATCAGAGAGCACTAGATAACACCATAGGGTGATAGAGAGTACCAGAGAGTGATAGAGAGCACTAGAGAGTAATAGAGAGCACTAGAGAGTGAAAGAGAGCACTAGAGGGTGATAGAGAGCACTAGAGAGCACCAGAGAGCGCTAGAGGGCACTAGAGAGCGATAGGGAGCACTAGAGAGCGATAGAGAGGACTAGAGAGCAAAAGGGAGCACTAGAGAGCGATAGAGAGCACTAGAAAGCACCAGAGAATGATAGAGAGCACCAGACAGCAATAGAAAGCACCAGAGAGTGATAGAGAGCACCAGAGAGTGATAGAGAGCACCAGAGAGCAATAGAGAGCACTAGAGAGTGATAGAGAGCAATAGAGAGCGATAGAGAGTGATAGAGAGCACTAGAGAGCGGTAATGAGCAGTAGAGAGCACCAGAGAACATCAGAAAGCACTAGAGAGCACCAGAGAGTGATAGAGAGAACTAAAGAGCGATAGAGAGCACTAGAGAGCGATAGAGAGTACTAGAGAGCACCAGACAGCGATAGCACCAGAGAGCAATAGAGGGCACTATAGAGTGTTAGAGAGCAGTAGAGAGCACCAGAGAGCACTAAAGAGCACCAGAGAGCGATAGAGAGCATCAGAGAGCAATAGAGAGCAATAGAGAGTGATAGAGAGCACTAGAGAAAGAAAGCCCAAGGAGTAATAGTGATAGAGAGTACCAGAGAGCACTAGAGAGCAATAGAGAGCACCAAAGAGCTATAGAGAGCACTAGAGAGCACCAGAGAGTTATAGAGAGCACCAGAGAGCAATAGAAAGCACCAGAGAACAATAGAGAGCTAGGTACATTTGCTCCTTCCAAAACTGTGAACGTTTTTGTCCGGTTGACATCTCTATACCCAGCCCTCAAGGTATCTTTTTTATAAAGATACCTTGAGGGCTGGGTATAGAGATCCGTGGGCACCATTGTAGCCGCCTCTCAAGGTCTAAGTGTTATTTCAATAATAAAAAAAACCTTGAGGGCTGGGTATAGCGAACCGTGGGCTTCCCCGTAGCCGGCCCTCATGATCTTAGTACTTGAGGGATGGCTGGAGAAAGAAGTGGGCACCCCTGTAGCCAGCCCTCATGATCTCAGTACTTGAGGGCTGGCTAGAGAAAGCTGTGGGAACCGCAAAAGCCGGCCCTCATGGTGTCAGCATTATTTTTAAAAAATTGAGGGCTCGCAAAACAGTTAGCCGTAACAACCCTGATAGCCGGCCCTCATGGTCTCAGTGTTATTTAGATAAGTAAATAACGTGAGTGCTGGCTATGGGTGGTCCTTCAAGTACCTATAGCCGGCCCTCACCTTCATTGAACAATTACAAGGCTGAGTGCTTGCTAAAGTTGGTCCTACTTGTCCATGTAGCCGGCCATTGATTATTCCGAGGCTGAGTGCTGGCTACGGGCTGTTCTGCAAGTACCTGTAGCCAGCCCTCACCCTCATTGAACTATTCTGATGCTGATGGCTTGCTTCAGGTCATCCAACTTGTCCTTGTAGCCAGCTCTCACCATCATTGAACTATTCTGAAGGTGAGGGCTTGATAGAGGTGGTCCTACTTGTCCCTGTATCCAGCTACAAAAATATCCTAACAATTACAGCTGGCTAAAGGAAGACATAAGAGAGTAGCCAGCAGTCACATTTAAAAATTTTTTTAAAAAATTGAAAGCTGGCTATGGAACATTAAAATAAAGTCTGTAGCCAGCCCCCATCAAGAAAGAGTGTGATAAGAACACGATAAGAGTGCGATAAACAATGGCAAGCTATAGAGCGTGAAAAGAGTGCGATAAACAATGGCGAGCTATAGAGCACGATAACAGCGTGATAAGAGCTCGATAAACAATAGCGAGCTGTAGAGCACAATAAGAGTGCAATTAGAGCGCGATAAGAGCGCGATAAGAGCATGATAAGAGTGCAATAAACAATGACGAGCTATAGAGTGCGATAAGAGTGCGATAAGTGTACGGTAAGAGTGCAATAAACAATGGCAAGCTATAGAGTGCGATAAGAGCACGATAAGAGCGCGATAAACAATGGCAAGCTATAGAGCGCGAAAAGAGCGCGATAAACAATGGCGAGCTATAGAGCGCGATAAGAGCGTGATAAGAGCTCGATAAACAATAGCGAGCTATAGAGTGCAATAAGAGTGCAATTAGAGCGCGATAAGAGCATGATAAGAGTGCAATAAACAATGGCGAGCTATAGAGTGCGATAAGAGTGCGATAAGTGTGCGGTAAGAGTGCAATAAACAATGGCGAGCTATCGAGTGCGATAAGAGCACGATAAGAGCACGATAAACAATGGCAAGCTATAGACCGCGATAAGAGCGCGATAAACAATGGCGAGCTATACAGCGCGATAAGAGCGCGATAAGGGCAAGATAAATGGTGAGCTATAGAGTGCAATAAGAGCGTGATAAACAATGGCGAGCGATAGAGCACGATAAGAGGGATAGAGGGGCGCTGCCTGTATATTACCACTGGGGGCTGTATGCACAGCTCTCCCTGCCGCTGTGATGGGTGGGGGGAGCCGTGCATATCTAATGAGCGGCACCACGTTATGGGCCGCTCAGTCAGCAGCCTCCCCCCGCCTCCTCCAGCCTCCCCAGCACCCGGACACAGCCCCCACACACCACATACCGTACTGACCCGTGTATAAGCCGAGGGGGTGACTTTTCAGCCCAATTTTTGGGCTGAAAAACTCGGCTTATACACGAGTATATACGGTATATAATATATATATATATATATCTATATCTATATATAGCCTATAGAGGCTATAGAGAGCCCCAATAGCCGCCCCTCATGGTCTCAGTGCTATTTAAATTAAAAAAACCTTAAGTGCTGGCTAGAGAGAGCCGTGGGCACCTTTATAGCCAGCCCTAATGGTCTGTGTTATTTAATATAAAACAAAATTGAGGGAAGGCTGGCTGGAGAGAGCCATGGCCAACACTAAAGGCTGGCTATAGGTTGTCACAGACAAGCTGTAGCAAGCCCTCATGCTTGTGTAACACATTAGGAAGAGAAAGATCGCCATCTGGTGATTTTACATTCTTATATTAAAAAATACAAAAGATGGGCAACAGTGCCACCCTGTTGATCTTCCACAGAACACACTTTTTTAACAAAATATTCCATGAAAACTGGCTATAGTCGCCCCATGAAAGCGTGATAGCAAGATTTCAAGTTATGTTTTTTAGCATTTTTATTGCGTAGACCCCTCGAAAGCGATATTTTAGGCCACAGGGCGCTCGATTTTGATCAGGAATTTTTCCTGACCTATGTAAAAAATTTTGCTCCTCCTACCGCGTGTGTAAGGGTCCCGAAATGATAAATATCAAATTGCCCCCATCAGTCCCTATATATTACTATAGTACAGTAGGTGATGCTCATCAGAAGGATCCTTAGGCTAGGGTCAGACTAGCGCTAAAAGCAGCCGTTTTTTGCATGAGCAAAACATGAAAAATGCATCAGTTAATGCGTTTTTGCACTGGCTTCCAAAAACATCACTGTTTTTGGGGGCTTTGGCAAAAAAGCATGCTTTTTTTAACATGGGAGCCTATGGGAAACGCATGCGTCAACACATGGTACATATAGGTACCATGCATTAACGCATGCGTTAACACTAGCGTTAAAATGGCATCAAAATGGCAAGAGAAAAAAACTGCAACCATTAACGCAGACTTCTAAAAAACTGTCTCCAAAGTCTGACCCTAGCCTTAGAAGAAATTTATGGAAACCTCAGAAGAGGGTTGATCCAGACAAAAATGAAAATGTGAATGATAGGAGAAGAAAAGGTTGTAAATGTGGAAATCATAAGATGCAAACCATGATGAGAGAATACCAGTGTCAGGATGATCGAGAGTGGTAATCCAGGTGATACAATGTGTCACTAATTGTGTTTGTCTCTTAGATGCTCTGGATTATCGGGGGTCTCCTCATCTTGCTAATCATTATTCTGATTAGCATCTTGTGTACGGCCTTGTGAAGAATCTGACATTAACGAGTTCAGACGTCATCATCACTGGAGAGTCATCATCATTACTAAAGAGTCATCATCATAATCACTGAAGAGTCATCATTATTATCACTGAAGAGTCATCATCATATTCACTGAGGATTCATCATCATAATCACTAAAGAGTCATCATCATTAGTAAAGAGTCATCATCATATTCACTGAAGAGTCATCATCATTATCCCTTAAGAGTCATCATCATAATCACTGAAGAGTCATCATCATTAGTAAAAAGTTATTATTATCATCACTGAGAAGTCGTCATCATTATCACCGAGGAGTCATTAATATTACCGAAGAGTTATCAACATCACCGAAGAGTCATCAACATCACTGAAGAGTAATCATCATTATCAAAGAGTGATCCTCATCACTGCAGAATCATCAACATCCCTAAAGAGTCATCACCATCCTTACCGAAGAGTCATCATCATTATCACTGAGGAGTCATCACCATTATCACTGAGGAGTCATCATTATTACCAAAGAGTCATCATCGTCACCGAAGAGTCATCAACATCCCTAAAGAGTCATCACCATCCTCACTGAAGAGTCATTATCATACTCACTGAAGATTCATCATCATTTCTAAAGAGTCACCATCATAATCACCAAAGAGACATCATCATACTCACTGAAGAGTCATCATCATCACCGAAGAATCTTCATCACTGAAGAGTCCTCATCATTACCAAGAGACATCATCATCACCGAAGAGTCATCATGATTATTAAAGAGTCATCATTATCACCGAAGAGTCATCATTATCATCATAGAAGTATTATCAACATCACTGAAGAGTCATTATCATTCTAATCAAAGAGTCATCTTCATCCTCACCGAAGAGTCATGATCATCATAACCGAAGAGTTATCATCATGACAGAAGAGTCATCAACATCCACAAAGAGTCACCATATTTATCACCGGAGTCATGATCTTCACTAACGAATCATCATAATAAATTGAAGAGTCATCATTATCACCAAAGAGTCATCATTATCACCGAAGAGTCATCATAATCACGGAAGAGTCATTATTATCACTGAAGAGTCATCATCATTATCACCGAAGAGTCATCATCATTATCATCACTGAAGAGTCACCATCATCACTGAAGAGTCATCATCATAATCACTGACCAATAATCATCATAATCACTGAAGATCATCATCACTGAAGAGTCATCATCATCATCACTGATCAGTAATCATCATCACTAAAGAGTCATCATCATTATCAAAGAGTCATCATCACCAGCTAAATAGTAGTTATCATTACCACAAGGTCATTAAGATTATCATAGTCATCATCATTACCACAGAGTAACATCATTACTAGTAGCCTAAAATCATTACTATGGGGTCATCATCATTTTTAGACCATCAGTAGAGACGAGAGAAAAAAATCTGAGTTAAATTCTATTTGAATTTAAGAAAAATCCACATTAACCGGCCAATGGACATGTTTCTGACCTAACAAGTGCCATCAAAATGCAAAACATAAAAAATACTTTATACTCACCCTTGTGACCCCTCCGCTACTCACTACGACCCATCCGGTCTTGTTGCATCTTCGAATCAGGGCACTATTGTTAGATGGATGGTTCTGGGATTGCTGGGCCCCGGAGGATGCTGCACATGCATCCCAATGGTCACTACCCATAACATCACGGCATGCACCTTTGCAGTCACATAACAAGAGTCTTCCCGGGTCTAGCAAACCCAAAAGCCTCAACCAACCTGACCATGAGGCCTGGACAGATGGGGGTGAGGAGCAGAGAGGCCGGAGAGATGAGGCCTGGACAGATGGGGGTGAGGAGCACAGAGGTCAGAGAGATGAGGCCTGGACGGGTGGTCGTGAGGAGCACAGAGGTCGGAGAGATGAGCAGGGAATAAATGAGTGAATTGTCAAATTTGCATTTATACTCATCGTTTTATAGAATGAATGATATTTTTTACACTGATTTAGCCTTTTTGTAATGTTTTTGCTGTATTTTATACTGTTGCATCACAAGTTGCTGTGTAACATCTCATCATTATACACAGTTTTAATTCATGAGTCATGGACGTCACTGGTTATTCTTCACATCTGATGTGTTAGATCCATTATCTGAGAGACTGCAATCAATTATGAGCTCTTACATAAGTACACACACAGCACACCATATATGTATATTGTGCAAATATATACACATAAATAAGCATATCCACATAAAAAAAATACATTAAACACATACGCACATATACACAAATGCTATAGACACTTATACAAAGCCATATATATATATATATATATATATACATATCCACATACACAAACACTGCACACATATTTACACATTTACTAATACTCAAACTGATAGTGTCGCTATCAGAGGTAACATCAACTGAGGGTGTTGGTGTCAGAGGAAACAAACATCAATTGATGGTGTCACTGTCAGAGGAAACATGAACTGACGGTATCACTGTTAAAGGTAACAAACATCAACTGATGATGTCACTGTCAGAAGAAAAATCAACTTACGGTGTCACTGTCAGAGGTAACATCAACTAGTGGTGTCTATGTCAAAGGTAACATCATCTGATGGTTCACTATCAGGGGTAACCAACTGATGGTGTCACTGTCAGAGAAAACATCAACTCATGGTGTCTCTTACAAAGGTAACATCAACTGATGGTTTAGCTGTCAGAAGAAGGATCAACTGATGGTGCTGCTGTCAGAGGAAACATCAACTGATGTTACTGTGGGAGGAAACATCAATTGATAGTATCACTGTCAGAGGTAACATCAACTGATGGTGTCACTTTCAGAGGAAACATCAACTGATGATTTTACTGTCAGAGGTAACTAACTGATGGTGTCACTGTCAGAGGAAACATCAACTTATGGTGTCACTCTTTCAAGAAAAAGACTGGAGAAAATGCTTCCTTTTCAGTTTTTTTTTATTTTGCAGTGATACATGAAGATAATCAAACATTTCGGCTTAACATGAAACTTTTTCTTTGAATAATTCTATACAATCAGAAACATACAATAAAAAAACAAAATGAAAATCATATATTATAAGAAATAGCAACAAAAAAGTAGCACTTGGGTTGTGCGATGGGTATGTTCTCAGTGGTGCAATTGTGTGAGATAGGACGCCGAATGTGTAGATCATAGATGCCGTCAAAAAAGTGAAAATTTGTGTTTGCAAATGTGAGCGAGAGTGGATGGACTAGAGGTGAATGTAAAAGTGGGGTAAGGGTGGAAAAAAAAGTGAAAGGAGGGGAAGGGGGGGGAGAAGGAGAAGAGAATTGGTTAAAAGAAGGTGCTGGTTCAGGTAGTTACGGTAATTCTGTGTCAAAATTTCCTTTTATGAGTCCCTTCGTAATGTGGGACTGATGTGGGGTTAGTTATGAGTATCCCCAAGGTGCATCACATCTGGTTGTCTGAAAGAGGGGTGAACATATGTGAGAAACATGATAATGACACAGGATTGGATTATGTGTGATCTGAACATACCGGTCACAGTGAGGTGTTGGAATAAGATTTGGAGCCACTTTACTCCCTGTTTCTGGCCATTTTGTAGAAAAACGTCACCCAGTGAGCCAACTTTAATTTCAGGTAATTGAACAAGTCCGTATGCCAAGGAGAGGAGGCAATATAATACGCAAATTAAAAGAGCGAGAAGCTTACTGGATTTATCATCTCAACACCCTCTCCCCTTTAGGACTAAACCAGGAATTTGAGATATGGCACTAAAATAACCTAAACTAGGGCACTTGTAACTCCACGCATACATATCCCTGACGTGACCAGTCATCCCTTACCAAGTGACTCCTCTGTGCGATCAGCAGGCTCTTCTAGCAAACAAGCTATGAAACGTTATGCAGACAGAGGGCGAAGGGCACAGCTGAATGCCATCAAAAAAGGGGATGTTGTCGTCGTGCGTCAAAAACCAACCAACAAGACGTCAGCTACATATAATCCTGCACAATACAATGTTACTGATAAGAAAGGCAGCATGGTCACGGCTGAGCGAAATGGACACTTCATAACTCAAAATTCATCAAATTTTGAAATCATACCGCACAATGATGATAATGATCTTCCTTTGGTGGAAGACTTGGTACTCGATGGTGGAGAGGACCACCCGGAAGTGAACAATTCATCAATAATGGACGCACTCACTGAGCCCAGACGCTATCCAACACGAGAAAGGAGGGCTCCATCGCGGCTTATTGAAGAAGTGTAAAAGAGAAAAGAAGAAAAAACATACAGAATTCTTTTTGGCTGTTGTTTTTTTTTGTCTGTTTGGGTTTTTTTTTTCCTTCGGTGCCTGATTTGAATAGACTAAGTGGGCCAAAACCGACATGTATATTTATTGGACATTTTCACATTATTACATTGTCAGTGTATTTCTTCTAAATTGTTAAAAAAAAAAAAAAGGGGATGATGTAATGTACAATAATTAGATCTGCCTCTTTAAGAAAACTAGGTCTGGTGTATCATGGGTAATGGGAAGAAGGAGGTGGGAAGTTAAGTTTTAGTTTCCCTTTGAAGTACACTGCTGAAAGACTGCTCTGTTATATGATGGAGAAAGATGGAAGACAAGAATAAAGTGCAGTTAAAGTTTACTCTTGTGAATTCTTCATATCGTGGGGATATTACAGCAGGAGTTTCTATTAATCCATTTTTTCTGTTCAATCATCTTTTGGTGATTCCTGTTGGTGATATTCTCATTTGGATGTCCAGCCACACTGCCATTATTTATGCCAGTCAGTGGAAGACCAGCTGGGGTTAATCTCTCCGCTCTTTGTGCTTTTCATCCTGCACCTATCTTCTGTTTGTAGTTAGGAAGGAAGTGCACTGAGATACAGGCTGATTTTCTGCTAAGGGGAAAAAAAAAACAAAAAAAAAACCTCTTTATATCTGATTTTCTAGCGAGTGTGACCGCGAGCTAAGTGTGACAGAGCAAGTGCGACAGAAGTAAGTGTGTGACTTGTGATTCAGTGAGGAGGTGTTTGGGAATCCTGCAACAAATACCTGTGTGAATTGCTGACTGTTTTTTGTTTTTTTATCTTTACCTTTTTAATTTTATTGGGCTTTCTTAACTTTCCTTTCTCTCTACAAGTTTATAGACTCTTATACAAGTTTATAGACTCTTATGGTGTAGCTATACTTACAAGGGGTTAATTAAGGCTGGGGGTGCATAATTAAGGGTTTATAAGAAGCAGCTGGTTGGGGCTTCCAGTCCTTTGGAAGTGCACTGAGATACAGGCTGATTTTCTGCTAAGGGGAAAAAAAACAAAAAAAAAACTTCTTTATATCTGATTTTCTAGCGAGTGTGACCGCGAGCTAAGTGTGACAGAGCAAGTGCGACAGAAGTAAGTGTGTGACTTGTGATTCAGTGACTTTGGATTCAGGGAGTTTGGAAGGGAGGAATTACTGAATTGCTGGTTGTATTTTGTTAATACTTTGCATTTCTTTTTACTTATCATTTCTGTCTGGTGCAATCCCCATTAGGAAATGAGCTCCATGATTGGCAATGCCATCCAGTGTACATCTTGCCACATGTATGCATTCCTTGACCAGCCGATCGAGGGTTCATACTGCTGTGTGAGATGTGAGTACGTTGTGCATTTGGAAGCCCAGATACTGGATCTAAATGAACAACTGACAACGCTGAGATCCATAGACAATATGGAAAGGAGTCTGCTGCTCACTGAACAGCTGCTCAATGGGATAGATGTGGGGGAGGATGGTAGTATGGAGCTGCAGGACCGTGAGGTAGCTAGCTGGGTGACAGTTAGAAGGCGGGGTAGAGGGAAGGGTGCCAGGGAGGCTAGCCCTGATCTGGCACACCCCAATAAATTTGCTATGTTGGCAGATGAGGGGGTTGTAAGTTCAGGGATAGCAATGCTGCAGCAGGGCATGACCTCTGAAAGCCAGAGGAGTGTCTGCTCCAGTAAGGGGGAAAACAGGAGAGTAGGGCAGGCCAGACAGGTGCTGGTAGTGGGGGACTCAATTATTAGGGGAATAGATAGGGCAATCTGTCACAAAGACAGGGATCGTCGAACAGTGTGCTGCCTACCTGGCGCTCGAGTCCGGCACATCGCTGATCGGGTTGACAGATTACTGGGAGGGGCTGGTGAGGACCCAGCGGTCATGGTGCACATTGGCACAAATGACAAAGTTAGAGGTAGGTGGAAGGTCCTTAAAGATGATTTCAGGAAATTAGGCTGCAAGCTTAAGGCAAGGACCTCCAAGGTAGTATTCTCTGAAATACTGCCTGTACCACGTGCCACACCAGAGAGGCAACGGGAGATTAGGGAGATAAATAAGTGGCTCAGGAATTGGTGTAGGAAGGAGGGGTTTGGGTTCCTGGAGAACTGGGCCGACTTCTCTGTTGGCTACAGGTTCTATGCTAGGGACGGGCTGCACCTCAATGGGGAGGGTGCAGCTGTGCTGGGGGAGAAAATGGCTAGAAGGTTGGAGGAGTGTTTAAACTAGGGATTGGGGGGGAGGGTATTCATTGTATAGGAGGGGAAGATAGTGTAAACAGTAACCTGGGCACAAGTAATAAAATTGGGGGTGGCATGGGGGGTGGGGTTAGAACAGACAATCTAGTAGGAAGGAAGAGAGGTAAAGAGAGATGCATAAAGTGCATGTACACTAATGCCAGAAGCCTCACCAACAAAATGGAGGAATTAGAATTGATTTTGTTGGAAAATAATTATGACATGGTGGGGATTACGGAGACTTGGCTGGACGAGAGCCATGACTGGGCTGTTAATTTACAGGGCTATTGTCTGTTCAGAAATGACCGTACAAATAGGCGAGGAGGAGGTGTATGTTTATACGTAAAATCATCCTTAAAACCCATCCTGCGTGATAATATAGGTGAATCTAATGGAAATGTAGAGTCCCTGTGGGTGGAGATAAGGGGAGGGGGAAAAATAATAAATTACTGATAGGGGTTTGTTATAAGTCTCCAACAATAATGGAAGTGGAGGAGAATATCCTCATAAAGCAAATAGATGAAGCAGCGACTCAGGGAGAAGTCATTATTATGGGGGACTTCAACTACCCTGAAATACATTGGGGATCAGAAACCTGCAGTTCCAGCAAAGGTAATAAGTTTTTGAAAACTATGAGAGACAATTACCTTTCACAACTGGTTCAGGACCCAACAAGAAGGGGGGCACTGCTGGACCTAATATTAACCAACAGGCCAGACCGCATATCAAATATACGGGTTGGAGGTCACTTGGGTAATAGTGATCATAACTTAATAAGCTTTCAAGTATCCTTTACTAAGACGTGTAGTAGAGCGTCCACAAGGACACTAAACTTCAGGAAGGCAAATTTCCAACGGTTTTGAGATGATCTTAGTGCAATAAACTGGGACGATGTCCTGAGACATAAAAGTACACAACACAAATGGGAGATGTTTATTAGCATCCTGAATAGGACCTGTGCACAATATATACCCTATGGGAATAAGCATGCTAGAAATAGGAGGAAACCACTATGGCTAAATAAAGCGGTAAGAAGTGCAATATGTGACAGAAAGAAAGCATTTAGGGAATTAAAGCAAGTAGGTAGTGATGAAGCATTAAATAAATACAGAAAATTAAATAATATTTGTAAAAAGCAAATCAAGGCAGCAAAGATTGAGACAGAGAGACTCATTGCCAGAGAAAGTAAAAAGAATCCCAAAATATTTTTTAACTACATAAATAGTAAGAAACTAAAAAATGATGGTGTTGGCCCCTTTAAAATAGTCTGGGTGAAATGGTGGATGAGGATGAGGAAAAAGCCAATATGCTAAATGACTTTTTTTCAACAGTATTTACACAAGAAAATCCCATGACAGACAATATGATCAGTGATAACAAAAAGTCTCAATTAAATGTCACCTGCTTAACCCAAGAGGAAGTACGGCATCGTCTAAAAATCACTAAAATTGACAAATCACCGGGCCCGGATGGGATACACCCCAGAGTGCTGCAGGAATTAAGTACTGTCATAGATAGACCATTATTTTTAATATTTAAAGATTCCATAAAAACAGGGTCTGTACCACAGGACTGGTGTATAGCAAATGTGGTGCCAATATTCAAAAAGGGGACAAAAACTGAACTTGGAAATTATAGGCCAGTAAGCTTAACCTCTACTGTGGGTAAAATCCTAGAGGGTTTTCTAAGAGATGCTATACTGGAGTATCTGAACAAAAATAACCTCATGACCCATTATCAACATGGTTTTACGAGGGACTGTTCCTGTCAAACTAATCTAATAAGCTTCTATGAAGAAGTAAGTTCTGGACTGGACCAAGGAAATGCAGTGGATGTGGTGTATATGGACTTTTCAAAAGCTTTTGATACGGTGCCACACAAAAGGTTGATACATAAAATGAGGGCAATGGGGATAGGGGAAAATATGTGTAAGTGGGTTAAGAACTGGCTTAGTGATAGGAAACAAAGGGTGGTTATTAATGGAACACACTCAGAATGGGTCACAGTTAACAGTGGGGTACCACAGGGGTCAGTGTTGGGCCCGCTTCTATTTAATATATTTATTAATGACCTTGTAGGGGGCATACAGAGTGGAATCTCAATATTTGCAGATGACACTAAACTCTGCAGGGTAATCAATACAGAGGAGGACAATTTTATATTACAGGAGGATTTATGTAAACTAGAAGCTTGGGCTGCTAAATGGCAAATGCGCTTTAATAAATGTAAAGTCATGCACTTGGGCAGAGGAAACAAAAGGTATAATTATGTGCTTAATTGTAAAACACTGGGCAAAACTGTCACTGAAAAAGACCTGGGTGTATGGGTAGATGACAAACTCACATTTAGTGGCCAGTGTCAGGCAGCTGCTGCAAAGGCAAATAAAATAATGGGATGCATTAAAAGAGGCATAGATGCTCATGAGGAGAACATAATTTTACCTCTATACAAGTCACTAGTGCGACCACACTTAGAATACTGTGTACAATTCTGGTCTCCGGTGTATAAGAAAGACATAGCTGAACTAGAGCGGGTCCAGAGAAGAGCGACAAAAGTCATTAGAGGACTAAGGGGTCTGCAATACCAAGACAGGTTATTAAACTTGGGGTTATTTAGCTTGGAAAAACGAAGGCTTAGGGGTGATCTTATAATAATGTATAAATATATGAGGGGACAGTACAGAGACCTTTCTAATGATCTCTTTACTCTTAGGCCTGAGACTGGGACAAGGGGGCATCCTCTACGTCTGGAGGAAAGAAGGTTTAATCATAATCACAGACGCGGATTCTTTACTGTAAGAGCAGTGAGACTATGGAACTCTCTGCCACATGATGTTGTAATGAGTGACTCACTACTAACATTTAAGAAGGGCCTGGATGCCTTTCTTGAAAACTATAATATTACCAGTTATATATACTAGATTCTTTGATAGGGCGTTAATCCAGGGAATTAGTCTGATTGCCATATCTGGAGTCAGGAAGGAATTTTTTCCCCCAATGTGGAGTTAAGTGTTGCCACATGGGGTTTTTTTTGCCTTCCTCTGGATCAACATGTTAGGCTATGGGTTGAACTAGATGGACTTAAAGTCTTCCTTCAACCTTAAAAACTATGTTACTATGTTAGGAGAACTTTACCTTTGCTCTATGTATAACATGGTTTGTTGTTACTCATTCTGGGATCTCTTTCTAATTCAGCACTCCTTCCTTTCTGTAGGTAAATTTCACTCTCCTCTGCCCTCTAGTTCCTTAGGAGGAACTTGAAGCGCTGGACGGCCATAGAGGCAGCAAAGGTCAGATCTGTCAATGTTTAGTCCAGGGTTAGGGCCATTCTAACCTATGCAAGTACTGGGGACTGCAGGGTCTGGACCTCTAGTCTGTACAGGAACCGGCTGGGTCAGTTGCAGTTCTACCTTTTTTTTTCCATGTGAATTGATTTCAGAATCATCACTGCTTATGATTGGTTAGCATTATGCAGGGGGAAAGGTCAACACCTCAGAGAATAATATCTGATTATACTCTTTGGTTTTAGCAAAAATTTAAATCAAAGCTTTACAAACTAGTATTTCTCCAACAGAGATGAGAAATAAAAAATAAAACATACATCTTATCTTGTGGACTGGTTAAAGCAGATTATGTGTCTTTTAATCATTCATTTCTATTTTATGTTTAGTTAGGACAGTAAAACGGTTCTGTAGACAAAACTCAAACCAATTACAAAATGTAAATAAACCTGCCCATGTAACCATAATGAGCAGATCTCACATATACTTATTTCTGCAGATAGTGAAAACTGCATGAAATGTCCAGAAGACGCCTGGTCAAGTGATAACAGAACATTCTGCGTCTTGAAGGAGATGGAATATTTATCTTACACTGATGACATTTCTGAAGCTTTCTGCTGTTTCTAAGCTTACTTCTGTATTCTGACTGCTTTAATTTTTTTGATATTTGTATTAAACCGTGATGCCCCAATTGTGAGAGCGAATAACAAGAACCTGAGCTTCGTTCTCCTGGTCTCCATCATGCTCAGCTTTCTCTGTGTCTTCTTCTTCCTCGGTCGTCCTGTTAATAGTACCTGCATGTTACGTCAGATCTGTACTGGTCTACTACTCTCAATATCCATCTCTTCATTGTTGGTCAAGACCATAATGGTTTCCATCGCATTCAAAGCCACCAAGCCTGGAAGTGTGTGGAGAACATGGACTGGAGTAACATTCCCTAACTGTGTGCTCCTGATCTGCTCCTCGGTCCAGGTGGTCATCTGTATGTGTTGGGTGACCCTCTGTCCCCCCTTCCAGGAGCTGGACACACACTCTTATACGGAGAAGATCATAGTTCAGTGTAATGAAGGCTCCGATCTTTGGTTCTACTCTGTCCTGGGTTATATGGGGATTCTGGCCGCTGTTAGTTTTATTACAGCTTTCTTAGCCCGGACATTACCGGACAGCTTTAATGAGGCCAAGTACATCACCTTCAGCATGCTGGTGTTCTGCAGCGTGTGGATAGCCATGATCCCGGCTTATCTCAGCACCAAAGGCAAATACACGGTGGCCGTGGAGATATTTGCCATCCTGACCTCTAACGCTGGACTGTTGGGCTGCATATTTTTCCCTAAATGTTACATCATTCTCTGCAGACCTGAGCGAAACACAAAGTCCTATATAATGAGAAGGATTGCGTGACAGTTTTTAAAATTAGTGATGGGGGAACCCGCCAATGTTCGGGTTCGACGGCCTCGTCCAGACTTTTTTTTAAAGTTTGAGTTTGTGGCCGAACGTGACTCGAACTTGAGTCCAAACCCCGAACTTGGGCTTTAATATGGGATGGGGACAGAGGGCTGTAAAATAAAGCATATCGTTATTAAACATCATCATTATATTTACCACGTCCTGCCTTTCTGCCGTCCCACTGCTTCTACTGCTGGGCACACTCACTAACTTCCCTGCAGGGACCCAACAGCCAATCACAGACTCTGTCAGAGAGAATAGGCATCTGTGATTGGATGTTGGAGTAATCTGCAATCAACCCATACATTCTAGTATGGTAGAATGTATGGGTTGGTTTCAGGTTACTGCAGCAGCCAATCGCAGACACCCCTTCCCTGTGACTGCATTTGTGATTGGCTATAGGACCCCTCACTCATTCATTGATATAATTGTACTGTAAAAATAAATAATTAATTTAAAAAATTTGTATAGCACTCCGCTGTATTTTGGATTCTCAGCGCAGATGAAACAGACAGATATGTGTTGCCACCCCCAGCTGCCCGGTTTTACCTTGGCTGGCAATCAAAATACAGGGAAGTCCATTATTTCTTTTAAATTAATAATCAAAGAAAAAATATGTATGGGCTTTGCCCTCTTTTCGATTGCAAGCCAAGGTAAAATCCAGGCAGCTGGGGGCTAAGATATACCCGGCTCTTCCAGTGGCTTTGGTGGCTGTGGCATGCTGGAAGAAGTGATATATATGCTCACTTACCTTACGGCTGGGCTCCAGGTGCCGTCATGCTTGGGTCATCTGAGCTTACATCTGACGCAGTTCAGGTGTGAACGCAGATAATCTTTCACATGGCCAGATGTTCAGTCTGTACCTTCTCATCTCTGTTCAGACATACAAGGCCGGTTCCAGATTTTTGTGGGCCCCAGGCAAAAGAGTCTACATTGGCCCCTTTAACACTCCTTTCCCCACTGCTCCATATCTGCACCATTAGACGCACCACAGGTTTAGACAGATGAAAATAAGAAAATATTCTTCCTATTAATTAAAGCTTCTCTGATGGTGCAAAAGAGAGGGGTTATTAGCGCTAATTTTAATTTAGGATAGAATACAGATGAAATAAATGTATACTTAGTGTCTGCAAATTATATGTGACACACACAGCTCTACTATATGCCCATAGACATAGATGGTTCTGCCACATGCACATGTAGACACACACAACTCTCCTACATGCATACTACACACACAGCTGCTACATTCCTAATGCATGCACACTACACATGCACAGCTATGCTATATGCCCACTACATGCACACTACCCACACAGCTCTAAACATGCACCCTAAACACACAGCTATACTTCATGCCCAATACATGCACACTACACACACAGCTCTACTACATGCCTAATACATGCACACTACACACACATGGCTCTCCTACATGCCCAATGCATGCACACTACACACACAGCTCTGCTACATGAACATACAGGTACACACACAGTTCTGCTTACATGCACCTACAGACACACACAGCTCCACTACATACCCAATGCATGCACATACACACACAGGTCTGCTACATGGACAATACATTCACATACAGATGCACACACATACTATACATTAACACATTGGTGCAGAGTAGGAGAGGAGCCACTGGGAGCAGCATGGAGGCTGCAGAATTTGACCAGCAGCAGTATCGTCAAGGGCTTTGATTTCAGTCATGTGATCAGTCGCATGACTGGAACTGGAAGGTCCTGCAGCCTCCGTTCAGCTCCTGGCAAATTTTCTCTCCTGCTGTGTACCTATCACATATATCAGTGCAGAGCAGGAGAGGAGAGAGGGAGAAAGGGCAGTTATGTGTGAGCGGGACTCCTCCCTGCTTCCGCTCACAGACAGTGAGTGGGTCTCCTCATGTCTTCAGGGCCCCGAGACCTGCCTGGGTATGCCGGGTACAGGCGCCAGGCTTGCAGACAAGTGTCTGCTCACAGAGATGTTGCAGAGCTGAAGATCTTTGCTGTGGATTATGTTGAAAGGAGGGTTTTTTGGTTAATTAAAGATGGGATCTTGGGTTGTCTTGTGTTTTATTTCTATTTTAATGTTTTTCTCTGTGTTGTGTCTTTTTTTTTACTGTTCACTAGAAATTCATGGTGGCCGGGTCTAATATTGGCCTAACACCATTAATTTCTGACTTAGTGCCAGCTGACAATACAAAGCTGGCATTGATCCCTTCATTACCCAGCATGCCACCCCCACCAGGGCCGCTGGAAGAGTGGGTAAAGCACTTGAAAATGGCGCTGCAGATGAATGCACCATTTTCAGGGGGGCTACGGGCTGCAATTTTCAGCATGGGAGACCCACAATGCTTGGGCCTTACTACGCTGAAAATCCAAGCCCCCAGCTGCCTGGACTTTGCCTGTTCTGGCTATCAAAAGTAGGGTAAAGCCTTTATTCATTTAAATAAGTTAAAAAAAAATTGCCTTCGCTGTATTGCCAGCCAAAGCAAAGTCAGGCAGCTTGGGGTGGCAACCCGTAGCTGTCTGATTTATCCGCACTTAGAATCCAAAATACAGTGGAGTGCTATGCAAATTTTTTTGTAAATTATTTATTTATTTTTTCAGTACAATGACATCAGTGAAGGCTAAGGGGCCCAACAGCAAATCACAGTTTTTCTGAAAGATCCACGGTCTGTAATGGGCGCTCAGGTAAAAGCAAAGGATTCCCAGGTGAATTAAAAAGGCTTTATTCGTCGTGCCTCCATAGCCACATCATGTTTCGACGGCTTGTGACCGTTTTCATCAGGTGAAAAAAAAATTTGTGAGGACCAGAGGTTATACGAGGTAACGAGGGAGAGAAAAAAAAAAAAACCAACGCTCACACCAGTGTTGTGCATGGTCTGCACAACATTATCAGGTTAGTGCACATATATATAACCCTTTTGAGGGATTAATTATACAGACGGTATTGCACCATTGCGCCTCCTCTCTCCTTCTTGTTTACAACAGCAAATCACAGACACTGTCACAGAAAATGGGTATCTTTGATTGAGTGCTCGAGTCACCTGAAACTAGATCATACATTCTATCATGCTAGATAGTATGGGCTGATTACAGATTACTCCAACAGCCAATCACAAACACCAATTCTCTCTGCTTGTGTCTATGATTGACTGTTGGGTCCCCCTGTAGTGAATAGCCCAGAAGTTAATGAGCGGTCCCAGAAGTAGGAGTGGGATGCAGGATGGCAGAACGCGGTAAGTATGATACTGTTTAATCACTATTTGCAATTCTTTTTTTAAAGCTCCCAAACCTGAACAGAACCCGAACTATAACAGGGACCAAGGACTTCCCAGGGAAGTATGTTTGTCAAACTACGTATTTTGTAACGTTAGGGCATCTATGTATAGAGTCTCAATTGTATCCCAATCCCACTATCATACCAGAGTCTGCTGTAAGTGCTCTTTTATATTTTAACCGAGTGGGCACCTAAAACGCCTGATGTTATACCAGAATCTGTGTATTGTACCCGCTGAAAAAACTGTTGTACCGTATCTGACACTGTCACTTTATTTGTATTGTTAAATAAAATTGTGTTCAATTTCACATTGAAATACTCAGTGTACAGACTGTTTTCTCCTTGTTTTAAGTTTACTTCAGTCTCCAGGAACACTATTCTGTAGAGCTGGGTTCTATTTTATCTGTAACACGGACCACGGACTTCCCAGAAAAGTAGCCAGGTATAAATTAAAGTGCAAAAGAAGGGGGAAACCCAATAATTAAGAAAGAATAATAATAAATAATATATGTATTTATATATACTGTATATATATATATATATATATATATATATATATTAAAATATGAAGACTAATTAGCACATGAATTTATAATCAATTTTGAAGATATGTAAAGATGCATAAATCACCTTACCAAGTGCATAATATACAATAAATATCCCAAAAAAATCAAGTAATTATGATGATAGTTGAGTCCTGGATATACAAAGAAGCATACTCACCCATCATGCATCCGACGCGCGTTTCACAAAGGTTTATCAGGGGTCATAATATTTTTAATATTTATGTCTTTTTTTAATTGTTCTTTAATTCAATAAAAATGTTACTTGTTAATACTACTGAGTTATTATTGGCCTGGTATCAGAAAGTTTATAAAATGAATGGAATGTTAAATATTAACAACTAGATGTGAGGGCGGCGATGTTACCATGGGGGTGGGCTCTGTGGCACTGGGGAATGCTTTAAGGGCAGCTCAAAAGGTATCTCTTTAAGAGGAGAAACCTGTTTTCTACCTGGAGTGTGTCTCTATGAGAAAAGAGCTAAAGACAAGCATTCAGTCCATAGTTGCCAGTCACCTCCTTTGGCCTCAGGAGTTTTCGCATTCATGGAATAAGGATTATGATAATCTCTGCCAAATTTATACTTACACATCAAACATAACTCCCTAGACATTTGTAGAGCAAAATATTAAGAGCCTGTGCTACATAAGTTCACATCAAAAAAGAAAAGGCACATTTATGACCATATGCAAAATTAAAAAGTAATACTTTATTAAATCTAAAAAGGTACTTTATGAAGAATCCACAAAAAGAAGTCCAAGGAGAAGACCCAACGTACATTCAGGATTATCAAATACATCAAATTCAATCTGGTAGGCGAACTATCAAAAGCCATGACTACATTTGAGTCATTAGTCATCCAGAACATTAGAAAGATACGCAAAAGGAAGATGAAGTACATAAAGAGAAATACTATATATTCCAGGGAGGTGGGGAAAACTGGGCACCAACAGATAAATGTGATTGCTTGCGTAGTGCACCTCTATACACCACCACATCAGCAGGTGTTGCTCGCTTCAATAGCAATCATTAAAATCTACATGTAGATAGAAAGAGAAGCGGCATTCACCATTAGCTGATAATGTCCTTTATTTCATCTTAGAGCATCTGCAGAGATGAATACAGCGGGGAGAGGGAGTGAGGGTCCGCTGACCCTCCTGCTGTAGTCGGCAGGAGGTGGCTATGGCCTGGATGTGGGGCTTGAAGGAGAGGGAAAAGTCAAGGATTAAACTGAGGCACTTGGCTTGGGGGACTGGGGACACGGATGGATAGGTCAGGTAGTGGGGGAGAGCAACTTGGGGGGAAGGTGATGAACTCAGTTTTGTCCATGTTCAGCTTGAGGAAGCAAGCAGAGAAGAAGGATGAGATTTCAGACAGGCATTGTGGAATTTTGGATAGTAGAGAGGTGATGTCGGGGCCAGACAGGTAGATCTGGGTGTCGTCAGCGTAGAGATGGTACGGAAGGCCATGGGACTCAATGAGTTGCCCTAGGCCGAGAGTGTAGATGGAGAAAAGTAGTGGTCCTAGGACAGAGTCTTGGGGAAAACAGACAGATAGGGGGTAGGGCGCAGAAGAAGTGTGAGGGTGGATGACGCTGAAAGGCTGGTCCATTAGGTAAGAGGAGATCCAGTTGAGGGCTAGATCAGTGATGTCAAGAGATATGCTGTATGCACCTCTAGATAGAAAAGTCAAAGGAAAAGTGACCACCGGTTGGCAATGTAAACATCGGGTTTCTATGGGCTCCGCTGCTGGCAGCGCATAGCATTAAACGCTCTACGCTGCAGCAGACAATACTTGCTTCAGGCTAGGGTCACAACGCTAGTGTGACCCTAGCCCTCAGGGGCCCGGTGGGGCCCCTCCAAGCAGTCGGGCCCCGGCACTTGCCCGGGTGCGCCGGGTGCTGACGTTGGGCCTGGGTGTTGTAGATCCAGATGGAAAGATTTTAGTATTTACTTGCTGTAAAACTGGCTTATTTTTCAATTGTTCATATGCAGTGCAGTCTATAATATCCACTGAGGCACCCGTATCTATTGTAAAGGTGGTATTGGTGTTGCAGATTGGGAGTGTGATGCAGGGAGACTGCACGGAGCCAGTGGCAGAGGTGGTGAACACATAGTTTTCCGCCCCAGACATTTCTTCAGTGTCCTGATTTACCATTTTTATACTTGCATGCTTTGTCAGAGGCAGAGAAGACTTGTACTGTGCTGACCTGCAGACAGCTGCAAAATGATTCCCTTTTCTACATCTACTGCATGTCTGTCCTATAGCTGGACATTTGTTCAGGTGGTGAGGGAAATCTTGTCCACATCTATAGCATTTCCTCTGTTTCGGGGATTGCTTCCCTTGTGTACTTTTATGCTTGAGATTATGCACATGTAAATTATCCCCACTCTCCATTGCAGTAGCCTGATGATCTGCTGTTTCTATAGCACGGGCCATTTTGAGTAAATCATGTAGAGAGAGATCCTGCTGCAGAGCTTTGCGGCTTATGTTATTGGATGAGCAGGTGACAATTACTTGGGTTAGAATTTCATCATCTACATTGGTGAATGCACATCCATGTGCCAGCTCTCTCAGCCGGGTGACATAGGTGTCTATGGATTCTTCTTGGAGCTGCTTAGCAATTCTGAATTTGTATCTTTCATATCTGATATTTTATTTGGGATTGAAGTAGTCAGTGAGAGCTTTGGTGCAATTGCTGTATGTGTCTGTCTCAGCTGCAGGTAATGTGCTGTATACATAATAGACTACTGAACCTGCACAATGTAAGAGCACAGCTTTTTTCCTTTTCTCCTCTTTTATGTCCACGGCTTCTAGAAAGTTCTCAAATCTGTTTAGCCATTTTCTCCAGTTATGGGAGAGATTAATAGCATCAGTCATATCAAAAAGGGGAAGCTGTGTAAGTATTCAGCCATGATAGAGTCTCTCATTGATGCTGGTGTGTGAAGCAGTAAACAGGGATCAGTACTCACAGCAGCCTGTGATTATACCCCATCCTCGTCGCCAGTTGTAATATCCACACGATATGAGGCATTCACAAGAGTAAACTTTAACTGTACTTTATTCTTGTCTTCCATCTTTCTCCATTATATAACAGAGCAGTCTTTCAGCAGCATGCTTCAAAGTGAAGCTAAAACTTAACTTCCCACCTCCTTCTTCTCCTAACCCATGATACACCAGACCTAGTTTTCTTAAAGAGGCAGATCTAATTATTGTACATTACACCAAGTCTACACTTGTCACTGATACAACTCAATAATTCTTACTGTAGTATTCTATGAAGCTGATATTTGTGGCACCTGAGTGTGATGGAGCAGAAAATCTATTGGAGCTGTTGCACGAGGTATGAGGGCCCCAAGGTTAGTACTCTATGAAGCTGATATTTGTGCCACCTGTGTGTGCCTGAGCATAAAATCTTTTCAAGCTGTTGTATAAGGTATGAGAACCCCCGACCCAACAGGCCTACACCTGTCACTTATCCACCTATGAAGCTGATATTTGAGGCACCTGAGTGTGATGGAGAAGAAAATCTATTAGAGCTGTTGCATGAGGTATGATGGCCCTGAGGCCTACACCTGTAACTGACCCACTTCCATAATTCACACCGTAGTATTCTATGAAGCTGATATTTGTGGCACCTGATTGTGCCTCAGCATAAAATCTTTTCAAGCTGTTGCATAAGGTATAAAATGTTATATATATGGTATTAAAATGTGGAGCCCAGATATGACTGGAACTTAGGGAGTGAAAGTTTTTTAAATTAAAATTACATTTGGAACATGAATAAAAATTTAATCTCCGGCATTGATGAGGTTAATAATCTGAGCTGTAGATTTATGTGATGGATGAATTTCTCTTCTCTCCTCAGGTTCTGTCTCCGGAGGGATTGTCAGGTCAATGTTAGATAGTAATGAGCGGTTCAGTGAGGCTTTCACCTGTAAGGTGTCATTAGATGACTTCATCGTCCTCCCATGTAAGTACACAGCCAGAAACAGATGAATGAAGACATGCAGAAGAGCGTAATAAGATTGAGAAAAAACTGTGTAGTCACAGGAGGATAGATACAGATGGGAGAGAAATCTATCATTATCCACATAGATCTGAGAGCAACGAGTCCTGGAAACACAATATCATCATCACTTCTATCAATCTAATATCTATCTATCTATCTATCTAGAAAAAAAAAAAAACAGAAAAAAAAGAAAAGAAAAAAAAAAAAGAAAAAAAAGAAAAAAAAAAAAAAAAAAAACTGCATAGCACTCACAGACGAATGTGAACCGGTGCCAGCAGGACTGCTGGATCAAATAACTAGAAAAAAATACTCTGCAGCACTCGGTTACTACCAATGATGTACATATGCTAATAAGTTATATATATAGGAGAAAAAAGTTAAAAACTTACGTTTTTTCAAAAAACTCAAAATCTTATCTTTTTATTTCTGAAGTTCTTGGTACACACATTGGCCAATGTCTGTTTGCTCGTCGACCGCGACAAAGTGACTTCAGGTCCGACGAGTCCTAACGCTGACATCCCTGTCCTCCTTGTCCACCCCCCACTTCTCAGTGGGCAGACTCCATCTCGACCCTAGATCACCTGTGGTCAACAAGGGTGCAAATTGCAGCATGGAGCCAGCCACTCCATAAGATACAAAACAGAAAAAAAAAAAAACTGCATAGCACTCACAGACTAATGTGAACCGGTGCCAGCAGGACTGCTGGATCAAATAACTAGAAAAAAATACTCTGCAGCACTCGGTTACTACCAATGATGTACATATGCTAATAAGTTATATATATAGGAGAAAAAACTTATTAGCATATGTACATCATTGGTAGTAACCGAGTGCTGCAGAGTATTTTTTTCTAGTTATTTGATCCAGCAGTCCTGCTGGCACCGGTTCACATTAGTCTGTGAGTGCTATGCAGTTTTTTTTTTTTCTGTTTTGTATCTTATGGAGTGGCTGGCTCCATGCTGCAATTTGCACCCTTGTTGACCACAGGTGATCTAGGGTCGAGATGGAGTCTGCCCACTGAGAAGTGGGGGGTGGACAAGGAGGACAGGGATGTCAGCGTTAGGACTCGTCGGACCTGAAGTCACTTTGTCGCGGTCGACGAGCAAACAGACATTGGCCAATGTGTGTACCAAGAACTTCAGAAATAAAAAGATAAGATTTTGAGTTTTTTGAAAAAACGTAAGTTTTTAACTTTTTTCTCCTATATATATAACTTATTAGCATATGTACATCATTGGTAGTAACCGAGTGCTGCAGAGTATTTTTTTCTAGTTATTTGATCCAGCAGTCCTGCTGGCACCGGTTCACATTAGTCTGTGAGTGCTATGCAGTTTTTTTTTTCTGTTTTGTATCTTATGGAGTGGCTGGCTCCATGCTGCAATTTGCACCCTTGTTGACCACAGGTGATCTAGGGTCGAGATGGAGTCTGCCCACTGAGAAGTGGGGGGTGGACAAGGAGGACAGGGATGTCAGCGTTAGGACTCGTCGGACCTGAAGTCACTTTGTCGCGGTCGACGAGCAAACAGACATTGGCCAATGTGTGTACCAAGAACTTCAGAAATAAAAAGATAAGATTTTGAGTTTTTTGAAAAAACGTAAGTTTTTAACTTTTTTCTCCTATATATATAACTTATTAGCATATGTACATCATTGGTAGTAACCGAGTGCTGCAGAGTATTTTTTTCTAGTTATCTATCTATCTATCTATCTATCTATCTATCTATCTATCTATCTATCTAAAAGCACTCAGCTACTACCAATGATGCACATATGCTAACAAGCGGGATATGTTTGAGGAAATTTTTTTTTTAAACTTACATTTTTAAAAAAAAACTCATAAATCTTATTTTTTTATTTTCTTGGGGTTCTTGGTACACACATTGGCCAATGTCCGTTTGCTCATCAGCCGCGACAAGGTGACCCCAGGTCTGATGAGTGCTAACGCTGACATCCCTGTCCCCCTTTTCCTCCCTATCCCACTCTCAAGTGGGAGGACACCTTCTCAACCTCAGTTCACCTGTGGGTGATGAGGGTGCAAATTGCAGACATAGAGCCAGATACTCCATTTGTTATACTCAAAACAGAAAAAAACTGCACAGCACTCACATACATAATGTGAACTAGTGCCAGCAGGGACACTGGGTCAAACAACTAGAAAAAAATTCTCTGCAGCACTCAGCTACTACCAATGATGTACATATGCTAACAAGCGGTATATATTTGAGGACATTTTTTTTTAAAACTTACGTTTTTTTCAAAAAACTCAAAAATCTTACTTTTTTTATTTTCTTGGGGTTCTTGGTACACACATTGGCCAATGTCCGTTTGCTCATCAACTGCGACAAGGTGACCCCAGGACTGATGAGTCCTAACGCTGACACGCTGAGAAAAAATAGTCCTTCTTAGACCTCAGCCACCCCATTTAGTCCTGGTTTGCTCACCACTCATTCATGACTAGCACTCTGTATCCAGCCCAAATAAAGTGAATGCCATAAATCTTTTGCTACAATGTGCTTTATTCTGTGTTTACATTATTTATACAAAATGGGCAAGGGGAGGTGTAACTCATATGTATGTTTCTCAGTCTGCACCACAGGTTTCTGGATTTATCAAGTAGGGCAAATCATGATTGTCTAAAACTCAACATTTAGTTAATCCCAGCCACTATGGACCTTCCTGGGGGGTCTTTTAGGGCTTTGTGAATTTTTGGTACAAAACATATATAGAGAGTCTAAAGATGGCCACCGCGCAGCTTCCTGTGTTGCCTAAGCAACGGAAGTCAACACCAGTGTTCTGAGCATGCGCAAACAAACTTCCTGAATGCCGATAACACCGCACATAGCCAGAGAAGGGGGAGAGACAGTGCACTCAGGTACAAAAATTAGTACTGTACACTGATGAAAGATAATGTCTAATTAGAGGCAATTATGAATTTGAAGGAAACATTAAGGCAGAGAATGATAACATTAATGAAGGATCCATGGGATATAAAGAGGAAATATGGGAGCACTGTAATGAAGGTGTTGGATAAAAGAATGTATGTACATATGATCACTTTTGTGAAAGGTTTTTGTTAATACATTAATTAATATGCAAATGAGGTTTTCTGAAAAGCCCAGCTACGCAATGCGTAGGTGCTGGAAGACAGTTTACTGAAACCGAAACGTTGCCATCTTGTCCTGAAGCCCAAATAAAGGCATAAAAAATCTCAAGGAGGAGTGCTGCCGTTTCTTTTTGGTCTATCTATCTATCTATCTATCTATCTACAGTACCTTGAAAAAGTATTAACACCCAAGGAACCAACCAACTCATACCCATGCCAAAACTAAGTAAAAGTATTTATGAAATGTAAAGCAAATGATACCAGGTTATAATATAATATAAGTCTGAGAAATATGAGGTACATTAGTATTCAGTCTCTGGAATCTATTTTTTAGGATCTCTTTTTTCTGAGTTGAACTAGTATTCAGCCCCCCGAGTCAGTACTTTGTAGGGCCACCTTTCTCTGTCTTGCATTAGTATTCAGTCCCTGAAATCTACTTTTTAGGACCACCTTTCTCTGTCTTTTGGGGGTCTGTCTTTCCAACTTTGCCCATGTAGAGGTGACATTTTCCCTTCTTCTTTGCTCTTGTTCAGTGATTGGATGAAAATGTCTGTGATGTCACATATTCTCGGTGCTTTTGTGTCTGCACAGTGACTGGGCCGTTCACACACAGGAATATGCTCTGATCTAAACCCTCCATTGTAGATCTGCAGGATGTTGAGGGTCGTTGTTCTGCTGGAAGTTGAACCTACGCACCAGTTTTAGGTCTTTTGCTGCCTTTAACATGTTTTCCTCCAGAATTGTCCTGTATTTAGCTCCATCCATCTTTCCATCACCTCTGACTTGCTTCCCGTCCCCTGTTGAAGACAAACCTCCCCATAGAAGAATGCTGCCTCTACCATGTGTGATGGTAGGAATGGGATTCTCAGGGTGATGTGTAGTGTAGGTTTTCCGCCACACAGTCTTTTGATTTAGCCCAAAAAGTTTTCCTTTGGTCTCATCTGACCAGATCACCTTCTCTTACTGTTCGCTGGTTCCCCTGTATGTTTTTTTGCAAACTACATACCAGACTTCTTAGAGCTTGCTTTAAAAATATATCTCTTCTTTCCGCTCTTCCATAAAGGGCATTTTTGTGGCGTATATGACCAATAGTCATCCTGTGGACAGATTCTCCCTCTTGAGCTGTGATCTCAAGGGCCTCTCAGCTGCTTCTCTTCTTCTTGAGATGTCAGTCTCAGTGGACGACCACGTCTTGTGGGTTTGCAGCTGTGCCATACTCCTTCCATTTTTGAATGATGGGTGGATCAGTGCTCCATGAGATGCTCAGAGCTTTGGTGTAACATCCGTCAGCTACTGGCTTGCTGCTTTATAAGGCAGCACCTCGAGTAACTCTGAGAACCTTTAACCCCCAATAAAGGGATATGGAATTATAGCAAAGCCCAGGAGGTAACTGCATCAAGGAGTTGTAGCAGGCGAAAGGGAGAATGGATGCCAAACAGGAACAAGGTCGGTGCAATGATGCAATAGACAAAAACAGGCATACAAGAGGAGTCAGGGAGTCGAGTCAAAAACTGAGAGGGAAATGAAATACAAAATCAAGACGAAGAAAGGTCCAAAAAACAGGCAGAAGTCAAACCAATATACACTAGTCAATATGCAAGCACACTCAGGAACCAAAAGACTATTTCTGGCAGCTTGCAAAGAATGCAGAAGGTATATGTAGGGTGATGTCACTAAAGGCTACCCGTGACAGTCAATTAATTCAATTGACCTCGCTGCCAGATTGCGGGACATAGCGACACAGCAATCGGCAATCCGGCAGAAGGGTCAACTGAGTTCACAGCACTTGATTCCTACACCGTGAACTCAGTTAAACCTTTTGCTGGATTATCAGATGTGCCACTATGTCCCGCAATCTGGCAATCCAGCAGCGGGATCAACTGAGTTCATTGACTGCCATGGGAAGCTGTCAGTGATGTCACCTATCCCTGCGGCAGTTAGTTTGATCCCAGAGATTGCAGTGATAGGATACTTATTCCATCACTGCAATCTCTGGATTTACAAGAGCCAGGATAATGTGCTTCATTAGACATCGCTGTGGTTTACCTTCGGAGGGAATGTTTGGGTTTAATAAATAGGCAAATTGGGGTTACATGTGTATATTATTTCAAATAAAGGATTTTTCTCTCTGTGTGTTTTTTTAACTATTTGCTCACAAGATTGATAATGGCCGGGTCTCATAGAAACCTGAATATTATCAATCTATGGTTAATGAAAGCTGTCAAATTAAGGATTTTTCTCTTGTGTGTGTTTTTTAACTATTTGCTCCCAGGATTGGTAATCAGCAGGTCTCATAGAAACCTGAATATTATCAATCTAGGGTTAATTAAAGCTGTCAATACTCAGCTGTCATTAACCCACTCTCTATCATCCCAATGCCACTGCACCAGGGCATCAGGAAGAGTTGGGTAAAGTGCCAGGAATTGGAACTTTTAATAAATGCACAAATTTCTGGGGCAGCTGCGGGCTGCTATTCTTTGGCCTGGGGTACAATAAATGTGAGCTTCACCGCACTGTGAATACCAGCCCCCAGTTGCCTGGTTTTTACCTTGGCTTGCAATTAAAAATAGGGTGAAGCCCACATATTTTTTTAAATTATGTATTTACATTTTTTTTTTAAATTAATGGACAACCCTGTATTTTTGATTGCCAGCCAAAGTAAAGCCAGGCAGCTGGGGATTGCACCCCGTAGCTGTCTGCTTTCTGTGCTGAGAATCAAAAATACGGCTAAGCGCTACGTAAATTTAAAAAAAAATATTTATTTCTTTTTACACCCCTATGATGGCATATTCATTGCCAATGGCAACCAATCACAGATGCCAGCACAATGGGTGAGGGGCGCAACAGCCAATCACAGACGTGATCATAGAGAGTGAGCATCTGTGATTGACTGTTGTAGCTAGTGCATTGAATAATCTGAAAGTTAATCAGGGGGCCGGAAGTACAAGCACGCAAACCCCAGTAAGTATGACGCTGATGTTTAATTTCAGTTTTGCTTATTTGTACAGCCCCCCAGCTGAACTCGAACCACAAATAGTAACACAGACGTCTCAGGCAAGTCCGTGTTCAGGGTCTGTGACCAAACACTAAGTATTCAGTATGGACACAGAACTTTAGCGTTTGGGTTCGCCCATCACTAATCCTAAAGCATTAATAATCCCAATCCCATTCTATGTCATATGTAGCAGATAAGAGACTCCTCAAAATAGAATATGTCTACAATGTAATTCCTGAATATATGACCAAGGTTCCCAAAATTGATTTCAGGCCCTATTCAGCTGAAAAATTAGAAGTGCAATACATTTATATGCCACAATTTAACCCCTTCCCGACCTTTCGCCCACCATTTGGGCCATGAAAACAAGTTCATTCCTGACCCATGGCCCACCCCCTGGGCCATGGAATGATCGGGCTCCTGCAGGTCGAATGAGGGTGTCACTGACCTGTCACTCAACCTGCAGGTACATGGGGAGTTGTACAACACCCTAGGGGGGTCGATTTGCCCCCACCACCCCCCCTTCCCCACTACAGGCACGGTGATTGGCACTCAAAAGTGAAAGTGAAAATCACCGCGCCTGTCATGTTTCCCTGCCTGCCGCTGCTATCCCTACCCGCCGATCTTCTCCCCTGTCATCCTCTAACTGCCCCCCTGTCCCCCACCTCTCTTTCCTGCACCCTCTTCATCTTTCTACCCCCGCTTCTTTTCCTGTCACCCGCTTCTGTCCCCGCCGCCCGCTTCCTCTTCCTGCCGCCTGCCTCCTCCTCACTGCCCCCGATTCCTCCTAGTGACCCCCACAACTCCTGTCAGACCCCCTCTTCCCCGTTCCTGCCTCTCCATCACCGAGCGGCGATCACCACTCCCACTCACCCTCCAGCGGCCGCTCTGTCACAGCTGCGTCCCGCTCCTCCTCCTCCTCTTTGCCGCCTCCGGATCTGACAGCTCGTGCTGGAGCTGCCAATCACTTTCTACCGCTAGATCCTGGGGATCCAGCTGTAGAAAGTAATCTGACAGATCCAGCACAGTGACCATTATGTGATCACTGTGGATCACTGTGCTGGATCTGTCAGATCACTTTCTATAGCTGGATCCTGAGGATCTAGCTGCAGGAAGTGATCTGACAGCTCAGCACAGTGATCCACAGTGACCATTATGTGATCACTGTGGATCACTGTGCTGGATCTGTCAGATCACTTTCTACAGCTGGATCCTGAGGATCTAGCTGCAGGAAGTGATCTGACAGCTCCAGCACAGTGATCCACAGTGACCATTATGTGATCACTGTGGATCACTGTGCTGGATCTGTCAGATCACTTTCTACAGCTGGATCCTGGGATCTAGCTGCAGGAAGTGATCTGACAGCTCCAGCACAGTGACCATTATGTGATCATTGTGGATCACTGTGCTGATCTGTCAGATCACTTTACAGCTGGATCCTGAGGATCTAGCTGCAGAAGTGATCTGACAGCTCCAGCACAGTGACCATTATGTGATCATTGTGGATCACTGAGCTGGAGCTGTCAGATCACTTTCTGCAGCTGATCCTGAGGAACGAGCTGCAGAAACAATCTGACAGCCGGACGCAGTGATGCACATAGTGGGTCAATGCGCACGGGCTGTCAGATCGCTTCTCTGCAGCCCGATCCCCCTGCATGGGGATCGAGCTGCGGAAAGCGATCTGGCAGCCCAGGCGCAGTGATGCACATAGTGGGTCACTGTGCCCGGGGTGTCAGATCACTCTCTGCAGCTCGAGCCCCATGCTGGCGGATCGGGCTCCAGAGTAGCGATCTGACAGCAAAGGCAATCGAGCTCATGGACCTCCGTTGTGACACGTTGGAGACAATCGAACGTCGTGGACTTGTTATGAACTACTTCGGAGCGATCGAGCGTCATGGGACATTCGTTGTGGACTACGTCTGATCTTTTTATAATAAAGATGGAGTCTGAATTGTGTCTGTGTTTTTTTTTCCAAATAAAAACATTTTTCTCTGTGTGTATTTATTGACTATTTACCATACTAGAGATTCCTAATGGCGGGTCTAAAATTGGCCCAATATTATGAATCTCGGGCTTAGTGCCAGCTGCCAATAAAAAGCTGGCACTAACCCCTTTATTACCCAGTTAGAGACCGACACCAGGGCAACTGGAAGAGCGTGGGTACAGCGCCAGAAAGTGGCGCTTCAATGAATGCGCCATTTCATTTTCTGGGGCACTGCGGGCTGCAATTCACAGCATGGGGGCCCAGAACGCTTGGGCCTCTCTATGCTGAGGATTCCAGCCCCCAGCTGCTTAGTTGTACCTGGCTGGACCAAAAATATGGCGGAGCCCCACTAAATTTTTTTTCTAGAATTCATTCTAGAAATTAAAAAAAAATGGGCTTCGCTGTATTTTTGGTTGCCAGCCAGGTATGATGAGCAGCGGGGGTGGTGGCAGTCCGTAGCTGCCAAGTTGTCCTGGCTGGACAAAAATATGGCGGTGCCCTATGTCATTTTTTCTAGAAATATTCTAGAAATACAAAAAAAATAGCTTCACTGTATTCTTTCAGCCAGATACAATGAGGCAGCTGGGCTGGTGCAGTCGTAGCTGCAATTGTACCTGGCTGGACCAAAAATACGGCAGAGCCCCATGTCATTTTTTTTTTAAATTCAGCAAATAAAATTACATGGAGCTTTGCCGTATTTTTGGTTGCCAGCCAGGTACAACTTGGCAGCTAGGGGGCTGGAATCCTCAGCATGGAGAGACCCAAATGTTTTGGGCCACCTATGCTGCGAAGTGCAACTACTAGACTAGTCTGTTTTTTCACAAAAAGTTTCTTTATTCATTTTTACGGCTCAATTTGTGAAGCACATGGGGGTCCAAAGTGCTCACTGTGCATCTAGATATGTTCCCTGGGGGTCTAGTTTCCAAAATGGGGTCACTTGTGGGGAGCTCTAATGTTTAGGCACACAGGGCTCTCCAAATGCGACATGGTGTCCGCTAACAATTCCAATTGTAGCAGACACTATGTCGCATATTGGAGAGCCCCTGTGTGCCTAAACATTTGAGCTCCCCAACAAGTGACCCCATTTTTGAAACTAGACCCCCCAAGGAACATATCTAGATGCATAGTGAGCATTTTTAACCCCCAGATGTGTCACAAATTAATCCGTAAAAATGAAAAAAGAAAATTTTTTGGGAAAAAAAAAGTACTTTTTAATTTCTACGGATTAATTTGTGAAGCATCTGGGGTTTCAAAGTGCTCACTATGCATCTAGATAGTTCCCTGGGGGGTCTAGTTTCCAAAATTGGGTCACTTGTGGGGGAGCCCCAATGTTTAGGCACGCAAGGGCTCACCAAACGCAACATGGTGTCAATTTAAGCTGATTTCCATTCAAATTGTTAGCGGACACCATGTCGCATTTGGAGAGCCCCTGTGTGCCTAAACATTGGAGCTCCCCCACAAGTGACCCCATTTTGGAAACTAGACCCCCAGGGAACATATCTAGATGCACAGTGAGCACTTTGAACCCCCATGTGCTTCACAAATTGAGCCGTAAAAAGTGAATAAAGAAACTTTTTGTGAAAAAACATACTAGTCTAGTAGTTGCACTTCGCAGCATAGGGGGCCCAAAACATTTGGGTCTCTCCTTGCTGAGGATTCCAGCCCCCAAGCTGCCAAGTTGGAAACTAGACCCCCCAGGGAACGTATCTAGATGGGTAGTGAGCATTTCGACCCCCAGGTGCTTCACAAATTGATCTGTGAAAATGAAAAAGCACTTTTTTTTTTCACAAAAATTTCTTTTAGCCTACATTTTTTCGTTTTCACATGGCAACAGGATAAAATTCATCCTAAAATTTGTTGGACAATTTCTCCTGAGTACACTGATACCTCATATGTGGTCATAAACCACTGTTTGGGCGTACGGCATGGCTTTGAAGTGAAGGAGCGCCATTTCACTTTTTGAATGTAAAATTAGCTCCAAAATTCAAATTGCCTCCTTCCCTTCTGAGCCGTGCCGTGCGCCCAAACAGTGGTTTATGACCACATATGAGGTATCGATATACTCGGGAGAAATTGCACAACACATTTTAAGATCCATTTTATCCTGTTGCCCATGTGAAAATGAAAGAATTGAGGCTAAAAGAACATTTTTGATAAAAAAATTTAAATATACATTTTTTATTTTCACTTTGCTTTAGTTCCAGTGAAGCACCTGAAGGGTTAATAATCTTCTTGAATGTAGTTTTGAGTAGCTTGAGGGGTGCAGTTTTTGGAATGGTGTCACTTTTGGGTGTTTTCTGTCATGTACACCCCGCAAAAGGACTTCAAATGTGATGTGGTCACTAAAAAAAATGGTTTTGTAAATTTTGGTTGAAAAATGAAAAATTGCTCATGAACTTTGAACCCTTATAAAGTCCTACCAAATTTTTTTTTTTTCCAAAATTGTGCTGATGTGAAGTAGACATGTGGGAAATATTATTTAATAACTTCTTTGTGTCACATATCTCTCTGGTTTATCAGAAAAAAAAATTCAAAATGTGAAAATTGTGAAATTTTCAAAATTTTTGCCATATTTTTGATTTTTTCACAAATAAACGCAAAAAATTTCGACCTAAATTTAATACTAACATGAAGGCCAATATGTCACAAAAAAACAAACTCAGAATCGGTTGAAGCGTTCCAGAGATATAACCTCATAAAGGGACACTGGTCAGGATAGCAAAAAATGCCAAGGTCCTTAGGGTCAAAATAGGCTGGGTCCTGAAGGGGTTAAAAATACTCTAAAACCTCTGACAAATAATTTCCTATTATTTCTGGTATGGTCATGAATTAGCTGGTGTAAAACATAAAGAAGCAATAAGAACAATCTGTGTTAGAGAAAGAAGGCATGGGGGAGTCTGTGTGAAAGAGAGAGAATATGAAGCAGTCTGTGTATACAGTGGGGCATAGGGAGAAGTCTGTGTAAAATGTGGAGCATAGAGAGATGTTGTAACGCTGGTGTCCCTGCACTGTCACACCTTCTCTCAGCAGGGATTTTAATGTACCAACCGCCACAGTTGATCAAGTATACCTCCTGCTCATTTCCTGGTCTCCAAGATCCAGGACCTGTGCCCATTGCACAGGTCTCCTGGCAGCGTTCGTACGGCACATGCACTCACCACCTCTTAAAGGGGCAGCGCGTGCACTCTAAAAATGATTCCAGCCTATGACAGGGTGACACTGGGTATTTAAAGCACTTTCTAGTGTGCCAGTTCCGGCTTGTACACCAGTCTGCTGTCTGTTAACGTTACTGACTCTAATTTGTTCACCGGATCCCATCCTGCCAGTCTCCAGTCGTGACTGTGTCCTACCAGGCTTCTGTCTCCTCTCTGTCCTGTTTGCCCTTCTGTACCTGCAACCCTAACCCTTGGGTCAGCTGCTGCAGTACCTGGGACTGCCCTAAATTGGTACCTGGTTTCTACCCACAGCTCACTGTATCCTCACCTTTAGAGGCTTGGGTAAAAAGCTGGTAAACACTTAGTCACGCCCTTTCAGGGTAACCCCGATCCATTGTGTAGTGGGTCAACACCCAATACATAACAGTTTGCTCAAGCCATGAATCCTGATGACAAAAATCCTGTTCCACTCTCGGAATTATTTCAAGATGTGACCTGCCAACAAGAACAGCAGGGTCAAATCCTGACCTTCCTGAAATCTGTGAAAGTCCATTTGAATGTTCTGGCGTCAACCATTTTTCCTTCACCAGGCTATGCTGCAGAAATCTCGGCACTTACTACTCAGCCTGCTCTCTCCACACCCATAGCCAATCATCGTCATTCAACCTTCTGCCATCTACCATGATTTGATGGTAACCCTAAGCAATGCCAAGGGTTCATCAATCAGTTCTCAGTTCACCTCTGACTGGGCCAAAGTAGCCTTTTTAATATTCCACTTACTCGAAGAGGCTTTCACCTGTGGGAGAGAAGAGACCCTGCCACCTCAGAAAGGGGTCTTTTGCAAGGTCTTCAATGAGCCGAGTTTTGTCTCTTCTGCAGCATCCTCACTTCTCAGGCTGCATTAGGGTAGCAAGATTGTGGATCAATATGCAATTCAAGTACTGCACATATCCTTTCATTTGAGTTAGGATGGAATAATGAGGCACTGGTAGCTGCCTTCGCAGAGGGTCTGTTTGGAAGGGTCAAGAATGGACTGGCTGGTCATCATATCCCCACTAGCCTAGGTTAGCTCCTTTCCTTGGCTACCCAGATTGATCTCAGTTTCCAAGAATTGACTAGATAGGGAATACATGAGAGGAGATACTGGTGCGTAGCTCCATTCCTCCATAGCCTGCTGACTTCCCAGTCTCCTGTATCCACTGCCGCTCTAGAACTGATGCAGGTTGACCATGTTAAGCTAACGGAGCAATGACAGGAACATTGCCATGCCAAAGGACTGTTGTTTTACTGTGATGGGCAGAATATCTCATCCATTCATGTCCCACCTAGGATCTGTTGGGGAGGCTGCACTAGGTGAGATGAACTCCTTCCCTCCGTTAACTCTATCTATATGTTCATTTTATGTAGAGATATCTTGTTTTCTGTGTCAGACATCTTGGGCTCTGGATAGACAGGAAATTTCCTGCAGCAAACCATGGTGTAGAACTATCAGATTCCAGTTCAACATCTCCAATGTTGTTTGATGCTATCGCACATTGATGGAAAATCTCTGAGTTCGTACACCTTGCTAACGAACAGGTGGTACTACGGGTCAGAATGTTACATAAAGAACAAAAATCTTTATGGTTTTTCTAAACCTCTCACACCCTCTCCTGATGGGACTGCCTTGGCTCTGTACCCATGAACCCATTCTGGACTGGAGATCTGGAGAGGTGCTCCATTGGGGTCAGTCTTGTCACAAAGGGTGTTTCAACTCTATATGACCAGCTTGGCCTCCTGAGATGCCACCTAGCTTCCAGGCTTATCTCCCACCAACTGGTCTTATGCTAATGTCTTTGACAAGAAAAGAGGTGGAAATGCTGCCTCCACATAGGCCATATAACTGCCCCATTTGACTTGATTCTGTGGTACTCTTCTCTTTAAGGCCATATATATCTTCCCTATTGCTGGTAGAGACCCAGCCATGTCTGATTACGTCAAAGAGAACTTGGTAAGAGATTTCATCCAGAAGAGAATCTGGCAAGATGTTACATTCAGAAGTCATCCTCTCGGGCAGGGGCTAGCTTTATCTTTGTGAAGAAAAAAGATGGAACTCTCCAGCTGTGTATAGATTATAGAGGTCTCAACCAGATTAAGATTAAGAACAAGTGTCCATTACCTATAATTCCTGAATTGTTTGATTATCTAAGAGGAGCCAAGATCTTCACTAAGGTTGATCTTAGAGGGTCTAATAAGTTTATCAAAGAGATGAATGGAGAACCGCTTTCAACACGGTCACTATGAATACCATGTTATGCTATTTGGTCTCAGCAATGCCCCAGCTGTTTTTCAAGAGTTTGTAAACAACATCTTCAGATATAGATCTCAACTCATGTTGGCGGTGTACCTTGCTGATATCCTGGTTTTCTCAGCATACCTGACCTCACAGAAAAACATCCACCAATTATTGCAAAGAATTGGGAGAATCGATTATTACCCAAGTTCAATAAGTATGTATTGAAACAGTCCTCTTTTCCATTTCCAGACTATATAATTTCAGATAGTGAACTGAAGAAGGATCCTGAAAAATTGTTTGCAATTCTCAAATGGACTCCCCATACTGGCATTAAAGCAATTCAGCGGTTCTTAGGATTTGTTAATTACTACAGCCAGTTTATTCCTCATTTTTCATCTCTGACAGCGCCGATTTCAGCAATGATCTACAAGAGCAAAAATCCAAAGATTTGGACTTCGGAGGTCATACTGCATTTCTTTCCGTAAAACAAGCTTTCACCTCTGATCCTGTGCTTCACAGGCCTGACACGCAACATAGGCAATTCTTTCTGAAGGCCGGATGCATCTTCTTCTTGTGCAGAAGCAGTCCTCACAGAAATATCTTCCTCCGGTTGAATGATTACCTGTGATATTTTCTCCAAGACCTTCTCTTCTCCTGAATGCAAATATTCTATGTGGGACCGACAATTGTTTGCAATTAAATTGGCCTTAGCGGAAGGCTCAAGTGAAGTCACCTTTCTTTATTGTTTAAGGTCATAAGGTCAGCAGCCTAACATCCCTCGCCCTGTCCCCACCATTTCTGGTATTCTAACAGGAGACAGTCTCACTAAAATTTGGGAGCATACTAAAACCGCCCTTAAGAAATCTACCGAGCGGGTGAAGAATCATTGTGGTAAAAGGGGCAGAGACTCGCCACACTTCAGTCCTGGAGATAAGGTATGGCTAGCCTTAAAATATATTCAACTCAAAGTTTTGTCCTACAAGTTTAGTCCACGCTTCATTGTTCCCATCGATATCATTAGGCGGATCAACGCTATGTCCTACAAGTTAAAGCTCCCTGCCCATCTCCTTTCGCGTCTCATTTTAAGCCAGTCATCAGGAGCCACTTCTTAAAGAATCCTTCTTCTGTGTGAAAGTCAGTTAATTGTGCAAAGTCTGTAAGAAAGGTGGGGCATTATGTACTTTGGCTGTGATTTGCCTTTGATATTAGTATAGAGACTAGCAAGAAAATTAAGACAATAAGAACTCTTGACGGGGGTTGAGAGTTTGTGTATTTTGGCCAAAATATTAACTAAACATCAGAGAGGAAGGTGACTTGAACTCTAGCAACAATTATTGGGACTAGAAATCCTAAAAGTCAACATTCAGATCCAGGGATGGTGTAAAACAGTCAGCACTGCTTGAAATAATCAGTCACAAGTCTTTAGGTAAAAGACCCCCCTTCTTTATTTCCACCTATGTGAATCAGTGCCACTCCGGGCACCATCATCAGATCAGACTTGTGACTGATTATTTCAAGCAGCGCGGACTGTTTTACACCATCCCTGGATCTGATCATCTTTACACGTGCTACGTGGCGGTGGAGGTCCTGCAGCAGCTTACAAACTACATGCAATAAAAACTAGTTGTGGGTGCACACAACTAGACCAGGTGAGTGCACCTCTTTTTGATCTAAGTGTGGAATCAGTGTCATATTGATAGGGCACTATTGCGCCTCGCTTGTCTCCTTTATCTTTTTCTAAAAGTCAACATTGTCCCTTAATGAGCTTTGCCATGAGACTTAGAATAAAAGCCAAACTACACAGTTCATTTGTAGACACATGTTTTGAGGTATTTGCCCCTCATCATTAAAAACAGAAGGTCTGATTTAGTTGTATGAAAGGCCTCTGGTCTAATAGAGAATGTTTCTCCATCTGAAGAGAGCCAAGCCAGCATAAGATTTATAGGCCAAACAATGCTATTTCACGCCAGATTTTTTACAATATTTTCTAGTATTTTGTATGGTAAAATAATGATGATAATAATAATAATAATAATAATATTATTATTATTATTATCATTATTAAGTGTATAAAGCTATTCAAAACTACAGCTTGTCCCAGAAACAAAATCTCTCATACCGAGATGTCAATGAAAAAATAAAAATGTTATTGCTTCGGAAATATTGAGATGGAGAACTTCAAGTGCAAAATGGAAAAATTGCTTGATCCTTAAAAGGTTAAAATGTTCCACTTTTCAATTTGAAGATTTACTTGCAATATCATACTGACCTCTTGGAGTGCTAGTGATGACCCTGTTACATCACACAGCACACAACGCTCTTGCATTAAGACTGCACATGCCTCGTACATTGTCTATTTTACCAGAATCTTAGATAAAAAAAAAATAATTACATGAAAAGAAAAATGTATTTTTGAGTTTTCTCTCCAGATATTACATAAAATAGGAATAATCCCAACAGTGAGCAAACAACAGTCTAAAATCAGGTCTGTGAGCTTCTGAGCTCCATATAAGACGTCTATTCCGGCTCTTTACACTGACAGACGCCTCACATTCTCCAGAGTCGCTGATTCTTCACATTTACACAGATCTTTCCATTCCCTGGAAATGCTCTTGGTCGTGTTGTTGTTGTTGCTGCTGTTATTGCTGTTTTTGACTCCTTGTGGTTCTGGAATCAAACATTTATCATCCGCTTGTAATCTGCAAATTGCCCCAACCTATGAGGACTATGAATATGTGCAGGATGGAGACATCATCATCGGAGGAATGTTCTCTGTTCACTGCTTCACTGAGCAAAAAGCAATTCCAGAAAACCCATTTATCACATCCATGTTCTGCACCAAGTAAGTAAAACTATGCGATAATGAAGCTTCCACCATAGAGTTACTGCCACCGAGCTAGTGATAGGAATTGTGGAGATAATAGGGGGATTTATAAATGTTCTTTACAAAGTCCCAAACAGTTGTAGATATTAGGGTACGTAGAGGTCTTTACTTCACAAGGAGGCACAGATGCTTGATACTTACAGACATACAAGGGGCCCTAGTGATTGATGGTAACAAAACATTGCATTGTACAGTAGCAGCATAGTGGATGGGATTTGTAGAAATCTCATGCCCACTATGCTTCTCCTGATCACAACATTTTTTCAGCTGCGGTGCAGGTTTCCGGACTTCTGCATCTCTGCAGCATGTTAATTTTATGCTGTGGAGTTGGAAAGGATAAGCATCGGGTGAATGCAGGGAGAAGCCACCCTGCACCCACCGCAGATGATGAGTACAGGGTGGCTGCGGTCTCCCAGCATGCACCCATAGGTTCCTGCAGATCAGCACTGAATCCACAGAGCAGCACCTCCGGATCATGCGCACATGCCCTTATAGTTTATTTTTGTTCTGGTTCACTCACTTGGACATAAGAAAAGTAAACTCATTAGGTACCAAATACTTTGATTTCTCAAATCTACACAACAGAAAGGCAATATAAAAAAACGCTTAATTTAGCGCTGCAGCCACTATTACTTTGTGTGTCCAAGTTGATATGAAACGTTTGGTGAATAGTCCTCTTTAAATCTTTCATTATAGCTGGAGTAGCAAAATCAATGAAGGTCATTGAAGTCATAAATTGTAATGATGTAGCAGTCACACTCAGGGCACGCTGCCCAATATTCCTCTGCTGTAGTCACACATCATTATTATACATGGCAGGTTAAAGTTGGGATAATGATACTGGTTATGCATTGTATATTATAATTCTTATTTGTTATTATCACTGTTGATCAATAAAGTAATAAAACTACATCAACTATAAAAGTATAGTCCACATGTAGCATAATAATATATGTAATATATGATGTAATAAAGACATCAATCACAACTGGTCCATTCTCACCACAGGCCGCTGCATCAGTTCTACAGGAATCTCCAAATCTTCCTTTTTGCCATCAATTATCTGAACCACGATCCATCACTTTTACCAAACATGACTCTGGGATACCATTTTTTCGATTCATGTTTAAATCCTCGAAAGGCAATTAAAAATGTATTACAGCTGTTATCGGGACCCGGGGTGACCGTCCCGAATTATTCCTGCCGAAAGAACTGGAGATTGGCCGGGCTTATTGGGGATCAGAGCTCTATCACAACTTTACCAATATCCCGACTACTGGCGGCGTATATGTATCCGGTGGTGAGTAACGAGCCCTACAGTCCCTGACAGAAGTTATGTCGCTTATCCATGTTATGTAAATAAAAGCTTATAACCTGACGTTAAATTCAGCCATTGGTTGTATAAATTACTCGTTTGAAAGCTGAAACCGTCCAAAATGTGGTTTAGGTTAAGAAAATAAATTGGCACCAATGCTGAAATATTGGTCAGACTTTAGCAAGACAGAAGTTTTGTCGCCCACAGAAATTAATGTGATAGTCAAATAATTAACTTAAAATACATAACATATACATAGTAACATAGTAACATAGTTTTTAAGGTTGAAGGAAGACTTTACGTCCATCTAGTTCAACCCATAGCCTAACATGTTGATCCAGAGGAAGGCAAAAAAAAAACCATGTGGCAACACTAAGCTCCACATTGGGGGAAAAAATTCCTTCCTGACTCCAGATATGGCAATCAGACTAGTTCCCTGGATCAACGCCCTATCAAAGAATCTAGTATATATAACTGGTAATATTATAGTTTTCAAGAAAGGCATCCAGGCCCTTCTTAAATGTTAGTAGTGAGTCACTCATTACAGCATGTGGCAGAGAGTTCCATAGTCTCACTGCTCTTACAGTAAAGAATCTGCGTCTGTGATTATGACTAAACCTTCTTTCCTCCAGACGTAGAGGATGCCCCATTGTCCCTGTCTCATGGCCCATTTACACGCAGCTACAGGTAACAGGTTTTCCACAGGTAACTTACTGGTTGCAGTGAAATCATGGAGACATTGTTCCATTTGTACACAGCACCAAGATAGAACCTTGTATCCATGATTTCACTGCAACCAGTAAGTTACCTGTGGAAAACCTGTCACCTGTAGCTGCGTGTAAAGGGGCCATCAGGCCTAAGAGTGAAGAGATCATTAGAAAGTTCTCTGTACTGTCCCCTCATATATTTATACATTATTATAAGATCACCCCTAAGCCTTCGTTTTTCCAAGCTAAATAACCCCAAGTTTAATAACCTGTCTTGATATTGCAGACCCCTTAATCCTCTAATGACTTTTGTCGCTCTTCTCTGGACCCGCTCTAGTTCAGCTATGTCTTTCTTATACACCGGAGACCAGAATTGTACACAGTATTCTAAGTGTGGTCGCACTAGTGACTTGTATAGAGGTAAAATTATGTTCTCCTCATGAGCATCTATGCCTCTTTTAATGCATCCCATTATTTTATTTGCCTTTGCAGCAGCTGCCTGACACTGGCCACTAAATGTGAGTTTGTCATCTACCCATACACCCAGGTCTTTTTCAGTGACAGTTTTGCCCAGTGTTTTACAATTAAGCACATAATTATACCTTTTGTTTCCTCTGCTCAAGTGCATGACTTTGCATTTATCCCCATTAAAGCTCATTTGCCATTTATCAGCCCAAGCTTCTAGTTTACATAAATCCTCCTGTAATATAAAATTGTCCTCCTCTGTATTGATTACCCTGCAGAGTTTAGTGTCATCTGCAAATATTGAGATTCTACTCTGTATGCCCCCTACAAGGTCATTAATAAATATATTAAATAGAAGCGGGCCCAACACTGACCCCTGTGGTACCCCACTGTTAACTGTGACCCATTCTGAGAGTGTTCCATTAATAACCACCCTTTGTTTCCTATCACTAAGTCAGTTCTTAACCCACTTGCACATATTTTCCCCTATCCCCATTGCCCTCATTTTATGTATCAACCTTTTGTGTGGCACCGTATCAAAAGCTTTTGAAAAGTCCATATACACCCCATCCACTGCATTTCTTTGGTCCAGTCCAGAACTTACTTCTTCATAGAAGCTTATCAGATTAGTTTGACAGGAACGGTCCCTCATAAAACCATGTTGATAATGGGTCATGAGGTTATTTTTCTTCAGATACTCCAGGATAGCATCTCTTAGAAAACCCTCTAGGATTTTACCCACAGTAGAGGTTAAGCTTACTGGCCTATAATTTCCAAGTTCAGTTTTTGTCCCCTTTTTGAATATTGGCACCACATTTGCTATACGCCAGTCCTGTGGTACAGACCCTGTTATTATGGAATCTTTAAATATTAAAAATAATTGTCTATCTATGACAGTACTTAATTCCTGCAGCACTCTGGGGTGTATCCCATCCGGGCCCGGGGATTTGTCAATTTTAGTGATTTTTAGACGATGCCATACTTCCTCTTGGGTTAAGCAGGTGACATTTAATTGAGAATTTTTGTTATCACTGATCATATTGTCTGTGATGGGATTTTCTTGTGTAAATACTGTTGAAAAAAAGTCATATAGCATATTGGCTTTTTCCTCATCCTCATCCACCATTTCACCCAGACTATTTTTAAAGGGGCCAACACCATCATTTTTTAGTTTCTTACTATTTATGTCGTTAAAAAATATTTTGGGATTATTTTTACTTTCTCTGGCAATGAGTCTCTCTGTCTCAATCTTTGCTGCCTTAATTTGCTTTTTGCAGATGTTATTTACATTTTCTGTATTTATTTAATGCTTCATCACTACTCACTTGCTTTAATTCCCTAAATGCTTTCTTTTTGTCACTTATTGCACCTCTTACCGCTTTATTTAGCCATAGTGGTTTCCTCCTATTTCTAGCATGCTTATTCCCATAGGGTATATATTGTGCACAGGTCCTATTCAGGATGCTAATAAACATCTCCCATTTGCATAACATTGGTGAATGAAGTTGTGGTGCTATTAGAGTCCTATTTAATATTTTGTGTAACTTCCATGAGCTTGAAGGACTGCATCCATGCGGTTCAACAATGATTCATACAATTTATTAATGAAGTCATCAGGAATAGCAAAGAATGCAGTCTTACATGCCTCCCAGAGTTCATCTAGATTTTTTGGTTTTGTCTTCCAAGCCTCCTCTTTCATCCTACCCCAAACATGCTCAATGATGTTCATGTCTGGTGACTGGGCTGGCCAGTCCTTGAGCATCTTGATTTTTTTTGCCTGGAGGAACTTTGTTGTAGAGATGGATGTTTGAGATGGAGCACCATCTTGCTGCAGAATTTGACCCCTTTTATGATTTGGAATATAAGAGTTAGTTAATACTTCTTGATATTTTATTCTATTGATATTGCCTTCCACCTTGCAAATGTTTAGCACACCCCCATACTGAATGTAACCCCAGACCATGATCTTTCCACCACCAAATTTAACTGTTTTCTACGTGTATTTTGGATCCATACGGGCTCCAGTAGGTCTCCTGCAAAATTTGCGGCAGCTGTGTGTAATTCTACTGAAGATTCATCAGAGAAATTCACCTTCTGCCACATTTCCAGAGTCCATCTGTTTAGCAGGTTATGTTACTTTGCAAATGTCACACGTTTTTTAATTTGCCTTTTGTTTAGAGCTAACTTCTGGGCACTGATTCAACCATGGAGGACATTTTGAGACAGAATCCTACAAACTGTTCTAGTTGACACAGGGACTTGAGGTGACCAGGCCTGTTGGAGCTCTGCTGCAGTGGAAGAGGGGCTTGCTTTGGATTTTCTAACCAACAAACACTCCTCTTGAGCAGTTGTCGTGTGGGGTCTGCCAGACCTGGGCTTGTCAAACACTTCTCCAGTCTCTTCAAATCTTTTTTTTAATTCCTTGTACTTGACGCTGAGACACATTAAAGGTGCTAGCCACCTCTGCAGTGGATCTGGTCTTCAGCCTCTTGATAATCAAGGATTTGGTGGCAGGGTGGATTTTTGGCATGTTGTCACAGCTCAAGTTCAGTTCAAGTGAAGGTCAGGGGTTTTGGGCTTCTTTTTAGACTCACCCACTAATTATCCGATCATTTACTGAGCACAAGTGAGTATGTAAACTAGGATTGGGTGCATTATATGACCAGGCGACAAAACGTTTGTCTTGCTAAAATCTGGCCATTCTGTGTTCATTAAATGATCAATATTTCAGCATTGATGCCAATTTATTTTCTTAACCTAAATCAAATTTTGGAAGCTTTCAGCTTTCAAAAGAGTAATTTATACAAACAATGGATGAATTTAACTTCAGGTTATAAGCTTTTATTTAAATAGCATGGATTAGCGACATAACTTCTGTCAGGGAGTGTAAGCTTACATGTAACACGGAGCATTTCAGAGGGAGCAGCTGCACAAATTTCCATCACTGACACTGTTCTGTTAAAGGGCAGGTTTAGGGATCTGGCGGTGAGTATGACAATGTTATGTAGCTGCTTATATAGGGGATGAGAAGGGTGAATGGGCAATTATGATCCTTTTTTGTATGCATTTTATGGAGAAAAAATAGAATTTCAACATTTTGAGTCCTCCCTGAAGAGAAACCTAATATCACCTCAACACATACTGTTATTGATAACCCGACCTCATCAATGACTAACATTACGCACAATCAATAGTGACTGTGAAAAAAGATACAAAATGATTATACATCCACAGAATCTATTATATAATTGCGAATGGCTTTTTTGCCCCCGGCGTGGTCATGTGGATACGCGCGAAGCATTGGCCGCGAAGCGGCCATTGCGAGTCGGCGTGGTCATGTGGATACGCGCAAAGCATTGGCCGCGAAGCGGCCATTGCGAGCAGTTCTAAGTCGACTCGCAATGCGAGCCGGCGTGGTCATGTGGATACGCGCGAAGCATTGGCCGCGAAGCGGCCATTGCGAGCAGTTCTCAGTCGACTCGCAATGCCCGCTGCGCGGGCATTGCGAGTCAGAGACTCCACGTACTAGAATCCCGATGCATGTGCATCGGGCTCCCAGCTAGTCTATTATATAATTGCGAATGGCTTTTCTGCCCCCGGCGTGGTCATGTGGATACGCGCGAAGCATTGGCCGCAAAGCGGGCATTGCGAGTCGGCGTGGTCATGTGGATATGCGCGAAGCATTGGCCGCGAAGCGGCCATTGCGAGCACTTCTAAGTCGACTCGCAATGCGAGCCGGCGTGGTCATGTGCATAGGCGCGAAGCATTGGCCGCGAAGCGGCCATTGCGAGCAGTTCTTAGTCGACTCGCAATGCCCGCGCAGCGGGCATTGCGAGTCAGAGACTCCACGTACTAGAATCCCGATGCATGTGCATCGGGCTCCCAGCTAGTAGGTGATAATTTGCTAGTCAATTGGAGTCTGACTGCATCCTCAGGCATCCTTAGATTGTAGATCTGCTGCCCCAAGAATGAGAATCTGCCTCCGCTGTCCTGCATTGAGCAATGGTGCAAATGCTCAGCCTACACTCCATTCATTGTCTTTGGGACTGTTGAGTGCAGCCCTCGCACCCTGAACCTCCTCTCCATTCATTATCTATGGGACTGTTGAGTGCAGCACTTGCACCCTGAACATCCTCTCCATTCATTATCTATGGGACTGTTGAGTGCAGCACCCAAACACTGAACCTCCTCCCCATTCATTGTCTTTGGTAAGGTTGAGTGCAGCACTCAGCTTTTTCCCGCAGGTTCATATATATTGAGCAGTGTCAGTGGCTCCTGAGCTACAGGTTGGGGACCCCTGATGTAAGGTACAGTAATGTGTAAAATGTAGCAGTGTTTATAATATGTGTATTAGGCTAAGTTGTAAAACATAGCAGTGTTGGTAAGGTATTATGATGTTTTCATTGAACTGGGTGAAAGGTTAAGTCTGTCCAGCAACAGACTGCAGGGTCAGAGACAGTTAATAGTTGGGTTTCATTTCTTTATTCACTTCTGAAAGTTCAAGGCACATGCTAAGAGCTGAAATGTTAAGAAGTGAAAAAAAGGAATTAATGGGCTATTATTCAAGTGCCAGATCTTTTCCCTATTGATGTCATATTTTGAGAAGAAGCTGAGGCCTGGTGTGAACATCACAGGGAAAGCATTGGTGGAGGGAACTTGAAGAAAAATCTGAAAATATAATGGCATAGAGGTGTCAGGGCAACACAGGCAAGTGTGTGAAACTTGTAGGAAAAGGACTCTAGAAGGTGAGTCTGGTGTTGGCCAGTCATGGGGAACCTTCGTGAGGAAAAGGTTCCCCACTGAGGTCTCAGGGATAGGGAAATGTCTCTAGATGTGGCCCTATAAGGATCACAGTAAAAAAGGCACAGAGTTTATTGTGTAGCATGCAAATCCGGGTAATCTCCTGTGATAGAAAAATTCAGGCAATACAACTATGAACGTACTCTCCCGATTTAAAATCTACTTATAAGCTTAGACTTGTTTTCAGTCTTCTTCCCAGTATTACATTCTGGATGTGAGTAATGTGTGTCCAGGATGCTGCTGCCTTCAGTAGCTCTCGTGTACCCGTTCAGCTTTATTCCTTCTCTTTTTACATCTTATGAACAATTGCTTCACATTTCAAAAAGGCCCTTTCAGGTGCTGTTTAAAGGGAACCTTTCACCTGGATCTAAGTCCCTATACTATCACTACCTGTCCCTGCATCTTCCTAGCTGCTCCCCAGCTATTCCTCTCTGAGCTAAAGGGGCCCTATAAAACTGGAGAAAAATAACTTAGAACTTACAGCAGTCCCTGAGGCTGGGGACTGAAAAGGCGGCCCCAAGCTCCATTCTGCCCTCCTTGATGCAGCAGCGCATGCCTCACTGGGCGGCGTTATTCTTTCTTCATCACCGCCTCCTCAATTTGGAATCTCCCACCTGCTTTACACTGTAAGGAAGCGGTTAGGATCGGCACAACAGAAGGTAGTGACTGAGGTATTTACTCACACAGCATACAGGTTAATGGCACAGTTCAGGTATTCACAGACCTCCAAGTTCCGGGGCGCAGCCGAGTACAACCACATATAATCCCAACAGCTGATATAGAAGCTCTGTACCTTCCCCCGGATAGGCTGTGTTAGGTCAGCAGACAATCTTTCTCTCCTCACTGTCCGCTCATTAGCCTCATGAACATCCACTCTGAGATAGCCCCCAGGCTGTGTTAAATCTTCTCAAAGCCCTCTGCACAGCAGCTCCTGCTGCTGTTCTGGCACCCTCAACTCCTCAGCCCAGGGCAGCTCATATCATCTCCTATTCACCCGCACACCTGGGTGTCAGTGCTTTCAATCAGCACTCAGCTCCAGTAGCAGCTAACCCTGTGTGTGCTGCTACCGAGCAGAAGGTACAATCTCCCATATGCTGTGTCCCGGCCAGGGGACACATCGAGGTCGCATCACCATAACTTGATAGGTGTAAAGCAGGTGGGAGATTCCAAATGGAGGAGGCGGCAATGAAGAAAGAATAATGCCACCCAGCAGGGCGTGTGCTGCTGCATGGAGGAAGATCAAAATGGAGCCTGGGGCCGCCTTTTCAGTCCCCAGCCTCAGGGACTGCTGTAAGTTATAAGTTATTTTTCTGAAGTTTTATAGGACCCCTTTAGCTCAGAGAGGGATATATAGGAGCAGCTAGAAAGGTGCAGGGACAGGTAGTGATAGTGTAGGGGCTTAGATCCAGGTGACAGGTTCCCTTTAACACCAACTTATTCAAAGCCACCTACAAACTATTATTGGAATGTCATATCTTCTAGGCTGGAGTTAATTTTCCTTTCAAAATCAGTGCACCTCATTTTAAAACGAGCCAAGTGATGGACGTTTTTGCCTATGGAGCACCATTGTTATCTTTTGGGTTCGTTTTCATGTATATAAGCCTATATGCAATGTTTTTGTAAACCCAGCTCTGGAAATACATGCAGAAACAGATAGATGGGTGATTCCCAAATGAAAAATACTAAGGAACAGTTCACATCTAAGGTGGGCTGCATTTTGTTGCATTTGTATTTCTATGCGTTTTTGCATTGAAAAAACACATAGAAACGAATTGAAAAGCATCCAAAAACGCACCCATAGGTTTCAATACAAAACGCATATCAGTTTGCAGAAACACAAAACGTATGCGTTTTGCAAACACAGCCCAAAATGCTGCATGCTACATTTGCAAAAACGCATGCGTTTTCCGTTTCTGCAAAATGACATGCATTTTCAATTGCGTTTTTTTTTTTTATCATTAAATTGAAGACATTTTCAGCTTACAAATGCAAGGAACGACAACAAACAGTACAACATCGATAAATCAGAGGAAGAATGGGGGGAAAGGAATAGTAGGTAGAGGAGGGGGGAATAAGGTTGGGACTGAAAAAGGGGGGGGAGAGAAGGGGATAGGGTAGGGACAATCTGCCAAAGTACATGTCAAAGACAATCATAGTCAGAAACTCACACACTTGTGATATTTAAGAATAAGCGTAAAAAGAGTGCTTAGACCAAGAGATCATCTTTGGGGACATGGTAAAGCAGAGAGAGGGGTTAGAAGAACAAAGTTCCCAACTTTCCAATGTTCTGCCTTTGGTAGGACGATCTAGGGCCAAGAAATATTCCTGCTGGAAAATCAGATTTGTTTTCTCAATGACATTCCCAATCGAGGGGGGTGGGGGGAGAGCGAGATTTCTACTTCCCAGCCACGCATATTCTAGCAGCAATCAAAATATATGAAATCATGCCTTGCAGAATAGGGGGGTAACTATCTATGCCAATATTCAAAACGGCCAGGTGAGGAGGGAGTCCCTCCTGTATCCCCGTCATCACAAAGCTCTCACTGATCTCAGGGAGACCAGTCGAGGAAAACACTGCGGTCAGCTGGCTAAAGCGCTCAAACACAGTGAAATCCATGGTGCATTGCCCCCTGGGAATTTGACTATGCAAATGAGGTCCGTGGAGCCTCGTTTAAAAGTCTCAAACACAGGAGTAGCCAGATATCCCTCCGGGGAACCTTCCTCCAATACAACAGGAGAGTTTGCATAGTAACCAAAGGGGGACTTCATGTACCCGGGCCCAGCACTCCAGAGCCACTTTGAGGGAACCCCCTGCACAAATTGTGATCCTATTTGGACCCATTTTTTATGTTCCGAGGCGATCCACCATGACTTTACCTCCTCCAACACCCCTGCCCTATGAATTTCCAATACGTTAAGGACTCCCATACTACCTTTCCTGATGGGAGGAACATGACAGACTTCGCCACCCTTGGTCTCTTCGGAGACCAAACGTAATGATTTACCAAGTCCTGCAGTTTCCTGATCAGGCTACTGGGATAAAAACAGGGAGCTTTCTAAAGAGCGAATATCGCAGCAATATCCGCTGGGTTTCAAACTACATTTTCCCGACGGGTCTACCATTTTATCTATGACAGTCTTTTTTAAGCCGTCTAGCCAATAATACCCCAGCATTATCACACGATTCATAGAATGAGAATTTTAGGCATCTGAGGTGTCTTTCATGTTGCTTTAAGAGGAATTCTCTCAGTTGCGTTCTAGCTTGCAGGATTAAAGAGGTGCCACGAGGGGTAGGACAGGCTTTCTTAGAGGATTCTAAGGTTTGAAGTCGAGAAATTAAATTTACTCTCTGCTTGTCCCTTTCCTTTTTGAATTGAAAATTTCTTGTGGAGAAAAACGCCCCTCACAAATGCTTTATGAGCCTCCCATAGTGTAACATCTCCCACCTCCCCATTATCATTAATTTGAAAGAAGTCATCCAGCTGATGGGCGACCTCCTCCACCGTGCTCTGATGAGTTAGAAACCTACGTTCAGTTTCCAGTGACGCGGGAAGATCAACTTCAAGGGACACCGGAGCATGGTCGGACCACGTGATCAAACCCACTTCGCACCGACACAGGCTGACAACGAGTTATCATCCACCAAAAAATAATCAATTCGTGAGTTTGACCTGTGCTTGTGCGAGAAGAAGGAGTAATCTCTCTCGACCGCATGAAGATAATGCCACACATCATGGAGGTGAAACTCCCGGCACAGAGAGCTCAGCTCGCGTCCCCCACGCACACCTTTCGGAAAGCGGTCCAGTGACCTGTCCGGCACAAGGTTAAAATCGCCGCAAATAAATTTCAGCCCTCTGGACTCCTCCAAAACGTTATCCAGGAAGGTTCTCAAATAGTGGTTCTGAGCAGCATTTGGGCCATATACATTAGCGATGGTCACAGGGATCCCAGCGACAGAGCACTTTAGAATAACATAACGACCCGCCGGATCTGTAATAACATCAACAATTAGCAAATTTTTGATGCGAATGCACACACCCGCTTTCGTTTGAGGATGATTAGAAAAAAAGCCTGTGGTAAAACATTTGAGACAATCTAATTATCATCACTAAGCAGATGTGTCTCCTGTAAACAGAGAATATCGGCCTTGCATTTGGCCACCTCATTCCATAAATATGATCTCCCCCGAACATTAAGCCCCCTAACATTAAGCGAAATTATTTTCACACTCATGGATTGGCAGAGAAGCACTAGAATTGAAGGCACATTGACACACCCTGGCAGGGATTGATATGTTCTAGTATGGGATATTGAAAGGAACATAAAACAGAATAAAACTAACAGGTAACACACATGTAAACCTAGTGCCAGGCCATAGCCTGTATTGGGGGAAGGACCTGTTCTCCTGCATCCTCACAAAAGGGAGGCCTGGCCCACCAAAAATGGAGAGGGCATCCAGGAAAAATGCAGTTGTCGAGCCCACTGGGACAAGGGGTACTCGGTACCGGACGGTCGGCTGCTGGGGAAGTCACGGGTGGTCCTGGTTCGGACCGTGTCCCGGGCTCGGCAATAACTGGGGGATATTTACAGGGGATTGTCAGTCATGACGCCACCCATTATATTCGGCCAGTGATGGGGCCGCCGCTGCTGCAGAACCTCCGGGGATGATGGAATAGCAGCGTAGATGGGATAGTTCCAGTGGGTAGAACTGTATTCCCCGGGGCAGTAAGGGTTAAGTCTATAGTGGAATGTTCAGTACACTTACTGTGCAGACGCTGCAGGAATCTCTCCTCAATGCTGGTGCTGACAGGCTGTGCTGTGGCTCTGCAGGTGGAGGGCTTGCTGTATCCTGTATGAAGGGAATAGCTTTCATGCAGAGACACAAGGGAAGCAGATTCAGGATTTTCCGTGTTTACTCTCAAAGCTTTGCAATACAGCTCACAGTTGGTTACAGTTCTTTACAAGTCTCAGTTCTTAATACATGGGCTCACTCTCCCCTCCGAGGTTCCCTTTATCCCTGCAGCCAGGTCGCTCTCTCTCTGTGACCCCTCACACTGTCTCTGTGTCGTTTCCGGGCTGTTTACGTTCTCTGGGTTACTTCGTTGTGTGTGACACCGGACAGTATAGCGGTGACTCGGGCCCCTGTGGGTCCTCCTGTTTGTCACTGAGCTGCCTGTCCTTTGGGGTAGGGACCCTAACGTGTAGCTGTGGTCCCACATCGTGTTGTTTGGGGATGCCGGGTAAACTGCGGTCCCCTCTAGAGCCGACACTCTACTCAGCCCAGCCTCCAGCAGTCCTCAAGTGTGAGGCTCTACCAGGCTCTTTCCTTCTGCATCTTTCAGTATTGTAGGAGGGCTACTCCGCCTGCAGTCAGTCGTCTCAGCTGTAAATCTAGGGCCATGTATCACCATCCCTCTCTTTCTCCTCACACTCCTGGGGATTTGGCCTCGGACGTGCTTTCTCTCTCCTCCGGCTCACACTGGCTCGGTACAGATTCTGCGCTCCTATCCTTCACTCTTCCAGGATGTGTGAGCCTGTCTTCCTGCTCAGCTTTACTCAGCCTGCTGCTGTCTCTTGGCCTGCTCTTGGTCTTTGCTGTTCAGCTCACTATGGCCTACTCTGACTCCTTCCTCCTCCCCCTCACTATTTCTACTGTCAAGTCACCTGATTACTTGTGTGCCCAACCTCTGAATCCACCACCCCTCGCTTGCCTAGAGTATCCAATCTCAGGGCTGAATGCTGCCACCTACTGTACGTGGGTTATGTGGGCTGTGAGGGTGTTGTTGGGCAACAATTGTCCTACCTGCCTGGCTGCAGTTCCCGTTGTGGCCTCCTGGACGCAGGGGCGCCACACTCTCCCGGAGTTAACTAGCGCGTCCCCGCGCTGCCCGTCATGGATCCCCCTGAAAACATTTTATTTTTCAAACAACATTAAACATTAAGTATTCTTGGATTCTTCCCACCGGGAGGTTTGATTCTTCTTAAACGTTACTTAAATTAACTATCTACAAGTGCATGGGTATATCTACATCATTACCCTCCTGGACCTCTACGTGGTCTAGTGCTACAACGCATTTACTTTCTTTTCTATAAAACACATTATAAACTCTACTTGATATCAAAAGTATAAAAACATTCTTCTTTCAAAAAGAGCAAAAAGTTTCAAAATTCTCAAAAAGTCAAAAAGCAGTTCGAAGTGCAAAGTTCACGATTCAAATATTCAAACAGTCACTTGCACTAATTCTCATGTGCAAACTGGTCTTAAAACCAAAGGGGAGCACACTAAGGTGCTCAACTATATACAATTCAACGTTCGTACCAGCTCATTGTTCGTGGTAGCCAATGTCAATAACACATATAAGACAGACAGGGGAATGCTAGCATTCATTCAGGTATGGGATGGGGTCAATAAGGACAACACTTCATTAACATTTAGTTTCTTCTCTTCTATTCTTCTTGATGCAGGACCCGTGTTCATTCCTTCACCTGCTGTTTCCACGGTAACATCTGCGATGGTCTTCTTCTTGGATAAACCTCCAGGTTCTGTAGTGCAGTCACTAGTAGGTAACTTTCTGGGGTTTGAGTTATAGCATCCCTCTTTGGTGTAACAGTCTCTAGGATGGTAACAGGATCAGTGTTCCCTGCCACGTCCGTGTAGCTCGTTATTTCAGGATCATCAATGGACTCAGATATTCTAGTGCGGGCATATCATCCACTTCTGCGGTATCCAAGCATAGTCTTTTTACTTTAATGCCGTATGGGCCACGCTCACCTTGAACAATATGGTATGACACCCATTCTCCTACTTCCACTTGCCTGTCTGGATGGTCTGATGGCAATTGCTCTTCCACCTCTCTTTTAATAATAAAGATGTCACATCTGGTACCAGGCTCACGTGCAAAAGCGAATCCTCTCTCTTCTATGACCTTCACTATCTTGCCCTCGTGCCGTGGGGATCTTTGTACCTCTTTATCTCTTCGGGCTACGTTCTTAGCCTCCTTAGCACGGGCTATCATAACCTGCTTCTGTACCTGCCGTTCTATCTCCTCTTTCTCCCACTTTCTTACATATCTGCGGATGTACTCCTCCCGGGTGATCAGCTCTGCAGGGCCTACTTCTCCAGCGGGATCTCCTAAGAAGCCCATTAGATCGTCACAGTCTTTATCTCGCTCCCACCAGCAGCGGAGCTGCTCCCCTCTCACCTCGGTAGTAGTCAGTGGCAGTATCAGGGGCTCCGGTAGGGGTAACCAGTGCTGTTCCAGGGCTCCGAGCGGGTCGGCCTCTTTCCTTGCAGGGCGCGGTGCAGCTTGTGGGATAGTCACATCCACCAGGGTCGCGGTACGGCATTCGGCTTCGCTCTCTGCACGATCACGTGGCACTCCAACCCAGCCGGGTTGTATAGACAGCGTCTCATAACTTTGGCTGTGATCGATTCCAATCTGGATCTGGGTCCGATGCTCCTCCTGGGCCCATGTCATCTGCTGGGGAGCAGCCGCAGCACACCCCGCCGGGTGTCTTGGTAGTATGGACGCTCTCTGCCGCCTTCTGACATCTTGCTGTGGTCACACAGGGTCTCTCCCTGGCCAGGTTTCTCCACCAGGTCACTCCGTGGGCTCTCCGGGATCACTTGTGGTCTTCCGGGTGCAGCACTCTCCTGGGCGTCCTCCGCTTCCGTCCTCGTGTCTCGTAATGGCGATTGCTTTTCTTCCGGTTGCTCATTCCGCCCCCTCCTGATGACGATTTCCTTCTTCGTTCCCGCCAGCTTGTTAGGAGGAGGGTCTAGGGGCGGAAGCTTTCTTTGAGAGTGACGGCTGGCTCTCCCCGGAGTTAAGGAGAGCCAGGGCGGGTCCTTCTCTTCGCGCCTTGGACCAGGCCGGCCCACGATGGGAGTTTTGGTTACGCCTCCTCTGCACATGGCGTTAGCCTCCCCTGGCCGCAATTAGGGTCAGATTTTGGTGGGAAAGTTCTGAACACGTTCTTTAGGCGCACGGGGTCCAATTCTTTTGGACCAGGTAGCTCCTGTTCGTGATGCCAGGTTGTCGGGCCCACTGGGACAAGGGGTACTCGGTACCGGACCGGTCGGCTGCTGGGGAAGTCACGGGTGGTCCTGGTCGGGACCGTGTCCCGGGCTCGGCAATAAAAGGGGGATATTTACAGGGGATTGTCAGTCGTGACGCCACCCACTATATGCAGCCGATGATGGGGCCGCCGCTGCTGCAGAACCTCCGGTGATGATGGAATAGCAGTGTAGATGGAATAGTTCCAGTGGGTAGAACTGTATTCCACGGGGCAGTAAGGGTTAAGTCTATTGTGGAATGGTCAGTACATTACTGTGCAGGCGCTGCAGGAATCTCTTCTCAATGCTGGTGCTGACAGGCTGTGCTGTGGCTCTGCAGGTGGAGGGCTTGCGTTCACCCAGAGAAGCCAGCTCATGATGGATCGCCCCCAGCATTTCCCGCCAATCATCCTGGAGCGATTTCCTCATAGAGCCCAAAAGTCCCCGGAGGCACCGCAGTGTTATCGGCGCTTCGTCTTCCTCCCCTTCAGTAGCGCGCTCCTCCGGGCTTCGGCAGGCGCGGGAGCTGCAGGAGGAGACAGATGGGGACTTGGACGGCGGCGCCATTCTGGAGGGGGAAGCGGGAGGCCGCTCGACAGTGAAAAAGTCCATCACCTTTTGAAATTTGAGTGTTTGGAGGAGGCTCTCGGCATTCCCCGCGTCCAGGCAAGCTTCTCACCGCTGATGCAGCTTAGATAGGCTGGCTTTGTGCAGGGAAAGTGCCGCTTATTGGGTCATCCAGCAGGAGCTCCGGATTATCCGGCCGGCGCCATCAGCTTCCAGGGCACGCCCCCTTCTATTGCATTTTTAATGCACTTTGCATTGAAACCTATGGGTGCATTTTTGGATGCGTTTCAATGCATTATTGTGGTAAAAACGCATAGTAATGCAAACGCAGTCAAACGCAGGCAAAATGCAGATGTGAAAAGACTGTAAGACAGTCTGGTGCAGGTTAGAAAGTTGGTGCAGGTCATATAAGGGAAGCATTGGGCATTCAGATACAGTAATACAAAGATGCAATGTAATTATCACACCTGATCCCCCGTCACCGGTATATCGAACTATATGTTATGTCTATAGCTAATAATAGTAATAATAATAATCTTATTTATATAGTGCCGTGTTTCCCAGCACTTTACAATTGTTGCTTGTGTCCCACATGTAAACTAAGGACATGTACACAAAGAGATTTTTGGAGGCATTGAAATGCTATGTGTGAGCCGTTTGAGGAAAATCTGTCTTCACTGTAAACTGATTTTATCCATGAATTGAGACAAAAGATCAGTCCAGGAGGAGAAAGAAGCAAATTTCTCTGATAAGAAATAAAGCAAAGTTTCTTAGGGCCCCGTCACACTTGGCGATGTTCCAGCGATCTCGACAACGATACGACCTGGTAAGGATCGCTGGAACGTCGCTACGTGGTCGCTGGTGAGATGTCAAACAGTCAGCTCTTCTCAACGACGCAGCAATGATACGGCTACCCATATAATGACCTCGGCAGTTGTTGGGACCCTGTCACACAGCAGCTACTCTGACCTACCTGGCTGAGTTCTGAGTCGCCAACGAGGTCATTGTTAAGGCGTCAAACACACCGATGCATGCTGGCCAGCGGGAACTCGATGATCAAAAAATGGTCCAGGCTATTCCGACGTGATGTGCGATGTCACAGCGGGGGCCCGGTCGCTGCTACTTGTTACACATAGCGAGATCGCTGGCAAGGTCACTGTTGCGTCACAAAACCTGTGATGCAACAGTGATCTTACTAGCGATCTCACTATGTGACGGGGCTTTATTTTCACATGTACAAGGATTTATAAAGTAAAAATTCAAATGATAATTACTGTTTCATTGTATTTTGTAGTGAAGCTACTCCAGAGCACTCCGTGTGCCCGAACCCTAACATTCCCACTGATTCTTTTTATTTGAATGCTTATTCACACTTTTTGATCTTATAGATCAGTTATGGAGCTGTTGACGATTTTTTGGGTGATAGACAACATTTCCCACACTTTTTCCGTACAATCCAAAGTGAATATTTTACAAGTTACAATATAGCGAAACTTATCAAACACTTCGGATGGACTTGGGTTGGAATAATCACGTCTAATGATGACAGCGGAGAGAAAGAGTCAAATTTGCTAACTCGATTTCTAGCACACTTTCAAGTTTGTGTCGCTTTTGTACTCAGAAATTCAATGATATCAGTAAAAGATACAAAAGCTGCTCATAAATCTGCTGAACAATTTGCTGTGAAGGTCGTTATACTTTGCGGCACCTTCCAGGATCTGATGGATGAACCTTCGGTTTACAAATGGCTCAATAATGTGACGATAATCTTAACACCTTCCTGGGGAGCAAATATTATATTCATTGAGAAATATCCAGAAATATTCAATGGAAGTTTGTCCCTGGATCCATTCTCCAAACGCAGCACACTACTGAAGCATTTCATTGATGGCTTCTGTCCTGCAAATTATCCAGAAGACATGTTACTTGAGGATTTATGGATGATACTATTCCACTGTGCGTCTGGAAAAATAGAAAAGGATCGATTGTACGAAAAGACATATGGAATTTCCCTTCACAATTGCACAGGACGGGAACGTATTAAAGATTCCTGGAATTATTTACATGATACAGTTTATGATCCGGTATCTCATGCGGTGTACATTATGGTCACCGTCCTACATCTAATACACTCTATCCAAAAAAACTGGTCTAGAACAGACGCATCCTATCGATTCAAGGTAAATGAAAAGAGTTCACCATTCCCCCCTTTTCCATGTAGGGGATATTACAATCTCAGATATTTATGGCATATTCATGATATTAATCCCCACCTCAAGGAGAACAGAGATGTCCGGATACATCTCTAACTTGTGTATTTAAATACTGTCACACTGGTGGGTGTGAACCCCCTATGCCATGAATCCTCCTAAGGGCTTTCCCTAAATGTTACATTATTCTCTGCAGACACAAGTGTGGAGCCCCAAGGGACGTGGGGTACTCGGTACCGGACCGATCTACTGCTGGGGATGTCACTGGTGGCCTAGTCCGGACCGTGTCCCTGGGCCCTCACAATAAAAGGGGGAATTATTTACAGGGGAGATTGTCACGGGTGACGCCACCCACTTGGTGCGGCCAGTGATGGGGCCGCCGCTGCTGCAGAACCTCCGGGGGTGATGGAGTGGCAGTGGAGATGGTATAGTTCCAGTGGGGAGAACTGTATCCCCCGGGGCAGTAAAGGTAAAAGTCTATTGGGGTTATAGATGGTGGAGAAGAGTTGGAGGACACACACTTACGTTTGGTAGACACTGCAATTTCCTTCTTGTCCTGATGCTGCAGAGCTGACAGGCTGGATCTGTAGGGAGGAATTGTCTCTGTGCTGAATCTGGAGCAAAGGTCGCAATCAATACACAGACTCCAAAGTTGTTTTCCAAGGCTTTACTGCTGATATTATTGCAGGCTATAGTCCACGGAGTCTGTAATGGGGCTGAGCTCTCTCCCCACACCCTGTCCGGGTCGTTGGCTTCCTTGTGCTGCACTGTGTGTGTGTCCTGAGCTGCTGCTTCAAGCTAAGCTGCTGGGATTCCTCACGTTTCCCTGTAGGCTGCTGGTACCACTTGGCTAGGCAACTTGAGTCCTCTAAGCTGTACTGACCCCTCCGTGTTGCTTCGCTCTGGTACTAGGGGGCATCTAGAGATCCCACTGTTCCTGGATTCACTGTGCTGTGGGTGCCAGACACAGTACCGGATCCGGTGTCCGTCTCTGTGCGTACTTCTGGGGCGAGTGAAGGTGTCACTCTAGCTCCCAGATGTGTTCCTCTGTCTTTTGTTCTCCTTGTTCCTCTGACCCTTGCTAGGTCTGCACTGAGCTAACTCTCCTCTCAGGAGCTCTTCACAGCACTACACCGTGCTGTACGGTCCGAGCTCTTCCTCATGGGCAAGAGTATATAAGGGAGCACGTGGTGCTCCCTCTATTGCCCAAAGGTGGTAGTGTTTGTCAGTGTGTAGTGGGGGAGAGAACCCATGTGATGTTATTGTGGCACATTAACCCATGGGGTGCTACATTCCCCCTTAGTTAAATACAGTACTCCGGGACTGTGGAAAAACAAGTAAACAACAGTTAAACACAATTAATATTGACATAAACTTAAAATGAAAAAGTACAAAAATCACTAGAATGTGAAAAAGAGTTCGAAAAGTCAAAAAGCAGTCTTTCCGGAGGTTTAGTCTATTGCCTCCGGGCTGATGGATATATACAAGAGAGTTCTTACCACAACCAGTCCGTGGTATATATGGTCCATAAGTAAATGAGAAGAGTTCAAAGTTCATACAGGGTAGTCTCTGTAGGTACTGGGCTTTTTTTTTTTTTTAACGTTGCAATAACTATATACATTTGTCCACGGGCGTTTCTGCTTAGGAGGCCTGAATTCGCTACACCACCCCCCAGGCACTTTCTTTCCCTAACTTAATGTACTTGGGGGTCAATCCAGTTCCTCCACCCTCTTGGACACAGTCTACTGGGTTCAATTTACATTTACTTTACATTTAAACAAACATATTTACATTACATATTTAATTCTGCATTTTACTCTTTGTACCTAGCTGGTAACTGACCTTGGGTACTACGCTCTGATCTGCGCAATGTTGGTGGAGTTAGTATGAAAGTGTGAGTAGACGTGTACCTATTTGGAGTGCTTGGTGTTATGGCAGATGGAGGTCTGACTGCAGGACTGGCAAGTTCACTGGGACCAGGAATTTGTTCTTCCTCTTCGGATTCTACTTCCAGTTCTTCCAGTTCTTCAAGTCTTGGGTCTTCTTCAGGTAACACGGGTTCAGGTAACACAGGTTCTGGTCTTGGGTCCACCATTGAAGGGAATGCAATCATTGGTACAACAACTGCTCCATGGTAATTTGGCCATGTTTTAGGAAAATCTCCTAGTACCGTGTGGAATACTTCTTCTTTTTCTTTCTCTTGAATAGGTTGGACCTGTACGGGTTCTATGACTTCAGGTGTCTTCAGGGTTTCAGGACACAGTTTAAGCTGATCACGAGATACGACTTGTGAAGTTCTTCCTTCATCTTTGCTTATCAAATAGGTTTTAACATTGTCTAGATTAGATGGTAAGACTGTGTATGGGACAGTTTCCCACTGATTATCCAGTTTGTCAGTGCGTCTCTTTCTCTTGAGAACTTGATCACCTTCCTGTAATGGCATTGCTTGAGCATGTTTGTTAAAAGCCTTCTCTTGTCTTGCTTGTTGTAGGTTTCTCTCTACACATTCTTGCACTTGGTGATACTGTTTCTGACGTTTGACATCCCAATCTGTTTCTTCCAATTCTGTATCTGGTTTTTCAATTCCCATTTCGAGATCAATTGGTAATTTACCGGGTCTTGCACGCATAAGATAAGCTGGAGTGCAGTTTGTAGAACTCACGGGGACATGGTTGTATAAGTCTACCAAATCAGGTAATTTATCTGGCCACTGGTTTCTTTCTGACTCTGGTAAGGTCTTTAACAGTTCGATTACGATATGATTCATTTTCTCGCAGAGACCATTTGTTTGGGGATGATATGTTGTTGTGCGAATCTTCTTGCAAGCGTACATATTGCAGAATTCCTTGAATAGTTCTGATTCAAAAGCTGGACCTTGGTCTGCAAGGACTTGTTCTGGGTAACCATGTGGTCTACAGAAATGCGTCTGGAATGCTTTTGCTGCCGTCTTCGCTGTCAAGTCTTTGACTGGTACCACCACTAAGAAGCGTGAGTAATGGTCCACGATGGTTAAGGCATAGACATAGCCTGACCGGCTTGGTGACAACTTGACGTGATCTAATGCAACTAGCTCAAGTGGCTGCTTGGTTATTATTGGTTGAAGTGGAGCTTTCTGTAGATCTTTCCTTCTGAGGTTGCATGCGGCACATCTTCTGCACCATAGTTCAATGGATCTTCTCATGCCAACCCAATAGAATCTGTCTCTCAGGATTGCTTCTAACTTCTTCCATCCGAAATGACCTGCGTTGTCATGGTACGCTCTTAAGACCATTTGGATGTCTTGCTTGGGCACGATTATCTGCCAGACCAGTTCATGCGTCTTGGGATTGGTAAATCGTCTACAGAGCTTCCCTTGATTCAGAAACAACTTGCCTTTCTCTTTCCAGAGCTGTATGGTCTCAGCTGGGGCATTCTGATCCGGGTATGCACCTTGTCGCGTAAGCAGTTCCTTCACTAGCTTCACAGCTGGATCAGTATCTTGGGTTTCAGCCCATCCGTAGTGTCTTAGCGGGTTAAGATTTACTTCGTGTTCCCTTTGGTAGATGCCGGGTTGATAATCTTGTACCTTTGAACGATGAAAGGCCGGTAGTTCAATCTCTTCCAACTCTTCCGGTTCCTCTTCCACGTCTTTCAGGTGCGGCATCCGGGATAAGGCATCTGCGTTCCCATTCTTGCGGCCTGCCCGATATTTGATGACAAAGTTGTAGTTAGATAGCCGGGCTATCCATCGCTGCTCCAGAGCACCTAATTTTGCTGTGTCCAGGTGAGTCAACGGGTTGTTATCCATGTAGATGGTGAATTCTGCACCTGCCAAGTAATGTTTAAAGCGTTCGGTTACAGCCCAGACTACTGCCAGTAGCTCTAACTTGAAGGAGCTGTAGTTCTCGGGATTTCGTTCTGTAGGCCGGAGCTTCCTGCTTGCAAAGGCAATAACTCTTTCTTTGCCTCCTTGCTTCTGCGACAATACTGCTCCCAGTCCCACGTTGCTGGCATCCGTGTAAAGAACGAATGGTTGATGGTAATCAGGGTATGCCAGGATCTCTTCTCCCGTCAGCGCACTTTTTAGCTTATAGAAGGAATCTTCCTTCTCTTCACTCCACTGGAACGGAGGATTAAGGGATGACTTTCTTGACTGTCCTACCAGGATGCCTTGCAGGGGAGCTGCTAGCTTCGTGAATCCTCGGATAAATCTTCTATAATAGCCTACCAGGCCCAGGAATTGCCTCACTTCTTTTACATTCGTAGGTCTTGGCCAATCCCTTATTGCTGTGACTTTATCAGGATCCGGTGCTACTCCCTCTGAACTCACGACATGTCCCAGGTACTGTACCTTTGGTTTGAGAAGGTGACACTTGGATGGCTTGATTTTCATGCCATATTTCGATAAAGCTTCGAACACTTCTGCCAGGTCTTGTAGATGTTGCTCGTACGTCTTCGAGTAGACTATGACGTCATCTAGGTACAGGAGGACAGTCTCAAAGTTCTTGTGTCCTAGGCAGCTCTCCATCAGACGTTGGAAGGTCCCGGGTGCGTTGCAGAGTCCGAACGGCATACAATTGAACTCACAGAGGCCCATCGGCGTAGTAAACGCTGTCTTCTCCTTGTCGGCCTCGGCCACAGGAACCTGCCAGTACCCACTAGTCAGATCAAGGGTGGAAAAGTAGTTAGCAGATTTTAATGCAGCTAATGACTCCTCAATCCTAGGTAATGGGTATGCGTCCTTATGTGTGATGCTATTAATCTGCCGATAATCTACGCACATCCTCATGGTCCCATCCTTCTTTTTAACTAGCACTAGAGGTGCTGCCCAGGGGCTACAACTGTCTCTTATTACCCCTGCAGATTTCATTTCTCTGAGCATGTCTTTGGTGGTTTGGTAGTGAGCTGGTGGTAAGGGTCTATACCTTTCTTTTATAGGTTGATGGTTACCTGTGGGTATAGTGTGCTCTACCCCTTTGATCTGTCCAAAGTCTAACGGGTGTTTGCTGAATATCTGCTCATATTCTTTCACTACCCGGTATACTCCATGCTTGTGACGGGGAGGTGTAGAACTGGTACCTACATGCAACTTTTGGCACCAGTCCTCCAGCTTCTCTTCTGAGCCATTGTCATCCGCCTGACATGACGGGTTCAAGGGCTCGGCGGCGGTGATGTTGTTGTTATCAACCGTGTACAACTTAGCCATGGTAGCATACTTTGGTAATGTGACCTCATCTTCTCCGCAGTTCAATAGGCGTAATGGCACTCTTCCCCTGTGTACGTCAACCACTCCTCTAGCAGTGAGTATGGTCGGTCTACTGTCTGAGTACACGGGTTCTACCAGGGCCTGATAGTCTTGCCCTTTAATGCCTATTGCGGCTCTGCACCATACCAACATTTCGGTTTTGGGAGGAATTACGATGGGTATTGGGTCACTTACTCTTACACTGCCGATCTCACCTCCGGAGATTTCTACCTGCTGTTTCAACATCAGGGCTTTGATCTCTTTGTGCAGAAGCCTCTGTTGTCCTGTTCCGGCAGTCTCGGCGATTTGCTGCAAAACACTTAACACTTCGGAAAAACATTTCTCAATGACATTCATTCCCACCACCATCACGGGTTCACGGTCTCGCCGGTTGACATCTACGATTATAATACCCTGGTTCTGCAATTCTACCTTCCCAACCTGAATATTCATCTCTCTAAATCCAACCTTTGGTATTATCAATCCATTACCAGCCCACACTTCAAAGTTAAAGCCATCTGGCGCATTAGTAATGTCTGAATCAGCCCAGTACCTTTTGTATAGAACATGTGGGATAGATGTTATTTGGGATCCAGTATCTAGCAAGGCACTCAAGGGGATGCCATTCAACACAATAGGGATCACCGGCTTTCCTCCCACAAATTTGTCATACCAGGCTGAGGGGCCTTGAGTGTTCATTCCTGGGGAGCGGCCCGCCTGCCCAGGGAATCGTCGTTTAAAGGACACTCACGAGCAAAATGGCCTGATTTCTGGCAACGGCAGCAAACGGGCTGTCCATCTGGTTGGTAGCGATCGCTGGGTCGTCCTCTTGCTGCTGGGTATCTTCTGGGCCTCATCCACGGAACATCCTCTCTGCTGGTCACCAACTCGATTTTGGGTGCAGGTTTTGACTCTCGCAGTTCCTTGATGACCTTGGCCATGGAGATCACGGTGTCTGTCAGGGCATCTAGCTTTTGGTTGATGGCTGCATTTGAGATATAGTCCCCGGCCTCAGCAGCAGCCGCTGACATAGCAGATGTCACTGGCGCTGCCGCCTGCTGAGGTGCTGCCGCAGTGTCAAGCACAGATATTAATTCCCTTGGCTCTTCCAGCTGCTGCAGACGGATAGCTCTATCCTTCAGCTCAGTAAATGTCATGTCAGGGTTCTGCAGCAGTACCATGCTTAACTGTCCTCGATGGGAAGGGGAATGGAGGCACCCTATGAATTGGTCAAATAGCATTTTATCAGCTCCCGGGGCTAAAGCAAGTTCTGCCAGCTTAAGGGCTTTGAGTGCTTCCTGCAGGTTCAAGGCAAAGTCTCTGGCACTCTGTTTAGGTTTCTGGTGGCATGCAAAGAACCTCATCTTAGCTCGGGCATCAACAGCAGATTCAAACGTTGCTTTCAGTCTGGCTGCTAGATGTTCTACAGTGTCCTTATCTGTGTCCAGCCAGGACGCCACCTCACGCCGTGCATTGCCCGTTAACTGTCCCATTATCATTCCTACACGCTGGGCTTCAGTGAGGGGATACATCACATAATACTCTTTAATCTTTTGCATAAAGTCAGTTAAAGTATTAGGCTCACCGGAGTATTGGGGCAGCCACATTGCCCCTGGAGTATACGGCATCAGGAATGGCATTATGGATGCTGTTCCTTGCGCCGCTGCACCGCCGGACGCTACTGGCTGACCCGACGCTGCAGCTCCATCGGCTACTCCGCCGCCATCTTGTGCATCGGGCTGCGACATCTTGGGCCCCCTTAGTTAATATGCGCCCTCCGTCTTCCGCTTCCGTCCGGATGTCTCTGGGAGGTTCCGGGGCGCAGCAGGGATCTCCTTCCCCGCCGGATGTCGTCAGCACCAAGGGAGGAGGCTGGGTTCGCGCCAATGCAAGGTACCGCCCCCTTTCTTTCCCGCGCGCCGCGTGCTCCAAAATGGCGGATTCTCAAATATACAGTTCAGATGGTGCACTGGGTCCAATTCTTTTGGACCGGGTAGATCCTGTTCGTGACACCAGGTTGTGGAGCCCCAAGGGACGTGGGGTACTCGGTACCGGACCGATCTACTGCTGGGGATGTCACTGGTGGCCTGGTCCGGACCGTGTCCCTGGGCCCTCACAATAAAAGGGGGAATTATTTACAGGGGAGATTGTCACGGGTGACGCCACCCACTTGGTGCGGCCAGTGATGGGGCCGCCGCTGCTGCAGAACCTCCGGGGGTGATGGAGTGGCAGCGGAGATGGTATAGTTCCAGTGGGGAGAACTGTATCCCCCGGGGCAGTAAAGGTAAAAGTCTATTGGGGTTATAGATGGTGGAGAAGAGTTGGAGGACATACACTTACGTTTGGTAGACACTGCAATTTCCTTCTTGTCCTGATGCTGCAGAGCTGACAGGCTGGATCTGTAGGGAGGAATTGTCTCTGTGCTGAATCTGGAGCAAAGGTCGCAATCAATACACAGACTCCAAAGTTGTTTTCCAAGGCTTTACTGCTGATATTATTGCAGGCTATAGTCCACGGAGTCTGTAATGGGGCTGAGCTCTCTCCCCACACCCTGTCCGGGTCGTTGGCTTCCTTGTGCTGCACTGTGTGTGTGTCCTGAGCTGCTGCTTCAAGCTAAGCTGCTGGGATTCCTCACGTTTCCCTGTAGGCTGCTGGTACCACTTGGCTAGGCAACTTGAGTCCTCTAAGCTGTACTGACCCCTCCGTGTTGCTTCGCTCTGGTACTAGGGGGCATCTAGAGATCCCACTGTTCCTGGATTCACTGTGCTGTGGGTGCCAGACACAGTACCGGATCCGGTGTCCGTCTCTGTGCGTACTTCTGGGGCGAGTGAAGGTGTCACTCTAGCTCCCAGATGTGTTCCTCTGTCTTTTGTTCTCCTTGTTCCTCTGACCCTTGCTAGGTCTGCACTGAGCTAACTCTCCTCTCAGGAGCTCTTCACAGCACTACACCGTGCTGTACGGTCCGAGCTCTTCCTCATGGGCAAGAGTATATAATGGAGCACGTGGTGCTCCCTCTATTGCCCAAAGGTGGTAGTGTTTGTCAGTGTGTAGTGGGGGAGAGAACCCATGTGATGTTATTGTGGCACATTAACCCATGGGGTGCTACATTCCCCCTTAGTTAAATACAGTACTCCGGGACTGTGGAAAAACAAGTAAACAACAGTTAAACACAATTAATATTGACATAAACTTAAAATGAAAAAGTACAAAAATCACTAGAATGTGAAAAAGAGTTCGAAAAGTCAAAAAGCAGTCTTTCCGGAGGTTTAGTCTATTGCCTCCGGGCTGATGGATATATACAAGAGAGTTCTTACCACAACCAGTCCGTGGTATATATGGTCCATAAGTAAATGAGAAGAGTTCAAAGTTCATACAGGGTAGTCTCTGTAGGTACTGGGCTTTTTTTTTTTTAACGTTGCAATAACTATATACATTTGTCCACGGGCGTTTCTGCTTAGGAGGCCTGAATTCGCTACACCACCCCCCAGGCACTTTCTTTCCCTAACTTAATGTACTTGGGGGTCAATCCAGTTCCTCCACCCTCTTGGACACAGTCTACTGGGTTCAATTTACATTTACTTTACATTTAAACAAACATATTTACATTACATATTTAATTCTGCATTTTACTCTTTGTACCTAGCTGGTAACTGACCTTGGGTACTACGCTCTGATCTGCGCAATGTTGGTGGAGTTAGTATGAAAGTGTGAGTAGACGTGTACCTATTTGGAGTGCTTGGTGTTATGGCAGATGGAGGTCTGACTGCAGGACTGGCAAGTTCACTGGGACCAGGAATTTGTTCTTCCTCTTCGGATTCTACTTCCAGTTCTTCCAGTTCTTCAAGTCTTGGGTCTTCTTCAGGTAACACGGGTTCAGGTAACACAGGTTCTGGTCTTGGGTCCACCATTGAAAGGAATGCAATCATTGGTACAACAACTGCTCCATGGTAATTTGGCCATGTTTAGGAAAATCTCCTAGTACCGTGTGGAATACTTCTTCTTTTTCTTTCTCTTGAATAGGTTGGACCTGTACGGGTTCTATGACTTCAGGTGTCTTCAGGGTTTCAGGACACAGTTTAAGCTGATCACGAGATACGACTTGTGAAGTTCTTCCTTCATCTTTGCTTATCAAATAGGTTTTAACATTGTCTAGATTAGATGGTAAGACTGTGTATGGGACAGTTTCCCACTGATTATCCAGTTTGTCAGTGCGTCTCTTTCTCTTGAGAACTTGATCACCTTCCTGTAATGGCATTGCTTGAGCATGTTTGTTAAAAGCCTTCTCTTGTCTTGCTTGTTGTAGGTTTCTCTCTACACATTCTTGCACTTGGTGATACTGTTTCTGACGTTTGACATCCCAATCTGTTTCTTCCAATTCTGTATCTGGTTTTTCAATTCCCATTTCGAGATCAATTGGTAATTTACCGGGTCTTGCACGCATAAGATAAGCTGGAGTGCAGTTTGTAGAACTCACGGGGACATGGTTGTATAAGTCTACCAAATCAGGTAATTTATCTGGCCACTGGTTTCTTTCTGACTCTGGTAAGGTCTTTAACAGTTCGATTACGATATGATTCATTTTCTCGCAGAGACCATTTGTTTGGGGATGATATGTTGTTGTGCGAATCTTCTTGCAAGCGTACATATTGCAGAATTCCTTGAATAGTTCTGATTCAAAAGCTGGACCTTGGTCTGCAAGGACTTGTTCTGGGTAACCATGTGGTCTACAGAAATGCGTCTGGAATGCTTTTGCTGCCGTCTTCGCTGTCAAGTCTTTGACTGGTACCACCACTAAGAAGCGTGAGTAATGGTCCACGATGGTTAAGGCATAGACATAGCCTGACCGGCTTGGTGACAACTTGACGTGATCTAATGCAACTAGCTCAAGTGGCTGCTTGGTTATTATTGGTTGAAGTGGAGCTTTCTGTAGATCTTTCCTTCTGAGGTTGCATGCGGCACATCTTCTGCACCATAGTTCAATGGATCTTCTCATGCCAACCCAATAGAATCTGTCTCTCAGGATTGCTTCTAACTTCTTCCATCCGAAATGACCTGCGTTGTCATGGTACGCTCTTAAGACCATTTGGATGTCTTGCTTGGGCACGATTATCTGCCAGACCAGTTCATGCGTCTTGGGATTGGTAAATCGTCTACAGAGCTTCCCTTGATTCAGAAACAACTTGCCTTTCTCTTTCCAGAGCTGTATGGTCTCAGCTGGGGCATTCTGATCCGGGTATGCACCTTGTCGCGTAAGCAGTTCCTTCACTAGCTTCACAGCTGGATCAGTATCTTGGGTTTCAGCCCATCCGTAGTGTCTTAGCGGGTTAAGATTTACTTCGTGTTCCCTTTGGTAGATGCCGGGTTGATAATCTTGTACCTTTGAACGATGAAAGGCCGGTAGTTCAATCTCTTCCAACTCTTCCGGTTCCTCTTCCACGTCTTTCAGGTGCGGCATCCGGGATAAGGCATCTGCGTTCCCATTCTTGCGGCCTGCCCGATATTTGATGACAAAGTTGTAGTTAGATAGCCGGGCTATCCATCGCTGCTCCAGAGCACCTAATTTTGCTGTGTCCAGGTGAGTCAACGGGTTGTTATCCATGTAGATGGTGAATTCTGCACCTGCCAAGTAATGTTTAAAGCGTTCGGTTACAGCCCAGACTACTGCCAGTAGCTCTAACTTGAAGGAGCTGTAGTTCTCGGGATTTCGTTCTGTAGGCCGGAGCTTCCTGCTTGCAAAGGCAATAACTCTTTCTTTGCCTCCTTGCTTCTGCGACAATACTGCTCCCAGTCCCACGTTGCTGGCATCCGTGTAAAGAACGAATGGTTGATGGTAATCAGGGTATGCCAGGATCTCTTCTCCCGTCAGCGCACTTTTTAGCTTATAGAAGGAATCTTCCTTCTCTTCACTCCACTGGAACGGAGGATTAAGGGATGACTTTCTTGACTGTCCTACCAGGATGCCTTGCAGGGGAGCTGCTAGCTTCGTGAATCCTCGGATAAATCTTCTATAATAGCCTACCAGGCCCAGGAATTGCCTCACTTCTTTTACATTCGTAGGTCTTGGCCAATCCCTTATTGCTGTGACTTTATCAGGATCCGGTGCTACTCCCTCTGAACTCACGACATGTCCCAGGTACTGTACCTTTGGTTTGAGAAGGTGACACTTGGATGGCTTGATTTTCATGCCATATTTCGATAAAGCTTCGAACACTTCTGCCAGGTCTTGTAGATGTTGCTCGTACGTCTTCGAGTAGACTATGACGTCATCTAGGTACAGGAGGACAGTCTCAAAGTTCTTGTGTCCTAGGCAGCTCTCCATCAGACGTTGGAAGGTCCCGGGTGCGTTGCAGAGTCCGAACGGCATACAATTGAACTCACAGAGGCCCATCGGCGTAGTAAACGCTGTCTTCTCCTTGTCGGCCTCGGCCACAGGAACCTGCCAGTACCCACTAGTCAGATCAAGGGTGGAAAAGTAGTTAGCAGATTTTAATGCAGCTAATGACTCCTCAATCCTAGGTAATGGGTATGCGTCCTTATGTGTGATGCTATTAATCTGCCGATAATCTACGCACATCCTCATGGTCCCATCCTTCTTTTTAACTAGCACTAGAGGTGCTGCCCAGGGGCTACAACTGTCTCTTATTACCCCTGCAGATTTCATTTCTCTGAGCATGTCTTTGGTGGTTTGGTAGTGAGCTGGTGGTAAGGGTCTATACCTTTCTTTTATAGGTTGATGGTTACCTGTGGGTATAGTGTGCTCTACCCCTTTGATCTGTCCAAAGTCTAACGGGTTTGCTGAATATCTGCTCATATTCTTTCACTACCCGGTATACTCCATGCTTGTGACGGGGAGGTGTAGAACTGGTACCTACATGCAACTTTTGGCACCAGTCCTCCAGCTTCTCTTCTGAGCCATTGTCATCCGCCTGACATGACGGGTTCAAGGGCTCGGCGGCGGTGATGTTGTTGTTATCAACCGTGTACAACTTAGCCATGGTAGCATACTTTGGTAATGTGACCTCATCTTCTCCGCAGTTCAATAGGCGTAATGGCACTCTTCCCCTGTGTACGTCAACCACTCCTCTAGCAGTGAGTATGGTCGGTCTACTGTCTGAGTACACGGGTTCTACCAGGGCCTGATAGTCTTGCCCTTTAATGCCTATTGCGGCTCTGCACCATACCAACATTTCGGTTTTGGGAGGAATTACGATGGGTATTGGGTCACTTACTCTTACACTGCCGATCTCACCTCCGGAGATTTCTACCTGCTGTTTCAACATCAGGGCTTTGATCTCTTTGTGCAGAAGCCTCTGTTGTCCTGTTCCGGCAGTCTCGGCGATTTGCTGCAAAACACTTAACACTTCGGAAAAACATTTCTCAATGACATTCATTCCCACCACCATCACGGGTTCACGGTCTCGCCGGTTGACATCTACGATTATAATACCCTGGTTCTGCAATTCTACCTTCCCAACCTGAATATTCATCTCTCTAAATCCAACCTTTGGTATTATCAATCCATTACCAGCCCACACTTCAAAGTTAAAGCCATCTGGCGCATTAGTAATGTCTGAATCAGCCCAGTACCTTTTGTATAGAACATGTGGGATAGATGTTATTTGGGATCCAGTATCTAGCAAGGCACTCAAGGGGATGCCATTCAACACAATAGGGATCACCGGCTTTCCTCCCACAAATTTGTCATACCAGGCTGAGGGGCCTTGAGTGTTCATTCCTGGGGAGCGGCCCGCCTGCCCAGGGAATCGTCGTTTAAAGGACACTCACGAGCAAAATGGCCTGATTTCTGGCAACGGCGGCAAACGGGCTGTCCATCTGGTTGGTAGCGATCGCTGGGTCGTCCTCTTGCTGCTGGGTATCTTCTGGGCCTCATCCACGGAACATCCTCTCTGCTGGTCACCAACTCGATCTTGGGTGCAGGTTTTGACTCTCGCAGTTCCTTGATGACCTTGGCCATGGAGATCACGGTGTCTGTCAGGGCATCTAGCTTTTGGTTGATGGCTGCATTTGAGATATAGTCCCCGGCCTCAGCAGCAGCCGCTGACATAGCAGATGTCACTGGCGCTGCCGCCTGCTGAGGTGCTGCCGCAGTGTCAAGCACAGATATTAATTCCCTTGGCTCTTCCAGCTGCTGCATACGGATAGCTCTATCCTTCAGCTCAGTAAATGTCATGTCAGGGTTCTGCAGCAGTACCATGCTTAACTGTCCTCGATGGGAAGGGAATGGAGGCACCCTATGAATTGGTCAAATAGCATTTTATCAGCTCCCGGGGCTAAAGCAAGTTCTGCCAGCTTAAGGGCTTTGAGTGCTTCCTGCAGGTTCAAGGCAAAGTCTCTGGCACTCTGTTTAGGTTTCTGGTGGCATGCAAAGAACCTCATCTTAGCTCGGGCATCAACAGCAGATTCAAACGTTGCTTTCAGTCTGGCTGCTAGATGTTCTACAGTGTCCTTATCTGTGTCCAGCCAGGACGCCACCTCACGCCGTGCATTGCCCGTTAACTGTGCCATTATCATTCCTACACGCTGGGCTTCAGTGAGGGGATACATCACATAATACTCTTTAATCTTTTGCATAAAGTCAGTTAAAGTATTAGGCTCACCGGAGTATTGGGGCAGCCACATTGCCCCTGGAGTATACGGCATCAGGAATGGCATTATGGATGCTGTTCCTTGCGCCGCTGCACCGCCGGACGCTACTGGCTGACCCGACGCTGCAGCTCCATCGGCTACTCCGCCGCCGTCTTGTGCATCGGGCTGCAGACATCTTGGGCCCCCTTAGTTAATATGCGCCCTCCGTCTTCCGCTTCCGTCCGGATGTCTCTGGGAGGTTCCGGGGCGCAGCAGGGATCTCCTTCCCCGCCGGATGTCGTCAGCACCAAGGGAGGAGGCTGGGTTCGCGCCAATGCAAGGTACCGCCCCCTTTCTTTCCCGCGCGCCGCGGCTCAAAATGGCGGATTCTCAAATATACAGTTCAGATGGTGCACTGGGTCCAATTCTTTTGGACCGGGTAGATCCTGTTCGTGACGCCAGGTTGTGGAGCCCCAAGGGACGTGGGGTACTCGGTACCGGACCGATCTACTGCTGGGGATGTCACTGGTGGCCTGGTCCGGACCGTGTCCCTGGGCCCTCACAATAAAAGGGGGAATTATTTACAGGGGAGATTGTCACGGGTGACGCCACCCACTTGGTGCGGCCAGTGATGGGGCCGCCGCTGCTGCAGAACCTCCGGGGGTGATGGAGTGGCAGCGGAGATGGTATAGTTCCAGTGGGGAGAACTGTATCCCCCGGGGCAGTAAAGGTAAAAGTCTATTGGGGTTATAGATGGTGGAGAAGAGTTGGAGGACATACACTTACGTTTGGTAGACACTGCAATTTCCTTCTTGTCCTGATGCTGCAGAGCTGACAGGCTGGATCTGTAGGGAGGAATTGTCTCTGTGCTGAATCTGGAGCAAAGGTCGCAATCAATACACAGACTCCAAAGTTGTTTTCCAAGGCTTTACTGCTGATATTATTGCAGGCTATAGTCCACGGAGTCTGTAATGGGGCTGAGCTCTCTCCCCACACCCTGTCCGGGTCGTTGGCTTCCTTGTGCTGCACTGTGTGTGTGTCCTGAGCTGCTGCTTCAAGCTAAGCTGCTGGGATTCCTCACGTTTCCCTGTAGGCTGCTGGTACCACTTGGCTAGGCAACTTGAGTCCTCTAAGCTGTACTGACCCCTCCGTGTTGCTTCGCTCTGGTACTAGGGGGCATCTAGAGATCCCACTGTTCCTGGATTCACTGTGCTGTGGGTGCCAGACACAGTACCGGATCCGGTGTCCGTCTCTGTGCGTACTTCTGGGGCGAGTGAAGGTGTCACTCTAGCTCCCAGATGTGTTCCTCTGTCTTTTGTTCTCCTTGTTCCTCTGACCCTTGCTAGGTCTGCACTGAGCTAACTCTCCTCTCAGGAGCTCTTCACAGCACTACACCGTGCTGTACGGTCCGAGCTCTTCCTCATGGGCAAGAGTATATAAGGGAGCACGTGGTGCTCCCTCTATTGCCCAAAGGTGGTAGTGTTTGTCAGTGTGTAGTGGGGGAGAGAACCCATGTGATGTTATTGTGGCACATTAACCCATGGGGTGCCACACAAGCAAAATACAAAGTTATATAATGAGCTTCCCATTTGCTGTGTCTCCATTTTGGAACCCAGGTTAGTCTTTACCTTGTTCACATTGACATCAGTGTTGACACATGGATAGGTTTTAAACCAAAAAGAGTTAGGCACTCTCCTGGAATGGGTACACCTTGTCACGGTGGGATGGCTTCTTACCTTTTTCCAAAAAAGGATTTACTAAGTACCCTGTTTTTTATTAGCACTTTCTTTTTACTTATTTACTAAATGGAGGTCCAATGCTATTGCATCGGGAGGGCAGTAATGTCACTATGGGGGCAGTCTCTGTGTCACTGGGGGTGGTGGCCATCTCTCCCACCTGTGCACTCTCTCTCCCCCCCACATGTGCTCTCCGCCTGTCTGTGGTCTGTTCCCTCATGTGCTCTCTCCATTGAGCTGTCTTCCCCCTGTGCGCTCTCCTCCTTGTGTGTGATGTCTGCAAATAAATTTATATTTACTTAAAAAGTTATTTATGTGTTTATTTTTAAAGTGTGTACATTTCACGGGAAAAAATGGGTAGGGCTTTGCTGTATTTTCTATTGCCAGCGCATGTAAACCAAGCAGCTACTAGCTGCCAACCCCCGCTGCCTGGTGTTACCTTCACTGGCAATGAAAAATACAGAGGATCCCTATTTTCTTTTTATTTAAATAAATAATTAAAACAAAAATTAGTGTGGGCTCTACATTATTTTTTATTGCCAGTCTAGAGATGAGCGAGTACTAAAATGCTCAAGTGCTCGAAGCTCAGGCCGAGCATCCCAAGTTACTTGTGTACTCGGCCCGAGCACCGAGCCCAATGTTATCCTATGGGAGACCCGAGTATTTTTCTGGCATGATCCCCGGCAGCATGGATAAACCCTAAAAATGACACAAAAGCATCAGAACAGTGCTCAAATGACATGGGAACAGCATGGGGAAGACCCCTGTAAGCATTTCAGACTCCAAGGTCACTGCTGTGAACAATATTGTCAGAGTATTAAGCCATTTTTACGGACTGTCAAGAAAACGTTACAAAATGAAACCAAAATGGATTTTCCTAGAGAAAATATTAAGGGCTCATACCCACTTGTGAGACAGAGTTGGTGTATGTTAGTTTTTTGGATTACATGAAAGATTTAAAAAAAAAAATTGTGTGGCACTCCCATGCCCCTGGGAAGAGACGTACATGAAGGCCTCTTTAAATAATGTGCCCATGTGGCACCCTGGTCTGGGCACCACAGGAACTCTTAAGACACAAATGGAGTGTACACAGCAAGCAGACCTCACTTACTAAACAACTTTAACACCCCTTTCACCCCAGGCCTCTAGGGGTAGCTCCACTGGTTGCCTTAAGCCAGTTACCCCTATAAATACGGGTCCTGGAGGGAGAAAGAGCGGAGTGTGTAGTCACTTTAGAACTGTGAATAACTAGGAGAGCTGACCTGGTACTGGAGCCACACTAGGCCAATACCAGCACACCTGGAAAGTGGGAGACCCTTGCAACTGGGGTCATAGGAACAAGGGACAAAGGCCTTACAGGGATAAAAGAGTTACTTCAACTCGCCCTAACAATCCGGTCACTGGGTCCGAGCTGCAGGAGCCATAGAGCAGGCTGCAGAGAAACCAGCACCTCAACCAAGGGAGTTTAGCTCCTCTGAACACCTGAAGCACCACCAAATGAGAGCCTGGAGCGGACGCGCATCTAACAGTCCTTTAAAGTGCCCTCAGTGCAGCTAACTCAGGTGAATCAAGACACACTAGAATGTGTAAACCCGGTTCGGTGGTATTTCATATCCACTGGATCCTGTAGAACTGTGCATACAAGGAAGCCTATACCACTGCTTACTGTGAAATCTCCAGGAGTGTCTACTTCATCACCCGGTCGAGTGTACCTGTTGTCATCAGTAAAAGGTACAGAAAAGACTATTGCGCATTCTTCCAGGACCAATACTTAAACAACTGAGCTGCCGTATTCCATCCAGCGTAGCTCTTGGCCCCGGGGACTCCTGCTCATCTTGAACACCTGAAGCACCACCAAATGAGAGCCCGGAGTGGACGCGCATTAAACAATCCTTTATAGTGCCCTCAGTGCAGCCAACTCAGGTGACTCAAGACACACCAGAACGTGTAACCCCGGTTCGGTGGTATTTCATATCCACCAGACCCTGTAGAACTGTATATACTAGGAAGCCTATACCACTGCTTGCTGTGGAATCTCCAGGAGTGTCTACTTCATCACCCGGTCAAGTGTACCTGTTGTCACCAGTAAAAGGTACAGAAAAGACTCTATGTGTTTGTGCATTTTTCCTGGATTAATACTTAAACAACTGAGCTGCCGTATTCCATCCGGCGTAGCTCCTGGCCCCGGGGACTCCTGCTCATCCTGTGGGGAGCATCCCATCTAGCTGCTGCACATCCCCCGGAGGCCCACGCAGCGCCGGTGCCATCACTGGATACCCACAGGTTGCGTCACGACAATCAAGAAATATCCCCATCCTTTAATCCCTTTTCATTTGACCACCGGGCCCCACAGCCTCAGGCGCGGAACCATCACAAGTGCTGCATCGCCTGAGACCCGAGAACCCGCCAATGGTGAGTCACATATGCACGCACATATACACACACATATATATAAGCATACACACACATACACACACAGTTAAACATGCACACTTATATATATGTACTAGTAAAAGGGCCCGATGCAATTGCATCGGGAGCGCGGTGAAATGAATTGTGTGTATACAGGCGGGTGAGTGGGTAGCAGAGTATACAGGGGGCTCTGTGGGTATGCAGAGTATAAAGGCGGGTCTGTGGGTAGCAAAGTATACAGACGGCTCTGAGGGTAGCAGATTATACAGGCGGCTCTGTGGGTAGCAGAGTATAGAGAAGGCTCTGTGGGTAGCAGATTGTACAGGCGGCTCTGTGGGTAGCAGAGTGTACAGGCGGCTCTGTGGGTAGCAGAGTATACAGGCGGGTCTGTGGGTAGCAGAGTATGGAGGCGGCTCTGTGGGTAGCAGAGTATAGAGGCGGCTCTGTGGGTAGCAGAGTATAGAGGTGGCTCTGTGGGTAGCAGAGTATCCTGGCGGCTCTGTGGGTAGCAGAGTATACAGGCGGCTCTGTGGGTAGTAGAGTATACAGGCGGCTCTGTGGGTAGCAGAGTATAGAGGCGGCTCTGTGGGTAGCAGAGTATAGAAACGGGTCTGTGGGTATCAGAGTATACAGGCGGCTCTGTGGGTAGCAGAGTATAGAGGCAGCTCTGTGGGTAGCAGAGTATACAGGTGGCTCTGTGGGTAGCAGAGTATAGAGGCGGCTGTGTGGGTAGCAGAGTATACAGGCGGCTCTGTGGGTATCAGAGTATAGAGGGGGCTCTGTGGATAGCAGAGTATGATGTGGTGGGAGGCTGGAGGGGTAAGGAGAGCAGAGGCTGGAGGGGTGAGGAGAGGTGAGGCTGGAGGGGTGAGGAGAGGTGAGGGTGGAGGGGTGAGGAGAGGTTTGGCTGGAGGGGTGAGGAGAGGTCCGGCTGGAGGGGTGAGGAGAGGTCGGCTGGGAAGAGGGGTGAGGAGAGGTCCGGCTGGGAGGGGTGAGGAGAGGTCTAGCTGGAGGGGTGAGGAGAGCAGAAGCTGGAGGGGTGAAGAGAGGTCCAGCTGGAGGGGTGAGGAGAGCAGAGGCTGGAGGGGTGAAGAGAGTTTCGGCTGGAGGGGTGAGGAGAAGTGCGGCTGAAAGGGTGAGGAGAGCAGAGGCTGGAAGAGTGAAGGGAGGTGGGGGTGTAGGGGTGAGGAGAGGTGCGGCTGGAGGGGTGAGGAGGGCTTTGGCTGGAGGGGTGAGGAGAGGTGCGGCTGGAGGGGTGAGGAGAGCTCCGGCTCGAGGGTTGAGGAGAGCTACGGCTGGAGGGGTGAGGAGAGCTCCGGCTGGAGGGGTGAGGAGAGGTCCGGCTGGAGGGGTGAGGAGAGGTCCGGCTGGAGCGACGACATCACGGCTCGGCGGCAGGACGTGGCTGCGTGCTGGGGCTGATCGCAGCCCCAGTCACACGGCATTGTCCTCTGCGGTGGGTTGGGTGCTGCAGAGAGGGATCAGTCCCTCCCCTCAGGTCACACATGTGACCTGAGGGGAAGGAGCGGATTGGGCGGTGTGTGGTAAAACAGGATGGCCATCCAATTGGTCCAGGACACCAAGTCCTGGCCAATGGCATGGGCGTCCTGTGTGTACAACACAGCGCCCAATACACTTGCAGGGGCAGCGGCGGGCAATGGGAGTGAGCGGGGCGTGTGAGGCTTTGCAGCCTGACATGCTCTGCTCACTCCCATTGGCCGCCGCCGCCCACAGGACGACGTCACTGGCTCCTGGCACCCGCTCACAGCCCCTACACCACTACTCCACCAGCATGGCGACACTGAGGCCCCAGCAGTGAGAAAGCGGCGAGGGGCGGAAGCCCCCTGCCGGCATCCGGGCAGCGTGGACCTCGCGAGGCTGCGCGGCCGGTCGCGATGATGCGGGGCCAACGGTTGGCAGGAGTGGGGTGGTGTCAGGTAGTGCGGCTGAGGATGGAGGAGGCTGAGAGGATGGAGGAGGCTGTGAGGATGGAGGAGGCAGAGGGGATGGAGGAGGCTGTGAGCATGGAGGAGGCTGTGAAGATAGGGAGGCTGTGAGGACAGAGGAGGCTGTAGGGACGGAGGAGGCTGTGAAGATGGAGGAGGCTGAGGAGATGGAGGAGGCTGTGAGGATAGTGGATACTGTGAAGATTGAGGAGGCTGTGAGGATGGAGGAGGCTGAGGGGATGGAGGAGGCTGTGAGGATGGAGGAGGCAGAGGGGATGGAGGAGGCTGAGGGGATGGGGAGGCTGTGAGGATAGGGAGGCTGTGAAGATGGAGGAGGCTGTGAGGATGGAGACTGGAGGGGAGACTGTGTGATGGAGGAGGCTGTGAGGATGGGGAGGTTGTGAGGATAGGGAGGCTGTGAAGATGGAGGAGGCTGTGAGAATGGAGGAGGCTGTGAGGATGGAGGAGGCTGTGAGGATGGAGGAGGCTGAGGGGATGGAGGAGGCTGTGAGGATGGGGAGGCTGTGAGAATGGAGGAGGGTGTGAGGATGGGGAGGGTGTGAGGACGGAGGAGGCTGTGAAGATGGAGAGGCTGTGAGGATAGGATACTGTGAAGATTGAGGAGGCTGTGAGGATGGAGGAGGCTGACATCATGCAAGGTCCTATCAGCACAATGGCTGTTACTACTCCCAGCACCAAGCGCTCGGCGGAGGGTAAATATAAGAACAGTTGACACAGGAACGGGGGAACGCGGGGAGCGCAAGCGGGGAGGAGCACGCGCAGGGCAGAAGGAGCAGGGGGGAGCGCGAGTGGGGCAGAAGGAGTAAGGGAAAGCGCGGGCAGGGCAGGAGGATCGGGGGAGCCGCGGGGGGGCAGGAAGAGGAGCGGGGGTGCCGCGGGGGGGGGGGGCGGAAGCCACCAGCGGCATCCGGGCAGCGTTGACCTCGTGAGGCGGGAGCGTGCTGGCGGGGCCGACGGTTGCCAGGATGGCGGCGGTGTCAGCTAGTGCGGCTGCGGCTCACGATGACGCTATCGTGTCATCGCTCGCAGTGCCGCAAAGGATTTTGGGATACGGCTACAGTGCCCGAATCCCAAACTCCCAATTATATAAGTAGATATATGTATTATATATATATATATATATTTATATATAATGTATATATGTATACAAACACACACAGGTCTCTCTTCCTCTCGCTGTGTCTTACCGCTGCCTGCTGTCGCAAGAACCTGTGTGATGTGGTGGGGTAATATGACACGGTGGGGTCATGTGACCACGCATCATCACACAGGTCCTTGCGGCATCGGTAAGATGCAGCGGGCGGAGGGGAGACTGGGAAAAGGGAAACTGGTTGGGGAGTGAGACTGGGTGGATGGGAGATCGGGTGGACTGTGATACTAGGTGGAGTGCTGGGAGCAGGCGGGGGGAGTGTGCAGTGGACTGTGGTTGGCGTGTGTGGCGGCACCATAGCCTCCACCATATTTTCACACCCAGCACTTGGGTGTGGAAATATGACTGCGCACCGGAAGTCGGATGCACATTTTACGGGGACATCAGAAGCCAATGACAGAAGGAACAGCGTGATATTTATTTATGACAGGGTAATTTTGCATATTGCTTTTCCTTAGGTTTTATCCCCTAATAGTATCACAAAATCATGCTTTGTTTGCACCTGCTTCTCTTGTGCCGTTTATCTCGGGACATGGAAGCTAAGAGGAAGGAAATCCCTGTATTTAAACGTAGAAGACTTCTCAGTCTTTTCATCTTTGCTGCTGGTTCATTTCTTAAAATGTGATTATATCTTTTTTTGTCTTCATCCATAGATATTCCACAATTTGAAGCTTTTTAATTTAAACCTTAATATATTGCTTTTCTCGAATTTTGGAGATGTGATAGATGTTTATGAAATTCATAACCACATTATAATCAACCAAACATTGTACTCGAGTGTCGTTGGTCACATCTCACCTAACAATTTAGATGAACTCAATCTGCCAACTTCTTTATCAACGACAGTTTAATACAGTGGAAAAGCATCAACAATGAGGTAATGCTTTATCCTGGGGATACCTTGGGGTTCAGGCTTTATATTATATCTTTGTCTCTTGAATTTAGAAACCAAAGTCCCAATGCACAAAAAGTTGTCTCCCAGGAAGTAGGAAAGTCCCAGGAAATTCCATCTATTTTTGCTGTTATAGGTGTATTCCTTGTTCTGAAGGAGAGATATCAAACACAACTGGTAGGTAATTGTTGGCCTAATGCATATTGATCTGTATGTATTGCAACAACTATTGCTTGTTTAATATGATGTGATTTTATGTCTGCATGCATATTGTTCAGATGTCAACAAAGTTTAAAAAAAAAAAAAAAAAAAAGGTAAAAAGTCCTCAGACAGAGACAGGATGTCCCTCCTCCTGCTCCCAGCATGCACATTCTAGTGTGGAACTAGAAGCTGAAGGTCACAGCAGATTTCTCTCTCCCTCTCCAGAAACTAGATTGATCCTATTCTCATGTTGTAAGCTGGTTGTTCTTAATTCTCAATAAATTAACATTCTCTGTTGCTCGCTGTGGACATCACGCTGATTAACACGCTGCTAACAGGTTATGGGCCCAGGAGTCACAGAAGTCCCAGACCTCCAGAGCACAGAGATAGAAAGACAACAGCAGACTGAGAAGAAGTAAAGATGGCCGCTACCAGCAGCTCAGCAAAGTTTACAGTGCCAAGCCTGAATAACCAGAACTAGGAATGCTGGAAATTCAAGGTGAAGATGCTGGTGATAAGAGAAGGTACTGGAAATACACTCAGGAGCCCGAGCCTGACCCAGTACCACAGGACTGGCTAGAGATGGATCAGAAAGCACAGAGCACGATATCACTCAGCATAGAGGATGATCAGATTGTGCATGTGTGTAAGTGTGAATCTGCAAAGGAAATGTGGGAGCAGCTGCAGAAAGTACATGAGAGGATAAATCTAAGTAACAAACTCTATTTCATGAGAAAGCTAGATCAGTCTAAGCTACACAGTGACCAGGACATGCAGGACTACATTACAAGCACTCTAGAGACCATAGAGCACCTGCGGGGCATTGGGGAAGATATGAAGGACTTCCATGAAGCAGCACTACTACTTAGTGGTCTCCCAGAAAGCTATGACACGCTTGTAACTGCACTAGATGCACGCCCAGATGATGAGCTTACATTGGAGTACGTCAGAGGAAAGCTTGTAGATGAATATAAGAGAAAGGCAGAAAGTGTGAGCAGCAAAGTATGCAACAAGGAAACTGCTTTACAAGCACAGGATGAGCCCACCAGCAGAAACCATCCTAAAGAAACACGTGAATGTTTTGTATGCAAGAAGCCAGGTCATTTAAAAGCTGAATGCAGAGTCTGGAAAGCTAAAATGAATCAGCTGAAGAAGCAAAACAGTAAACAAAGAGTTAAGAGTGCTGCATTTGAAAATAATGATCCTGTAAATACTGAGGTTGCATTCACATTAGTCAATGCATTTAAATCAAAGCATGCGTGGTGTATAGATTCTGGTGCAACCAGTCACATGACCAATGACAGAGACTTCTTTACTAAGCTTAACCAAAGCAAGTCAGAGAAAGTGATAATGGCGAATAGTCAGTGTATGAACTCAGAAGGCATAGGAGATGGTTATATTGATTGTAACATCTCTGCAATGCAAACCAGAAGGATTCCTGTGAAGGATGTGCTATATGTGCCTAGTCTTGAAAGTAATCTATTATCCGTGAAAAACCTTACAAAACAAGGGAATGAAGTTACGTTTAAGCACGATAGCTGCATCATCTCAAAGGAGGGTCGCACACTAGCAAAAGGAAAAATCAAAGATGAACTGTATCAGTTGAAATGTAAAGAGTGTGTATACACAGCTAAGCAAAAAATTCACAAGAACTGTATTCATGTATGGCACAGACGGCTTGCGCATAGAGACCCAGAAGCAATAAGAAAGTTATTTCAAGAACACTTAGCTGATGATATTACAATTGATCCATGTAACCAGACAATGAGGTGTTCCAGCTGTATCAAAGGGAAAATGTCCAGAAAGGCCTTTCCTAAGAAAAGTACTACAAGAACAGAACAACCACTAGATTTAATACACACAGATATCTGTGGCCCAATGCGTATTCAGACCCCTGGAAAGAAGAGATATTTTCTTACATTCATTGATGACAATTCAAGATACACAGTTGTCTATCTACTTCACAGCAAAAATGAAGTTCCAGAGAAACTTTAAATATATCTAGCTGAAGTATATAACAAGTTTGGGAGAATGCCAAAAATTCTACATGCAGATAATGGGACTGAATATACAAGCAATGAGACACAGAGCATTTTAAAGAGAAATGGAATCATATTTCAGACTACTGTACCATACAACCCTGAGCGAAATGGTGTAGCAGAAAGAAGGAACCAAACACTCTGTGAAAGCGGAAGGAGTATGTTATTTGATGCAAATCTGCCTACAGAATATTTTGGCGAAGCTATTATGACGGCTTGCTATCTTCAGAACAGACTAACAGGTAAAGCGACAGAGAAAGCTCCATTTGAGCAATGGAATAATGCAAAGCCAAAACTACAGCACATAAGGATTTTCGTAAGCAAAGCATTTGCACACATTCCCAAAGAAAAATGAACTAAGTGGGAATCTCACGCTAAGGAAGGCATTCCGGTAGGTTACAGTGAAACCCAGAAAGGTTATAGAATTCTACACCCAGAGACAAACAAGGTCACAATAAGCAAAGATGTAGTGATTGATGAAAATTTTGTGTCACCCAAGTTTTGTGATATTATGCCAGTAGTCCAGATGAAGCAACAACAACAATCTCAGTCAAAATCACAAGACAACGAAAGGGAGAATGTAGAAGTCTGGCTAGATTCTTCAACCAGTGAAGGAACAACAAAAAGCCTAAGTGAACCGGAAATTAGACGATCGTCAAGATCAAACAAAGGAATACCAGCTAAACGTCTATCCTACATTGTCAAGACACTACCTGAGTCAGAGCCGCAGTCATGGGATGAAATGCAAAAACCACCTGCTCATGAAAGAACAAAGTGGATCAATGCCGCTAATGAAGAAATTAACTCGCTTCATCAACTTTAAACTTGGAAACTCACTGAGTTGCCACAGGGTAAAAAGGCAATCAAGTGCAAGTGGGTATTTATAACCAAATATGACTCTGAAGGTAAAGTCCACAGATTTAAAGCGAGGTTGGTCGCAAAAGGATATTCTCAAAAATATGAGACTACTTTTTGATGCTACTTTTTCCCCAGTCGCCAAGCAGACAACATTTAGAGCCTTGATGGTCGTAGCTGCTGTACAAAAGATGTTTGTCAGACTCAGACATTTGGATGTCAAAACTGCATTTTTAAATGGTGACATTGAGGAGGACTTATACATGACTCAACCTGAAGGTTATATAAAGGAAGGTGAACAGAACCTTGTTTGCAAACTACAAAAATCTCTTTATGGTCTTAAGCAATCGGCAAGAGCATGGAACACCAAAATGAACAAAGTCTTGTTGGAAGAAGGATTTAAAAGAGGTCAAGCGGATCCATGCCTATATACGAGATATACAGATGGAAAGGGGATGTATATTCTCTTATATGTGGACGATGTAATTGTAGTTCATCAAGAAAAAGCCGAAATTGGGAAAATTACTGACATTTTGAGCCAGCATTTTGAAACAAAAGACCTTGGAAATGTAACATATTATCTAGGAATCCATTATATGCTCCCAACAAAAAACTTCTAAAATGGCTCCACTCGACTTTGAGGAAAATAGGAGATTTCTGTGAAGGCACACTGATAGTAGGGGGAGATCTTAATATTGCACTAAACCCGCTAATAGACACCACAACGAAGAAAAGTACATACTCACAAGGTGATCTTAATAAAATCAAAGTCCATCTCCGCGAGCTCCAACTGCTGGATGTATGGAGATACCTACACCCAGATGACCGCGACTATACCTTCTATTCTCACCCACACGCCTCTTACCATAGATTAGATTACTTCTTTGTCTCCAAAAACACCCTTGCTAAAGTAAGATCAACGAATATTAACCCTAACATATTCTCAGACCACTCCTTCGTAACGATGGCGCTGACACTACACAAGACCTTCCCAGTTCACAGATCGTGGCGACTCACTGAGTCGGTGCTCGACAGCCCCTCCACTCATTCTCGCATAACCAAAACATTGGAGCAGTATTTTGCTCAAAACGATAATGGTGAGGTTGCGGCGCCGATGCTCTGGGAAGCTCACAAATCTGTGATCAGAGGAGAATTTATTTCAATTACAGCGTATATTCATAAACAGCAACAGAGACAGCTTGACCTTCTATATGAGGAAATCTCCGACCTAGAAACAAAACACAAAAAACTAATCACCCCCCAATAATGGAGCAACTAACCCTTAAAAGGCGTCAACTTAAAGATATCCTATTCCTACAAACAGCAAAATGGTTCGCTTCATGGCGCACTAAAATGTATGTTCACGGTGACAAAGCCTCGAAACTGATGATCTCTAGAATCAAACAACGACAAACTCGCACTTCCATACATTCCATTAAAACTGCGGAGGGACGATCGACAACCAATTATAATCACATAGAAACAGCGTTTCTGCACTATTATACACAACTATATAACCTACGCCCCGAAGAAACTAAAACAGAAGAGGCAACCAGAAGGCAAAAAATCAAACATTACTTATCCCGCCTAAATCTCCCGAGCTTCACCCCACAACAGCAATTGCTGCTAAAACAAACCTTTTAATTTAGAAGAATTACGGTCCACCCTGTCAAAGTGCCCACCCAACAAAGCGCCGGGACCAGATGGATTACCCTGTGCCTACTACAAGTCCTTCCCCTCGATCCTACAACCACACATGCTGAATATGTACAATTCCATATTGCAAGGTAGTCGATTCCCGGCTCAATCCTTAGAAGCAAAAATATCCCTAATATACAAAGAAGGGAAAGACCGGGAAATGTGTAGCAGCTACCGACCGATCTCCTTGCTAAATGTTGATTTAAAAATTTTCGCCAGTATGATCGCTCGTCGAGTAGCTGCCTACCTTCTGGACAAAATCTCACTAAACCAAACTGGATTTGTGGGGGGAAGGAAGGGAGGGACAACGTGCTGAAGGTACTGCACCTTACTCATTATGCCAACCGACAAAAAATTCCACTGGTCCTCCTGGGAACGGACGCTGAAAAAGCCTTTGACAGGGTGGACTGGTTATACCTAGAAGAGACGTTGCTTAGCTTCGGCATCCCGACCCAACTAGTTGCGGCGATTTTAAAAATGTACACCAGCCCAACTGCTCGCATCAGCATCAATGGCTCCCTAACAGATACCTTTTCCATACACAATGGCACGAGACAGGGGTGCCCACTATCCCCTCTATTATTTATCCTAGCAATGGAACCCCTGCTGATTGACATTCAGCTTGATAAAAAGATTCAAGGCATTACACTAGGAGGGACGCATCATAAAACAGCTGCCTTCGCAGATGATTTACTCATATTCATGACCAATCCTTCTAAAAGCTTCCCCCCCTTATTAAAAATATTTGACAATTACAGTGCCCTCACCAATTTTAAAATAAACACATCAAAATCGGAGGCCTTAGACCTGAACGTCCCACTACCAATCCTATCCAGATTAAAAACCACATATCCGTTCTCATGGCCCAAATCGCACATCACTTATCTAGGCATAAAAATTAGCAGAACTCATAAAGCTCTTTTCTCCCTCAACTACCCCCCTTATTAGACAGAGTAACTGCCACTATGAAAACTTGGCGTGACCCTTTCTTATCCTGGATGGGTCGTAAGAATATCCTCAAAAGCCTCATCCTGCCTAAATTTACTTACCTCTTCTCTATGTTACCAATACATGTCCCTAATGCGTATTTACGCAAGGTCAACTCTCTTCTTTACGCCTACATTTGGAAACATAAGAGACATCGCTTAAATCTCCGCACTCTCTCTCTTCCAAAAGTAAAAGGAGGAATGGGCGCACCAGATATTAAAATCTATTACCACGCAGCAGTCCTCTCACGCTCTGTTGATATCATACGACACACACACAACAAATTATGGATTGATATAGAAAACAAATTATCCCCACAGCCCCTCCGCCCCCTCCTACTGACGCACTGCAGTGACAAATCACCTGAACGCCAACATAACCCTCTCACAAGCACACTCCTACGAATATGGACCAATATATATACCTACTTGATACCCCCATCGACTCCTCTCCTTACCCTGTTAGATATACTAATGGGAGCGAACCTAATACACAACCCCAGCAAATACCGCACCGGACTATTTGCCAGCCTAACAGCGGATCAATTATATGCAGACGGAGCACTTCTTCCGTTAACTAATCTGCACAAAATACCTGGCCTCGAATCTATTAATTTCCTCCAATATAAGACTCTACAATCATTCCTACACAACATCCGATTCGATACGGCACTTACCCGCAATCCCACGGCATTTGAAACGCTCTGCGCAAGACAGATTAGGCCTACTAAGATCCTTTCTACCATTTACCAAAGCATTTTGGATAGAGATGTACCCATGAAAAGAGCCTATATACATAGTTGGGAAAAAGATTTAGGATATCAGTTTACACCTCAACAGATTTCATATATCTACACCCACTCACATGGTCCGACTAAATGCATCAAGGTACAGGAGAACTCCTACAAAATTCTCTCCCGCTGGTATACTGATCCGCTGAGAACACACAAATGGAAGACACAATTCCCTACGAATTGCTGGCGTTGTGGTGATGTGAACGGGAACTACATCCACCTTTGGTGGCATTGTCCATCCCTGATCCCCTACTGGAACCAGACGACACGCCTGATCAGAGATGTGACTAAACGAAATATCAAGTTATCCCCTGAAGTCGTCCTGTTAAATCTACCCCTAGACGCTTCCCATGGTGAGTTCTCTGTGTTAATCTGTACAATATTGGCTGCAGCGAAACTTCTTTTACAAACGGTATGGGGATCTCCTCAAATCCCGACTCCTCAGTCGTTAATTGAAAAAACTGACCAACTATATCTAGTAGCGAAACTAGCTGCCTCTGTGAACCACACACAAGCATCTGTTAATAACCACTGGCGAGCTTGGGTACTCTTCAAAAAGTCGCTCATAGTACCGTAATCTTGACCCCTCGCCTCATTTACTCAACAGAGATCCTCTAGGCTCCACCTCCTGACCCACCCTCCCCGCCTCTTACTTCCCCTCCAATCTATTATTCTCTTTCCTATTCTCCTACCTATCCTCTATTCCTCTCTCATTTACTATGCCATCTTCCTCTTGTGCTTAACTTTCTCTAGATAATCTGACAATAACCATATTTAAACATATGTTTGGAATTATTTAATCATTTTCCACCGGTTGTCACGAGCTGAATTCTTCTTTTCTGTAACTATCTGATTATCATCTTCATATCTTGTAAAACAATAAAAAGAATTTTTGAAATGAAATGAAATCTAGGAATCCATATCCAGAGAGAGGAAGATGGAAGTTTTCTTCTAAATCAAAGTGCAAAAATTAATTCAATTTTGAATCAGTTTGGAATGACAGAAGCCAAAGGTGTATCCACACCAATGGAATCATCCTACCTGAAACTGGAAGAAGATGACCTGTTGCCTAACAATGAGAAATATCAACAGGCAGTGGGGGCACTTCTATACATATCGACTATGACTCGACCAGATATTTAAACAGCAGTTGGAATATTGTGCAGATATGTGGAGAAACCGCGCCAAAAGGACTGGAATGCCGTTAAAAGAGTTCTCCGATATTTAAAAGAGACACAAGGGGTAAATTTTAAATTATCTGCAGCAGGAAATCTAAAACTCACCGGCTATGCTGACGCAGATTGGGCTGGGGATTTGCATGATCGTAAATCCACAAGCGGATACGTATTTAAACTTGGAGAAAGTTCAATCTCCTGGTCTAGTAGAAAACAAGTATCTGTTGCTTTGTCATCCACAGAAGATGAGTATGTGTCCGCAGCCTATGCAAGGCAGGAGATCATTTGGCTAAGGCAACTGATGGATGATCTTGGTAAACCGTTAACTCAGCCAACGGTGATATATGAGGACAACCAAGGATGCATTAAACTTGCATGCAGTGAGGAGATCAGTGCTAGAACTAAGCACGACGTCAGATATCATCATCTACGTGATTTGATAGACAGTGGCTTAATTCAGTTTGTTTATTGTGAGACTGATAAGATGGTAGCTGACATTTTGACCAAACCATTGCCACGACCTAGGTTCCAAGGCTTGAGAACCGCTATGGACTAACAGAATAAATAGTTATTGAGTGGGGGTGTTGGCCTAATGCATATTGATCTGTATGTATTGCAACAACTATTGTTTGTTTAACATGATGTGATTTTATGTCTGCATGCATATTGTTCAGATATCAACAAAGTTAAAAAAAAAAAAAAAAAAAAAAAAAGATCCTCAGTCAGAGACAGGATGTCCCTCCTCCTGCTCCCAGCATGCACATTCTAGTGTGGAACTAGAAGCTGAAGGTCACAGCAGATTTCTCTCTCCCTCTCCAGAAACCAGATTGATCCTATTCTCATGTTGTAAGCTGGATGTTCTTAATTCTCAATAAATGAACATTCTCTGTTGCTCGCTGTGGACATCACGCTGATTAACACGCTGCTAACAGTAATACTTTTAGATCCTTCCTGCATCCTATGACTTTGTAACAACCACAGTTATATTATGTGATATTTCTTGTCTTCTTTCCTATAGACAATGAGAACTGCAGGAGATGTCCTGACTATGCGTGGCCCAATGAGAACAAGACCCAATGTGTCCCCAAAATGGTAGAATTTCTCTCTTACTCTGATGAAGGGATATCAATGATTGCTCTATCAGGATCCATTTTACTTCTTTCATTGACCGCAGTAATATTGGGGATTTTTATTAGATATCAAGACACCCCAATTGTAAGAGCAAATAACAAGAACCTGAGCTTCGTTCTCCTGGTCTCCATCATGCTCAGCTTCCTCTGTGTCTTTTTGTTCCTCGGTCGTCCTGTGGATAGTACCTGCATGTTACGTCAGATCTGTACTGGACTACTACTCTCAATATCAATCTCGTCGTTATTGGCCAAGACCATAATGGTTTACATCGCATTCAAAGCCACCAAGCCTGGAAGTGTGTGGAGAACATGGACTGGAGTAAAACTCCCTAACTGTGTGCTCCTGATCTGCTCCTCGGTCCAGGTGGTCATCTGTATGTGTTGGGTGACCCTCTGTCCCCCCTTCCAGGAGCTGGACACACACTCTTATACGGAGAAGATCATAGTTCAGTGTAATGAAGGCTCCGATCTTTGGTTCTACTCTGTCCTGGGTTATATGGGGATTCTGGCCGTTGTTAGTTTTATTACAGCTTTCTTAGCCCGGACATTACCGGACAGCTTTAATGAGGCCAAGTACATCACCTTCAGCATGCTGGTGTTCTGCAGCGTGTGGATAGCCATGATCCCGGCTTATCTCAGCACCAAAGGCAAATACACGGTGGCCGTGGAGATATTTGCCATCCTGACCTCTAACGCTGGACTGTTGGGCTGCATATTTTTCCCTAAATGTTACATTATTCTCTGCAGACCTGAGCGAAACACAAAGTCCTATATAATGAGCCGGACTGCATGAGATTGTACATCATTTGATCCTTGTAGAGTATGAAAAAACAGAATCCATTTTGTGTCTATGATATTTATCTTGTCCTCTATCGTCTGATGTCATGGTGATGAAATAATAATGGGTGGGGACGTTTCACATTTCTTTTCATGCCCCTAAAGTTCCTATTGGTTCATAGTTCACAGAGAACTTTTTCTCTGATGGTGAGGCAATTTCATGTCCGGCATGTCAATTAATAAAGAAGTCCTGAGTATACCATACAAGGTTGTGCTGTACTGAATTCCCGAGAGCTGATGAAACAAACCTTATTAATTTGGAGTTCTAATGCCATATAAAGAGTGCATTTCACTTACAGATTTGGTGCCAAAACCTGGGGCTATGCGCACATTATACTATCTGGATTTAAAAAGAGAATTAACCCTCCAGAAAAAGGAATGCAGACAGGTAAGAAGCTTATTCTTACAATCTTGCCTTACTTTTTCTGTGACCTTGTTCTACCCCCATTCAGGGTGAGTTATTTTGCACTAAATATTTTGATGCTTTTATGAACTGTGTTCATCTGATGGGATCAGTGTAAAAGTGTGATGTGTCGTGGTACTTTAGGATTGTTAGAGTTGTTGGGTCTGTTGAGAATAATCAACTTAACAGAGAGATAGCCACAAAATCCTACAATATAACCAGTAAATGGAATAAAAGCTATCTACATCGCATTGTAGGATTTTGAAGTATCTTGGTGACTGCCTACAAATGAGAAGAATGTGTGCTAGCACAGATATGAGCTTCCAGGATGTAAAGTGCCCCAGCCATACCTGAGTAGCTTGGAGTAAACAGATACAGAAACCCAAAGGAAAGACACAAAAAAGAGAAAGGGATTCAGATCATGAAAAGGCAAGAATGCCAGTAAGGCTAGGGTCAAACTAGCATTTACCCTTGTGTTCAGGGGGTTTCGTCTAAAATGTAGAATTTGTCAGCATTAACACAGTGTTACCGGAAAGATAAGACTGTATTAGTGCTGTCAATTCATTCTATAGCAGGCAGAACCCAAACGTCGGCTTCTTACTTCCAGAGTTTGAAACCTCATGCTTTTTTCCAAGCCCATCACAAGACACACGTGCCCGTGTCATGTGATGTGCTTGGAAATAGCGCAAGGTTTCAAACTCTGGCAGTGGGAAGCCGGTGTTTAATCTGCGCTCGGGTTCCGCCTGCTATAGGAATGAATTGACAGCGTTAATGCAGTCTTACCTTTCCGGTAACACTGCATTAATGCTGACAAATTCTATGTTTTAGATGGAACCCCTGAATGCCATGGGCTAGTGTCATACTTGAGTCAGGCCTTACAGCTGATGTAAGCGCTAATAACTTAGAAATGTTCCCTGCAGCGCATAGGCTGCCAGAGAATGCTGCCTCATAGAAACCCTTTGTTTACCTTTGCAGCGGCCACAGAGGATGTGCGCTTTATCACAGCGCACAGGAAAACGCTGCAGACAGTGTTTCCTGTGCACTCAGTTAAAGCGCACGTCCTGTGTGGCCGCTGCTAAGGTAAGCAAAGGGTTTCTTTGAGGCAGCGTTCTCTGGCAGCCTATGCACTGCAGGGAACATTTCTAAGTTTTAGCGCTTGCATCAGCTCTAAAGGCTGACACAAGTGTGACCCTAGCCTAAGAAAATGTTAGAAAAGGCTGGAATCCCTGCAGAGAGAGACCTGTATGTGTTCAGACAAATGGCTGTTCATTAGGACAAGCATGGTGAAGACAAAGGACACTGATAGAATGTGACTGCAGAAGTGAGGGGGAGGTGTAGAGAAACCGCATGTTGTATCAAAGTGTCGACAATGGACTGGACGGACTAAGGCTAGGGCCACATTTGGGAGGCTGCATCAAGTAACTGGAGGCATTACTGGATCCAGTTTTTCCCCTTGTCTGTTTTGAGGCATTTTTACCGGATCAGATACCGGATGGTACCTTTATGTAAATTATAGACAGCAGATCTTTCCTAACATCTCATGAAAAGGAGTGTGAAATGCAGGGAGCAGCTGACTGAGCAAAGACTTGATAAAAGGCAGTAAGTGTTGTGTATCACGAGCTCTGTATCAATGATGTAGCCCATGGACTAACACATGAGACAAAGACAATTTTATGTGTGTGCTTAGGTGGACAAGGTATGGGTGGCAGCAGGGTTCAGTTCCCAGGTGGCTAGGTTCACCCAGTCTTGTATGATATGTGCCCAACACAACATATAAAAAACTGTAAAGACCCCACAGAAACACACCCACTATCTGCGCTACCATTTCAGAGATTGAATATTGATTATAGAAAGCTACTAGGTGTATATGAGTTTATGCTTATTGTGTTAATTTCTTTTAAGGATTGGTCTGAGTTATATCCGGTCTGAAATCTATGTTACTGCTGAAAAACACATGATGGAGGTGGTATTTTGAAATGGGGTTCCTGAAGTGGTAAATGTACACATTTTAAAACAGAGAAAAAAAACATAGCCAGAATTCGACCGTTTCTCACCTTTGAAACTACAAAAACACTTGCTGTCACTCTAAATCATTCATTTATTCTTATCTGGACTACTGCAACTCTTTACTGATCAATGTCCCTCTAACCAAACTTTCTCCTCTCCAATCCATCCTTAATGCTGCTGAGAGGGTCATTTTTCTGTCCAGCTATTTCACAGATGCCTTCGCCTTATGCCGGTTATTACACTGGTTGCCCATCCACTACAGGATACAATACAAACTTATCTCTATCACCCACAAATCTCTCCTTAGTTCTGCACCACCCTATATGTCATCCCTCATCTGTGTATCACCCTCCCTGTGCCCTCCATTCTGCAACTGATCTCAGACTAATATGACCCATAATTCGAACCTACGTTTTCAAGATTTCTCCCATGCTGCTCCAGAGTTCCGGAATGCACTACTGTTGAGGAGAGCCATAGGATCAAATACTTAATTACCCTTAAGACATAAGGGCATGGGAGAAACGATCTATAGAGTTTAATATTTTACATTGCATAAGCTTAATTGTGACTTAAACATGGCTGCCATTTCCTGTTTCATCACACCATGCCATGGTATGTAAGATGGAGCCTGGACCTATGACTACATCCTGTCTACAATAAGGAGTTCCTGGAGGAAGCTGAATTCCATAGAAGGACTGACCAATCACAGAATGCCACATCACCTGGACATACTCGATCAAGACCACACCCCCTGATGACCTCATGGATCCACCCATGGACTAACCCACTGACCAATGAATACATCTGAGTAGGGCTGGCCGAGCCCCTTACTGAACAACACCTCATGTCTCTTATAATAAACGGGCACTTGGAGCTTGGGTCTGACCAAGGAAGGGTGTTAATCTGACTCTGTGTGTCTGGTGTCTACTTTTCATCACCGGCACTTGGTCTATATAAATTAGGACAGGGGCAGGCAACTTGTTAATATTATTATGAAATATTAACCAAAACAATTTTGTCATCCCAACTATGTGGGGCCATGCAGAAGGGAATCCCCAAACCTTGAATGACCGGTGAAGGAGACGGCAGGATGCACTGAGTACCCCGAGCCAGGAGACTGATCACCTCCCTAACAAAAACGATAAGTCTGCTGATTTTATTATAATCTGTTGGCTTTACCTGTTTTTCAGGGTACCCTGTGCATATTGCCTAACCGCGTCCGCTCTTTCAGGGTGTCTGAGACGGCATAGGGGTTTTCTCCGCTGCTGGCCATTTGATTGCGGAAGAACCGTCATGCCAAGTTGCCTGCGGCCTGCTATGTGTTGTGTGGAGGGGAGATGACTGTTAAGAAAGAGCAAGGGTTTTTGAGCAGTGTCTGTAGAAGTAAAAGATATTGTCTGTGAGATAGATCAAAGTGGTCACCTGTGATACGATTTTCAGTTCTGGAGAGAAAACAGGCATAGAGTAAGGGGACTCTGTCTGATATTTAGCATAGAGTAAGGACTCTGTTTATCTGATAGATAGGCATTGAGTAAGGACTCTGCATGGTGTAAAGGGATTTGACTCCCATAGGGACATGTAACAGAGTAAGGGGACTCTGTTTGATATTTAGCATTGAGTGATTTTTGTGACTTTGCATGATCTTGAGTGATTTTTGGGACTCGATATATGGTTTTGAGTGATTTTTGGGACTCAACCTAATATTGGCACGTAACTTAGAGTGAATTGACTCAGTACGTGGCCTGATAATTGTATAAATAGAAAAATTGATGTTTGCCATGTGACCTTGACTAAGAGACTCTGTATTTGTGTGGTGTGGGCCGGTAATTGATTAATACAAGATATTTTTGTATACTACAGAACACGGAAATCAGACAGGGACAGATAGGAAGTGTAGACGGTTGTGAAGGTCTTATGCTCCTCAGGTTTGTCATCTCCCCAGTCTTAAGTGTTTGTTTTGTGTCTATTCCATATAGAGAGAGATGGAGAAATTAATGCAGGTGTGTCGCATTGGCATCAAGACACATTCAGATGGCAAATCAGACATGTATACATTAGGTGTGACTCGTGAAGGGAAAAGTCATGTTAAATAATGCAAATAGTTTATGAAGTTGTGTGGAATGGCAGAAGTGCAGTGAGGATTGTGTTAAAAGATAGACAAGGTGTTATGGAAGATAATGGATTGTTATATACTGCTAGGGGCAGGGGAAAGAGTCTCTTATAGTTTGTATAGAGAAAATTGGGTAGAAGAGGAAGAAAATAGAAAAAGGACAGAGTTTTGTGTAATGTGTGTTACAAGAATGTATCATGTTTACGGTTGGTGATGGTGGCATAAGGCCATGTGCTCTCTGGTGTCAGCCATTTTGTGATGCTATGTGCTCTGGTAAATGGCCCATGTGGTCACTAATGACGGCCATTTTGTGGTGGTTTTAAATTAATATATTTTTAGTATAAATATTAGACAGTTGTGGCCAAAAGTATTGACACCCTTCAGTTGACCCTGCTGCCGGATTGCCGACGGCTGTCGCTGTGTCCCGCAATCCGGCAGCGAGGTCAATTGAATTCATTGACTTACGGGGAGCCCTCAGTGACATCACCCTACATATACAGTGTTGGCCAAAAGTATTGACACCCCTGCAATTCTGTCAGATAATACTCAGTTTCTTCCTGAAAATGATTGCAATCACAAATTCTTTGGTATTATTATCTTCATTTAATTTGTCTTCAATGTAAAAACACAAAAATAATTGTCCTAAAGCCAAATTGGATATAATTCCACACCAAACATAAAAAAGGGGGTGGACAAAAGTATTGGCAGTGTTAGAAAAATCATGTGATGCTTCTCTAATTTGTGTAATTAACAGCACCTGTAACTTACCTGTGGCACCTAACAGGTGTTGGCAATAACTAAATCACACTTGCAGCCAGTTGACATGGATTAAAGTTGACTCAACCTCTGTCTAACAACTGTAGTTTCTTGCCTTTCGTGCCCTTAAAAGATGCTAGCATATGGCAAGTAGGAGAGACTTGTCGAGTAAATGAAAATAAGTAAATAAATATCAGATATACTGAAACATATGTACGACAGCAGAGAAATAAGAGTTTAAATAGTGTTAAGACAGAAATGCTAGAGTATAAGAGAAAGTTTGGGAAAGATGGGTTAGGATTGCCTCAGATTGATTATCTGTGAATATACTTGTGTCTATGCAAAGATGGCCGCCGAGTGAAGACCGCATGGTAAGGGACAAAGGAATGAATGAATGTTTGGACAATAGACTTAGACAGGAAGTGATGTGTAAGTTGTCTGACTAGTTTTGAGCAAGTTTCCCATAACACTGCTAGTTTCACACTAGGGATGGGCGAATCTACTCGCTAGGACTCGTTACTCGGCGAGTAGTAAGGGACTCGCAGGACTCGGTACTCTGCGAGTTTCCCAGTGATTACTCGCACGAGTCCAAAGCAAATCAATATCAATCCTAGTTTTGTCAGAAACGCTGACAAAACTAGGATTGCCATTGTTTGCATTAGACTCGTGCGAGTAATCACTGGCTACTGTGCCAGTGATAGCAGGGAAACTCACAGATAACTGCTGTTTCTTTGCGAGCCGAGTCCAGCTGTCTTCTCTGTGCAGCTCCAGGGTCCTAGAGCCCGCCTGCTCACAGACATTATGTAGCAGTGCTGAGATTGTTCTCAGTCTGCTCATTCTCTGTGTACAGACATGAATGTCTGTGCACAGAGATGATGTAGCAGTGCTGAGATTGTTCTCAGTCTGCTCATTCCCTGTGTACAGACATGAATGTCTGTGCACAGAGATGATGTAGCAGAGCTGAGATTGTTCTCAGTCTGCTCATTCCCTGTGTACAGACATGAATGTCTGTGCACAGAGATAATGTAGCAGTGCTGAGATTGTTCTCAGTCTGCTCATTCCCTGTGTACAGACATGAATGTCTGTGCACAGAGATGATGTAGCAGAGCTGAGATTGTTCTCAGTCTGCTTATTCCCTGTGCATAGACATCTATATTTATGCACAGGGGATGTAGCAGAGAGGACATCGCGTTTTGGACTGCGTCGGACGGAAGAGGATTTTTTTAATTAAAGATGGAGTCCCTAATGGCTTTTTTTTTTATTTCTAATAAAAAATTTTCCTTGTGTTGTGTTTTTTTTAAAACAATTTAATAGAAATTCATGGCGGTCATGTCTAATATTGGCGTGACCGCCATAAATTTCGGGCTTAGGGCCAGCTGATAATACAAAGCTGGCCCTAACCTCTTTATTACCCAGCGTGCCACTGCTACCAGGGCCGCTGGAAGAGCGGGGTTCAGCGCCAGAGGATGGCGCTTCAATGAACGCGCCATCTTCTGGGGCGGCTGCGGGCTGCAATTTGCAGCGGGGGGGTGCCCAGAAAGCTTGGGCATCCCTGCGCTGCGGATTCCAGCCCCCAGCTGCTTAGCTGTACCTGGCTAGACATAGAAATTGCGCGGAGCCCCACGCATTTTTTTTTTATTATTTCATGAATTTCAGAGTCAGAGTCTCAGAGTCAGAATCTCAGAGTCAGAATCTCAGAATTTCATGAAATAATTAAAAAAAAATGCGTGAGGCTCCGCGCAATTTCTATGTCTAGCCAGGTACAGCTAAGCAGCTGGGGGCTGGAATCCGCAGCGCAGGGATGCCCAAGCTTTCTGGGCACCCCCCGCTGCAAATTGCAGCCCGCAGCCGCCCCAGAAGATGGCGCATTCATTGAAGCGCCATTCTCTGGCGCTGAACCCCGCTCTTCCAGCGGCCCTGGTAGCGGTGGCACGCTGGGTAATAGAGGTTAGGGCCAGCTTTGTATTATCAGCTGACCCTAAGCCCGAAATTTATGGCGGTCACGCCAATATTAGACATGACCGCCATGAATTTCTATTAAATTGTTTTAAAAAAAACACAACACAAGGAAAATTTTTTATTAGAAATAAAAAAAAAAGCCATTAGGGACTCCATCTTTAATTAAAAAAATCCTCTTCCGTCCGACGCAGTCCAAAACGCGATGTCCTCTCTGCTACATCCCCTGTGCATAAATATAGATGTCTATGCACAGGGAATAAGCAGACTGAGAACAATCTCAGCTCTGCTACATCATCTCTGTGCACAGACATTCATGTCTGTACACAGGGAATGAGCAGACTGAGAACAATCTCAGCACTGCTACATCAGGCAGCAGGCAGGCTCTAGGACCCTGGAGCTGGCAGCCTGTACAGAGGAGACAGGATCTTATCTGTGCGAGTCAGCGATTACTTACAAAGTAAACGAGCAATGCAAATAAATGACAAAACTAGGATTGCTTCAGGCTGAAGCTTCCGAGACACATCTGCGATTTGTAAATCTCACACTACTCGCTATTACTCGCTTCCCCATTCATTAACATTGGACTCGCTAGACTCGCAACGAGTAGCGAGTCCTGTGCTCGGACTCGCTAGAGTCAAGCGATTCCGAGTAATTTAGGATTCGCCCATCACTATTTCACACACGAAAGAAAAGGTAGGCCACCCCACCCCTCTCCCACATAGAAACATGTGATGGGTTAATGCAGAGAAAGTGAATGTTGAATGATTAAATGAGTATACTGGTAATTAAAAATAAATAATAGAAATAGAATAAAAATAAGGCACATATAAGTTCCCTTGTTCAGATAAGTCCAGCTTGCCGGTCAGATATAACTATGTGCTGAAAGCTATAAGAAATTGTTAAATGGAAAAGGTCAAAGATGTGAGTGCATATATTAATGAAGTATTAATTGGGATTAAAATATATATATATATATATATATATATATATATATATATAATTGGCATGGGAAACTAAATGACATACCTCAGAGAAAGATGAGATGGAAGAAAAGAAAAAGTATATATATATATATATATATATATATATATATATATATATATATATATATACCGTATATACTCGTGTATAAGCCGACCCGTGTATAAGCCGACCCCCCCTACTTTTGCCCCAAAAACCTGGAAAAACCTATTGACTCGTGTATAAGCCGAGGGTGGACCCCAGCACAGGTATACAGCCCCCAGCAGTGTGGTATACAGGCCCCCCCCAGTGGTATACAGGCCTCCCCAGTGGTAGTATACAGCAGCCCCAGTGGTAGTATACAGCAGCCCCAGTGGTAGTATATAGCAGCCCCAGCAGCCCCAGTGGTAGTATATAGCAGCCCCAGTGGTAGTATATAGAAGCCCCAGCAGCCCCAGTGGTAGTATATAGCAGCCCCAGTGGTAGTATATAGAAGCCCCAGCAGCCCCAGTGGTAGTATATAGCAGCCCCAGTGGTAGTATATAGAAGCCCCAGCAGCCCCAGTGGTTTTATATAGCAGCCCCAGTGGTAGTATATAGAAGCCCCAGCAGCCCCAGTAATCCAGGGCCCCCCAGCCTTGCTCCGGTAACCTGTAAAGCAAAATATACTTATCACTGTCCCGCTGACGTCCCCCGCTCGCCGCTGCCGTCCGCGATCCTCCATCTTCATGCGTCTTCTTCCGGTTTCCTGTGTTCGTCGCCGGCAATGACGTCATTTTGTATTCATACTTAGCTATAATCTAGAAAATGTGACCTTTTCATGATCTTTTCAGGCTCCAAATATGAAATTCAGGTAACAACATAGTTTTTGAATCCAGATATGCTTTGGATATTGGATTCAAAAAGGGGCAGGAAAGAGAAAGTTAGTGCCTGTTTTTAAAGTTTTAATAGTTTATTTTTTACGTCTTCTTTATATTTAAGTGTTTTCTCTATATTTTTGTCTTAAATAGAGGACACAGCAAGCACAGACATACACGTCAGGATCGCAGGGTGTGAACATGTCCCAGATGAGCTCACTACTAATGCAGATTCTGAGTTATTTTATAGATGGTGGATTCTACACTGGATGTGCTGTGATTACACAACAGGAGGTAATAAAGCTGAACCGCTCCCTCCTCACCTATCGGCACAGGAGGTAGATGAAGATCTCAATCACTGAAATATGTAGAGCGCAAACAGTAAGATGGCCGAATGTGTATATAGACTGCAGATCTTTCCTAAAGTCACATAATAACCTATAGAGGCCGCAGAGTGTATATGAGCCTGTATGGAGGCTCTCCTGTTATCAGATAAGCCTGGCAGAGTGCAGGTGACACTCATAAAGCCAGAGGTAAGGCTCATACAGGTGCAGCTGCCAGAAGCTGTGAAGAGGCCTAGAGTAAAGAGTCTCAGACCCTGACACCAGGGCAGACCCGAGCAACAGGGGCCCCTGTCACTCCTGATGTTCTTATTCCCGCAGAAACAGGTGATCGAATGGAGTGCAATAAGCAGGGAGCCAATGGACTGAGGAAGGTCTGTAGACACCGGGCGGTAAGCTTTCTCTGCCACAACTCTCTTCTCAATGATGGCTAAGGTAACCCAAGAACTAACTCATTTGTCATTAATTGCTACATGTGTTTTAGGGGACAAGGTTTGGGTGGCTCCAGGGTTCAGTACCCAGGTGGCCAGGTACACCCAGTCTTGTATGATGTGTGTGACGGATACAAAGGAGGAGAATCTGTAATGACCCTGCAGAAACCCGAACGCACCCCTCGTTCTCTCTACCGTACTAGTGATTGCATATAGATCGTACAGAGACAGCGCTACACACTAGGTGGATGCAGGTGTATGCTTGTTGTGTTCATTTCTTTTCAGGATCATGTGCAGAAACTACGTTACTTCTGAGAAACTCACGATGAAGGTGGTATATAAAAATGAGGCTCCTGAAGAGGTAAAGCTGCATATGTTATAGTGGAGGTCATTAAAGTTATTTTACAGTATCTGGGAGTCAGCAGTTTTCTACAATTCATATCATGTACAAAGCAGTGGAGACAAGATGAATGAGGGATTAACATTAATAACTCTGACGGTAAAGGTAAAAGGTGTAGGAGACGGGCAAGACATAGATCAATTGTTTTTTTGTTTAATTTTCCTCCTTGGTAAATAAGTCTCGTTATAAGGTATTTCTTGACTCAACACCTAGAACGGGATTGTATTTTCTATAAAGTAAGTGTAGACAAGTGTAAAAGGGTTTAATCTTACATTATGGATAGGACACGATGAGCCTCTCGCCTAGTGAGGTTGTCGCAGACACAAGCACCATAAGAGCTGCAGGTCAATAGATATCTGCTGCAGTGTCAGCATCAGTGATATGAGTATCCAGTCAGGAAAGGGTTAAACATTGCATTCCTATCTCCGAATAAGAGAATTAAAATCAATATTCATCAGAACTTGTGATTTGTTTCGCACAGATACTTTAGATATGGCATGAAGTCTTGACCGGCAATGTATAAGCCTTATATAATTGACTGTAAACAGATGGGTTCTTCAATTCCAGATCCTAAATCATGTCAGCAGCGCATGGTCTCATATCAGTAGACCGGGTGATCCTGAAAAGATGCGAGAAAGAGCCGTGAGATTAGATGGCCGATCCAGCTTCTCTGAATTACAGCAACTTCAGTGGAGATTGAGGGAAAACCCATTTGGACGCGGCAGCTGTTGGAGACTCCCCACCAGCAGAATGATGGTCTCCGATAATGATAGTCACTCACCTACACCTCATAGTGATAGACTGTCCCTTAAATGGCCTTATAACTCTCCAGACTATGTCTGATGTATATAGGAAATATCCAAACTATGGCAGAAATGGTTACAGGAACATGAGATAAATGAGGACTCAGAAGAGTGGGAGAAACATTCACTTTCCTGAGCAAACCATTAGTTCAAGGGTAGATAACACTGTGTATAACTGATATTACTCTAATAACTTGTATATGTAGCCATAAAAGCGCTATTTTACATTATTTTATGTTCTTTTCAAGGTAATCGGGTTAATGTGTAAAGGGAAATGTTATCACATAATCCCTGGTGGTAGAATATGGCCCTGAGGCAGAAATGTCCATCCATGAGTGTTGTGATACAATTCTGAGTATCCAGGTAGGGAACTGAGGTGAAGCAGGTAGGAAAGGCCCGAGGATGCGGATAGTGCGATCCTATATCCCTCCTGGTGTACCCAGAATTGTTCATAAGAATTGTTCATAAGAAAAGGGTATCACATGAATTTAAAGCCAGAGATCAAGTCAAAGCGGGTTTTGAATCCTTTATCTCACCCCTAGTGGCCGTAAGTAAGAATATAGTCTAATCAATTACATCTATTATGATTAACAGAGATTCATCAATTACACCACAGAAGACCTTCAAGGTTTAGCAGACCAACTAGGCCCTACATTATGATGCTCCGAAATAGAATGGACCTGGACATGTTATTAGCAAAGTAAGGAAGTGTTTGCAAAATTGTACGTATATTCCAGATAATACAGGTCCCACCGGGAGGGTTACAGCAGCCATACAGAAACTGAATTCTCTACAATAAGAATTATAAAGGAATTCAGGTGTAGAAGATCCCTAGTGACCAATACTTTCTGTAGATGAAATGATGGCAGAGATGGCTGGATTAGATAGGCGTTGTTATCCTTGTCATCTTAATTATGGCAGCTATTATTGTTCGTTGTGTCCTTCCCTGTGTAAGGAAGATGATTGTGAAACATCAGTTCTCACTTTAGTTATTCTGTAGACATAGAACAGCTAGGCCTTCTTCAATCTTTTATAGTCTCCAACTAGATGGCCCCCTATTCCTCTAAGTTATAATAGGTAGGGTAGACATCAAATACTTCATATATGCGAAGTCTGTGCCAAGGGGGGTCAAATGGTTCTGTATCAAGTGGGGGTTTAATGGTCAGCAATTCTCACCTAACGGGCAGAGTTGGAGGCACGTTGGGCAGATGTGATAGGCTCTAGAAGGGACAGGTAATAAAGTATTTAGGGGGGACTGTTGAGGAGAGCCATAGGATAAAATACTTAATTAACCTTAAGACATAAGGGCCTGGGAGAAACGATCCATAGAGTGTAATATTTTACATTGCATAAGCTTCGTTGTGACTTAAACATGGCTGCCATTTCCTGTTTCATCACACCATGCCATGGTATGTAATACATCTGAGTAGGGCTGGCCGAGCCCCTTACTGAACAAAACCTCATGTCTCTTATAATAAACCACACTTGGAGCTTGGAACTGACCAAGGAAGGGTGTACAATCTGACTCTGTGTGTCTGGTGTCTACTTTTCATTGCCGGCACTTGGGCACTTGGTTTATATAAATTAGGACAGGGGCAGGCAAGTTGTTGTTAATATTATTATGAAATATTAACCATAACATGAGAACCCCTGACCCAACAGGCCTACACCAGTCACTTATCCACCTATGAAGCTGATATTTGTGGCACCTGAGTGTGATGGAGAAGAAAATCTATTGGAGCTGTTGCATGAGGTATGATGGCCCCGAGGCTTACACCTGTAACTGACCCAATTCAGTAATTCACACCGTAGTATTCTATGAAGCTGATATTTGTAGCACCTGAGTGTGCATCAGCATACAATCTTTTCAAGCTGTTGCATAAGGTATAAAATGTAATATATATGGTATTAAAATGTGGAGCCCAGATATGACTGGAACTCAGGGAGTGGAATTTTTTTAAATTAAAATTACATTTGGAACATGAATAAAAACATTAATCTCCAGCATTGATGAGGTTAATAATCTGAGTTTTAGATTTATGTGATGGATGAATTTATCTTCTCTCCTCAGGTTCTGTCTCCGGAGGGATTGTCAGGTCAATGTTAGATCATAATGAGCGGTTCAGTGAGGCTCTCACCTGTAAGGTGTCATTAGGTGACTTCATCGTCCTCCCATGTAATTACACAGCCAGAAACAGAAGAACGAAGAAATACAGAAGAGCGGAATAAGATTGAGAAATAACTGTTGATCACAGGAGGATAGATACAGACGGGAAAGTAATTATCACTATCCATAGAGAACTGAGAGCAACGAGTCCTGGAAACACAATATCATCATCACTTCTATCAATCTAATATCTATCTATCTATCTATCTATCTATCTATCTATCATCTATAAGACATACTATAGGATGTTTAGATTGTGAGCTCCAAGAGAGACAGCATTACTGATGTATGTAAAGTGCTATGGAATTAATAGCGCTATATAAATGAATAAATATTATATTATTATATCTATCTATCTATCTATCTACAGTACCTTGAAAAAGTATTAACAACCACTTCCACAGGGTGCAAAAATCAGTTAGGGCAATGCTTCATTTGCCAAGTTATACACACCAAAGAGAAAACGGCAGCACTCCTCCTTGAGGTTTCTTATGCTTTTATTTGGCCTTCAGGATAAGATGGCAATGTTTCGGTTTCAGTAAACCTTCTTCCAAGATCTATGCATTGGGTAGCTGGGCTTTTTATAAAACCTCATTTGCATATAAATTACAAACTTATTAACAAAAACTTTTCTTGTTCAACATTTTTATTGAGTTTTACATAAAACAACATACCTGAACATATTAAATTGAGTAAATGAGTTACATGAGATCTGATAAGAGAATCATATTCAAATACATATAATTGAAATGGAAATTTATCATACTTAAACTATTAAAGAGGGGGGAGAGGGGAAACGGGATAGGGAGGATGGGGGGAAAAGAGAGAAGGAAAACATGGTATAAGTTGTCAGTAGAGAGATCATCTAATTCTAATTCTTATAAACTTATTAGCTGGGAAGGTATCATAAGTCTGAAGGGGTGAAGTGTAAGTTCCATTGAAACCATTTTTTGTTGTAAGATTTTTGCAAGCTGTTTCTTCTGGAGAGCTCATATGAGTTGTGTGTCGTAATAATACCCAATAAAGATTCCAGAGTGGGAGGAGTGGGATCTCTCCATTTTGCTGCAATTCAGTTCTTGGCTGTTAATAGTATATGTACAATAAGGGATCTGGATTGTGATGGAATATCGTTGATCCCTAACATTAATATGGCTAATTCTGGAGTCAAGTCAAGGTGTAGGTTAGTAACATCACTAATGAGGAAGCACACTTTTCCCCAGAAAGTACTCAAGTACTTTACTCAAGTAATGGGCATTCCCAAAAGGTGTGGATCATCGTTCCTGTATGTCCACAATTCCTCCAGCATAATTGGGAGTGATCACTCGAAAATTGATGGAGTCTAGTGGGCGTGAAGTACCATCTGTTGAGGGTTTTATAGTATGATTCGATCAATGTTGAACAAGAAAGATTTTTGTAAACCATTCTGATAATGTCTTCTATTGTGTTGATGGGGAGTGGAATTTGTAGTTCTTTGCTCCATGTTTCAAGGTTTGAGGACATCAGAAAAGTCGAGTCTAAATTGAATATCTTATAAATATTTTTGAGTGACCAGAAGATTTTGGTTTGGCCAAAGCGGAACATCTGAGCAACATTCTGAGGCAGATTAAGGTTAAATTTGTCTTTAGAAAAAAAAAATGCTAATTTTATTCCAATTAAGTTGTTCTTCGTTTGGAAGTGCATATTTGGTTTGGAGTTGTGCGAAAGGCAGAAGATCTTTGTCAAGTATATCTGTAAGGTTTTTGATTCCGCATTTTATCCATGTGCGAATGTTGATATCTACTGAAAGAATCGGAAGTAGTTCAATTGGAATCCAGTAAGGTGTGGCAGATTTGTGGGAGATCGATGACCTGGCTACAAAGGCTCTCCAGGATCATAGAGCTGCTTTGACAATGGGTTCTTTGGGTAGCTTTTTGTATTTGTTGCTTAGAAATGATAGGAGAACCCATTTAAGATTGTTCCCAGGGTTAACAAAAACTTTTCACAAACATGATCATATGTACATTTGTTCTTTTATCCAACACCTTCATTACAGTGCTCCCATATTTCCTCTTTATATCCCATGGACAGGGCCACCGTTATGGGCTTACAGGTCTTAATGAGGGGCCCGCCAATCATTGGAGGGGGTGTGTTCATTTGAATAGGGGCAGGGGGGCCAGGGCATGGTGGCGGGGGCATGGCCATTTAGAGCAAGGAGGCCTGCCCCCCCAGCCAGCACGCATCGCTGACAGACTGAGGCTGTGTCCTCGGCTCCTGCTGCTGTGTCTGTGTGCTTTGCCAGAGGTGCAGCGCTGGGAGCCAGCACAGCAGCAATCAGAGAGAGCAGACATCACTAGAAAGGCTGGTTGCAGCTGCAGCACAGCCTCTGTACTTAGTGAGCGCTGACTCTCTCTGCTGAGATTCCCATCCTTGCCAGTCCATGCTGTAGCCTCCAGCACTGTCTCCTGGTTTCTGAGTTTCTCCCGTGCAGGCTGCAACTCAGTGACACTGAATTCTCCCTCTGTTCACAACTGACTGGGGAGTTCTGTCCCCTCCCCCAATATCTAACCCCCCCTTGAGTGAGAGGTGTGGAACCCTACCAATCAGGAGACACCTCCTTGTCATGACTCTATCTCTTAAAGAGCCCTGGAAGTAATGGGAGAAGTTTTGTACAGGAGTTCTGGAATGTGTCGGTCCTTCTACAAGGCATCCTGGGATTCATAGTCCAGGGCTGTATTATTACATAGGTACATGACTAGTGCTTTACATTTGGGGCGTTTTATCAGTAGTGTCTTCAGCTGTGTAGGCTGGAGGTCCCAGCATGCCCTGCAGCTACAGTGCAGAGCTGGGGCACATGCAGCTTGTGCTTCACCACAGAAATACGCTGTGCACTGTGTGCAGCTCCAGATATTAGGCAGCGGAGGGTCGTGTTTGCCTCAGGATGGGTGACATGGGCTGTACACAACCTACAATGTAAAGCTACTTGCAGTGATGGCTGCAGAGCTTCCCAGATCTGCCATTTAGCATTTAGTATATTTATTTATTTAGAATTTTATTATTATAGAGCATTTAGTACATTACCTACCCTGTTTCCCCTAAAATAAGATACTATCTTACAGTCATATGAAAAAGTTTGGGCACCCCTCTTAATCTTACTCTTTTTTTTTTGTTTAAAATTTTTTTTAAATGTTTTTTTGCAACAGCTATTTCAGAGTGATATATGTAATAACTGATGGAAACAGTAATATTTCAGGTGTGAAATGAGGTTTATTGCACTAACCAAAAATGTGAAATATGCATTATTTCAAAATTTGACAAATGCCAAAGTATGGGCACCCTTTTGATTTTCATGATTTGAATACTCCTAACTACTTTTTACTGACTTACTGAAGCACTAAATTGGTTTGGTAACCTCAATGAGCTTTGTTACTTCATAGCCCGGTATATCCAATCATGAGAACAAGCTATTTCAGGTGTCCACTTGCAAGTTGTTTTCCTAGTTGCATCTTCTCTGAGGAGTGGCATCATGGGCTCCTCAAAACAGCTCTCAAATGATCTGAAAAAAAAGATTGTTCAACATAGTTGTCCAGGGGAAGGATACAAAATGTTGTCTCAGAGATTTAACCTGTCAGTTTCCACTGTGAGGAACATAGTAAGGAAATGGAAGACCACAGGGACAGTTCTTGTAAAGGCCAGAAGTGGCATGCCAACAAAAATATCAAAAGGCAGAGAAGAAGAATGGTGAGAACAGTCAAGAACAATCAACAGACCACCTCTAAAGACCTGCAGCATCATCTTGCTGCAGATGGTGTCACTGTGCATCGGTCAACAATACAGTGCACACTGCACAAGGAGAAGCTGTATGGGAGAGTCATGCGAAAGAAGCCGTTTCTGCATGCACGCCACAAACAGAGTCGCCTGAGGTATGCAAAAGCACATTTGGACAAGCCAGTTTCATTTTGGAAGAAGGTCCTGTGGACTGATGAAACAAAGATAGAGTTGTTTGGTCATACAACAAGGCGTTATGCATGGCACCACAAAAACACATCATTCCAAGAAAAACACTTGCTGCCCACTGTCAAATTTGGGGGAGGGTCCATCATGCTTTGGGGCTGTGTGGCCAATGACGGCACGGGGAATCTTGTTAAAGTTGAGGGTCGCATGGATTCCACTCAATATCAGCAGATTCTTGAGAATAATGTTCAAGAATCAGTGTCAATGTTGAAGTTGCGTCGGGGATGGATCTTTCAGCAGGACAATGATCCAAAATACGGCTCCAAATCTACTCAGACATTCATGCAGAGGAGCAATTACAATGTTCTGGAATGGCCATCCCAGTCCCCAGACCTGAATATCATTGAACATCTGTGGGATGTTTTGAAGCGGGCTGTCCATGCTCGGCGACCATCAAACTTAACTGAACTGGAATTGTTTTGTAAAGAGGAATGGTCAAAAATCCCTTCATCTAGGATCCAGGAACTCATTAACAGCTACAGGAAGCGACTAGAGGCTGTTATTTTTGCAAAAGATGGATCTACTAAATATTAATGTCACTTTTCTGTTGAGGTGCCCATACTTTTGCACCTGTCAATTTTTTAAATAATGCATATTTCACATTTTCGGTTAGTACAATAAACCTCATTTCAATCCTGAAATATTACTGTGTCCATCAGTTATTACATATATCACACTGAAATAGCTGTTGCAAAAAAACTATTTAAAAAAAAAAAAAAAAAGAGTAAGATTAAGAGGGGTGCCCAAACTTTTTCATATGACTGTATCTTACTTTTTGCTCCACAAAATTCACTATGTCTTATTTTCAGGGGTTGTCTTATTTTTCCCTCATCCCCTTTCAAGCCCCAATATACCCATGCAGCCCCCAATATCCTAATCATCGCTTTGCAGCCCCCAATATTCCCATGCAATATCCCCACCCCCACCCCCCGTCTAATTTTAGGGGAAACAGGGTAGTTGCCAGCAAAAACCAGGACATCCATGAAACACAGTCCAAACATAGAGCACAAGGCCCAGACTGACCGAGGCTCTCCCGACCAGAGTGTGACAGCTTCAGCTTTCTATGAGGCTAACACACTTGGGTCAGGAGACTCCCAGCCAGTCTGTTGCATTGCAATCAATGATTGGATTGGCCGGGGGTATAATAGTAATAATAATATTTATTCACTTACATAGTGCTATTAATTCCACAATGTTTTACATACATCACTGTCCCCATTGGGGCTCACCATCTAAATATCCTATCAGTATGTCTTTGGAGTGTGGGAGGAAACTGGAGAATCCAGAGGAAAACCACGCAAACGGGAAGAACATACTAACACCTTGCAAATGTTTTCAGGGTTTGGTAATCATGTCATCCTCATAGAGATATATGAAGCTGTCATGCTCTGGTCGGGGAGCCGTGGCTGGTTCGTGCAGTCTAGTCTATGCACGGACGTCTGAAAAATCCCTTAGGGTAGATTCCCACTGTTAGTGGTACTTTGCATTCTGGACATAGCGATTTTCACTGTGTCCAAAGCATGACTTTTATCCTGGGTCCGTAATGTTCTTCCATACAGTTTCTCTTTGTTCCCCCATCCCGGGCCTTTATCTCACCCGACATCGACCCTTATGTTCCCCCATCCTTAGCCCCTATCTCACTCAACCTCAGGCCCCTATGTTCCCCTATCCTGAGCCCTTATGTCACCTGACCTCAGGCCCCTATTTTCACCATTCTGCGCACCCATGTTGCCCATCCTGCTCCATCTTGGAGAATAAAGAAAAACAAAAAAAAATTCTTCTTGCTACCTACACTCCTGTGTGCTGCTTTATTTACGGCATGTCATTAAGATGGCCATCAGCCTATCAGAATGTGGAGCTTGGTGGGGGTGGGGCTTGGTGGGGCAGAGCATGGGTGGGGCGGAGCATGGGTGGAAGATCGGGGGGGGGCCCAAAAGTTTGCCAGTAAGGGGCACCGAAATTCCTAGTGGAAGCCCTGCCCATGGATCCTTCATTAATATTATCATTCTCTACCTTAATGTTTCCTTCTATTCTAATTCCTAATTAGACATTAATTTCACCTGTGTACAGTACCAATTTTTGTACCTGAGTGCACTGTCTCTCCCTCTCCTCCGGCTATGTGTGGTGTAATCCGCTTTCAGGAAGTTCGTTTGCGCATGCTCAGAACGCCGGCTGTTGACTTCCATTGCTTAGGCAACACTGGAAGCTGCGCGGTGGCCATCTTTAGACTAAACCCTCCATTGAGATCTGCATGATGTTGAGGGTCATTGCCCTGCTGGAAGTTGAACCTATGCACCAGTCTTAGGTCTTCTGCTGCCTTTAACATGCTTTCCTCCAGAATTGACCTGTATTTAGCTCCATCCATCTTCCCATCACCTCTGACTTGCTTCCCGTCCCCTGCTGAAGACAAACCTCCCCATAGCAGAATGCTGCCTCCACATGTGTGATGGTGGGGATGGGGTTCTCAGGGGGATGTGACGTGTACGTTTTCCAATACGTTTTGATTTAGCCCAAAAAGTTTTCTTTTGGTCTCATCTGACCAGATCACCTTGTCTTACTGCTCGCTGGGTCCCCTATATGTTTTTTTGCAAACTACATACCGGTCTTCTTAGAGCTTGCTTTAAAAATAATCTTCTTTCACTCTTACATTAAGGGCATATTTGTGGCGTATATGACTAATAGTCATTCTGTGGACAGATTCTCCCTCTGAGCTGTGATCTCATGGGCCTCTCAGCTGCTTCTCTTCTTCTTGAGATGTCAGTCTCAGTGGACGACCACGTCTTGTGGGTTTGCAGTTGTGCCATACTCCTTCCATTTTTGAATGATGGATGGATCAGTGCTCCATGAGATGCTCAGAGCTTTGGGGTAACATCCGTCAGCTACTGGCTTGCTGCTTTATAAGGCAGCACCTCGAGTAACTCTGAGAACCTTTAACCCCCACTAAAGGGATATGGAATTATAGCAAAGCCCAGGAGGTAACTGCATCAAGGAGTTGCAGCAGTTCAGAGGCAGAATGGATGCCAAACAGGAACAAGCCCGGTGAGATGATGCAATAGACAAAAACAGGCATACAAGAGAGAGGTCAGGGAGTCGAGTCAAAAACTGAGAGGGAAATTTAAATACAAAATCAAAACGAAGAAGGTCCAAAAAAACAAAATGCAGAAGTGCAAGCACACTCAGGAACCAAAAGACTATTTCTGGCAGCTTGCAAAGAATGCAGGAGGTATATGTAGGGTGATGTCACTGAGGGCTCCCAGTAACAGTCAATGAATTCAATTGACCTCGCTGCCGGATTGCAGGACATAGCGACACAGCAATCGGCAATCCGGCAGCAGGGTCAACTAAGTTCACAGCACTTGATTCCTACACCTGAACTCAGTTAAACTTTTGCTGGATTATCAGATGTGCGCAACTATGGCTGGTCATGTTAAGTGTTGATTCCCATGTGAGATTGCCAGATGATTAGGATACTTGTTCCATCACTGCAGTCTCTGGACTTAGAAGAGCCAGGATCATTTGCTTCATTAGATATCGCTGTGGATTACCTTCGGAGGGAATGTTTGGAGTAAATAACTAGGAAAATTGGGGTTGCATGTGATATTATTTCAAATAAAAAATTCACTGTGGATGATTTTCTTTAACTATTTGCTCACAAGACTGATAATGGCCGGGTCTCATAGAAACCTGAATATTATCAATTATGGTTGATGAAAGCTGTCAAATAAAGGATTTTTGTCTGTGTGTGTTTTTTTAACTATTTGCTCCCAGAATTGATAATGGGCAGGTCTCATAGAAAGCTGAATATTATCAATTAGAGTTAATGAAAGCTGTCAATACTCGGCTATCAATTAACCCACTTTCTATCATCCCAATGACACTGCACCAGGGCATCAGGAAGAGCTGGGTAAAGCGCCAGGAATTGGAACTTCTAATAAATGCACAAATTTCTGGGGCAGCTGCGGGCTGCTATTCTTTGGCCTGGGGGTACAATAAATATGAAACCAGGGGCCTGGTTTTTACCTTGGCTTGCAATTAAAAATAGGGCAAAGCCCACACATTTTTTTTTTTAATTATTTACATTTTTTTTTTAATTAATGGACAGCCCTGTATTTTTGATTGCCAGCCAAAGTAAAGCCAGGCAGCTGGGAGGGCACCCCGTAGCTGTCTGCATTATCTGTGCTGAGATCAAAAATACGCTAAGAGCTACGTAGCGCTATGATCACCTGATGAAGTGGCTGTGAGGGGCTTCCCCTAGCCACAAATGGCTCAGGGTCTGCAGCCCTGACTTGTCCCCTCCACCTGGGCCCTCGAAACACAGCGGTATTGGTAACTATGGCAGTGGTTGTCTGCTTTGCAGTTACAGCTTTTGCTTGAATGCATGTGTGGCGCCCCGCAATGAGTGCGTCACAGGAGGGTATTGCATCCCTGACTGAAGATGCAATATTCTCCGTCTCAGTAATGACATGGTTAACTACTCAGAGCTCCATACCCTACATGCACCACTAGAATAGAGGGCCAATCCGGTCCTGTGGGGAGGAGGTGTGTTAGGAGTAGGAGAAGAGGAGTAGGAGTCGGAGGAGAGTAACGAGGAGAAGCAGGGCGCTGCACAGTGCCGTGCAGCCCTGCAGTCCACTTACCGGCTGGCACCATTAAACGGTGCCCTGACCGGAACCCGGGCAACTACTAAATGGATCCAATATACCCTGTGCCCACCAACCACCGGATCACTGGTTCCGAGGCAAGCAAGACGTTCATCGCAGCTCAGCAAACCAGGGTGACGGAACCGCTTCCTAAGAGGCACCTCACCACCGCCACAATTTGGTTGTCTTGCCAGCAGGGGCTCACCCTTGGGACACAGGACTTTCTGCAGTTTATATACACTCAGAACCTCCAATAGAAGTCTCCCAAGTACCCTGACCTGGTACGCTAAGGCAACCCGGCAACCCGTTAGAGAAACTGGAGAGAGGAGGAACACCGTGGAGCTCTGAATCAACACCAGTCATTGCTGGGACTCCCCGGTCCGTTACCCAAGACTGTATACCTTGTACCATCTTGCCGGTTACAGTAAAGATGACCCGTTACAGAGAACACTGGTGTCTGTGATTCCTTCAGAACTGGTAGAACCTACAACCTCAGTAACTACATCAGCTGCCATATTACATCAAGAGCAGCTCCTGGCCCCGGGGACTCCCGCTCAACTGTGGGGAGCATCCCATCTAGCTGCCGTACATCCCCCGGAGGCCCAAGCAGCGCCGGTGCATTCACCGGATTCCCGCAGGTGGCGTCACGACAAGTAAGAATTAACCCCTATCCGTTCAATCAACCCCTTTTTGATCTGACCACCGGGCCCCACAGCTCGGGCGCGGAACCGTGACGGGAGAAGCAACGCCCGAGACGTGAAGACCCGGCTACGGTGAGTCAGAATTTGGCATCACGAACAGGATACGAGCAGACCCGTTTCCCAACGGGTATAGTGTGCCTACAGAACTGTATACGGCTAAAATGAACTTTTTCCCGCCTTTTCTACTGGGCCAAGATGGCGACCAATATGGCGATCCCGCCATGTGAAACACAATGTGCTGGCCCAGGGGTGTGCCTCCGCCCTTCTTCGTGGGAGGGCCATGGCACCAAAATCCGTGTCCGCCCCGATTGCTGGAAACAACCAAGGGGGCGGCCAAAGACTTCAGCCCACTCATGGACTACAAAAACGACAAAGAAACAGGTGTGGCAAGGCATTTTCTAACAGCTCTGTTCCAGGAACGGTACCAGGTCTAACGGGTGCGGTTCTTGGAAGAAGCAAGATGGCAAGTTTAAAACTCCGCGAGCTGATGAGAGAGGTCGAGGAGGAGGCTCGTGCCACCATCGGCAACCCTGGCCCGGGTCCCGTCCTCACCATTGACGGGACCCCGAGTTTTGAGAGACCACGCTGCAGGATTACGGGTGCGGTTGTTGGAGGCTACGGAATGGACCATCCAGTTGAGTGGAGTCTGGCCAACCGATTGCATCAGGCTGTCCAACAGAGACTGAGAACCTGTTCCACTCCAGAGCCAGAGCCTGCCACCTGTCCTGCCCCAGAACCGGAGCTCACAACCTGTTCCACTCCAGAGCCAGAGCCTGCAACCTGTCCTGTCCCAGAACTGGAACCTACCACCTTCCGCTCCAGAGCCAGAGACTGCGACCTGTTCCACTCCAGAACCGGAGACCGACCCCGAACTCACTGAGGCCTACCCAGTTACCGGAGCGAAGCACCACCGTCAACCGGTGCAGAGGCGGCAGAGGAGGAGGCGGGCAGCCTAGAAGCCCTGCAGGATGACCCAGAGAAAGACCCCACAGCTCCAGAGTCCAATCACAAGGAGAACCCCGATCAAGAGTCCCCGCCAACAGAGGAACCTGATGTGGTCGTTGAGGGAGTAGAGGAAGAAGACAACGAGGTCCCCAGTGAACCTGAAGACTCCATCCATGCCGTTCCGGAGAGGAGGAGACAGAAGCTCCTGCCGAGTAGCTGCAAGCAGCTCGGATCCAGTGGTCTGGTGCTGCCGCGGCATCTGCCCCTGATCATTTTGTCCGAGTGCCGGTCCAAAGTTATGACCAGCTCCTGACCTGTCACCACCCTATCCGTCGCTGGGACACTACGTCCACACTCCATGCCGTCCGACGATGATGTACGCCGGCGCCGCAGAGCGGAATGGTGGGCCCAGGAACAAGCTAACCTGCGAGCCCGTGCCGAGGCCCGCCGCTAACCCCCGTTACCGGACGAACTCCGCAAAGCAGATATCGTTACATCATTTAACCTGGTCACCGGGTGGGGTTTCGCCCGGGAATAGGGGGTGTACAGGAGATTTTTGTGAGCCGCCAGGACGTGGAGTCGCACATCCCCAAGGGACATCCCGACCGCGATCTTTACCGGGAGAAGCAATCACCTATGAACGCCATGCTGGTTATCAAGGGTGGTACGCTCTCCGGGTTAAGAAATGTTCTTTACACCCTTAAACAAATAACTTTGTTTAGACTTTAACAGTGACTTTGTCATGGACAATTATTTGAGTGCCAGCAGAGCGGCCCAGCAGTAAAGCCTGGACTTACTCAAGGACAGTAACCCTACCCGCCGGGTCCGCAATGGTTAACCTGTTTTCGTTGCACAAAAGAAGTTTAAACGTTTAAAGTAAAAGTTGCCTCCCTAAGGGGAAGAAAAATAAAGCAATCGTGTTGTTAATAAAAATGTTTATTCATGTTTACAATAAAAATGCAAAACTTTTCCCTGTACTGTTCGGGTTTCGTGACACTTGGGGACAAGTGTAATTTCCCAAGGGCATTACAGCTTTTGCTTGAAGCATGTGCGCCCCCGCAATGAGTGCGTCACAGGAGGGTATTGCATCCCTGACTGAAGATGCAATATTCTCCGTCTCAGTAATGACATGGTTAATACTCAGAACTCCATACCCTACATGCACCACTAGAATAGAGGGCCAATCTGGTCCTGGTGGGAGGAGTGTAGGAGTAGTGTGTAGGAGTAAGAGAAGAGGAGTAGGAGTCGGAGGAGAGTAACAAGGGAGAAGCAGGGCACTGCACAGTGCCGTGCAGCCCTGCAGTCCACTTACCGGCTGGCGCCATTAAGCGGTGCCCCGACCCGAACCCAGGCAACTACTAAACGGGTCCAATTATACCCGTTGCCACCAACCACCCGGATCACTGGTTCCGAGGCGAGCAAGACGTTCATCGCAGCTCAGCAAACCAGGGTGACAGAACCGCTTCCTAAGAGGCACCTCACCACCGCCGCATTTGGTTGTCTTGCCAGCAGGGACTCACCCTTGGGACACAGGACTTTCTGCAGTTTATATACACTCAGAACCTCCAATAGAAGTCTCCCAAGTACCCTGACCTGGTATGCTAAGGCAAGCCCGGCAACCCGTTAGAGAACTGGAGAGAGGAGGAACACCGTGGAGCTCTGAATCAACACCAGTCATTGCTGGGACCCCCGGTCCGTTACCTCAAGACTGTATACCTTGTATCATCTTGCCGGTTACAGTAAAGATCCATTACAGAGAACGCTGGTGTTTGTGATTCCTTCAGAACTGGTAAAACCTACAACCTCAGTAATTACATCAGCTGCCATATTACACCAAGAGCAGCTCCTGGCCCCGGGACTCCCGCTCAACCTGTGGGGAGCGTCCCATCTAGCTGCCGTACATACCCCGGAGGCCCAAGCAGCGCCGTGCATTCACCGGATTCCCGCAGGTGGCTACACACAAGTAAGAATTAACCCCTATCCGTTCAATCAACCCCTTTTTGATCTGACCACCAGGCCCCACAGCTAGGGCGCAGAACCGTGACGGGAGAAGCAACGCCCAGACGTGAAGACCCCGGCTACGGTGAGTCACATGATATAGCAAGGTCTGCTGGGCACAGTAGTCCCCTTATATAGGTTTGCACAAAATTCTGCCCTAAACAGTGCACTTTAGGTAAACAGCTAATGATCAGTTCTGCTAGTCACTTTGACGATTACTATATGCACTTTTTTGATATATGACAGAGGCGCGGTTCCGTGGGTCACTTGACCAATAACTGTATTTCAATATTTGTGCACTTTGTCGTATGTAATAGCAAGTTCTGTACCCATGCTGTTGGTTTAGGCTATAATGGTGTTAAAAAAGAGTGCAATAATTTTATTCAATTAAGCATCGTGTATTTATGTGAAAGCAGATTTTTCCCTCCGTAATATGTATAATGAGTCCTGTGTAACCTTATAACACAAAAAAACTTTACATTGTATCAATGTGATTTGGGACCTTGATCCACTTTTTCCGTCCACCCCCCTTTTTCGGATCATAAAAATAAAAGCAATTTACTGAAACTAGCTAATGCTCCTCCTCTCTGTTTAATTAGTACAGAGACTAGCAAGAACACTTAAACAATGAGGACTCTTGACAGGGGTTGAGAGTTTGTGTATTTTGGCCAAAATATCAACTAAACATCAGAGAGGAAGATAACTTGAACTCTAGCAACAATTATTGGGAGTAGAAATCCTAAAAGTCAACATTGTCCCTTAATGAGCTTTGCCATGAGACTTAGAATAAAAGCCAAACTACAAAGTTCATCTGCAGACACATGTATTGGGGTATTTGCCCCTCATCATTAAAAGCAGAAGTTTGATTTAGCTGGATGAGAGGCTCTTGTCTAATAGAGAATGTTTCTCCATCTGAAGAGAGCCAAGCCAGCATAAGATTTATAGGCCAAACAATGCTATTTCACGCCAGATTTTTTACAATATTTTCCAGTATTTTGTATGGTAAAATAATAATAACAATAGCAATAATACCAAATAATAATAATAATAATAATAAAATGTATATAAAGCTATTCAAAACTACAGCTTGTCCCAGAAAAAAAATCTCTCATACCGAGATGTCAATGAAAAAATAAAAATGTTATTGCTTCGGAAAGATTGAGATGGAGAACTTCAAGTGCAAAATGGAAAAAGTGCCTGATCCTTAAAAGGTTAAAATGCTCCACTTTTCAATTTGAAGATTTAAGGTACCTTTACACGCCGCACTATCACTGGCAATTGGTATCAACCGAACGTGCAGGGGGCACGTTTTTAACGGTTGCTAACGGTCACCGATACCGCATGTACACACCGCAATTGCGTTGTCAACTCAAGGTATCGTGGTTCCCTGGAAGTTCCAACAGATCCTGGGGATAACTTCCTGCTGAATCCCGTCGCCGCTTCACACGCCGCAATCAGTAGGGGAATGTGGACGTACATGTTCAGCGGCGCTGAAACATGGGCGTAACAGACTTGTGTATTCCGTGACGCTAACACGCTGATTGGACAACGCAATAACGTCAAGATTGGCCAGCCTGCGCTGGGAGGCTGGCTAATACATGACGCCATTGCAATTGTGTAGTGTGAATGGACAGCTCTTTAAATATGGTGCCCTGTGAAGGGACAGCCAATGGTAACACAGTAGCCCCCACTAATCATTGCTGATGGGGCGCGGTATCCATCACGCTGTGGCACGCCTCTGGGAAATCACTAGGTGACGCAGATTCCTTCCCTATTGCCCGTTTACACGCCACTACCAGGGCAATTCACCCTTTGTGTTGCCTCGGATTTTAGAACACGGCTCAGAAACCGCTACCCGGAGCAACTGCGAGAAACCCGATCACTTTCCCAAATTATACGTCGCAACTTCGTAGCAATTTCAAAGCAACAGTGACAAAAATCCCGATTGCCAGGCAGTTGCTACCCCGAAGTGGCGGCATGTAGAGGTACCTTTACTTGCAATATCATACTGACCTCTTGGAGTGCTAGTGATGACCCCGTTACATCACACAGCACACAACGCTCTTGCATTAAGACTGCACATGCCTCGTACATTGTCTATTTTACCAGAATCTTAGATTAAAAAAAAAATAATTGCATGAAAAGAAAAATGTATTTTTGAGTTTTCTCTCCAGCTATTAAATATAATAAGAATAATCCCAACGGTGAGCAAACAACAGTCTAAAATCAGGTCTGTGAGCTTCTGAGCTCCATATAAGACGCCTATTCTGGCTCCTTACACTGACAGACGCCTCACATTCTCCAGAGTCGCTGATTCTTCACATTTACACAAATCTTTCCATTCCCTGGAAATGCTCTTGGTCGTGTTGTTGCTGCTGCTGTTGTTATTGCTGTTTTTGTCCCCTTGTGGTTCTGGAATCAACAATCCATCATCCGCTTGTAATCTGCAAATTGCCCCAACCTATGAGGACTATGAATATGTGCAGGATGGAGACATCATCATCGGAGGAATGTTCTCTGTTCACTGCTTCACCGAGCAAAAAGCAATTCCAGAAAACCCATTTATCACATCCATGTTCTGCACCAAGTAAGTAAAACTATGCGATCATGAAGCTTCCACCATAGAGTTACTGCCACCGAGCTTGTGATAGGAATTGTGGAGATAATAGGGGGATTTATAAATGTTCTTTACAGAGTCCCGAACAGTTGCAGATATTAGGGTATATAGAGGTCTTTACTTCACAAGGAGGCACAGATGCTTGATGGTTACAGACGTACATGGGGGTATAGATGCTTGATAGTTACAGACATACAGGAAGGCACAGATGCTTGATACTTACAGACATACAAGGGGCTCTAGTGATTGATGGTAACAAAACATTGCATTGTACAGTAGAAGCATAGTGGATGGGATTTGTAGAAATCTCATGCCCACTATGCTTGTCCTGATCACAGTGTGTTTTCAGCTGCGGTGCAGGTTTCCGGACTTCTGCATCTCTGCAGCATGTTAATTTTATGCTGTGGAGTTGGAAAGGATAAGCATCGGGTGAATGCAGGGAGAAGCCACCCTACACCCACCGCAGATGGTGAGTCCAGGCCGGCTGCGGTCTCCCAGCATGCACCCATAGGTTCCTGCAGATCAGCACTGAATCCACAAAGCAGCACCTCCGGATCATGCGCACATGCCCTTATAGTTTATTTTTGCTCTGGTTCACTCACTTGGACTTAACAAAAGTAAACTCATTAGGTACCAAATACTTTGATTTCTAAAATCTACACAACAGAAAGGCAATATAAAAAAACGCTTAATTTAGGACTGCAGCCACTATTACCTTGTGTGTCCAAGTTGACATGAAACGTTTGGTGAATAGTCCACTTTAAATCTTTCATTATAGCTGGAGTAGCAAAATCAATGAAGGTCAATGAAGTTATGAATTGTAATGATGTAGCAGTCACACTCAGGGCACGCTGCCCAATATTCCTCTGCTGTAGCCACACATCATTATTATACATGGCAGGTTAAAGTTGGGATAATGATACTGGTTATGCATTGTATATTATAATTCTTATTTGTTATCATCACTGGTGATTAATAAAATAATAAAACTACATCAACTCTAAAAGTATAATCCACATGAAACATAGTAATAAAGACATCAATTACAACTGCTCCATTCTCACCACAGGCCACTGCATCAGTTCTACAGGAATCTCCAAATTTTCCTTTTTGCCATCAATTATCTGAACAACGATCCATCACTTTTACCAAACATGACTCTGGGATATCATTTTTTCGATTCATGTTTAAATCCTCGAAAGGCAATTAAAAATGTATTACAGCTGTTATCGGGACCCGGGATGACCGTCCCGAATTATTCCTGCCGAAAGAACTGGAGATTGGCCGGGCTTATTGGGGATCAAAGCTCTATCACAACTTTACCAATATCCCGACTACTGGCGGCGTATATGTATCCGGTGGTGAGTAACGAGCCCTACAGTCCCTGACAGAGGTTATGTCACTTATCCATGTTATGTAAATAAAAGCTTATAACCTGATGTTAAATTCAGCCATTGATTGTATAAATTACTCTTTTGAAAGCTAAAACCCTCCCAAATGTGGTTTAGGTTAAGAAAATAAATAGTCATCAATGCTGAAATATTGATCATTTAATGAACACAGAATGGTCAGATTTTAGCAAGACAAAACTTTTTTCGCCCTCAGAAAGTAAAGTGTTATTCAAACAAATAATTAACTTAAAATACATAACATATGTTGCATAACATTGGTGAATGATGTTGTGGTGCTATTAGAGTCATATTTAATATTTTGTGTGACTTCCATGAGCTTGAAGGACTGCATCCATGCGGTTCAACAATGATTCATACAATTTATTAAGGAAGTCATCAGGAATAGCAAAGAATGCAGCCTTACATGCCTTCCAGAGTTCATGTAGATTTTTTTTTTTGGTCTTTCAAGCTTCCTCTTTCATCCTACCCCAAACATGCTCAATGATGTTCATGTCTGGAGACTGGGCTGGCCAGTCCTTGAGCACCTTGATTTTTTTTTGCCTGGAGAAACTTTGTTGTAGAGATGGATATTTGAGATGGAGCACCATCCTGCTGCAGAATGTGACCCCTTTTATGATTTGAAATATAAGAGGTAGTTAATACTTCTTGATATTTTAGGCTATTGATATTGCCTTCCACCTTGCAAATGTTTCGCACACCCCCATATTGACTGTAACTCCAGACCATGATCACCACCAAATTTAACTGTTTTCTAGGTGTATTTTGGATCCATACAGGCTCCAGTAGGTCTCCTGCAGTATTTGTGGCGGCTGTGGTGTAATTCTACTGAAGATTCATCAGAGAAATTCACCTTCTGCCACTTTTCCAGGTCCATCTGTTTAGCAAGTTGTAGGACTTTGCAAATGCCACACGGTTTTTAATTTGCCTTTTGTTTAGTGCTGGCTTCTGGGCACTGATTCGACATAAAGGCCATTTTGAGACAGAATCCTACAAACTGTTCTAGTTGACACAGCGACTTGAGGTGACCAGGCCTATTGGAGCTCTGCTGCAGTGGAAGAGTGACTTGCTTTGGATTTTCTATCCAACAAACGTTCCTCCTGAGCAGTTGTCTTGCGGGGTCTGCCGGACCTGGGCTGGTCAAACACATCTCCAGTCTCTTCAAATCTTTTTTTAATTCTTTGTACTTGACGCTGAGACACATTAAAGGTGCTAGCCACCTCTGCAGTGGATCTGGTCTTCAGCCTCTTGATAATCAAGGATTTGGTGGCAGGGTGGATTTTTGGCATGTTGTCATAGCTCAAGTTGCAGTTCAAGTGAAGGTCAGGAGTTTTGGGCTTCTTTTTAGTCACACCCACTAATTATCCGATCATTTACTGAGCACAGGTGAGGATGTAAACTAGGATTGGGTGCATTATATGACCAGGCGACAAAACTTTTGTCTTGCTAAAATCTGGCCATTCGGTGTTCATCAAAAGATCAATATTTCAGCATTGATGCCAATTTATTTTCTTAACCTAAACCACATTTGGGAGGGTTTCAGCTTTCAAAAGAGTAATTTATACAAATAATGGATGAATTTAACGTCAGGTTATAAGCTTTTATTTACATAACATGGATTAGCGACATAACTTCTGTCAGGGAGTGTAAGCTTACATGTAACACGGAGCATTTCAGAGGGAGCAGCTGCACAAATTTCCATCACTGACAACTGTTCTGTTAAAGGGCAGGTATAGGGATCTGGCGGTGAGTATGATAATGTCATGTAGCTGCTTATATAGGGGGTGAGAAGGGTTGAATGGGCAATTCTGATCCTTTTTTTGTATGCATTTTATGGAGAAAAAATTGAATTTCAACATTTTGAGTCTTCCCTGAAGAGAAACCTAATATCACCTCAACACATACTGTTATTGATAACCCGACCTCATCAATGAATAACATTACATACAATCAATAGTGACTGTGAAAAAAGATACAAAATTATTATACATCCACAGAATAAGTGACAATTTGCTAGTCAATTGGAGACTGACTGCATCCTCAGCCATCCTTAGATTGTAGATCTGCTGCCCCAAGAATGAGAATCTGCCTCCCCTGTCCTGCATTGAGCAATAGTGCAGATGCTCAGCCTACACTCCATTCATTGTCTTTGGGACTGTTGAGTGCAGCACTTGCACCCTGAACCTCCTCTCCATTCATTGTCTTTGGGACTGTTGAGTACTAGCCCTCGCACCCTGAACCTCCTCACCATTCATTATCTTTGGGACTGTTTAGTGCAGCACTCGCACCCTGAACATCCTCTCCATTCATTATCTATGGGCCTGTTGAGTGCAGCACTCAAACCCTGAACCTCCTCCCCATTCATTGTCTTTGGTGAGGTTGAGTGCAGCACTCAGCTTTTTCCCGCAGGTTCATATATATGGAGCAGTGTCAGTGGCTCCTGAGCTACAGGTTGGGGACCCCTGATGTAAGGTACAGAAATGTGTAAAATGTAGCAGTGTTTATACAGTTGTGGCCAAAAGTATTGACACCCCTGCAATTCTGTCAGATAATACTCAGTTTCTTCCTGAAAATGATTGCAATCACAAATTCTTTGGTTTTATTATCTTCATTTAATTTGTCGTCAATGAAAAAACACAAAAGAGAATGAAGCAAAAAGCAAAACATTGATCATTTCACACAAAACTCCAAAAATGGGCCAGACAAAAGTATTGGCACCCTCAGCCTAATACTTGGTTGCACAACCTTTAGCCAAAATAACTGCGATCAACCGCTTCCGGTAACCATCAATGAGTTTCTTACAATACGGGTAAAGAAAAATCTATTAAGATACCGTTTGTTTCAGGAATACCCTTTATTCTGCCATAAGCGGGCCCCGAATATAAAAGATAAATTAATAAGAGCTGACATTGGATCTATTAAAACTAAAACCAGACAAACCTTTTTAGCAACCCCTAAACAGGGAAACTACCCATGTTTGGGTTGTTTACAATGCTCACATATGTAAAGGGCAACACGTTTTCACATCCGCGTTCTGGTAGAATTTATTATATTAGAGATTTTTTTACGCGTGAAACTTCATACGTGGTGTACAACATTAAGTGTCCGTGCGGTCACGGATATGTTGGGGAGACTACCCAGCATATCCGAGACCGCATAAGCAAGTACAAGTCTACTATTAGATGCAAAAACACGTTATTACCCATCCCTCATCACTTCATAAATAAGGGCCACACTATAGCACAACTTCAATTTCAAGTGATCGAACATGTCCCAATGGCCCGACGAGGGGGGATAGGATACGCCGCTTGAAGGAGAGAGAAGCGTATTGGATCTTTCAACTTCAAACGATAGAGGCACTAGGTTTAAATAGGGAATATGAGGTCCTTTACTAGAGGTTCAGATAGTAACACTGGCCCTTTAAATTACTTATTCAAAATTACGGTCACCCATACATTGAGATATTATCATGTTCATATAGTGTGGACTATTAAAATTATCCTGCAATGCATACCATGTAAAAAATGGCACATGTTCTAATATAATAATTAATTTGTTTCTATTTTATCTTTTTACAGATTTAGCCCTGGTTCTATACTTTTTCTACAAGAACCACCCTCCCCTTATCCTTTTTTCACTATTTTTGTATATTTTTTTGCAGATAAATCAATTGTAGATGTATTTTACTGGACTAGCACCAAGATCCGACTATGGAGGCGCGCGCATGCGCACTCGCGACAGGCCGTAGGACTTCTGCATTCCAATTACCGGAAGTATCTGCGGGCCAGTCACGTGATGCGTCTCATGACGCGACGACTTCCGGACGGTGGAGTTAAAGCGTGGCCATGGCGGCATCCACCTCACATACCAGAGAGGGGACGGCCGTTTGGTATTTCCTATAAACCTCAGAGATTGCCAGTAAGTGTTGGGGATAGAGGAGAGCGTGGTACTATTGATTTGATCTTGCAGACATGTTGGAAGTATGTTTTTTAATTGTGGTATACATTGCAGGTTTGGACTTTCCTTATGACACACTTACCCCTCTAATCTGACCACAGGTTGGTGTATATATTTAAATGTATGGTGATACATAAGGATCGAGTAGTGACATTGGGAGTAAACAATGATTTGATTACATTAGAAATAAAGGCTATATGAACAATGTAAGATATCATCCAGGGGAAGAGCATACCCTTAATCAATTAACAGGGGATCTAGTTGTAGTATACAGGTGGACGTTTGATGGTGATAATATACATTGTTCTGTCTTTTGATACAGTTCCTATTGGGAGATATTACATATAGACGCTATTTGAGGAACATAAACCAGTTTATGAATGGAGAAGTATAACACGTATGTATACCACTCCTAGTTATTTAGTGGTGGGATGGAGATCAGGAATTGAGTATTCATATTGTATGGAATAATTGTTGTATTATGATCTTTTGATACCATAGAGATTCCTTTGGGGTCCTGTTTTGATTCCCCTATGGTTGATACAAGCGAGATCAACAGATTATTGAGGTATTTGTGTCCGTTTTTTATTTGTCTGATATTAATAACAGATATATCAAAGAATGGAACTGATCGCATAGTGGATGACCGAATTCTGTTTAGGCATTAAACAGGTCTCTCAAGTAAATCCGTGACACAGTCTTTACCTTAAAGATTAGGTATATACATATATAAAAGATGGAATTCTGACACATGTTCATACAACCGATAAAAATTTGTATTGATGATTTTCAGTGAGATGTATCACATTATTTCACAAAGGAAGAGAGAGGTTAACATATTCTCATTTTTCTTTTCTTTTATTCTTGAGTTTCCTCATTTGTACTTTTGATTATACATGCATGTATTTATTTGGTCACTTATATTTGACAGATATATACGATTTTCGTCATTCGGTACTGAAGTGCTGTATCATATCCTATGTTCGGAAGACAAAAGATCGAAGGTATCGATCTATTCTTATTATATAGTGACCCTCTTACTATGTACACCAATTTTCTTGATGATCAATTTTTTGTATTATTTTGATATTTTTTGTTAATGGGACAAAAGGGCATATTATTGTGATGAATTATTAACAATTGTATTGATTCTACATATATCTGTATTCATCATTATTGTTACTTTTGTTATAATTTCACAGAGATTATGAATAAGGCATAAGTTAATGCCGAAACGTCAACTTATATGATACAACTTTCTTTGCCTCAATCTCAATAAATGACATTGGAACAAAGCATTTTCTCCTTTCTCTTTTCGTGTGCAAGGTTTTTTTCTATAGAATTGTCCTGCTGGAAGACCCATGACCTCTGAGGGAGACCCAGCTTTCTCACACTGGGCCCTACATTATGCTGCAAAATTTGTTGGTAGTCTTCAGACTTCATAATGCCATGCACACGGTCAAGCAGTCCAGTGCCAGAGGCAGCAAACCAACCCCAAAACATCAGGGAACCTCCGCCATGTTTGACTGTAGGGACCGTGTTCTTTTCTTTGAATGCCTCTTTTTTTCTCCTGTAAACTCTATGTTGATGCCTTTGCCCAAAAAGAGAGAACATTCTTCCAAAACGTTTTAGGCTTTCTCAGGTAAGTTTTGGCAAACTCCAGCCTGGCTTTTTTATGTCTCGGGGTAAGAAGTGGGGTCTTCCTGGGTCTCCTACCATACAGTTCCTTTTCATTCAGACGCCGACGGATAGTACGGGTTGACACTGTTGTACCCTCGGACTGCAGGGCAGCTTGAACTTGTTTGGATGTTAGTTGAGGTTCTTTATCCACCATCCGCATAATCTTGCGTTGAAATCTCTTGTCAATTTTTCTTTTCCGTCCACATCTAGGGAGGTTAGCCACAGTGCCATGGGCTTTACACTTCTTGATGACACTGCGTACGGTAGACACAGGAACATTCAGGTCTTTGGAGGATGGACTTGTAGCCTTGAGATTGCTCATGCTTCCTCACAATTTGGTTTCTCAAGTCCTCAGACAGTTCTTTGGTCTTCTTTCTTTTCTCCATGCTCAATGTGGTACACACAAGGACACAGGACAGAGGTTGAGTCAACTTTAATCCATGTCAACTGGCTGCAAGTGTGATTTAGTTATTGCCAACACCTGTTAGGTGCCACAGGTAAGTTACAGGTGCTGTTAATTACACAAATTAGAGACGCATCACATGATTTTTCTAACAGTGCCAATACTTTTGTCCACCCCCTTTTTTATGTTTGGTGTGGAATTATATCCAATTTGGCTTTAGGACTATTCTTTTTGTGTTTTTTCATTGAAGACAAATTAAAGATAATAATACCAAAGAATTTGTGATTGCAATCATTTTTAGGAAGAAACTGAGTATTATCTGACAGAATTGCAGGGGTGTCAATACTTTTGGCCACAACTGTATATGCAATGTTTTTGTAAACCCAGCTCTGGATATACATGCAGGAACAGATAGATGGCTGGTTCCCAAATGAAAAATACTAAGGCACAGTTCATATCTAAGGTGGGCTGCATTTTGTTGCATTTGTATTTCTATGCGTTTTTTCACTGAAAAAAAACAAATAGAAAAGCATTGAAAAGCATCCAAAAATGCACCCATAGGTTTCAATAGAAAACGGTTTGAAAATGCATGTCTGTTTGCAGAAATACAAAACATATGCGCTTTGCAAACGCAGCCCAAAACGCTGCATGCTACGTTTTAGGCTGTGTTTGCAAAAATGCATGCATTTTCAATTGCGCTTTTTTATCATTAAGTTTTATTGGAGAAATTTTCAGCTTAACAGTACAACATTAAAAAATCAGAGGAAGAATGGGGGGAAAGGAATAGTAGGGATTAGGTTGGGACCAAAAAAGGGGGGAGAGAAGGGGGTAGGGGAGGGACAATCTGCCAATGTACATGTCAAAGACAATCATAGTCAGGAAATCACAGACTCGTGATATTTAAGAGTAAGCGTAAAAAGAGTGCTTAGACCAAGAGATCATCTTTGGGGACATGGTAAAGCAGAGGGGTGAGAAGCCCAAAGTTGCCAACTTTCCAATGTTCTGCCTTTGGTAGGACAATCTAGGGCCAAGAAATATTCCTGCTGGAATTTCAGATTTGTTTTCTCAATGACTTGCCCAATCGAGGAGGGAGGGGAGTGAGATTTCCATTTCCCAGCCACGCAAATTCTAGCAGCAATCAAAATATATGAAATTGTGCCTCGCAGAATGGGGGGGTAACTATCTATGCCAATATTCAAAACGGCCAGGCAAGGAGGGAGTCCCTCCCATATCCCCGTCATCACAAAGCTCTCACTGATCTCAGGGAGACCAGTTGAGAAAACACTGTGGGCAGCCGGCTAAAGCGCTCAAACACAGTGAAATCCATGGTGCATTGCCCCCTGGGAATTTGAATATGCAAATGAGGTCAGTGGAGCCTCGTTTAAAAGTCTCAAACACGGGATTAGCCAGATATCCCTCCGGGGAAGGACCTAGCCCTGGGGTGGATTCCTGGCGGAGGCCACCATAACCACCATAGTAAGTGGCCCTTTTAGTCACTATCCCGCTCAGTTACGAGCTTAAGGATATGACAAGGGAATTACCAAAGCCAGGTATCCATCCACAGACAGCTGTTTCGGGGTATTGCCCTTCATCAGTGTGGAGTAGGATTCTGGCTAGGTGGGAGCAATGCCTGTGTGAGACAATGCTGGGGTTCATATGTGAGGGGTGCTATGTCTCCCCCAGAATGAGCACTGTCACATATTGAGCCCGGTATAGGGTGTAGGAAAGAGGGACAGTCCACTCCCTCCGCTCCGGGTCTTGCAGGTTTCCCTGAAGGAGACACGGTGTTAAAAGCATGGTTAGGAGACAGGGCGGGGTTCCCTGTGGACAGTTTTGGACTGAAGCTGAAGCAGCAGCAACTATCGACCGAACAGGTCAAGAGCTCCAGGGGCTGTGTGCGATAATAACACGGCCTAGCCAGGAGCGCTGGGAGCTTGGTGCGACCTCAGCCGAAGAGCTCATAACCGGAAGGGACCGGGTTACTATCTGTGAACTGTATCCATTTTACCCGGCTGCGACCCGTATTCCGGCATCTTGTGCCACCGCTGTGTTTTCAGCAATTAATCCGGGTACTGTATGAACTACTACCGGGCTCAACGTTTTTCCTGTCTTGCAATCCCGGCGCTGCCCCACACCTGGTAGACCAACATCACAAAGCTCTCACTGAGACTCTTAAATGAGGCTCCACAGACCTCATTTGCATATTCAAACTCTTATATCCCCATGACAGATCTGATGTCGCTAGCCACTAGAATGCAAAAAGGTAAAATCTTTGGGCATGTCCACCACATGTGAGAAAGGGAACCCCGACTCCCACACTGTCTCCAGCACAGAGGGGACAGATTTGGACTAAAATTAGCCAGTTTGGTGGGGGAGACATACCACCGTAAATGGATCTTTTTTAAGTTTCAAGATTTTTTTATGCATCTGGTTGCTTTCTGCATCTCTATGGTTCCCCTCTCCCATTCTTCCGGGTGGAAGAAAATTTTAAATCCGCCTCCCACTTGATCATATATGGAAGCTTGGAAGGCCTATGCAAATTCAGCAGAGCTCTATATATTCCCGAAAAGCCTTTCGATAGCTTACGGTCAGAGAAAATAAATTTTTAAAGAAAGGAGTCACCTGGGGGACCCCCCACAGCACTCAGGTATACATTAGAGGAGAAAAATTGCCTCATCTGTAGATACTGGAGAAATAGAGGTCAGACCTCCGGAAATTTTTGAGAGAGAAACTCAAAAGAGAGTAAGGTCCCCCGGTTGAGGAGCTGCCCCAGTGAGCCCACTCCCGCCTTCTCGCACATCCTCAGGTGGATGGACGGAAGGTGGAGCTTCAAAACACAAAGCGGGACCTGTTTGGGGGGAAAGGATGTCCAATCCTGTGGAACCTTCCTCCAATATGACAGGAGATTTTGCATAGTGTCCAAAGGTGGACTCCACGTACCCGGGCCCAGCACCTCCGAGGCCAGAACCACTCAGAGGGAACCCCCCTGCGCAAATTGTGATTCTAGTTGGACTCATTTTTTATGTGTCGGGGCAATCCACTAAGACATTACCTCCTCCAACACCCCTGCCCTATGAATTTCCAATAGGTTAGGGACTCCCATACTACCTTTCCTGACGGGAGGAACATGACAGACTTCGCCACCCATGGTCTCTTCGGAGACCAAACGTAACAATTTACCAAGTCCTGTAGTTTCCTGATCAGGCTACCCAGGATAAAAACAGGGAGATTTCTAAAGACATATGTAATTTTAGGGAGTAGAAGCATATTAAAAGCTTGTACCCTGGCAATCCACAATAGGCTCTGGACAGGGTGATTGGCTATAACTATGGAAAGATTCTTTAATAGGTGATCGAAGATACGCCGCACCAGATCTCTTGAGGGACATAAAATAATATCGAGATAAGAAATCCCCTCTATTGATATTTTTAAAAGGGAAGTCTGCTTTAATAGCCGAAAGTAACCACGGGGGGACCATAATCGGTAAAATAAGAGATTTAGAAGCATTCATCTTATAAGAGGAGACTCGGGAGAAGAGACGTAAAATGTCCATTATGGCAGGGAGGGAGGTACCTATATTCGTGCAAGAAATAATTATATTGTCAGCGTATAGGCCAAAAGGTGCTGGGAAGGGCCCACAGAGATCCCCTGGATGGCTGAGTGTGCGCGGAGTGTGGCGGCCAACGGCTCAATAGCCAGGGCAAAAATCACCGGTGAAATTAAATTTACTCTCTGCTTGTCCCTTTCCTTTTTGAATTGAGAAGCCTTGTGGAGAAAAACACCCCTGACAAATGCTTTATGAGCCTCCCATAGTGTAACATCTCCCACCTCCCCATTATCATTAATTTGAAAGAAGTCATAGCCGACGGGTGACCTCCTCCACCGTGCTCTGATGAGTTAGTAAACCTACGTTCAGTTTCCAGTGACGCGGGGGAGGCGCATGGCGCCCAAGATCAACTTCAAGGGACACCGGGGCATAGTCGAACCACGTTATCAAACCCACTTCCGCACAGACACAGGCCGACAACGAGTTATCATCCACCAAAAAATAATCAATTCGTGAGTAGGCTCTGTGCTTGTGCGAGAAGAAGGAGTAATCTCTCTCAACCGCATGAAGATAACGCCACACATCATGGAGATGAAACTCCCGGGACAGAGAGCTCAGTTCGCGTGCCCCATGCACACCTTCGGAGAGCGGTCCAGTGACCTGTCTGGCACAATGTTAAAATCGCCACAAATAAATTTCAGTCCTCTGGACTCCTCCAAAACTTTATCCAGGAAGGTTCTCAAATAGTAGATCTGAGCAGCATTTGGGCCATATACATTAGCGATGGTCACAGGGACCCCAGCGATAGAGCACTTCAGAATAACATAATGACCCGCCGGATCAGTAATAACATCAAATAATTGAAAAAGCTATCGGTGTACCAGGCCACTGCACCACTTATATCCAAAAGTATATACAGTTAGGGCCAGAAATATTTGGACAGTGACATAATTTTCGCGAGTTGGGCTCTGCATGCCACCACATTGGATTTGAAATGAAACCTCTACAACAGAATTCAAGTGCAGATTGTAACGTTTAATTTGAAGGGTTGAACAAAAATATCGGATAGAAAATGTAGGAATTGTACACATTTCTTTACAAACACTCCACATTTTAGGAGGTCAAAAGTAATTGGACAAATAAACATAACCCAAACAAAATATTTTTATTTTCAATATTTTGTTGCGAATCCTTTGGAGGCAATCACTGCCTTAAGTCTGGAACCCATGGATATCACCAAACGCTGGGTTTCCTCCTTCTTAATGCTTTGCCAGGCCTTTACAGCCACAGCCTTCAGGTCTTGCTTGTTTGTGGGTCTTTCAGTCTTAAGTCTGGATTTGAGCAAGTGAAATGCATGCTCAATTGGGTTAAGATCTGGTGATTGACTTGGCCATTGCAGAATGTTCCACTTTTTTGCACTCATGAACTCCTGGGTAGCTTTGACTGTATGCTTGGGGTCATTGTCCATCTGTACTATGAAGCGCCGTCCAATCAACTTTGCAGCATTTGGCTGAATCTGGGCTGAAAGTATATCCCAATACACTTCAGAATTCATCCGGCTACTCTTGTCTGCTGTTATGTCATCAATAAACACAAGTGACCCAGTGCCATTGAAAGCCATGCATGCCCATGCCATCACGTTGCCTCCACCATGTTTTACAGAGGATGTGGTGTGCCTTGGATCATGTGCCGTTCCCTTTCTTCTCCAAACTTTTTTCTTCCCATCATTCTGGTACAGGTTGATCTTTGTCTCATCTGTCCATAGAATACTTTTCCAGAACTGAGCTGGCTTCTTGAGGTGTTTTTCAGCAAATTTAACTCTGGCCTGTCTATTTTTGGAATTGATGAATAGTTTGCATCTAGATGTGAACCCTTTGTATTTACTGTCATGGAGTCTTCTCTTTACTGTTGATTTAGAGACAGATACACCTACTTCACTGAGAGTGTTCTGGACTTCAGTTGATGTTGTGAACGGCTTCTTCTTCACCAAATAAAGTATGCGGCGATCATCCACCACTGTTGTCATCTGTGGACGCCCAGGCCTTTTAGAGTTCCCAAGCTCACCAGTCAATTCCTTTTTTCTCAGAATGTACCCAACTGTTGATTTTGCTACTCCAAGCATGTCTGCTATCTCTCTGATGGATTTTTTCTTTTTTTTCAGCCTCAGGATGTTCTGCTTCACCTCAATTGAGAGTTCCTTTGACCGCATGTTGTCTGGTCACATCAACAGCTTCCAAATGCAAAACCACACACCTGGAATCCACCCCTGACCTTTTAACTACTTCATTGATTATAGGTTAATGAGGGAGACGCCTTCAGAGTTAATTGCAGCCCTTAGAGTCCATTGTCCAATTACTTTTGGTCCCTTGAAAAAGAGGAGGCTATGCATTACAGAGCTATGATTCCTAAACCCTTTCTCCGATTTGGATGTGGAAACTCTCATATTGCAGCTGGGAGTGTGCACTTTCAGCCCATATTATATATATAATTGTATTTCTGAACATGTTTTTGTAAACAGCTAAAATAACAAAACTTGTGTCACTGTCCAAATATTTCTGGCCCTAACTGTATTTAGACTCTGTGCTCACACAAAAGACGTGTGGAATAAAGGGAATAGATTAATTGTGTGTTTATATGTTTTTAAAGGTTCTTAAGAGTGTGTGTTGGTGCTCTTTTTTGCATACATAACTTTCACTAAACAAATTAGATTTTTGTATTTTTACATAAACCTTGTTGTAGAGTCTTGGTTTAGGCTTTTCAACTATATCTGCTGATAAACACATATCAAACAATTGGAATGCAATCAAATTTTTGATGCAAATGCACACACCAGCTTTCTATTGGGGATGATTAGAAAAAAAGCCTGTGGTAAAACATTTATGAGACAATCTATAATTATCATCACTAAGCAGATGTGTCTCCTGTAAACATAGAATATCGGCCTTGCATTTGGCCGCCTCATTCCATAAATACGATCTCTTGGCAGGGGAATTTAGCCCCCGAACATTAAGTGAAATTATTTTCACACTCATGGATTGGCAGAGAAGCATTAGAATTGAAGGCACATTGACACACCTTGGAAGGGATTGATATGTTCAAGTATGGGATATTAAAAGGAACGTAGAACAGAATAAAACTAACAGGTAACACACATGTAAACCTAGTGCCAGGCCATAGCCTGTATTGGGGAAAGGACCTGTCCTCCTGCATCCTCACAAAAGGGAGGCCTGGCCCACTAAGAATGGAGAGGGCATGCAGGGAAACTGCAGTCCCACTAGCACTCCAGGAACCTCCCAAAAGTCCATAGAGAAGGGATCAGGAACCAAACATCCAGTAAGTCCTGCAGATAGCCCGAGTTCAGAACATAAACAATCAGCCCACTCTCTCCCGATCCGGCGTAACAGTGCGCTTGGGGGCCTGTCTACCAGCGTGCTTGCCGGATCCCGACTGAGGTGGCGATTTGTCTCCATCCAGAATGAGGCTCCACTCTTTCAGGGCCCTGCTCAAACAGCCGGGGGAGTGAAATATCTGGTTCAAACCTTTATACCGGAATCTCGTGCTCACTGGTGAGCCCCAGGTCTACAATAGACCTTTATCCCGAAGGATCTTACAGTATGGGGCGAACTCTCTCCTCCTGGCGAGAGTGCCTGCTGATAAATCCAGATAGACAATTACCTCCGCAAAGGGGGCAGCAAGGGACGGCTTTTGTCTCATCACTTTCAGCACAGCATTTGCAGTTTTAGCTATACAGAAAATCACCAAAATGTCTCTGGGCAGAGCTTTGTTGATGCGGGGTGGTTTGGGGATCCCATATATATTATCGACGCTCAGGTCTCCCGTGGGAGCTTGAGGAAGGATTTCCTGTAAAAGAGCTGATACAGAGCTCCTTAGATCCTCTGCCCCAGCCACCTCAGGAATACCTCTAATTCTAATATTGCCTTTCCTCATCTTGATTGCCTTACCTCATCCAGATCAAAAATCTTCAGGTGTGCTTGCTTTAGCTCTCCCGCTATGGCCCCATAGTCAGTAGCCAGTTCATTGTGGGCAGAGGCATACTCTGCCATTTTATTTTCTAAGTGATGTGTGCATTCACCCAGAGAAGCCAGCTCATGGTGGATCGCCCCCAGCATTTCTCGCCAATCATCCTGGAGCGATTTCCTCAAAGAGCCCAAAAGTCCCCGGAGGCACTGCAGTGTTATCGGCGCTTTGTCATCCTCCCCCTTCTCCGGGCTGCGGGAGGTGCGGGAGCCGCGGGAGGAGACAAATGGGGACTTGGACGGCTGCGGCAATCTGGAGGGGGATGTGAGAGGCTGCTCGACAGTGAAAAAGTCTGTCACCTTTTGAACTTCCTCGCTGCGTTTGGAGGAGGCTCTCGGCATTCCCCGTGTCCAGGCAAGCTTCTCACTGCTGGTGCAGCTTACGTAGGCTGGCTGTGTGCAGGGAAAGTGCCACTGATCGGGTCATCCAGCAGGAGTCCGGATTATGCGTCCGGCGCCAACAGCTTCCAGGCCACGCCCCCTTCACTTGCGTTTTTAATGCACCTTGCATTAAAACCTATGGGTGTGTTTTTGGATGCGTTTCAATGCATTTTCACGGTTAAACGCATAGTAATGCAAACGCAGCCAAACGCAGGCAAAATGCAGATGTGAAAAGGCCGTAAGACAGTCTGGTGCAGGTTAGAAAGTTGGTGCAGGTCATATAAGGGAAGCATTGGGCATTCAGAAACAGTAATACAAAGATGCAATGTAATTATCACACCTGATCCTCCGTAACCGGTATATCGGACTATATGTAATGTGTATAGCTAATAATAATAATAATCTTATTTATGTAGTGCCGTGTTTCCCAGCACTTTACAATTGTTGCTTGTGTCCCACATGTAAACTAAAGAAATGTACACACAGACATTTTTGGAGGCATTGAATACTATGTGTGATCCGTTTGAGTAAAATCGGCCTTCACTGTAAACTGATTTTATCCATGAATTGAGACAAAAGATCAGTCCAGGAGGAGAAAGAAGCAAATTTCTCTGATAAGAAATATAGCAAAGTTTCTTAGGGCCCCGTCATACTTGGCAATGTTCCAGCGATGTTGACAACGATATGACCTGGTAGGGATCGCTGGAATGTCGCTACGTGGTCGCTGGTGAGATGTCAAACAGTCAGATCTACTCAACGACGTAGCAACGATACGGTGACCCGTATAATGACCTCGGCAGTCATTGGGACCCTGTCACACAGCAGCTAGTCTGACGACTCAGACCTACATGGCTAAGTTCTAAGTCGCCAACGAGGTCATTGTAAGGCGTCAAACACACCGATGCATGCTGCCCAGTGGGAGCCCAACGATCAAATAATGGTCCAGGCTATTCCGACGTTATGTGCGATGTCACAGCGGGAACTTGGTCGTTGCTACTTGTCACACATAGCGAGATCGCTGGCGAGGTCACTGTTGCGTCACAAAACCTGTGATGCAACAGCGATCTCACTATGTGTGAGAGGGACTTTATTTTCACATGTACAAGGATTTATAAAGTAAAAATTCAAATGATAATTACTGTTTCATTGTATTTCGTAGTGAACCTACTCCAGAGCACTCCGTGTGCCCATACCCTAACATTCCCACTGATTCTTTTTATTTTGATGCTTATTCACACTTTTTGATCTCATAGATCAGTTATGGAGCTGTGGACCATTTTTTGGGTGATAGACAACATTTTCCACACTTTTTCCGGACAATCCAAAATGAATATTATACAAGTTACAATATAGCGAAACTTATCAAACACTTTGGATGGACTTGGGTTGGAATAATCACGTCTAATGATGACAGCGGAGAGACAGAGTCCAATTTTCTAACTCGATTTCTAGGATACTTTCAAGTTTGTGTCGCTTTTATACTCAGAATTTCTATGATATCAGTAAAAGATACAAAAGCTGCTCATAAATCTGCTGAACAATTTGCTGTGAAGGTCGTTATACTTTGCGGCACCTTCCAGGATCTGATGGATGAACCTTCGATTTACAAATGGCTCAATAATGTGACGATAATCTTAACACCTTCCTGGGGAGCAAATATTGTATTCATTGAGAAATATCCAGAAATATTCAATGGAAGTTTGTCCCTGGATCCATTGTCAAGCCAAAGCACACTACTGAAGCATTTCATTGATGGTTTCTGTCCTGCAAATTATCCAAAAGACATGATACTTGAGGATTTATGGATGATATTATGCCGCTGTGCATCTGGAAAAATAGAAAAGGATCGATTGTACGAAAAGACGTATGGAATTTCCCTTCACAATTGCACAGGACGGGAACGTATTAAAGATTCCTGGAAGTATTTACATGATACAGTTTGTGATCCAGTATCTAATGCGGTGTACATTATGGTCACCGTCCTACATCTAATACACTCTTCCCAAAACAACTGGTCTAGAACAGACGCATCCTATCGATTCAAGGTAAATGAAAAGAGTTCATCGTTTCCCCTTTTTCCATGTAGGGGAGATTCCCATCTCAGATAGTTATGGCATATTCCTGATATTAACCCCCACCTCAAGGAGAACAGAGATGTCCGGATACATCTCTAGCTTGTGTATTTAAATACTGTCACACAGGTGGGTGTGGACCCCTATGCCATGAACCAGCCTAAAGGCTTTCCCTAAATGTTATATTATTCTCTGCAGACCTGAGCAAAATACTAAGTTATATATAATGAGCTCTCTATTTGCTGTATCTCCATTTTAGAACCCAGGTTAGTCTTTACCTTGTTCACATTGACGTCAGTGTTGACACATGGATAGGTTTTAAACTAGAAAGAGTTAGGCACAATCCTGAAATGGGTACACCTTGTCACTGTGGGTTGGCGTCTTATCTTTTTCCAAAAAAGTATTTACTAAGTACCATGTTTTTTATTAGCACTTTCTTTTTACTAGATGGAGGCCCAATGCTATTGCATCGGGAGGGCAGTAATGTCACGATGGGGGCAGTGTCTGTGTCACTGGGGGTGGTGGCCATCTCTCCTACCTGTGCACTCTCTCTCCCCCCCACATGTGCTCTCTGCCTGTCTGCGGTCTGTTCCCTCATGTGCTCTCTCCATTGAGCTGTCTTCCCCCTGCGCGCTCTCCTCCTTGTGTGTAATGTCTGCAAATAAATTTAGATTTACTTAAAAAGTTGTTTATATGTTTATTTTTATTATTAAAGTGTTTAATTTCCTGGGAAAAAATGGGTAGGGCTTTGCTGTATTTTCTATTGCCAGCACAGGTAAACCAAGCAGCTACTAGCTGCCAACCCCCACTGCCTGGTGTCACCTTCACTGGCAATGAAAAATACCGGGCGCCCTATTTTCTTTTTATTTAAAAGTTCAGCAATCTGTAAAGATACCATGGCAACATGGAAGACGGTGAGAAAGAAATTAAAATTGTCTTGGAGGGTATCAAAATACCTGAGCCCTTGGGCATTACCGGCTCTTAGACTTGGAAGGGAAAATAGTCTGAGGAGTGGCGAAGAAGGGGGATTAATACGGTGGGGGATTTATTGAACGTGCCGGAAAAAAGATAGATGTCAGGTCAGGAAGTCTTGAGTAAATTCCACCTACCCAACTTCCAATTGTTACAATACAGCCAAATGAACCACTACATTTTACAAAATTTGAGAGATGTCACAAGGGAGGTATCCGAGAATGTGTTGGATGTTTTAATGTCTAGAGATGCTATGGATATCACAATTATATCTGTATATAAGGTACTAAGACCGGAATTACAACCATTGTGTGAGGATAGGATGTTTGGGAGATGGCGACGATATCAGATGGATGATGATCTATCGCAAAAAATATTACATGGTTGGAGAATGAAATCAATTGTCCAACACCTTCTTGTTTCACACTATAATAATAATAATAGTAATAATTTTTATTTATATAGCGCCAACATATTCCGCAGCTCTTCACACTATATCAGATATCCCCAAAATCATCCGTGTTGCCTCACCTGAGGAACACATATGACATATGAAACTGACCACTTTGTCATACAAAATTCATTTTTATTCTTAATTTCATATAGTTACAATTTATTCAGGTACCAGAGCCACCTACGTACGTTTCAATTAATAATCTTCCTCATGGCGCCCTGAGGAAGACTATTAATTGAAACATACGTAGGCGGCTCTGTGATGTGGAACTTTGCAATATAGCGTGGACTTATTCATACAAGCTGGAGGTAAGGAAAGCAGCATTTACTTAGACAGTGATAGGAGTGGGTGACTTTGGTGCAGAAAGCTCCTGGTTTGTGCTGTTTTAATAATAGAAGTTCCCCGCTTGTAATAGTGCACACATTGGAAAGATCACCAGTGGTAAAGTTATGTAAGGAGCACATAGTGGAATGATCACAGGTATTGTATAAAAGCAATATGTGCACAAAATTTAAGCTATTTTACAACTAGCGTTATGTTATTGGCAGAGCACACCTGTTTAATAATAATAATAATAATAAGAATAATAATAATAATAATATATTTTATGTAATTTTTTTACTTAAATTGCTTGTAATTGGTACCTGAATAAATTGTAACTATATGAAATTAAGAATAAAAATGAATTTTGTATGACAAAGTGGTCAGTCTCATATGTCATCTGTGTACCTCAGGTGTGGCAACATGGATGATTTTGGGGATATATGGTTGGAGAATGGTCAGAAAGTATATTATCAACAAACGTTGAAGAGATAGTCAATTTAGAGTCATGCATGGCACTATAATGGGTTTTAATATCCCTCCAAATTCCAACCACCCGGACAGACTGGTAAATTGTCCTAAATGTGGACAATCCAGAACAGATATAGAACATGGGTTGTGGTCCTGCACATCATCCAGAGTGTTTTGGGAAAAAGTACAAGGTTTAGTACAGAGGATATGTGGGATCAAGATAGAACTAGATCCAATGTGTTGGCTGTTTCATTATACAGAACATAGGCCTTGTTCACACATATCAGCTTTTTTGGGCTTCTCTGCGTTAACTCAGGGTGCAATTGAGTGTAGCTGCGTTTTTTCACTACACTTGCGTTTTTTTCCCCCAGTCCAAAAAACGCTGCATGCAGCGTTTTTGGGTGCTGTAAGAAAACGCAATGCGTTTCCATAACATGGGGCCCTATGGGAAACACATGCGTTTTGTAATGACACATTTAGGCACCCTGCGTTAACGCTAGCGTTTTTGCCTGCGCTTTTGTTGAAAAAATGACTAAGTCCAAAAACGTTTCTAAACCTTTCAGACACACAAGTGACACTTTTTGTCACTCTTAGAAAAACGCATGTGGTTTTTTGAGTGGTAAAAAAAAACGCAAATTGTGTGTGAACAAAGCCATAGAGTTCAATGGGGGAACCTGCACATGCTGTTTTATACAATTGCTTTGTTGGCAAAGCGTATTATTCTTCAGCATTGGATAACTTCAGCGTTACCGGCAGAAATTGAGATACACTTGGCACTACTGGAGTTATTACATTTGGATAGGAGGGAAACGGTGAGGAACACAAAGTTGTTGGCTAAACGCTTCTTTAACAAGTGGAGATCATACATGGAAACATCTCTCACTGATTCAGAAATTGAGAATGCCATGATATCTTTCCAACACTCAGAATGGTATGTATTGGAGGATCTGGACAGAACTCTGGGCAGGTTACGTTTGAGGTATGAGGAGAGATGCCAATTGAACAAAGATGTCGTATTGAAATTGGTTATTATCAAAAATCTGAAATATTGAGATTTGATGTGCTCGGTTAGTTGTTATGACAGGTTTTGAATTTTTGGTCTTGACTAGGGGAGAGGGAGGGAAATCACACTTATACTTGGGACAGTGATGTAATGCTTACTGGAGCTCAATGTTTAATATGCTACTGAATCATCATTTCCCATGTTAATAGATGTACGAATATATGTTTTGTTTTATGATGTGAAAACAATAAAAATGATTTGGAAAAAAAAAAAACTGAAGCAGGAGCAAATTAGTCTAGGAGAGTCAATAAAACTGCGTAGTTCCTATGCAGAGATATATAGGGGGGCAGGAAAAATCCAGACAAAAAAAAGAAACAGAAAAAATCGTGCAGACAAGTAGCCTCCGGTTTCCTGGCTGGAAGATGCAGTTTCCTCACCAGATTGGGACCGGTCTCCTCATACAGACAGTTCCTCCAACAACGGTTGTAGATTCAGGGTACCTCTGGCTAGGGTTTCCTCAGCCGACCTACCCACTTGTTCCGTTAGGCCCCAGCTCTAGCCTCTCCTAGAACTCCATTCTGTTTTGGTGATCCTCCTTCTTCCTTTGTCACCTGCAGACTAACTAACTGCTCACTAGCTGTGTTCCCTTCCCCTCCTAGCCTACTCCTCAATGCAGCCAGGAGATTGCTGCTCAGAATTTCCCTGGCCTGGAGTTTGGAATGGTGTTGGGTATGAGATATATGACTCAGGTTTGTGTCCCTGTGTTATCTGAAAGCGATGACACCCACCTGTGGATTAGGTGCAGCATCACTGTGGCGACCAAGACACAGGGGCACAACATTAATTATGTGTGTTTAAGTGTATGTGTATGACGTGACCTGCCGCATCACGTGAAACGGTGAGTCACATCATAGACACATACACACACATATATAAACATACACACATACACATACAGTATACATACACATGCATATACACACTCATATATACTGTTTGTGCATTATCAGTAACAAAGTTTAAAAAAGTGGGAAACACTCCCGGGGGCTCACAAACAGGAAATACCATGTGACTGTAACCATCACGGGGCAACGTTGCTGCTATATGTCCAGCGATGTAGCGTGTGCATGCACAGTTTTGAGGTTGTTTCAGGATCGCTGCTGAGATGTCAGACGTTGCGATATTAGAATTCAGATAGAATATGCGGTTCTACGGTAGAGCGCAGGTATGAAACGGGATACTTTAATCTTTATCTCCGTAACTTTATTCATAAAAAGCTCCAGACCACAACACGTTTCGACGTACAGACGTCTTCCTCAGACGTTGCGATATTGTCATAAACCAACAAGGAACCTGTGCTTCTGACATCGCCTGACAACTCAGCGAGTGATGCTTGTCAATGTTGAGAATAGGCAAAATCTCCTTGTAAATCGTTATTGCCGTGTCACACGGGACGATACAGGCATATGGCCTGAGTGACATCGCCAGGTTTCAGGACATGACCTAAAACCTGGCAACTGCGAACAAGCGATATATCGCACCTGAATCGTCAAGTTACACGCAGCGACACACTGGCGATGTCGTTTCAACGTCGCTCAAACCGTGACGTTGCAGCGGCATAGCCGGTGATATCGCCCTGTGTAACGGTACCCTAAGAGCAATCTAAGGGAAACTTGGGAATGTGTTGTCTGTAAAAAGCTCGGCCACCTTAAAGCAAACTGCAGAATTTGGAACACAAGAATGAGTCAGTTTAAAAAGCAGAACAGTGATCAAAAGGTGAAAACAGCTATAAAAGAAAAATCTGCATATGTTGAAGCTGCATTTAATACCAGTACAGGCTCATCTGCAAAGCATATATTGTGTATAGACTCTGGTGCTAGTAGCCATATGACAAATGATAAGGACTTCTTCACTGACCTTGATGAAAGCAAGTCAGAAAAGGTCATCTTAGCTAATGGTCACTATATGACTTCAGAAGGAGTGGGAGACGGCTACTTCCACTGTCCAGTTTCATCAGCACAAAGTAGAAAGATCCCAGTGAAGAATGTTCTCTATGTTCCCAGTCTTGAAAGCAATCTTTTGTCTGTAAAAAGCTCACGCAAAAGGGCAATGTAGTTACATTTAAAGACAACAGCTGCATTATATCAAAGGAGAGTCACACTCTTACAAAGGAAAAATCCAAAATGAACTTTATCAACTAAAATGCAAAGAAAGAGTGTACAGTCCTAGACAAGATCTGCATACGAACTGTATCCATGTATGGCACAGACGTCTTGGGCACAGAGACCCAGATGCAGTAAGGAAGCTAGGCCAACTAGCAAATGGTGTTGGAATGAAGCAATGTAGTCAAATGATGAAGTGCACTAGCTGTCTTAAAGGGAAAATGTCCAGAAAATACTTTCCTAAAGTAAGCAGCACTAGATCTGCACAGCCACTGGATTTGATACATACAGATGTTTGCGGTCCAATGAGTGTTCAAACTCCAAGCAAGAAGATATATTTTCTCACATTTGATGACTACTCTAGATATAGAGTCACCTAACTGCTTCACAGTAAGGATAAAGTTCCATCGAAACTTGAAGAATATCTTGCTATAGTTTTCAACAAGGTTGGAAGAATGCCATAAGCCCTGCGTGCAGATAATGGGACTGAATATACAAGTGGTAAGGTGCAAGCTTTTATGAAAAGGAATGGAATCGTGTTCTAGACCAGAAGTTACCAACTCCAGTCCTCAAGGCACACCAACAGTGCAGGTTTTCAGGATTTCCTTAGAAATTGGAATCATCCCCAGTGCAGGTGATTCAATTATCACCTGTGCAATACTAAGGAAATCCTGAAAACCTGCACTGTTGGTGTGCCTTGAGGACTGGAGTTGGGAACCTCTGTTCTAGACTACCATTCCATACAACCCAGAACAGAATGGCATTGCAGAGAGAAAGAACCACACTCTCTGTGAAAGTGGAAGAAGTATGTTCTTTGATGCCAATATACCTACAACGCTGTGGGGGAGAAGCCAACATGACAGCTTGCTATCTTCAAAACAGACTGCCAAGTAAAGCCACAAATAAAACTCCATATGAGCTATGGAACTGCGAGAAGCTTAACCTGAAGCACCTCAGCATATTTGGAAGCAAAACGTTTGTGTATGTTCCCAAAGAAAAATGTTCCAAGTGGGAATCACATGCAAAGCAAGAGTCCTGGTGGGCTATAGTGAAACTCAAAAGGAATACAGAATCCTGCACCCAAAAACCAACACAGTAATAGGGATGGGCGAGTCTACTCGCTAGGACTCGTTACTCGGCGAGTAGTAAGGGACTCGCAGGACTCGGTACTCTGCGAGTTTCCCAGCGATTACTCGCACAGTAACGAGTCCAATGCAAATCAATGGCAATCCTAGTTTTGTCAGAGACTCTGACAAAACTAGGATTGCCATTCACTTGCATTGGACTCGTTACTGTGCAAGTAATCGCAGGGAAACTCGCACAGTAAGGAGTCCGGCTGTCTGCTCTGTGTGCAGGCTGCCACAGCTCCAGGGTCCTAGAGCCCGCCTGCTCTCCCTGTGCACTGAGATGATGTAGCAGAGCTGAGATTGTTCTCAGTCTGCTCATTCCCTGTGCATAGACATCTATATCTATGCACAGGGATGTAGCAGAGAGGACATCGCGTTTTGGACTACATCGGACAGAAGAGGATTTTTTTAATTAAAGATGGAGTCCCTAATGGCTTTTTTTTTTATTTGTAATAAAACATTTTCTCTGTGTTGTGTTTTTTTTAACCCTTTATTGGAGATTGTTAGTGGCCGGGTCAAACGTGGCCTGACATTAAGAATCTCGGGCTTAATACCTGCTTGTATAACAAAGCTGGTATTAACCCCTTTATTACCCAGCGTGCCACCGCCACCAGGGCCGCTGGAAGAGCGGGGTTCAGCGCTTCAATAAATGCGCCATCTTCTGGGGCGGCTGCGGGCTGCAATTTGTAGCGGGGGGTGCCCAGAAAGCTTGGGCCTCCCTGCACTGCAGATTCCAGCCCCTAGCTGCTTAGCTGTACCTGGCTAGACATAGAAATTGCGCGGAGCCCCACGCATTTTTTTTAAAATTATTTCATGAAATTCATGAAATAATTAAAAAAAAGGGCTCCCCTATATTCTTGTGTCCGGCCAGGTACAAATAGGCACCTGGGGATTGGGGGCAGCCCGTCGCTGCCTGCTGGATCTGGCTGGTTCCAGTAATACGGCGAAGCCCACGTCAAATTTTTTTCTGACAAATCCATAAAACAATGTAAATAAAAGGGACTGCATCTTTATTAACCCCTGGACCATGGGCGAGGGGTTAATAAAGATGCAGTCCCTTTTTTAGGATTGTTTTATTGATTTTTCAGAAAAAAAATGATGTGGGCTTCGCCTTATTTCTGGAACCAGCCGGATCCAGCAGGCAGCGACGGGCTGCCCCAACCCCAGGTGCCTATTTGTACCTGGCCGGACACAAGATATAGGGGAGCCAGGTTGCCTATTTTGTTAGCACCTGGCCTGTGAGCGACAAGATACCCCGCTCATTCAGCCGGCCCGGAGCGTTCATTGAAGCACCATCCTGTGGCGCTGAACCCCGCTCTTCCAGCGGCCCTGGTGGCGGTGGCACGCTGGGTAATATAGGGGTTAATACCAGCTTTGTTATACAAGCTGGTATTAAGCACGAGATTCTTAATGTCAGACCACGTTTGACCCGGCCACTAAGAATCTCCAATAAAGGGTTAAAAAAAACACCACACAGAGAAAAATTATTTATTAAAAATAAAGACACAGACACCATTAGGGACTCCAACTTTATTACCACCACATATCCTTCCAAAGACCCAGATCTTCTCTCTTCTGTCTTCCTTCTTCTTCTTGTTGCAGCGCCAGTAAGCAGAGAGTTAACTGTGCTGTGACAGCGGGAGCCTATTAAACATGATTTAGCTATTGTATCAGATAAGGTACCTTTACACGCCGCTACAACAGGATGGATACAACCCGCTACAGGCTACAAATGTAGCTTGTAGCGCCAATATCGCCCGTAGTAGCGGCGTGTGAAGACGGGACGCGACAACCGGCTACAGATACATCTGTTTCCGAGCACTGCCCAATAACAGATGGCTACAGATGGCTACAAAGCCGATTGTAGCGAGCTGTATCGGCGTGTAAAGAAGGAACAGAAGGGTTGTTCCTACACCATGCTATGTAGCTGGGGCGTGACACAGGCTCCGGGTTTCCGCGCCCCCTTCAGCGATCATTGGAGGAAGCTCCTGCGTTGCGATTGGTTGTCGCCGCACAGGGCGGCATATTTAAGGAGCTGACGAGTCACACTACACAATTGCTCGAGCGTCAAGTATTAATCAGCCTCCTGCGATGCCTGGCCAATCATGGTATTATTGCTTTGTCCTATCAGCGTACGGACGTCTCGTAATCCACAATTGTAGCACGCCTATGTGCTGTCCCTGCTGCACCAGGTACGCCCATAGTAGCTGGTTGTAGCGGTGTGTAAATGAGCTACAGATGGCTACTTGAGACACCCGGCGATGTATCTAGCTGTAGATGTAGCGTAGCGTAGCGCACCTTGTGGCGGCGTGTAAAGGAGGTGCGTTTACCGGTTGTAACCGTTTGGGCGTGCTCGTGCACGTGAAGTAGCGGATTGTATCCATCCTGTTGTAGCGGCGTGTAAAGGTATCTATAGAGCCTGAAGCTTCCGAGACACATCTGCGATTTGTAAATCGCACATTACTCGCTATTACTCGCTTCCCCATTCATTAACATTGGACTCGCTAGACTCACAACGAGTAGCGAGTCCCGGGCTCGGACTCGATAGAGTGAGGTGATTCCGAGTAATTTAGGACTCGCCCATCACTACACAGTAACAATCAGCAGAGATATAGTAATTGATGAGAACTTTGTTTCGCTCAAATTTCATAAAGTTACACCAGTCATTCAAGCAAAGGAACAAGAAGAAGAATCTCAATCACCAAACCCAGACACTGAAAAAGAAAACACTGAAGTCTGGATAAGCTCTGAAGCCAGCAAGGAAGAAACAGAAGAACCAAGTCAACCTCCAGTCATGAGATCAGAAAGACGAAACAAAAGTATCCCAGCTAGATGCCTTTCTTATAGGGTCAGAACACTTCCTGAACCAGAACCACAATCATGGCAAGGAAAAAGAGTCCTCAGAAGCCAAAGATTCATCAAAACTCCAGTAATGAGAGTTACAGCCAAGCAGTGCGGCACTTTTGTATATAAGGACAACCAAGGATGTATTGGACTTGCCAGCAGTGAGAAGATCAGTGCAAGGACTAAGCACATAGACATTAAGCATCACCACTTACGTGACTTAGTGGAACGTGATGTACTAAAGTTTGTGTATTTCAAGTCTGACAAGATGTTAGCAAATGGTATGACAAAAGTTTTGCCAAGAGCCAAGTTTGAGGACTTCAGAACCGCAATGGGACTAACAGGATAAGTAGTTGGTAAGTATGTTAAGTGCAACAACTCCAATCCTGTATTTTTAAGTGTTGTATTGCTAGGTTTGTGCATTGTCAGTAAAGTTAGTTTAAAAAAAAGGGAAAACATTCCCAGAGGCTCACACACAGGAAATACCATGTGACTGTAATCAGTTTCCTGTGTCTGTGCATGTGAAGAGAAGCACAGCAGCTTGCTGATGCTGCAAAGGGACATTTAATATGTATATTCCTGTTTCCACAATGCACTTCATATCTGTACCTGTTTGTTGCTAATTAATGCTAAGTTCTGTTGTCAACATGCTTTCAGTGTATCCTGAATGATCAGCTGCCAACATATATACATACACACACATATATATACATACACACACATATATAAGCATACACACATACACATGTGGCGCCCCGCCATGCAGCCATCACAGAGGGGTACTGCACCCATAAAAGCGGTGCAGATACTCCAGCTGCAAGCAGATTCTAGGATGGTGGGTGGAGCCCATAGACCAGCACCCCACACTAGATCACATAGTGGGAGGTACCCGGGAGGAAATAAAACCACTTTCAGGGGGAAAAAGGAGGTCTTTGACCTGCAGCCAGGCCGTGAGCCTGAGGGAGCAAGGAGGGTCTCTTGGCTGATGGACCAGGAAAGTGGGAGAGAGAAAGATCCCAGGCGCAGATGGCCAGTTGGGGAAAGAGGAACTTGAGGAGTTCGCCCCAGTCAGCATACCGGGCACCGAAGCTCGCACCTGTGGGATCCTTCAAGGACCACAGAAAATCCGGCGAACTGAGGGGTAAATATATACTGCCCAGGCTCTTAAGCCGCCAGAAGAGGGTACCAGGCTCCACTGAAGGAGCAGGCGGCGGCCAGCAGAAGGTAACCCAACGGGATCGAGGAGAGTGAGAGACAGCAGGAGTCCAGATCCACTTAATGGGGTCAGACTTCACACAAACTACTGGGAAGCAGGGAAGAATTGACGGAGAAAAGGCACACACTGAGGGTTCCATCCAACTACCTGGGATATGCTTGCAGCCACTCGTTAGCTACTTGTCTGTATAACATCTTACTGAAATGTGAACTGTAACGAACGCTGCTAAAGTTTTTCAGTAAAGTACCCGGAGTGAAGTGAACTCGACTCTGCTGCATCTTCCTTTGTATGAACTTGTTCTATTTACAGAATTGCTGCCCTGGAGGTCCCAGTCCTGACTGCGGGGGACTACACCATCTCAGCCACAATACCATCCATCAGGCGGACTGTGGCAGCGCTGGTGCTACTCACCAGAAACTGCAGATGGCGTCACGACAACAAACTTGTAAATAACCCCTTGTACATAAACCCCCTTTTCAAAAGAATAGTCCCCCAGGATACGGGATCAGGCACGGCCACCATTCCCCATGACACCGTTAACCCTTTGACGCCTGATACCCGAGTACCCCACACCCTGGGGCTTGACGCATCATTTTCTGGCATCACAAACAGGATATCGTGCCCAGTACCACCGGGTACTGTGCGTCTTAAACTTGGACTTGGACTTAAAATGAACTTTTCCGCCATTGCTTGGCACCAAAAATGGGTTACCGCCATCACCGCAGGAGGACCCAAGATGGCGCCATAGCCATGTACTAAACACCATGTGCAGGCCTGGGGTGTGCCTCAGCCCCTAGAAGAAGGAGGGCCTAGACAAAAGTGCCAAAAAGTGTGGCCGCCCCAATCAATCAGGGGGGCGGCACACAGGAAAATTCCCAGGGAGTGCCCGCCCATAAGAAGACAAACCGGAAGAGAAGGACAGAAAGAACAAGGCTCCTTTGTACCCGGCAGCATGGCAGCACCCCGGTGGAGAGATATCATGTGAGAGCTGGAGCAGCAGACCCACGCCGAGCAGGGCGATCCGGCAAAGGGCGTCCCTCTTGACGATGGAGGGGTATGCTGACTATTGGCGGGATGCTTTCACCTGGCTCCGCCAAGAGATGGAGCAAACCCTGACTTGGGTGTGTCTGCGGTGGAGTGCCGAGCGGACATTTGAACTGACCTCTAGGAGAACGACCCGCGAGGCACGGGAGGCGGCGGTGGCCAAACGAGCGGTTGAAGAGTACCTCGCCTCCTAACCACCTGTACCACCACCCGTCCAGACCTGGAACACGGGAGTCTAGACTGAACCCCCGACTTCACCACCTTCCCGGGCCAGCAGTTGTCTCTGGCTGGAGGCAGCTCGGACATCCCCAACCACACTAGACTTAGAGGTTGAAGAGGAGTACGACGACGATTACACCAACGAGAAACCGGAGGGAGCCTCGGGAAAAAGCACTCCAGAAGCAGCGTCGTGGACCACGTGGCAGCGGCACCAACGAGGAGTTCCCGCCATCCTGAGCTCCACGGAGACACGAGTAACACCACGAGTGCCAACCAGCAGTTTGCCACCCCCACAGTACCAGTCGCTGCAATGCACCCGGCCAGCCATGGATGAACGAGACCAGGTGGCGATGCAGAGGCGACGAGAGGATTGGTACCAGCGAGAGCAGGCAACGAGGAGACTCTGCGAGGGAGCAAGAGCTCAGCCCCCACTTCCACTAGAACTCCGCAAAACAGGGACAGTCGTCTCCGTCTACAAGGAGGACGGTTGGGGTTTCCTAAGAGAACCTGGACTGCTTGATGATGTTTTCTTTTCTCGGCGAGATGTAGAATCATACTTGCGCAAGGGACATCCACGGCGGGATCTGTATAGAGGTGAGCAGGTGACTTATGAACGCTACCCCGGCCCGTTAGGCTGGTTAGCCATACGGATCGCATGTTGCCCAGATAGCCCTCATTAAACAGTAGACATTGCATTTGTAACAGACTCCCATAGCAAGACATTGCCATGTATATAGCCCCTAGCTTTCAAGCAACCATGCCCCTTTATTTTACACTTTCCCCTTTTTGCAAGCCCTGAACAATGAGTGTGTTCCCTTTAATTATGTCTTCGGCTGAAGACTCAGTGACTTTTTACTTGAACTGTCCCTTCGTTTAATAATGCGTGCTGAGTAAATAGCGGCCCAGCGTAGTTAGAACCGGTCCCCATTGGGCCGAGGTAATAATGTGTGTATTTTATATGTGAAACGTTTAAAGTAATGTGCTTCCCAGCAATGGAAGAAACCTAAGCTTGCATAATTGTAAATAGTTACCCGTTGGTATTAATGTATTAAAAAAAAAATGTTTTTTCACTTCCCGGTAGACACCGTTAACCCTTTGCTGCCTGATACCCGAGTACCCCACACCCTGGGGCTCGACACACACATACAGTTACACACATATACACATACGCACTTATATATATATACAAACACACAGATCTCCCTTCCTCTCGCTGTGTCTTACCCCTGCCTGCTGTCGAAAGGACCTGTGTGATGTGGTGGGGTAATGTGACGCGGTGGAGTCATGTGATCACGCAGCGTTACACAGGTCCTTGCGGCAACGGTAAGATGCAGCGGGTGTAGGGGAGACCGGCAAAAAAGAGAGACTGGGTGGGAGAGTGAGACTGGGTGGAGGGGAGATCGGGTGGACTGTGACACTAGGTGGAGTGCTGGGAGCGGGCGGGGGGAGTGTGCACTGGGCTGTGGGCTGTGGTTGGCGCGTGTGGTGGTACCATAGCGCCCACCAGCGAATGCACATGATACGGGAACATCAGAAGTCAATGACAGAAAGAACAGCGTTATATTTATTTATGACAGGGTATTTTTGCATATTGCTTTTCCTTAGGTTTTATCCCCTAATAGTATCACAAAATCATGTTCTGTTTGCAGCTGCTCCTCTTGCGCCGTTTATCTCGGAACATGGGAAGCTAAGAGGAAGGAAATCCCTGTATTTAAAGGTAGAAGACTTCTCAGTCTTTTCATCTTTGCTGCTTGTTACATTTCTTAAAATGTGATTATATCTTTTTTTGTCTTCATCCATAGATATTACACACTTTGAAACATTTAAATGAAAGATTAAATCGATTGTTTTTCTCGTATTTTGGAGATTGGATGGATGATTATGTAATTGTTAGCTACATTATGATCAACCAAACAGTGTACTCGGGCGTCGTTGGTTATATCTCACGTACAATTTTAGATGAACTCAAGCAGCCAACCTTCTTTGTCAACGACAGTTTAATACTGTGGAAAACCATCAACAATGAGGTAATGCTTTATCCTGGGGATACCTTGGGGTTCAGGCTTTATATTATATCTGTGTCTCTTGAATTTAGAAACCAAAGTCCCAATGCACAAAAAGTTGTCTCCCAGGAAGTAGGAAAGTCCCAGGAAATTCCATCTATTTTTGCTGTTATGGGTGTATTCCTTGTTCTGAAGGAGAGATATCAAACAAAACTGGTAGGTAATACTTTTAGATTCTTCCTACATCCGATGCCTTTGTAACAACCTCAGTCATATTATGTGATATTTCTTGTCTTCTTCCCTATAGACAATGAGAACTGCAGGAGATGTCCTGAGTATGAGTGGCCCAATGAGAACAAGACCCAATGTGTTCCCAAAATGGTAGAATTTCTCTCTTACTCTGATGAAGAGATATCAATGATTGCTCTATTAGGATCCATTTTACTTCTTTCATTGACCACAGTAATATTGGGGATTTTCATTAGATATCAAGACACCCCAATTGTGAGAGCGAATAACAAGAACCTGAGCTTCGTTCTCCTGGTCTCCATCATGCTCAGCTTCCTCTGTGTCTTCTTGTTCCTCGGTCGTCCTGTGGATAGTACCTGCATGTTACGTCAGATCTGTACTGGACTACTACTCTCAATATCCATCTCTTCATTGTTGGCCAAGACCATAATGGTTTACATCGCATTTAAAGCCACCAAGCCTGGAAGTGTGTGGAGAAAATGGACTGGAGTAAAACTCCCTAACTGTGTGCTCCTGATCTGCTCCTCGGTCCAGGTGGTCATCTGTATGTGTTGGGTGACCCTCTGTCCCCCCTTCCAGGAGCTGGACACACACTCTTATACGGAGAAGATCGTAGTTCAGTGTAATGAAGGCTCCGATCTTTGGTTCTACTCTGTCCTGGTTATATGGGGATTCTGGCCGTTGTTAGTTTTATTACAGCTTTCTTAGCCCGGACATTACCGGACAGCTTTAATGAGGCCAAGTATATCACCTTCAGCATGCTGGTGTTCTGCAGCGTGTGGATAGCCATGATCCCGGCTTATCTCAGCACCAAAGGCAAATACACGGTGGCCGTGGAGATATTTGCCATCCTGACCTCTAACGCTGGACTGTTGGGCTGCATATTTTTCCCTAAATGTTACATTATTCTCTACAGACCTGAGCGAAACACAAAGTCCTATATAATGACCGGACTGCATGAGATTGTATATCACTTGATCCTTGTAGACTATGAAAAAAACGAATCCATTTTGTGTCTATGATATTTATCTTGTCCTCTATCTTCTGATGTCATGGTGATGAAATAATAATGGGTGGAGATGTTTCACATTTCTTTTCATGCCCCTAAAGTTCCTATTGGTTCATAGTTCACAGGGAACTTTTCCTTTGATGGTGAGGCAATTTCATGTCCGGCATGTCCATTAATAAAGAAGTCCTGAATATACCATACAAGGTTGTGCTGTACTGAATTCCTGAGAGCTGATGAAACAAATCTTATTAATTTGGAGTTCTAATGCTATATAAGGCTAGGGTCACACTTGCAGATTTTCCATGCAGTTTTCACTCTTGTCATTTGTGAAAAACGCATGGACAAACGCATGCATAGACCCCCATGTTAAAAATGCATACCCCAATGCCAAAAACGCATGTCTAAAGGGCCATGCGTTTTTTTGATGCGTTTTTGGTCTCAGCACCAAAAAATACTGCATGATGCATTTTTGGTGCTTTTCCAAAAACGCATGTGTTTTTTTAACATGGGGCCCTATGGGAAATACATGCATTATTATATGGCCCTAAATGGAACATGCGTTTTTGCATGCGTTTTTTAAGGCTGACCCACACCTATCAGCAAAAACGCAGCCCAAAAACGCAGGCTGCCAAAAAGCACCTTAAAAAATGCATGCAAGTGTAACCCTAGCCTAAGGCGTGTATTTCGCTTACAGATTTGGTGCCGAAATCCGGGACTATGCGCACATTATACTATCCGGATTTCAAAACAGAATTAACCCTCCAAAAAAAAGAATGCAGACAGCGTTTCCTGTGCGCTCAGCTAAAGCGCACACCCTGTGTGGCCGCTGCTGAGGTAAACAAAGGGTTTCTATGAGGCAGCGTTCTCTGGAAGCCTATGGGCTGCAGGGAACGTTTCTAAGTTTTTAGTGCTTGCATCAGCTGTAAGGGCTGATGCAAGTGTGACCCTAGCCTAACTCTAGGGTCACACATCTGTTTTTCTTTTTTAAAACCTGATCTGGTTTTGAGCTTTTAAAAAGCTCAAAACCAAATCAGGAAACGCTCCTCATAGAAGCCTATTATAAAAACCGGATTGCTTGTAAAGCCTCCGGCTCTGCAGCCTGCGTGAAAAATCATTTTCGGAGCGGTTGTAACATCCGCAATGCGGGAACCGGATTGCTTAGGATGTGTAATATACTTGCTCTGCCGCAGGGATAAGCAATCTGTTCTCTGTGTTTTTAAAGATTAAATTTTATTAATAAATGTGTCTATAATGTCTCTAGGGGGTGCCCACCCCCCCTAGAGACATACCACCCACTCAGGTGGCCATATAATGATGTAATTGCTGATGTACAGTAGCCGGCTCTTGACAACTACTTTACATTTTTATGAATGAAGCCATCGACTCCTCTGTGCTCAGCGCGCATATTATACGTAATGTAGGTATAGTGTGTGCGCTGTCTGAAGTCCAGCAGGCTTATACAGTAGATCTATGGCTGTGCAGCGCCATATAACTACTGTATAAGCCTTCAGGACCCTGGACAGTGCACATACTATACCTTCATTAGCTATAGTATGCGCGCTGTGATACATTTGGGGCATGGGAAGGGCACATTGTGTCTAGGGGACTGCGCCCCAGATACTGACAGCTGTGCTTTGGCTCTTTTATAGCTGGTCTAACTAAAATCACTTTAGGTTATAGATAAGCTGCTCTTTTACATGTAACTTTTATACTTCTTTACTGCTACACTTTGTATGTATACAACTGCATGCTTCTCTATACCAGATTTCATTGTAAGACTATGCTCTATACACTTTATCGTTACCCATGCTATTGAAGGCTTTGTTGCCGGCAGTCTGTCTGTTCCATTCAACACCAACTATACTGGTTTGTTATACACATGATTTTTGTCTAGTCTGTTATTGTCCATAAGGTGGTTTCACAAATACAACAAAAATTCACTTGTATAATTCCATCTGTTGGCATTTATTATTTTGGCTAGACTCTAAAGCATGCATTTGACTCAGTTTCTTTGGTTTAGCATGTTAGTAGAGAGTCGTATCTTCTTAACCATGTCCATAGTGACCACTTGGATACCTGTTTTTCTAAGGTTGTGCAAACAGTACGATCTACAAGTGATTAGTTGTGTCTGACTCAGTTTTGGCAGTGACAGCAGTGGGCTCCTAGGAAAATCAAAAAGATGTCACTCACTGTGGAGTTCAACATGTCAGCGCCATATTACTGCAGGCTAAATTTGTGTGCTACACTGTGATTCACTTAATTCGCTACCATCTGCTGACATTATAGTTTTGCGATAGATCCCCACAAAACATGCCTGATCTGGAGGAAGAGGTCATTTTCATCACCACTCCAGGGGGTAGAGGGTGGCTCAGCAAAACCAAAACCAAAGCGGCATGCAGAGGAGTTGGGCACATATGTGACCTAGAGCTCCACTACACTACCTACATTGGGTCTCATTTGCAGCAAGGTACAGATAAAGTGCTGGGCTCCGATGCCAGAGGAGGACCTGAGAGGGTCACAGTCAGGAGGTTTCTCCATGCCATCAAGGACTGGGAGCACCAGATGTCAGACTGCAGAGGACCTTGCAGCATAAATCGCTGTAATCCATCTGCAGTCGATGCTTCAGTTACTGGATCACCAATTCCACCAGGACTAGGAGCATGAGGAGAATGACGAGGAAGAGGAGGAGGTAAAAGAAGCAGAAGGCCCTTTTCCCCAGCAGTGTGTATTACTCCTGCCAGAGGACTTTGACTGGGACAATGCCATATGGGGACCCCTACCACCTATAAGCAACTATCCAAATTGGTATGAACCACTCCGTCCGATTCCTGTCCTTTTTGTTGATTATATTTGCTTGCAGATAACATGTCATGGGAGTGGTTGCAAGGGCCTAAGGCCAATCACTTCTACAACCAGTGTACCCGAAGGAAGGTGGTGGCATTCTTACAGGATAGGAGTTTGATATCATAGTGGAACAAGGTACTGGGTGTCGGTGCTATGTCAACCGGTCCACCCTGCTGTGTGACCATCTTCCCAAAAGCCAAGACTGTGCACCATCCTTGTTGGGGAGGTCACCTTCATAAAGGTGATGGGCAGCAAGGGGTGGTTCATGGTTGGTGTAAGTTGGGTTACCACCGCCGACGAACTGGAGAAGTAGCAGGAGGAGGTCGACTAGGAGAGAATTTGGTGTCAGGTGGAGGACATGACTCTCTTGGTTAACCAGTCATATGCACCCAAACCCACAGAGCATGTCAGTGTTCCACAAGTTGCTCATGTCTGTCCTAAAGGGCATGGTTATCCCCTACTTCCTCCATCGCCTTCTCCAGTGGTGGCCAAGAACTGGCGTATAATTCCTTATGAAGGAGCAGGGTTATACTTTGAAACACGTAAAATAAACCACCATAATCTACAACAATCGCTTTGAATTGGGTTATTTGGCAGCAGCGCAGATTTGATACTATTTTTCCTGATATCCTGCCTTGATGCATGTGGTTTACTGCAGCAGCAGCCTTTAATGCTTTCATTGTGTTGTGGGTCACAACCATACAAGGTGAGCACTATATCGCTTCCCTGCTAATTCTTCCTCTCCATGGGTAAGACTCTATTGCGCTATTCTTTTCCACAGTTTATTGCTTTCCCCTACTGGATAAACATGCATGCATGCAGCCTTTGGGGTCCAACTCAAAGACCTTAGCGGACTTTGCCCTTCATAGACTATTAATTTAACAGCCTAAGTGCTGCTGATGATCCCTGGAATTGTAGAACTTTCTTTATATTTATATACTATGTAAATTCATGTTTGTGTTTGAAACTTATAGTCTGTGTTAAAGTAAAGTTTCCTCAGTTAACTCCTTGTGTGATGAACTGTTTCTGCAAACCAGTGCTTTGATACTGCCCTACAGAGACTTGGTGAACAAATCGTAGGCCTCTGGCCTGATGATCTGAAATATTGAAATGCAAGACACTACACACACTCTAGTAGAACAGGGCTGGCCAAGTACAGTACTCAGGGGCCACAAACAGTGCATGTCTTCGGGAGTGTGTCAGCATTGCAAAAGGTGCTGGAATCATCACCTCTGCAGGTGATGAAATTAGCATCTGTGCAATGCTAAGGAAATCCTGAAAATGTGCACTGTTTTCAGGCCTTGAGGACTGTAGTTAGTCACCCCTGCCATAGAAGTCTCTGTTGATGTAGCCAGGGGACAAGAGGGATCCTTGACCCCTTTCACCAGAACGGCGGCTCTCCCTGGACCCTCTTAGGTCCTGTGACCATAGTGTGTGGTTCGATGCTATTTTTGACACAGATTTTGAGAATCTGCATCGAAATCTGCATGTCTATCCTGAGGACAGCAAAGTCTATGACAGGTCAGAAGTGCAGTGCACACATTGCTTTATTTTTCCTTGCACATGTGGTTCTGATTTTTTTTTTCTGCCCCAAAATCTGCACTAAATCTGCAAGGAAAAGTAAAATATTTTGTCACAGCACTTCTGAACTCTCCTACTTTGCTGGCTTCAGGTCAGACTATCAGATTCTCAAAATGTGCTTGAAAAGCATCAAGCAATGTACCGTGGGTACAGGGCCTTACAACAATATGGTGGGTCACGTTCACAGAAAGTATCCCCCATATGCTGTGAGAGCAGGCACGCAGGCATGCGTGAGAGTGTGACAAATGGTGTCATCACAAACATTACTGCACTTCAGACTCGAGGGGTCATACAGGGACCATCCCACAAGTATGAAATGTGCTGTAGTCCCTGAGGTCACCACTCCTTACAAGCGCTGTCTCAAGTTACTGGTGAAATTTATCCAATGTGTCTCGCTTGACAGCTAGTGTTAGGAGTGCTGATGGTACTGAGGTTATCTCAAGTCACACAGCAAGATTTCCTGCTGCGTGATACCAGCTGTGTAACTTGAGACAACCTCAGGGAAGTCATGAAGATGTCTTAGATTCATGAGCGGGGCCGGATGCATGGTGAGTGTGACAGCGGTGCTGAAGCTTGCTAAGTAATGTCTGTGCCAAAATAGTTGGGCTCCACTTTAAAATGGTTTGAGCTGTGTTTGGCAGCTTTTGGGCCCCCTTGAAGGTGTTTTCTAGACCAGAGGTCCCCAACTCCAGTCCTCAAGGCCCACCAACGGTCCAGGTTTTCATTATTTCCTTAGAAATTTGACAGTTGGTAATTCAATCTCCTGCACAGGTGGTGATTCCAATTGTCAAATGCCAAGGAAATCCTGAAAACATGCACTGTTGTTGGGCCTTTAGGCCTGGAGTTGGGGACCTCTGTTCTAGACCTTTGATTTTGCCTTCCATTAGTTTGAATGAGGTTGGGAAGCTTGGAAAACTATTCGGCAAACCAAATCCAAACTTCAAAAGGTTCAGTCTTCTCTAGTCTGTAGAAGGAACGGGCAGGTAAGTTTCAGTTTTTAGTGTGTGTTTCCTATTTGCCGCTACACAACCATAACACCCATCTGCCAGGCAGCGCTCTTCTAAGATTTTTTTGAATGATTATTGGGTGTCTCTGGACAAGGGTCCTCTCTAGTATGCTCATAAATATTAAACTGCATAAATAATATATTTATATAGGCTACGTAGCCCCTTTAAATATCATACCAAGCGTAAACAATATGGCTTAAAATTTGCAGAAAAATCTATTTTTATTTACTATGCAAATAAGAGCATTTTGGCATACCTTTAATGTGGCCTATGCCCTGCTGCACCATTATGCCTAGTATTTTCATATTTATGTCAGTCCTTTGTCTTCATTGACAGTGCTCAATGATAAGAGCAAAAAATGTCTAAGGCTGGCTTCACATTGCAGTTTTTTCACTGATCAGTGTCCATCCAGTTTGTGTGCCAAAACCAGGAGTGTCTCCAAAACTCAGAACAGGTGTCAATATTTCAATTATAGTTGCAAGTTTCTCTCCTGGTTCCTCTCCTGGTTTTGGCACACAAACCTGATCGAACCTGATCAGTGAAAAAACTGCACTGTGAAGCCAGCCTAAAACTATAGAACCAGTTTGCGTTCTGCCCTTGTGAATTAGCACTAGAGGAGCACAGCAGCGCAATCCAACTGTAAATGTGGCTGTAAGCAAATTCTTGCACCTAGTTCCTGCCTGTCTGTAGCCACCACTCGATTTCCCAGAAGTGTAGCAAGCAGTTGGCTTCAAAGAGAAGGAAAGGGACTTGAGACGTGCTCATGTTGTCTGCTCATTTTAGCACCTCTCTTCACAAGCCGCTTAAGCAATAGCTAAAGACAGGCAAGAACAAGGCATCATAATGCATCTGTAGCCTCATTGTGTGCCACTCTGACACTTGGAGCGCCCTGCTGTGATCCTCCGGTGCCAGTGTGCAAGCATATGACTCACCGTGGCCGGGACTCCAGGGGACAGGCGTTTCATCTTCCTAATTGTCTCGGGGTGCCGCGCCTGCCGGTAGTGGGGCCCGGTGGTACAGATCAAAAAGAGAGACGTCATGGGTTGAACAGATTAGGGGTTAATTTGTTTCGTGACACCACCTATGAGAGTTCCAGTAACTTTACCGGCGCTGCAGGGCCTCCGGGGGATGGAATGCAGCAAGATGGAACGCTCCCCACAGGCTGAGCGGTGATCCCTGGAGCCATGAGGTGCTCAACCGGGGTGTCAGACAGGGGTGATGGCCAGGGGTTGCACAGGACTGTGCAGGCCCCCTCTCCTAGGTTGCAGAGCTCGTTGGTTTAGCTCCTTCTTCTACATTGTCTCGGAGAGTTCTCCTTTCCAGGCTCTCTAATTGTGCTCAGTTCTCACTACACACTACCACTACACTCCGCCCACCAGGACCTTATTGGCCCTCTATACTGATGATGTATGTAGGGTATGGATCTCTGAGTTAACCGTGTGACTGCTGAGTCAGAGAATATTGCTGCTGCAGTTTTGGCTGCAATACCCTCCTGTGACGCACTCGTTGGGGGCGCCACACTCCCCCTTGGTGAAATACACTTGTCCCCAAGTGTCGCGCTACCCAAACATTACAGAGAAATTTTGTATTTTCTAACCGGCAAGAAAAGTACACTTTTATTAATAACAGGTGCATTTTACTTAGGACGTTGCAAGTAAAGATATCAGGTTAACACTTTGCGCGGACCCAGCGGGCGGTCGGCTGTCCTTAATATGAGTTCAGGCTGTAGCCGCCAGGTCACACAGTCAGTGATTAAACAGGCACAGAGTCACTGATGAAGTTCAAGCAAATGAGTCACTTATGCGGGAACTATGGCGTACCCGTATGGCAAACCACCCATCATGACAAGCGTGTCGCTCATAGGTGATGATATCTCCCCTATATAAGTCACGATTGGGATGTCCTCTGGGCAAATGGGACTCCATTTCTCGGCACCCCACAAACACCTCTCCACAAATAGAAAAGGTGTAGAATCCGGTGCCACAATCGGGTACTGACGATTAAGTGGGCTAGACCCACGAAACGCGTCCAGGAGCTCCTCTGGAGCATGTGTGATTTTTAAAAATTTTTGAAAATAAAGAGGAATTTTGTGCACCGGATTCTACACCTTTTCTATTGCTACTGGTGGTTGCCAAGCACTTTCCGGTTTGCCTGGAGTCCTGGGAATATTAGGTGGTTGGAGCTAGTCCTTTTTTGATTTGTGTTACCTCTCCACAAACACCCTCCTCCCTCGCAAACCCCCACCCGGTAGATAAATTGAAGGTGGTAACTCTACCTTCCTTGCGGAACTCCACAGGCAACATGGGTTGGTGACGAGTCGCGGCACGGGCCTCCATGTTGGCGCGTTCACGGGCTCGCCAGTCCTCTCTGCAGCGCAGACGTATATCTTCGTCCGTACGGCATGGGGTGTTGATGTAGCTGCTGTGACGTGTGGGTTGCTGAGATGCTTGTGCTTGGTGGGAAGTCTGGATAGGCACCCGGTTAATCGGCACAGGGGAAGGCGTTGCAGCTGCACCCAACCAGTGTATCCGAGCTGGCTGCTCGGCCGGAGGTTCCTCGATATCTCCCCAGGCAAAACCGGTGTAAAGATCCTCAGCGATGCTGCGGGTCTCGTCGTCGTCATCATCCTACTCTCCCTCGATATCACATTGGGCTGCTCGGCTGGAGATGCTGGAACGGGAACTTCTGGACAACGGGGCGGTGGTGCTGTTGATCCTTCCCCAGGGTCGTCCTGCAGGGCTTCAGGCTGCCTGCCTCTTCATCTGTTACTGCTGGCAGTGGTGTTTCCATCCCAGTGACCAGGTAGACCTCCGGATTTGCAGAGTTCTTGGGGAAAACAGAAGTCAGTCTCTGCAATAGTAGAGAAATTGGCTGTGGGTTCCGCAATAGGAACCAGGTGAGTATCGGCTTCTTCAGGGGAGCTGGTTGGAAGATCCGGCTCTGGAACCGGTTCGGAAGCGGTTTCAATCGCTTGAACGGGGTGGATTGAGGTCTCCCTTAGGATGATACAGTCTATTGGCTCCGGTGAGGACGCAGGACAGGTGGTGGATGTCGGCGAGGCAGGGAAACTGGAGATGTCATCCGGTCCTGGAGTGGTTATACCCGAGCGGCTCTGCTGCATCGCACAATGTAGTCTGCTGGCCAAGCTCGCGCTCCAACTGCGGATTGTCCACTCAACCGTTTCCATGAGCCGCACTCTGAGGTCTTGCAGAGCCTCCTGCCAAAAGTCGGGGCTGCCGTCAATGGTTAGGAGTGACCCGGACCGGGATGGCCTATGGCTGCTCTGGCCTCGGCTTCCCCCTGTTGCATAAGGTCATGGAGTCTCAAGCTGGCCATCTTTGTAGAGGAACCACACCCGTCTCAACCGTTAACCGTCCTGTTCGAGAGCTGGTGAAGAAGAGTCTGCCTCTCCCACTTCCTTGGGGGTTTTTGTAGTCCAATTGTGGGAAAAAGACTTTGGTCCGCCCCCATGGTTGTTTCGAGCAATCAGGGCAGACAACGATTTTTGCGCCTTTGCCTTGGCCCTCCCACGAAGAGGGGCGGTGGCTCACTCCTGGGCTTGCACGTGGTGATCCTCATGGCGGGCATCGCCATCTTGGACGCCATCTTGGCCCAACGGTTAAAAGGTGGGAAAAGTTCTTTTTGGGACGAACAAAGTCCTTTTAGTTAAAATAAAGTCTTTTGAAGCACATTATACCCGTTAGGGAACGGGCCTGCTCGTATCCTGTTCGTGACGCCATTTTCTGACTCACCGTGGCCGGGACTTCGGGGGACAGGCGTTTCGTCTTCCTCCTTGTCACGGGGTGCCGCGCCTGCCGGTAGTGGGGCCCAGTGGTACAGATCAAAAAGAGAGACGTCATGGGTTGAGCAGATTAGGGGTTAATTTGTTTCGTGACGCCGCCTATGAGAGTTCCGGTAACTTTACCGGCGCTGCAGGGCCTCCGGGGGATGGAATGCAGCAAGATGGAATGCTCCCCACAGGCTGAGCGGTGATCCCCGGAGCCATGAGCTGCACAAGATGTTCTGAGGCAGCTGCGGTTACCTTAGTATGCGGATAGACAGTTCATAAGAAGGCACGGACACTGTAAGTCTCTGTAACGGGTTCTTTATTGTAACCAGCAGGCAGTACATGGCATACAGTTACGGGTAGTGGACTGGGTGGACTCAGCAATGACCAGTGTTTCTCAGAGATCCGCAGTGTTTCTCCATTCTAACTACACTTGTGTTGCCGTTGTCGCCCAGGAATGCCAGATCGGGTACAAGGAGGCTGCTTAAATGCCCTATCCGGGGTGTACGTTCCAGATGCTTTGGGGAGCCTTGGGTCCTTTGGTGGGTACACCGCTGGCTAGACGACTGTGTGTGGCGGTGGTGGGGTGCTCCTGTAAAGCGGTCCCTCCACTCCTCTGGTTCGCATAGAAGTGATAAACGACTCCCAGCTTCGGTACCAGCAAACCAGCTGTAGATGGGCACGGGATGTTTTTGAACCCACATGTAGATGCCCGGATGATCGGTTGTTAAGGCACCGGGAATAATGGTGCTCAACCGGGGTGTCAGCCAGTGGTGATGGCCAGGGGGCTGCACAGGACTGTGCAGGCCCCCTCTCCTAGGTTGCAGAGCTCATTGGTTTAGCTCCTTCTCCTACATTGTCTTGGAGAGTTCTCCTTTCCAGACTCTCTAATTGTGCTCAGTTCTCACTACACACTACCACTACACTCCGCCCACCAGGACCTTATTGGCCCTCTATACTGATGATGCATGTAGGGTATGGATCTCTGAGTTAACCGTGTGACTGCTGAGTCAGAGAATATTGCTGCTGCAGTTTTGGCTGCAATACCCTCCTGTGACGCACTCGTTGCGGGGCACTACACATAGACTTGCAAGCTGATTTCAGAGAGCACTCATTCTTACCAATGGAGCACTGGCAGTAAACACAAAAGACCGGGTTTAATATCTAAATAAGAGGGTGTGATGGTGCACCAAGTCATAGGCCAAGGGGACACAAAAGTGGCTTCATTTACATATTAAATAAAAACAGATTTTCTGAAATGTTAAAGAGCATGCCTGGCAATTATTTCTCTTAAACCTATGTAAATTTTAGTTTAGTGTCAGCATGTTACTATACCACTAATCTTCATCTTCAGTGGTATCCAGTGCTGCTCCACTCCTCTTCTTAGATGTATAGATTGTATAATTCTATGTCATGTGTGGGATAATACTGTTGTATTTATTGAGTGATCAGGTGGATGCATTACACATGACATGGATGTATATCAATGGGTTTGCTGCAATATATATGGTAACGTGGTTCCTTTCCCTTGCACATTACAGATGTATTAATTATACTGGCATCTATAGAGTTAACAAGTGTTCTTCACTAATGTTTAATGATCACACAATGTTCCTAGTTAATGTTTATCAGTGTATAATTTTTATTATTATTATTGTATTTTATTACGCATTGGTTCATGGGCTTTACATGAGATGAGGGAGACAGAACATAAGTAAATCAGCGATCGGGACGTACAGTACAGGGAGGCCCTGTCACAGGCTCACAGTTATGAGGGGTGGATATATAAGTGTTGTTTTTTAAAATATGGATGTTCTAACGACTAAGAAGCATGACTCAGAAATGCGTCTAGTTACTCTACCTAGGGGCATCTGTAATGTTTTTATTGGATAAATAATAAAGAAGCTTTTTGCATTATGGCACCAGAGAAACCTTCCTTTTGCATACCTTATTTGCGCTTTCTCATTTCCAGATACTGCACCTAACATTTCTATGGCAGCTTGTGTTGAGGAGACTGAATACCTAACATTCATCTGCACACATCACCCAAAAGATAGCAGCAAAGTACAAAGCACAATGCACATTTATCAGTCCTCAGTGTCTGCACATACCATGTATTATACATCTACTAACTCCCTGTATCCAAAGGAATTCTGGCACACTGGAAAAGGTTAACTGCCACAAAACAACCATTTTACTCATTAGAAGAACAGGTACTGGGCTACCATAACATGGCATAGGGAGAAGTCCATGGCCGGTTTCACACCACGGCAAGATCAGGTCCACAGGTGTCTGGTGTGAACCTGACAGCCCCAGACCCGACTTTGTGGTAATGCAGCCCTATGGGGCCTGTTTGCCATGGGGTTTCCATCTGTCGGGAGTATCCGGGAAAATTCAGATTTTTCTCCCGGACACAAAAACGTTGCTTGCAGTGTTTTTGGGTCCGGGACAGAAATTGGCACAAATTGGATCCTCCCAGATCCGGCGCGATCTAGCGGGAGTCTATGCGCCGGATCCAACAAAAAAAAAATCGGATCTGGGAGCCAGACACTGGCTGCTGGAGTTTAGCAGTGAGCGTTGCTAAACTTCAGCACCTGGAGCTATCCACTGCTGTGATTACAGGACCTGACATTTCAGCAGGGACAGCTCCTCCTGCTGTGACTTGCCGACTACGGTTGCAAACCGGACCAGAGGGCATATTTGTATATATATGTTTCAAAACCAGGTCCGGGGCTGTCAGGTTTACACCGGACAGCCCCGGACCTGATCATGCTGTGATGTGAAACCAGCCTATGTGAAATGCGGAGCATAGTAAGAAGTCTGTGTGAAAAGCAGGGCATAGGGAGAAGGTTGTGTGAAAGGTGAGTAATAGAGAGAACTCTGTGTAAAAGACAGAGCATGCGTGAGTCTGTGTGAAAGGTAGGGCATTGGAAGAAATCTGTGTGAAAGGTGGGGTGTAATAAGTATAATGGATAACTCAGGAATCTTTTTTCATGAACCTGAAACAAAGTTTATCGATGGAAAATGTTTGTATTGTAACTCACAGTGATTAAACAAAGTTCGGTTGAAAAACAAAGTTCATAAACACACAGTGAACATAATAAATGAAGCCATTTAGGAAAACGTCTCTTGAAAACCACACAGGATAAAGCAAATAGCAGGGAAGTATTTTAAGCTCCGTACAACTAGGAGATGGTGTAACAGGAAAGTCAAAGGCAACGTTCACTCAGAGAGGTGCTGTAGCAAAGTCAATAACTCAGTAATATCCAGGACACCTGTGAACGGTAGTCTCTGAAAAAACAAGTCCAGAACCAGATTTTGTGCAGATTTACTTAAAAGTCCCATACACTAAACAGTCCTGTGCACTGCTACTGCATTAATACATAAGGAAGCTACAGGGAGCTTGTTAAGCAACACTTAAGGGCAGGTTTGGCCAGAGCTGAAACAGAGGAAACAGCAGGAGCAGCTTGGAACACAAGACAAGCTGGCAGCAGGTGTACGAAGCAGAACTCCCTATGAGCAGTCACAGGAGAAACACACAATGTTTGCAGGAGAAGGAGGAGCAAGCTTGAACTGTAGTAAAGGCTGAAATCCTGGTAGAATACTGTAGAAGAAGACTAATATATGGACTGAGGGTTATAAAGGCTGAGAGACAAAAAAAACACATGGAGAGGAATGAATCAGAGAATGAAATTTTGGAAGAGTGAAAGAATGCACAAAATGCTATCAGAAGATCCAGAGTCCTAACATGGGGCATTGGGAAAACTTTGTTTGAAATATGGGATATAGAGAAATGTCTGTGTGAGAGGTGAAGTGAAAAGTCTCCATGAAAGGTGGGGCATAGAGAGAAGTGTGTGTGAAAGGTGGATCATATTCAGAAGTCTGTGTGAAAGGTGAAGCATACGTTAGAGTCACATTAGCGTCAGCTACTAGGCTGACGAATCAGTTTAAAACGTAGAATATTTTAGCCTGAGCGCATAGCGTTAACGTAATGTAACGGCGTGCTCAGGCTGCGTATTCATCACTATGGTTACCGATAAACAAGCGCAGACGGCAGATTCACTCCGAAGGACCGGATATGTGCATTTGCTGAGCGCACAGGAAAACACTGCAAGCCGCGTTTCCTGTGCACTCAGCAAAAGCGCATATAATCTGATAAACTTCAATGCAGAGTTAAGTTCTAGACTGGAACAAAGAAATGCAGTGGACGTGGTGTATATGGACTTTTCAAAAGCTTTTGATACGGTGCCACACAAAAGGTTGATACATAAAATGAGAGTAATGGGGATAGGGGAAAATATGTGTAAGTAGGTTAAAAACAGGCTTAGTGATAGGAAACAAAGGGTGGTTATTAATGGAACACACTCAGAATGGGTCAAAGTTAACAGTGGGGTACCACAGGGGTCAGTATTGGGCCTGCTTCTTTTTAACATTTATTAATGACCTTGTAGGGGGCATACAGAGTAGAATCTCAATATTTGCAGATGACACTAAACTCTGTAGGGTTATCAATACAGAGGAGGACAATTTTATATCACAGGAGGATTTATGCAAACTACAAGCTTGGGCTGATAAATGGCAAATGAACTTTAATAGGGATAAATGTAAGGCAGAGAAAATAAAAGATATAATTATGTGCTTAATTGTAAAACACTGGGTAAAACTGTGACTGAAAAAGACCTGGGTGTATGGGTAGATGACAAACTCACATTTAGTGCCCAGTGTCAGGCAGCTGCTACAAAGGCAAATAAAATAATGGGATGCATTAAAAGAGGCATAGATGCTCATGAGGAGAACATAATTTTACCTCTATACAAGTCACTAGTGCGACCACACTTAGAATACCGTGTACAATTCTGGTCTCTGGTGTATATGGAGGACATAGCTGAACTAGAGCGGGTGCCGAGAAGAGCTACCAAGGTTATAAGAGGATTGAGGGGTCTGCAATACCAAGACAGGTTATTAAACTTGAGGTTATTTAGTTTGGAAAAATGAAGGCTTAGGGGTGATCTTATAATAATGTATAAATATATGAGGGGACAGTACAGAGACCTTTTTAATGATCTTTTTACTCTTAGGCCTGAGACGGGGACAAGGGGGCATCCTCTACGTCTGGAGGAAAGAAGGTTTAATCATAATCACAGACGTGGATTCTTTACTGTAAGAGCAGTGAGACTATGGAACTCTCTGCCACATGATGTTGTAATGAGTGACTCACTACTAACATTTAAGAATGGCCAGGATGGCTTTGTTGAAAAATATAATATTACCGGTTATATATACTAGATTCTTTGATAGGGAGTTGATCCAGGGATCTAGTCTGATTGCCGTATGTGGAGTCAGGAAGGAATTTTTTTCCCCCAATGTGGAGCTAGTGTTGCCACATGTTTTTTTTTGCCTTCCTCTGGATCAACATGTTAGGCTATGGGTTGAACTAGATGGACTTAAAGTCTTCTTTTAACCTTAAAAACCATGTTACTATGTTACTATGTTACTATGTACAGTTGTGGCCAAAGGTATTGACACCCCTGCAATTCTGTCAGATAATACTCAGTTTCTTCCTGAAAATGATTGCAATCACAAATTCTTTGGTATTATTATCTTAATTTAATTTGTCTTCAATGAAAAAAACACAAAAGAGAATTGTCCTAAAGCCAAATTGCATATAATTCCACACCAAACATAAAAAAGGTTGTGGACAAAAGTATTGGCACTGTTAGAAAACTCATGTGATGCTTCTCTAATTTGTGTAATTAACAGCACCTGTAACTTACCTGTGGCACCTAACAGGTATTGGCAATAACTAAATCACACTTGCAGCCAGTTGACATGGATTAAAGTTGACTCAACCTCTGTCCTGTGTCTTTGTGTGCACCACATTGAGCATGGAGAAAAGAAAGAAGACTAAAGAACTGTCTGAGGACTTGAGAAACCAAATTGTGAGGAAGCATGAGCAATCTCAAGGCTACAAGTCCATCTCCAAAGACTTGAATGTTCCTGTGTCTACCGTGCGCAGTGTCATCAAGAAGTTTAAAGCCCATGGCACTGTGGCTAACCTCCCTAGATGTGGACAGAAAAGAAAAATTGACGAGAGATTTCAACGCAAGATTGTGAGGATGGTGGATAAAGAACCTCGGACTAACATTCAAATAAGTTCAAGCTGCCCTGCAGTCCGAGGGTACAACAGTGTCAACCCCTACTGTCCGTCGGCATCTGAATGAAAAGGGACTGTATGCTAGGAGACCCAGGTAGACCCCACTTCTTAGGCTACTTGCACACTACAATTTTTCTAAATCCGATGCTGTCCGATGAAAATCGGACAGCATCGGATCCAAACTGATCTCTGCAATCGGATGCCAAATAGGCATCCGAATCCTACTTTTTGCAGGATCAGTTTGGGCTGTCACGTAGCTCCCCCTCCTCTCTCCCTCCTGTCATCTTGCTGTCTCCCTGCTGTCCCCCTGTTTTGCCCTAGTGTCCCCCTACTCTCTCACTACTGTCCCCTCTCATGTCCCCTTTCATATTCCCTCTCATGTCCCCTCATGTCCCCTTTCATATCCCCTCTCATGTCCCCTAATGTCCCCTTTCATATCCCCTCTCATGTCCCCTCATGTCCCCTTTCATAACCCCTCTCATGTCCTCTCCTGTCCCCTCATGTCCCCCCTCATGTCCTCTCATGTCCCCCCTCATGTCACCTCAACATAACAAATGTTTATTCTCACCTTCCAGCGCTCCCTCGGCGTCTCCATCAGCCTCCGACCGGGTGTGCAGGACCTGTGATGACGTCAGAAGCGTCAGCGGTTACCGCGGTAACCGGTCATGTGACCCGATCAGCTGATCGTGTTCTGACGTCATCACAGGTCCTGTTACCGAGCGGCTGCAGCTGGAGACACCGAGGGAGCGCTGGAAGGTGAGAATAAAGATTTTTTTATTTTAAACACTTGATTTAACTTATATTTAACTTCTGCAATGTATGTATATAGTGTGTATGTATATAGTGTGTATGTATAAGTGTTTATGCATATACATTGCAGAAGTTAAATTAGGCGGCACACAATAGGTTTAGTGCACTGAGCATGTTCTGAGCATGCTCAGTACAGTAAACTCGGGTCCGAGGAGACATCAGATGTTTCCTCGGACTCAGCTCCATAGGGCCCCATGTTAAAGGGATCGGGTCGGATCGGATGTGCACTAAATGCCATCCGATTTGGTCCGATCCTATTTTGTCCAATGTTATTTTCGGTGCAAAAATCGCCGCAGCCTCCGATTTTTGCACCGATAAAAACATCGGACAGAATAGGATCGGACCAAATCAGATGGCATTTAGTGCACATCCGATCCGACCCGATGCCCATAGAGCTGCATGGGGCCAAATTCGGATCCGATGCTGTCCGATTTTCATCGGACAACATCGGATTTAGAAAAATCGTAGTGTGAAACCAGCATTACCCCGAGACATAAAAAAGCCAGGCTGAAGTTTGCCAAAACTTACCTGAGAAAGCCTACAATGTTTTGGAAGAATCTTCTCTGGTCAGATGAGACAAAAGTAGAGCATTTGGGGCAAAGGCATCAACATAGAGTTTACAGGAGAAAAAAAGAGGCATTCAAAGAAAAGAACACGGTCCCTACAGTCAAACATGGCGGAGGTTCCCTGATGTTTCGGGGTTGCTTTGCTGCCTCTGGCACTGGACTGCTTGACCGTGTGCATGGCATTATGAAGTCTGAAGACTGCCAACAAATTTTGCAGCATAATGTAGGGCCCAGTGTGAGAAAGCTGGGTCTCCCTCAGAGGTCATGGGTCTGCCAGCAGGACAATGACCCAAAACATACTTCAAAAAGCACTAGAAAATGGTTTGAGAGAAAGCACTGGAGACTTGTAAAGTGGCCAGCAATGAGTCCAGACCTGAATCCCATAGAACACCTGTGGAGAGATCTAAAAATGGCAGTTTGGAGAAGGCACCCTTCAAATATCAGGGACCTGGAGCAGTTTGCCAAAGAAGAATGGTCTAAAATTCCAGCAGAGCATTGTAAGAAACTCATTGATGGTTACCGGAAGCGGTTGATCGCAGTTATTTTGGCTAAAGGTTCTGCAACCAAGTATTGGGCTGAGGTGCCAATACTTTTGTCTGGCCCATTTTTGGAGTTTTGTGTGAAATGATCAATGTTTTGCTTTTTGCTTCATTCTCTTTTGTGTTTTTTCATTGAAGACAAATTAAATGAAGATAATAATACCAAAGAATTTGTGATTGCAATCATTTTCAGGAAGAAACTGAGTATTATCTGACAGAATTGCAGGGGTGTCAATACTTTTGGCCACAACTGTATATCCGGTCCTTTTGAGTGCTTATTTACCGATAACCATAGAATATGCAGCCTGAGCACAGCATTACATTACGTTAAAGCTATGCGCTCAGGATGAAATATTCTAAGTTTTAAATGGATTTGTCAGCCTAGTGGCTGACGCTTCTCTGAGCCTAGCCATAGAGAAACGTTTGTGTGAAAGGAGGGGCATAGTGAGAAACTTGTTTGAAAGGCAGAGCATAGTGAGAAGTCTGTGTGAAAGAGAGGAAATAGGGAAAAGTCTGTGTGAAAGATGAGGTGTCACCCTGTGGCCAGCAGGATCCATCCTCAGGGTGCAGGGGGATCGGGTCCCATCTGGCTGCCGGCACCCCCCTGTGCACAACAGACATACTTACCAGGTCCACGCTCCCACGCTGCCCGCTCCGTCTGAAGCGGCTCCCCATCGGCTCTCTCCTGCCTTCTCACTTCCTGGTTTCCCAGGGAATGCACATAGGGCACGCGCGTACTGCTCTTTGCAAATTTAAAGGACCAGCATGCCCCTTTTCTGACACCACCTCTCAGCCAATCACTGAGAGGCTGGTGGGTATTTCTGGCTCCCACTTCCTATGGGAGGTGCCTGGGCAACTTCGCAGTTAGTCTAAGTTACCAGCTCGGGTCCCTAGCTGTGTCCTCTGAGACCCTAACATGTTTTCTCTTGGCGCAGCCAAAGTGGCATTCCTTGCCTCACATTTGGAGGGAGAGGCCCTGGCATGGTTTAATCCACTTCTGGAGAGGAACAATCTCCAGAACGTCTTGGACACCTTCCACAAGATCTTCGAAGAACCTGGTCAAGGAACATCATCGACGGAGGCGCTCTTTAACTTACAGCAAGGTACTCTCTCTGTCGGACGTTTTGCTATCCAGTTCCATACTCTGGCCTCTGAGCTCCAGTGGTCCGATGAGCCCCTGATCGATGTCTTCCGGCATGGATTATCTGGGAGGCTAAAAGATTAATTGGTGGTTTGAGATCTACTCAATACCCTGGATGACTTCATCTGTTTTGCCATCTGGATCGACCTCCGCCTACAAGAGTGATCCAAGGAGAGGACTCACGAGATGCGACTTTCTCGTTTGGCTCCGTCATTGCAGAGATCCCTCCTCCTGCGGTTCCAGCTCCAACTTCTGTCCATGAGCCCATGGAGGTTAACCGTCTCAAGCTGAGTAACCAGGAACGTGAAGAAAGGTTTGCCCAGAAACTGTGCCTATACTGTAGAAGTGCCACCCATTTTTGCCACCGATGTCCCAAGAAGCTGGAAAACTCCTACGCCTAGGATAGGTAAGAGAGGCCTACCTAGGTGGGAGCAATTCCTATCTACCCCTTACTGTTTCGATACAGGTGGCAGTCAGTGACAGGCGATTTTTGAAGACAGCTTAATTGGATTACGATTCGGTAGGTAACTTCGTGCAACAAGCTGTGGCTCGTCGGTTTGGAATCTCTGTGGTTCCGTTGCAGCATCCCCGTATCATCACCTCCGTTGACAGAAGGCCCTTGCAAGACACCATCTTGGGCATCACCGAGGAGGTGGAACTTCAGATCGGGACTCTCCACAAGGAGAGGATTGCCTTCTACGTGCTACCTAACCTCTCCCCTCCGTTTCTGCTTGGTCTTCCATGGCGTTGCACCCAAGAACCGGTTGTGGATTGGTGGACAGGGGATATTCTTCATTGGTGCCAGGCTTGCCATAGCCACTGCCTACTATCAATTTGGCCAGGTCACATGCCACAACCTCCATCAGCCTTGTTTGGGTTGTCATCAGCCTACTGGTCCCATGTGGATGTGTTCAACAAGCAGGAGGCGGTGACCATACAACCATGCAGGTCGTATGATTGTCCCATCGATCTAATTCCAGGTGCATAGCCTCCCAGATTTTGGATTTACCCTCTGTCGCCAGTCAAGACCCAAGCCATGTCTGACTACGTCAAAGAGAAATAGGCTCGGGGATTTATCCAGAAGTCTACCTCCCCTGCAGGCGCTGGGTTATTGTTCGTGAAAAAGGACAGGTCATTGCATCTCTGCGTCGACTACCGAGGTCTCAACGCGGTCACAGTAAAAAACAAGTATCCTTTGCCTCTCATTCCAGAGCTCTTTGAACACCTTCGTGGATCGCAAATCTTCATCAAACTAGACCTTCGTGGGGCTTACAACCTCGTCAGGATTCATCCTGGACACGAGAGGAAGTCCATCTTCAACACCGGCGACGGCCACTACGAGTACCGGGTAATGCCTTTTGGTTTAAGTAACGCACCTGCAATATTTCAAGAGTTCATCAACGATGTCTTTCGTGAACTGCTCTACGTATGTGTAGTCGTGTACCTGGACAATATCTTGGTATTCTCCCCAGACATCCCTACACATAGAAGGAATGTCTACCAGGTTCTTCAATGGTTACGAGAGAATCGTTTATATGCGAAGTTTGAGAAGTGCCTATTCCCCTTCCTGGGGTATGTCATCTCTGATACAGGTCTTGAAATGGATCCTGAGAAAGTGTATGCCATCATCAAGTGGCCACGTCCTGTCGGAGTCAAGGCCATCCAGCGATTCCTAGGATTCGGAAATTACTACCGTCAGTTTATCCTTCACTTTTTGGATCTGACCAAACAACTCACTGCTTTGACTCAAAAGGGATCTGACCCCAAGGAATGGACCCCAGAGGCAGAGTCTTCCTTTCAGTCCCTCAAACAAGCCTTCTCCACCGCTCCTGCTCTCCATAGACCTATGGCGAATAAACAATTATTTGTGGAAGTGGACGCGTCTTCATTTGGGGCCGGAGCCGTGCTCTCGCAGAAGCTTCCCTCTGGAAGAATGGTGACCTGTGGGTTCTTCTCTAAGGCGTTCTCACTCTGTGAGCGCAATTACGTTATTGGCGACAGAGTTGTTGACCGTCAAGTTAGCCTTAGAGGAGTGGCGCTACTTCCTGGAGGGTGCAGTTCATCCAGTGGGGATCTACACTTATCATATGAACCTGTCCTATCTGCTGTCTGCTCAGAGGCTCAACCCTCATCAAGCTTGATGTTCTTCGCTCGGTTCGACTTCCGTCTCCATTTCCACCCAACCTAGAAGAACATCAAGACAGATGCATTGTCCAGGTCCTTCGTTTCTGATGACCAAGAGGAAGAACCACGTACCATCATCGATCCATCCAAGATGGTCATGGTAGCATCAGTCCAGCTGATGCAGCCACCTCCGGGTAAGACATTTATTCCCGATCCTGACAGGAGACGTAAATTCTGTGGGGTAATTTGTCTAAGCTGGCCATGCGGGACTGACGAAAACCCTACAATTAGTCGCACAGTATTATTGGTAGCCCAAGATGTGCTGGGAGATCACAGAGTTTTTCTCAGCCTGCCCGTCCTGTGCCCGTAACAAGACTCCCAAGGAGTTACCCTCGAGACATCTCCTGCCCCTACTAGTACCGTCTGTGCCAGGGAAGCATATTACAATGGATTTCATCACCGATCGATGTCCTCCGGCTGTACCATCATATGGGTCATGGTAGACTGGTTCTTCAAGATGGGCCATTTCATTCCTTTGTCTGGGCTTCCCTCCGCACCCAAGCTGGTGGAGCTGTTTGTCCAGCATGTTCTCTGTCTTCATGGTTTGCCTCTTCATATTGTGTCCAACACGGGAGTGCAATTTGTGTCCCAGTTCTGGCGAACCTTCTGCAAGAAGTTGGAGGTCCCTGGATTTCTCTTCGGCATACCATCCGCAATCCAATGGGCAAGTCGAACAGGTGAATCAGGTATTGACCAACTACCTGCACCACTTCGTCAACGCACACCATGACGACTGGGTAACCTTATTACCTTGGGCGGAATTCTTCTATAACAACCATGCCGATTAGTCCTCTTCTAACACTTCTTTTTTTATCATGTATGGGTACCACCCTAGGATCCCGACTCCCTTGGATATCACAATTGACAACCCAGCAGCTGAGACGCTGACTAGAGACTTCTCTAAAATCTGGTCCGAGATGAAGGTATCGCTGGAAAGGGCATCCAAGAGGATGAAGAACCATGCTGACAAGAGACGACTGGAGGCACCTCTGTTCCAGCCCGGTGACAAGGTATGGCTCTCTTCCAGGTTCATCCACCTCAAGGTTTCCTCCTACAAGTTCGCTCCTCAGTACATCGGCCCCTTTGAGGTTCTTTGGAGGATCAATGAGGTATGCTAACAGTTGAGATTACCATCTTCCTTCGGATCCACAACTCATTTCATGTGTCTCTCCTTAAGCCAGTTGTCCTCGGACGCTACTCCCGGGATGCAAGGTCACATCCCTCTCCAGTCTCTGCCAGCGATGTCTTCGAGGTCAAGGCCATGCTGAATGTCGAGTGGAGAGGAAACAAGACATTATATTTGGTTGATTAGAAAGGGTTCAGTCCAGAAGAACAGTCTTGGGAACTGAGAGAGAATATCAACACTCCTTGTCTTATGCGGAGGTTTCTTGTCAGCTTGAGAAATGGGGGGCATAGGGGGGGTACGGTCACCCTGCGGCCAGCGGGATCAGACCTCAGGGTGCAGCGGGATCGGGTCCCATCTGGCCACCTGCCCCCCCTGTGCACCGCAGACATACTTACCACGTCCATGCTCCCACGCTGCCCGCTCCGTCTGCAGCGGCTCCCCATCTTTTCTCTCCTGCTTCCTCACTTCTTAGTTTCCCAGGGAATGGCCATAGGGTGCGCACACACCGCTCTTTGCAAATTTAAAGTGCCAGTACGCCCTTTTTCTGACACCACCTCTCAGCCAATCGCTGAGAGGCTGGTGGGTATTTATGGCTCCCACTTCCTATGGGAGATGCCTGGGCAACTTTGTAGTTAGTCTAAGTTGCCAGCTCAGGTCCCTAGCAGCGCATGCGGTTTCTTGTGTTCTCTGAGATCCTTATGTGTTTTCTCTTGATTTTAGTGCCGGATCCCTCTTGTCTGTTCACCAGCAGACACGTACCACTCTCGCTGGTCCCTGGCTACCTCCCAAACCTCTTCGGCTGCACCAAGCTCTGTCCCTGCCTTCTCCTCTGGTTCCCTGGTTTCCTTGTCCTGTTCTGCCTTGGGTCGGACCCACAGGTTTACTGGTTCATTGGATCCTCTCTGGCTGCGCTTGGAGGAATCCCTGTATAGGGATAACCTTTATTGTGCTCCCTTAGGGGGACCCTGATGCTCTGGTCCTGTGGACTTCCCTTGGGGATCTATCCCTTATTGTACTCAATAAACCCTGTTCATTATCTGACTTTCTTGTCCGGGTCGTTTCTGGTATCAGCCTCCATGGTATCTCCATGGTCTAGTGGGTCCACTAGTCAGCTTCGCCTGTGGTGGCATGACATGAGGCATATTGAGAAATGCGAGCTCTCGTACAGCGATCTCAATGAAAAAATAAAAAAATTATTGCTCTCGGAAGAAGGCGAGAACAAAGAAAGTGCAAAATGGAAAAATCGCCTGATCCTTAAATGGTTAAAATATTCCACCTCTCAATTTGAAGATTTACTAGCAATACCAGATCCAACCTCTTGGAATGCTAGGGATGACCCCATTATATTACAAAGCACACAACCCCCTTGCATTAAGGCTGCACTTGACTCATATATTGTCTATTTTTTCATTATTCTTAGGCTACCTTCACATTAGCGTTTGTGTCTGCATGCTGATGGCATGCAGACACAAACGCAGCCAAAAGCAGGGTCTAATGATGTGTTCGCAGCGGAGAATGTCCGCCTGCGGACACATCACTGTGCAGCCCGGCAGCCAATCGGCGGTGTCCGGGGCGGAGATCAGCGCCGGAGATCTCCGCCTCCCGGCCGCCGGTAAGCTCCGGGACGTGTCGGCGGGGAGAAACAGCTGATTTGACAGCTGTTTGAATCTCCCACGCCGACACCGAGAGGAGATGTCGGCGCGGGAAGATTCAAACAGCTGTCAAATCAGCTGTTTCTCCCCGCCGACATCGCTAGCAGATTACCGGCGGCGGGGAAGAAGAGATCAGCAGAGGCTCAGCTGATCTCCCGGTGGCCGTCGGTGAGCTCCTGTGACATCACCAGCGGCCACCGGGAGAGATTTCAATGGGTCCGCAGCGTTCTCCTGCGCTGTCAAGCGCAGAACACTGCGGACCCATTGAAGACAATGCATGTTTTGTACGTTGGGGACGCTTGCTGATTTTCCAAGGTCCCCGAGCGGACAAAAAATGCAACATGCTGCATCCCGGGTGCGGACGCTGGACACCGGAAGGAGCAGATATCGTCCGCATCCGCACCCGAACGCAGCAAACGCAAGCATTATGCGTTCCTATGTTAAACATAGGAACGCAGTGCGCATGCGTTTGACTGCGTATGGGAACGCAGCATAAGCTGCGTTCACATACACAAATGTGAAGTCAGCCTTAGATTTAGAAAAAAAAAATAATGAAATGAAAGAAAAATGTATTTTAGAGTTTTCTCTTCAGACATTACATATAATAAGAATAATCCCAACAGTGAGCAAAAACGGTGTAAGGCTGCATTCACACATTGCGTATTTTGCTGCGCTTTTTTACGCGCGCTTTTCAAAATACGCAATGTGCCTTTTGTCTGCCAGCTAAGTGAATGTGAAATTCACTTTGCAGTGCAGACATTGCGCAAAAATGCGCACTGCGTTTTCAGGGAGAAAGCGCAGCTCCGTAAAGAATTGATATGTCAATTGTTTACGCAGCTGCTCCTGCGTATTCTCCCAGAGGGGAGGAAGAATCATGCTTCCTCCTCCCCTCTGTGACACCTGTGACCGCCCATTAGATTTCACAGTGTATTAATATACACTGTGAAATCTAAATTAAACAAAAGCAAGTGAATGAAAAATAAAAAAGAATGAATACTTCACCTGTCCGACGCCTTCTCCCGCTGTCCGGTGCCTTCTCCCGCTGTCTGGTCTCCGGTTCCAAGTGAGAGGTGTACTGACAGGACCTGTGGTGATGTCAGAGGGGCATTCCCGGGCACTCGCGGTCATGTGATACATATCACATGACCGCGAACAGCCAATCAGCGCTGGGAACGCCCCCTCTGATGTCACCACAGGTCCTGTCAGTACACCTCTCACTTGGAACCGGAGACCGGACAGCGGGAGAAGGCGTCGGACAGGTGAAGTATTCATTCTTTTTTATTTTACATACATTTGCCTCTGTTTAATTTAGATTTCACAGTGTATATTAATACACTGTGAAATCTAATGGGGCTGTCACAGAGGGGAGGAGGAAGCAGGATTTTTCCTCCCCTCTGTAACATCACTGCGCTTTCTGGAGTAAAGAAAGCACAGTGTGTGAAAGCCCCTGCGTATTTTGTTGCGCTTTTTTGCACGGCCGAAAAAACGCGGCAAAAAGCGCGCGCAAAAAAGCGCAGCAAAATACGCAAATGTGTGAACACAGCCTAAAATCAGGTCTGTGATCTTCTGAGCTCCATATAAGACGCCTGACTCTATTCCGGCTCCTTACACTGACAGACGCCTCACATTCTCCAGAGTCGCTGATTCTTCACATTTACACAGATCTTTCCATTCCCTGGAAATGCTCTTGGTCGTGTTGTTGCTGCTGCTGTTGTTATTGCTGTTTTTGACTCCTTGTGGTTCTGGAATCAACAATCCATCATCCGCTTGTAATCTGCAAATTGCCCCAACCTATGAGGACTATGAATATGTGCAGGATGGAGACATCATCATCGGAGGAATGTTCTCTGTTCACTGCTTCACCGAGCAAAAAGCAATTCCAGAAAACCCATTTATCACATCCATGTTCTGCACCAAGTAAGTAACACTATGCGATCATGAAGCTTCCACCATAGACTGACACCGAGCTTGTGATAGGAATTGTGGAGATAATAGGGGGATTTATAAATGTTCTTTACAGAGTTTTGAATATGAATAGTTGTAGATAATAGGGTATGTAGAGGTCTTTATTTCTCTACAAGGAGGCACAGATGCTTGATAGTTACAGACTGAGGCTGGCTTCACACCACGGCGAGGTCCGGTCCGGGCTGTCCGGTGTAAACCAGGCAGCCCCGGGCCGGTTTTTGGCCCCCTAGTCGCCTATGGGGCCGGATGGAGAATTCAGATTATTCTCTCCGGACACAAGAATGATGCTTGCATCATTTTTTTGTCCTGGGAGAAAACTCTCCCCAATTTGCCGGATCCCGCATTCTCCCGGAGCCGGGGCAATCCGGCGCTCCCTAACATACGGTAGGAGCCTATGGGGCCGGATTGCCCCGGACCGGGAGGATCCGGGAACCGGATCCCGGCGGCTGAACGCAGCTGTCGTTTCAGGACCGCGGCTAGCTCCATGCTAGCCACGGTCTTGAAAAATCAGCAGCTGAGGCTGCAATTACAGCCATCCGGCTGCACACAGGACCAGAGGGCACATTTGGCCCTCCAGTTCTGTGTGCTGATCCGGTCCGGAGCTGTCAGGGTCATCCCGGACAGCCCTGGACTGGATCACACCGTGGTGTGAAGCCAGCCTCAGGCTGCTTTCACATCATGATTTTTGAGGATCCGTGGCTATCCATTGTAAAAGGATTGGATAAAAGGAGTGGATTATTTTATTTATTTTTTAACAATTGCTTTCTTTTATTTTACTTCCGCAATGTATGTATATACATTGCAAAAGTGAAAGTGCCCCGCTTGCCTGCTCTTTGCAGGCTCGGGCTCCTCCCAGATCTTTCTGTGTCCGGATCCGTGAAAATCACAGACCTGGGCACAGAAATGGTTTCCGGAGGCACACATCTGATCTTGTCCTTTCCTGTCCGTGGGTCCTGCAAAAAACTGGATCCCCACGGACAGGAAAAAATTGCGATGTGAAAGTAGACTATACAGACGGGGAACATATAGTTGATGGATACAGACATACAGAGGGGCACAGATTCTTCAATGTTGCTGCAAAACAAGGACCTTTCACATTTCTCATGTTTTGCCGGACAAACGATGTAATAGCAGCTGCAGAGAATAGCAGAGCAGAAGAAAACCTTTTTTGTTGTTACTACTTTCGCCTCTACATTGTGGGACCTAATGAATTACCGTATATACTCGTGTATAAGCCGACCAGTGTATAAGCCGACCCCCCTACTTTTGCCCCCAAAACTTGGGAAAACCTATTGACTCGTGTATAAGCCGAGGGTGGACCCCAGCACAGGTATACAGCCCCCAGCAGTGTGGTATACAGGCCTCCCCAGTGGTAGTATACAGCAGCCTCCCCAGTGGTAGTATACAGCAGCCTCCCCAGTGGTATATACAGCATCCCTAAAGGTATAAACAGCAGACCCCAGAGGTATACAGCAGGCCCCAGAGGCATATACAGCAGGCCCCAGAGGCATATACAGCAGGCCCCAGAGGTATACAGCAGGCCCCAGGGTATATACAGCAGGCCCCAGAGGTATACAGAAGGCCCCAGGGTATATACAGCAGGCCCCACAGGTATACAGCAGGCCCCAGAGGTATACAGCAGGCCCCAGAGTATATACAGCAGGCCCCAGAGTATATACAGCAGGCCCCAGGGTATATACAGCAGGCCCCAGGGTATATACAGCAGGCCCCAGGGTGTATACAGCTGGCCCCAGGGTATATACAGCAGGCCCCAGGGTATATACAGCAGGCCCCAGAGGTATACAGCAGGCCCCAGAGGTATACAGCAGGCCCCAGAAGTATACAGCAGGCCCCAGAGGTATACAGCAGGCCCCAGAGGTATACAGCAGGCCCCAGAGGTATACAGCAGGCCCCAGGGTAATACAGCAGGCCCCAGGGTATATACAGCAGGCCCCAGAGGTATACAGCAGGCCCCAGGGTATAAGCAGGCCCCAGAGTATATACAGCAGGCCCCAGGGTATATACAGCAGGCCCCAGGGTATATACAGCAGGCCCCAGGGTGTATACAGCTGGCCCCAGGGTTATACAGCAGGCCCCAGGGTATATACAGCAGGCCCCAGGGTATATACAGCAGGCCCCAGAGGTATACAGCAGGCCCCAGGGTATATACAGCAGGCCCCAGAGGTATACAGCAGGCCCCAGGGTATATACAGCAGGCCCCAGAGGTATACAGCAGGCCCCAGAGGTATACAGCAGGCCCCAGAGGTATACAGCAGGCCCCAGGGTATATACAGCAGGCCCCAAGGTATATACAGCAGGCCCCAAGGGTATATACAGCAGGCCCCAGAGGTATACAGCAGGCCCCAGAGGTATACAGCAGGCCCCAGAGGTATACAGCAGGCCCCAGAGGTATACAGCAGGCCCCAGGGTATATACAGCAGGCCCCAGGGTATATACAGCAGGCCAGAGGTATACAGCAGGCCCAGAGGTATACAGCAGGCCCCAGGGTATATACAGCCCCCCAGTGTATACAGCAGCCCCCCAATGGCACTAGCCCCCCCATCATTGTAAGAGCCCCCCACACTTTGCAGAGCCCCCCCCCCCGCTGCTTTATCTTACCATCCGGGGTCTTCTTCACCGCGGGTCCTCCAGTCCTTCCTCGCGCGCTGTGTTCCCGGTCTCATGTGACCCGGCAGTCGCAGTGGAATGACGTCATCGCGCCGGGTCACGTGAGACCTGAACACAGCGCGCAGGACCCGCGGCGAAGACCCCGGATGGTAAGATAAAGCAGCGGGGGAGCTCTGCAAAGTGTGGGGGGCTCTTACAATGATAGGGGGGGCTAGTGCCATTGGGGGGCTGCTGTATACACTGGGGGGCTGTATGCACGGCTCCCCCTGCCGCTGTGATGGGCGGGGGGAGCCGTGCATATCTAATGATCGGCCCCACGTGACGGGCCGCTCACTCATCAGCCCCCCCCGCCTCCTCCAGCCTCCCCAGCACACGGACACAACCCCCACCACATATATTACCGTATTGACCCGTATATAAGCCGAGGGGGTGACTTTTCAGCCCAATTTTTGGGCTGAAAAACTCGGCTTATACACGAGTATATACGTTAACTCTGCTATCATATCGCAATTCATACAGAAAGAGGTGCAGACACCAGTGATAACAGACACTTAAGGCCACTTTACACACACAGATATCTGTGACCAACTTCTGAACAGATCTCTGGTTGCAGTGAAATCATGGACACATTGTTCCATTTTGTGGCTATGTACAAATGTAACAATGTGTCCATGATTTCACTGCAACCAGAGATCTGTTCAGAAGTTGGTCACAGATATCTGTGTGTGTAAAGTGGCCTTTAGACGTCACTAAAGGTATCTCATTAGGTGCCAAATACTTTGATTGCTAATATCTCTGCAATGGCAACATTAAAACAAACATTTTCTTCCACGCTGCAGCCACTATTACATCGTGTGTCCGGCTCAAGATGGAAAATTTTGTGAACGGTCCTCTTTACCTTAACCTGTTGTTCTCTTCTTGAGTGGATCGGGAAGAATATGACACTTTGCTAATTTACCAGGAGTCAGATTGTACCCAACTGTCACATCTGTCACATCCAGTGACATCTGCTTCTATCACCAGGTGCCACAGTATTTATTCTATGGGCAGAAATGTCAGAACCAGCAGCTCTGGGCAGTGCAGGCTGTAGAGACTAGTGTGATGGGACCTGTAATGCTGCCCTGTCCGGCAGTATATGCGTGTGCTGTCCAGTAGAAGTAATCAACTCCCTGCTGCTGTCAACTCGACAGCACCACACCTTACATAACTTCCAGCATAGAGCTTGTAGTTATAGTTTCTTCTTCCTCTGGTTCACTCTAGTTTCTCAACTCTTGTTCAGCCTGTTTTACTCTTATTTCTTGAAGAAATGTGCAGTCAGCAAAGCACTGGTGGTGCAGGTTGTACTGAATATGAACTCAAAAGCCCAATGAAGAAAAGAACAACTGCACTTCACAATAGTTTGGATGCAAAAGTATGTCTCAAATTATTGAGTAAATGATTATTGCATAGTATTAGGACATATGCAACATTAAATATGATAGTTCATATATTCACTGGAGAAAAACAGAGGGAGGATATAAATATGGTCTGTACAATATAAAGGGAAACACAATATATACACAATATACAAAATTCCAGAGTTAATCAAGGTAAGTTGTGGTTACACGTACAGTAATTAATACAGTATATGACATTCATCAAATGGTAGTATTGCGGCTCAGTCGCATTACAGTAAGAGTTATGTGGCTTGATGTCATTGCTGTAGGGAGTGTATACGGCTGATAGACGTCACAGAAGAGGGTGCGCTGCTGGATAACATTCCCGAACATCATGTATATGACTGGCAGCGTCACGTAAGGGGGTGTAAGCAGTTGAACGACTTCACTTGAAGGCGATGTGTGCATCTGGGTGGCATCTTAGAGGGCATGTCAAATTGTATGACATCACAGAAAATGGTGTATACGGGGGTGTGACACACATGCTCCACATCATCATAGTGATTGTGCATAAAGCAGGACCGTACTGCCTACCAACCATATACACACCCTACAACCATTGTATATAGCCATTCACACCCCTTTCTGTGATGCAAATGAGCCGTCAATTGGACAGCACCATACCATACTTAACTCCAGGCATATTGCTGTGAGTTCCTAAACATAAAAATTGAGTAGAGGCATTTTGCATAATCATAAACATATTTTATTTAGACAAGAACAAGGGACAAGGGACAGTAGTGTTCCCTGAGGAAGGAGATGGGACTAAATCCGAAACGCGTCGGAAATAAAGCTTTAGTGATGAACATCATTTGATCCTTTATGGTATATACAGCGCAGCGCAGGTCTGTGAACACTGTCCATCCCTGCATTTTTGAACCACGATAAACTTGAAAATAATTCATGAAAGAATAAAGTTAAAACCAAGCACACCATTGTTTTTGTGTAATGTGTTATATGACCCTCTTCTTATTGAAAAAAATAAAGTTGAATCCAAAATGGCTGACTTCAAAATGGCCGCCCATGGTCACCACCCATCTGGAAAAGTTATCCCCCTCCCATATACTAATGTGCCACAACCAGGAAGTTGATATCACCAACCATTCCCACTTTATTTAGGTGCATCCATATAAATGACCCACTGTGTAGTTTATTTTTGCTCTGGTTCACTCACTTGTACTTAGCAAAAGTGAACATATTAGGTGCCAAATACTTTGATTGCTAATATCTCTGCAGCAACGTTTTGTGTCCAGGTTAACATGAAACATTTGGTGAATGGTCCTCCTTAAATCATTCATTATAACTAGAAAAAAATAGAAAAAAAATACTCTGCAGCACTCGGCTACTACCAATGATGTACATATGCTAACAAGCTATATATATATATATATATGAGAAAAAAGTTTAAAAACTAATGTTTTTTTCAAAAAACTCAAAATCTTATCTTTTTATTTCTGAAGTTCTTGGTACACACATTGGCCAATGTCTGTTTGCTCATCGACTGCGACAAAGTGACTTCAGATCCCATGAGTCCTACGCTGATATCCCTATCCTCCTTGTCCACCCCCCACCTCTAAGTGGGCAGACTCCATCTCGACCCTAGATCACCTGCAGCCAACAAGGGTGCAAATTGCAGCAATGGAGCCAGCAACTCCACAAGATACAAAGCAGAAAGAAAACTGCATAGCACTCACAGACTAATGTGAACCGGTGCCAGCAGGGCTGCTGGATCAAATAACTAGAAAAAAATACTCTGCAGCACTCGGCTACTACCAATGATGTACCTCATGCATCTCATATATACCGTATATACTCGAGTATAAGCCGACTTTTTCAGCCCTTTTTTTGGGCTGAAAAAGTCCCCCTCGGCTTATACTCGAGTCAGTAAGTCTGGCCTGCCGGTGGGTGCTTACACACAGATCGCGTTTCCCCTCCTGCCACTTCCCTCCATCCTCCTGTCAGTTTGTGCTTTCTCCCAGGTCCCCCTATTGTTTTCCCCACCGGTTACCCGGCATCTTCTTCCTTCTGGCACAGATTGCTGATCCCAGATCCCTCCGCCGCTTGCCTCCATGCTCCAAATGTGCTTGGAGCCAGATTGCTTCTTCCAGATCCCTCCGCCGCTTGCCTCCGTGCTCCAAATGTGCTTGGAGCCAGATTGCTGCTTCAAGATCCCTCCGCTGTTTGCCTCCGTGCTCCAAATGTGCTTGGAGCCAGATCAGTGCAATGAAATCCCTCCGCTGCTTGCCTCTGTCCAAGTAATGTATTTGCTCCAAATCGCTGCAATCAGATCCCTCCGCCTCTTGACTCAGTGATAATGTACTGTACTTGCGGCCAAATCACTTTACATAGATCCCTCCACCACAGTGTGCACTATCCAGGGCACAGTAAAAAAAAAACACCTGCAGCTGCAACACTGCTGTACATTGTGAAAAAGGAAGGTGAGGCATTATTACTAGCACAATAGAGTATAATAGTATAATAGAGAAGGGGACAGAAGATTAGTGAGGGAAAGGAGAAGTAGTGCAGGGTATAGGATAAGCTGTATGCAGAGGGAAAGATGAATAGACCAGGGAAAGATGGATTCTTAGGGAAAGTACAGTAATAATAGAGCAGGGGTTAGCTGTATGCAGAGGGAAATATGAAAATCATGGCAAAATTGTATAGCTTAGGCTACTTTCACATTTGTGAAATCTGCATCTGGTTTGCAGACTGGAACGCAGTGCCGAACACATGAATTTTCAGTAGCTGCGGTATTTTGCCCCTAGGCTTATACTCGAGAAAATAGGTTTTCCCTGTTTTTTGTAGCCAAATTGGGGGCCTCGGCTTATACTCAGGTCGGCTTATACTCTAGTATATACGGTACACATATATATACTGTATAGGAATTATCAATAAAGTGCTGAATAATACTAATATATAATTACCCCACAAATCCCATAATATACATCCATTAAAGATATTAAGCCCGAACAATTAGATGTTCAGGAATATTAAAGTGTACAGTGCATTTACCAAAACACATATTACAAAAATACATCACATTTCATACATTCCTATAATAATATATCATAACATTAAATCAATTTCCATTCTTAGATTCTTTTATTATTCCGTCAGTGATAGTTCGTTAATTTCAGCCGAATAGGTCATCAGACATATGATGGATAATATTCATATATTCTAGAAAATATATATAAAATATCAATTAGACATAGCATAATAATTACAATTAATTATCATCAATCCACTGTAATACCCATTGATCACTCCTGACACCAACTATCTTTACTGTAAAAATGCGCCAAAACCAAAGCTTTCATTTAATCCCTTAGGGGCCATAGTTAATAACCTATAAATCCAGCGACTTTCGACTTGTGCCAATTTTTGGCTCAAGTTTCCCCCCTGTGTGTATATATGAGATGCATTGGGATTAATTTTATATGTATATATATATGTCATTGTTGATATTTATTTATTAATATTCACTATGTTTAGGTATTTTAAATATATCCATTTGATAGGTTTTTAACATGGATTACAATTATGATTAATTAATATGGATTTGATAGATTTGTATAATGTCATTATGTAAATATGGTTTAGGTTTCCTAAAAGCACTTGTATTGCACAGAATGAATGAATTGTGAGTAAGTAATTGAGAATCGGTGATATAGAGGCGCTGGGAGGTCATCACTTGATGTATCGTATGATGGTTGCTATAACAACATAAGAGTTTATTATATCGGCGCGCAGACTTCTAGTGCGCATGCCTGTAATCGCAGGTAACGTTCCGGGCACGCTTTCACTTGCGGTGCGTATGACTGTGCAATGCACGTCAGGCCGCGGGTGGGCGGGGCTAGGGGAGCGCGATGCGATTGGGCAGCGCCGTCAATGGAGGTGTGTGCGTGCGATTTGTGACGTGGCATAAAATGATTGGATGGGGGTCATATAAAGAGCCCACGGATACTCATTGATACCACGCCCCCCGGAAGAAGCGAGGTTGCGAAACGGACGTAGGGGAGAAGGGACCATATTCACAGCACAGCGGTAATCAGGTACATGTCTTGACTATTTCTAAGGGTTCGGGATTATACATTACGGATTGAGAAATAAGGCGGTGGCACCAAGGGTGCTCATTACTAATTAGTGAGACCGGAGGCAGTGCCTTTAGCCTCAGTGAGAGTGAGGATAGTGGCCAAATAACATACCACATACATGAGTGTTTGGTGATTGCTCCGTCCTTATTATCCACATCTATAGCCATTGAATCCTGCCAGCAGTGTAGAAAGATATGTTATACTGTGGCTATATGATGAATTGTCAAGTGTAATATACATGTACTATGTAATATTGACTGTAGTTGCTGAAATATATGGATCCCTTATGAGGGAATGCTCTGATGTAATATTTTAATTTTTTGTAAAAAGGATTAATAAAGATTTGAAATTACATTTGGAGACTAATTTTAATCATTCCTATAGAAAAAGGCTCTTTTTCTGTTGAAACATATGATTTTAGTGGAGTGACTATTTCATAGGGACTCTGGTTTTAACTGTAGATGAATAGCAGCTTCGGACTCCGGTGTCCGGGTGGGCTAAAGAGATACTAGGTATGTTCCCTTCTTCTTTCTTTCTACCTCTCACTTCTTCCACTGGCCTCCGTCCCTCTCCCTAGGGCGTTGCACAGCTTGGTCAGCTTTCCTAGTTCTGGGCCTGGCTTGGTCCCAGCAACCAGCTCCTTCTAGTTCCTTCCTCTCTGCTAACTGCAGACTGACTACTGACTCACTGCTCTCTTCACTGCCGAGTGCAGACTGCCTTCTTTAATGTCCCTGTGGAACTAACTCCTCCCCTCAGGCCTGGATCTTTATAGCGGATCTGACTTAAGGACAACCAGTGGTGCTCCCCCTCCAGGTCTGGGGTGGAAGGTGTTGGATGCTGTGTGTGCCAAGGTGTACATCCCTCCCTGCACCAGTGGGTCTTGTGGCACACATCCTCATGTAATCAGGCAAGTCAAAGATGTCAAGAGACAACAGTGAACCCGTTATCTCACCATATTGGAAAGAGACCCGGCTGTTAGCTTAGTCAAAGAGCTAATAACCAAAGAACACTCCTGCCTGAGTCCAGAAGCTCCACAAGAAGCCAAGCGCCTATGGAAGGAGAAGGGGAAATTGTGTGTCTATCAAGGTAAACTGTGCAAACGTCACCTTGATCCCAGAACCCATGAACTGATCTGGCAGATCGTGGTCCCAAAAGGAGATGTACAGATGGTATTAGAAGCTTATCACAATGATGCTGGACACTTTGGTTGGAAGAAACTGGAGATGTTGCTGAAAGACCGCTTTTACTGGGTTGACATGAGAGGTTCCATTGACAGATGGTGTAAGAACTGTGGACCGTGTCACTTGAAAAGAAAGGATCAGCAAAACCAGAAAGCTCCACTGCAGCCAATCGTCACCAAGAAGCCTCTAGAGATTGTTGCCCTGGATCATGTGAAGCTGACACCCAGTAGAACAGGGTATACCTATGCTCTTACCATGGTTGACCACGACTCTAGATTCTTAGTAGTAGCACCAGTCAAAGACTTAACTGCAGAAGTAGCAGCCAAGACGTTCCAGACCTATTTCTGTCGACCACACGAGTACCCAGACCAGGTACTAACAGATCAAGGTTCTGCATTTGAATCACAACTATTCCAAGAATTCCTAGGATTATATGGTTGTAAGAGATCAGGACTACACCGTATATCCACAAACACATGGTGTTTGTGAGAAAATGAACAACATTGTCATCGATATGTTAAAGATCTTACCACTTGAAGAAAGGAATCAGTGGCCAGAAAAACTACCTGACTTAGTGTATATATACAACCACATCCCTGTAAGTTCTACTAACTACAACCAGCATACTTGATGCGAGCAAGACCTTGAAAACTCCCAATTGACTTGGAGATGGAAACTGTAGAACCAGACCAAGATACTTTAGAAGAAGATTGAGATTATCACTATCAACAGCAGTACAAGAAAGTTCAGGAATGCATGGAAAAGAACTTAGAACAAGTCAGACGTAAACATGAACATGACTATAACAAACATGCGCCAGCTGAACCCTTGATACCTGGTGAACTAGTTCTCAAAAGGAAAAGAAAAAACAACTATCTAGATCAGAGGCTCCCAACTCCAGGCCTCAAGGCACACCAACAGTGCAGGTTTTCAGAACATGCTTAATATTACACAGGTGGCAATGTGATCATCTGCACAGGGATGATTCAAACCCCTGTGCAATACTAAGGAAATCCTCAAAACCTGCACTGTTGGCGTGCCTTGAGGCCTGGAGTTGGGAACCTCTTGATCTAGATGACCAATGGGAAGCTGAACCCTATACTGTTATGCAATCCAACTTTGACAACTCTAAAACCTGTGTAATCAGTCGGGGTGAAGGAAGAACAACCTTGACAGTATGTAGAGATCATCTCCATAAATGTCCTGACCAATTGAAACCACAAGAAGTAAACTACCCCTTAACAACAGTTGAACAAATAAGAGAGAGTAATCCACACTGAACTAGGAGATTTCCCAGAAGACTGGCATCAATGCAATGGAGCAGTCATAGTACCAGTACTCTCGTTCTATCAACCTGTGGAAGAACAAGTACCCGTACCAATACCAGAAGAACCAAGAGAAGAAGAACCCATTCAAGTACAAGAAGTACAGCCTGTTGTACCAGAACCAGAGATTCCTACAATCGGTGAACCTGCTAGTCCTACAGTAAGTTTAAGGCCTCGCAGACAGTTACCTGCCTTACCACCTCATACAGACGTGAGTACACAACATGAAACACCTAGTCCACGTAGGTCATGTCGCAGTACCCAAGGACAGGCCCCATCTAGGTATGGAGAATGGGTATAAAATGTAAAAGTATGAAACAATAAAATAGTGACTTATGTAAATAGACAGTAAATAGTAGTGCATAGAAGGTGGAGGAACTGGGCATATCGCATGCACATTAGGTTGGGAATAGAAAGTGCCTGGGGTAGAGAGAAGGTAAGAACCGGCCTCCTAAGCAGAGACACCCTTCGGAAAATTGTGTGTGAAGTGTATTAACCTGTTCAATGTCCCAAGCCAACAGAGACATTACTGTGTGGACTTTACCCTTTTTCCCTGGACTTCCCCTTTTGTTTAACCCTGGACTACAGCCACAGTACTAGTGGTGGCAAAACTACTTTCTTTACTTTTTACAGCCTGTGGCGGATGGACTAGCACCGCAAGGACTGTGTGTGTTCATCTTCCGTCCCATACCACATCGACTGCGCTGCCCTTCTCCACCATCCGTCCATACAGCCCCGGGGACCCTGCTCTTCCTGTAGAGAGCCACAACACCTTGCTGCCGCCCATCCCCCGGAGGTCTCAGCATCACCAGACCTACAGGTGGCATCACAACTGACAATAACTCCAAGTCCCTGTAAATATACCCCTTTTCATTGTCACCCAAGGGCACAGGCTCCCGCATCGACCACCCGTGACATCCCAGCAACTGACCGCCCGAGACCTGAGTTCCCAGTCCCTTGAGGCCCCAGACACATTCATAGTGCACCATTACAAAATCTAGAAAATTGATACCACTTGTTTATTATCTTGGCTTTTATCCAGTCCAGAGACATTGTACAATGGACAAGACTATACCTGCTATGTATTTCTTTTGCAAGGGATCCTATGGGAAATTTATGCTCCAGTAAGGCACAGAGTGGCACATAATCCTGGCAGCAGTATATCTGTGGTGGATGCCGTGTGGTTGGCAACTGTCCACCCACACATGGTGGGTCCACTCGCATCCCCAGGTGAGGCTAAAGTTACCATCACACGCTACAATGTCGTAACGATCCCACCAACAATCTCACAGGAACGCGGTCGTTAGGACAACTTTTTGAGATCATTGGTGAGATGTCACAAGTCGAGATATCGTGAACGACGCACCAACGATGTGGCGAGCAGCTATCGTTTGTACAACCCTGCAAACGATACTTGTTCACTGTTGTGAATAGGCAAAGTCGTTAAAGACATCGTTATCGTGGTGTCACACACAACGATGCAGCAGGTTGGCTGAACAACGATCGTCTGATTTAAGAAAGTGGCACCCCTGCAGGGGATTGCCACAGGATCCAGCGATGCAAGGAGGGATTTACACCTTGGTAAACACAGCACACAACACCTTCCACCCCAGACCTGAAGGGGGAGCTTTACTGGCTGCCTTAAGCCAGGTCCCCTTTAAAAGGTCCAGGCCTGAGGGGAGGAGTCAGTTAGTTCCAGTTAGTTCCAGTCAGGCAGTGAGAAGAGCAGGAGTGAGGAGCTGGTCGCTGGGAAAGATCCAGGCCTAGGACCATGGAACACTGACCCGGCTGTGCTGCACCCTAGGCAGAGGGTTGGAGGCCAGTAGAAGACTAGGAGAATTAAAGGAGGGAGCCAAGCTGGTTTCCCTGTAGCTCACCTGGACACCGGAGTCCGACACTGCAAGCATCCAATGCAGCAGTAAAAGCCCGGAAGAACCAGGAGGACCAAAAACCCCCTGAGGTAAATAGAAAGAGTCACTCAAACTGACCAAATACAGGACCAGGGGCCAAAGGAGGAATAGGGACCCCGCAGAAGGACCTCATTGTCAGTGATAGAGTATAGCCCTGAGGATGAGAAGGAGCAGCGAGTTCAGTTACAGGCAGGACTTACCCCAAACCACCGTACACAGAGACAGAGGAGGCCTCACAACTCTCCAAGGTGAAAGTCCCAAATTGCACCGAGAACCTGGTTGCTTCTCTGGACTGTACCTGTTACCCTGTCACCAGTAAAAGGTATCGAAACAAAGACCACTGTGTGTTCGTATGCCTGTTTAACCACTGCTACCCACAGCATTGACTGCTGAGATGCGACTACTACTCCTTTCATCCATCCCTGCTGCCCTGAGGAAAAGCTCCACCTGTGGGAAGCTGTACTACACTGAGCTGCACCTCCATCTCCTCAGCGGCCGGCTGCAGCACTGGTATACCCGTTACCAGGTACCACAGGTGGCGTCACGTAACCAATCCCCTTATCCCCACCATTCCCCGCCATTGAGGGTCCAGGGTATGGAACCGGGGACCGACCAGCCGTGATGCCCCATCCAAGTCGCCATCAGCCCCAGTACCCGAGTATCCCCTACCCTGTCGACCGCATCAAGAACATGTTCTCAAATCTGCGATAAACGATTTATCGTAGTTGTATCTCGGTGTCACACACAACGATGTACTAACAATGTTGTTTGAACGACTCGAAACCCGTGACGTTTCAGCGATATCGTGAACGATATCGTACCTTGTAAAGGTACCTTAACTCTAATGGCCACTTTACACGCAGCTACATTTCTAGCTTATCCACAGGTAACTTACTGGCTGCAGTGAAATCATGGAGACATTATTCCATTTGTACACAGCAACAAGATAGAACCATCTCTCCATGATTTCACTGCAGCCAGTAAGTTACCTGTGGATAAGCTAGAAATGTAGCCGCGTGTAAAGTGGCCATAATAATCAGTATTCACAAATGGGAATGCAGTTAAAGGCTGCGTTCACACATTGCGTATTTTGCCGCGTTTTTTTACGCGCGCTTTTCAAAATACGCAATGTGCCTTTTGTCTGCCTGCAAAGTGAATGGGAAATTCACTTTGCAGTGCAGACATTGCGTAAAAATACGCAGTGCGTTTTCTGGGAGAAAACGCAGCTCCGTAAACAATTGATATGTCAATTGTTTACGCAGCTACTTCTGCGTATTCTCCCAGAGGGGAGGAAGAATCCTGCTTCCTCCTCCCCTCTGTGACAGCTGTGGCCGCCCATTAGACTTCACAGTGTATTGATATACACTGTGAAGTCTAAATTAAACAAAAGCAAGTGAATGAAAAATAAAAAAGAATCAATACTTACCCTCCGACGCCTTCTCCCGCTGTATGGAGCCTTCTGCCGCTATCCGGTCTCCGGTTCTAAGTGAGGTCTCTTCTGACAAGACCTGTGGTGACGTCAGAGGGGCGTTCCCGGGCACTCATGGTCATGTGATACATATCACATGACCGCGAGCAGCCAATCAGCGATGGGACCGCCCCGGGAACGCCCCCCTCTGACGTCATCACAGGTCTTGTCAGAAGAGATCTGACTTAGAACCGGAGACCGGATAGCGGCAGAAGGCACCAAACACCGGGAAAAGGCGTCGGAGGGTAAGTATTCATTATTTTTTATTTTACATACATTTGCTTTTGTTTAATTTAGACTTCACAGTGTATATTAATACACTGTGAAGTCTAATGGGGCTGTCACACATGTCACAGAGGGGAGGAGGAAGCAGGATTCTTCCTCCCCTCTGTGACATCACTGCGCTTTCTGGGGGAAAGAAAGCGCAGTGTGTGAAAGCCCCTGCGTATTTTGCTGCGCTTTTTTGCGCGGGCCGAAAAACGCGGCAAAAAGCGCGCGCAAAAAAGCGCAGCAAAATACGCAAATGTGTGAACGTAGCCAAAACGTCTAGTAGAACTCCTCTCACTATTACTCCCCATCTTGAAGCCCACAGGTCACTTTCATAGAATGGTAGAGATGGAGGGGACCTCCTAGGTCATCTGGTTCAACCCTCTTCTCAATGCAGGATTTACTAAACCATCTCAGACAGAAGTCTGTCCAGCCTCTGTGTGAAGACTTCCATTGAAGGAGAACTCACCACCTTTTGTGGTCGCCTGTTCATCCTCACTTTCAAAAAGTTTTTTCTAATCTAATCTGTGTTTCATTAAGATTCATCCCATTTCTTTTAGTCTTTCCTTGTGCAAATCAGAATAAAGCTGATCCCTCTACAGGCCTTGAGATATTTGTAGACAGCTATTAACTCTCCTCTCAGTCTTCTTTTTTGCAAGCTAATCATTCCCAGATCCTTTGTTATTTGTAGGACATGGTTTGCAGACCGGTCACAATTCTGGTCAGTCTTCTCTGAACTTGTTCCATTTTGTTGATGTCTTTTTTAAAATGTGGAGCCCAGATATGACTCAGGGAGTGGAAATTTTTTTTATTAAAATTACATTTGCAACATGAATAAAAACTTAATCTTCGGCACTGATGAGGTTAATAATCTGAGTTTTAGATTTATGTGATGGATGAATTTCTCTTCTCTCCTCAGGTTCTGTCTCCGGAGGGATTGTCAGATCAATGTTAGATCGCAATGAGCGGTTCAGTGAGGCTTTCACCTGTAAGGTGTCATTAGGTGACTTCATCGTCCTTCCATGTAATTAAACAGCCAGAAACAGAAGAATGAAGAAATACAGAGGAGCGGAATAAAGGCCATGTCACACGCTTAAATCTAATGAGCGATGTTGTTAGCGATCACATGCTCGAGCAATCGCTAACAACATCGTTCAGATCGCTGGTGAGCTGTCACACAGGCAGACTCACCAGCGATCCGGACCAGCGAGTACGCTGGTATCCAAGGTAAACAGCGGGTAACTAAGTGCCGCGCAGTGCTTAGTTACCCGCAGTTTAGCTTGGATACCAGCTCCCAGCACTTGCTGTGAGACGCTGGGAGCTCGCTGATCGCTGGTCTCCCGCCAGCCAATATGTTCACAAATCTGCGATCAACAATCAATGACTGATCGTTGATCGTTGACAGGTGTCACACGCAACAATGTCGTTCACGACATTGCTGCAGCGTCACCAAAATGGTGACGTTGCAATGATATCGTAAACAATATTGTAGCGTGTAACGGGGCCTTAAGATTGAGAAAAAACTGTGTAGTCACATGAAGATAGATACAGATGGGAGAAAAATCTATCATTATCCACACAGAACTGAGAGCAACGTGTCCTGGAAACCAAATATCATTATCACTTCTATCAATCTTACGTCTATCTATCTATCTATCTATCTACAGTACCTCGAAAAAGTATTAACACCCAATGAACTAACCAACTCATACCCATGCCAACACTAAGTACAAGTATTTATGAAATGTAAAGCAAATGATACCAGGTTTTCTAAATATTTAAAAAATATAAGGCTAAGAATTATGAGGTGCATTAGTATTCAGTCCCAGGAATCTACTTTTTAGGACCTCTTTTCTCTGTCTTGAACAAGTATTCAGCCCCCTGAGTCAGTACTTTGTAGGGCCACCTTTCTCTGTCTTGCATTACTATTCAGCCCCTGGAGTTAGCACTTTGTAGGACCACCTTTCTCTGTCTTTTGGGGGTCTGTCTTTCCAACTTTGCACATGTAGAGGTGTCATTTTCCCTTCTTCTTTGCTCTCGCTCAGTGATTGGATGAAAATGTCTGTGATGTCACATATTCTCAGTGCTTTTGTGTCTGGACAGTGACTGGGCCGTTCACACACAGGAATATGCTTTGATCTAAACCCTCCATTGTAGATCTGCAGAATGTTGAGGGTCGTTGACTCGTTGCCCTGCTGGAAGTTGAACCTACGCACCAGTCTTAGGTCTTCTGCTGCCTTTAACAGGTTTTCCTACAGAATTGCCCTGTATTTAGCTCCAACTATCTTCCCATCACCTCTGACTTGCTTCCCTTCCCCTGCTGAAGACAAACCTCCCCACAGCAGGATGCTGCCTCCACCATGTGTGATGGTGGGGATGGGGTTCTCAGGGTGATGTGCCATGTACGTTTTCCACGTTTTGATTTAGCCCAAAAAGTGTTTTTTTGGTCTAATCTGATCAGATCACCTTCTCTTACTGCTCGCTGGGTCCCCTACATGTCTTTTTGCAAACTACATACCAGACGTCTTATAGCTTGCGCGCTGCCCAACGACTTACTGGACACCCAGCTCACAGTGCATGCGCGGAGCCATACAGGAGAATGGAGGCGCGCGTTCATGTGACACAGTGAGGGGAGGCAGCAGCAGGCGAGCACGATGATTGACAAGAGGGGGTGGGTCAGAGGAGTGTGAAACCCCGCCTCCCGGTCTTTGGTCTTCTGAAGTGTGAGCATTTATCTAAGTGCATAGTTCATTGTATATAGGGCATCAAAAGGCTATAGACACCTTCTCTGAATGCAGCCTTAGTGCTGCAGAAGATGGCTATCTTAGCTTTTGATGTCCGGGGGGGTGACAGGTTCGCTTTAATTATTACAGCCAGTTTATTCCTCATTTTTCATCTCTGACCATGCCGATGATCTGCAAGGGCACAAAACCAAAGATTTGGACTTCGGAGGCCATACTGCATTACTTTCCGTAAAATAGGCCTTCACCTCTGATCCTGTGCTTCACAGGCCCGACATTCTTTCTGGAGGCAGACGCTTCTTCTTGTGCAGGGGCAGTCCTCATAAAAAAATCTTCCTCCGGTCAAACGGTTACCTGTGATATTTTCTCCAATACCTTCTCTACTCCTGAACGCAAATATTCTATGGGGGATCGACAACTGTTTGCAATGAAATTGGCCTTAGCGGAAGGCCGTACCTGCTCAAGTGAAGTCATCTTTCTTTATTTCTAAGGTCAGCAGCCTAACATCCCTCGCCCTGTCCCCACCATTTCTGGTATTCTAGCAGGAGACAGTCTCACTAAAATTTGGGTGCATACTAAAACCGCCCTTAAGAAATCTACCGAGCGGGTGAAGAAGCATTCTGGTAAAAGGGGCAGAGACTCGCCACACTTCAGTCCTGGGGATAAGGTATGGCTAGCCTTAAAATATATTCAACTCAAAGTTTTGTCCTATAAGTTTAGTCCACGCTTCATTGTTCCCATCAATATCATCAGGTGGATCAACGCTATGTCCTACAAGTTAAAGCTCCCTGCCTCTTTACATGTGCCCATCTCCTTTCGTGTCTCATTTTAAACCAGTCATCACAAGCCACTTCTTCAAGAATCCTTCTTCTGTGTGAAAGTCTGTGTGAAAGTCTGTGTGAAAGTCAGATAAATGTGAAAAGTCTGTAAGAAAGGTGGGGCTTTATGTACTTTGGCTGTGATTTGCCTTTGATATTAGTATAGAGACTAGCAAGACAATTAAGACAATAAGGACTTTTGACGAGGGTTGAGAGTTTGTGTATTTTTGGCCAAAATATCAACTAAACATCAGAGAGGAAGATGACTTGAACTCTAGCAACAATTATTGGGAGTAGAAATCCTAAAAGTCAACATTGCTGTAATGGGACAAAATGCCGGAATGCCCGCGCTGCCACCAGGAATCACCAGGAAACAAAGAGTTAACTGGGCAGATGTTTCTTTATTCTACCTACGCGTTTCAGAGCCTCTATCCGAGCTCCTTCCTCAGGGAACATCGTTGTTCCCTGAGGAAGGAGCTCGGATAGAGGCTCTGAAATGCGTAGGATAGAATAAAGAAACATCTGCCCAGTTAACTCTTTGTTTCCTGGTGATTCCTGGTGGCAGCGCGGGCATTCCGGCATTTTGTCCCATTACAGCATTCCTGTTTCCACGGTTATCGTGAAGGTGCGGCCCTGCAGCAGCCATTTTCTACAAGCCATCTTACAGGCGATTATACCGGTTGTGGGTAGCACAACCGAGCCAGGTGAGCAGTTCCTAATATACACCGCTACAACCCTTTGTTAAAAGGATAAGACCCTATGCGCATTTATCTCACGTTTACAGGTTAAAAGTCAACATTGTCCCTTAATGAGCTTTGCCATGAGACTTGGAATAAAAGTCTGGACAGTCCATTTGCAGACACATGTTTTGGGGTATTTACCACTCATCATTAAAAGCAGAAGGTCTGATTTAGTTGGATGAGATGCCTCTGGTCTAATAGAGAATGTTTCTCCATGTGAAAAGAGCCAAGCCAGCATAAGATTTATAGGCCAAACAATGCTCATCTTGGAACTTAAATATGCAAATTGTGTCTTCAGAGATGAAGGGGACTTTAATTGTATAGTGGTGGGCAGCCTGGCTAATCTAATAGTATATGCATGACCAATAAGCTGCAAGATGACATAGTGTACTACACAGATCTGTGTGGGGCGCCCCTGCGACCAGGGTGGCCACAGGTAGGAACTGCAGCCAGGCTGGTGGAGACAGGTGTTACACACACACATTCAACACACACCCACGTGACACAACACCCAACCCAGAGCCCGCGACTCTAGGCGGGCAAGGGGTGAAAGGGTTTAGAGGGAAGTGGGTGAAACGTAGGTCAGGTGACGAACTAGGTACAAAAAGGCGGGCAAGGGGTGGTAGGGTTTAGAGGGTAGTGGGTGGGGCGTAGTCAAGGTGACAGCACTGGGATAAAAGGGAGAAACAGGAAGTAGAATCAGTAGGCCAGAGTGAGCTGAGAAAAACAGCAGAATAAAGAAAGACTTCCCTGAGGGCCGGGTTCCCTGGAGGTGCAGAATCTAATCCCCTGAGAAAAGCTCGCTCCACAGCCCATAAGCGAAGGGAAGGGAAAGACTGGACCAGTACAGCTGGCTCCGAGGAACACGGCAGCGGTGCCAGAGAATGACGGTGAGGAGAATCCCTTCCTGGTGCAGAATAAAAAGAAAAAAGAGCGGAGGGGCGCTCCTAGTGAAGCCCTGACGGATACGGGAGCAGGCTGGGGTAAATGCGCTCACCTCTGATGGTTATGCAGCAGGCATAACACCGGAGAGAAGCGCTGTTGCAAGGGAGTGCAGGCGTCGGGGATCCGACCAGCATGAGGATTGCGGTCACGTGGTGCGGTTACATGGAGGTGACGTCACCACAGGTCCTCCAGCTCTCCAGGTTCAGGAAATTAGGTGTCCTCTCCTAGTGCAGCACCCACCGCTCGCCCAGGGGGCTAAGGAAAAATGTAGAAAAGATAATGGTGGTTTTGGGGCGCTCAAGGAGGAGACAATAGGGAGGTGGTGATACTTTCCTTTATTTGGCATAAACAAGGGGTCTTCACAACGCGTTTCGGCGGTAGCTCCGCCTTCATCAGGTGAAGGCCCCTTGTTTATACCAAATAAAGGAAAGTATCACCACCTCCCTATTGTCTCCTCCTTGAGCACCCCAAAACCGCCATTATCTTTTCTACATTTTTCCTGGTGCAGAAGTCACACAGGTAGAAAAGAGCACAGTGATCCTCTGCAACATAAGGACACTGGAGACTAGGCTGGAACCAGAGAGTCGGCTCTGAGGTGACCGAAGCTATATGCCGGATCACAGACACACCGGGGAGTTCAGATTCCAGGTCTGTTCTCCTAACACTTGTGCAGGAGGTACAGCAACACATAGGACTCAGGCTTGCTACCCACACACAGGGGGAAGCCAAACAAGGGACCGAGTTGCCACCATACTGCACAAACGGGAAGGAGTTAGAGGAAAGCCTGCAAGGAACATTGAGAGAGAGAAGGGTCTCAGAAGGGAAACCTGGTTGCAGAGGGTTAAGTGACTGTCCGGAGTTATCTGTGTAAAGAAACTTTGCTGAGTACCGTACTAAAGAACTTGCAAGTAAAAGCCGGTAATCCCTGCTAAAATCTCCCGTGTGTGATTCCCTGCATGTTACACTGTTTTACACCCTGTCAGGAGCAGTCCGACCCATGACGGGCTCATCCATCTAGCTGCAGCCCCATCCATCCTCCTGGCAGAAACAGGCATCAGCGGTGGTCCCCTCACTGACCACAACCCGTGGGTGGCGTCACGACAATCCCTGTAAATAACTCCTTTTACTTGTGGGCTCAGGACACGGTTCGGTACAAGACCGCCGTGATAACCCCTGTGATACCCTGGTCCGAAACCGAGTACCCCGTCCCAGTAGGCTCCACAACTCCAACAGAACCGGACTCCGTGTGCCTAAAACTCGTGATTTGGACTGTTCTGCTAAAACCTGGGCATAATGGCGGCCATAGGAGCCTGAGGCCATGTGCAGAGGAGGCGAGCCAAGACCCCCATCGTGGGCCGGCCCGGTCCAGAGCGGGAAAAGAAAGGCCCGCCCTAGCTCCCTTTAACTCCGGGGAGCCAGCCATCAACCCAAAGGAAGAACCTCCGCCCCAAACTGCAACAGCCGAAGATGATGTGGCGGGAGCGGAAGAGAACGCCCAAAGAAGGTGGGTTGAGGAACTGTATGGCATGCAGCCGCGATTGCTGGACACCCAGACGGAAGAAGAGGACACCAGGCTGAGTGGCAATATAGGGAGACCAAAAGTGATTCCGGAGGGCCCACAAGGATTAATAGTGGTGGAACTCGGCCAGGAAAAGACCCTTGGTGACCGAGAAGCCATGGCGGAAGGCGGCAGAAAGAGTCCGGTGATCCGAGACACCCGGCGGGGGTGCTGAGACTGTTGCCCCAGCAGCTAACACGGGTTCAAACTGAACAGAGAACTCAGGTTCAGATTGATTATCATCAATACCAGCAGTTCCTGACCGTGTAGCCCGGCTGGGGCCATGTCCCTGATGATACCCGGAGCAGTGAGAAGCAACCGTCATCGGAGCTAGCAGATGTGACCATACCTGAGACTGTGCCCCAAATGACAAATAATGTGTTCGACCCACTCGGAATCCTGGAAGAGGGATGCCTGCCGTTACCAGAGCCCCTGATCCCGGCCCCTGCATCTATGGAGGTGAGAGGAGAACAGCTCTGTTGTTGGTGGGAGTGCGGTGAATGGGAGGAAGATCTAATGGTGTTCCCTGGGGATCCTGCAGCTGGAACAGGCCCTGTAGAGGTGGTGAGTAGAGACAATACCTGCAGAGATGTGCCTGAAGATGGAAAAAGGAGTGAGGAACCCGGACTTCTGCAAGCAAGCGTAAGTGTGAATGTGATGTGTTCCTTATTGACCCCATCCCATTCCTGAATGAATGAATAGCCTTTTCCCCTGTTTGTCTTATGTGTTAATAGACAATGGTATCATGAACAATGAGATGGTACGAACGTTCCTTGAAATAGTTGAGCACCTTGTGTGCTCCCCATTGGTTTTATGACCAAGTGCACTGTGAGACTAAGTGCACAGAACTTGAACTGGAGCAGACACTTGTGTTTTTGAAGGGCCTTTTTGAAACGCTTGTGCCCATTTTTGAAGTCTTTTTATACTTTTCGAAAGGAAGTACTGTGACTTTAAAATGTTTGAACCTTTTTGCACTTAACCCGGTGTGCATATAGAGAGCTGGTATTATCATGCCACAGGACTCTTGAGACTGTAACAGTGACTGTGTAACCCATGTCCGAAGGGTTAAGAAAGTGTGGTGTAAGCTGCCAGCACGGAGAGCAACATCTTTGCCACAAGTTCGTGTCCCGAGGGCCCGGAGGCCTCAGCATGTGCAGCCATGAATGGGCTGAATACAGTGTTTAAAATGTATATAGTTTTATAATGCAACGTTTAAGAGTCCGTGCCTCCGTAACAGGAAGAATAAGTATGCTTAATGTTGACGGATAAATAAAAAAAAAAATGTTTTTCAGGGGGATCGATGCTGCACGGCGTGGGGACACGCCGGTTTAACTCCGGGGACATGTGGCGCCCCTGCGACCAGGGTGGCCACAGGTTGGAACTGCAGCCAGGCTGGTGGAGACAGGTGTTACACATACACCTTCAACACACACACCCATATGACACAACACCCAACCCGGACCCCGGGACTCTAGGCGGGCAAGGGGTGATAGGGTTTAGAGGGAAATGGGTGGAGCATAGGTCAGGTGACAAACTAGGTACAAAAAGGTGGGCAAGGGGTGGTGGGGTTTAGAGGGAAGTGGGTGGGACATAGTCAAGGTTACAGCACTGGGATAAAAGGGAGAAACAGGGAGTAGAAGTCAGTAGGCCAGAGTAAGCTGAGAAGAACAGCAGAATAAAGAAAGACTTCCCTGAGGGCCCGGGTTTCCTGGAGGCGCAAAATCCTGCAAGGTATAATCCCCTGGAGACAAAGCCCGCTCCATAGCCGGTAAGTGAAGGGAAGGGAAAGACTGGACCAGTACAGCTGGGTCCAAGGAACACGGCAGCGGTGCCAGAGAACGACAGTGAGGAGAATCCCTTCCTGGTGCAGAAGTCACACAGGTAGGAAAGAGCACAGTGATCCTCTGCAACATAGGGACACTGGAGACTAGGCTGGGACAGAGAGTCGGCTCTGAGGTGACCGAAGCTATATGCCAGATCACAGACACACTGACGGGGTGTTCAGATTCCAGGTCTGTTCTCCTAACACTTGTGCAGGAGGTACAACACATAGGACTCAGGCTTGCTACCCACACGCAGGGGGAAGCCAAACTAGAGACCGAGTTGCCACCATACTGCACACACGGAGAAGGAAAACTTTAAGTGCAAAATGGAAAAATCGCCTGATCCTTAAAAGGTTAAAATGTTCTACTTTTCAATTCGAAGATTTACTTGCAATATCATACTGACCTCTTGGAGTGCTAGTGATGTCCCCGTTATATCACACAGCACACAACGCTCTTGCACATGCCTCGTACATTGTCTATTTTACCAGGATCTTAGAATTAAAAAAATAATTACATGAAAAGATAAATGTATTTACAGTTTTCTCTCCAGATATTACATATAATAAGAATAATCCCAACCAGAGGCGTAACTACAATAGGTGCAGGGTTGCGATCGCACCTGGGCCCTGCAGCCTAGGAGGGCCCCAAAAGTCCCTTTGGCCTATGGAAAAAGACTAATGCTATTAAAGATTTGCAATAATTGGGGGCCCCATTGGAGCTTTCGCATCGGGGCCCCTGGGCCTGAAGTTACACCACTGATCCCAACGGTGAGCAAACAACAGTCTAAAATCAGGTCTGTGAGCTTCTGAGCTCCATATAAGACGCCTATTCTGGCTCCTTACACTGACAGACGCCTCACATTCTCCAGAGTCGCTGATTCTTCACATTTACACAAATCTTTCCATTCCCTGGAAATGCTCTTGATCATGTTGTTGTTGCTGCTGTTGTTATTCTTGTGTTTAACATCTTGTGGTTCTGGAATCAAACATTTATCATCCGCTTGTAATCTGCAAATTGCCCCAACCTATGAGGACTATGAATATGTGCAGGATGGAGACATCATCATCGGAGGAATGTTCTCTGTTCACTGCTTCACCGAGCAAAAAGCAATTCCAGAAAACCCATTTATCACATCCATGTTCTGCACCAAGTAAGTAAAACTATGCGATCATGAAGCTTCCACCATAGACTGACACCGAGCTTGTGATAGGAATTGTGGAGATAATAGGGGGATTTAGAAATGTTCTTTACAGAGTGAAAAGTTGTAGATATTAGGGTATGTAGAGGTCTTTACTTCACAAGGAGGCACAGATGCTTGATGGTTACAGACGTACATGAGGGCATAGATGCTTGATAGCTACAGACATACATGGGGACATAGATGCTTGATAGTTACAGACACACATGGGGACATAGATGCTTGATAGTTACAGACATACAAGGGGGCACAGATGCTTGGTGGTTACAGACATACTAGGGGGCACAGAAGCTTCATGGTTACAGACATACAAGGGGGCACAGATGCTTTATGGTTACAGAGATACATGGGGCATAGATGCTTGATACTTACAGACATACAGGGAGGCACAGATGCTTGATGGTTACAGACATACATGAGGGCACAGATGCTTGATAGGTACAGACATACAAGGGGCCCTAGTGATTGATGGTAACAAAACATTGCATTGTACAGTAGCAGCATAGTGGATGGGATTTGTAGAAATCTCATGCCCACTACGCTTCTCCTGATCACAACATTTTTTCAGCTGCGGTGCAGGTTTCCGGACTTCTCCATCTCTGCAGCATGTTAATTTTATGCTGTGGAGTTGGAAGGGATAAGCATTGGGTGAATGCAGGGAGAAGCCACCCTGCACCCACCGCAGATGGTGAGTACAGGGCGGTTGCCGTCTCCCAGCATGCACCCATAGGTTCCTGCAGATCCAGAGGCACTGAATCCACAAAGCAGCACCTCTGCACATGCCCTTATAGTTTATTTTTGCTCTGGTTCACTCACTTGGACTTAACAAAAGTAAACTCACTAGGTACCAAATACTTTGATTTCTAAAATCTACACAACAGAAAGGCAATATAAAAAAAACGCTTAATTTAGGACTCCAGCCACTATTGTACCTTGTGTGTCCAAGTTGATATGAAACGTTTGGTGAATGATCCTCTTTAAATCTTTCATCATAGCTGGAGTAGCAAAATCAATGAAGCTGTAAATTGTAATGATGTAGCAGTCACACTCAGGGCACGATGCCCAATATTCCTCTGCTGTAGTAGCCACACATCATTATTATACATGGCAGGTTAATGTTGGGATAATGATACTGGTTATGCATTGTATATTATAATTCTTATTTATTATCATCACTGGTGATCAATAAAATAATAAAACTACATCAACTATAAAAGTATAGTCCACATGTAGCATAATAATATACAGTTAGGGCCAGAAATATTTGGACAGTGACACAATTTTCGCGAGTTGGGCTCTGCATGCCACCACATTGGATTTGAAATGAAACCTCTAGAACAGAATTGAAGTGCAGATTGTAACGTTTAATTTGAAGGGTTGAACAAAAATATCTGATAGAAAATGTAGGAATTGTACACATTTCTTTACAAACACTCCACATTTTAGGAGGTCAAAAGTAATTGGACAAATAAACATAACCCAAACAAAATATTTTTATTTTCAATATTTTGTTGCGAATCCTTTGGAGGCAATCACTGCCTTAAGTCTGGAACCCATGGACATCACCAAACGCTGGGTTTCCTCCTTCTTAATGCTTTGCCAGGCCTTTACAGCCGCAGCCTTCAGGTCTTGCTTGTTTGTGGGTCTTTCCGTCTTAAAGGGATCCTGTCACCCCCAAAACACCTCTAAACCTATTAAAAGCTGTCCCTAGAGCATATTAACACTTTCCCTACACTCCTTTTAGCTCCTAAATGCCCTTAGTCAAAGTGAATAAAAACGTTATAATAGTACCTCATTACTCATGATAATGAGTGACTATGGTATTCATAGTCACTCATCAAGGCAGCCCCTCTTCATCATATCACGCCTATTCAGGCGCGATCGTCATCCTAGATTCAAAATCGCGCCTCCCTGCGCGCCTCCCCACTCTTCCATAGCGTCCGGGCTTCAGTGTGGGGCTGCATGACGCGATCCACGTCATTCCCGGCGCCGGGTGACGTATTTGCAGCCGCGCCGCGCTGTCAGCTTCATGTCCCGCACTGCGCATGCGCATGCGCAGTGCGTATTTTGAAGCTGACAGCGCGGCGCGGCTGCAAATACGTCACCCGGCGCCGGGAATGACGCGGATCGCGTCATGCAGCCCCACACTGAAGCCCGGACGCTATGGAAGAGTGGGGAGGCGCGCAGGGAGGCGCGATTTTGAATCTAGGATGACGATCACGCCTGAATAGGCGTGATATGATGAAGAGGGGCTGCCTTGATGAGTGACTATGAATACCATAGTCACTCATTATCATGAGTAATGAGGTACTATTATAACGTTTTTATTCACTTTGACTAAGGGCATTTAGGAGCTAAAAGGAGTGTAGGGAAAGTGTTAATATGCTCTAGGGACAGCTTTTAATAGGTTTAGAGGTGTTTTGGGGGTGACAGGATTCCTTTAAGTCTGGATTTGAGCAAGTGAAATGCATGCTCAATTGGGTTTAGATCTGGTGATTGACTTGGCCATTGCAGAATGTTCCACTTTTTTGCACTCATGAACTCCTGGGTAGCTTTGGCTGTATGCTTGGGGTCATTGTCCATCTGTAATATGAAGCGCCGTCCAATCAACTTTGCAGCATTTGGCTGAATCTGGGCTGAAAGTATATCCCGGTACACTTCAGAATTCATCCGGCTACTCTTGTCTGCTGTTATGTCATCAATAAACACAAGTGACCCAGTGCCATTGAAAGCCATGCATGCCGATGCCATCACGTTGCCTCCACCATGTTTTACAGAGGATGTGGTGTGCCTTGGATCATGTGCCGTTCCCTTTCTTCTCCAAACTTTTTTCTTCCCATCATTCTGGTACAGGTTGATCTTTGTCTCATCTGTCCATAGAATACTTTTCCAGAACTGAGCTGGCTTCTTGAGGTGTTTTCCAGCAAATTTAACTCTGGCCTGTCTATTTTTGGAATTGATGAATGGTTTGCATCTAAATGTGAACCCTGTGTATTTACTGTCATGGAGTCTTCTCTTTACTGTTGACTTAGAGACAGATACACCTACTTCACTGAGAGTGTTCTGGACTTCAGTTGATGTTGTGAACGGGTTCTTCTTCACCAAATAAAGTATGCGGCGATCATCCACCACTGTTGTCATCCGTGGACGCCCAGGCCTTTTAAAGTTCCCAAGCTCACCAGTCAATTCCTTTTTTCTCAGAATGTACCCAACTGTTGATTTTGCTACTCCAGGCATGTCTGCTATCTCTCTGATGGATTTTTTCTTTTTTTTCAGCCTCAGGATGTTCTGCTTCACCTCAATTGAGAGTTCCTTTGACCGCATGTTGTCTGGTCACAGCAACAGCTTCCAAATGCAAAACCACACACCTGGAATCCACCCCTGACCTTTTAACTACTTCATTGATTACAGGTTAACGAGGGAGACGCCTTCAGAGTTAATTGCAGCCCTTAGAGTCAATTGTCCAATTACTTTTGGTCCCTTGAAAAAGAGGAGGCTATGCATTACAGAGCTATGATTCCTAAACCCTTTCTCCGATTTGGATGTGGAAACTCTCATATTGCAGCTGGGAGTGTGCACTTTCAGCCCATATTATATATATAATTGTATTTCTGAACATGTTTTTGTAAACAGCTAAAATAACAAAACTTGTGTCACTGTCCAAATATTTCTGGCCCTAACTGAATGTAATTTATGATGTAATAAAGACATCAATCACAACTGGTCCATTCTCACCACAGGCCGCTGCATCATTTCTACAGGCATCTCCAAATTTTCCTTTTTGCCATCAATTATCTGAACCACGATCCATCACTTTTACCAAACATGACTCTGGGATATCATTTTTTTGATTCATGTTCAAATCCTCGAAAGGCAATTAAAAATGTATTACAGCTGTTATCGGGACCCGGGGTGACCGTCCCGAATTATTCCTGCCGAAAGAACTGGAGATTGGCCGGGCTTATTGGGGATCAGAGCTCTATCACAACTTTACCGATATCCCGACTACTGGCGGCGTATATGTATCCGGTGGTGAGTAACGAGCCCTAACCTTACATGTAACTCGGAGCATTTCAGAGGGGCAGCTGCACAAATTTCCAACAATGACACTGTTCTGTTAAAGGGCAGGTTTAGGGAGTATGATAATTTATGTAGCTGCTTATATAGGGGATGAGAAGGGTGAATGGGGCAATTCTGATCCTTTTTTGTATGCATTTTATGGAGAGAAAATAGAATTTCAACATTTTGAGTCCTCCCTGAAGAGAAACCTAATATCACCTCAACACATACTGTTATTGATAATGACTCGCCCAAGGCAGGGTACTCAGGGCTCAGGCTCGGTTGAGGTCTGGGATGTCACGGGTGGCTGCCCGAGGCTGTAGCCCTGGGGGTCAGGGAAAAAAGGGGTATTTACAACGATTATTTACAGTTTTTGTCTTCGTGACGCCACCTGCTGAGTCTGGTGAGGGATCACCAGCGCCGCTACAGTCCTCCGGAGGTCGGTGGGATTGCGGCCATGATGGTATAGTCCCCACAGGCAGGACTGGGACCTCCGGGGCAGAGGGGTGAGGCATGGGCAGGATGCAGCAGAGTTGGGACGGTTGGGAGGATAGGAATAGTCTATGGAGGGGCACAGTGAGGGAGCAGAAAGGAGGCAAACACGCAGCAGAAGTCTCTTTACCTTTTACTGATGGTATTCAGGCAAATGGTCCCAAGCACTGACGGGTAGCTGGGCTGCACAGTGGGCTCCCACAGCAAGTGGGTGTAAGGCTTCCTTCCCTTTTGTATTCTTTGAAGCACAGTCTATTAAATTAGGACTTGCCTCCACTCTCTTCTCTGACCTGTTTCTCCTTCCCTCCCGGTCTCCGGGACAACCTTCTCTTGGTGTCTGCAGTGGACGCAAAAGGGCTCCTCTGGGTCTCTGGCCTGTGCCTTCCCGTAGCACCAGCACCAGAACCTTCCTGCAGCTCTTCTAGCGTCTGCTACACTCTGACTAACTCCGCCCCCAGCAGCAGTATTTATAGGGGATCCTGTCTAAGTGCAGCAGGTTGAGCTCCCCCTACTGCGCCGGGGTGGAAGGTGTTGTTTGTAGTGATACCTACTGTGAAAACCCAACTGTGCAGCAGAGAGATATGTGGTTACCTGCGTTGGCAGGGCGCCACAATAACCCAACCTCATCAATGACTAACATTACATACAATCAATAGTGACTGTGAAAAAGATACAACATTTTTATACATCCATAATAGGTGATAATTTGCTGGTCAATTGGAGTCTGACTGCTGGCATCCACGGCCATACTGATATTTTAGATCTGATGTAGATCTGCTGCCCCAAGAATGAGAAACTGCCTCCCAGGATTGCAGAGATCAGCACCCAGGCAGCGTATTGCCCCAGAGAGGGCAGCCAAAAATTGGGAGGACCACAATGCCCCTGGATGGAGGCGTGCATGAGGGCCTCTTTAAATAATGTGCCCATTGTAAGGAAGTGGGTCATTTGTAGGATTGGCCTAGGCAGGGCTGCCAAAAGTTGGGAGGCACTTCCATGCCCCTGGGAAGAGACGTACATGAAGGCCTCTTTAAATAATGTGCCCATTTTAAGCAAGTGGGTCTTTTGTAGGATTGCCCTAGGCAGGGAAGCCAAAAGCTTGGAGGCACCAAGATGCCCCTGGATAGAGGCATGCATGAGGGCCTTTTTAAATAATGTGCCCATTTTAAGCAAGTGGGTCTTTTGTAGTATTGCCCTAGGCAGGGAAGCCAAAAGTTTGGAGGCACCAAGATGCCCCTGGATAGAGGCGTGCATGAGGGCCTTTTTAAATAATGTGCCCATTTTAAGCAAGTGGGTCTTTTGTAGTATTGCCCTAGGCAGGGAAGCCAAAAGTTTGGAGGCACCAAGATGCCCCTGGATAGAGGCGTGCATGAGGGCCTCTTTAAATAATGTGCCCATTTTAAGGAAGTGGGTCTTTTGCAGTATTGCCCTAGGCAGGGCTGCTAAACATTGGGAGGCACCACAATGCCCCTGGGAATAGACGTACATGAAGGCCTCTTTAAATAATGTGCCCATTTTAAGCAAGTGGGTCATTTGTAGTATTGTCCTAGACAGGGCTGCCAAAAGTTGGGAGGCACCACAATGCCCTGGATGAGGCGTGCATGAGGGCCTCTTTAAATAATGTGCCCATTTAAGGAAGTCAGTCTTTGTAGATTGCCCTAGGCAGGCTGCTAAACATTGGGAGGCACCCCAATGCCCTGGATAGAGGCGTGCATGAGAGCCTCTTTAAATAATGTGCCCATTTTAAGCAAATGGGTCATTTGTAGTATTGTCCTAGGCAGGGCTGGCAAAAGTTGGGAGGCACTCTGATGCCCCTGGATGGAGGCGTGCATGAGGGCCTCTTTAAATAATGTGCCCATTATAAGGAAGTGGGTCTTTTGTAGTATTGCCCTTGGCAGGGAAGCCAAAAATTGTGTGGCACTCTGATGCCCCTGGATAGAGGCGTGCATGAGGGCCTCTTTAAATGATGTGCCCATTGTAAGAAGTGGGTCTCTTGTAGTATTTCCCTAGGCAGGGCTGCTAAACATTGGGAGGCACCACAATGCCCCTGGGAATAGACGTACGTGAGGGCCTCTTTAAATAATGTGCCCATTTTAAGCAAGTGGGTCATTTGTAAAATTGTTCTAGCCAGGACTGGCAAACGTTGGGAGGCACTCTGATACCTCTGGATGGAGGCGTGCATGAGGGCCTCTTTAAATAATGTGCCCATTTTAAGGAAGTGGGTCTTTTTTAGTATTGCACTAAGCAGGGCTGCTAAACATTGGGAGGCACCACAATGCCCCTGGGAATAGACATACATGAAGGCCTCTTTAAATAATGTGCCCATTTTAAGCAAGTGGGTCATTTGTAGTATTGTCCTAGGCAGGGCTGGCAAAAGTTGGGAGGCACTCTGATGCCCCTGGATGGAGGCGTGCATGAGGGCCTCTTTAAATAATGTGCCCATTGTAAGGAAGTGGGTCTTTTGTAGTAATGCCCTAGGCAGGGAAGCCAAAAGTTGGGAGGCACCAAGATGCCCCTGGATAGAGGCGTGCATGAGGGCCTTTTTAAATAATGTGCCCATTTTAATGAAGTGGGTCTTTTGTATAATGCCCTAGGCAGGGCTGCTAAACATTGGGAGGCACCCCAATGCACCTGGATAGAGGCGTGCATGAGGGCCTCTATAAATAATGTGCCCATTTTAATGAAGTGGGTCTTTTGTAGTATTGCCCTAGGCAGGGAAGTCAAAAATTATGTCGCCATCTGATGCCCCTGGATAGAGACGTGCATGAGGGCCTCTTTAAATAATGTGCCCATTATAAGGAAGTGGGTCTTTTGTAGTATTGCCCTTGGCAGGGAAGCCAAAAATTGTGTGGCACTCTGATGCCCCTGGATAGAGGCGTGCATGAGGGCCTCTTTAAATAATGTGCCCATTGTAAGGAAGTGGTTCTTTTGTAGTATTGCCCTAGGCAGGGCTGCTAAACATTGGGAGGCACCACAATGCCCCTGGGAATAGACGTACATGAGGGCCTCTTTAAATAATGTGCCCATTTTAAGCAAGTGGGTCATTTGTAGTATTGTTCTAGCCAGGACTGGCAAAAGTTGTGTCGCACTCTGATGCCCCTGGATAGAGACGTGCATGAGGGCCTCTTTAAATAATGTGCCCATTATAAGGAAGTGGGTCTTTTGTAGTATTGCCCTTGGCAGGGAAGCCAAAAATTGTGTTGCACTCTGATGCCCCTGGATAGAGACGTGCATGAGGGCCTCTTTAAATAATGTGCCCATTTTAAAGGAAGTGGGTGTTTTGTAGGATTGCCCTAGGAAGGGCTGACAAAAATTGGGAGGCATTGCGATGCCCCTGGGAAGAAACATGGAGGAGAGCCTCTAAAAATTGTTCCCATTACAAAGGAGCGGGTCAGTACTTGTAATGCCCATTCTGCAAGCATGGACTAAAACATTTACCCCTGGGGGGTATACATTAAACTAATGCCTAACTTTTGAACGGTTAGGGTCATCATCATCATAAATATGATGTAAAAAAATTATGGTTTTGTGGCATCGTGAACCACGGTCGCACTGATCATATGATGGTGGCGGATGAGGAGAAGGAGGAGCAGTACAGCAAGTAGTCAAAGACATGAAGTGTGTACCGATGTGTAGGTGTGCGGAGGTGCATGGCAATCTACCGGCACAAAATTTAAATTCCGCTATCATTTGGTGGTGGTGTGGTGAAGTCAGGCCCAATCCAACCCTTGTTCATCTTGATCAAAGTTAGACTGTCAGCATTTTCAGTTGACAGGCGGGTGTGTTTATCTGTAATGATTCCACCTGTGGCACTAAAAACACGCTCTGAAAAAACGCTAGCGGCAGGGCAGGCCAGGACTTCCAAGGCGTAGAGAGCTAATTCCTGCCACGTGTCCAGCTTGGATACCCAATAATTATAAAGCACATAGGAGTCTAGGAGCACTTTAGTACGATCGGCAAGGTACTCCCTCAGCATCTTGGCAAACTTTGCAGTCCTTGTGACACTACCCCGCACCTCAGGGCCTGTGGTACAGGAGGTGCTGAGAAAAGTGTCCCAGATCTTTGAGAGTGTTCCCCTACCTCTGCCGGATTCGACTTGTGCCTCTCTCGGCTGGACGCCTTAGTTGTCCACTGAATCGTGACCTCTGCCGCTAGCGTTTTCAGAAGGGAATTTGTTGACTAATTTCGCGACTATGGCCTTCTGGTACTGCAGCATTTTTGTAGACCTCTCTGCCTCGGGAATAAGAGAAATAAAGTTCTCTTTGTAGCGTGGGTCTAAAAGTGTCACCAACCAGTAATGAGTGTCCGCTAAGATCTTGATGTATGGATAACTGAACGCTGCGCTGGGACAAGGACGTGGCTGATGATGGTGCTATTTCTGCTTGTGCAAGTACAGGTGAAGGACAGGAGGCATCTTCGCTTGCAGTATGGACAGGGGATTGTCTTGCACCACAACAGTGGAAGACGCAGCGGTGTCACCCGCAGACACTGCTCCTGGACTCTGCTGTACATCCCACAAAGTCGGGTGCTTTGCTGCCATGTGCCCGATCATGCTGGTGGTGGTCAGGCTGCTAGTTTTGCTACCCCTGCTGATGCTGGCATGGCAGGTGTTGCAATGGCCTTTTTCAAATTATCTGCAGACACCTTAAAAAACAGCCAGACTCAGGAAGACCTATCAGTTGTACTGGCAACTTCACTCGTGTTGTTGTTTCGGGGAACGGTTGCCTGCATTCTGCCTGCGTACACCACCCTGCTTCTTCTGGCCTGTTATGATGCTACGCCTAACTCCCCCTGTGCACTGCTGTCCTCGCTCTGCATGTCCTCTTTCCAGGTTGGGTCAGTGACTGGATCATCCACCACGTCGTCTTCCACTTCCTCACCCTTGTTCTCCACCTGACTTTCTGGCAATTGTGTCTCATCATCGTCCACCTCTTGTTGAGACACGTTCCCACCGTTGCCTTCATGAGACCGTGGCTGCACAAATATTTGGGCATCAGTACATACGATTTCCTCTCCTCATGACCCACTTCAAGTGGAGCTGGCGAGAGGCTAGAATCTACGAATGGATAAATGAACAGCTCTTCAGAGTGTCCAAGTGTGGGATCAGTTATGTCCGGGGCCGGGCACTAGGCATGGTGGGAGGAAGGAGTATCAAGGTGTGGAATGTGCGGTCCAGTCTCAGGCTACTGACACTTGACTGTGTGGAAGACAGGGTATTTGTGGTGGTGCCAAACTGACTGGAAGCATTATCTGCTATCCAACTAACAACCTGTTGACACTGGTCTTGGTTTAATAGTGGAGTACTGCTGCGGTCCCCTAGAAATTGGGACAGGAAGGTCGAGCGAGATGATGTGGGCGTTTGTCGTGGTGCAATTCGAGCTTGCACATGGGCTCGGCCTCTGCCTGTACCACCATCACGTCCAGTTCCTTGACCCTTGTCACCGGCCTTGCGCATTTTCAATGTTGTGCTGACTGTATACAGCTAAATGAAGGCGTCCAAGAAATGGTTTTTATCAGCACACTGAGATTAGAGCTTAAGGCCCTGCAGGTGGACTGGTCAGACACAAACGCTGATGAGAATAGCGAGTCTTTTGGCGTCTCCTAATTTGCACTAAAACTTACTCCTGCTTATAGAGAGCTAAATTAATCCCTAAAAGCACTGTTTTGGGATGGATGGATGAGATTTTCAGCCTGTACACCAGCCCCAGATGTGATGCAGGCTAGTATAATGGCACAACAAAGTTTGCTATATACCCTGCCTCCCTGCTGCCTGTATACAGCTCTATTAGTCCTCAGAAGGACTGTTGTGGTAATTATACTGGCAGCCCTGCACCTACACTAGCTGAAAGGCCACAAATCTGTCCCTCAATCAGCAGCAGCTCTCCCTACACTGACTGTCTGTGGAGCAGAGTGACGAGCACAGCGCGGTCAGGTCTTATAAAGACCTTATGACGCTGTGCGGGCAGCCAATCACTGTAATGCCACAACCAACATGGCTGTGGCATTACAGTGTCTGTCAGCCAATCCGTGCATGCAGGCTGGCTCTGTAAAGAGCGCCAATATGCAGTGAGGTGGACCCTGAGCATAGCAAGAGTATCGCGAGATTCCTCGGTACTCGCCGAGTACCCCGAGTACCGAGATATTCGTGCGAGTGCCAAATAGTGACAAGCATACTCGCTCATCCCTAGTGGCGAGTCCTCCATCTGTCTGTCAGAGATTACTCACACTTCTCGGCGGTGCACTCGTCATAAAACCGTATTAATTACCTCTGTATTAGCCATCACTTACTTGATTGGTACCCCTCTGCCTCGATCGGCTCTATGACCAGGTCTTACCATGCCCCCATCTTTGTTACTCTTTGCCCTCCTACCCAATCGGCTAGGTCCTGGAGTTGGAGGTTGAATCCTAATTTGCTTCTAGATGAGAGTGTCGGACCCGTGGTTAGATCGTCTGTTTCGAATTTTATGGTGACACACGCGGAGGACACTACTCCTCTTCCATCCCAGTGGGAGGCACTTAAGTGCGTAGTCAGAGTTGTTTTTATACGAGAAGGATCCAGACTTTAGAGAGAAAAATCTGCTCATATTGAGGACTTGTTGTCTCGGATTCATACATTGGAACAGCTGCACAAAAACACCATGGCCGAACAGACCCTCCTTGAGCTAACAAAACTTAGAGAGGATCTTAGAGCCCTGTTAGATCAGAAATACGCGACGATTCGAGATTGTGCCCAGCAATTCTTCTATAAATTCGCTGATAAATGCGGAGGTCCCCTAGCGAGACATTTATACCCGAGGACTTTAACCACCTTTATTCCCCGCTATTAAAACAGCGGACAACAGCGGTCACCGTTCTGAGGAGATAGCGTTCGCTTTTGAGAAGTTTTATGAATGTCTTTACAATCTAAATGGCTCTCCAACGGACAATGTCCCTACCCGCCTCCTAACAAAAATTGAGGAATACGTTAAGGACATGGCTATGCCTTCGTTACCTCACAACAAGGCCGCGAGTATGGGGGTGCCTTTTTCGGTTGAAGAGGTCACTCATGATATTCAGTCCTCTCCTCTAGGGATGGGCGAATCTACTCGCTAGTACTCGTTACTCGGCGAGTAGTAAGGGACTCGCAGGACTCGGTACTCTGCGAGTTTCCCAGTGATTACTCGCACAGTAAACGAGTCCAATGCAAATTAATATCAATCCTAGTTTTGTCACAGACTCTGACAAAACTAGGATTGCCTTTGATTTGCATTGGTCTGATTACTGTGCAAGTAATCGCTGGGAAACTCGCAAAGTAACTGCTGTTACTTTGCGAGCCGAGTCCAGCTGTCTTCTCTGTGCAGGCTGCTGCAGCTCCAGGGTCCTAGAGCCCGCCTGCTCACAGAGATGATGTAGCAGTGCTGAGATTGTTCTCAGTCTGCTCATTCCCTGTGCATAGACATCTATATCTATGCACAGGGGATGTAGCAGAGAGGACATCGCGTTTTGGACTACGTCGGACGGAAGAGGATTTTTTTAATTAAAGATGGAGTCCCTAATGGCTTTTTTTTTTATTTCTAATAAAAATTTTACTCGCTATTACTCGCTTCCCCATTCATTAACATTGGACTCGCTAGACTCGCAACGAGTAGCGAGTCCCGGGCTCGGACTCGCTAGAGTCAAGCGATTCCGAGTAATTTAGGATTCACCCATCACTACTCTCCTCCCAACAAGAGTCCTGGCCCTGATGGCTATACCACTAAATTCTATCAAGCTTATATTTCGGATCTGGCACCCTTTATGACCCAAGTTTTTAACTCCATCTCTTCCGCAATACCCTTCCCAAGGCAATCCTTGGAGGCAATCATCACAGTGATACCCAAACCGGGCAAAGATCCCGCACTCTGCTCGAGCTACCATCCGATCTCGTTGATTAATGTAGATGTGAAACTCTACGCTAAGCTACTGGCAGCTAGACTTTCACCTTCTCTGCCTTGACTGATACACAATGATTAGGTAGGCTTTGTCCCCCACAGAGAAGCTAGGGACTATACTATTAAGTCTATTCTTTTGATCTCTCACAAACATAAGATTAAACTGCCAGCGTGTGTTGTCGGTTGACGCGGAGAAGACTTTCGATAGGGTGAGTTGGCCCTTTCTTACACGTGTGCTCGAGTGGGCGAGACTAAGCCCAATTTTTAGAGACAAAATCATGGCACTATATACCATCCCCACAGCCAAGATACAATGCAACGGCAATCTATCCGCTCCATTTTCTATTCGTAACGGGACTCGGCAGGGCTTCCCCCTCTCCGCTCTAACTTTACGCATTGGTCATGGAGCATCTAGCGATAGCTCTGAGTTAGAATCCTGACATCCGTGGGGTCCAAGCCGGAAACCAAATCCATAAACTGGCATTATATGCCGATGATTTGCTGTTCTATGTATCTGAGCCGGAGACGTCTTTGCCATCTGTTTTATATGAGTTTGAGAGATATTCCTTAGTCAGCAATTTTCGAGTTAATCTCTCTAAGTCTGAGATCCTGAATGTGACTATTCCCTCTGATAGAAAAACCAAACTACAACAATCATTTCCTTTTAAATGGTGTGGGTCTGCCTTGAGGTATCTTGGGATCAATCTCCGCTCAGATCTGACGCAATGGAATCATTTGAATTACAAACCACTACTCCAGCGCATTGCGACTGATCTTCTTTCCTGTACCTCCAAGAAATTATCCTGGTTCGGTATATTAAATGTCCTTAAAATGGATGTCCTCCCCAAGCTGCTGTATATTTTTCAAACGGTTCCCATAGCACTGCCCAAAAAAAGTTTTCTCGGCTTCGGCTGTGTGCGATGAACTTTGTTTGGAAAAATAGCAGGCCTAGACTAGCTCATAAACTTACGAGACCTAAAAAACTTGGAGGTACTGGACTGCCAGACTTTTGCCTCTATCACACGGCTGCAAAGCTGACCAGGGTCGTCGACTGGTTTTGCAGGGCTGCTCGAGGCAGTGGGTCAAACTTGAAGCGACTTTAGTAGATTGGAAACATACCTCCCTGCCTTGGGTAGATAAGTCCAAGAGGCCCCAAACCATCATCATGCCTGCTCTAAAGGATGACCTGTTGCACCTCTGGGATGGGATGTGTTGTAAATTTAAACTGTCGAGCAAACTGAGCCTATTGACTCCTCTTTTTGGCAATCTCGACTTCCCACGGCCACCCGAGCTGAGAGGTTTATGGTCTGGACCGCGTCGCAGGGGACTAGGGTAGGTGAGGTTTTGTGTGGCTCTTCTCATCTTCCCACTCTGCTGGAACTCTGCTCCCATTTCCCAGATCAGAAGAATCTAATGAGTTCTCTGATATTCTGACCGTCTGATGGTCACCTGGGGGGGACGTGCCGACGCGGGGGTGGGAGAGTCATGGGGCAGGCGTAATGTAAATGGAGTCGTCTTGCCCACGGCCCTTTTCCGCCCTCCTCCTCCTACTGGCACTACCACTACCTACTTCAGCCCTCTTCCTTCCTTTCTTCTCCCCTTATTCCTTTCTCTCTCCCTCTTATCCTTTCCTTCCTTTTCTTCCCTCTTATATATTATTTCACTTCTATCATCTACAGTATAAGAGTTGACAGCTCTCTATTACAGTTATATTGCAATTTATGTATGGCATAATTGATATGATTCATTTCGTTCATGGTTATATTCTTAGACATTTCCTCATAAGCAGAACCATATGGACACAGGTTCAATCTCTATGTCTATTTCTCCCTATGAAGAGGTTTCAATACTATGTATTCCACTGTTGAATCTGTAGGGTTGCTGATTGCTTTATGCCTCAATAAAGATTTTTGCAAAAAAAAAGATAACAGTCACTGATTCCTGATCTGCCTTTGACCAGGTTTCAACCTCCCGCTCTGCTGCACAGGGTAACTGTCCCTATACAACGGCAGCTCTCTGCTTGCCAGTCATTGCGTACATGTGTAGCACACTACATATTTTCCTTTTGAATCCAGATAAAGTGTCTGGACGGCCATCGTACAAGGGTAGCCACTTGGCTCCCGGGACATACGATAGAGATATCGGCATGATCGGTGCTGCAGCCCCCACCGGTGTGGGTACTCCACCGGCCGGGGGAGCGTCCGAGACGGCCTGATTGATGGGGTCGAGGTCGGGAACTGCGGCGTCCTCCTGTGCATCTGTCATGTTTGTGCCCCCCTAGTGAATCACGGCCAGTCGCTTTAAAGTAAAGCAAATGATGGCCCCGCAGGCAGGGAGTTGAGCGCTCGGGAGTTTTCGGATTGGGCCGCAGCGCTTCGGAAGTTGTCGGCAGAGCGCGGGGCTTGCCTTTGCACTCTTTCAGCCATTACACCCCCTTCCTTCCCCTTCTATGGTGCAGTAATGGCGACAAATGTCAATAGTTCACAAAAACATAGTCAATATATGGCACACAGTACCCAGTAATACCAGGCATGAGATCCTGTGCGTGATGCCAAATTTGACCCACTCAGGCGTCTTTGGGAACTTGGTACCCAGGCTGGAGTGCTGGGGTGATGTCTCGGTGGCCGGTGCCTGGGCCCGTAATCCTGGGGGTCACTGGGTAAAAGGGAAAAATAATAAAAAGATAAAGTTTGGTGACACCACCTGCGGAATCTGGTGAAGGCACCAGCGCTGCTGCAGACCTCCGGGGATGATGGACAGGCAGCTTGAGTAGTACAGCTCCCCACAGGCGGAGCGGGGATCTCAGGGAAGTGATGAGGTGACAGGGATTTGCACAGGGAGGCAGTCAAGCAGCTGGTCCGCTGCTACAGTCTCTAGGCCGGATGGGTTCAGCGATGGACAAACAGACAAATACACTGGGAATCGTTTCTGTACCTTTACTGGTGTTACGGAAGGCACTGTCCAGGGTACTCTCCAGGTGGTCGGGGAAGCACTTCTGGATTTCCACAGTGAATGTTGAATAAGGCCTCCTTGTCTCTTTTCCCTCGGTAAAGTCCCCTGACCTGTGTAGAACAAGGCCTGACCTCCTCTGTGTCTCACTCACCCGTGTCGTAGGGTCGAGAACCTTTGTGTGGGCTACCGCTATAACTTCTTCTGCAGTCCCTGGCTCCCCTGTTGGTTGTGTTACAGATGTCCGGGAGACTGGAGTCTCCTCAGTGAACCGGTGTTTTCTGCTGGGCTTGATGCTCTCCTGCAGACTCGGACTCTGGTGTCCGGGTTGCTTCCTGTGGTGAACCGGCATGGCTCCTCTGCCCCCAGTCACCTCCTTTTCTCTGTCTTTCTCGCACCTTGCCTTCGACCTCACTCTCAGGCCTTCACACTGGCTAGGTTAGTCTACTGGTTCGGGCCTAGCACGGCTCTGACACACCAGGACGTCTTCACAGTCCTCTCTGGAACTGCACTGCCTAACTCCGCCCCCAGCATCGGTATTTATAGGGGATCTTGCTTAAGGGCACCAAGTGGAGCTCCCCCTACAGACCTGGGGTGGAAGGTGTTGTGTGCGTAAGGTTACCTACTGTGGAAATCCTTCCATGCCTTAGGTGGTTCTGTGGCTACCTGTAATGGCAGGGCTCCACATACACACAGAGATTTTTGGAGGCATTGAAATGCTATGTGTGAGCCATTTGAGGAAAATCTGTCTTCACTGTAAACTGATTTTACCCATGAATTGAGACAAAAGATCAGTCCAGGAGGAGAAAGAAGCTAATTTCTCTGATAAGAAATATAGCAAAATTTCTTATTTTCACATATACAAGGATTTATAAAGTAAGAGTTAAAATGATAATTACTGTTTCATTGTATTTAGTAGTGAACCTACTCCAGAGCACTCCGTGTGCCCGTACCCTAACATTCCCACTGATTCTTTTTATTTTGATGCTTATTCACACTTTTTGATCTCATAGATCAGTTATGGAGCTGTGGACCATTTATTGGGTGATAGACAACATTTCCCACACTTTTTCCGGACAATCCAAAATGAATATTATACAAGTTACAATTTAGCGAAACTTATCAAACACTTCGGATGGACTTGGGTTGGAATTATCACGTCTAATGATGACAGCGGAGAGACAGAGTCCAATTTGCTAACCCGATTTCTAGCACACTTTGAAGTTTGTGTCGCTTTTATACTCAGAATTTCTATGATATCAGTAAAAGATACAAAAGCTGCTCATAAATCTGTTGAACAATTTGCTGTGAAGGTCGTTATACTTTGTGGCACCTTCCAGGATCTGATGGATGAACCTTCTATTTACAAATGGCTGAATAATGTGACGATAATCTTAACATCTTCCTGGGCACCAAATATCATTCTCATTGAGAAATATCCACAAATATTCAATGGAAGTTTGTCCCTGGATCCATTGTCAAGACGCAGCACACTACTGAAGCATTTCATTGATGGTTTCTGTCCTGCAAATTATCCAGAAGACATGATACTTGAGGATTTATGGATGATATTATGCCGCTGTGCGTCTGGAAAAATAGAAAAGGATCGATTGTACGAAAAGACGTATGGAATTTCCCTTCACAATTGCACAGGACGGGAACGTATTAAAGATTCCTGGAATTATCTCCATGATACAGTTTATCATCCAGTATCTAATGCGGTGTACATGATGGTCACCGTCCTACGTCTAATACACTCTTCCCAAAACAACTGGTCTAGAACAGACGCATCCTATCGATTCAAGGTAAATGAAAAGAGTTCATTGGTTCCCCCTTTTTCCATGTAGGGGGGATTCCCATCTCAGATAATTATGGCATATTCATGATATTAACCCCCCACCTCAAGGAGAACAGAGATGTCCGGATACATCTCTAGCTTGTGTATTTAAATACTGTCACACTGGTGGGTGTGGACCCACTACGCCATGAACCAGCCTAAGGGTTTTCCCTATATGTTATATTATTCTCTGCAGACCTGAGCAAAATACAAAGTTATATAATGAGATTCCTATTTGCTGTTTTTCCATTTTGGAACTCAGGTTAGCCTTTACCTTGTTCACATTGACGTCAGTGTTGACACATGGATAGGTTTTAAACTAGAAAGAGTTAGGCGCTCTCCTGGAATGGGTACACCTTGTCATGGTGGGATGGCTTCTTACCTTTTTGCAAAAATGTATTTACTAAGTACCCTGTATTTACTAGATGGAGGCCCAATGCTATTGCATCGGGAGGGCAGTAATGTCACGATGGGCAATATAGGTTGTGAGCCCTGATGGGGAATGTGATGATGGTTATGTAGAGTGCTAGTGAATACATGGCGATACTTAAGTGATTTCGCTTTAAATGAATGTATGCAGTTAGGCTGCGTATTTTCTCCTGTCCATGGGATCCTACATTTTGTAGGACCCCACGGACAGGAACAGATCCGATTTGGCCCCCATGTTATCCTATGGGCCACGGATCACATCAGATTTGGCCTTATTGCCATCCGATTTTTGTAGGATCCGATTTTTGTAGGATCCGATTTTGTCCGATTTTTTTTCCTGTACGCAAAATCGGAGACTGCTCTGATTTTGGACGCAGCGGATCAAATCGGACAAAATCGATCCGACATGATCCATGGCCTTTAACATGGGGGCCTTTGGAGCAGGGGTCCGAGAAAACATCTGATGGTTGCTTGGATCAGATTTCAGTGTACTGAGCATGCTCAGTACACTAAAACTGTTCTGTGCCATCTAATTTCACTTCCGTAATGTATATACATACATTGCGGAAGTAAAATTAAGCAAAAGTAATTGTTAAAAATAATAAAAATCAATTATCACCTGTCCTGCGATCCCCCGCCGTCGGCATCTCCGGGTGTACAGGACCTGGCATGACATCCCAGTCACATGACCGGTTACCATGTGACCGATGACGCTGAGTGGGTAGCCCCGCCCAGCCAGGTCCTTTAAGCATCTGGAGATAGATGCCGATGTCAATGGATCGCTGGAAAGGTGAGAATAGATCTTTTTTTATTTTTAACTCTTTCTTTTACTTAAATTTCACTTCTGCAATGTATATATACATTGCGGAAGTGAAATTATGCCGCACAGCTTATTCTGTGTCCTGGATCTGTGATAATCACGGACCCAGACACAGAATAGGCCACTCTCTGTGGTGTCAGTTCCTGTCCGTGGGGTCATACAAAATGTACGATCCCACAGAAAGGAAAAAATATGCAGTGTGAAACCAGCCTTAGGCTGCTTTCACATTGCGATTTTGTTAAATCCGATGCTGTCCGATGAAAATCGGACAGCATGGATGCACTAAATCGGATGCCATCGGAAACCATCGGTCCGATTTTCTAACGGATCTTGTTGATCGGATCCGATAGAAAATCGAACCGATGGCATCCGATTTTGTCCGATTTTCTATCGGATCCGATTTAAACGGCAGCGGTCTGGGATTTGGAGCATGAAAAATTTTCAGATCCGATATTAGATCCGATTTTCTATCCGATCTGATCCCCATACACTACCATTTTATTTTAATCGGAACTAATCGGATCCGATGATCCGATTTTTCACTCGGAAACCAAAATCGCAGCAGTCTACGATTTTGGGTACTGAAAAAAATCGGACAGAATCGGATCAGAGGCAAATCGGATGCCATTAAGTGCAAATCCGATCCGATCTCCATTGGAGAACATGGGGGTTAATTCGGATCCGATGCTGTCCGATTTTCATCGGACAGCATCGGACTTAACAAAATTGCAATGTGAAAGCAGCCTTAGGCCGGCTTCACACTAGGTTTTAACTATCCTGTTCTGTTCGTTTTTGAAACGAACAGAACAGGATTGTTTTTGGCCCCCATACATCCCTATGGGGACGGATTAGCCCTATTTGGCCATCCGGTTTTCTGAATCCGTTGCAGGATTCGCTTCTGTCCTGTTTTTCACAGGTCCCAAAAATGAGGCCTGCAACGTTTTTGGGCTCCAGTGACAAAACAGGACAGAAACAAATCCTGTCCTGTCCAGCACACTTAACATAGGGGCCTATGGCACCGGATCTGGGAAACAACAGAATCTTTTCCCAGATCCGGTGCCAGGGTACAGAGCATGTGCAGAACAGGAGCACTGTTCTGTACCCATGGTACATGTGTGTAATATCACTTTAGCAGTGTATCTATATACACTGCTAAAGTGATATTAAATAAAGGGATGATTAAAAATAAAAAAATAATTCTCACCTCTCCGGCGACCACGAGTGTCCCGCGCTGACTACAAAGCTTAAGGACCTTGCATGATGTCACTGGGGGCGGGGCAACCCAATCACATGACCGCATCAGATTTGCTGATGCGGTCATGTGATCGGGTTGTCCCACCCCTCCCGGTGACATCATGCAAGGTCCTTGAACGTCTAGGAGAGCTGCAGTTAGCGTGGGACACTCATGGTCGCCGGAAGGTGAGGATTTATTTTTTTTTATTTTTAATCATCCCTTTATTTAATATCACTTTAGTGTATAAAGATACACTGCTAAAGTGATATTACATAGCGCTGACAGCGGGCGCGGCTCCCCGCTGCTCTTTCTACATCCGGATACCAGACCGGACACAGAAATGGCATCTTAAGGTACCGATCTGGTGCTGTCTGTTCCTGTTCGTTGGATACTGCAAAAAAACAGAATCTAACGAACAGGAACAAAACCGTAGTGTGAAGCCAGCCTAAGTCCAGGTCAGTATAAATAATAAAATAGTAATAATGGGGAGCAGATGGAGGTCATGTTACCCAGTCTATGTGTTACCGGTAAATAACGGCTAGCCAGGGCTCAGTACTGTGCCGGGATCTGCACACTGCATGTTTGCACTTTGATACGTTATTGTGTTTCAGCAGATAAGGGAATCCTTTTATTGTAGGTAGTATCACACGTGGCGATCTGGCCTGCGATGTCGGAAGCGATGTGCAGGTGCAGGTACTACCTTAAGGTAGTGTCACACGTGGCGATCTGGCCTGCGATGTCGAAAGCGATGTGCAGGTGCACGCTCGCTTCCGACATCGCAGGCCAGCTGTCACACGGCACGACGTTGCCGGTGGGCGATGTGGGCGGAGCCATCGCTCGCTGGGCTGGGCTCAGCCCAGCGAGCGATGGCTCAGGAACGCTGATATAGGCTGCATCGCGCCGCAACAGTGTCAGACTGCGCGATCCAGCCTAATCGCTGGTCACAGGTTGACAGGTTTATGAACATGTTCATAAACCTGTCAACCTGCGACCAGCGATAATTTGCAGTTGCGTCGCGCTGTCACACAGCACGACGCACTTGCAATATCGCCCGCAACATCGCTGTTACGTCACTTTTCGGCGATGTCGCGGGCGACATCGCCACGTGTGACACTACCTTTATTGTTTCTTTCGGCATTATCTAAGGTCTGCTGACTGTCTGTCCTCATTGCTTTTCCTGACACTTTTATGTGTGACGTACTCTTCCTCCTGGCTTCTCCTCACCCTCGCTCTCCTGCAGCTGGAAGTGTTTCCACTCTGCAGTAGAGAAGGGGGAGAGAGGAAGTTACAGGCTGGGAACACACTGACACTCTGTGTGGCAGATGGTGCAAGAACAATATAGGACATGACACACGCTTGTCGAGTTAGGAGGTGGCACATGACAGGGATTTACAGCAGGTTGTGATTAGTAATGATCCTCTCGCGCCGGATGATTGTTTTTACAGTCTGTTGTCATCCGAAATGTGGCCCAGTAGCGCCGACGCTGCACAGCTGTGAAGAGCAGGCAGGCCGGATATGACGCTCCGTCACATGGATCCGCCTCCTCCAGATACCAGAAGTGAGTAAGTGTCACATGAGGCTGAAGGGGGGCCCAATGCGGGGACCGGACATAACTGAGCTTCACACGACCGGGGGCCCGGAGAGGTAGGTCCCCTCCGCCTCTGAGGCCGTAGCACTATACTATAGGCCCAGTTACACACACAGATAATTGTGCAGAGATTGTTCGCAGATCTATGGTTGCAGTGAAATCATGAACACATTGTTCCATTTTGTGGCCATGTACAAATGTAACAATGTGTCCATGATTTCACTGCAACCAGACAGAGATCTGTGAACAATCTCTGCACAATTATCTGTGTGTGTAACTGGGCTTTAAGGGCACTGAAGTGGTCGGGGTGCTCTGGGAGATCTCCGAACACCAGTGCTCTGCGGGCGTCACGAAGGAGCGGTGCTCTGTACATCCCACAGGGGAGCTTAAGCGCTGCGGCGAGTGGGATGGTCTGGTGGACCTCCGCTTGCCTGTGCTCTGTGCGCCGACTGAAAGGCAGCTGGTGCTCACAAGGGAGGCATTTGGCTCCCCCCGGCCGATCCTCTCTCTTATCTCTGCTCCCAGGGGCCCCATCGTCGGTGTGGCGATGCTCACCCTGTCAGCAGGATGGTAAAGAGAAAGAGGATGGGCCAGTGGACCAGCTTATAAGGCCCAGGGGAGGACCTGAGGAGTAAGGAGTAGGGATCTCTGCCCATCACCCAGCGGGGAGGAGTGATAGATGGGGGTTGAAACAGGAAGGGCTCCACAGTCAGGGGGCAGCGGTAGCAAGCCGCAGTGCCCTACAATGTATCCAGAACTCAGAACACTGAAGCAGGAGCAAATTAGTCTAGGAGAGTCAATTAACCTACGTAGTTTCTATGTAGAGATATACACTGTGTTCCAAATTATTATGCAAATGTTCTTTTTCTCTGATTTTTCTAAATGGTTGGTGCAAATGACAGTCAGTGTAATAAAAGTCATCACCCGTTAGAGTATACATCAAATTTTATTGAAGAAATCTCCCTATGATAACAATATAATTTTCAAAATTAAAAAAACTCTAAAAGCACTGTTCCAAATTAATTGGCACAGTAGAGTGTGTAAACATTTGATATGTTTGAAGAACTGAAAATGCTGATTTGTTGAATTTGCAGCATTAACAGGTAACATTCACTGAAATAAAAAGCTATTTAACTCCAAAACATCCTAACAGGCCAAGTTACATGTTAACATAGGAACCCTTCTTTGATATCACCTTCACAATTCTAGCATCCATTGATATTGTGAGTTTCTGGAGAGTTTCTGCTTGTATTTCTTTGGATGATGTCAGAATAGCCTCCTAGAGCTGCTGTTTTGATGTGAACTGCCTCTCACCCTCATAGATCTTTTGCTTGATTATACTCCTAAGGTTCTCTATAGGGTTGAGGTTAGGGGAAGATGGTGGCCACACCATGAGTTTATCTCCTTTTATGCCCATAGCAGCCAATGGCACAGAGGTATTCTTTGTAGCATGAGATGGTGCATTGACATGCATGAGGATGATTTTGCTCCTAAAGGCATGTTTTTGCTTTTTGTACCATGGAAGAAAGTTCTCAGTTGGAAACTCTATATACGTTGCAGAGGTCATTTTCACACCTTCAGGGACCTTAAAGGGGCCTACGAGCTGTTTCCCAATGATTCCTGCCCAAAACATGACTCCTCCACCTCCTTGCTGACGTTGCAGCCTTGTTGGGACATGGTGGCATCCACCAACCATCCACTACTCTATTCATCTGGACCATCCACGGTTGTTCGGCACTCATCAGTAAACAAGACTGGTTGAAAATTAGTATTCATGTATATCTGGACCCATTGCAACTGTGTCTGCTTGTGAGCACTGTTTAGGGGTGGACGAATAGTAGGTTTATGCACCACAGCAAGCCTTTGAAGGATCCTACACCTTGAGGTTCGAGGGACTTCTGAGGCACCAGCAGCTTCAAATATCTGTTTGTTGGTTTGTAAGGCCTTTTTAGCAGCTGCTCTCTTAATCCGATGAACTTGCCTGGCAGAAACCTTCCTCATTCTGCCTTTATCTGCACGAACACGTCTGTGCACAGAATCAGCCACAAATCTCTTCACAATACGATGATCACGCATAAGTTTTCGTGCAATATCAAATGTTTTCATCCCTTGTCCAAGGCATTGCACTATTTGTTTCTTTTCGGCAGCAGAGAGATCCTCTTTCTTTCCCATGTTACTTGCAAACTGTGGCCTGCGTAATATTGTGGAACACCCAGTTTTCCTTTTATTGGGCTCACCTGCCAAACTAATTATCACAGATATCTGAGATTGATTTCAATGATCCAAAGAGCCCTGAGACACAATACCATCAATGGGTTTCATTGAAAAAAAAACATAAAACCCTATGACACTTAAAACCAATTTGCATAATAATTTGGAACACAGTGTAGAGGGGGGCAGAAAAATCCAGACAAAAAAAGAAAAAAATCGTGCAAACAAGTAGCCTCCGGTTTCCTGGCTAGAACATGCAGCTTCCTCACCAGATTGGGGCCGGTCTCCTCATGCATACAGTTCCTCCAACAACGACCTGTAAGGTGGATGAGGACTCAGGGTACCTCTGGCTATGGTTTCCTCAGCCGACCTATCCACTGGTCTCCATTCTGTTTTGGTGATCCTCCTTCTTCCTCTGTCTCCAGCAGACTAACTAACTAACTGCTCACTAACTGTGTTCCCATCCCCTCCTAGCCTACTCCTGCCTCCAGCCAGGAGATTGCTGCTCAGAATCTCCCTGGCCTGGAGTTTGGAATGGTGTTGGGTATGAGATATGTGTCTCAGGTTTGTGTCCCTTTGTTACCTGTGAGCGATGACACCCTCCTGTGGATTAGGTGCAGCATCACTGTGGCGACCAAGACACAGGGGCACAACATTAATTATGTGTGTATGTGTAAAAGGTGACCCACCGCGTCACGTGACACGGTGAGTCACATCATAGACACATACACATATATATATATATAAACATACACACATGTACACACACATATGCATATACACACATATATAAGCATACACACATGCATATACACATACACACACACACACACATATATATATAGATGGTGGCCCGATTCTAATGCATCGGGTATTCTAGAATATGTATGTAGTTTATTTATGAAGATTTAAGAACAATGCAATGCGAAGCTGGGTTTAAATCCCGCACCAATTTGCGGCCGGATTACGCTTGTCACTGATTGGTCGCGGGTGGCTGGCGCGACCAATTAGCAATGCGGGATTTCCATTATAGACAAACAGACAGAATTAAACGATTATATAGTAGATACCTACAGCAGTGCCAGTGTTCAAGTAGTGTCGGTGCGGCGGTGTCTGTGTGCAGCAGTGTCGGTGTTCAGTGGTGTCGGTGTTCAGTGGTGTCGGTGTTGAGTGGTGCTGCTGTTCAGCGATGTCAGTGTTCAGCGGTGTCGGTGTACAGCAGTGTCGGTGTTTGGCGGTGTCGATGTACAGCAGTGTCGGTGTTCAGTGGTGTCAGTGTTCAGTGGTGTCGGTGTACAGCAGTGTTGAAGTTCAGTGGTGTCAGTGTGCAGCGGTGTCTGTGTGCGGCGGTGTCGGTGTTCAGTGATGTCAGTCTGCAGCGGTGTCGGTGTTCAGCGGTGTCAGTGTGCAGCAGTGTTGATGTTCAACGGTGTCAATGTGCAGCAGTGTCAGTGTTCAGTGGGTTAGTGTGCGGCGGTGTGGGTGTGCGGCGGTGTCGGTGTTCAGCGGTGTCATTGTGTAGCAGTGACGGTGTTCAGTGGTGTTCAGTGTGTGGCGGTGTGGGTGTGCAGCAGTGTTGGTGTTTAGTGGTATCAGTGTGCGGCGGTGTTGGTGTTCAGGGGTGTCAGTGTGCAGTAGTGTCAGTGTTTAGTGGTGCCAGTGTGCAGCAGTGACAGTGTTCAGTGGTGTAGGTGTGCGGCGGTGTGGGTGTGCAGCGGTGTCGATGTTCAGGGGTGTCTGTGTGTGGCGGTGTCTGTGTGCGGCGGTGTCTGTGTGCGGCGGTGTCTGTGTGCGGCGGTGTCGGTGTGCAGCAGTGTCGGTGTGCAGCAGTGTGAGTGTGCGGCAGTGTGAGTGTGCGGCAGTGCCTGTGTGCGGCAGTGCCTGTGTGCGGCAGTGTCTGTGTGAGGCGGTGTCTGTGTGAGGCGGTGTCTGTGTGAGGCGGTGTCTGTGTTAGGCGGTGTCTGTGTGCGGCGGTGTCTGTGCGGCAGTGTCTGTGTGCGGCGATGTCAGTGTTCAGTGGTGTCAGTGTGCGGCGATGTCTGTGCGGCGGTGTCGGTGTTCAGTGGTGCCTGTGTGCGGCAGTGTCTGTGTGCAGCGGTGTCAGTATTCAGTGGTGTCACTATGTGAGGCGGTGTCAGTGTGGTTCACAGGTATGTGCTGGAGAGGCAGAGATCACAGGGATCTGGTGAGCAGAGATCACATAGATCACAGCAGGAGTCCTTAGAGCAGAGATCATAGCAGGGGTGCGGGATTCTGGGAGCCGATCTGCCCAATCATGCTCCTCCGGAGATGCTGCACCCTATACCCACTTGCCCTGGAGGGAGACCCCGGGAGTTTGTGTTCTCTCCATCCCAGTGCTGTGGCCCCTGCAGTGGAGCAGGCAGGTGTCCCATCCTCCACTCTGCTCCTCATCTCCTTCCCCAAACACACAACTCTTCCCATTTGATAGTAAAAAGAATAGAGGGCTGGGTGTAGTGAGTGATAGCGGGGACAGCCATTTGGGTGGGGGCCCTGGCTGGCAGGGGCATGGCCGCTCGGCGACCAATCAGCAATGCGGGATTTCAGTAAAGGCCTTGTTACACAGCACGATGTTGAAACGATGTCGCTAACTATCTCGGGGGCGCACGGTCATTAGGACATCGTTTTGACATCGTCTAGATATGCCTAGATATCATGGACGACTCACCAACGATGTAGTGAGCAGTTATCGTTCGCGCAACCCAGCGAACGATAGTTGTTCATTGCTGTCAGTGGGCGAACGACATCATTATCGCGGTGTCAAACAGAACAATGCAGCAGGTTGGTTGATCGTGGATCGTAAGATTTCGCAGAGTCACACGCAACAGAGGTAGTAACGATGTCGCTGGAACAACTCCAAACCCGTAACGTTTAAGCGATATTGTTAACGATATCATGCCATGTAACGGGTCCTTTACAGAGAGACAGACAGACACGATAGGGCAATTATATTGTAGATATACAGTGCCTACAAGTAGTATTCAACCCTCTGCAGATTTAGCTGGTTTGATAAGATGCCAATAAGTTAGAGCCTTCAAACTGCAAACGAGAGTAGGATTTATTAACAGAAGCATAAATCTTACAAACCAAAAAGTCATGTTGCTCAGTTGAATTTTTATAAATTTTAAACATAAAAGTGTGGGTCAATTATTATTCAACCCCTATGTTTAATATTTTGTGGAATAACCCTTGTTAGCAATTCCAGCTAATAATCATCTTTTATAAGACCTGATCAGGCCGGCACATGTCTCTGGAGTTATCTTGGCCCACTCCTCCATGCAGATCTTCTCCAAGTTATCTAGGTTCTTTGGGTGTCTCATGTGGACTTTAATCTTGAGCTCCTTCCACAAGTTTTCAATTGGGTTAAGGTCAGGAGACTGACTAGGCCACTCCAGCACTTTGATTTTTTCCCTCTTGAACCAGGCCTTGGTTTTCTTGGCTGTGTGCTTTGGGTCGTTGTCTTGTTGGAAGATGAAATTACAACCCATCTTAAGATCCTTGATGGAGGAGTGGAGGTCCTTGGCCAAAATCTCCAGGTAGGCCGTGCTATCCATCTTCCCATGGATGCGGACCAGATGGCTAGGCCCCTTGGCTGAGAAACAGCCCCACAGCATGATGCTGCCACCACCATGCTTGACTGTAGGGATGGTATTCTTGGGGTCGTATGCAGTGCCATCCAGTCTCCAAACGTCACGTGTGTGGTTGGCACCAAAGATCTCGATCTTGGTCTCATCAGACCATAGAACTTTGAACCAGTCTGTCTCAGAGTCCTCCAAGTGATCATGAGCAAACTGTAGACGAGCCTTGACATGACGCTTTGAAAGTAAAGGAACCTTACGGGCTCGTCTGGAACGGAGACCATTGCGGTGGAGTACGTTACTTATGGTATTGACTGAAACCAATGTCACCACTGCCATGAGATCTTCCCGGAGCTCCTTCCTTGTTGTCCTTGGGTTAGCCTTGACTCTTCGGACAAGCCTGGCCTCGGCACGGGAGGAAACTTTCAAAGGCTGTCCTGGCCGTGGAAGTCTAACAGTAGTTCCATAAGCCTTCCACTTCCGGATGATGCTCCCAACAGTGGAGACAGGTAGGGCCAACTCCTTGGAAAGGGTTTTGTACCCCTTGCCAGCCTTGTGACCCTCCACGATCTTGTCTCTGATGGCCTTGGAATGCTCCTTTGTCTTTCCCATGTTGACCATGTATGAGTGCTGTTCACAAGTTTGGGGAGGGTCTTAAATAGTCAGAAAAGGCTGGCAAAAGAGATAATTAATCCACACCTGTGAAGCTCATTGTTATTTGTGCCTGAACTACTTCTTAATACTTTAGGGGGACCAAACAGAATGCTGGTGGTTTGAGGGGTTGAATAATAAATGACCCTCTGAATTAACTTTTAACGCTTTAAAAAAAAAACAAAAAACAAAAATTTTTTGTGGCACTGCATTTCCCACTTCCAGGCTGATCTACAGTCCAAATGTCACAATGCCAAGTTAATTCCGCATGTGTCAACCAGCTAAATCTGCAGGGGGTTGAATACTACTTGTAGGCACTGTACATATATATATATATACACACACACAGTTCTCCCCTCCTCTCACTGCGTCTTACTGCTGCCCGCTGTTGCAAGGACCTATGTGATGTGGCGGGGTCATGTGACACAGTGGGGTCATGTGACCACACCGCATCACACAGGTCCTTGCGGCATCGGTAAGATGCAGCGGGCGGAAGGGAGACCGGGAAAAGGGGAGACTGGGTGGGGATGAAACTGGGCGGAGGGGAGACTGGGTGGACTGTGACACTAGGTGGAGTGCCTGGAGCGGGCGGGGGGACCGTGCATTGGGCTGTGGTTGACGTGTGTGGCGGCACCATAGCACCCACCATATTTTCACACCCAGCACTTGGGTGTGGAAATATGGCTGTTGCACTGGAAGTCGGATGCACATTTTACGGGAACATCGGAAGTCAATGACAGAAGGAACAGCGTGATACTTATTTATTTATGACAGGGTAATTTTGCATATTGCTTTTTCTTAGGTTTTATCCCCTAATAGTATCACAAAATCATGCTCTGTTTGCAGCTGCTTCTCTTGTGCCGTTTATCTCGGGACATGGGAAGCTAAGAGGAAGGAAATCCCTGTATTTAAAGGTAGAAGACTTCTCAGTCTTTTCATCTTTGCTGCTGGTTACATTTCTTAAAATGTGATTATATCATTTTTTGTCTTCATCCATAGATATTACACACTTTGAAACATTTAAATGTAAAACTTAGTAGATTGGTTTTCACGAATTTTGGAGATATGATGGATGATTATGAAATTCATAACCACGTTATGATCAACCAAACATTGTACTCGAGCGTCGTTGGTCACATCTCACCTATAATTTTAGATGAACTCAATCTGCCAACCTTCTTTATCAATGACCGTTTAATACAGTGGAAAACCATCAACAATGAGGTAATGCTTTATCCTGGGGATACCTTGGGGTTCAGGCTTTATATTATATCTTTGTCTCTTGAATTTAGAAACCAAAGTCCCAATGCACAAAAAGTTGTCTCCCAGGAAGTAGGAAAGTCCCAGGAAATTCCATCTATTTTTGCTGTTATGGGTGTATTCCTTGTTCTGAAGGAGAAATATCAAACACAACTGGTAGGTAATACTTTTAGATCCTTCCTACATCCTATGACTTTGTCATAACTTGTCATATTATATGATATTTCTTGTCTTCTTTTCTATAGACAATGAGAACTGCAGGAGATGTGCTGAGTATGAGTGGCCCAATGAGAACAAAACCCAATGTGTCCCCAAACTGGTAGAATTTCTCTCTTATTCTGATGAAGGGATATCAATGATTGCTCTATCAGGATCCATTTTATTTCTTTCAGTGACCACAGCAACATTGGGGATTTTTATTAGATATCAAGACACCCCGATTGTGAGAGCGAATAACAAGAACCTGAGCTTCGTTCTCCTGGTCTCCATCATGCTCAGCTTCCTCTGTGTCTTCTTGTTCCTTGGTCGTCCTGTGGATAGTACCTGCATGTTACGTCAGATCTGTACTGGACTACTACTCTCAATATCCATCTCTTCATTGTTGGCCAAGACCATAATGGTTTACATTGCATTCAAAGCCACCAAGCCTGGAAAAGTCTGGAGAACATGGGCTGGAGTAAAACTTCCTAATTGTGTGCTCCTGATCTGCTCCTCGGCCCAGGTGGTCATCTGTATGTGTTGGGTGACCCTCTGTCCCCCCTTCCAGGAGCTGGACACACACTCTTATACGGAGAAGATCATAGTTCAGTGTAATGAAGGCTCCGATCTTTGGTTCTACTCTGTCCTGGGTTATATGGGGATTCTGGCCGTTGTTAGTTTTATTACAGCTTTCTTAGCCCGGACATTACCGGACAGCTTTAATGAGGCCAAGTACATCACCTTCAGCATGCTGGTGTTCTGCAGCGTGTGGATAGCCATGATCCCGGCTTATCTCAGCACCAAAGGCAAATACACGGTGGCCGTGGAGATATTTGCCATCCTGACCTCTAACGCTGGACTGTTGGGCTGCATATTTTTCCCTAAATGTTACATTATTCTCTGCAGACCTGAGCGAAACACAAAGTCCTATATAATGAGCCGGACTGCATGAGATTGTACATCATTTGATCCTTTTAAGGTACCGTTACACACAGAGATTTCTCTGGAGACATTGCTTGCAACTCACTGGTTGCACTGAAATCATGGACACATTGTTACATTTGTACAAGGCAACAAAATGGAACAATTTGTCCATGATTTCACTGCAACCAGTGAGTTTCAAGCAATGTCTGCACAGATATATCTGTGTGTAACGGTACCTTTAGAGTATGAAAAAAAGAATCCATTTTGTGTCTATGATATTTATCTTGTCCTCTATCTTCTGATGTCATGGTAATAATAATATATATTAATAATAATAATAATAATAATGGGTGGGGATGTTTCACATTTCTTTTCATGCCCCTAAAATTCCTATTGGTTCATAGTCCACAGAGAACTTTTCCTTTGATGGTGAGGCAATTTAATGGCCTGCATGTTAATTAATAAAGAAGTCCTGAGTATACCATACAAGGTTGTGCTGTACTGAATTCCCGAGAGCTGATGAAACTAATCTTATTAATTTGGAGTTCTAATGCCATATAAAGAGTGTATTTCACTTACAGATTTGGAGCCGAAACCCGGGACTATGCGCACATTATACTATCCGGATTTTAAAAGAGAAGTTAACCCCCCCAGAAAAAGGAATGCAGACAGGTAAGAAGCTTATTCTTACAATCTTGCTTTACTTTTTTTTTTTCTGTTAGCATGCTCTACCCCATTCAGGGTGAGTTATTTTGCACTAAATATTTTGATGCTTTTGTGAACTGTGTTCATCTGATGGGATCAGTGTAAAAGTGTGATATGTCGTGGTACTTGTAGGATTGTTAGAGTTGTTGGGTCTGTTGAGAATAATCAATTTAACAGAGAGATAGCTTTATTCCGTTTACTAGTTATATTGTAGGATTTTGTGTCTTTGTGGCTATCTACATCGCATTGTAGGATTTTGAAGTGTCTTGGTGACTACCTACAAATGAGAAGAATGTGTGCTAGCACTGATATAGTAGGCTTCCAGGTTGTAAAGCGCCCAGCCATACCTGAGTAGCTTGGAGTAAACAGATACACAAACCCAAAGGAAAGACAGAAAAAAGAGGAAGGCTAGGGTTACACTTGAGCCCTGGATCTGTTAAAACCATCAGTTTTTCAACTTAGAATTTTAGAAAAACTGATGGTTTTAATGGATCCATAGGCACCCAGGCAAAAAACGCAGTGTCAAAATGCACTGCTAAAAAACACTATACTATGTTATACTTTATATACTTATATCTTATAGTGTGTAGTGTGCAGTGGATTACACGTATCAAATAATGTTTTTTTCTTGCTAGAACCTATATTTATAGGTGTGCTCATCATCTTGTTAATATTATTGCATTTTTTGACTGAGCACCCTACATCACCCGATAGCCACTCCATATTACAATCTAGTTCATTGCCTTGTTTTATCAAGTCTTCAACCACACCCATAACGCAGGTTTTAAAATGTACCAAGAGGCACTTATATCCTCACATGCTTTTTTACACCGCAGACAGAGGCATACGGTAGGTACCCGATATACATGAGAATACCTTGGCTCTGGTTATCGGGCTTATATGTAATGCATTACATAACTAAAATTCTCATTTTTCCTATGTAAATCCTTAGCAGTTTCTGCATTTTCCTCATCCAAATTTGTAGTAGCTTCATACACTTTTACCCATTATGCTATACTTTATATACTTATATCTTATAGAGCGGATTACTCATATACAATAACTCAATAATGTCCAGGACACCTGTGAACGGTAGTCTCTGAAAAAACAAGTCCAGAACCAGATGTAGTGCAGATTTACTTAAAAGTTCCATACACTAAACAGTCCTGTGCACTGCTACTGCATTTATACATGAGGAAGCTACAGGGAGCTTATTAAGCAACAAGCTTATGTGACATAGGGCAGGTTTGGCCAGAGCTGAAACAGCGTGAGCAGCTTGGAACACAAGATAAGCTGGCAGCAGGTGTATGAAGCAGAACCTCCTCTGAGCAAGTCACAGGAGAAACACACAATGTTTGCAGGAGAAGGAGGAGCAAGCTTGAAATGCAGTAAAGGCTGAAATCCTGGCAGAAGACTAATATATGGACTAGGGTTTATAAAGGCTGAGAGACAAAAAAACACATGGAGAGGAATGAATCAGAGAACGAAATCTTGGAAGAGTGCAAGAATGCACAAAATGCCATCAGAAGATCCAGAGTCCTGACATGGGGCATTGGGAAAAGTTTGTTTGAAATATGGGCTATAGAGAAAAGTCGGTGTGAGAGGTGAAGTGAAAAGTCTGCATGAAAGGTGGGGCATAGAGAGAAGTGTGTGTGAAAGGTGGATCATATTCAGAAGTCTGTGTGAAGGTGAGTATGGAGAGTCTGAGTGAAGTGAAGCATACGCTAGAGTCACATAGCGTCAGCCTACTAGGCTGACGAATCAGTTTAAAACTTGAACATTGCAGCCTGAGCGCATAGCGTTAACGTAATGTAATGCTGTGCTCAGGCTGCGTATTCATCCCTATGGTTAACGGTAAACAAGCGCAGCCGGCAGCTTCACTCCGAAGGACCAGATATGTGCTTTTGCTGAGCTCACAGGAAAATGCTGCAAACCACGTTTATCTACAGAGTTAGATAGCGATTCAAGTGCAACTTAGATAGATATTTGATAGGTTTAGGGACTACTTCCAAGAACATCCCTTTTGAGGGCATAAAAGCATTTTTTGCCAGGCAGGTCTGTTCCAGTGCTGTGCAACTGTTTTTTTACAGCATCTGGCAAAACCTAGCCCAGTAAATACTTTGTGGCTACTAGCAGTGTGACAGGCATTGGTGTAGCACTGTTGTGAAGAAAGCTACACCGCCTGTCTGTAATAGGCATTTTTTACTGCCTCTAGCCCAGTAAATCCTTTTTGGCTAGTAGCAGTGTGACAGACATTGGTGTAGCACTGTTGTGAAGAAAGCTACACTGCCTGTCTGTAATAGGCATTTTTTACTGCATCTAGCTCAGTAAATCCTTTTTAGCTAGTAGCAGTGTGACAGACATTGGTGTAGCACTGTTGTGAAGAAAGCTACACCGCCTGTCTGTAATAGGCATTTTTTACTGCATCTAGCCCAGTCAATCCATATTGTCTAATAGCAGTGTCTGGCAGGCATTGATGTAGCACTGTTGTGAAGAAAGCTACACCGCATGTCTGTAATTGCCATTTTTTAGTGCATGTAGCCAAGCAAATGCTTTTAGGCTACTAACACAGTTTGACTTCGTACCTGTACTTCAGTGTTCTTTTGAAAAGTACCACCACACAGAGCAGAAAACACTTTTGTATTGTATCTGCCCAAAACTAGTTACCAAAACTATTGACGCTAGTACCACTGTTTTACATCTGCAAAAAACGAATTACCAAAACCTATTTAGGCTAGTACCACTGTTTGGCCACTCAGCTCTGCTAGTTTTGCATCCATTGTTTTTTGTACCAACAACTACAGAGTTGCCAATTACTTACCCTCCAAAATGAGTGGTAAAAGGTCTGCTGATGGTGGAAAGGGGAATAGGTGTGTTGGAAGGAGTAAAAATCTTTGTGTCCGTGGGGTAGGTGCTAAAGTAAACATCTGGTGAACAAATACCGTCTTCAAGCCAAACTAAAATGTCTAAAATTTCGTGGACAATCTGATATCATCCCTTTCTTACGCAGCAGATAATCGCTAAAACTTGTAGATGAGGCCCAAAAACAGCAGGTGCATCCATGGATATCAAGCGCTCCATTAAATGTGCTCTCCTCCACCTCCACTTCAACAACACAAACACTCCAGTGCTCATAGGTGTCCCCCCAATCACACTTGCTTCTTCACAGCTCACAAGTCTCCAGCTGCCCTATTGACTATAGGGAAACACAGATGGGTGAGTCTGCAGAGCTGTTCACTCATACTATAGCCTGGAATCAGAGGTCTGCTCCAAAGCTTCATTGAGTGAAGACGAGGAAAAGATCTGCACCGATGCCCAAAATCTTTATGAGTCGTATCCAGGCCCAGATGAACAAGGGTCCGAGCATAATGTAGACCCTCATTCCCAAACTGTAACCCCGGTTGGTGGAGACAATGAGGCAAATGATGATGAGACTCAGATACCTCATTGTACTGACAACTTGACTTTGCGCTCAGGGCAGGAAAAGGTTGGCTTTGAGCATGACGAGTGTGAAAACACACAGGGTGATGATGAGGTTGGAGATCCCACTGACTGTCAACCTACAGGCAGGCAGTTGATGAACTCATCAGAGGAGGTGGAGGAGGATGCTAGTGACGAGGTTAGGTTGCGGCTTCCTGGACAGAGACGGAGTCCTGGAAGCACATCAACAACTGCATCCTTAGCCACAACTCTGCCTCTGAGCAGAAGCCGTGGTGGCTCTGCAGGTCACATGGGCACTAAGCCTTGCTAGCCTGGGCCTTTTTTTAGATCGCAAAGGATGACCCAACTCATGTTATCTGCAAAATTTGTAAACAAAAACTGAGTAGAGGTAAAAAAATCAATAGTTTGAGTACTTCATGCATGAACCGTCACATGGACATGAAGCATAAGTCACAGTGGGAAGCTCACTGTGCTACAATGCGGCCTAGCGGGCTTGGCCAACCACTGTCTGCCCCATCAAGTGCTTCTGCAGCCTCTTCATCCTCTGTGACTGTGGAAACAGCTGTCAGACAGGCTTTCAGACACAGAACTTTCACCTCTTTACCCTCAACAGCCATTGTGATTGACAGGTCGTCAGCTGTTTTGGAAGTGGAAACACCTGCTGGTGTTGAGCGCTGTCAGACATCGATAGAACCACCTTTTCATGAATGCGACGTAATAAGTCCGCCTGCACCTCCCTCACAGACCAGCAGTTTGTCTGGGATACCCTACTCAACCCTGTCTCAGCACAGCAGCCAGCCCTCGGTTCCTCAGATGTGGACAAGTAAAAGACCATTTCCTCCTACCCATGCCAAAGCTAAGAGATTGAATTTCACCATCTGCAAGATGTTGGCTACGGAAATCCTGCCTTTTCGTCTGGTGGAAACAGCGGAATTTCGAGACCTTATGGCCGTCACAGTCCCCCAGTACCAGATGTCCAGTCGCCACTACTTCTCAAAGAATGTCTCACACAACATCACGGCTTCCTTGAGAGACTCTGTGTGACAGGGTGACACACATGCCTTGTATGGCTCACGTCTTGAACCTAGTAGTCCAGCAGTTTCTAGCCCACTATCCCAGCCTAGATGCGCTTCTGCAGAGGGCACAGTCGCTGTGTGCTCACTTCCGCCGTTCGCATCCCGCAGCTCAATGACTTGCATCTCTACAGAAGTCGTTCGGCCTGCCAGTTCACCGACTGAAATGCGATGTGCCGATGACTCACCGCGGCCGGCTGACTCCGGTTGATACAGGCGATTCTTCTCCTTCCTTGTCACGGGTGGACCGCGCCTGCCGGTAGTGGGGCCCGGTGTAGTGCAGATCAAAATTGAAGACGTCATAGTGGGAACAGATTAAAGGGGTTTTAATTTGTTTTCTTCGTGACGCCACCTATGAGTAGATTCGGTAAGGGCTACCGACGCTGCGGAACCTCCGGGGTGATGGACAGCAGCAAGATGTTACGCTCCCCACAGGCTGAGCGGTGATCCCCGGGGGCTGGAGCTGCTCAAGATGTTGTGCGGCAGCTGCGGTTACCTTTAGTTAATGACGGACAGTTCATAAGGAGACACGGACACAGATAGTCTCTGCAACGGGTCTTTACTGTCACCAGCAGGCAGTACATGGCTTACAGTGGTTGAGTAGAAGACCGGGTGGACTCAGCAGTGATAGTGCTCCTCAGAGATCCGCAGTGTTCCTCCATTCTACCTACTTAGCTTCCCTCTTCTTGTGCCAGCGTCGCCCAGGAATACCAGATCGGGTACGGGGTGGCTGCTTCAATGCCCTATCCATGATGTACGTTCTGGATGCTTTGGGGAGCCTTGGATCCCTCAGTGGGTACACCGCTGGTTAGACGACTGGAAACTGGCTGGTGGTGGGGTGCTCCTGTAAAGCTGATCCTCCACGGGGCTGGTTCGCGTGGCAGAGGTGAACTGCTGCCAGCTTCGGTACCAGTGAACCGGCTGTGAGTTGTGGGCACGGGAGTCTTTTAGGAACCCGTGTAGATATGCCCAATCCCGGTAGTTAAGGCCTCAGGTGCGGACACCCGACCGGTGACGGCCCAGGGGCCCGCACGAGGTGCGGAGCCCCCGCTCCTCTCCAAGTTCTGTGTTCTAGGTTCTGCTCTAGATTCCAGACTATCTAGATTATTCTGTGTTCTCTTACACTACCCTAACACTCCACCCACCAGGACCTATGATTGGTCCCCTGTTCTAGGTGTTGTATGTTGGGTTGGATCTCAGAGTTAACTATTGCACTGCTTTGTCAGAGAATATTGCGGCTGCAATACTCCCTTGTGACGCACTCGTTGCGGGGCGCCACACTCCCCCTTGGTTAAATCAGCTTGTCCCCAAGCGTCAAACTACTCACATTACAGAGGTTTTTGCATTTTTATACACATATATGACACACTTTTATTAAAATAGAAAACAGGTAAAGGCATGCTTTGATGATATAAGCAAAGAAAAAGGTAATCACTTTGTGCGGACCCGGCGGGCGGTCGGCTGTACTTTAACTAGAGTCCAGGCTGTAGCCGCGAGATCACACGGTCAGTGATTAACGGGAACAGAGTCATTGATGAAGTTCAAGTTTTAAAGTCACTGGCTCTGAGAACGATGGCGCACCCGGATAGCAAACCACCCATCTGCACAAGCATAGCGCTCGTAGGTGATTATATCGCCCCGGTATAGGTCGCGATCGGGATGTCCTCTTGGCAAGTTTGACTCAACGTCCCGGCGCCCCACAAACACCTCCTCATTCAAACCCACCTCCCAAGCGAACCCCCACCCGGTATTTAAATTAAAGGTGGAAATTCTACCTTCACGGCGGAGTTCATCAGGCAGCGGCGGCTGGCGGCGAGCCTCGGCACGGGCCTGCATGTTGGCGCGTTCTCGGGCTTGCCACTCCTCTCGTCGTCTCTGGCGTACATCTCCGTCGTTACGGCTCGGGGTGTAAAGATGAGTAACGGAGCTGGTGGTTTGGTGGGAAGCTTGAACTTGGCGGGCTGTCTGTATCGGAACCCGGTGGAACGGCACAGGGGAAGGTGTCGGCGTTGCACCCGACCAGTGTACCCGAGCTGTGTGCCCGGAAGGAAGTTCCTTGTTGTCTCCCCAAGCGAACCCGGTGTCGAAATCCTCAGCGGTGCTGTGGGTCTCGTCGTCATCCTCTCTGACCTCTTCCTCGATGACCACATCAGGCTGCTCGATGATGAGAGATATTGAAGCTTGTTCCGTTGTACAACAGGGCGGTGGTGCTGCGGATCCTTCCGTAGGGACGTCCTGCAGGGCTTCCAGGCTGCCTGCTTCTTCATCTGTTTCCGCAGGTAAAGGTGTTTCAATCCCGGTTACCAGGTAGGCCTCGGCAATGGCAAGGGAAGCCTCCGGTACGGGGATAAAACAGGCGACTGTCTCTGTAGTGGTGAAACATGTCGCGGGTTCCTCAGTGGGAACCTGGTAAAGATCGAGTTCTTCAATGGAGCGTGTTATGAGCTCCGGCTCAAGAACGGAATCGGTTACGATGTTGGTCGCTGGAACGGGTCGAGTTGCGGCCTCCACCGGAATGACACAGTCGATTGGCTCAGGTGACGGAGCAGGACAGGTGGCAGGCGACAATGAGGCGGTCGAGAAGCTGGTGACGTCGTCTGGGCTTGGAGAAGCTGTACCCGGTCGGCTCTGCTGCATCGCATGGTGTAGTCGTCTGCCTAGGGTCGCGCTCCAGCTACGGATCGTCCATTCCACTGTCTCTAGTAACCGCACCCGGAGGTCTTGTAGAGCCTCTAGCCAGAAGTCGGGGCTGCCATCTATAGTAAGGGCAGGATCCGGACCCGGTTGGCTGACGGCTGCTCTGGCCTCCGCCTCGACCTCCCGCATCAGGTCTTGGAGTCTCATGCTGGCCATTCTTCTTGGAGGGGAAACCACACCCGTAGAACTGGTAAGACGTCCTGGTAGAGCTGGTGAAGAAGTCTTCTCTTTCTGTCGGTGTGTCTATGACACTCCCATTTCCTTTGGGCTTTTGTAGTCCAATCGTGGGAAAAGTCTTTGGGGTCCGCCCCCATGGTTGATTCGAGCAATCAGGGCGGACAAAGAGTTTGGCGCCTTTTGTCTTTAGCCCTCCCACAGTGAGGGGGGGGTTGACTCACTCCTGGGCTTCACGTGGCGGCTTCTTGTGGCGGGAACGCCATCTTGGGCGCCATCTTGACCCAATGGTGTAAAGGCGGGAAAGTTCTTTTTAGGACGAACAAAGTCCAATTGTAGACAATAAAGTCCAGTTTAAGCACAATATACCCGTTGGATAACGGCCTGCTCGTATCCTGTTCGTGACGCCAAATTCTGACTCACCGCGGCCGGCTGACTCCGGTTGATACAGGCGATTCTTCTCCTTCCTTGTCACGGGTGGACCGCGCCTGCCGGTAGTGGGGCCCGGTGTAGTGCAGATCAAAATTGAAGACGTCATAGTGGGAACAGATTAAAGGGGTTTTAATTTGTTTTCTTCGTGACGCCACCTATGAGTAGATTCGGTAAGGGCTACCGACGCTGCGGAACCTCCGGGGTGATGGACAGCAGCAAGATGTTACGCTCCCCACAGGCTGAGCGGTGATCCCCGGGGGCTGGAGCTGCTCAAGATGTTGTGCGGCAGCTGCGGTTACCTTTAGTTAATGACGGACAGTTCATAAGGAGACACGGACACAGATAGTCTCTGCAACGGGTCTTTACTGTCACCAGCAGGCAGTACATGGCTTACAGTGGTTGAGTAGAAGACCGGGTGGACTCAGCAGTGATAGTGCTCCTCAGAGATCCGCAGTGTTCCTCCATTCTACCTACTTAGCTTCCCTCTTCTTGTGCCAGCGTCGCCCAGGAATACCAGATCGGGTACGGGGAGGCTGCTTCAATGCCCTATCCATGATGTACGTTCTGGATGCTTTGGGGAGCCTTGGATCCCTCAGTGGGTACACCGCTGGTTAGACGACTGGAAACTGGCTGTGGTGGGGGTGCTCCTGTAAAGCTGATCCTCCACGGGGCTGGTTCGCGTGGCAGAGGTGAACTGCTGCCAGCTTCGGTACCAGTGAACCGGCTGTGAGTTGTGGGCACGGGAGTCTTTTAGGAACCCGTGTAGATATGCCCAATCCCGGTAGTTAAGGCCTCAGGTGCGGACACCCGACCGGTGACGGCCCAGGGGCCCGCACGAGGTGCGGAGCCCCCGCTCCTCTCCAAGTTCTGTGTTCTAGGTTCTGCTCTAGATTCCAGACTATCTAGATTATTCTGTGTTCTCTTACACTACCCTAACACTCCACCCACCAGGACCTATGATTGGTCCCCTGTTCTAGGTGTTGTATGTTGGGTTGGATCTCAGAGTTAACTATTGCACTGCTTTGTCAGAGAATATTGCGGCTGCAATACTCCCTTGTGACGCACTCGTTGCGGGGCGCCACACCGACACGATGGAATTCCACTCTGCACATGTTGCAGCGCCTGTGGCGACAGCGACAAGCCCTGGTTCAATATGTTATGATATATAGCCTGGGCCAACGCGATCCAGAGGTGGGGCAAATCACGCTGCTGATGTGGTCTCAGATCAAGGACCTCTGCACCCTTCTGCACAGTTTTGAAATGGCTACTAAGATGTTTAGCGCTGACGATGCCATTATCAGCATGACAATTCTGGTCATCTAAATGCTGGAGCATACTTTAACCAGTATTCGGAGTCAGGTGGTGGGCCAAGAGGAAGGGGAGGAAGTACAGGAGGAGGCGTATGCAGAAGGGACAACAAGATCTCAAAAGGTCCAGATGGTTGGCAGCACCACGGCGCTGGCAAGGGAGGGTGGGCAAGAGGGATTAACGAGGGCGCATGGTAGCAGCCAAACTGTTGATGAAGGTGCAGGAGCTGAGAAAGAAATGGAGTACGCAGAGGCGATGGGCATGGAAGACTCAGCAGATGAGATCTGGATCACATTTCTGTTGTGCGAGATTGGGGGGAAGAGGGTAGATGAAGGAAGTGTGAATATTACCTCGCCACCACCAACACAACAAGGACTTGCTCCTCCTGGATGCGCAAGACACATGAGCGCCTTCTTGCTGCACTACCTGCAACATGATCCTCGGATTGTTAGAATCCGAAGTAATGCCGACTACTGGGTTGCCACACTCTTAGATCCCCGGTACAAGAGTAAATTTGGCCAAATAATTCCTGCCCTGAAAGGGATTCACGCATGCTGGAGTATCAACAAAAACTTTTACTTAATCTTATATCTGCTTTTCCCCAAAACACCAGTGGAGCACATAGTGAATATTGAAGTTCTAACTTTCCAACCCTGGGAACGTCGAGTCATCATCACTCAAACGTTAACAGTAAGGGTACCGTCACACGAGGCGACAGTACCTACGATTTAGTAGGCAATGCATGGGCGTGGCCTATCGGCAGCGACATCGCCCCTGCATCGCCTAATGTAATCGGGCAATGGCGACGCCGTTTATTGGTCGCCTGGTTTCAGAGCAGTGCTCTGAAACCAGGCGGCCGATCTGGGGTGATGTGTACACATCGCCCCATGTAAATGGCCGCCGGCGAGCTGACAGGCGATGGGAGCCATAGGCTCTCATTGTACTGTATCGCCACTGGGGTTTTGAGAAACACCAGCGGCGATGCCGCCTGTCAGCTCGCCGGCGCATCACCGGAGGTGTCTCCCCATGTAAACGGGGGGCGGCAACGCTGGCAGAGCGTGCGTGCTCCCGCCCGTCGCCACCGACATCTCCGGCAGTGTCGCATGGTGTGACAGGGCCTTAACAGTCTATCTAGTAACAGCAATTTTGTGGAATCGTTTCACCAATTTTTTACACCATCCTTTGCAACGCCAGAAGAGAGAACAAGTCTGACACATAGTGAACGCCTAGAGAGGATGGTACAGGAGTATCTACAGCTCAATATAGATGCCATGGCTGGGCAACTAGACCCTTGTTCATTTTGGGCTTCCAAACTGGAAAAATGGTCTGAGCTTGCCACTCATGCCTTGTAGATTTTGTCATGCCCCGCAGCCAGCATTCTCTCTGAACGTGTCTTCAGTGCTGCTGGTAGTGTCCTGACAGATAAGCGCACGCGTCTGTCCAATGACAGTGTAGACAGACTAACGTTTATCAAAATGAACAAGTCATGGATCCGCAAGGACTTTGCCACCTCTGTGTCAGCCTGGAGAGACTGAACGGCTGTTTGCTTTACAATGTGCTGCATTAAACTCCACATTTCCATATTTCTATTCTGGAGCAATTGATGTGTGGCACCCCGCTAAGAGCGTGCTACAAAAGGTACTGCACCCCTGACTGAAGATGCAGTATGCTTTGTTTTGGTAATGAGAAGTAGAAGCCTGAGGTTCTATCACCACATGCAAACACCTAGTAATAGGGGGACCAATCAGACTGCCCCTTACTAGGGTAACCGGTCCTGGTGGGTGGAGAGATAGGTTATATGGTGAGTGGGGAGAGCAGAACAGAGTTAGTTGGGAGTTAAGAGAAAAGTTCAGTCAGAAGGGAGCTGCAAGGAGCAGTGCAGCAGAAAAAGTGAGAAGCAGCAGATGAAGCAGAGCTGAAGAGCTACAGAACAGCAGAAGTGAAGCTAACAGGGAGGGCCCCTTTACACACGGCTACATTTCTAGGGTGGCTACAGGTAACTTACTGGTTGCAGTGAAATCATGGAGACAAGGTTCTATCTTGTTGCTGTGTACAAATGGAATCATCTCTCCATGATTTCACTGCAACCAGTAAGTTACCTGTAGCCACCCTAGAAATGCAGCCGTGTGTAAAGGGGCCCGGAGGACACCTCAACCTGGTGACCCAGAAGAGAAAGGGGCCAAGAAAGAGAAGGGTAACCAAATACCATAGCCCAGTCCAAACCGGAGTACCGGCTCCGAAGTGGCTCAGCCGGCTTAATCCCTAAACCACAAACCCGGAGTGGTCGATGACTTCTTAGGAGCAAGATCCAACCGCCCTACACCAAGCACAGTCCCCACAAGAAGCGCTAGACTGATTTGGGTTCTCCTTGGAGAGATAAGGGGATCCCATATATCTCGACGGGCCTGGTCTAACAAGCGGGATCCATGCAGGGCAGCAGAGCAAGGGACAGAGAGCGTGATAGAGAAAGAACACCAGTGGAGCTTCAGAGGGACACTGCTCATTGCCAGAACCACTCGGTCCACTACTCTGCAAAGAGAACTGCATCACCCTGTAACCCTGCAGAATACCTGAGTAAAGTACCTGTTCAGAGTGAGCAGCGTGTCGGTGATTTCTTTCTTTGTACTGTGATTTACCTGCCTTGCTCCACAGTGACTGTGCTGCCGTACTCCACCAATCCTACTTCCAACACCCCGGGCACATCACCCTACCTGTAGAGGGCTACTACATCAGGCTGCCGTCCATCACCCCGAAGGTTCCCGCAGCGCCGGTGCCATCACTGAAACCTACAGGTGGCGTCACGAACAACTTCTTTTATTTATTTTTTGTTGTTGTTGTTTTTCCCTTTTTCATTGACCACCAGAGCCACAATCTCAGGCACCGCCACCAGTGACCTCCAGCCTGCGCCTGAGATCTGAGTTCCCTGGCCTGGGCAAGTCAAATTGGCGTCACAAACAGGATACGAACCAACTCGTGAACTGGGTTTTGTGCGCCTTACAGGACTTTATTGGCCATTTTGGAACTTTGTCTATATACAGCACTAAAGAACTTTTCCTGCCATTTCTATTGGGGCAAGATGGCGGGTTCAGCATTGCAAAGGACAATGTGTTGGCCCAGGGCGTGCCTCGTCATGGGAGGGCCATGGCAGAGGCGCCAAACTACTTGCCCGCCCCAATTGCTAAGGAAAAACCAAGGGGACGGGCCAGAGACTTTAGCCTGCCCATGGACTGTAAAACAAAAGGAAGAGGGCGTGGCCGGGTCTTTGCAAGGAGCTTTGCCACCAGAACCTGCACCAGCTACGATGGGTACGGGTTTTGGAAAAGAAAGCAAGGCGGCCATCCGGTGGAGAGAACTGATGCGGGAGGTAGAGGTAGAGGCCCGCGCCGCTATCAGTGAGCCAGAGTTGGTCTCCGTCCACACTATCGATGGAGACCCGACCTTCTGGGAGACTGCGCTCCAAGACCTAAGAGTCCAGCTTCAGCAGGACACCGAGTGGACTATCCAGCGCTGGAGTGCCAACGTGGCCAGCAAACTACGCCGCGCGGCCATGCAGAGGCAGACCGACCATCCAGACCCAGAAAAGGTGGTGAGGAGCGAGCTACCTGAGACCCACCCGGTTACTGGAGAAGACCCGATGCTACCGTTGACCGCAGAGGAAGCAGAGGCGGGCAGCCATGAAGCCCCGCAGGACGATGACCACGAGGCGGCTGCACTAGATGACCCAGCAGACCCAGAGCGGGAAGAGCAACAGTCACCTACAGAGGAGCCAGACCTGTTGTTGGAGGCCGTTGAGGAAGAAAACGACGACCAGATCCCCGACGAGGACGAGGAACAGATCAGCCAGGCTCCGAGGAGGAGGAGGGTCCAGAGGAGGATCCAGCACAGAACCCCACCAGGCAATCGTCACCTGCAGCCCGGGTAGCTTGGTGGGAAGTAGCAGCAACCTCAATGATCTGTGATGGAGATCTTAGAGCTACAGCCAAACCCAGGACACCAACAGTACGTCTATCTGCAGAGACTATGTGCGTACCTTTTACCGGTCTGATGAAGTGGAAAAGCAGCGATGCAGAGACGAGTGGTGGGCCCGTGAACTGGAGAATTTGCAAATCAGAGTGGAGGCCCGACGCCAACCACCCATTCACCCAGAGCACTGTAAACGAGGTATAGTGACAACATTTAACCTTGATAACGGTTGGGGTTTTGCAAGGGAGGAAGGACTGCACGAAGAGGTCTTTGTTTCATGTCGGGATGTTGAATCACATCTACCTAAAGGACACCCGGATCGTGATTTGTACAGGCAGGACATGATTTCTTATGAAAGACATGCAGGACCTAGAGGTTGGTACGCCTTAAGAGTACGCAAATGTGAACTGTAAAGAACTCAGTACCTTACCGTAAAATGTAAATAATGTACATTGCCTTGCTTTTTCTACTTGAATGCCCATAGACTTTCATGAGGACATTTTGATTTTTCTCATTTTGATTGTGTGCTGTAATAATGTGTGCAGTGGCCCAGGGGTAACCTGGACATTGGAAAAGACAGTGATCGTAGCCACTGGGTCTGCAATAGTTAACCGGTTCCGTTGAACTGGCAACTGTTATGTTCGCAACGTTTAAAGATATAGTACCTCCCGGACGGGAAGATCCAAGAATACCTGTTATTATTAAAAGTATTTTATTGTTGTTTATGCATGCATATAAAAACATTCACTCTGTATCGGGTAGGGTAGACTGGACACTTGGGGACAAGTGTAATTTACCAAGGGGGAGTGTTACGCCCCGTTAAGAGCGCTCTACAAAAGGGTATTGCACCCTTGACTGAAGGTGCAGTATGCTTTGTTTTGGTAATGAGTAGTAGAAGCCTGAGGCTCTAGCACCACATGCAAACACTTAGTGATAGGGGGACCAATGAGACTGCCCCTTACTAGGGTAACCGGTCCTGGTGGGTGGAGAGATAGGTTATATAGTGAGTGGGGAGAGCAGAACAGAGTTAGTTAGGAGTTAAGAGAAAAGTTCAGTCAGAAGGGATCTGCAAGGAGCAGTGCAGCAGAAAAAGTGAGAAGCAGCAGATGAAGCAGAGCTGAAGAGCTACATAACAGCAGAAGTGAAGCTAACAAGGAGGGCACCTCAACCTGGTGACCCAGAAGAGAAAGGGGCCAAGAAAGAGAAGGGTAACCAAATACCATAGCCCAGTCCAAACCGGAGTCCCGGCTCCAAAGTGGCTCAGCCGGTTGAATCCGTGAACCACAAACCCGGAGTGGTCGATGACTTCTTAGGAGCACGATCCAACCGCCCTACACCAAGCACAGTCCCCACCAGAAGCGCTAGACTGAGGTGGGTTTTCCTTGGAGAGATAAGGGGATCCCATATATCTCGACGGGCCTGGCCTAACAAGCGGGATCCGTGCAGGGCAGCAGAGCAAGGGACAGAGAGCATGATAGAGAAGGAACACCAATGGAGCTTCAGAGGAACACTCCTCATTGCCAGAACCACTCGGTCTACTACTCTGCAAAGAGAACTGCATTACCCTGTAACCCTGCAGAATACCGGAGTAAAGTACCCGTTCAGAGTGAGCAGCGTGTCGGTGATTTCTTTCCTTGTACTGTGATTTACCTGCCTTGCTCCACAGTGACTGTGCTGCCGTACTCCACCAATCCTACTTCCAACACCCCGGGGACATCGCCCTACCTGTAGAGGGCTACTACATCAGGCTGCCGTCCATCACCCCAGAGGTTCCCGCAGCGCCGGTGCCATCACCAGAGCCTACAGGTGGCGTCACAAACAACTTATTTTATTTTATTTTTTTTGGTTGTTTTTCCCTTTTTCATTGACCACCAGGGCCACAATCTCAGGCACTGCCACCAGTGACCTCCAGCCTGAGATCTGAGTCCCCTGGCCTGGGTGAGTCAGATGCTACTTAAGTGGTCGCTGTTCCTAATTTTACTTAAAAAAATGGAGATTGTTGTTGGGGTCTCCTTGCTGTTAGTTGCTTGACTTGAGTAGGGCTCTCTGAGCTCAATACCTATCCTTGACACTCCTGCCCCTGTTTCTGAATATTCAACGTTTTTGTCCATCGAACCAGTGATGAACAAATTAGCTGTATTCACATCCACCATTTTTGGCTGCTTAAAAGCATTGTTTGGTCAATCTCCCCTGTCCACTAGGCCTAATCAAGTCACTTACCTACTTCTCTTATTTCCTGTAGTACTCCATGAAACTGATGGTGGTCCCTCCGGTGTGTGGCAGGGTATATCATTGATTCCCATCAACGCTTGCATGAGCTTTGACTTCATATGGCCCTTTAGACCCAAACAGGTCTCTGACCTACCTCTACATTATTTCCTGTAGCACTCCACACCTGTGTGTGGCGGGGCATAGCATTGATGGGAACGCTTGCAAGAGCTTTGAATTTATGTGACCCTCTAGGCCCAAACAGGTCTCTGACCTACCTCTCCATTATTTGCTGTAGTATTCCACAAAGCTAATGGTGGTCTCACCTGCGTGTAGCGGGTCATATCATTAATGGGAACATTTGCATGAGCTTTGAATTTGTCTGGCCCACTAGACCCAAACAGGTCATTTACCTACCTTTCTTATTTCCTGTAGTAATCCACGAAACAGATAGTGGTCCCACCTGTGTGTGGCGGGGTATATCATTGATGGGAGCGCTTGCATGAGCTTTGAGTTTATCCGGCCTACTAGGCCTAAACAGGTCTCTGACCTACCTCTCTGTTATTTTCGGTAGTATTCCACAAACCTGATAGTGGTCCCACCTGTGTGTGGCGGGGCATAAGTTTTATGGTGAAACTTGCACGAGACTTAAGTTTATCCGGCCTACTAGGCCCAAACAGGTCTCTGACCTACCTCTCTATTATTTCCTGTAGTACTCCACGAAAATGATGGTGGTCCCACCGGTGTATGGCGGGGTATATCATTAATGGGAGCGCTTGCATGTGCTTTGATTTTATCTGGCCCACTAAACCCAAACAGGTCACTCACCTACCTCTCTCTTATTTCCTTTTGTAATCCACGAAACTGAAAGTGGTCCCACCTGTGTGTGGCGGGGCATAACTTTAATGGGAGTGCTTGCACGAGCTTTGAGTTCATCCAGCCTACTAGGCCCAATCAGGTCTCTGACCTCCCTATTATTTCCTGTAATATTCCATGAAACTGATGGTGGTCCCACCTGTGTGTGGTGGGGCATAACATTGAGGGGAGCGCTTGCATGAGCTTCGGGGAGATCCGGCCCACTAGGCGTATTCAGGTCACTGATCTACCTCTCTAGATTTTACTGTAATACTCCACAAAACATATAGTTGGCAATGTTTAACCTTGAAATGCTAGGCCAGGTCCTGTTCCAGACACTGTGCCATACATGCAGGCTGGGCCATTCAGTAATTTTTGGTCTGGGACAATTGATGCCAGTTTGCTGTAGGTGTGACTCTTTGGAAAGAGTGAGGATTCTTGTTGGAGTACTATTACTATGTTTTACATGATTTAAGAAGGGTGTGACATGCCCATACCTGTGTCTCATCCTCCTTTTACTCTTCCACCTCTTTTTACTTAATGTAGAAAACTAATGCCACTTTGCCTCTGACTATTTGTACTATGTTGGATTGTTGTCACTTTTTCTGGTGTTTGTTGTCCATTCTGAGTAGTTTGGCAGCTTTTGGAGACCTTTGAAGGTGTTTTCTATGTGTTTGCTGTAGCCTGCCATTGATTTCAATGGGGTTTACGGTGTTTGAAAAACATTCGACAAATAAATCACTAATTCGACGAATCAAACCGAATTCGAACATTAAGGTGGTGGCTCATCACTAGCCACAACCACCATCAGCCTTGCCTAGGTTGCCATCAGCCTACAGGTCCTATGCGGATGTGTTCAACAAGCAGGAGGCGGAGACCATACCATCACACAGGTCGTATGATTGTCCCATCAATCAAATTCCAGGTGCATCTCCTCCCAGAGGTTGGATTTATCCTCTGTCGCCAGTCGAGACCCAAGCCATGTCTGACTACATCAAAGAGAACCTAGCTCGGTGATTTATCCAGAAGTCTTCCTCCCCTGCAGGCGCTGGGTTCTTCTTCGTGAAAAAGAAGGACGGGTCATTGCATCCCTGCATCGACTACTGAGGTCTCAACGTAGTCACGGTAAAGAACAAGCATCCTTTGCCTCTAATTCCAGAGCTCTTTGACCGCCTTTGTGGATCCCGAATCTTCACCAAACTAGACCTTCGTGGGGCTTACAACCTCGTCATGATTCATCCTGGAGATGAGTGGAAGACTGCCTTCAACACTGGCGAAGGCCACTACAAGTGTCGGGTAATGCCTTTTGGTTTAAGTAACGCACCTGCAGTATTTCAGGAGTTCGTCAACCATGTCTTTCGTGACCTGCTCTACGTATGTGTAGTCGTGTACCTGGCCAATATCTTGGTATTCTCCCCGGACCTCCCTACACATAGAAGGAATGTCCACGAGGTTCTTCAACGGTTACGAGAGAATCGTTTATATGCAAAGTTCGAGAAATTCCTATTCGAGCGGAACTCTCTGCCTTTCCTGGGGTATGTCATCTCTGATAAAGGTCTTGAAATGGATCCTGAGAAGGTGTCTGCCATAATCAAGTGGCCACGTCCTGTCGTAGTCAAGGCCATCCAGCGACTTCTAGGATTCGCCAGTTAATACCGGCAGTTTATCCCTCACTTTTCAAATCTATCTGACCAAACCACCCACCACTTTGGCTCGAAATGGGTCTGACCCCAAAGAATGGACCTTGGAGGCGGAGTCTTCCTTTCAGTTCCTCAAACAAGCCTTCTCCACCACTCCTGCTCTCCATAGACCTATGGTGAATAAACAATTTTTCGTGGAAGTGGACACGTCTTCTTCTGGGGCCGAAGCCGTACTCTTGCAGAAGCTTCCCTCCAGAAGAATGGTGACCTGTGGGTTCTTCTCTATGGCATTCTCACCCTGTGAGCGCAATTACTCCACTGGCGACAGAGAGTTGTTGGCCGTCAAGTTGGCCTTAAAGGAGTGGAGGGTGCGGTTCATCCAGTGGTGATCTACACCGATCATAAGAACCTGTCCTATCTGCAATCTGCTCAGAGGCTCAACCCTTGTCAAGCTCGATGGTCTCTGTTCTTCACTCGGTTCGACTTCCATCTCCATTTCCGTCCGGCCGAGAAGAACATCAAGGCAGATGCACTGTCCAGATCCTTTGTCTCTGATAACCAAGAGGAGGAACCACATCCCATCATTGATCCATCCAAGATGGTCACGGTAGCATCAGTCCAGCTGATGCAGCCACCTCTGGGTAAGATGCTTGTTCCCGATCCCGACAGGAGACATCTCCTGCCCCTACCAGTACCGTCTGTGCCATGGAAGCATATCGCAATGGATTTCATCACCGACCTACCGGTGTCCTCCGGCTGTACCGTCATATGGGTCGTGGTAGACCAGTTCTTCAAGATGGGTCATTTGATTCCTTTGTCTGGGCTTCCCTCCGCGCCCAAGCTGGCAGAGCTGTTTGTCCAGCATGTTCTCCATCTTCACGGTTTTTCATATTGTGTCCGATAGGGGAGTGAAATTCATGTCCCGGTTCTGGCGTTCCCTCTGCAAGACGTTGGAGGTCTCCCTGAATTCCTCTTCGCCATACAATCCACAATCCAATGGGCAAGTCGAACGGGTGAATCAGATATTGACCAACTACCTGCGCCACTTTGTCAACGCACACCATGATGACTGGGTAACCTTATTGCCTTGGGCGGAATTCTCCTATAATAAACATGTCGGTAAATGCTCTTCTAACTTCATTTTTTATCATGTATGGGTACCACCCCAGGATCCCAACTCCCTTGGATATCACGACCGACAACCCAGCAGCTGAGACGCTGGCTAGAGACTTCTCTAAAATCTGGTCTGAGATGAAGGCATCCCTGGAAAGGGCATCCAAGCAGATAAAGAACCATGCCAACAAGAGACAACTGGACCCACCTCCATTCCAGCCTGGAGACAAGGTATGGCTCTCTTCCAGGTTCATCCACTTCAAGGTTCCCTCCTACAAGTTTGCTCCTCAGTACATCGGCCCCTTTGAGGTCTCCGGAGGATCAATGAGGTATGCTACCAGTTGAGATTACCATCTTCCTTGCAGATCCACAATTCATTTCATGTGTCTCTCCTTAAGCCAGTCGTCCTTGGACGCTACTCCCGGGATTCAAGTTCACATCCCTCTCCCGTCTCTGCCAGCGATGTCTTTGAGGTCAAGGCCATTCTGGATGTCAAGCGGAGAGGAAACAAGACATTATATTTGGTTGATTGGAAAGGGTTCAGTCCAGAAGAACGGTCTTGGCTTGAGAAAGGGGGGCATAAGGGGGGTATTGTCATCCTGCGGTCAGCGGGACCCATCCTCAGGGTGCAGGGGGATCGGGTCCCATCTGGCCGCCTGCACCACCCTGTGCACCACAGACATACTTACCAGGTCCATGGTGACCGCTCCATCTGCAACGGCTCCCCGGCGTCTCTCTCCTGCATCCTCACTTCCCAGTTTCCCAGGGAACGTGCATAAGGCACCCACGTGCCGCTCTTTGTAAATTTAAAGAGCCAGTACACCCTTTTCCTGACACCACCTCTCAGTCAATCGCTGAGAGGCTGGAGGGTATTTATGGCTCCCACTTCCTATGGGAGGTGTCTGGGCAACTTTGTAAGTCTAAGTTGCCAGCTTCGGTCCCTAGTAGTGCATGCGGTTTCCTGTGTCCTCTGAGATCCTAACATGTTTTCTCTTGCTTTTAGTGCTGGATCCCTCCTGCCTGTTCACCCGCAGACCCATACCACTCTCACTGGCTATCTCCCGGAACCCTTCGGCTGCACCACGCTCCATCCCTGCCTTCTCCTCCGGTTCCCTGGTTTCCTTGTCCTGTTCCACCTTGGGTCGGACCCACAGGTTGACTGGTTCATTTGACCCTCTTTTGCTGGGCTTGAAGGAATCCCTGTATAGGGGTAACCCTTCTTGTGCTCCCTTAGGAGGACCTCGGTGCTCTGGCCCTGTGGACTTTTCTTGGGGATCTATCCCTTATTGTACTCAATAAACATATAATATGAAGAAAGATCGGTGTCCAATTCTGCTTTCCAAGTGCTTTATTTAGTGCATATATAAATGCATCACATACCCCATGGGTCTCAAACTCCAGGCCTCGAGGGCCGCACACATTCCAGGTTTTCAGGATTTCCTTAGAGTTTGACAGTTGGTCATTTGATTGCCAACTGTCAAATGCAATGGAAATCCTGAAAACCTGGACTGTGTGCGGCCCTCGAGGCCTGGAGTTTGAGACCCCTGACATACCCCGTGGCTTACTCTAGACGCGTTTCAAGGTGCTCCCCTTATTCGTTAGGTGAATGCTAACGAATAAGGGGAGCACCCTGAAACGCGTCTAGCGTAACCCCACATTGTAAGCAGAATTGGACACCGATCTTTCTTCATATTATATGTTTACACGGGTGGCTGCCATACCACCGATCAGGTGTCTGGAATCCAGGAGTGAGTATCCGAGGAGCCGCCTTCCCCGTCGCATTTCCTGAATTAAGTGTTCTCAATAAACCCTGTTCATTATCTGACTCTCTTGTCTGGGTCATTTCTGGTATCAGCCTCCACGGTATCTCCGTGGTCTAGTGGGTCCACTAGTCAGCTTCGCCTGTGGTGGCATGACATGAGGCATATTGAGAAATAAGAGCTCTCGTACAGTGATCTCAATGAAAAAATAAAAAAGTTATTGCTCTTGGAAGAAGGTGAGAACAAACAAAGTGCAAAATGGGAAAAATGGCCTGATCCTTGAAAGGTTAAAATATTCCACCTCTCAATTTGAAGTTTTACTTGCAGTACCAGATCCAACCTCTTGGAGTGCTAGGGATGACAAAGCACACAATCCCCTTGCATTAAGGCTGCACTTTACTCATATATTGTCTATTTGTTCATTATCTTAGATTTTTTTAAAAAATTAATGAAATTAAAGAAAAATATATTTTAGAGTTTTCTCTTCAGATATTACATATAATAAGAATAATCCCAACAGTGAGCAAAAACGGTCTAAAATCAATCTCTAAGCTTCTGAGCTCCATATAAGACGCCAGACTCTATTCCGGCTCCTTACACTGACAGACGCCTCACATTCTCCAGAGCTGCTGATTCTTCACATTTACACAGATATTCTCAATCCCTGGAAATGCTCTTGGTCGTGTTGTTGTTGGTGCTGTTGTTATTGCTGTTTTTGTCCCCTTGTGGTTCTGGAATCAAAAATCCATCATCCGCTTGTAATCTGGAAATTGCCCCAACCTATGAGGACTATGAATATGTGCAGGATGGAGACATCATCATCGGAGGAATGTTCTCCGTTCACTGCTTCACTGAGCAAAAAGCAATTCCAGAAAACCCATTTATCACATCCATGTTCTGCACCAAGTAAAACTATGCGATCATGAAGCTTCCACCATAGACTGACACTGAGCTTGTGATAGGAATTGTGGAGATAATAGGGGGATTTATAAATGTTCTTTACAGAGTTCTGAACAGTTATAGATAGTAGAACATGTAGAGGTCTTTACTTCTCTACAAGGAGGCACAGCTGCTTGATGGTTACAGACACACAGGGGGCACAGATGCTTGATAGTTACAGACTTAGGCTGCTTTCACATCACGATTTTTGAGGATCCGTGGCTATCCGTTGTAAAACAGAAAGCCACGGATCCGGTGTGGCCACCGTGTATCCTGTATGGCCATCTGATTGTGCCCAAGTTGTAACGGATCCCATTGTGTCCGATTTTTTTTCTGTACCCAGAATCGGAGACTGCTCCGATTTTGGGCATAGCAAACCAAATCAGACACAATCGAATCTGGTGCGGTCCGCGGCAAATAACATGGGGCCTTTTGGAGCGCGAGTCTGGGAAACGATTCTGTTTTTTCCCGACCCACGCTCCGCATGCTCAGTACACTAAAACTGCTCTTTACCGTATAATTTCACTTTTGCAATGTATATACATACATTGTGAAAGTGAAGCAAGTGTTTAAAATAAAAAAATCCTCACCTCTTTGGCGAGTGTCCCGCGATGTGCGGCATCTAGCTCCAAGGGCTTAAGGACCTACTGTAGATCAGGCGCTTTAAATCGCCCACCAAAACCGATCAGTTTTGGGGGTGATTTAAGCAGCTCAGCTGATGCATCCATGTGACCGATCAGCTGATCGGGTTGCCCCGCCTGGTCAGCTGATCTAGGTCCTCAAGCCCTTGGAGCTAGATGGCGCACATCGTGGGACATGTGCCGGAGAGGTGAAGATTTTTTTTTAATTTTTAACAATTGCTTTGTTTTATTTCACTTCCGCAATGAATGTACATACATTGTGAAAGTGAAAGTGCCCCGCTTGCCTGCTCTTTGCAGGCTCGGGCTCCTCTAAGATCTTTCTGTGTACGGATCCATGAAAATCACGGACCAGGACACAGAAATGGCATCTGAGGCACACATCCGATCTTGTCCTTTTCTGTCCATGGGCTCCTGCAAAAAACAGGATCCCCACAGACAGGAAAAAATCACGATGTGAAAGTAGCCTATACAAAGGGGGAACATATGGTTGATGGATACAGACATACAGAAGGGCACAGATTCTTCAATGTTGCTGCAAAACAAGGACCTTTCACATTTTTCATGTTTTGCCGGACAAATGATGTAATAGCAGCTGCATAGCGGAAGAAAACTTTATTTGTTATTACTACTTTCACCTCTCTTGTGACACCTAATGAATTAACTATCATATTGCAATTCATACAGAAAGAGGTGCAGACCCGGTGATAACAGACACTAAGGCCGGTTTAACATCACGGCAAGATCAGATCTGAGGCTGTCCAGTGTGAACCTGACAGCCCCAGACCTGATGTTGTGCTAATGCAGCCCTATGGGGCCGGATGGAGCCAGATGGCAGCTATTTACCTTCCGGTTTCCATCTGGAGGATTCAGGAGAATTAAAATTTTTCTCCCGGACACAAAAACATTGCTTGCAGCATCTTTGTGTCCAGGGCAAAAATCAGACAAAATCAGATCCTCCCGGATCCGGCAAGATCCGGCGGCCCCTAACTTGGGAGTCTATAGCGCCGGATCTGACAAAAAAATCAGATCTGGGAGCCGGACGCCGGGTGCTGGAGTTTAGCAGTGAGCACTGCTAAACTTCAGCACCAGGAGCTGTCCCATGCAGAGGTTTCAGGACCGTGGCTAGCTCCCTGCTAGCCGCGATCTTGAAATTTCTGCTCCTGCTGCAGTGATCGGCCGAATCCGGCAGAAAACAGGATCGGAGGGCATATTTGCCCTCCAGTTCTGTTTCAAAATCGGGTCCGGAGCTGTCCGGTTCACACCGGACAGCCCCGGACCTGATCTTGCCGTGATGTGAAACCGGCCTAAAGGCCTCGTCACACACTACGATATCGTTAACGATATCGTTGAAACATCACGTGTCTTCAGTCGTTATGTCAGAACCAGCAGCTCTGGGCAGTGCAGGCTGTAGAGACTAGTGAGACTGGGACCTGTAAGGGTATGTGCACACGGGGGCGGGTTAGTGGCGGCGGCGGCTGGGCGGGACCAGACAGGAAGCTCCAGAGCCGTCCACCGGCTTCCTGTCGGGTCCGTGCTGCGGGAGACGGGCGGGTGTGCGGCGGTGCACAGCGGGTTAGCGCCGGCGATTCTGCAGCGGCTGGAAGCAGCACATGATTCTGCTTGCAGCCGCTGCAGAACCGGCCGGATTATAGAACATGCTCATTCTTTGCTAACCCGCTGGGAACCCAGCGGGTTAGCAACGGATGAGCATGTGGAAACCGCCGGTGTGTGCACACCGGGGGTCGGTTTCCATAGGTTTCTATGTTAACCCAAAAGCCGCTTTTGGATTAACATAAATTTGCATAAACCTCATGGAAACCGACCGGCGGTTTCCGCTGCTAAACCGCTGCTAAACCTCCAAGTGTGCACATAGCCATATGCTGCCCAGTCTGGCAGTATATGTGTGTGCTGTCCAGTAGAAGTAATAATCAACTCCCTGCTGCTGTTAACTCGACAGCACCACACCTTACATAACTCCCAGCATAGAGCATGTAGTTATAGTTTCTTCTTCCTCTGGTTCACTCTAGTTTCTCCACTCCTGTTCAGCCTGTTTTACTCTTATTTCTTGAAGAAATGTGCAGTCAGCAAAGCACTGGTGGTGCAGGTTGTACAGAATATGAACTCAAAAGCCCAATGAAGAAAAGAACAACTGCCCTTCACAATAGTTTGGATGCAAAAGTATGTCTCAAATTATTGAGTAAATGATTATTGCATAGTAATAGGACATATGCAACATTAAATATGATAGTTCATATATTCACTGGAGAAAAACAGAGGGAGGATATAAATATGGTCTGTAAAGGGAAAACACAATATATACACAATATACAAAATTCCAGTGTCAGTCAAAGTAAGTTGTGGTTACACGTACAGTAATTACCACAGTATATGACATTCATCAAATGGCAGTTAGCATGCCAATGTGTATTGCGGCTCAGTCGCATTACAGACAGAGGTGTGTGACTAGATGTCATTGCTGTAGGGAGTGTATACGGCTGATAGACGTCACAGAAGAGGGTGCACTGCTGGATAACATCCCCGAACATCATGTATATTACTGGGCGGCGACACTTAAGGGGTGTAAGCAGTTGGACGACATCCCTTGAAGGCGAGGTGTGCATCTGGGTGGCATCTTAGAGGGCATGTCAAATTGCATGACATCACAGAAAATGGTGTATACGGGGGTGTGACACACATGCTCCACATCATCATGGTGATTGTGCATAAAGCAGGACTGTGCTGCCAACCAACCATATACACACCCTACAACCATGGTGTATAGCCATTCACACCCCTTTCTGTGATGCGAATAAGCCGGTAATTGGACAGCACCATACCATACTTAACTCCAGGCATATTGCTGTGAGTTGTCAGTTATACAGGGTGGGCCATTTATATGGCTGCACCTAAATAAAATGGGAATGGTTGGTGATCTCAACTTCTTGTTTGTGGCACATTAATATAGGGGAGGGGAAAACTTTCCCAAATGGGTGGTCACCGTGGCGGCCATTTTGAAGTTGGCCATTTTGGATCCAACTTTATTTTTTTCAATGGGAAGAGGGTCATGTGACACATCAAACCAAGAATTTCATATGAAAAACAATGGTGTGCTTGGTTTTAACGTAACTTTATTCTTTCATGAGTTACTTACAAGTTTATGACACTTATAAAATGTGTTCATAGTGCTGCCCATTGTGTTGGATTGTCAATGCAACCCTCTTCTCCCACTCTTGACACACTGATAGCAACACCGCAGAAGAAATGCAGCACAGGCGTCCATTATCTGTTGTGTCAGATGCTGCACATCTCGTATCTTCACAGCATACACAATTGCCTTCAGATGAGGGATGAGGCAAACTTTTTTGTGAATGGTGAAGTTAACAAACAAAACCCCCGATATTGGTCTGACACTAATCCACAGTGGATAGATCCCTCCAAGACTGCTGGACCACAAACATTGATGTATGGTGTGGTATATGAGGTACAAAGATAGTGGGGCCATTCTTCATCAATGGAAACCTCAATGCCACGGGATATCTAAAATTATTACATGATTTAGATATCCAGTGGCATTGAGGTTTCCACTGATGAAGAATGGCCCCACTATCTTTGTACCCCATATACCACACCATACCATCAATGTTTGTCCCAGCAGTCTTGGAGGGATCTCTCCACTGTGGTTAGTGTCAGACCAATATCGGGGGTTTTGTTTGTTAACTTCACCATTGACACCACTAACAGAATTGCAGGGGTGTCAATACTTTTGGCCACAACTGTATATTCAGCTTTTGATGCCTCGTGAAATACGGCAGTGCGGTTTTTAAACCTTCATCCTTTAATACTTTAATTTTTTTAAATAATGACATTTGGGTTTTCATTGGCTATAAGCCATAATCATCAACATTAACATGAAAAAACACTTGAAATAGATCACTCTGTGTGTAATGACTCTTTTGTATTGAATTCCTTAAATAAATTAATTTTTGATGATATTCTAATTCATTGAGATGCCCTAGTATATCTCAACAACTTTGAATTCACTTTAGCGAAATGGATGGTTTTTAGTCTATCATACCATCGTAGAGCCAACTTAATTAAAATGAAAGAATTTCCATATCTTCGCTATCTTTTTCACACTCTCCCAATCTACTTATTTTGAAAAAAGGAGAAACGGATTAACTATTTATATCGCTCATTTATTTGGGAGGGAAAGAAGCTCCGTAAAGCCTTTAACTTACTACAACAGCTAAAGAGAAATGGGGGATAAACTTGCCGGATATTAGACACTACAATTTAGCATTCCTATAAGGGGTGGCAGTTGACTGGTTGAGGGGGACTTCTTGCTACACCCAACATGGTCATGAGTGCTGTCATACACCAGGGCTGGCTCTCCCTGTACTCTTTCACCGTCCTTAAGGCCCCGTTACACGGGACAATTTTGTAATGATGTTGGCTGCGATCTCGTGGACGCGCGGTCATTTTTGAGATCCATTCAACATCGCTGGTGAGATCTCACACGTCTAGATATCGTGGCCAACTCACCAACGATGTTGTGAGCAGGGATCATTCGCAAACCCCGCAAACAATCCCTGCTCATTGCTGTGAATGGGCGAAGTCGTCCGTGACATCGCTATCGTGGTGCCGCACAGTGCGATGCAGCAGGTTGGTTGAGTTGAAGTTGTTAGGTTTTTGAACATGTTCATAAGCCTGTCAACTTCAACTTGACTAATTATCGTAGTTGAATCATTCGGTTACACGCAACGATGCACTAATGATGTTGTTTCAACATCGTTGAACACGTCACTTTTGAACGACATTGAGCACGATGTTGAGCCATGTAATGGGCCTTTAGGGGTACTTCACACACAACGATATCACTATTGATATCGCTGCAACGTCACAGGTTTTGTGACGTAACAGCGACCTCGCCAGTGATCTCGCTATTTGTGACACGTAGCAGCGACTAGGCCCCCGCTGGGATATCACTGATCATGCCGAACCCTTCTGGACCATTTTTTGGTCGTCCAAATACGCCAACAGTTTTAGCTTTCTCCTCAGGAATCTTTCCTTTTCCCACTCATTGATAACCCCCATTCCCAGCATGGATATTCTCCCTCTGTCTTATCGGTGGCACTCTCAGGACATATTATCTATCACCTGGTCCACTTAGGGGAACGCTGTATGTATTCAATAGATGAAATGCAGTCTAAATATCCTACCACTATATTCCCTTCTTTCCAATACCTACAGGCTAAGTGATATATGCCAAAGATACTAACACATCTTCCTGAGCAGGAGTGGAGTCCATACCTGCTTAGATGGCTCACTAAGCTTATTCCTCATCTGTCAAATAGCCACCAATTACAAATGTGTTCATATCACTCTTTGTTATGAGCAATCTCAATTTCTGCTAACAAAACGGCAGATCATTGATCCCCCTTATCTTGCAGCACCATTATGAAAGCTCTAGACCAAGCCCACAGATTCCTCCCTTCAGCTTGTTTTCTAGAAATCAGATTACAGATCTATCATAGATGTTATTTAACCCCACAAAAGGGCCATAGAATGGGGCTGTACACAGCCTTCAAGTGCTTTAAGTGACGCTCCTCCGAAGCTAATTTATTCCATTGCCTGTGGATATGCCAGGCCATTTGAACCTTCTGGGCCAGTATACGTCAGCTCACTACCTCTATGGCCATCTTTGGATATTTAAATCCAGATACATACAAATGCTCTCCGAGGGCTTGTAAACCGCTGCACATGGTGGTGGCATCCATTGTTAAAGGCATTCTGCAGGTGTGGGATCCACGATGTCAGTGAGAGAATAAGAAACCTATTGCTCTTGGAAAAAAGAGATATAAAAATTTAAGTGTGAAATACAAAAATCGACGATCTTTAAGTGGTTAATATGAGGAGACAGGACAGTAGTTAATGGTGCATCTGTTAAAAAGAAGTGTAAACATTGAAAGTCGAAGATTCTTGGTAAAATAGATGTGTGACGTGGATGATCCACCTTCGAATGGGTTTAGTAATGTAGGAAGAGCTAACACTGAAGCTCCTGATGGGACTAAAGGGCTCCAGACAGTTCACTTATATTTTGTATGTCAAAAGTTATGCTAGTGATGACCTCCATTATTTCACATAGCATGCAACATTCGTGCATTAAGGCTGCACAGGGCTTGTACATCGTCTATTTTAGCATTAAAAAAAATAATGAAATGAAAAATGTATTTAGAGTTTTCTCTCCAGACATTACATATATTGAGAATAATCCCAACAGTGAGCAAACAACAATCTAAAATCAGGTCTCTGAGCTTCTGAGCTCCATATAAGACGCCTGACTCTATTCCGGCTCCTTACACTGACAGACGCCTCACATTCTCCAGAGTCTCTGATTCTTCACATTTACACGGATCTTTCCATTCCTGGAAATGCTCTTGGTCGTGTTGTTGCTGCTGTTGTTATTCTTGTGTTTGACTCCTTGTAGTCCTGGAATCAAAAACCCATCATCCGCTTGCAATCTGCAAATTGCCCCAACCTATGAGGACTATGAATATGTGCAGGATGGAGACATCATCATCGGAGGAATGTTCTCTGTTCACTGCTTGACTGAGCAAAAAGCAATTCCAGAAAACCCATTTATCACATCCATGTTCTGCGCCAAGTAAGTAAAACTATGTGATCATGAAGCTTCCACCATAGAGTTACTGCCACCGAGCTTGTGATAGGAATTGTGGAGATAATAGGGGATTTAAAATGTTCTTTACAGAGTTGTAGTTGTAGATATTAGGGTATGTAGAGGTCTTTACTTCTTTTCAAGGAGGCACAGATGCTTGATGGTTACAGACATACAGGGAGGCACAGATGCTTGATAGGTACAGACATACAGGGGGCAAAGAAATGGTCTTGATATCCGATTGGGCAGCACCACACTCATAGTGCTGTGATATACCAGTTATAGTATATTTTTGCTCTGGTTCACTCACTTGGACTTAGCAAAAGTCCACATATTATGGTCCAAATACTTTGAATGCTAATACCCCCACAATGCTTAGGTCATATATAAATAAAACCCACAATTTTTTTTCTCTTTGCAGCCAATATTACCTCATGTGTCTAGTTTAAAATGAAAGATTTTTGAGAAAAGTCCTCTTTAAAATCATTCATTTTACATTGATTAGAAAAACCAATGAAGACCATAGGTGTAAGTCAAACTCAGGGCATGACGCCTGCAGAGCCCAATATTCGCTATGGTAGGTGGTAGTTAAAGGTTCAAGAGAAAGTCAAACATATTATCATCATCACTGGTGATCAATAAAATAATAAAACTACATCAACTGCAAAAGTATAATCCACATGTAACATAGTAATAAAGACATCAATCACAACTGCTCCATTCTCACCACAGGCCGCTGCATCAGTTCTACAGGAATCTCCAAATTTTCCTTTTTGCCATCAATTATCTGAACCACGATCCATCACTTTTACCAAACATGACTCTGGATATCATTTTTTCGATTCATGTTCAAATCCTCGGAAGGCAATTAAAAATGTATTACAGCTGTTATCGGGACCCGGGGTGACCGTCCCGAATTATTCCTGCCGAAAGAACTGGAGATTGGCCGGGCTTATTGGCGATCAGAGCTCTATCACAACTTTACCGATATCCCAACTACTGGCGCCGTATCTGTATCCGGTGGTGAGTAACGAGCCCTAAGCTTACATGTAACACGGAGCATTTCAGAGGGAGCAGCTGCACAAATTTCCATCACTGACACTGTTCTGTTAAAGGGCAGGTATAGGGATCTGGCGGTGAGTATGATAATTTATGTAGCTGCTTATATTGGGGGCCCTGCAGTCACGTGGCCTGCCACTATTGATGGTACACCACTGCCCTGCGGTTAGATCCCCAGTAATCATCCTAATATTGCAAATAAGGAATAACACAATTTGGGGGAATAATGATTTCAGCTTCAAACAGGAAGATAAATATTACGGTAATCAGACAGTATTTCAATTTCCACAATAGAAGCAACAACATCTTTCATTATGAACTACGGAGTATTTTAAATTAAGACTATTCCCACTCATGGGGCAAATTGTTAAACTTTGCCTCCATTTTTGCTTAAGGTTAATATGGGAATTGCATGGTATTTGAAAGTAATGATATCACTTATTAACTAATTTTTAATATTTTAAAAGACGATTTGCAATCTGCTGGAAACAGGAAAAAAATTCACTGAGTTAAAATGGTGAAAAAAATTCCATCATTGTTTCGTGAGGTCCTATTTTCGCTGTATTCATTGTGCAGTAAAAATAAAATAACAAGGCAGAGATTCTATGTGGATAAAGGGAGGGGGCTGCTCAAATCTGATCAATTCTGGCAGATAAAGAAGCATGTTTGTCCAGGGACAGAGACACACTTATGTGAGCTGCATACGAGTGTCTCGCATGCATCTCGCATGAGTCACCTGGCCCTGCCCCTGCCTTTCTGGACGGGAGCGTGGATCTCCATAGAAGCACAATCAGCTCTATGCTCCCATTCAAAGAGGCAGGGGCCAGGCCGCGTGACTCATGTGAGATGCATCGAGACACTTACATGCAGCTCACAAAAGGGTGTCTCTGCCCTAATAAGATATATTAGAAAGTAGCTTATATTCTTGTGCACTATTGATTTATAAAATAAAAATTAAAACATTTATGCCTAAAGTAAGAATTGGGGGCTCTAGGCCTGAAGCTTGAACTGAGAGGCAGTGGTGTAGCAACTGTTTGTGGCGCTCGGGGCGGTCAAAAAATGTGCCGCCCCTTTGGTTGTTGATAATCCGGAAGTATACATAGTATACACTGTCTGCCCCTATATACAAGAATATAACTACTATACTAAAACACAGAGAGAAGGGGTGCAATTGGGGGGTAAGTATTGGGCCAAATGGCCACTCACCTATTGGGGTTGTCACTGTGCACCGCCACCTCTGCACAACCCCAGTGTATGTCAACAAGCAGGACTCAAGGAGGGCCCGGGGCCGGAGCAATTTTCGCTGCCATGCTATGGAGTTCATAGTGTAATATAAGTGCAAAAAAACTTTATTCTTAATATTATGTCACAATACCGGGATCTGAGGATCTTCTATTTGGAGGTCAGGGGCTCTCTGATGCCATGTCGCTGCCTGTCTCGCTGTCGTCCTCTTTTGACACTGCAGTGCGGTGGACAAGAGAGCATTAACTGGTTAATAACAAGAAGTATGGAGTGTGTACTAACTGAGCCATAAATCCTCCCCATACCAGTAGGATTTCTATATGGATTTTAATATTAGGGTACGGACACACTGGCGTGAAACTCTGATAAGTGCAATGTGTGATTTTTTTGCATTGCAATCAATCTCTGAGAGCACAATGACGAGTGTCGGATGCTTTTTTCTCATCCAGATTCAGGATGAGAAAAAAGTCACAACATGCTGCGACAGTATGTGATTCCCGCGTGAGACTCACCAATGCAAGTCTATGGGTCTGACAAAATCACAGACCACACACACGGACCATCCGAAAGGCATCTGTTTTTTTCACAGATACATTATCATTCTGTAGCTGAGGCAACTATAAAATGTTCCTGTAAATGATTATACAGTAATAGCTACTGAGAAAAAAAAGGGATTGATTGCACACGGATGTGATCTGAGAATCTGAGAAAACTGTTGGACACTCGCACAGCAGTTGGATGCCAAACGGACAAAAAACAGACCGATTTTAAGGCGGCGGGAGACAGTGTACCACCAAGTCCCCAGCTCCGTGCTGTGCACGGACAGTATACGGTACACTACTACAGCACAGAGCTGAGGACATCCCAAAAGAGGCACAATAACCACAGACAGGAGGCGGGAGAACATTGAGCCCGCCCAGGAGAACTACAACTCCCAACACCCAACACGCTGCCCAGAAACCATACAGTAACGCCTGAACAGGCAAGAGAACTACAATTCCCAGCATGCCACACCCTGCCAACACAGGAAGGTGGAGGCTGCCGCATGGAGGCAGAGACACCTAGTACAGCCGCCATTAACACCACACACAGCCCCACTCCTCCTGCACCCCCATCCTCCTCTCCTCTGTCCCTCCTGCTGCCCCCCTGTCCTCTTCTCCTCTGTCCTCCTGTTCTTGTCCTTCTGCCCCCCTGTCCTCTTCTCCTGTCCCCCTGCTCCTGTCCTTCTTCCCCCCTGTCCTCTTCTCCTGTCCTTCTGCCCCCGTCCTCTTCTCCTCTGCCCCCTGTCCTCTTCTCCTGTCCCCCTGTTCCTGTCCTTCTGCCCCCTGTCCTCTTCTCCTCTGCCCCCCTGTCCTCTTCTCCTGTCCCCTGTTCCTGTCCTTCTGCCCCCTGTCCTCTTCTCCACTGCCCCTTGTCCTCTTCTCGTGTCCCCCTGTTCCTGTCCTTCTGCCCCCCTGTCCTCTTCTCCTCTGCCCCCCAGTCCTCTTCTCCTGTCCCCCTGTTCCTGTCCTTCTGCCCCCCTGTCCTTTCTCCTCTTGCCCCTGTCCTCTTCTCCTGTCCCCCTGTTCCTGTCCTTCTACCCCCCTGTCCTCTTCTCCTCTGCCCCCTGTCCTCTTCTCCTGTCCCCCTGTTCCTGTCCTTTTTCCCCCCTGTCCTCTCTCTCCACTGCCCCTTGTCCTCTTCTCCTGTCCCCCTGTTCCTGTCCTTCTGCCCCCTGTCCTCTTCTCCTCTGCCCCCCTGTCCTCTTCTCCTGTCCCCCTGTTCCTGTCCTTCTGCCCCCTGTCCTCTTCTCCTCTGCCCCCCTGTCCTCTTCTGCTGTCCTCCTGTTCTTGTCCTTCTGCCCCCTGTCCTCTTCTCCTCTGCCCCCTTGTCCTCTTCTCCTGTCTCCCTGTTCCTGTCCTTCTGTCCCTCTGTCCTCTTCTCCTCTGGCCCCCTGTCCTCTTCTCCTGTCCCTCTGTTCCTGTCCTTCTGCCCCCCTGTCCTCTTCTCCTGTCCCCCTGTTCCTGTCCTTCTGCCCCCATGTCCTCTTCTCCTCTGTATGCTGTATATAGCATATGGCCCATATCCCATATGCTATATACAGCATTCATCTACATGGAGCCACTTAGTGTACCTTAGGGACAGGGAGTCAGGACTCTCACTGGTTAAATGCAATGAATATCAGCTTGCGGCGGCGGCCTCCCTCCAGGATCCAGAACGGCCAGAAGTGAAGTGCGGGCCTCACCGTGCGGCTGTGCGGGCAGTGACGTCACCGCACAGGTCCTATCATCAGTGAAGCCACAGTCGGTCTGACAGGTCCTGCAGTGGCGCGGCTGCGCCTCCACTTCTCCCACGGAGGGAGAGGAATTGCCGCGCCGCCCCCACACAAGTGCCGCCTGGGGCGGACCGCCCCCCCACGCTACGCCACGCCACTGCTGAGAGGTACACTGTGATGGTCGTCTCTACAACAGCAATGTTGGGACACTTACAGGATGAGAGTCAGCAGAGCGGTCAGGTAATAGGGGTCAGTTCCAGGAGGGTTTGCAGTATATCAGGATAGACAGAGACATAGTCATATGATGGTCCAGGTTCTGGTATTCCAAGAGATCACAATGAGGTTACAGGGATGAGGAAAAAACTCACCAAATACTCAGTCTGTGCATGAGGCCTATGTAAAAAATGTGCATATAATCCAGACATTACTGACTTACGGTAAGCGCATGTTCAGTATTTGGAGAGTTTTTAACCTCAGTGTTTGTAGTCAAAACCAGGAGTGAAAAATACAGAAGTGGTGACGTGTTTCTATTATCCTTTTCCTTCGATTGTTCCATTCCTGGAAAGCCCCCACAACAAATAGATCGGGGGCTACATGGGCTCGTGGCCTTTAGAATTGGGGACTAGTAATATAGATTCATTTAGGTAGTATAGTTTATCCGTTTTCTATTTAATACGGTTGTTCTAAGTCCATTGAGGTACCCTCAAGTGATGAAATGTAATGAGTTAACGGCCTTGTTGCTGTGTGGCAGATGTGTGTGTGAGCTGTGATTGGCTGACACATCTGCCTGACAGGTGTGATGTGAATTGGTCATAAAAATGCGGGAGGGGGCCGTATTTATACCCCTCCTGATGGAATTCTCTTCAGTGTCCCTGAGAGACAAAACAGCTTTCACCTATCCACTGTCATTTTGGATGCATTAATGGAGGAAGTGAGGAAGCGTTTAGCTAATGAGGACAGCCTTGCTTAGCTGCTCTCCTGGATTGCTCCCTAAGCTTTTGCTGGGGGCAACATGGCTGCACAAACCCTGACAGAATTTTCAGGGAGTCTGTCAGTGGCTGGGAGTATGGCCAATCAGGGACTGTTTGTTCCTGTCACCTATCAGGTGGCAATATCCTTTGGCAGTTGTTTGGGGACCCTTGACAACTGCCAGATGTTCCCTGGTGACAGTCCCTGATTGTCTATGTAGATTAAGTGCCAATAGAGCTAGGGTATATATACTGATGTTGTCCTGTCCGGTCATCAGACTCTGACAGGATTTCAAACTATGGAGGATCTTGTGGCTGACCTTTTGTTGCGGGCTACCCAGGAGGGTGACGAGACTTGGTTGAGAGCCTGTCTGGCATCTTCCCCACCGGTTCTGGACTTAACAGGCTCATCCATTGTGCGTACACCTCCTGCTCCTCCAGTGGGATTTCCTCCGGTGCCCCCATCGGTTCTATTGCCGCCGCTTACTATGGACAGTGCGGTCCTCTCTCCCTGTGAGGCTGCTCCTACACGCAGCCTCCGGAAGAAGAAGGGTAAGAGGGACCGTTATTCCCCCTCGCCGCCACGCCGCTCCAGGGCTCCTTCCCGCCACAGCTCCACTGCAGCTTCCACGGCTGCTTCTACCCTCCATAGGAAGTCTCGTGATACTACACAAGTCTCGCGAGACACAGTGTCACTGCGAGACCCTCGTAGGCCGGCCAGGACACTCTCAGTTCCGGCGTCTGCAGCTCAAACAGCCGGCGGGAGATTTGAAAGTGCTGAAGAGCCACCTAGATCCCTCAGCCTTGCCCCGCTTTAACATTTGACCCAGATATTGTGGCTGCACATATCGCAACCATGCGGGCTGCTGGATATGTAACAGCTGACTCACATCCCCCTGTGCAGCAATCTTCTGGATCTGTGCCTGCTGTCAAGCTCCGTTCTGAGGACAATCTTAACCTGGGAGCCACTTCAGCGCCTATCCCTCATCATTGACTGGAGCCAGCTCTGCAGGCATGGATGTCTTCAGGACCTCGTCGGATGAAGAAGCCACTAGGACTCCGTATTGCCAATCCTACCAGCCGAATCCTGCTCCCTTAAGTCGTCATCCTGAAGGAATCCCACCTGGAGCTTCTGATCGTGGGGAGACTGTTAATTACTCTGTTCCACTGTCTGCAACCTCTCTATCTAAGGGGTTAGTGTCGGGGATCGTTAACAGAGTAGTGGAGGAAGTGTTATCCCGTGGGGGGTTAGATGTTTCTGTGGATCCCTCTCATAGGCGAGATCCCGCCATTTCCGAGAGTGTTTTTAAAGAGGCGTTAGCTCTCCCCACTTGGCTTCCACTTGCTCCCTGCAATTAAAGAACGGATTTGGAGGAAAAATATATTGATATCTTTTCCCTCTTACCAGCTTCTAGAGATTCAGCTACTAAGAATGATAAAAAAGACGAGAAGTCAGAGGGTGATGGTGAACGCCGCAAGTCAACTAGGTCTTTCCATAGTTGGGTTCAGGCGTTCGCAATCTATGCTGCGGTGCTGGGAGAGAGATCACCGCACCTTTGTAGTGGCCTCTTCCAGCATCTGGATATCATAATGGAAGCGTACAAGCATTTTGGTGGGGTAGCTTGGCTTCAATATGACGAAGCTTTTAGGCAAAAAATGTCAGTTCACCCATCTATACGGTGCGGTGTAAAGGATGTGGGCCTATGGCTCAATTTAATGTTGCCTCAGCGCACTTCGCTGTCACGCCAACAACAGGGTCAGACATCTCGTAAGGGCGTTTGCTTCGCTTACAAAGAATCATCTTGTAAGTGGCAAGGCTCATGTCGATTTCGACACGAGTGTTCCTTTTGTGGAGGGTCACATCCTGCATTCAAATGTTTTAGACGCCAGGCCCTGTCTGGCCAGTCCACGCCACGGGAGCAGGTTTACAAAAACAGTGACCCCAGTGAACCTGTCAAACATGCTCCCGTGGTTAAGCAGGTTCCCAGACAGGGAGATGGCCAAACTAATCACTGATGGTTTTCGGGACGGTTTTTGTCGTGCCTCAGTTTCAAGGCCCGGGTTGTTCGGTCATTCGCAATTTACCAACTGTTTTTTCTCATCCAGATGTAGTGTCCCATCATTTATCTAAAGAATTGGATTTGGGTCGCATTGTGGGCCCTTTTTCTTCCCCTCCTTTTTCTCACTTTAGGATATCACCTTTAGGAGTGGTACCAAAAGAGGAGGCTGGCTCCTTTCATGTAATTCATCACCTCTCTTTCCAAAAGGTTTGTATCTGAATGATGAAATCGATCATTCAGCGGCTTCAGTTACTTATAGTTCTTTCGATTCCACAATTGAGTTGCTCCGCCAATGCGGTTCTCGGGCCCTTCTTGTTAAATCTGACATAAAATCCGCATTTAGACTGCTCCCTGTTCATCCTTCTAGTTTTAATTCCCTTGGTTTTTATTTTAATAATCGGCTTTATTTTGATATGTGTTTACCCATGGGTTTTCCTTGTCATGTTTTTACTTTGAGAGTTTTGCAACATTTTAGGAATGGGTAGTTTCGTCGGATTCAGTATCTGGAGGCGTCGTTCACTATCTCGACGATTATTTGTTCATTAGAGATGCTTCTTCACACACCTGTCAAGATCTCCTGGACAGATTCATCGCCATGATGCATCATTTTGGGGTCCCCTTGGCGACGACAAAACCGTTTTCCTGTCATCGGTTGGAATATTTAGCATTACAATAGACACGGTGTGTTGTGAGTTTAGTCTGTCCAGAAAAGATTGTAAAGCTTCAGGGTTTAATAACAAAATTTTGTCAAAAGAAAAATTCACCCTCAGAGATTTGCAGTCTTTATTGGAAGTCTTAACTTTACGTTGAGAATTTTGCCAAAGGGGCGGCTGTTTTTGCGTCACTTGTATGATGCCACAAAAGGGTTCTCATCTCCTCATAGTCACATTCGCCTTACAGCACCCGTTAAGGATGATCTTTTAGTTTGGAGTAGGTTTTTAGCAGAATTTAATGGGGTTTGTTGTTTTCCTGAGCCTTTGTATGTGCGACTGAGCTTGGCTTACAATTTTCTTCCCACTTTAGCGGAATTGGGCCTAGTTTTTGGTCACGGTGGAGTTTTTCTTCTTCTCCGGTTTTCGACTTCAGCGCAAAAATTTTTAGCTTGCTTCTTTTTAAGGAAGTATTTGCTATTTTATCGATTTTGAACATTTGGGGTAGGCAGTTGTCAGATAAGCATTTGTCTTTTCCTGTCACATCACCGGGCACAGTTTTTGTCATGAACGCGCTTACGTCCAAATTCCAGTTAGTCTCTAAAATGCTGCGGCAGGTTGTTTTTCTGCGTCTATGCCATAATATTGGGGTGCGGGCAGTGCTCTCTGAATCTTCTGGTAATAGAGCTGCATTTTTTCTTTCGCAGCAACAGTGAGTGGATTTTCACGAGGTGCTTCCCCTAGCAGATCTAGACGGGACACCGTTTCCGGCTTGCCTGTGGGAGAATCTCATGGATTAATTGCATTTTATATTCAGAACTCCCTTGTTCAATCAACATGGGCCTCATACTCGGCCGCATGGCGCGAGTGGCGTAATTTTTGTGAGGTCTATCGTGTAGCATATGTACAATCTGATGTTCATTTTGTCTTCTCTTTTTGTAAACAATGTGTTGCTCGTGGCTTTAGCTATTCTTCTTTGTACAAAATGTTGTCAGGGATTTCCTTTTTTATAAAATTGTATGGGGGGACTTCGCTCGTTAGTTTATTTTCTGTCCGTCAATTTTTGAAGGGTTTGAGGAAGATATACTTTCGTCCTGATGATAGGAGACCTATTTCCTTGGATTTATTGACCAAACTTTGGTTTGTCTTTGATGAAGTTTGCTTTTTAGAACTTGTTTCGTCTTTGCATTTTTTGGGGCTTTCCTTATAAGCGAATTGATTAGTTACATTAAGTCCCGACCATCTGGCCTGATGGTAGAGGATGTTCGATTGTGTAACCAGTCATTGGTTATATTCATTCAGTCTTCCAAAACGGATCAACTCGGGAGGGGGATTCGTACCAGAATACGTGCTGTTTCTGGTTCGGTCCTTTGTCCCTGTGTGAATTTTCGTCAGTGGTTATTGCTACGCCCCATTCTCCCTGGTTCCTTATTCATTCATTTGAATGGGGACCCAGTGATGAATTTTCAATTCAGGGTATCCTGCGGAAATGCTTAATTCACTTAGATTTAAGACATTTAGGCATTTCTTCTCATTCATTTAGGATCGGAGCTGCTACTGAGACAGCTAGACTCGGTTTGAGTGGAAAGAAAATTCAGAAGTTAGGTCGTTGGACTTCTTCAAGGTGGCGCTTGTATGTTCGGCCAGATCTTTTGCCTGATTGTTAATATCCTTTTTTTGTTTTAGGTCCTCTTATAGTTTGGATAATCGGCCATTCCTTCATCTATTGGGCCGAACAGAGAGCCAGGATTCGGTCCTATTCCGCCAATCTATCGTTTGATCCTGCTCAGGTTAACATATTATGGTATGGAGTTAGAGGTATGCGGTTGCATGACCTGTGTGAATGTTTATCACGTCTTTCGGCTTTGTTCCTGTTTCCTGTTGCAATTGTATTACACATAGGAGGGAACGATCTAGGGAGGTTTCCGACCCTTGATTTTTTATCAAATTTTAAACGCACTTGTCGTCTCATAAAGTACATGTTTCCCGGGGTCTCTCGCCTCCTTTCCGAGATCGTTCCCCAGTTGCTTTGGACTTCTGCACATTTGCAGTTCCATCAGAGTATCAAAAAATGGGTGAACAAGTTGATGGTAAGATTTTTTCTGTCAGAGGGAGATCTGTCCTAAAGGCATGAAAACAGATAAGGACCCAGGTTTGACCATGTTAAGGGCAGACTACTCAAAAGACATTATAAGAAACCAAAAGAACAGAGTTCTATCGCCCACATAACTTACACTCATTTACTGTCCACACTAGTGTATATTGCAAAAATAAGAATTTTATTATATGCAGTGGATACAATAAATAAACGTGCATAAATAGAAATTGACAAGAATTGAAGGTAAGGGAGGGAGACAAATGCCAAGTAGGCAAAAGAGGGAGGAACAGTAAAGTGAGATCCAGAGGGGTAGTTAAGGTGCAAGTGCTTATGGTGCATAGACCAGGGTAGTAAAGTGCAGTTCAGCCCAAATGGGTCTGATCTAAACCCTAGTCTAAGTCTGTAAATAAAAAGCACATAGTCAGTAGCTTACCCATGAACCTGGTAAAGGGGTCCTCCAACTCTGCCTACTGGTCCAGTAGCCCCGACACGTGTTTCGCGTCGGCTGCTTCAGGGGGCTAGTGGTCCTATAGGCATGTAGATCTCGAAGGTTTTTTACAGGGTTTTTATAGGGATGATAGTGTTCATTTGAGCGAAGTAGGCCTCGATATATTTAATCTCGGTCTGCAGTCTTCGGTGGAGAATTGGCTGTGGCTTTGTTGGGTAAAATCGCCCAATTGCATCTGGGCGGATTTGGCCCATTTGTTGGTACTATAAGTTATTTAAGTATATGGTATTTATGGATGGTTTTTGAAACAGAGTTTTTAAAATAAATATTTATTTGAATATTTTAATAAAGAATATTTATACCTTAATAAAGCCACACAGCCAATTTTGATCTATCAAAGCAATTGTCAGTTGTCTATTTTATCTAGTGGTAAGTATGACTGTGGGTTTTGTGTTGCCATGGTTTTGGCATTCAAACACTGATGGACACTGATCAGTGAAAAACTGCAGTGTGAAGCCAGCCTTAGGGTATGTGCACATCAGTCGTTTCTGCATCTTTGCAGAACGACCGAGAACCGGTGGAGAATGGCAGAACTGAGTTTTCTGAACTCGCTAGTGTCCCTGGTTTTGTTAGCGTTTTGCTAACGATTTGCGATCGGGTTACTAGCGTTTGTACAGCGTGTTCTTGCCGATTTTCCCGGCGTTTTTCTTAGCGATTTCCAGACTGGTCTTTGGTGCACTTGTTCAGCTGGACCGCTGGAAAAACGCTGAAAAGAAGTCGCTTGCTCTATCTTTGACAACCGGTGGAAAACCGGTGAATAAACTGAAATCGTCAAGACAAAAATCGTTCTAATGTAGACAGCGTTTTCTAAACTCCATTGACTAGCATGTTAATCCAACTGGTGGCTAGGATTAACATAAATTAACATAAAACTCAGCGGAAACCGCCGACGGAAAACGTTCAAAAACAGCCCACAAAACGACTGATGTACACATACCCTTAGGGTATGTGCCCACAGGAAGGTTTTGCTGCATTTGAGATAAGGTTTTGCCTTGGTTTATGTAAATCTATGATAATCTAATCCTGAGTTTTTGGTTTCCAGCAAAACCTATGTTATTAGGGAAAAGCTTTCACACACATTGGTTTTTGTTCTCTGGAGAAAGTGTAAACACCACAGGATTTGCTGCATTTTTGTTTACCAACAAAACCTATGATTCTAGGATTAGCTGTCCCAAAACATTGGTTTTTGTTTGGTGAAGAAAGTGGAAACATATCAGGTTTTGCTGTGTTTTAGAAAGAATGAGGGTGCGTGCACATGGTCCGGAGGAGCTGCATGTTGGACGCAGCTTCTCCAGACCTGAGGGAAGCCACGGGTGACCGCAGGTAGATGCAGCCACCCTGTACTCGCCATGTGCGGCGGGTGCAGGGCGGCTTCTCCCTGCAGTCACCGACTCTGCAGCATGAAATAAACATGCTGCGGAGGAGCGGACTCCTGGCAACCCGCACCGCAGCTCCAGAGACGCTGCGGGTGGGTTATGCATAGTGAGGATGGGATTTCTTGAAATCCCATCCACTATGCTTATACTGTACTACGCAGCGTTTTGGATGCAGCGGCAAGAAACGCTGCGTACACTGATCGTGTGCACGCACCCTTAGGGTGTGTGCCCACATGCCGGGTTAGGGCTGGTTTAGATGTGTAAACCGCCGGTCGGTTTACATAAGTTTTATGTAAATTTATGTTAATCCAAACCGGCGTTTGGATTAACATTAAAACCTATGTAAACCGACACCCGCTGTGCACACAGCGGCGGTTTACACATGCTCATCTGTTGCTAACCCGCTGGGTTCCCAGCGGGTTAGCAAAGAATGTGCATGTCCTATAAACCGGCCGGTTCTGCAGCGGCTGCAAGCAGAATCATGTGCTGCTTCCAGCCGCTGCAGAACCGCCGACGCTAACCCGCTGTGCACCCGCCCGCAGCACCCGCCCGCACCCGCCTCACATACCCGCCAGGAAGCCACCGGACGCCTGCAGAGCTTCCTGGCGGGTCCGCCCATCCGCCCACCGGCACAAAGCCGGTATGTGGGCACGCAGCCTTAGCATGTCAATTCTTTGCTGCACTTTTGCTAAAGTGGAAACACCTGTGGTATTTCCATTTTCTGTAGAGAAAAAAAAACAGTGTGTGTGTGAAAGCTTTTCCCTGCACACATAGGTTTTGATGGAAACCAAAAACTCATGGTGGGTTTACACGCCGCGATATCGGCGTCCAACTCCGACCCAACTCCGACAAAAAGTCACGTGGGTTGCGAGTTGGACCCGATATCGTTTGCGCGTTGTACGGTTTGAGCGTACAACGCGATGCTGGAACGATGCCAAAACGATATCTGAGTTGAATAGCAGAGCTATTCAACTCCCCGATATCGCATGGCCGTTGTAGCAGCATCGCAGCGTGTGACAGCCCAACTCCGATCTGTACGCCGACGCTACCCATTAACTCCCATGTTAAATGGTCGTTACTGGGTTGGTGGGCGTAGACATCAGAGGGACGTTGTTTCCCGATATCGCAGCGTGTAAACCGCCGATGCGATATCGGGAAAAGGGCTGAAAAAATGCGCGCTCCCGTGCCGTTGCCTCCGATATCGCCGCGATATCGGGACGTGTAACCCCACCATCAGGATTGGATTAGCATAGATTTACATAAAACCAAGGCAAAACCTGATCTCAAACGCAGCAAAACCTTCCTGTGGGCACATACCCTAATACTGAATATTTGACAGATGACAGATGATCTCGTAATATACACGCTGCATCCAAAATGCTGCTATTCCTGATTGTGGAAATGTACCTTTATACTTCTGTATTAGAAGATGTTTAACATACTACAATTTCCCACTTGTAATAAACCACTGATTCAGAATAACCAATTACAAATTTAAATGATGCAAAAAACTCAGATAAAATTATCAAATACTTGAACAGAGAGAAACACATATATACTCACTAGAAACAACAGCAATCACCTGGGCAATTTTACATAGTTTCTGCACTCAAAAGTATTATCAGGTTACTATTGCCCTGTGACAAAAAGAGCTGTGCTCACTCACTATGTTCCTCTGTATTAAAATTGCACATAGGTCTAGGAAATGGGAGAGTAATTGTGGGGAAAGAAAGTACACCTACCTGGATCAAAAGATGGCTGGTACCAGTATAGCACCTATGGGGGAATAAGGAGCTGTGCCACCTATTTCAACACTGGGGTGTTACATCATAATCTACATCTCAATGAACCACTCATTATCCCCTCCTGCACCACAGCTTAATTACCTCCCCAAAGTTTCCACAGTACTAACAAAAGAACTACCATGGATGTATTTTCTGATACCAACCTTATGGCCAGGGCTTCTAAAAACAGCATCACCCACTCCAGGCAGACTCACGCCACACCCTGCTTCGACGCGTTTCGCCTTTTGGGATAAAAAACTCACCAAATACTGAGGTAAAAACCAAATACTGAGATTAAAAAAAAACTCACCAAATACTGAGGTAAAAAATCACCAAATACTGAGGTAAAAACCAAATAATGAGATAAAAAAAAAATCACCAAATACTGAGGCAAAAAACAAATACTGAGATAATAAAAACAATCACCAAATACTGAGGTAAAAATTCACCAAATACTGAGGTAAAAACCAAATACTGAGAAAAAAAACTCACCAAATACTGAGGTAAAAATTCACCAAATACTGAGGTAAAAACCAAATACTGAGAAAAAACCTCACCAAATACTGAGGTAAAAACCAAATACTGAGATAAAAAAAACCTCACTAAATACTGAGGTAAAAACCAAATACTGAGATAATAAAAACAATCACCAAATACTGAGGTAAAAATTCACCAAATACTGAGGTAAAAACCAAATACTGAGATAAAAAAAAAAACTCACCAAATACTGAGGTAAAAATTCAAATACTGAGGTAAAAACCAAATACTGAGATTAAAAAAAAACTCACCAAATACTGAGGTAAAAAATCACCAAATACTGAGGTAAAAACCAAATAATGAGATAAAAAAAAAATCACCAAATACTGAGGCAAAAAACAAATACTGAGATAATAAAAACAATCACCAAATACTGAGGTAAAAATTCACCAAATACTGAGGTAAAAACCAAATACTGAGAAAAAAAACTCACCAAATACTGAGGTAAAAATTCACCAAATACTGAGGTAAAAACCAAATACTGAGAAAAAACCTCACCAAATACTGAGGTAAAAACCAAATACTGAGATAAAAAAAAACCTCACTAAATACTGAGGTAAAAACCAAATACTGAGATAATAAAAACAATCACCAAATACTGAGGTAAAAATTCACCAAATACTGAGGTAAAAACCAAATACTGAGAAAAAAAAACTCACCAAATACTGAGGTAAAAAATTCACCAAATACTGAGGTAAAAACCAAATACTGAAATAAAAAAAACAAACTCACCAAATACTGAGGTAAAAAATCACCAAATACTGAGGCAAAAACAAATACTGAGATAATAAAAACAATCACAAATACTGAGGTAAAAATTCACCAAATACTGAGGTAAAAAACAAATACTGAGAAAAAAAAACTCACCAAATACTGAGGTAAAAATTCACCAAATACTGAGGTAAAAACCAAATACTGAGATAAAAAAAACAAACTCACCAAATACTGAGGTAAAAATTCACCAAATACTGAGGTAAAAACCAAATACTGAGATTAAAAAAAAACTCACCAAATACTGAGGTAAAAAATCACCAAATACTGAGGTAAAAACAAAATACTGAGGTAAAAACTTACCAAATACTGAGGTAAAAACCAAATAATGAGATAAAAAAAATCACCAAATACTAGAGGCAAAAACAAATACTGAGATAAAAAAAACAATCACCAAATACTAGGTAAAAACCAAATACTGAGGTAAAAACCAAATACTGAGAAAAAACCTCACCAAATACTGAGGTAAAAACCAAATACTGAGATAAAAAAAAACCTCACTAAATACTGAGGTAAAAACCAAATACTGAGATAATAAAACAATCACCAAATACTGAGGTAAAAATTCACCAAATACTGAGGTAAAAACCAAATACTGAGAAAAAATCACCAAATACTGAGGTAAAAATTCACCAAATACTGAGGTAAAAAACAAATACTGAGATAAAAAAAAAAACTCACCAAATACTGAGGTAAAAATTCACCAAATACTGAGGTAAAAACCAAATACTGAGAAAAAAACACCAATACTGAGTAAAAACTCACCAAATACTGAATGTGTGCACAAGGTCTTACAAATACTGAGAAAAAAACTCCACAAATACTCATTGTGTGCACGTGGCCTTGTAATACTGAATATTTGACAGAAACATTCGCTGATGATCTTGCAATATACACGCTGCATCCAAAATGCTGCTATTCCTGATTGTGGGAATGTATACTTCATACTTCCTGATTGCGGGAATGTATACTTTTTACTTCTATATTAGAAAAAGTTTAACATACTACAATTTCCCACTTCTATCATTGTATTGATCGCAAAAATGTGCAAAACAGATACCATATATGCCCAGATTTATCTACACCAAAACCTCTTCCTTCATTATTTTAAGGGACTCAGGAAAGTATTTTCACGCTTTTTGTAGCATTGCAATCCTCCCAGATTAATCTTTAAATTCCTAACACAACTGATTTACCTAATTACCTCAGAAAAAGGCTAAGGGGCCCGTCACACGAGGTGACGTCGCTGGAGATGTCGGCGACAGGCGGGAGCGCGCATGTTTTTGGCGCCTCGCCAGCGGGGGATCGCCGTCCCCCTGTTACATGGTGCGATGTCTACACATCGCTCCTGAGTGCTTGCCTGGTTTCAGAGCACTGATGTGAAACCAGGCGACCACTGAGAGGCGATATGTATCGCCGACATCGCCCCTTTACATTAGGCGATGCAGGGGCGATATCGGCGCTGATAGGCCACGCCCCTACGTTGCCTAAGAAATCCGCGGTGCTGTAGCCAGGTGTGACGGTACCCATTTACATGGGTTGTCTCATTGCATATGAATTCAGGAAAAAAACAGATGGTACAGAACACCAGAACTATGCCACCATATGATCTGTGGTGCTGGAGGTGGGTCAGCACTAGAACTATGTCACCATGTGATCTCATGCTGGAGGTGGATGAGCACCAGAACTATGCCACCATGTGATCTCTGGTGCTGGAAGTAGATCTGCACTAGAACTATGTCACCATGTGATCTCTGGTGCTGCAAGTTGATCTGCACCAGAACCTTCACCACCATGTGACTTCTGGTGCTAGAGGTGGATCTGTACAAGTAGACCACCATCTGATCTTTGGTTCTGGAGGTAGATCTGCACTAGAACTATGCCACGATGTGATCTCTCATGCAGGAGGTGGATCTGAACCAGAACTACATTACCATGTGATCTCTGGTGCTGAAGAAGGATCTGCCCCACAACTATTCCACCATGTGATCTCTCATGCAGGAGGTGGATCTGGACAAGAACTACATCACCATGTGATCTCTGGTGCTGGAGAAGGATCTGCCCCAGAACTATTCCACCATATGATCTCTCATGCAGGAGGTGGATCTGGACAAGAACTACGTCACCATGTGATCTCTGGTGCTGAAGGTGGATCTGCACCAGAACTATGCCACCATGTGATCTCTGGTGCTGAAGGTGGATCTGCACCAGAAGTATGCCAATATGTGAACTTTCATGCAGGAAGTGGATCCGTACCAGAACTATTCCACCATGTGATCTCTGTGCCTGAAGGTGGATCTGCACCAGAACTATGCCACCATGTGATCTCTTGGGCTGCAGGTGGATCTGCACCAGTACTATGCCACCATGTTATATCTGATGCTGGAGCTAGATCTGCACTAAACTATGCCACCATGTGCTCTCTGGGGATAGAGGTGGATCTGCACAAGAACTATGCCACCATGAGATCTCCAGTTCTGAATGTGGATCCGCATCTGCACCACAACTATGTCACCATCTGATCTCTGGTGCTGGAGGCAGATTTGTGTTTCTTCCCAGTATTACAGGCTGGATTGAGAAATATGTGTCCTGAATGTTGCTGTTTTTGATGGGCACCCACTGACAAAGGAATAGCGACAAAATTAGAAAGCTAACCAAGCACAGCAAAGTCTGTAGCTAGGTGACTGAATTGTCCCAACCTGGGTTTCTTCCAGCCGAATCCTAGGATCCTAGACTGAGGCCATGCAGAGTATGAAGACACAATGTGAACCTGGCAGATGAAACCAAAGCTCCTAGGCTGAAGTCCTGTAGCAAATCTCATAGTGGCTGGAAATGAAATTCCTTGACCGAAGTCATGAAGATGCGTTGTGATCTAGCCGGGACCAAAGACCCTAGACTGAGGTCTTGTAGCATATGAACAACTTGTGACTGAAGCAGTCCTTTTTATATCCCAAGACCTCACCTCAGGGTATACTGTGTTCTTACAGGATTGGTGGGATAAAGTTGTTCTCTTACTGGATGGCAGTTCAATCCATCTGCATAATTCTCCTCTGAATGATGTAAATTGAGGGAGTGAGGTAATTTACATTTAGGTAGCAATACACAAACTTGGACAATAGAGGATCCGAGCAGTCTGATAAGAAAGAATGACTCACAAACAATAGAACAATATGTCTGACCAAATTAAGAACATTAACCCATTACACGCATTGAAAAAGGTTGTGTCGTCATAGCCAGCATTATGTTAGAGATAAGCTGAAGTTGATATATGTCCATAAAAGCCTGTGTAACTTTGAAACAATGATGTTATAAACACTTCGATTGGAGACAAAGATGCATCTGATACATGACTGTCTCAGCGTGGCTTTCTCCATATACATACATGCGTAATCTATATAATTTAATTAGGAGCACACACAAAGCCTTATACGTTACACGCTGCATGGCGTCGACATTGGTTACTCATTAGACGTATTTTGAAGACTCCTCAAAAAACTCTGTGTACCTGTACCTTATTTCTTCCACTGACTTTTTTTCTTTTTGATTTCATAGATCAGTTATGGAGCTGTTGACCATTTATTGGGTCACAGACAACATTTCCCACACTTTTTCCGGACCATCCAAGACGATTACAAAATAAGTTACAATTTGGCAAAACTTATTAAACACTTCGGATGGACTTGGGTTGGAATTTTCACTTCTAATGATGACAGTGGAGAGAAAGAGTCCGATTTACTAACTCGATTTCTAGGACACTTTCAAATTTGTGTCGCTTTTATAGTCAGAAATTCTATGATATTGGATTATTCTGCAAGTGCTGTTCATGAAGTTATTGAACATTTTGCTGTGAAGGTCGTTATACTTTGTGGCACCTTCCATGATCTGATCTTCAAATCTCCTGTTTACAAATGGCTCACCAATGTGACGATAGTCTTAACACCTTCCTGGGCGCCAAACATCGTTCTCATTGAGAAATATTCAGAGATTTTCAATGGAAGTTTGTCCCTGGATCCATTGTCCAAAAGCAGCACAATACTGAAGCATTTCATTGATGGTTTCTGTCCTGCAAATTATCCAAAAGACATGATACTTGAGGATTTATGGATGATATTATGCCGCTGTGCATCTGGAAAAATAGAAAAGGATCGATTGTACGAAAAGACTTATAGAATTTCCTTTCACAATTGCACAGGACGGGAACGTATTAAAGATTCCTGGAATTACTTGAATGATAAAGTTTATCATCCAGTATCTAATGCAGTGTACGTCATGGTCAATGCTCTACATCTAATACACTCTTCCCAAAATCACTGGCCAAGAACAGGCACATCCTATCGATTCAAGGTAAATGGAAGATAGCCACCTTATCCACCTTTATTCTTATAGGGAGGAATCCCATCTCAGATAGTTATGGCATATTCCTGATATGAACCCCCCACCTCTAGGAGAACAGAGGTGCAGGTATCCATATTTAGCTTTACTGACTATTTACATACAGGGCTAGGGCCATGTACTATATCTTTTCTTTAGGTGAAGGACATCCTATTATTATCAGCACCTCTCATGCGGTGGCTTTCATAGCTATTTATAGTGACTGATGTAAGGGGTTGTTATGTCTGTCCAATGCTACTGGTACAGATGCTTAGTTAGGCAAAACCCTGATAGAATCCGAGACCTTTTAACACCATTACAAGAATATGTCATTATAGCACAGCCCAGGAGGTAACTGCCTATGAATAGCAGAAGTCCAGAGGTAGAATGGTCACCAAACAGGTTGCCAAGCCTAGTAGTAAGGCAAGGGATAAAAACAGGATTCAATAGAGAGGTCACAAAGCCTGGTCAAAACCTAGAGGGCAACAAAGTAGAATATCGTGAGTAATATGAAGAGTCCATAAAACAGGCAGAGGTCAAACTGATTACATTAAATACAAAACTAGCTAGATAGAGGAACCAAAAACTATTTCTGGCAGCTAGCTAGAGCATCCCAAAGATATATGAAAGGTGTGGTATTTTCCAATAGGCTGGAGCTCAGGGACTGATGACCTCACCTGAACAGTCCACCCATTAACACCACCAGATTGTGAAACACCACCGGTCGCAGACACTCTCAATTTAGTAGATGAGCAAAACCTGCACTCTCCAGAATCCCCTGCAAGGACTTCTCCCGAAATGCCATTATATGAAAGAAAAAGGGGGGAGGGGAACAAGAGGCGCAATAGTGCCTTATCACTTAGACACTTTATAGTACAGTGGTATAAAGGAACCACTCACCTATTTCAGTTGTGCGACCCACAACTGGTATACAGACATGTAGTGTTTTATCCGGATGGCTGCTGCTGGACTCCCACCGACCACTTGCACGTGGAATCACACAGTAAAAAATGGGAAAGGAAACGGTGTTCACTAGAGATGGGCGAATCCTAAATTACTCGGACTCGCTAGACTGTAACGAGTCTGAGTCCAGGACTCGCTACTCGTTGCGAGTCTAGCGAGTCCAATGTAAATGAATGGGGAGGCGAGTATTGCAGCGATTCCTCTGCTGCCGGACCCTATAAGGGGTCACCATTCGGGAATCTCCGGAAACAGAAGCAGAGAGACTCGGGGAGCGAGTCTGCGGCTGAGGCAGCAGCGGCGGCGGAGGCAGGGGTAAGTAGCCGGCCGGGCCGGTGCACCCCCCCTCTCCCCACTCACCCCCCCTCACCCCCCTTCCCCCCTCCCCCCTTCAATCTTTTTTTTTTTTTTTTATTATTCTTTAAAAGCCAGCGGCTTTTTGCTGCTGGCTTTACAAGAATAACATGGGGATTTGCAGGTTTTTCCTCTGCTGCCAGACCAGAGGAAAAACCTGCAAATCCCCATGTTATTCTTTTAAAGCCAGCAGCAAAAAGCCGCTGGCTTTTAAAGAACAATAAAAAAAAAAAAAAAAGATTGAAGGGGGGAGGGGGGAAGGGGGTCAGGGGGGGTGAGGGGGGAGAGGGGGGGTGCACCGGCCCGGCCGGCTACTTACCCCTGCCTCCGCCGCCGCTGCCGCCTCAGCCGCAGACTCGCTCCCCGAGTCTCTCTGCTTCTGTTTCCGGAGATTCCCGAATGGTGACAAGAGCAGTGAATAAATTAACTTGCGTCACTGCTCGGGAATCTCCGGAGCAGAGCGAGTCTGGCTGACAGCAGAGTTCAGCTCAGGTCCTAATGCCCTGAGCTGAACCCTGACTGTTTAGTCAGTTCTCAGCTCTGCTACATCCCTGTCTGTCTAAGCACAGACAGGGAAGTAGCAGAGCTGAGATTGCGTTTTGGACTACATCGGACGGAAGAGGATTTTTAAAATAAAGATGGAGTCCCTAATGGCTTTTTTGTTTTATTTTTAATAAAAAATTTTCTCTGTGTTTTGTTTTTTATATTGATTACTGGAAATTCATGGCGGTCATGTCTAATATTGGCGTGACCGCCATAAATTTCGGGCTTAGGGCCAGCTGATAATACAAAGCTGGCCCTAACCCCTTAATTACCCAGTGAGCCATTGCCACCAGGGCCACTGGAAGAGCGGGGTTCAGCGCCAAAAGATGGCGCTTCAATGAACGCGCCATCTTCTGGGGCGGCTGCGGGCTGCAATTTGCAGCGGGGGGTGCCCAGACAGCTTGGGCCTCCCTGCGCTGCGGATTCCAGCCCCCAGCTGCTTAGCTGTACCTGGCTAGACATAGAAATTGCGCGGAGCCCCACGCATTTTTTTTTTAATTATTTCATGAAATTCATGAAAATAATAAAAAAAGGGGGCTCGCCTATATTCTTGTGTCCGGCCAGGTACAAATAGGCACCTGGGGGTTGAGGCAGAAATACGGCGAAGCCCACGTGAAATTTTTCTGAAAAATCCATAAAACAATCCTAAAAAAGGGACTGCCTCTTTATTAACCCCTCCACCATGGTCGAGGGGTTAGTAAAGATGCAATCCTTTTTTAGGATTGTTTTATAGATTTTTCAAAAAAAAAAATTACGTGGGCTTCGCCGTATTTTTGTAACCAGCCGGATCCAGCAGGCAGCGACGGGCTGCCCCCAACCCCCAGGTGCCTATTTGTACCTGGCCGGACACAAGAATATAGGCGAGCCCTTTTTTTTATTATTTCATGAATTTCATGAAATAATAAAAAAAAAAATGCGTGGGGCTCCGCGCAATTTCTATGTCTAGCCAGGTACAGCTAAGCAGCTGGGGGCTGGAATCCGCAGCGCAGGGATGCCCAAGCTTTCTGGGCACCCCCCGCTGCAAATTGCAGCCCGCAGCCGCCCCAGAAGATGGCGCATTCATTGAAGCGCCATCTTCTGGCGCTGAACCCCGCTCTTCCAGCGGCCCTGGTGGCATTGGCACGCTGGGTAATAAAGAGGTTAGGGCCAGCTTTGTATTATCAGCTGGCCCTAAGCCCGAAATTTATGGCGGTCACGCCAATATTAGACATGACCGCCATGAATTTCCAGTACTCAATATAAAAAAAAAACACAACACAGAGAAAATTTTTTTATTAAAAATAAAACAAAAAAGACATTAGAGACTCCATCTTTACTCCAAAAATCCTCTTCCGTCCGACGTAGTCCAAAAACGACATCTTCACTGCCACAACCCTGTGCATACATATACATATCTATGCACAGGGAGTGAGCAGGCTGAGAACTATCTCAGCTCTGCTACATCTCTGTGTAGGCGGGCTCTAGGACCCTGGAGCTGCCGCAGCCCGCAAGTCCCAGAGCCCAGCACACAGCACATAGCAGAAGCCGGAAGAGAGGTAAGGAGCATTTCTCCCCCTCTCTTCCTTCGCTCCCTGCGGACTCGTTACTGACTGCGAGTAATCCCTGAGATTACTCGCAGTGTAACGAGTCGGGCGAATCCCTTACTACTCGGCGAGTACCGAGTAGTAACGAGTAGATTCGCCCATCCCTAGTTTTCACCAGTCCGCGCTGCCAGGATCCACTTATTCCAGGGAAGAAACTCACGATCAGATGTGATATGATTAAAACCTTTTATTGCACCCAACGCGTTTCAACGCCTTTCCTGGCGTCTTCCCTGAGGAAGACGCCAGGAAAGGCGTTGAAACGCGTTGGATGCAATAAAAGGTTTTGATCATATCACATCTGATCGTGAGTTTCTTCCCTGGAATAAGTGTATCCTGGCAGCGCGGACTGGTGAACACCGTTTCCTTTCCCACTTTTTACTGTGAAATGCCATTATCACCTACCATGTGAATACGGAGATGCCTAGAGACAGGGGCAGAAGCTGCAAGAGAATTCCCAGGTAGAAGCGCAACATCTTTATCACTAGCACCACCCACTGAGTGAATATGGTGGTGCATAGTGGCAGGGGCAGGAATTGCAGGAGCAGGCTCTGACGAGGACACATCACCTTTATCACTAGCACCGCTTACAGGGTGGATGCGGCAGTGCCTAGTGGCTCGGACAGAAATTGCAGGAGCAGGTACAGGTGGGGACATGACAGGGGTTTTAAACGTAAAAGCTATCACTGATGGGCACAGGGTGATGTAAAAAAAATTAAATAAAACTATATCCATGTAACAACTAGCGTGGATATATCAGGAATCTAATGGTGTAGGGCAAGAAACAACTGAGACAAGGTATAAAGATGAAAGTCTGCATTTACACATGTCACAAACAAGTTAAAATGTGCAGGTGCAGCAAACAAGAGCAGAGTTCATAAATTGTTCAAGTAACAGTTCATTCACATTGATGCCAAACAGAATAGTCTCTAAGTAACAGTTCATACTGGAAGTGGCCGACAACAGAACAGTCTATAAGTATCAGTTCATATCCAGGAAGGCCTGGAAACAGTATAGACTCTGAGAACAAAGTATAGAACTGGATGCAGTGCAGAGTAGCTAAGTGTAAAGTCCTGAACAGACCAGAGCACTGCAATAAAATAAAATAAGCTAACAGAGTAGCCACAGTGGAACTTAGTAGAAATAGAGCTAATGTGCAGCAAAACAGGCTTGATAGTAACTGAGGCAGAAACAAACCCTTGGCAGAGCAGTTCATTGCAGAAACGCAAACTGGAAACACATGAAGTTCAGTGGAGAATCAGACTGCAGAGAAGATGGAAGAGCCCACCCGGAATAGCTGGAGATGAAGAACAAACTAGAGATGCACAGAGGAAGCCAGAGATTCAAAAAAATACTCAAGTAAGGCCTGGAAGTCTCACTGCAGCTTAAATAAGCAGGAGAGCAGCAACACATGGGTGGGACGAGCTAGCAGACACCATCTTGGATAATGGCGAGGAGACACAGAAGGTAACCTGGAATTGCCAGAATCCTGACAATCCATCTCCTACAGCAGCGCCTTGAACTGGTCATAGGGGAAGGAAACAAAACTCAACCCTGGAGCTGGGACAAATGAGTAACACAGGGATGGTGGATATGGAGATTCCCTTCTTTCTTAGAGCAGTAGGGGCATGAAGGAACATGCTCATATATTCTGTCTATAATTCAGTCATGGCAGACCTTGTTACAATCTCAGGTCAGTGTACAGATGTGCCCTCTCTCACCATCCTGAAAAATTTTTTAGGGACTTACATTTCTCATGATACATATTCAATACATCATTGAGACATGCTAACAAAACCCTGACAGGCTGTAACCCACACACAACTACTGGGTGGCCACATATAGATATAGTACATAGAGGATTAAACATCTCCTGATAATAATATATAAAATAATGATTAATTCAAAGCTGCTCCTCTTGTGCTGTTCATCTCCAGATATGAGAAGCTAAGAGGAAGGACATATCTGTATGTGTAGGTAGCAGCTTCTCAGTTTATCATTGCTGCTGGTTACATTTCTTTATATGTGGTTATATCATTTTTTTTATTTTATCCATAGATATTGCATACTTTGAAACATTTGAATCTTTTTGATAGAAGGGTTTTTACAATGTATGGAGATCTCTTAGACGATTACCAAATTCATAACCACATTATAGTGAATCAAACATTGTACTCGAGTGTTGTTGGTCACATTTCACCTATAATTTTAGATGAACTTAATCTGCCATCCTTATACATCAATGACAGTTTAATACAGTGGAAAACCATCAACAATGAGGTAATGCTTTATCCTGGGGATACCTTGGGGTTCAGGCTTTATATTATATCTTTGTCTCTTGAATTTAGAAACCAAAGTCCCAATGCACAAAAAGTTGTCTCCCAGGAAGTAGGAAAGTCCCAGGAAATTCCATCTATTTTTGCTGTTATGGGTGTATTCCTTGTTCTGACGAAGAGGTATCAAACATATCTGGTAGGTAATACTTCTAGATTATACCTACATCTAAGCCTTTGTCATAACTTCAGTCATATTATGTGATATTTCTTGTTTTCTTTCCTATAGACAATGAAAACTGCAGGAGATGTCCTGAGTATGAGTGGCCCAATGAGAACAAGACCCAATGTGTCCCCAAACTGATAGAATTTCTCTCTTATTCTGATGAAGGGATATCAATGATTGCTCTATCAGGATCCATTTTACTTCTCCTAGTTACCGCAGTAATATTGTGGATTTTTATTAGATATCAAGACACCCCGATTGTGAAAGCAAATAACAAGAACCTAAGCTTCGTTCTCCTGGTCTCCATCATGCTCAGCTTCCTCTGTGTCTTCTTGTTCCTCGGTCGTCCTGTGGATAGTACCTGCATGTTACGTCAGATCTGTACTGGTCTACTACTCTCAATATCCATCTCTTCATTGTTGGCCAAGACCATAATGGTTTACATTGCATTCAAAGCCACCAAGCCTGGAAGTGTGTGGAGAACATGGACTGGAGTAAAACTCCCTAACTGTGTGCTCCTGATCTGCTCCTCGGTCCAGGTGGTCATCTGTATGTGTTGGGTGACCCTCTGTCCCCCCTTCCAGGAGCTGGACACACACTCTTATACGGAGAAGATCATAGTTCAGTGTAATGAAGGCTCGATCTTTGGTTCTACTTTGTACTGGGTTATATGGGGATTCTGGCCGTTGTTAGTTTTATTACAGCTTTCTTAGCCCGGACATTACCGGACAGCTTTTAATGAGGCCAAGTACATCACCTTCAGCATGCTGGTGTTCTGCAGCGTGTGGATAGCCATGATCCCGGCTTATCTCAGCACCAAAGGCAAATACACGGTGGCCGTGGAGATATTTGCCATCCTGACCTCTAACGCTGGACTGTTGGGCTGCATATTTTTCCCTAAATGTTACATCATTCTCTGCAGACCTGAGCGAAACACAAAGTCCTATATAATGAGAAGGATTGCGTGAGATTGAACATCATGTGATCTTTGTAGAGATATGTCTTTTCTATTACTTTGCGTAGATTTCATTATATGGATGTAGATTACTGAAGTAAAATTTGAGTTTTCACAATGTAAATTATAGTGTAGACATATTTCAGCTAAGAAAAATAGAGATATTTAGCTTTATGAATATGGCCATATCGATAAACCGCCCACCCAATCACGATCTCAAGGTGTAACTCTTAGACCGGGTCCATAATTTTCACTTTCAGCCTATAACTCCTCTTTTATGGGCAAACGTGAAAAAACTGACAACAGAGACAATAGCATAAAGGGTTACAAGGGCGGGGAAGGTGCACTACATAGGCTTTGGACCCATACTACAATTCAGAAAAAACTGCAGCACTCAATCCTATCAGTGTGCACAGCTGCAACGCCAAACACAATAATTACAACTCTAAGAAAACGGAACTCTGCTGTGACAATTATAATTTTGAATATTTCTGCTCAAGTTCTGCTCAAGCCAGCTTCTGCACTAGCTATATCTACAAGCTCAGTCCTGCTCTCATGGTGTACCTGAAACCAAACACTCTGCTATTCCTGAAGCTGATGTCACAGCATATGTGCAGAAACTCACTGCCACCTGGTGAAATCAAATGCCATCTGCCTTTTACAGTATTCTGCATTACTTTAAACAAAGCTAAAGGCGTTATTCAGTTATTCAGTAATGAGTGGTAGCCGGCTCCGTCTATTCAATTCCCTTCTATCTGGGTAATATATACAATCTGCTCTGCTTGGGTGGAGTCATATACTGAATCGCTCTGCGCCTTCCCAGACAACAGATACATGTGACTTCAGCGCCCAATGTGGCCCCTTTATTCCACATGTAAAAGGTTTAATAACCCCACCAAATAGTATAATGACAATATAGCCCACCTCATAGATAAACACTATGGGGAAATTGAGCACACCAGACTACAGGGGATACCTTTATAAACAGATATCATAGATCCAGGTAATCTGCTTACCTGAGGGAGTTGTGAAAGCTCAATAACAGCTGCTGCCGGGGGATGAACTCCACCATAATGCTTGAAGCAAGAGACACATTACAGTTTTGGGCAGCAATAAACCAAAATGAAGATCCTTGATCCAATTACCGTATATAAAAAAAATATATTTTTTTTTATTAATCAACGCATTTCCACTCTGGATTAGAGTCTTTCTGAAACTAACTGTACAAAAGATTCTATTATTATGAGGTTACTATTTGAGATGAGCGAAGTTTCCTCGAACATCTTTGCCAATTTGAAATCCAGACTGAATTTGGCAATGTTCGTTCAGTACCTGAAACACTAAAGTTTTGCTGAAAAGTTGGAAATAATTTGGGATTTGTTTGGTAATTGTTCAGATGACAAAAAGTTCATTTGCACTTATGCTGCTGTTCTACACTTTCAGAGTGTCAGTGTGTAGCATAGCGGGTTGGAGGGGAGGGGGGGGTGAGAGGTCTCGGGTCACTTACTGTGGGTGGTCTAGTCTGGCAGCCAATCAGCACCCATAAAGCAAATTGCACTTTCTGCACACAAGGGCTTGTGTAATTGGCTGGGTATGTCACATGTCCTTGGCATATAAGAACTGTCCATTTCCCCTCATCGCCATTTTATAAGTGTTGGAGCTCAGTGACGGTTTTGCTGCTGCAGTGCCGACGCTGCTGATTCTGGATTCGCTATTATGATAGCTATCTAGCAATTACATTTCTTTCTTCTTGGTATTAAGACTTCGGTATTCTAATGGTGGGTTTACACACAAGGATATCCTGAACGATATCCTTAGAAAAGTCGTGTCTGAAATCGTACGAACGATATGTACATATCGTTCGTGCGTCATCACAAGGATCATCGTTAACAATGTTAACTTTGGCACCTCTCCAAAGTCGACAGAAAATGTTCTGTCCGATGTCCAAAAAGCAGAGCAATGGCGGTACAATAATGTGCCAGCGCTGTGACAGCAGCACTGGCACATTATTGTATGCAAAAGTTGTTAATAAACTTTTATTTAAAAGTGCAGTCATTTAGTTTACATGTAAAGCCGCTCCTGCAGCTCTGTGGTACCTGTCGGCACAGAGCTGCAAGAGCGGCTATGAACCCGGTGTTTAAGGGGTTAATGTTATTGAGCTACATGGCCCCAGAGAGTGCCCACTCTCCCTGGAGCCATGTGTCCCAAAACGTCAGCGCAGAGGTTAAATCATGTATTTAGCGAACCGCACTATGTCGGCTCTGCTAGATTCAATAATTAAAAACCGGCGGCTCCTGTCATTTGACAGTGCGCCGTTAAATTTACTAAACAGCTTCCTGAATAGGGAGCTGTCCAGGGTACTAACGTTGAATGCGTTCAGCACCCGTCGCTCTCTGAGGTGCTGAGCGCTGTAGTACTAATAGCTATGGCCAGCACACATTGAAACTCTGGTGCGCTGGCCATAGCTATTAGTGGTAAAGCGCTCAGCACCTCAGAGAGCGACGGGTGCTGAACGCATTCAATGTTAGTACCCTGGTAGAGCTCCCTATTCAGGAAGCTGTTTAGTAATTTTCACGGCACACTGTCAAATGACAGGAGCCGCCGGCTTTTAATGCTGGATTATAGCAGAGCCGACATGTTTTTGGCTACATGGCTCCAGGGGAGTGTGGCCAATCTCTGGGGCCATGTAGCTCAGTTTAATTAACCCATTAAACACTGGCTTTCATACACGCCGTTTTTTAATAATTGAATCTAGTAGAGCCGACATAGTGTGGCTTCTGCTAAATACATGATTTAACCCCTGCCCTGACAAGGTTTTGGGCTACATGGCTCCAGAGGTGTGGGCACTCTTTGGGGCCATGTAGCTCAATAACATTAACCCCTTAAACACAGGTTCATAGCCGCTCCTGCAGCTCTGTGCTGACAGGTACCACAGAGCTGCCGGAGTGGCTTTACATGTAAAATCACTACCTAAAATGCATTTGATTACAGGTTTTTAATAAAATGACAGTGGCAGAAATAGAAGTCTTTGGAACGATATCGTTCAAAAGGCTTCACACTGAACGATGTGGCACATCGTTCGGACGTTAATTGGACGACGAACGATAGATTTGAGGTCAGGATCTCAAATCTTGGATGAACGATTCAACGATCTTTTCATCCTATATCGTTCATTTACACGCAAGGATGCACAAACGATATCTTTGGAACGATCACATATCTGTGATGTTTCAAGGATATCGTTCAGGATAGATATCCTTGTGTGTAAACCCACTGTAAGACTTACTCTGTGCACCTCAACCTATTCAGTATCTGATTACCATCATTTTCCAATACGACATCTACCTGTGATCTCCAGGACGTGTCCATCCTGCTTCTGGTCTCCAGTCCCTCATCCATCCGTGTACTGCTTCTTTCATTTGCTCATTTTACTGATGTTGGTCAGTGTGCCCACCCAAATCTTGGGTTTAGAAGATTCACCTCACCAGGTAAGCCTAATGGCCGCTTTACACATCCCAAAATCGTTTCGATATTGCATACAACGGCACGGGACGCGCGCACATTTCTGTCAGTAAACCAAGATCGCATAGGAGCTTTCACACAGGGAGATATCGGCAGGCAACACAACTGCGATGTCTACGCCCCCTTGTACGAGCAAACCAGGGAACGACCATTTAACATGGGAGTGAATAGGGGAAGTTGTGCTCCAAATCGTTGTTGGGCTGTCACACAGCACGATCCTGCCAGATCGCCCATCCAATATCGGGCAGTTGGAGAGCCTGCACAATTCTTCCCTGATATCGTTTTGGCATCGTTCTTGCATCGAATTGCACATTTACACCACACAACGCATGAACGATATCGGCGCCAACACACAAACCACGTGACTTTTTATCGAAGTTGGACAGCGATATCGTGCCGTGTAAGGGTACTTTCACATCAGTGGTTTTTGCCGATCGCGGCAGATGGGGTGAAAAAACTGCATCTGCCACGATTACCGCATAACCGCTGCACTTGTGGCACAGTTGCGGCAAGCCCCATAGACTGTCTATGCGGGGTTGCGGCAGGTGCGGCAAGTGCGGTATCGGCACTTGCGACAGGTGTGGCCGCAGCTGCCGCAAGTGCCGAAACCGCACTTGCCGCATCTGCCGCACACTTACAGCAAGCCCCATAGACATTGCATGGGGCTTGCCGCAACTGTGCCGCAAGTGCAGCGGTTATGCGTTAATCGCGGCAGATGCGTTTTTTTCACCGCATCTGCCGCGATCGGCAAAAACCGCTGATGTGAAAGTACCCTAAATCGGCCATAACAAAATACAAAGATTATTGATCCCAAAGGCGCAACAACACTACTTAATGGGTTATATGGACAATATGACTGGTCTTGTAATAGAACTGGCTGGCAACTAACGAGAACTTGTTCATGTTCTGTAAAACCTCTTATTCCATCAGGACACACAGCCTCAGACCCCAGATGGCCTCAGACCCCTGTAGCCTCACCACCTACTGCTGTACACCTGCCATACCATAATGTGCAACAGTCTGCTTAGGACATAGCTTAGCATAGTTTTTCTTCTGTCCGGTGTAAAATGGCAGACATTTTTTCTTAATTGTCTGGTGATGCTTTGTTGCGGGCTGTGCCATTGGCAGACTGAAATGACCCCCTAATGCATCCTGTACCCTCCATTCTGACTGCATTTTGCCAAGTGTTGGATAAATGAGGTCACGTTCACTCAGCTACTGATTCCATACTATAACTAAGGGCTGTTTCACATTGGCGTTCGGGTGTGCTGCATCTGGGTAGTAGATGGAAGCGCAGTCGTAAACGCGTGAACGCAGCTGATTGAATCCGCATGCGTTCACTTTGAAAAGTCATAGGAATGCACTTTAAAGCTAGGCGGCTGGGCATAGGTAAATATACTAATGTTTACCTAATGTAGTCGGGAGGAGAGAGGACAGAGAGGAGAGAGAGGACAGAGAGAGGACAGAGAGAGAGACATTGATTTTCTATGAGTTTGGCTATGTCAACACATGTGTTCCCTGCTTTGACCTGCAGATGTCAATGTGTTCACATAGGCTCCCATTTATCGTTTCACCGCTTCCGAAGGCTTGCAACAAGATGCACTTTCTGTCCGTCCGCGAAACCTTATTTTGTATGCATGCGAACACAAACGCAGCAAACCGCAGATAGACGCAGGTACACTGCATCCCTATGTTAAATATAGGAATGCTGTACGCTTGCATTTGCATGCGTTTGCAGACGCTGCATTGCGAACGCTAGTGTGAAACCGGCCTAAGACAAGGTTTTAACTCAGTAGGACAGTATGCCATCCAGTTCCATGTCCTGTCTTCTGAAATGACCTGGGACATTAATGCACTGCTGACTATCTTCTGCCCAGTTGCGTCAAGGATAGGATGAAATTGCAGGTAGAGATTTGCCCTCTTCACTGGATGATTTACCTTCCCTCAGTACATGTGTGGGTAACTGTCCTCTACTAAAGATAAATTCCTCATACCCATGACCATTTCATTTGGTTGCTCTGTATTCTCAGGAGATGCATTCATTAAACCTGTAGCAGTAGAGAATTTCATTGAATTTACTTTGGCCAAATGGCTTAAATTCTTCTTGTTCTCATGCATCTTAACCTAATCTCAACAAATGGCTCCATGATCTCTGGTGGTCGAATCCAATTCCAGACTGAAAGGGTTCTCGGATGCACGGGTGCTTTTGGAACTTCCATGGTTATGGATTTATGCTCCTTTAATTGATAGTTCGACAAACCAAATTACTCAGTGGGGTCCATCTAGCTTTCACAATTGTCTCAAAACTCTACCCCAGCCTTCTCCTGTGAAACTTCACTCTGCATACACTGCATCCAATTTGTCTGTACCCTATCAAGACTTCACAGATGCTTCTCTAAGCAGATAACCATGATACTGACACCTCATCGAAGAAGTGAAGAAAGCTTTCCTGCAATCAGGCTTCTTGTCTTTAAAATTCTTCAATTTTATTGTGTCAATTATAAAAGCAACATGTGGGGGACGCAGCCCCTAACGCCTGACGAGTTTTGAACAGGTGTTCTTATTCATAGGCATACCATGAATAAGAACACCTGTTCGAAATGTGTCAGGAGTTAGGGACTGCGTCCCCCACATGATGCTTTTATAATTGACACAATAAAATTGAAGAATTTTAAAGACAAGAAGCCTGATGCAGGAAAGCTTTCTTCACTTCTTCTATGTTAATTGAGTGGTTTCCAGCCACTCTTTCATTGGCACCTGTGTTTGGCCTTGATTCCAGTGAGACATCATCTCCCATCCAGTGAGACATCATCCCCCAAGTTCATTGGACAATTACAAATTATTGAGCAAGTAAATCTGGTTATCTTCCTTCGTAAACTACTTTCCACTCTGAGAATCCCTAATGCTCTTTATGTCCTCTGGTCCTCAATTGGTTCTCTCAAATGGTCAAGGCTGTCTCTGTCCCCACTTTTGATTCTGACATGAAGTATGAGATTAACCAGATTTTGGACTATAAGAAGGTTTGCGGTAATCTGCTCTACTTGATTGAATGGAATGGATATGATCCTGAACAGAGATGTTGGGTGCCAAAGGACTTAATTGCTCCAATGAGGCTCAAATGATTTCATGCCAATCACACACTTTCTTCCATTATTGATTCACATGGGAGGAACCCTGAGAGGGGGATACTGGTTTGCATCTGTCCGGGATCTGTGCTTTGCTTCTCTCACCCTGGTCCAGTAAACTCTGTTGTGCTCCACAATGGGTGTTGAAGATGGCCCTGCATGATCTCATGTGACCATCCACCAGGCCTACATAAGGCTCACCAAGAAGTCATACACCAGGGTCCTAAGATTCAATTATTCTATGCATCTCAAACTGTGATGTACCTGTCTGCCAGTGATATACAATATTTCACCCACCTGTCTGTTGTCTTCAGGATGTCCACTGCCTACCAGCAGTTTCCAATGTTGCACCCAATAGTCTGTGATCTTCTGGATGTCTTCCTGTCTGTCAGTGGTTTCCAATATTGCACCCACCTGTCTGTTGTGATGAGGATGTTTCCTGCCTCTGAGCGGTTTTTAATATCATGTCTATCTGTCTGTGGTCTTCATTATCTCTCTTGCTTGCCAGAGGTTTCCAATATCACAGCCACCTACCTGTGGTCATCAAAATGTCTCCAACCTACCTGCAGTCTCCAGCTCCTCAGATATTTGTGTCTTGCATGCCTTACCCATTTTCTTCACTGATGCAAATGGCTCATTTGCCAATCTAGACCTTGAGCTTGGAGGATCCACCTCGCCAGGTGATCCTACCAATCAGTAAATTAATACATTACTAGAACTACCATCAGTACAGGGAAAAAAAATCACAAGAATCACCACCAATACATGAGTATAGCACCAGACCCCTCATCAGTACATACCTAAATCACCAGAACCACCATCAGTACAGAAAAACATCACCACAATCACTATCAACCCATGAATACAGCCCAGAACCCCTACCAATACATGAATATATCATCAGAAACACTGTCAGTGCAGGAATACAGCACAGAAATCACCATCAGTATACAATGCCTTGTGAATGTATTCGGCCCCCTTGAACATTTCAACCTTTTGCCACATTTCAGGCTTCAAGCATAAAGATATAAATTCTAATTTTTTTGTGAAGAATCAACAACAAGTGGGACACAATCATGATATGGAACAAAATTTGTTGAATATTTTAAACTTTTTTAACAAGTAAAAAACTGAAAAGTGGAGCGTGCAATATTATTCGGCCCCCTTGTGTTAATACTTTGTAGCACCACCTTTTGCTGCAATTACAGCTGCAAGTTGCTTGGGGTATGTCTCTATCAGTTTTGCATATCGAGAGGCTGAAATTCTTGCCCATTCTTCCTTGCAGAACAGCTGGAGCTCAGTGAGGTTGGATGGAGAGCGTTTGTGGACAGCAGTTTTCAGCTCTTTCCACAGATTCTCCATTGGATTCAGGTCTGGACTGTGACTTGGCCATTCTAACACCTGGATACTAGTGATGAGCGAGCACTAAAATGCCCGGGTGCTCGGTGCTCTGGCCGAGCATCTCAAGATACTCGTGTACTCGGCCAGAGCACCGTGCCCAATGTAAGTCAATGAGTGACTGGCTCCGCCCACAGACTTCCGGTTATAAAACGAGTATTGCTGGGAAAGGGCGGGAGGGGGGGCTTTTTTAAAGCGCCGCAACATATAACACCTTGCTGTGGCCCCCAGGGGATCCTAACAATGAATCTGCTCCCTGTGTGGTGCCAACTCACTGTGTGCACTGAAGGGAGCTGTGTATGTGTGTCAGATTGCCAATTATTAGCGAGCAGTCCGAGCATCTCGGCGGTATTTGGTGCTCGCCGAGCATCCCGAGTACCGGGATACTCGTGCGAGTAACGAGTAGCACAGAGCATACTCGCTCATCCCTACTGGATACGTTTATTTTTGAACCATTCCATTGTAGATTTTGCTTTATGTTTGGGATCATTGTCTTGTTGAAAGATAAATCTCCGTCCCAGTCTCAGGTCTTTTGCAGACTCCAACATGATTTCTGCCAGAATGGTCCTGTATTTGGCTCCGTCCATCTTCCCATCAATTTTAACCATCTTCCCTGTCCCTGCTGAAGAAAAGCAGGCCCAAACCATGATGCTGCCACCACCATGTGTGACAGTGGGGATGGTGTTTTGAGGGTGATGAGCTGTGTTGCTTTTACGCCAAACATATCGTTTTGCATTGTGCCCAAAAAGTTCAATTTTGGTTTCATCTGACCAGAGCACCTTATTCCATATGTTTGGTGTCTCCCAGGCGGCTTGTGGCAAACTTCAAATGAGACTTTTTATGGATATCTTTGAGAAATGGCTTTCTTCTTGCCACTCTTCCATAAAGGCCAGATTTGTGCAGTGTACGACTGAATGTTGTCCTATGGACAGACTCTCCCACTTCAGCTGTAGATCTCTGCAGTTCATCCAGAGTGATCATGGGCCTTTTGGCTGCATCTCTGATCAGTCTTCCCCTTGTTCGATAAAAGTTTAAAGGGATGGTCGGGTCTTGGTAGACTTGCAGTGGTCTGATACTCCTTTCATTTCAATATTATTGCTTGCACAGTGCTCCTTGAGATATTTAAAACTTGGGAAATCTTTTTGTATCCAAATCTGGCTTTAAACTTCACCACAACAGTATCTCGGACCTTTTTTTTTTTTTTTTTTTATATATCCAGGATAAACATGAATAGTATTTATGAGATATTAGGACTCTCTAAAATATTGCATTCAACATACTAATTTTGGTTGTGGAGAGTTTTTAACCCAATGATTTAGAGCACAAGTTTAGCTGCTTTTTAACAAGATGCTTTTATTGAATCATCAAGGAGATTAAAATGCAGATACATAATGCTCAAGATATAAAAGATAAATTACAATTGGATCTGGATTACAGAGGACACTAAGGGGTTAAGATCATTTTATCTCCCACTTCAGGAACATATTCATGGTAGCATGTTCTAGCATAAACCAATGTGCAGTCCCAGCATAATATAAGGCAGAAAGCTGCAGCTTATAGTGTATAGAGGGTTCAATGAAATACCGCCCTACTAATACAACAACCACTGACTGATGCCTCCACTCATTACACAAGATACTTAGCAACATAGGAATGTGAGCAAAAGCTTACCCATGTCAGTGCCAATTGTGGAAGTGACCTCTAGGGGACGCCCCGACGCGTTTCCCTGATGCTTCCTCAGGGGGCATGTTTGGCCATGTCTCCCCCGTCCTTATATACCCCCCCACCACCCCCCTCGCCACCTGCCTCCAATTCGCGCTGCTCTACGCCGCAGATGAGCAGCCGCAACGTCCCGGGCAGCGGCTTCCGGCCTTCACACACCGGAAGCGCGTCAAATGACGCTCCTTCCCATGTTACTGAAGCCTTACACCGCCGCCCGAGGACGCGCGACCACGCATGCGCGGACCGCAAGCGCCATTTTGGAAGAGGGCAGCGATGCCCTGCACCCAAACATACACTCACCAGATTAGATAAGAGGGTCACCATATAGCTAGAACATCACTTGGTGACCCGGACAGCATAGTTCAATGGACCCATTAGACTATACCAGCACCCAGTGACCCGGATACAACCCCATACAAAACTTCTATGTATATATACAAGGAGAACAATATGGGCATAGCATCTTAATGTGCACAGAGTCATACATATATACAAACAATATGTTCACATATGACGCTCCCATTATCCATATCTTCTGTTCTCCTCCTTAATAATGGGAGCGTCATATGTGAACATATTGTTTGTATATATGTATGACTCTGTGCACATTAAGATGTTATGCCCATATTGTTCTCCTTGTATATATACATAGAAGTTTTGTATGGGGTTGTATCCGGGTCACTGGGTGCTGGTATAGTCTAATGGGTCCATTGAACTATGCTGTCCGGGTCACCAAGTGATGTTCTAGCTATATGGTGACCCTCTTATCTAATCTGGTGAGTGTATGTTTGGGTGCAGGGCATCGCTGCCCTCTTCCAAAATGGCGCTTGCGGTCCGCGCCTGCGTGGTCGCGCGTCCTCGGGCGGCGGTGTAAGGCTTCAGTAACATGGGAAGGAGCGTCATTTGACGCGCTTCCGGTGTGTGAAGGCCGGAAGCCGCTGCCCGGGACGTTGCGGCCGCTCATCTGCGGCGTAGAGCAGCGCGAATTGGAGGCAGGTGGCGAGGGGGGTGGTGGGGGGGTATATAAGGACGGGGGAGACATGGCCAAACATGCCCCCTGAGGAAGCATCAGGGAAACGCGTCGGGGCGTCCCCTAGAGGTCACTTCCACAATTGGCACTGACATGGGTAAGCTTTTGCTCACATTCCTATGTTGCTAAGTATCTTGTGTAATGAGTGGAGGCATCAGTCAGTGGTTGTTGTATTAGTAGGGCGGTATTTCATTGAACCCTCTATACACTATAAGCTGCAGCTTTCTGCCTTATATTATGCTGGGACTGCACATTGGTTTATGCTAGAACATGCTACCATGAATATGTTCCTGAAGTGGGAGATAAAATGATCTTAACCCTTAGTGTCCTCTGTAATCCAGATCCAATTGTAATTTATCTTTTATATCTTGAGCATTATGTATCTGCATTTTAATCTCCTTGATGATTCAATAAAAGCATCTTGTTAAAAAGCAGCTAAACTTGTGCTCTAAATCATTGGGTTAAAAACTCTCCACAACCAAAATTAGTATGTTGAATGCAGTATCTCGGACCTGCCTGGTGTGTTCCTAATGGGGATGTCACACGCGTCAATATCGCGTGCAATATCACTTTTGCACATGACGTTGCAGCGATATTGACGTGTGTGACAGGGCGCATCAACCAGCGATAAATCGCTGGTTGATGGTCGCCAGGCTTTAGAACCTGCTCTAAAACCTGGTGATGGTCGCCCGGTGGACACGCAGCATCGCTACGTGTGACACCGGGAGACGAGCGAGAAGCCTGCTCAAAGCACCTCTCAGCAAGCACTGGAAGCTGGTATTCATGGTAAACAGTGGGTATCTAAGCGCTGCACGACACTTAGTTACCCGCTTGTTTACATGGTTACCAGCAAGAAGCCAGATCCCTGTGCCTCTCAGCAAGCACTGGGAGCTGGTATCTATGGTAAACAGCTGATAACTAAGCGTCGCATGATGCTTAGGTACCAGCTTGTTTACATGGTTACCAGCGTTCTCGCTGGTACTGATTGCTGGTGAGTCTGCCTGTGTGACAGCTCATCAGCGATCAGCCTTCAATGTCACCAGTGATGAGATCGCTGGCGACATTGACTCGTGTGACGTCCCCATTAGTCTTCATGATGCGCTCTGCACTTGAAACAGAACCTTGAAAGCAGGTGCATTTATACAGAGACTTGATTACACACAGGTGGATTCTATTTATCATTACCAGTCATTTAGGACAACATTGGATCATTCAGAGATCCACACTGAACTTCTGGAGTGACGTCTGCCGCCGCCCCCTTTTCGGAACCCATACAGGTGGATCATGTCAGGATGGCGGAACAACGGCCTATGACTGTACTGCAGAAACACATCCTATCCGGTATTGTCCTGAAAGACCTAGAAACTCCTCCGCCTAGGTCAAGTAGGAGAGGCCATCCTAGGTGATATGTCCACAGAGACACTTCTCCGAGCTAGCCTACATTGATTCTGGGGCAGCAGGAAACTTCATTAGGCAAGAGGCGGTGACTCGGCTTGGAATTCCCATAATACCTCTGTTAACTCCCTGCTTACTTACGTCGGTGGATGGCAGACTACTGCAGGAGATCGTCACAAAGGTGACGGAGGAGGTGGAGGTGCAGATCGGGGCTCTACACCGTGAAAAGATTGCCTTCTATGTTTTACCCGGTCTTTCCTACGCCCTGCTCCTCAGGCTTCCCTGGCTCCGGGCTCATGAACCTATCCTGGACTGGCGCTCTGGGAACGTGCTGCGGTGGGGTCCTCTCTGCCAAGAGAGATGCCTTCAGACAATTCTACCAGCTTGTTCCCCGCAACCGACTTCTGTACTTCCTGGTTTACCGGCTGCCTATTGGCAGTATGCTGACATCTTCAACAAGACAGAGGGCAGAGGTCCTCCCACCTCATCGACCGTATGATTGCCCTATTGACCTGGTTCCCAGTGCTACACCACCCAGGGGATGAATCTACCCATTGCCCCCAGCCGAGTCTCAAGCCATGTCGGAGTACATCACAGACAATTTGGCTAGGGGCTTTATCCGAAAATCCACATCTCCTGCAGGCGCAGAGTTCTTCTTTGTGAAGAAGAAGGAGGGCACCCTTCGACCTGGTATAGATTACAGGGGCTTGAATTTGATCACCATCAAGAACAAATACCCACTGCCGCTGATTCCGGAGCTCTTTGACAGGCTCAAAGGGGCTCGCATTTTCACGAAATTGGACCTACGAGGAGCCTACAACCTGGTTTGCATACGTGACGGGGATGAATGGAAGACTGCTTTTAACACCAGGGATGGCCATTATGAGTATTTAGTCATGCTATACGGGTTGTGTAATGCCCCCGCGGTGTTCCAAGAGTTTGTCAATGACATCTTCCACGACCTGTTGTACACGTGTGTGGTGATATATTTTGATGACATCCTCAACTTCTCCCCGGATTTATCCTCTCATAGATGGGACATACGGCAAGTCCTCCTGCGACTGAGGAGGAATCGGTTGTATGCCAAGATGGAGAAATGCGTCTTTATGCAGACCTCTTGCCCTTTCTTGGATACATCATCTCTGATTCCAGACTATGGATGGACTCTGAGAAGCTCTCCGTCGTTCTGAAGTGGCCCCGTCCTGTGGGGACTAAGGCTATTCAACGGTACCTTGGCTTTGCAAATTATTACAGGCAGTTCATTCCCCATTTTTCTTCCTTGATCAAACCCATCATGGCTCTCATCTGTAAGGGTACCTTTACACGCCGCTACTGGATGGTGGCTACAACCAGCTACTTCACGTGCACGAGCACGCACAAACGGTTGCAAACGGTACCCGCACCACCTTTACACACCGCAACAAGGTGCGCTACAGTAGGTTACATCTATCTCTAGATACACCGCCGGGTGTCTCAAGTTACCTTCTGCTGAGCACCTTACCTCATTTACACACCGCTACAACAAGCTAATATGGGCGGACCTGGTGCAGCAGGGACAACACATAGGCGTGCCACAATTGTGGATTACGAGAATTCCATATGCTGATAGGACAAAGCAATAACATCATGATTGGGCAGCCAGCGCAGGAGGCTGATTAATACATGACGCTCGAGCAATTGTGTAGTGTGACTGGTCAGCTTCTTAAATATGCCTCCCTATGCAGCGACTACCAATCGTAACGCAGGAGCTTCCTCCAATGATGGGGCGCGGCAACCCGGAGCCTGTGTCATGCCCCAGCTACATAGGCTGGTGTCCAGACATCCCTTCTGTTGCTTCTTTACACGCCGATACAGATTGCTATAATCGCCTGGGTAGCCACCTGTTTCAGGGCAGTGCTCTGAAACAGGTGCCGCTACTGCCGGGTGGCTACAACCGTCTTCACACGCCGCTACCACGGGGTGAATTGCCGGTGCAAGATACATTTCTCGCATGTATCCGGTTGTAGCCACCCGCCAGTAGCGGCGTGTAAAGGTACCCTAAGGAAACAAATTCCTGCAACTGGACCCCCGAGGCCGAAAACGCCTTCTCCACCTTAAAGCACTCCTTCTCCGAGGCTCCTACCTTGCACCGACCAGAGGTAACCAGACAGTTCATTCTAGAGGTAGATGCTTCCTCCATTTGTCATTGTATTCGGACAACATCCTGGTATGCCTCTTCCGATATCCTCAGCATCTGGCAACTTAGCAGCTGATGCATTGTGCAAGTTAGGGCCGCGTTATGTTGGTCCCTTTGAAGTCTTGGGACGCATCAACGAACGACGTTGCTTACAAGCTGAGACTGCCTGCCTCACTTCTCTTCCCTAACTCCTTTCATGTCTCGTTGTTGAAACCAGTGGTGCTTAATCGCTTTCATCCTTCCTCCGGCACTGTATCACGGCCTCTCAGCTCCGAGAACGTCTATGAAGTAAAGGACATCCTTGCCACGAAGAAGAGTAGATGCAAAACCCTCTTCTTGATTGACTGGATTGGCTTTGGTCCCTAGGAGAGATCCTGGGAGCCACGGGAGAACATTGATGCACCCAGTGTTCTGGAGAGGTTCTTTGCGCACCTTTGGTGGAGGGAGCGTGAGAGAGGGGGTACTGTTAGGTCCCCTGGCACCGCCTCCCAGCTCATCTCTCCTGGCTTTGCATCCTCTGCTGCTCTGCCGGTCGGGCATCCAGCGTCCAGGCGAGGGCTGTGTCTCTGAGCCATCGCCGGGTCCCCTTCCTGTCTGCCGGTCACTGGGTTCACACACCAGAACACTACAATGGACAGTGTAATGAGCGGTGCACTGGGTGCGGCCGTGCTCCTCCCCTGTAAATCTAGGGGCCGGGACAGCTCAGCCTGACACTCCCCTTGGCTAATAACTGTCCGTCCTCTGGTATATCAGGCCGCCTCCACTGCTGGGAGGTGCCTGATTATTGTGTTAGTAAGCTTCTGCTTCTCTGGCTGTTTGTCAGGCCCACCTCGTGCTCTCCCCCGGTGGATCCCGTACCAGCTCTTCTAGCCCCGGGACTATGGTGCCTCAGATCCTTCTTAGCCTTACTTTAGTATAGGCTAACCCTACAAGCCGCCCCCCTGGTACTAGCAGCTGTGGTATGTAGACCCCCTGGGCGTACCCCTGACAATCCCTGTATAGGGGTTGGATAAACTAGGATCAGCTCACCCAGGGGAGTTCGGTACAACGGCCCAGTGGGTCCACTCTAGGGTGCCTCCCCTTGGAAGCGTGACAATATCTGCATAGCCACCATCAGTACATAACCACATTAGTAGAACCACTGTTTAGTACATGAATATAATATTACAACAACCAATAGTACAGGTATACAGCAGTCACTTCAGTACAGGAATATATCACCAGAACCACCATCATTTTAAAAATACAGCACCAGAACCACTGTCAGCACAGGAATACAGCACCAGATTCAACATCACTACATGAATACATTATAAGAACCCCCATCAGTACACAATTACATCACCAGAACCACCATCAGTACATGATTATATTACCAGAACTACCATCAGAAGATTAATATATCACCAAAACCACTATATGTACAAGAATACATAATCAGAATCACCATTACCAAGTACATGAATACAGCACCAGAACCAGTATCAGTACATTAGTATATCACCAGAACCTCTGTCAGATTACAAACTCATTGCTAAAACTGCTACTAGTACATGAATATAGTACCACAGCCACTATCAACACATTAACATATCACCAGACCCACCATCACTACAGAAATACATCACCAGATTGACCATCAGTACATGAATACATTAACATAAACACCATCGTTACAGGAATAGAGAACCAGAACCACCATCAGTACACAATTACATCACCAAAACATCATCAGTGCAAGAGTAATCTGCATAGCCAGCATCAGTACTAAGCTACATCACTAGAATCACCATCAGTACATGAATATATCATTAAAACCACCGACAGTACAGGAATACAGCACCAGCACCACTTTCTGTACAGGAATGTATCACCAGAACCACTATTAGTTCAAAAATACAGAACCAGAATCACCATAAGCACAGCACAGGAATACAGCCATAGAATCACCATCAGTGCATGAATACTTTACCAGAACCCCCGTCAGTACACAATTACATCACCAGAACCACCATCAATACATGATTACATTGCCAGAACCATCAGACGATTAATACATGAACAGAACCACTATATGAAAAAGAATGCATCACCAGAATCATCATAAGCACATGAATACAGCACCAGAACCAGCATCAGTAGACGACAATATCATCATAACCACTGTCACAAACACAAAATCATTGCCAGAAATATTAGTACATGAATATATCACCAGAACCACCATCAGTACAGGAATACATTACCAGAACCACCATCAGTACATGAATACATCACCAAAACCACCGTTATTAGAAAAATATAGCACCAGAACTAGCATTAGTACAGGAATACAGCACCGGATTCACCATAAGTATATGAATACATCACCAGAACCACAATCAGTACATGAATTCATCACCAGAACCACCATCACAACTTAATACAGCACCAGAACCACCAACACTATATATGTACACATCACTAGAGCCACCATTAGTACAAATCTACATCACCTCAACCACCGTCTGAACATAACTACATCACCAGAACCACCATCAGTGAAGGAATACATCTGCATAGCCACCATCAGTACATAACCACATCACTAGAACCACTGTCAGTACATGAATAGAATATTAGAACAACCAACAGTACAGAAATAAAGCATCACTTCAGTACAGGAATATATCACCAGAACCACCATCATTTTAAAAATACAGCACCAGAATCACCATCAGTACATGAATACATTACCATAAACACCATCATTACAGGAATAGAGAACCAGAACCAACATCAGTACATGATTACATCACCAGAACTACCATCAGTGCAGGAATACATCTTCAGTGCCACCGCCAGTACTTAAAGACATCACCAAAAAATCCATTCGTTCATGAATACAATACCAGAACCACCATCAGCACATTAATATATGGCTACATACTATAGCTTTCTACTGCATCAACTCTGTACTGTACAATCTTTTGTTGTCATGCATACGGATTCGAACCCTTGTGCTCTGTGGCCGGCTTCTCTGCCCACCAAGCCAAAGCAGATACACCTTTTCTTTGGGTGTTTAATTCTTCTTATCCTTGTTTAAGTTCTATTAGGGTAACAGGTGTATTCATTTACTCGTTTGTTAGCCCAATCACCTTTCGGGAGCAGCTTTAAATACTTTTCCTTTGCTGGTATTTCCTGCTGGTGATATTCTCATTTGGATGTCCAGCCATACTGTAATTAGTTTTGTTTTTCTCATTCTAGGCGTAAACAGTTTAGCTTAATATTTGCAGAAAATCTAATTTTATTTAATATGCAAATAATGGCACTTTGGTGTACCCTTAGTGTGACCAATGTCTTGGTGCATCATTATACCCTATTATATTCTTATTAAAAAATTTCCTTTGTCTTTATTAATAGGGCTCAAGACTAAGAGCATGCAGTGTCTAAAACCAGTTTGCGTTCTGCCCTTGTGAAGTGAATTGGCACTGGAAGAGCACATAGAATCATATAACCGTTTTGAAGTGGCACCAGATCGTGATCAGACCAACCACACGCAACAAATCAATATAGCAGGACAAGAAAAAGTAGCGTGTATAAAGGATTGGAATCAATAGTGCAGTCTATTATGGTTTTAATAAATTCAGTTTATTAAAGTTTTAATAATTTGAATTTATTTAAACCTTAATAAACTGCACTATTGATCCCAATCCTTTATAAAAGGTGAAGCATAGTAAGTAGTCTGTGTAAAAGGCGGGGCATAGGGAGAGGTCTGTGCAAAATGCGGGTATAGGGATAGGTCTGTGTGAAATGCGGGGCACAGGGAGAAGTCTGAGTGAAAGGCGGGGCACAGGAGAAGTCTGAGTGAAAGGCGGGGCACAGGAGAAGTCTGAGTGAAAGGCGGGGCACAGGGAGAAGTCTGAGTGAAAGGCGGGGCACAGGGAGAAGTCTGTGTGAAAGGCGGGGCATAGGGAGAAGTCTGAGTGAAAGGCGGGGCACAGGGAGAAGTCTGTGTGAAAGGCGGGCACAGGGAGAAGTCTGTGTGAAAGGCGGGCATATAGAGAAGTCTGTGTAAGACATGGGACAAAGGAAAAAGTTTGTATGAAAGTTGGGCAAAGTCAGCTATCTGACCAGGGTTTAAGGTGGTGGTCCCAAGGGACTATTTTTGCTGTCAGAATTTAAATAGCAAAATGTAAAAAGTGAAAAAACAAAAAAAGTAATTGGCATTGCTGAATACATCATTGCCTGGACTAATAAAATGTAGTAGTATTTATCGAATATGATTTTTATTTAAGGCACCCCACACCACCTAAAAAAATGTTGTATTGCTCCAGGACTTCTCCAGAGCTGCACCAATTCTCTGGAATGCTCTACCCCAAGAAATTAGGACTATCCACAATTTACATAGTTTTAGGCGCTTCCTAAAAACACATCTTTTTAGGGCGTCCTATCATTCTCCCTAATCGAAGTCATTTAGACCTAGGTTATCCACTACTTCTCTGAACATAACTGTCAAACTCCACCAGACCCAAAAGCTCTACACAGATTGGCTGGTGGCCACTTACTCTGCTCTTATCTACTCCTCATTTCCTCAAGATGCTGGACCATCATTGCAAATAAGCCCCTGTACTATGTATCACCCCTACCTCATTGTAGACTGTAAGCTCTTACAAGCAGGGTCGTCATTATTTTTTGCTTTAATCATTGTATTTTCCACATCTGTTTCTTAAGACTGTTTGTTTGTATATAAATATCTGATTTGTTAAGGACTGCGGAATATGTTGGCGCTATATAAATAAAGATTATTGAATTGAAGACTTATACAACATTGATATCAATAAAACTAACAGTTCAATTTGCAAAAATAAACCCTCACACAAATCCATCAATAAAAGGATTAAAAAAAAGTACACCTCTCAGAAAATGGTGACACAAGCCAATTCTTTTAATTTTCTAAATTCCAAGCTTTTTAACCAATAGAAATTAAATAGAAAAGTTTGGCATCTTAATTGCACTGTATTGAAGAATAATATTGCCAGGTCAACCTTCCTGCTCAATATATGCTGTAAGAGCAAAAACCCCAAAAAATCTCGGAATTGTGAATTTTTAACTATTTCACGCCAGTTTTCTTGCACTTAACCCCTTAATGCCTACTGTTGCATATTCACATCGTACCAGTTCAGTTCATTTGTATGCATATGTGTGCATTTTGAGGCTTGGATTAATTCAGGCAATAAAAGATTAAAATGAAAAAAATGGAAAAATCGCCTGATCCTTAATAGGTTAAACTATTCTACCTCTCAGTTGATGTTTTTACTTGCAATACCAGATATGACCTCTTGGAGTGTAGTGATGACCCCGTTATATCACACAGCACACAACGCTCTTGCATTAAGGCTGCACATGCCTCGTACGTTGTCTATTTTATCATTAAAAAAAAAATAATGAAATGAAAAGATAAATGTATTTAGAGTTTTCTCTCCAGACATTACATATAATAAGAATAATCCCAACGGTGAGCAAACAACAGCCTAAAATCAGGTCTGTGAGCTCTGAGCTCCATATAAGACGCCTGACTCTATTCCGGCTCCTTACACTGACAGACGCCTCACATTCTCCAGAGTCGCTGATTCTTCACATTTACACAGATCTTTCCATTCCCTGGAAATGCTCTTGGTCGTGTTGTTGCTGCTGTTGTTATTCTTGTGTTTGACATCTTGTGGTTCTGGAATCAAAAACCCATCATCCGCTTGTAATCTGCAAATTGCCCCAACCTATGAGGACTATGAATATGTGCAGGATGGAGACATCATCATCGGAGGAATGTTCTCTGTTCACTGCTTCACTGAGCAAAAAGCAATTCCAGAAAACCCATTTATCACATCCATGTTCTGCACCAAGTAAGACTATGCTAAGAACTTGCATATTGCTTTACCAAGGACCTTTCACCACAATTTTTCTTGTTTTACCGTTCACACGATGTAATAGTGGCTGTAGAGAGGACGAAACTTTTTTTGATGTTATTACTTTTGCCTCTCCATTGTGACACCTAATGAGTTAACTTCATTATCAGATAGCATTTCATACAGGTAGAGGAAGTGCAGACACCGTGATTACAGACACTTAGGCCCTTTACATGCGCTATATTTCTTGGTGGCTACAGTAACTTATGTTGCAGTAAATCATGGAGAGATTATTCCATTGTACACAGCAACAAGTAGAACCTTGTCTCCATGATTTCACTGCAACCAGTAATTACCTGTAGCCACCTAGAATTAGCCACGTGTAAAGGGCCTTAGGGCCTGTTACCGCTCCAATCTAGTGACGACATCATGTCACACGCATGGATATCGTTAACGATGTTAAATTTGGCAACGCACCAGCTACTTCGCGAACAACTTAGTGAATGATTTTACAAAGCGGCGGGAATAGGAGAATTTTGAACAACATCGTCCAAAAAGGTGTCACACTTAAGGCCCAGTTACACACACAGATAACTGAGCAGAGATTGTTCGCAGATCTCTGGTTGTAGTGAAATCATGGACACATTGTTATATTTTGTGGCCGTGTACAAATGTAAGGCTGGTTTCACATTGCGATTTTCGGTCATCCGTTTGTATCCGTTTCAAAACGGATACACTCGGATCCAAAATCGGATCCCATGTCCCCCTATGGGAATCGGATCGGATCGGATGTGCCACTGTTGGCATCCGATTTTGGCACCATCCGATAAGGTCCGATTTAATCACAGGCACAAAATCATAGCCTGCTGCAATTTTGTGTCCGTGACTCAAATCGGACAGCATTGGATCACTGCTGATCCGAGTGCACACAAAATGTGAACCCATGGACATCGGATCCGAGTTCACCTCAGATCCGATGTCGGCTCCGTGTTCCCTGCCTCTCCCTGTCTCTCCCTGCATCTTCCCTTCCCCATCTCCTCCCCATCTCCTCTATTCTGTCCACCCCCCCGCTATTCTATTCTGTGCCCCCGCTCCTCTATGCTGATCTAATCCCTATCCTGTCCCCTGTTCTCTTCCTTGTGTGTTTAAAAAAAGAAAAACTCCTCCCGGAGGATACATCACCTTGTCACCGGCTCCCAGGATGCGACACCATTGGGGCAGAAGGAGGCCTGTGGTGATGTCATAGAATCGGATCGGATGGCTATTTGCCATCCGATTGCAGGGATCCATGTGGATCCGTGGCTGTCCGGGGGATCCTGCAAAAACTCGGATCCCACGGATAGCCACAAAATCGCAATGTGAAACTGGCCTAACAATGTGTCCATGATTTCACTGCAACCAGAGATCGTGAACAATCTCTGCACAATTATCTGTGTGTGTAACTGGGCCTTTAACGATGTTGCAGGTTGACAGAACGTTAATTGGACGACAAACGACAGATTTGAGGTCAGGATCTCAAATTTTTGATGATCGATCCAACAATCTGTCGTTTCAAGATTATATTTTTACATGCAACGATGCACAAACGAGGTCGTTCGAATGATTCTCAAAAGCGTGAAGTTTCAATGATATCGTAAGCGATATCGTAGCGTGTAACAGCACCCTTAGAACTATGTCTCCATGATTTCACTGCAACCAGTAAGTTACCTGTGGAAAACCTGTCACCTGTAGCTGCGTGTAAAGGGGCCATCAGGCTACGTTCACACATAGCATATTTTGCTGCGTATTGCGTTTTTTCCTGCATTTTCTGTTTCCTGCACTTTTTTATGCTGCGTTTTTTGCAGTGAAATGCAATTCTGGATACACAGCCCAGGAAAACCTATGGGTTTTGCCAATATCCATTCACACACTGCGTATCACTGCTTTTTTAACGTGCGCACTTACACTGCAAAAACTTGCGCGTAAAAAGTATACACATGTCAATTCTTTCTGCGTATTTTCCCTGCGCTTTCCCATTGCCCACATGATAAAATGGGCTCTGGAAAAGCGCAGAGAAAAACGGAAAAAAGGTCAGCAACTAGGGACAGCAGCTGCTGTCTCTGGTGCTGAAGCTCCAGCATGATATTACTGATATTGGTGTCCGGGAAGCTAAGCCTCCTCGAGATGCTGGCTTCTCTGCCTGGACTATCTCCTCTGTCCCCTGCAGACTCGGCTCCGGTGACCAGTGTTCTGGTGGGGTGAGCTGGAATAGCTCCTCTGCCCCTGGTAAAGTGTTTCTCGCCTTTGCCTTCGATCCCTACTCTGCAGGTCCTCACACTGGCTCTGGTGTGCACTGGTTTTGGGCCTAGCATGGCTCCAGTACCAGTTTCAGCTTCCTAGACTCTGAGCTGACCTTCACACTTCTGTAGTGACTGCATACTCTGACTAATTTCCCTCCAGCACCTGTATTTATAGGGTATAATCTGGTTTAAGGGCAGCCAGTTGAGCTCCCCCTACAGGCCTGGAGTGGAAGGTGTTAGATGAAAGTGGTTTAATCGCTGTGGGAAATCCTTCAGTGTCCCAGAGAAGTCTGTGGTTACCCGGTACGGGGTGCCACAATATCACCACTACGTCACAGGTTTGTGACCTCGCCAGCGAAATCGCTGCGTGTGACATGTAGCAACGACCAGCGATGAGCTCGCTGATCGTTACGGAATGGCCGGGACCATTTTTCCATCGCTGATCTCCCACTGCACAGCATGTGTGACAGGGCCAAGGAACAACGATTGCCATGCTGCGCCCGGGACAGTGAGTGATCCCAGCGACCGTCGGGGGACGCAGCATCGGTAAGTTGATCGTCCGGTGTCACTGCTCACCAGCCATCACATAGCGATGTTCCAGCGATCCCGGCCACGTAGGATCGTTGGTGGGATCGCTGGAACATCGCTATGTGTAACGGGGCCTTAAAAGCCAGAACACTCATTTAAACTTAGCAAATATTAACTCAGTAGGTTCCAAATACTTTTTGGTTATTTTCAAAGTACCAGGTTTTTGGTTTTGGTGTAGCTATGACAGGACCCCCGGGCGCCGCGGTCCTGACATGTCAGTGGCTGCAGCTGTGTGCGCTGCACACCAGACCGGAGGGCATAATAACCCCCCAGTCCTGTGTGCTGATCCGGTCCGCGGCTGTCTGGGTCATCTCGGACAGCTCCGGACCGGATCATGCCGCAGTGTGAAGCGGCCCTAAGGGTACCGTCACACGGGGCGACGGTTGCGGCGATGTTGCCGGCGATCGCGGGCGCGTATCCCTGGCAACATCGCCGGGGAGATGTCACACGGAGCAACTTACCGGCGATGTCGCCGGCTAGTTGCCGCGGCTATCGCTTGCTGGGTTGCCCAGCAACCCAGCGAGCGGTAACTCGCAATGTTGGAGATAGGCAGTGTCGCCCGCAACATTGCAGGTTGCCGCGTTACACAGGGCGATCAGGCATGAACGCCTCAGCAACATCGTCAGGTTTCCCAACATTGTTGGGAAACCTGGCGATGTTGCTCAGGCGATTCATCGCCTGATTATCGTCCTGTCACACGCGGCAATTCGCCGGCGATGTCGCCACAATTAGGCCACACCCCTGTGTTCCCGGCAACATCGCCGGCGATATCTCCCCGTATGACGGTACCCTAAGGGGTATGGAGGTAGCAGTCACACTCAGGACATGATGCCTAATATTCCTCTGCCGTAGTCACACATCGTTATTGTACATGGTGGGTGGCAGTTGGGGCGCTGATACTGATTGTGCATTGTATATTATAATTGTTATCATCACTTTTGACCAATAAAATAATAAAATTACATCAAGTGCAAAGGTATAATCCACATGTAACATAGTAATAAAGACATCAATCACAACTGCTCCATTCTCACCACAGGCCACTGCATCAGTTCTACAGGAATCTCCAAATTTTCCTTTTTGCCATCAATTATCTGAACCACGATCCATCACTTTTACCAAACATGACTCTGGGATATCATTTTTTCGATTCATGTTCAAATCCTCGAAAGGCAATTAAAAATGTATTACAGCTGTTATCGGGACCCGGGGTGACCGTCCCGAATTATTCCTGCCGAAAGAACTGGAGATTGGCCGGGCTTATTGGGGATCAGAGCTCTATCACAACTTTACCAATATCCCGACTACTGGCGGCGTATATGTATCCGGTGGTGAGTAACGAGCCCTAAGCTTACATGTAACACGGAGCATTTCAGAGGGAGCAGCTGCACAAATTTCCATCACTGACACTGTTCTGTTAAAGGGCAGGTATAGGGATCTGGCGGTGAGTATGACAATCGTATGTAGCTGCTTATATAGGGGGTGAGAAGAGTGAATGGGGCTATTCTGAATCTTTTTCTATACATTTTATGGGGGACAAATTTCAACATTTTTGGTTCTCCTTGAAGAGAAACCTAATGCCACCTCAACACATACTGTTACTGATAACCCAACCTCATTGCACACAATCAATAGTAACCATGAAATACATATACAAAATTCTTTTACGTCCACAGAATATCAGCTAACTTGCTGGTCAGTTGAAGTCTGACTGCCGAGATCCTCAGCCATCCTGAGATTGAGTATTTGGGGCCCCAAAAGTGAGACTTTGCCGCCCCTGTCCTAAATCGAATGATGATGTAAACTCTCTGCCTTCACTCTATTGTCTATGGAACTGTTGAGTGAAGCACTCACACCTTGAACTCCTCTCCATTCACTGCCTATGGACAGTTGAGTCAGCACTCAAACCTGACCTCCTCTCCATTCACTGTCTATAGGACTGTTGAGTGCAGTGCAATGGCCACAAGGGTGGGTACTCAGTAGCTGGACAGGTAGTCTATTGGGGTATGATAGTGGCCCTGACTGAGCATAAACCTGGATTGTATTTCCAGTGAATGATAAAGAGTTTGTGACGCCATCTATGGTATCTGGTTAGGGGTGACCAGCGCTGCTTCTAACAGTCCCAGGGAATAGATGGTAAGGCAGCATGATGTAACACTCCTCATAGATGGAGCAAGCCCCTGGGGTATGATTGAGTGCTTGATTGTGATGATGGAAGTTGTAATTGTTGGTGCAGGGAGGTACAAGAAAGGATGGACAGACACCAGGATTGCAGTTCTTAACAACTTCTTTACTGGGTATCTTCACAGTTCTCGCCCAGCCATGGTACGGTGCCTCTCCAGGTTGCAGTTTGGACAGTAGTCCGGTGGCCTCCGGTTTCTTGGCTTGGACTTAAAGTTCCACACCAAATTAGGGCCGGTACCCCTCTTGCAGCCAGTACTTCTACCCAACCTGGACAGTTGGGTGTAGATTCAGGGTTCTCTGAACTGGGGCTGACCTACCCACTGGTCCTGCTAAGCCCCAGCTCCAGTGTCCCCTAGAATGCCATCTTGCTTCTCCTCACTCCCCAACCAAATAACTGTCCTCACCCCCTAAACCTACCCCTTCCTCAGCCAGCAGATGGGTCCACTCTCTAAGGCTGGCTTCACACTTGCAGATGCATCTGCAGCGTTTTGCAGATGCATCTGCAAGTATCAGCATGCAGACCACGGCCGCGGTCTGAAAGCTCTCATTCATTCTTGTATGTGAAGCGTCCGCAGGCGGATGCTGCTTACAGATCACACTCTCCCGCCGCACATGGACGCGAGATGTTGCGTCCAAGGTGCGGGGCGGAGAGTGTGATCTGTCAGCAGGCATCCGCCTGCGGACGCTTCACATACAAGATGAATGAGAGCTTTCAGACCGCGGTGCGCCTATTATAACATAGGGACCGCGGTCTGCATGCTGATACTTGCAGATGCATCTGCAAACGCTGCAGATGCATCTGCAAGTGTGAAGGCAGCTAAAGGAGTCTCTTCTGCCCTGCATCTCCCTGGCTTGGAGTCTAGATGGTGTTGGATGTGGTTTTGGTGTGTCTCAGTTTTGTGTTCCCAGTTTACCTGAGGACAGTGGCACCACACCTGTGGAGTAAGTGCAGTATCACTGAGACGACCAGACCACAGGGGCGCCACAGGAGAATTTGCACCCTGAAGCTCCTCTACATTCATTGTCTATGGGACTCTTGAGTGAAGCACTCACAATCTGAACTTCCTCTCCAATCATTAAATATAGGATTCTTGAGTGCAGCACTCGCACCCTGAATCTCCTCTCCATTCATTGTCTATGGGACTGTTGAGTGCAGCACTCGCACCCAGAACCTCCTCTCCATTCATTGTCTTTGGGACTGTTGAGTGCAGCACTCTGCTTTTTCCAGCAGTTTCATAGACATGAAGTGGAGCAGAGTCAGCACCTGCAATCCATACAGGAGGGGGTAGCATAGCTCTCTACACCAGGATACAAAGCCACAATCTTGGGATCGGTGGGGGTCCCAGCAGTAAGACTCCCAGTGATAAGGCAGTCATCTCCGATACTACTGTGGTGCCCCTGTGGACCACTCACCATTAGATGGTGCAGCAGCTGGGATTGGTAAGTCGGTCACCCCACACACACCCAACACATCCCCGATCCCAAGTCTAAGTTACTCTATGTCTAGCAACAGTATAGTGGGAGGAGCCAGGTGGAGGGTGGAACGTTAGGACAGAACCCAGTTAGGGGAGGGATGAACACCACAAAAAGGAATGCACAACACCAAGTTGCAGAGAGGAGGGTAGTAGTTAGTGAGTGAGTGATTAGTCAGTGAAGTTTAAGGAGAAGGAGGCAGAGAGAGAGAACAGGAGAGAAACCCATCAGCCAAGCAGTCAGAGAGACCAAACTGAGAGAACCCAGACCCGGCGGCCTATGCCACTGAAAGGCTAGCCCGGGTTCCCGGCTGAGAATTGAGGGAAGACAGAGGGAGTCTAAGGTGTACCTGAGTCAGCGGGGACACTGAGGGACTGGACCGGAACCAGAGTGCCAGCTCTGCTCAAATGGCCAGAAGCTTCATGCCCCAACCACGAACTCCGACGTGGTGCGGGGTCTTTATGTGCCGAGACCCAACCTCCGACACAGCAAAAGGAAGGCAGTCAAACTAGGGCTAGTTGACCTGGAGGGTTGCCCCTGAAAGCCCGTGACCGCTAGACCGTAGTTAATGTGTGGAATAGACTGAAGAGGTCTGAAAGGAACAAGAAAGGGGGTGTCGCAGATGAACCGTACTGAACTGTGTGTGTTACTACTAAAAGACCAGTGCATCAAGTCTGGAATGTTAATCAATTGCTACAACTGCTAAATATCAATCAAACAAGAGAACCATAGTTGATTTAGCAAAATAGGGATTCTATTTATTAAGAACAATCCACATAGTTAGAAAAGATATGATAGGTAAGGTTTCAAGGTATAAGTAAAGTGCTCAGTGATGAGACAAACGATAACATGCATAGAGTTGCCTCCTCAACATTACAGGACTCAGCTGACAATTGATTTTGTGGCTCTTATAGAGATATATACAGTTCACAGGGGTTTTACAGTTTAGTAACATACATAATTGTATACATGATGCTTAGATAACAGACTCATACTAGGTCAGACATGTGTGCAAACAATATCTCAGGTTGGCAAGCAGAAAAAATTTTGTGTACAGTAGTACCAACACAACCTAAGCTGAAGCACATCCTCGCCTACAACCAATAGTGTCTATACCTCACCAGGCAACATGTTACCCTGTTAACCAGCGATCCCCTAATGTGCTGTCTAGATTTCATCATTCCCAGATCGGCTGTCTAGAGCTACAAGCCGTGTGTCAGCTTAGGTTGTGTTGGTACTACTGTACACAAGATTTTTTCTGCTTGCCAACCTGAGATGTTGTTTGCACACATGTCTGACCTAGTATGAGTCTGTTATCTAAGCATCATGTATACACTTATGTATGTTACTAAACTGTAAAACCCCTGTGAACTGTATATATCTCTATAAGAGCCACAAAATCAATTGTCAGCTGAGTCCTGTAATATTGAGGAGGCAACTCTATGCATGTTATCGTTTGTCTCATCACTGAGCACTTTACTTATGCCTTGAAACCTTACCTATCATATCTTTTCTAACTACCGTATGTGGATTGTTCTTAATAAATAGAATCCCTATTTTGCTAAATCAACTATGGTTCTCTTGTTTGATTGAACTGTGTGTGTTGTAACAACTGACGAGCTGATGAGTCGCCATTCAGGCTTTTGGGTACTCGGGTATCAGGCCCCACAGATGCGTTCCTGTTGTCACGGGGAGTGCTGGCCGCGCCTGATCCTTTGTCCTGAGGGACTGATCTTTTTGAAAAGTGGGTTATATTTACAGGGGATGCTATTTACAAATTTGTAGTGACGCCACCTGCAATGTCTGGTGATGTGCACCAGCGCCGCCACAGTCCGCCGGAGGCCGATGGTATTGTGGCTGAGATGTTGTAGTCCTCCGCAGGCAGGACTGGGACCTCCGGGGCAGCTATCCTGTGAAGGAATAAGTTCATGGAAAGAAGATGCAGCAGAATCAATTTCACTTCACTCCGGGTACTTTTCTGGAACTTTGGCAGTGTTATTGCAGTCCTCAGTGCAGTAAGATGTTAAATGACACGTGGCTACAGGTGGCTGCAAGCGGATCTCTGGTAGCTGGATGGAACCCCCAGCGTGTGCTTTCCTGTTCCAATTCTTCCCTGCTTCCCAGTGGTCGGTGTGAAGCCTGACCCCATAGAGTAGATCTGACCTCCTACTGTCTCTCTCCTCGCTCCCGTCGGGTTGCCTTCTCTGGACATTGCGACTCTGCCCTGTTGTGTCTGGTACCCTCTTCTGGTCGCTTGAGAGTAGGGGCTGTATATAGATATACCCCTGTACATCGGATTTTCTGCGGGCCTTAAAGGTTCCCACAGGTGCGGGCTCCAGTACCCGGTTTCTCTCCTGGGGCGAACTCTCTCAAGTTCCTCTATCCCCACTCGCTCTCTGTATCTGGGATCTGTCCTTGTCGTTCCCGGGTCCCTCAGCCGAGAGACGCTCCTTGCTCCCTCAGGCCATCCACCCGACTCTCTCCTGAGTCCTAGACTGCTCTCTAGTTCCCCTGGAGGTGGTTTTGTACTCCCTCCCGGTTACCTCCCACTGTATGATCTAGTGTGGGGTGTGGGTTTAGGGTTCCACCTATCATCCTGAAATCCACTTGCAGCTGGGGCGACTACACCTCTTTTACGGGTGCAGTACCCCTCTGTGGCACCTACATAGTGGGGCGCCACATACCCCCTTGATTGAATATACTCGTCCGCGAGTATCAGCACTTGTCTACCGGGAAGTGAAAACATTTTTATAAACAATACTAACAGGTAACTATTTACAGTTTAAGCATGTTTAGGTTTTCTTCCCAGTGCTGGGAGGCTCATTACATTTAACGTTTCACATACAAAAGACATACATTATTACTTCGGCCCAACGGGACCGGTACTAGGTACATAGTCCAGTGTGTGTTATCACCGCTGGGCCACTGCTCACACAGCACACATCATTGAGTAAAACAGGGGAAAGACAGTTTGAGTCTTCATTCAGGGCTTGTCAAAGGGAAAAGTGTAAAAATAAAGGGGCATGGTTACTGCAAAGGTGAGGGGCTATATACTGGGGCAATGTCTCAACGCGGGAGTCTATTGCAAGCATAATGTCAATGTTCTGCACGGGCGATTCTAATGGCAAACCAGCCTAACGGCCCGGGGTAACGCTCATAGGTTACTTGCTCACCTCTGTAGAGATCTCGCCTCGGATGTCCTTTACGTAGAAATGACTCCACATCCCGCCTGGAAAAGAAGATATTGTCAAAGAGTTCGGGTTCACGGAGAAATCTCCAACCATCCTCCTGGTAGACGGAAACAACTGAGTTCTAATGGAAGTGGGGGCTGGGCTCTGGCTTCCTCGTGGAGTCTCCTTGTCGCCTGCTCGCGCTGGTACCACTCCTCTCTCTTTCTCTGCCTGGCCACTTGGTCCCTATCTTCCAAGGTGGATCGGGAACATTGCAACAACTGGTACTGTGGGGGCGGTGAGTTGCCGGGTGGGACTCGTGAGACTACTCGTGTCTCCACGGAACTCAAGATGGTGGGTACTCTTTGCTGGTGCCACTGCCACGTGGTCCACCATGCTGCTACTGGAGTACTCCCTCCCGAGGCTCCTTCTATGTCCTCCGATTCCTCGAAGCCGTCCACGTCGGGGTCGTCGTCGACTTCCTCTTCAACCTCGACATCTGGTGCTGTGGGTGGTGTCCACGCTGCTTCCTGCCGGAGACAGCTGCTGGTCCGGGACGGTGGTGAGGTCGGGGGCTCAGTCTGGACCCCATGTCCCGGATTTGGACGGGTGCTGGTAAGGGTGGTAGAGAGGCGCGGTATTCTTCCACTGCTCGTTCGGCCACCGCCTCCCGTGCCTCGCAGGTTGTTCTCCTCGAGGACAGTTCAAATGTCCGCTCGGCACTCCACCGCCGACACACCCAAGTTAAAGTCTCCTCCATCTCTTGGCGGACTGGTAAAAGCAACCCACCAGTAATCAGCATCCCCCTCCATTGTCAAGAGGGACGCCGCTGCCAGATTGCCCTGCTCGGCGCGGGTCTGCTGCTCCAGCTCTCGCACTATGTCTCTCCACGGGGTGCTGCCATGCTGCCGGGTACAAAGGAGCCTTGTTGTTTCTGTCCTTCTCTTCCGGTTTGTCTTCTTATGGGCGGGCACTCCCTGGGAACTTCCTGTGGGCCACCCCCCTGATTGATTGATGGCAATCGGGGCGGCCACACTTTTTGGCGCCTCGTCTAGGCCCTCCTTCTTCTAGGGGCTGAGGCACGCCCCCAGGCCCGCACATGGTGTTTAGTACATGGCTACGGCGTCATCTTGGGTCCTCATGCGATAATGGCGGGAACCCATTTTTGGCGGAAAAAGTCAGTTTTAAGTCCAAGTCCAAGTTCAAGGCGCACAATACCCAGTGGTACCGGGCACAATATCCTGTTCGTGAACGCCAGAAAAAAGAATATGTTGCCCTCAGGCTTTGGGGTACTCAGGTACATTCCTGTTGTCTGACCTGAGGAGGAACGGAATCTTGGTCTGAATTTCTGATTTTTTAACTCTTCTGGCCAGGAGAGTGCTGGTCCTGTCAACCATGGCATAAAATTGAGCCTTAGTTTTTTTAAGGTCTTTTTCAATTTTGACTAGTAGCAGGGAAAGTATCGCATGGCGAGTGCTAGTTAAGTTTTTGAGCAACTCGGGAGTGGGTTTCTGTTTATGTTGGTGTTCTAGAGTCTTTAATTTTCCTAGGGCCGCGTGAAGTGCGGCCGTGTGTCGTCTCTTGGTGATAACAGCCATTTTTATAAAAGTCCTTTGATCACAGCTTTGTGGGCGAACCATAGTGTGTCGTCTGAGGTGCCCTCTCTGTCATTTTGGTCAAAGAACTCCCCCAGCTGGCCCAGAATGTTCTCGACATTATCCGGATTGGAGAAGAGGTAATCATTCAATCTCCACCTGGCCGGTGGTCGGATGGCGGACGTATCTGCTATGCGTATCGTGACAGGGGCATGGTCTGACCATGATATATTGCCTATCTCAGCTGCAACACAACTGTGTAACATGGCATCGTCTACCAGAATATCATCTATTCTGCTGTAGGAATGATAATGAGGCGACACATAGGTGTAGTCTTTCTCCTCACAGTGGAAGTATCTCCACATATCGTGAAAGTGATGAGCAGAGATCAAGGGGTCCATTTCAGTCCTAGACTGGGAGGGTGCCGAGCAGTCTTGCGATTTAGACATTGGAATGTTGGACTCTCCTGACTATCACTTTGTGTCCATAAGTAATAGTGTCCAACACCCCAAAGAAGCCTCTCAAAAATTTAAGTTGGCCATCGTTGGGGGCGTATAAAGATATTAAAGTAAATGGGACATTATTTATGGAGCAAAGGATGATTAAATAACAGCCATCAGGATCGCTTATAGTATCTTTATGTTTTTGAAGGCTACAGATTTGGAAATAAAAATGCCCACTCCGGCTTTTTTTGAGCGGCCATTTGCGAAATATTGAAAAGGGTAATTAACAGAGGACATTCTAACATTATCCTTCTCAATTAGATGGGTTTCCTGTACACAAATGACATCACATCCCCCTTTTATCAACTGGCGCCACACCAAAGACCTTTTCCCAGGGGAGTTAAGGTACCTTTACACGCCGCCACTGTGCCTAGCAACAGGTATCCACCGCACGTACACACGCATGTTTTTAACGGTGGATACCGATCGCTGATGCCGCATGTACACGCCGCCATTGCGTTCTCTACTGAAGGTATCTTTGTTCCCGGAAATTCCGACAGCTCCCTTGGCTTACTTCCTATGGAATACCTTCACTGCTTCACACGCCGCGTACATCTTTCGCGCCGCAAGTACATAGGTGTGCCAGAGTTGTGTATTCCATGATGCACAAGCGTTGATTGGACAACGCAATAGAGTCATGATTGGCCAGCCTGCGAAGGAAGGCTGGCTAATACATGACGCCATTGCAATTGTGGCCTGTGAATGGATAGCTCTTTAAATATGCGCCCTGTGAAGGGACAGCCAATGGTTACACAGTAGCCCCCACCAATGATCGCTGATGGGGCGTGGTATCCATGAGCCTATGTCACGCCCCTGGGAGTTCACTAGGCGACGCAACATCCATGCCTGTGCCTGTTACACGCCATTACCATGGCAATTGTGCCTTTCTGTTGCCTTCGGTTTTTGAGCACGGCTCAGCAACAGGTATCTGAGTCAACGCAGGACACCGGGAGGAACTGCCCTATTTACACCCTGCCATTTGGTAGCAATTTCATAGCAACAGGCACAATTATCCCCAGTGCCCGGCAGTTGCTGCCTTCCTGTGGTGGCGTGTAAAGGGACCCTAAAGGTAACTTTACATGCGGCAACGTTTCTAGGAATTTCACAGGCAACTTACTGGTTGCAGTGAAATCATGGAGACATTGTTCCATTTGTACACAGCAACAAGATAGAACAATGTGTCCATGATTTCACTGCAACCAGTAAGTTGCCAGTGAAATTCCTTGAAAAGTTGCCGCGTGTAAAGGTACCCTTACAGGTTTCAAGATGGTCAAGAATACTATCATTAAAGAGGGAAAGAATGTAAGGAGGTGGATAGGTTGTAATGTTCCCCCATGAAGACACCAATCATATTCATGTAATGTTAATTGTGTAATGTAATATGTAAATATATTTGCTGGGCATAGATTAAAATAGAGTTAATGTTTGCCTGTATAATGTTGTGCATTGCCATGTGAAATGTATTGTGCTTCTGTATAATATATGCTGTATTAGAGTTATGTATAGCAGTGTTATAGGAATTGTGACAAATTTACCACCGAACCTGGCAGCTCTCTAGTGCCCCCTTTTATACTCAGGACAGTAAGGGAACTGACTGAGGATAAAAGAGGGAATGCATCTACCCTGTCAGTGCTGGTTTAGCGCCCCCCAGTAAGTGTTGTATATGCCTTCCAGTCCCAGGCCACAAGTACATATAATAACCACCACCATTGATAGAGGTCCTGAATGAACACAAGGCACATGAAAGTGCCTGCCACAGTTCTCATTCAATATAAGCCACGTCAGTGCCACTGTTAAACTAGGCGACCACTCCCAATTCTCAGTGGTGTCGGGACTCCTCCCCTTATCCTGGTATCGGCCTGCTTGTGCAGTGTGGACCCCCACTTTCTGAGCCTCGAGGCCGGTCACGAGGAGGCCACACGAACCGCGGCAGCGGCGGTACCGGACGGGCTTTGAGGCGGGTGTTCCCTACCCTGTTACTGCACTGGTGACTGTGATCGCACCTCGACTGAGCCTGAGCCGCGGTGCTCAGGTGATCTCCTGCACAGACGCCATCAGATGAGAGGAGGTGCCCGGAGCTGAGCAGCGAAGGAGGCCTAGGAGCAGGTGCCGTGGACCGAGGCAGCCCTGCAGGCGGGCACTCGGCACAAGGAGTGGGGAGCCGCGGGACACAGGGGAGACCGGGGAAATCGGAGGCACGGAGCTTACAGGTGAGAGGACACGTGGGAGCGCACATACAGGCAGCCTTTGGTCTCAGCAAGAGAGACCCAGCGCCATAAGGCCAAGGGACACAACACATTGGTGCCCCTGAAGCACATCCATTAGATCAGAGGCAACACAGTGTATTAATATCATCCTCTGCCCAGACACACAGCAGCAAGATCCACTTATTCACAGGCAGCAGCACCAGCTGCAGGGATAAACCCTACTACATCTACTAAGACTCTGCACACTGCTATTTGAAATCCTGCTATCCAATAAGGCTAAAGAGATCTTATAAGACTGGCATATTCTACCACCTACTTCTACCTGTGTAACAGAAACCTTGCTGTGGTCAGAGAGCAATAGACGGATTTTCATCAAATCCTCCCACCCTGCTGCATTGACCCTTCGCCTCAGCTGATTTCCACCCTGTGTGCTCCCCTCCCCAACTCGTGCACTGCTATTATACTCCAAATATAAACCTCCTTAACTGGTGTCTAAAACCGAAACCCAGTAGGATCTCCAAAGACATTTGTTCCCTATATTTAACAACCAGTCTCTTAACAATTTGTGACATGTAAATCCCCTAAGCAAACAGCAGGGGGCGCGAGCAGACCACATCAGTGTGATCCAGAATACTCATCTTTTCTTTTTTTTTTTTTTTGTTTCCCATTTTTCTTTTTTCTACTTGTAATATCTAAATTTCTGAAACATGGGCAAGTCAACCATAAAAACCCCCAAATTAGCGGCAAAGACATCAAAATCCATAACCCAAGCAGACGTAGATCACTTCTTGAGGAAGCAGACCGACTCCTCAGACTCTCTTAACCCATTCAAACACTCTGTTCTCCAACCTGATGACGATTCGGACTCGGACATGGAGGGCGAGTCAGATACTAGCATTAAAAAGAAGGACTCTATAGTGACGAGATCTTTTTTGAAACGTATACTGACAAAAGCCTTAGAACCCATAGGACGCGACCTAGCAGACATCAAACAGGATCTCGCCCAACAAGGCCATAGACTTGAGGCGTTGGAAACAACACAAGGCACGATACTACGCCAGACGAATTCACAGCTAGAGTGTCTAATGTCACATGAACAGCAACTGCAACCAAATCCACGCCACCCTCGAAGACCACGAAAACAGGGAGCGCCGCAATAACATCTGCATTAGGGGCCTCCCTGAATCAGTGGCATTTGAAGCCCTAGGAAAAACGGTCTTAGAAATGTTTGCGGCATTGCTGAGAGACGGAGATCCACAAAACATCGAATTAATCCGGGTTCACCGTGTCCTCCGCCCTAAACCAGCCCCTGGGGAAACCCCCCGAGATGTCTTGTGCAGGTTCCTGGACTACCGAGCAAAAGAATTAATACTGCGCAGAGCCAGGGATGCAAAGGAGGTCACCTATGGGGACGCCAAAACACTCCTATTCCAGGATCTTTCGGCTATAACATTGAAAAAACGACGCTTGCTGAAACCGTTCACGGGGGCGGTCCTCGAGAAGGGCTTTAAGTTCCGCTGGCTATTCCTTTTGGGATATCCGTTACAGCCGGGGAAAGAATCATCACCGCCAGGACCTCTGCTGACATAAAAAAGGCACGCATTTCCCTGGACATAGTGCTCGACCAATACCCGGACCTGGAGTCCTTCCACTCGGCCTCTCTCTACCATCCGCTACCAACCCCGACGCCTTGGCAACAGATGCTAACACCGAAAGCCCAGCGAGCAAAAAAGAAACTGTCTAAATCTCCATCGCTGAAGAGCCCAGATGACGTTACCTGAGGGCGAACACACGGAATCTTTCTTTTTTTTTTCTTTCCTTTTTTTTGCTCTTAATCGCCTTACGATCGTCGCTATTGAACCTGCTGATCAGGCCTACCCCTTATGGTCATGACCTTCCTTACTCTGAATAAGGGCCATAATGACGCCCTCATGTTTATAATATAAGCTCGTTGCACTTGTTAAGAATATTAATATATAGTTGAAATTGTTGTACTCTAATAACTGAACCTTACTATTAGTACCCATCTCCTCGTACACCCATGTCCTAACACCCTCTCCTCGCCCCCCCACAATCCCCCCCCTGTACCCCTCTCCCATTCCTTCCATTCCTACACCCCCCCCCACTCCACCCCCCTCAACCTCATCCCTCCACTTTTCTCCCACTTCACCCCTATCTTCCCTCTCTCCATCCCCCCCTCCCCCTCTTCCCTTATCCCCTCTCCCCCCCTCCCCTCCCTCTACCTCCCCCCACCTTCCCCTCCCTCTTCACCTTACCCCTCCCCCCCTTTTTACTACTCCCACCCCCTCCACCTCCTGCTACCCGTAACCCCCCAGCTCACTACCAACGAGGTAGTGACCGATACGATGTAGCCTGATTTTATGCCCCCTCTCTAACCCGACCATGAGGTTCATTGCTACCAAAGAACCAACCTTCCCTATCCCGACTATTGTTACTGGACCTGTTTCATAAATAATATATCTAGAAAGCGCCCCCATACTGCTGTGCAGCAGTAGACATGTTCACATTGATGAAAATTACGCATTTTTCTTGTGACTTGTATTTTCAAATGCTAATGTTTTTTCTTTTCCTCACTAACTCTATCACCTCTCACTATCTATCCCCTCTCCTGCTCACTCCTTTTCCCCCTGAGTCTCCCCCCAACCCCACCTCTCCTAACAGGCACAGCCGAACCCCTCTTCGACGCATCCATTGGAGACCACATACCCTAGAAGATCATGGCTGAGGGTAACGTATTCACTTATGCTTCACTTAATGCACATGGTTTAAATTCACCGAGCACTAGACACCCGACACTGCATGCACTTAAGAAACAAGGTACTGACGTCCTCTTCCTCCAAGAAACCCATTTTTAAACCAAATAAAATCCCTAATTTTGAAAATTGGCATTTGACCAATGGTATCACTCCACTTCCAACCAAACTGGAGCCAGAGGCGTGTCAATAGCATTTAGAAAACATGTCCACTTCCAACACCGAGAGTCTTGGATAGACCCTCAAGGCAGATTCATACTGATCAAAGGCCTATTGATTGGCACCCTAGTGACACTCGGTAGCCTCTATGCCCCGAATAAAAAGCTATTAAAATGGATATTAGCCACCATGAATAAAATAGAGAGATTTAGGGAAGGACTAGTGGTCATTGGCTGTGACCTTAATGTGGCACTTGAACCCCTTTTGGACACGACCAAACAAAAAAGCTCCATTTCCCACCGGACCTAGCAAGAATTCGTTCACGCTTACAAACCATGCAATTAATTGACTCATGGCGTTTATCAACCCTTCGACCCGTGACTACACCTATTTCTCACATCCCCATAAATCCTACCACAGGCTAGACTATGTCTTAGTTTCAAAGCGCTTGCTGCCAATCAACACGCACCTCTGTAATAACCCCTAGCATTTTCTCAGACCACTCGGCAGTCCTAACGTCCATTTCCACTTCTGCGCATCGCTCATCATGCAGATCCTGGCAGATAAATGAAACCCTGTTAACCTCCCAAGATACAAAAAAAACGTCTAACGGAACGCCTCCAACAATATTTCCAGAACAACCAAAATGAGGATACCTCTATCCAAACCCTGTGGGAAGCACATAAGGCCGTGATTAGGGGAGAACTGATTTCCATGGCGGCATATGCCAATAAGAGACGGCATACCGAAACACAGCAGCTGTATGATGAGATCGCAGAACTGGAACTATGTCACAAGAAATCCCAACGCCCGGAGGTCCTCAAAGTCTTGACATCCAAGCGCCAACGCTTGAAAGATTTAATTAACGTAACATCGGCGAGGCAATATAAAAAATGGAAAACCAAACTATATGCCCATGGTGATAAAGCATCCAAGTTCATGCTCTCCCTATTACGCAAAAAACAAGCCCGTACGCAAATACACACGATAAAGAACGCAGAGGGAGTAGACTCTCCAGACCAATCCCACATAGAACGGGCTTTTCTAGATTATTATTCACGCTTGTACAACCTGAGGTCTGGGGATTTGGAAGATCTCACGAAGCATAGAGCCCGAGAAATTGAAAACTTCCTGAGCGACATACACCTCCCAACTTTAACTAACGCTGACCAACATATGCTCCTTCGTCCCTTTACTCTTAGTGAACTCCAATCCTCCCTGTCTCCGCTGCCCTAAAGGGAAAGCGCCTGGTCCTGATGGTTTCTCGGCCTTGTATTATAAGACCTTCTCATCCCTACTCTTGCCGCACCTACTAGAATTGTGCAATGCCACACTTGCTGGCCAAGCACTACCTACTCAAATGCTTGAAGCTAAGATCTCGCTGATACATAAGGAGGGGAAGGACCCAACTCTGTGTAGCAACTACCGGCCTATATCTTTACTGAACGTTGACCTGAAGCTTTTGGCCGGCATGATTGCCCACAGACTGGCGGCGTTCCTACCACAATTGATCTCAGCGAATCAAACAGGCTTTGTAAGAGGCAGGGAGGGGAGGGACAATGCACACAAAGTTTTACACCTAATTCAATATGTAAAAGCACACAAATTACCGTTAGTTCTCCTGGGGACAGACGCGGAGAAAGCGTTCGACAGGGTGGATTGGACTTTCTTGAGACTGACATTACTTAGATTTAATCTCCCGGCAGCACTTGTTAAGTCTATTATGACGATGTATCAACGGCCCTCAGCACGTATCAAAATCAATGACTCGCTGACTACACCCTTTAAAAATTGGGAATGGAACCAGGCAGGGGTGCCCGCTCTCCCCCTTACTATTTGTGTTGACAATGGAGCCCCTCCTAATGGCGATACAGGGAAAACAGGAAATAGAGGGCGTCAGAATAGCAGGAGCTCACTACAAAACAGCAGCTTTTGCAGACGACCTCTTAATATTTCTAACAAAACCCATGAGCGGACTCCCAGCTCTCATGAAAGTGATGGAGAGATATGGCGACCTGTCGGCTTCAAAATAAACATGTCAAAATCTGAAGCTTTGGGAATACAGATCAAACCGAACGCCCTTAAAAAATTACAAACATTATACCCACTTTCCTGGCCCACACACTACATTACATACCTGGGAGTGAAACTGAACGGAAACTACCGAGACCTATTTAAATTGAATGTTCTTCCTCTCTTGACATCCACGACATCTACTATGCGGACCTGGAGAGATACCTTTCTTTCGTGGATGGGGAGGAAGAATATGTTAAAAAGCTTAATTCTACCTAAATTTAATTATTTATTCCAAATGCTACCAATAGCGATCCCACTGAGCTTTCTCTCTAAAATTAATACACTCTTCACTAACTACATGTGGCAAAGCAAGAGACCCCGAATATCATTACGCACTTTGACCCTCCCTAAGCACCTAGGCGGGATGGGAGCCCCTGACATTAAATTATATTATAAAGCAGCGCAAATCACCCGCCTTGTTGACATCCTGAGACGAAACAAAGAGAAACCCTGGGTTAATATTGAGGAATCGTTGGCACCTTGCAGCCTTAGATCTCTATTCCTTATACACTCCAACTTGAAACAACACACACCTCTCCCAAACCTGCATACCAGAGCTACATTACAGGTATGGTGTACCCATACGAAATACTTATCACCACCCCTCTCGCCCCTAATTGATCTTAATGACATCTTGGCCCCCCTAGAGACAACACACACAACCGTCCTGGGACCAAGTCGACACCTCTACGCCTATTCCATTGACCAACTATTACAAGACGGCACTATTCTACCATATACAGACCTAACAATACTACCTGGACTCTCCAACTTGAATCACCTACACTACAAAGTAATACACAGTGTACTCCGCCCACTACTGAGATACTCGGATCTTTCTAGGGAGTTAACTAGCTTTGAACACCTTTGTGCCGCGGTGAAAAAGCCGAAACAAATTTTTTCTAAAATCTACCAGGCTTTACTGGAGACAGAAACTAGCCCCAAAAGAGCATATATTGCGCTTTGGAGAAGGACTTAGGATACAAATTTACGGCTACACAAGTGAAACATATTTATAGGCACTCACACGGCCCTACTCAATGTGTGAAAGCTCAGGAAACTGCCTATAAAATCATAACGAGGTGGTATCATACACCGGACCATATCCAGCTATGGGACGCCCATCATTCTAAATACATGTTGGAGATGTGATGCACCCAATGCTGACTACTTCCACATATGGTGGAAATGTCCGACTATTGCTCAGTTCTGGAAACGAGTGGAACGACTCATACAGGCCATCACGACCAAACCCCTCCGACTTAGCCCTGAAATGGCCTTGCTACACTTCCCCAACATGGCCTGACTATGCCAATATCTCACTTCTCGCTCAACACATACTAACAGCGGCTAAACTGTTAATTCCTCTGTTTTGGAAATCCTCAGACTTGCCTTCTCATTCCAACTGGAAGAGAAGATACACTCTTTATATCATGTGGCTGAAGTAGTGGCCGCAGTAAATAACACGACCCCGAAATTCTTCACCATCTGGACCCCCTGGCTCATGTACGTTCATTCATACAGACAGGTTGATACTTTCAAACACTAATCGACAACTAATAACACCTAGGGACTGGCTGTGCCTGCCACCCCCCCCCCCCCTTCTGCCCCCCCCCCAACCCCCCCTCTACTCTCACATCTCTCTATACTTTCTCCCCCCCCTGAACTGCCCTTATATTATATTCTACCCTCATTTCTAATCTTCCTTTTCTTCCTCTCCACTCTACTACTACTTAGAACGCAAGTTTTATTTTGTTGATATGTTTAATATTTTGAAGAAATGAGCCAGTGCTCCAAAGGTATGTAAAGCCTACTAGATGGGAACCCAATCCAACTGGCTTGACTCTGACCTACCTATGAGGGAGCCACTGCTATTCTTACGTCAAGTCTGACAAGGAGAACTTTATTAACAATCTCATTATTCTGACGTACGCACAATCCTTTGAGTTTTTGAAGCTCCTCTATCCCTGATTGGATATTAGCCCGCCAATGGGCCGCAAGGAACATTATACATACTGTTGGCTTGTATTGGACTTTGTTATTGTGTAGATTACCTCGCAAAAAATACTCTGTTACTGTTCTATTTCACAAAATAATTCAATAAAAAGAATTTTGAAAAAAAAAAAAAAAAAAAAGATAGAGGTCCTGAATAACACAAGCACAGAATGCTGCCACCAGTTTCTCATTCAATATAAGCCCGGTCAGTAATATATCACTGTGTTATATCTTAGGCGACCACTCCCAAATTGCTCCGTTCCAGCTCTTGGTGGTCGTGGACTCTCCTGCCCCTATATCTCTGCACTAAAATATTATGAAAACTTCTTAATGGCCATAATTTACCCCCGGAGGGTCTGAGAGGGGTCATTCTGGTCCCATTGGATTCTGCGGATTTTTCCTTTATGCTTTAGGACGCTGCTGCCCTCAGTAGCTCTCATGTACCCTCTCCGCTTCATTGATTTCTCTTTTTACATCTCATGAACAATTGTGCTTTATTCACATTTCAAAGAGGCCCTATCAGGTGTTGTTTAAAACCAACTTCTTCAAAGTTACCTACAAAGTACTGTTGGTATTTTATATCTTTGTGGCTTGAGTTAATTTTCCTTTCAAAATCAGGGCACCTTATTTTAAAATGAACCAAGTGATGGACATGCTGTCCATTTCTTTGTGATCCTCCTTGAGATGGTTCTACTCCTTCATTGGAGTCCAGTTGTTTATTAAACTGATAGAATTTGATTTGGAAAGGCACACACCTGTCTATATAAGACCTCACAACTCACAGTGCATGTCAGACCAAATGGGAATCATGAGCTCAGAGGAACTGCCCAAGGAGCTCAGAGACAGAATTGTGGCAAGGCACAGATATGGCTACTGTTACAAAAGAATTTCTGCAGTACTCAAGGTTCCTAAGAGTACAATGGCCTCCATAATCATGAAATGGCAGATGTTTGGGAGCACCAGAGGTTTTCCTAGACCTGGCCATCCAGCCAAACTGACCAATCATGGGGAGAAGAGCCTTGGTGAGAGAGGTAAAGAAGAACCCCAAGATCACTGTGATTGAGCTCCAGAGATGCAGCAGGGAGATGGGAGAAAGTTTTCCCCAAAGTCACCTATCACTGCAGCCTCCACCAGTCGGGCCTTTATGGTAGAGTGGCCTGACAGAAGCCTCTCCTCAGTGCAAGACCTATGAAAGCCAAAATAGAGTTTGTAAATAAACACATGAAGGACTTCCAGACTATGAGAAATAAAATTCTTTGGTCTGATGAGATGAAGATAAAAAATGTTTGGTAATAATTATAAGCGGTATGTGTGAAGAAAACCAGGCACTGCTCATCACCTGCCCAATACAATCCCAACAGTGAAACATGGTGGTGGCAGCATTATGCTATGGGGTGTTGTTCAGCTGCAGGGACAGGACGACTGGTTGCAATTGAAGGAAACCTGAATGCGGCCATGTACAGAGATATCCTGGATGAAAACTTCTTCCAGAGCTCTGGGCCTCAGACTTGGTCGAAGGTTCACCTTCCAACAAGACAATGACCCTAAATACATAACTATATTAACAAAGGAGCGGCTTCACAACAACTCTGTGACCATTCCTGACTGGCGCAGCCAGAGCCCTGACCTAAACCCAAATGAGCATCTCTGGGGAGACCTGAAAATGGCTCCACCAATGTTCAACATCCAACCTGACGGAACTGGATAGGATCTGCAAGGAAGAATGGCAGAGGATCCCCAAATCCGAAAAACTTGTTGCATCATTCCCAAGAAGACTTATGCTGTATGAGCTCAAAATGTGCAAATACTTCATACTGAGCAAAGGGTCTGAATACTTATATTTCTGTTTTTTTTTCAATCAAAATGGGGGGCAGAGTGTACATTAATGAGAAAACAAATGAACTTTTTTGAGTTTACCAAATGGCTACAATGAAACAAAGAGTGAAAAATGTAAAGGGGTCTGAATACTTTCCGTACCCACTGTAAGCTTGTTGATTAGTAAGCCCTGTGTAGCTTCCTCATGTATTAAAGATGCAGTAGCAGTGGACTGTTTACTGTACGGAACTTTTTAGTGAACCTGCACTGCATCTGGTACTGAACTTGTTTTTTCAGAGACTACTATTCCCAGGCCTCCGGGGTGTTTACTGAGTTAATTACTTTGCTACAGCACCTCTCTGAGTGAACTTTGCTATTGATTTTCCTTTTACAGCATCTTCTAGTGGTATAGAGCTTAAAAGACTGCATTGCTATTTGCTTAATCCCGTCTTGATTTCAAGAGACTTTTCCCTAAAAGGGTTTATTTAATATTTTCACTGTGTGTTTATGAACTTTGATTTTCCACTGACCTTTTTTGTTTAATCACTGTGTTTTACAATACAGACCTTTTTTACTGATAAACTTTGTTTCAGTTGTGTCTTACTTCATGCAAAAAGATTCCTGAGCTATCCATTATACTTATTACACCTCCTCTCTCTGCACCTGCCCTTGCCACTACTATCCTCATCATCTTCTGGGAGCCAGCGCTAGTTGGGAAGGATTCAACGTCTTCACTGCCACACCATCTAACTACTCCCAGAGATCTCCTGCAGTGCCAGCCATATCTGGCTTATTATCCCAACTGGCGTCACAAACTCTTATTATTTCTTTATAGCCTTTTTATTTTTCCATTTCTACTCTCCCTTTTCAATGTGAGCCAGGGCCACAGTACTGAGCACAGCCACCGTGAACGTAACCCTTGCCCAGCTGATGAGTATCCCAGCCCTTAGCACTCCACATTCTTGTAGGCACAGCTCTGGAAACACAAGCAGGAACAGATAAATGGATGGTACCCAAATTAAAAATACTAAGAGTGTGGTGCAGGTTAGAAAGTGGGTGCAAAAGTCTTAGCGCAGGTCAAGCCAGGGAAGCATTGGGCAATCAGATGCAGAAATAAGCAAAAAAATACAATCTAAATATCACATCTGATCTGATATCAGTGTAGCAGACTATATGTAATGTCTATGGCAGTGGCAGACCTTGAGCCCAGAGGGCCCAGGGGCGGGATCTGGCTAGGGGAGCAGGAAGACCTCCTCTCCTCTGACATTGGGCTACGGGGGTCGGCTGGGGGCCCCCCTGCAGGCTTGAGGGGCCCCCTGGCCGGTCGGGACCCTGGTGCAGCTGAACCAGCTGCACCACGGTAGGTCCGCCCCTGGTCTATAGCTAATAATAATAATTTTATTTATATAGTGCCAACATGTTCCGCAATTTACAATTGTGTCCCACATGTAAACTAAGGCCATGTACACACAGTTTTGGAGACATTGAAATACTATGTGTGAAGCGTTTCAGGAAAATCTGCATTCACTGTTGTGAGGAAAGGGGATTATATTCTGATTTATCAACAATATTCTATAAACATAAATCCCTATAGTGTATTCATACATCTGTCTCCTAGGTCTACCATTGTTCAAAGCCTTCTAGACCCAGGATGATACATTTCCCAAAGGAAAGGATCAGAAGGTGTCGCTTTTTATTACATTTAAGGATGCTTTTCTCCACTGTTCCAGAGAGTAGGTGATATTTATCGTTATAAGAAGGAAACTAGTCTCATTGTGTGTGGTGGCCAGGGGGGCGAGAAGGCAATCAACAGCAAGAAAAGGTATCTCTCTCACCTCAACTCTAAGAGCAAATGGGGGCAGGAATCCTGTAGACTGTATTGAAATAGTGTTCTGAGATTCAGACACCCCAACTCCGGAATCATTTATCCAAATTATGAATGTACTATGTGTGCTACTGGCAACCTACAACTCACACCACTTAAATCGCGACAACCAGCTGCATACACCAATCTCTCCCAAATTACTCTGGCACCATGTGTTCAAGAGATGCACAAAATGACAATTAGAAGTCATCTAGAGGAGCCATATTTGAGTCTGCTGTTTCCAATGAGACAAGAAAAGCTCCTATTGGAGCCTCCGGGGAGAAGTTATGGTCATTCATAGGTTTTAATAGAATGTTAGGCAAAGATACAGGGGAGAAGAGTCCCAGACCACCCTGAGGTGGAACGGAGCAACTTGGGAGTGGCAGCCTGGGGTATAACACTGCGGCCCAACCCCTCCCTTTTTGTCATTCTTCAAGGAAGACTCATCTTACACGTGTTGTGTAATTACCTCAAGCAGGACCTGTGGCCCTGCACTGCCCCCCCATGTGGTCACAAACATCAAGGAACTGGAAAATTATTACATTTGTCTGTATATCTGTGTGTATTCCATTTATCTTTTGTTTGCATAACTGACTGTAACATCTATAATATCTGTATATAAATATTATTCTAGTGTGCCCTTTCAGCGATTAAATATATAATTTAATCTTGAGTTGCTCTTTTATCTCGATCACAAAATTCCCACATCTGTGTGTTCATTCAATATTATACGCTACCTGGATTAGTTTCTGACCCGCTATAAGCTTGTTCACGGACTGGGCTTATATCGAACAAGAAACTGGTGGTAGCAATTGGTGCTTGTGTTATTCAGGACCTCTATCAGTGGTGGGGTGGCGGATATCATATGTACTTCTGGTCTGGGGCTGGAAGGCATATGCCACAGTCACTGAGGGGCAGCTTCATAAACCAGCACTGACAGTAAGTTCTCTGACTGTCCTGACGATAAAGGGGCACCAGAGAGCTGCCAGGTTTGGTGCCAAATTCATCACAATTATAAACAGATTTTACCCATGAATTGAATAGAAAAATCAGTCCAGAAGAAAGAAGCTAATTTCTCTGATAAGAAATATAGCAAAGTTTCTTATTTTCACATGTACAAGGATTTATTAAGTAAAAATTAAAATGATAATTACTGTTTCATAGTATTTAGTAGTGAACCTACTCCAGAGCACTCCGTGTGCCCGTACCCTAACATTCCCACTGATTCTTTTTATTTTAATACTTATTCACACTTTTTGATCTCATAGATCAGTTATGGAGCTGTGGACCATTTATTGGGTGATAGACAACATTTCCCACACTTTTTCCGGACAATCCAAAATGAATATTATACAAGTTACAATTTAGCGAAACTTATCAAACACTTCGGATGGACTTGGGTTGGAATAATCACGTCTCATGATGACAGCGGAGAGACAGAGTCCAATTTGCTAACTCGATTTCTAGGACATTTTCAAGTTTGTGTCGCTTTTATACTCAGAAATTCTAAGATATCAGTAAAAGATGCAAAAGCTGCTCATAAATCTGTTGAACAATTTGCTGTGAAGGTCGTTATACTTTGCGGCACCTTCCAGGATCTGATGGATGAACCTTCTATTTACAAATGGCTGAATAATGTGACGATAATCTTAACATCTTCCTGGGGAGCAAATAACATTCTCATTGAGAAATATCCAGAAATATTCAATGGAAGTTTGTCCCTGGATCCATTCTCAAGACGCAGCACAATACTGAAGAATTTCATTGATGGCTTCTGTCCTGCAAATTATCCAGAAGACATGATACTTGAGGATTTATGGATGATATTATGCCGCTGTGCGTCTGGAAAAATAGAAAAGGATCGATTGTACGAAAAGACGTATGGAATTTCCCTTCACAATTGCACAGGACGGGAACGTATTAAAGATTCCTGGAATTATCTCCATGATACAGTTTATGATCCAGTAACTAATGCGGTGTACATTATGGTCACCGCCCTACGTCTAATACACTCTTCCCAAAACAACTGGTCTAGAACAGACGCATCCTATCGATTCAAGGTAAATGAAAAGAGTTCACCATTTCCCCCTTTTTCCTTGTAGGGGAGATTCCCATCTCAGATAGTTATGGCATATTCATGATATTAACCCCCACCTCAAGGAGAACAGAGATGTCCGGATACACCTCTAGCTTGTGTATTTAAATACTGTCACACTGGTGGGTGTGGATCTATTACCGCCATGAACCAGGCTTAGGCTTTCCCTAAATGTTATATTATTCTAAGTTATATATAATGAGCTTCCCATTTCCTGTACCTCCAATGTGAGACCCAGGTTACTCCTCACCTTGTTCACATTGAAGTCAGTTCTGACACATGGATAGGTTTTATTGCTTCATAGTCGGATGGGCTATCCGCTACGCTATGGAGTCCTTTGGATAGGTTTTAAACTAGAAAAATGTAGGTACGGTCTTGAAATGGGTACACCTTGTCATGGTGGGATGGCTTCTTAACGTTTTGCAAAAACCTATTTACTAAGTACCCTGTTTTTTATTAGCGCTTGCTTTTTACTTATTTATTTATGGAAGGGTATTTTTGCCTACTGCTTTTTCTTAGGTTTTATCACCTAATAGTATCACAATATCATGTTGTGTTTAAAGCTGCTCATTTTGTGCCGTTTATCTCGAGATATGAGGAGCTAAGAGGAAGGACATACAGTGGGGGAAATAAGTATTTGATCCCTTGCTGATTTTGTAAGTTTGCCCACTGACAAAGACATGAGCAGTCTATAATTTTAAGGGTAGGTTAATTTTAACATTGAGAGATAGAATATGAAAAATAAAATCCAGAAGTTCACATTGTCTAAACGATATAAATGTATTTGCATTTTGGAGAGAGAAATAAGTATTTTATCCATCTGGCAAACAAGACTTAATACTTGGTGGCAAAACCCTTGTTGGCAAGAACAGCAGCCAGACATTTTTTGTAATTGATTTGTGCACATGTCAAGAGGATTTTGATCCACTCCTCTTTGCAGATCATCTCTAAATCAATAAGACTTTGAGGCTGTCGCTTGGCAACTCGGAGCTTCATCTTTCTCCATAGGTTTTCTATGGTATTAAGGGCTTGAAACTGGTTAGGCCACTCCATTACATTAATGTTAGGGATGGGCGAATCTACTCGCTAGGACTCGTTACTCGGCGAGTAGTAAGGGACTCGCAGGACTCGGTACTCTGCGAGTTTCCCAGTGATTACTCGCAAGTCTAATGCAAATCAATATCAATCCTAGTTTTGTCAGAAACGCTGACAAAACTACGATTGCCATTGTTTGCATTAGACTCGCGAGTAATCACTGGCTACTGTGCCAGTGATAGCAGGGAAACTCGCAGATAACTGCTGTTTCTTTGCGAGCCGAGTCCAGCTGTCTTCTCTGTGCAGCTCCAGGGTCCTAGAGCCCGCCTGCTCACAGACATGATGTAGGAGTGCTGAGATTGTTCTCAGTCTGCTCATTCCCTGTGTACAGACATGAATGTCTGTGCACAGAGATGATGTAGCAGAGCTGAGATTGTTCTCAGTCTGCTCATTCCCTGTGTACAGACATGAATGTCTGTGCACAGAGATGATGTAGCAGAGCTGAGATTGTTCTCAGTCTGCTTATTCCCTGTGCATAGACATCTATATTTATGCACAGGGGATGTAGCAGAGAGGACATCGCGTTTTGGACTGCGTCGGACGGAAGAGGATTTTTTTAATTAAAGATGGAGTCCCTAATGGCTTTTTTTTTTATTTCTAATAAAAAATTTTCCTTGTGTTGTGTTTTTTTTAAAACAATTTAATAGAAATTCATGGTGGTCATGTCTAATATTGGCGTGACCGCCATAAATTTCGGGCTTAGGGCCAGCTGATAATACAAAGCTGGCCCTAACCTCTTTATTACCCAGCGTGCCACCGCTACCAGGGCCGCTGGAAGAGCGGGGTTCAGCGCCAGAGGATGGCGCTTCAATGAACGCGCCATCTTCTGGGGCGGCTGCGGGCTGCAATTTGCAGCGGGGGGTGCCCAGAAAGCTTGGGCATCCCTGCGCTGCGGATTCCAGCCCCCAGCTGCTTAGCTGTACCTGGCTAGACATAGAAATTGCGCGGAGCCCCACGCATTTTTTTTTAATTATTTCATGAATTTCAGAGTCAGAGTCTCAGAGTCAGAGTCTCAGAGTCAGAATCTCAGAATTTCATGAAATAATTAAAAATAAATGCGTGGGGCTCCGCGCAATTTCTATGTCTAGCCAGGTACAGCTAAGCAGCTGGGGGCTGGAATCCGCAGCGCAGGGATGCCCAAGCTTTCTGGGCACCCCCCGCTGCAAATAGCAGCCCGCAGCCGCCCCAGAAGATGGCGCGTTCATTGAAGCGCCATCCTCTGGCGCTGAACCCCGCTCTTCCAGCGGCCCTGGTAGCGGTGGCACGCTGGGTAATAGAGGTTAGGGCCAGCTTTGTATTATCAGCTGACCCTAAGCCCGAAATTTATGGCGGTCACGCCAATATTAGACATGACCGCCATGAATTTCTATTAAATTGTTTTAAAAAAAACACAACACAAGGAAAATTTTTTATTAGAAATTAAAAAAAAAGCCATTAGGGACTCCATCTTTAATTAAAAAAATCCTCTTCCGTCCGACGCAGTCCAAAACGCGATGTCCTCTCTGCTACATCCCCTGTGCATAAATATAGATGTCTATGCACAGGGAATAAGCAGACTGAGAACAATCTCAGCTCTACTACATCATCTCTGTGCACAGACATTCATGTCTGTACACAGGGAATGAGCAGACTGAGAACAATCTCAGCTCTGCTACATCATCTCTGTGCACAGACATTCATGTCTGTACACAGGGAATGAGCAGACTGAGAACAATCTCAGCACTGCTACATCAGGCAGCAGGCGGGCTCTAGGACCCTGGAGCTGGCAGCCTGTACAGAGGAGACAGGATCTTATCTGTGCGAGTCAGCGATTACTTACAAAGTAAACTAGCAATGCAAATAAATGACACAACTAGGATTGCTTCAGGCTGAAGCTTCCGAGACACATCTGCGATTTGTAAATCTCACACTACTCGCTATTACTCACTTCCCCATTCATTAACATTGGACTCGCTAGACTCGCAACGAGTAGCGAGTCCTGGGCTCGGACTCGCTAGAGTCAAGCGATTCCGAGTAATTTAGGATTCGCCCATCACTAATTAATGTGCTTCTTTTTAAGCCACTCCTTTGTTACCTTGGCAATATGTTTTGGGTCATTGTCTGCTGGAAGACCCAGCCATGACCCATTTTTTAATGTACTGGTGGAAGGAAGGACGTGGTCACTCAGGATTTTACGGTACATGGCTCCATCCATTGTCCCATTGATGCAGTGAAGTAGTCCTGTGCCCTCAGCAAAGAAACACCCCCAAAACCTAATGTTTCCACCACCATGCTTGACTGTGAAGACGGTGTTCTTTGGGTCATAGGCAGCATTTCTCTTCCTCCAAACACAACTAGTTGAGTTAATGCCAAAGAGCTCAATTTTTGCCTCATCTGACCCCAGCACCTTTTCTGACTCACTCTCAGAATCACCAAGGTGTTAATTTGCAAACTTCAGATGGGCCTGCACATGTGCCTTCTTGAGCAGTGGAACTTTGTGGGCACTGCAGGATATTAATCCATTATGGCGTAATGTGTTACCTATGGTTTTCTTTGTGACAGTGGTCTCAGCTGCCTTGAGGTCATTAACAAGTTCCCCCCATGTAGTATTAGGCTGACCTCTCACCTTCCTCATGATCCTGGATACCCCACGAGGTGAGATTTTGCATTGAGCCCCAGATTGATGTGGATTGACCTCATTTTGTATTTCTTCCATTTTCTTACTACCGAACCAACAGTTGTCTCCTTCTCATCCAGCTTTGTCTTACTTATGGTTTTGTAGCCCATTCCAGCCTTGTGCAGGTCTAGGATCTTTTGCCTGACATCTTTAGAAAGCTCTTTGGTCTTGCCTATTTTGTAGAGGTTAGAGTCTGACTGATTCATTGAGTGTGTGGACAGGAGTCATTTATACAGGTGACAATGTAAGACAGCTGTCTGTAATGCAGGTAACAAGTTGATTAGGAGCGTCTAACTGGTCTGTAGGAGCCAGAACTCCTAATGGTTGATAGGGGATCAAATACTTATTTCTCTCTGCAAAATGCAAATACATTTATATAATTTAGACAATGTGATTTTCTGAATTTTATTCTTGATATTCTATCTCTCACAATTAAAATTAACCTACCCTTTAATTATAGATGTTTATATAATTGTCAGTGGGCAAACTTACACAATCAGCAAAGGATCACATACTTATTTCCACCACTGTATCTCTATATGTAGGTAACAGACTTCTCAGTCTTTTCATCGTTGCTGCTGGTTACATTTCTCAATATGTAATTATATCATATTTTTTTTGTCTCCATTCATAGATATTACACACTTTGAAACATTTCAATTTAAATCTTGGTGGATTGGTTTTCTCAAAGTATGGAGATCTGATGGATAATTCCGAAATTCATAACTACATTATAATCAACCAAACATTGTACTCAAAAGTTGTTGGCCACATCTCACCTATCATTTTAGATGAACTCAATCTGCCAACCTTCTTTATCAACGACAGTTTAATTCAATGGAAAACCATTAACAATGAGGTAATGCTTTATCCTGGGGATACCTTGGGGTTCAGGCTTTATATTATATCTGTGTCTCTTGAATTTAGAAACCAAAGTCCCAATGCACAAAAAGTTGTCTCCCAGGAAGTAGGAAAGTCCCAGGAAATTCCATCTATTTTTGCTGTTATGGGTGTATTCCTTGTTCAGAAGGAGAGATATCAAACACAACTGGTAGGTAATACTTTTAGACTGTGCCTATATCCAATGCTTTTGTCACAACCTCAGTCATATTATGTGATATTTCTTGTCTTCTTTCCTATAGACAATGAGAACTGCAGGAGATGTCCTGAGTATGAGTGGCCCAATGGGAACAAGACCCAATGTGTTCCCAAAATGGTAGAATTTCTCTCTTACTCTGATGAAGAGATATCAATGATTGCTCTATCAGGATCCATTTTACTTCTTCAAGTGACCACAGTAATATTTGGGAATTTTCATTAGATATCAAGACACCCCAATTGTGAAAGCAAATAACAAGAACCTAAGCTTCGTTCTCCTGGTCTCCATCATGCTCAGCTTCCTCTGTGTCTTCTTGTTCCTCGGTCGTCCTGTGGATAGTACCTGCATGTTACGTCAGATCTGTACTGGACTACTACTCTCAATATCCATCTCTTCATTGTTGGCCAAGACCATAATGGTTTACATCGCATTCAAAGCCACCAAGCCTGGAAGTGTGTGGAGAAAATGGACTGGAGTAAAACTCCCTAATTGTGTGCTCCTGATCTGCTCCTCGGTCCAGGTGGTCATCTGTATGTGTTGGGTGACCCTCTGTCCCCCCTTCCAGGAGCTGGACACACACTCTTATACGGAGAAGATCATAGTTCAGTGTAATGAAGGCTCCGATCTTTGGTTCTACTCTGTCTGGGTTATATGGGGATTCTGGCCGTTGTTAGTTTTATTACAGCTTTCTTAGCCCGGACATTACCGGACAGTTTTAATGAGGCTAAGTACATCACCTTCAGCATGCTGGTGTTCTGCAGCGTGTGGATAGCCATGGTCCCGGCTTATCTCAGCACCAAAGGCAAATACACGGTGGCCGTGGAGATATTTGCCATCCTGACCTCTAACGCTGGACTGTTGGGCTGCATATTTTTCCCTAAATGTTACATCATTCTCTGCAGACCTGAGCGAAACACAAAGTCCTATATAATGAGCCGGACTGCGTAAGGTTGTACATCTTGGTAGAGTTATATCCAGTTTTATTACTGGGTAAAGATTCATTTTTTGTTGATGTAGATTATTAATGTTAAATTTTAATTAATCACAAGTACAACTTTTATGACTGCCGGCCTTTGCATGTAGAGAATTATCAGTAATTCCGGGTTGCGATGTGCATTGGCAGAGCAGGTCACCTGTGAGAAGCAGCTTCAGCCTAAAGCTGCAGATCAGGAGGTGAGGATAAGGTGCAGCACAAGGAGGTACAATGTACAGAGAAGCTTCAAGACATAGGGTTTATCCCCTATTGATACCATACAGAATAAAGTATTGATCACCAGGGGTTCCAATTGATTCTGCCACCTGATTATTGAGGTCGTATTGCCCTCTGCTACTGTGTGTTTTCTTGGAAATAAGCCAAATTCCCAACTTGATTCTTCTCAAGCCAACGTCTGATTATCTGTCCAGCTGCTCTAGTCTGGTATCCAGCAACCAGCAATTTCTAGAAGCTCAGTTCTGCTATCATGGTACCTGTTCGCATCAACTATCAAGGTACCTGATACGAATGCATCTTGAGCTTTACCGTACTTCCTTGTTACCATGCTTCTGCAACAAGGTTCCAAATTGCCTTCACAAATCTGCTGTTTCTCTGCTATCCAGACACTTGACTTTTTCCGTCCCGCTCCTCTCACTAATCCACATACTGTCCAACAGTTCAAGATTGTTGCATCATCACATCTGTTCGGATGCTGCTCACCTTGACCTATGATTTAGAGCAGTGTTCCCAAACTGCCTTCCTCAAGACCCATCAACAGTGCAGGTATACAGGATTTCCTTGGTACTAAACAGGTGATAATTTAATCACCTGCAGAGGTGATGATTCTAACACCTGTGCAATTCTAAGGAAATCCTAAAACCTGCCCTGTTTGAGGCCCTTGAGGACTTTACTTAGCCAGCCCTGTTCTGCAGGAGTGTGTGTAGTGACTTGCATTTCCATACCTATCACTCTCCATGTTCCCCACGCAGCTTCTCCTTGTGTCTGGTCTCCCTTCTGAGTTACCTCTTGCAGCACTCCTATCCACTGCTATTTCAGGATGTGGCTTCCACTTAGCCTTAGGGGGGCATGGTCGTTCTCTGCAGGAATTTAACCCTGTTGTGTCCTGCAGAGTATAGGTTCCTGACCTATTGCGTAAAAGTAGGATCTATTTTAGGCAGCTTCACCCACCACTCCTTACCCTAATGTCTTTCCTAGCTTGCTAGCACCTTGTTATACGTACCTCTATATTCTGCTTTCCAATAACTACCTGGTTTGTTTACTTGTCCTGTCCAACCATTCCGTTCCTGACCTCAGTTTTGTACTCTGACCCAGTGCTGCCTGCCCTGATCTAGACCATATGATTAAGCCACTGTCTCACTCTCTTGTACCTTGTACCTGTGCCTCTGACCCTCCAGTGAGCTTTTGCAGTCCTGGGGACTGCCCTGGAGTGGTACCTGGTGTCTACCAGCAGCCGAGCCTATCCTCACTCTTAAAGGCTCTATTGAAGACCCAGTAGACACTTAGTTATGTCCCTCCAGGGTAGGCTCAGCCCGTGATGCACAAGTGTGACATTCACCCTCCAGCATGACTTTATGTTGGGACCATGGACCCTGCTGACAAGTCAGGGCCAAGGATCACAAGTCTACTGTACAAGTCCTGTATAAAGAGGTCTACTCTCAGTGTGAACATCAGGACCAGCTAATGCAGGCCTTCAATGTGGTGGCATCCCGGCTGCAGGTTCTATCTGCTGCAATGTCTGCCCTGCCTTCCATGTGGTCAACTCTCCCCAGAGCCGTTGGTCTACTCCAATCTCTTGTAGACTTGCTAAGCTACAGCTTCCACTTCTGTCTTGCTATGAAGGGGACCCCAATGAGAGTTACGGCTTTATTAACCAATGTGAGTTTCATTTCACCCTCCACGCACATCTTTTTCCTATAGAACAGACCAAGACAGCCTTTATGGCCTCCCTGCTATCCAGACAAGAGCAAATGCCATCTGGAAGTGTGGTAGTCTGGAGACCTGCTACAGAGAGGTACATGCAGATATTCAAGGTTCAAGGCTGCACCTCATCAGCCTATTCATCCCTTTTATGTCTAAGACAGAGCACATAGACCAGCTCAGTGTGTCTTATGCGTCTTTACACTGGTGGAGGAGCTAGCTTGGAATGAGGAGGTCCTGGTGGCAACCTTCTGGCAAGGTCTGTACAGCTGTATCAAGGACAAATTGGGTGACAGATCTACCATCCTTGCTAGATACCCTTATACACCCGGCTACCAGGATTGACTTCAGCATTCAAGAGTTGGCCTTGGAAGAAACTCAGGAGGCTCCTCATGCCCAAAGGCCACCCAAACTGACTCCAAACATCCAGTTCCTCTTGCAGTCGCAAGCCGCTCCACAAGACCCTGAGCCTATGCATGAAGAGCTGGCAGGAGAGGTCCCTCTCCACCACCGCCCACCTGGATTCGATCTCTGGAGGCAACATTATTCACAAATAGATCTCATCCTTCATCTTTACCTTCCTATATGATAATTGGATTGTCCCCTGTCTGTTGCCTCTATAGAAAAATATTAAAATCTGAGAGTCCTCAGTACTTCATACCTTTTAATGGCTAACTGAAAACAAATAACAAATAGCAAACTTTCGAGACACTAAGGCTCTTTCATCAGGCTAATAGCCTACATAGACAGTAAAATCCTGGTTGAGCCTGTTTTCATCATCTCGCTGTGAGTCAACACTGCGGATTGTGAGTTCTGCATTCTGAGGATATTACCTTCTTTGTGCTTATTAGGACTGTGAATTCTGTTCTTCTGGGCCTTCCATAGCCGTGTCTTCATACTCAGGTTATAGACAGGTCCTCTACTCAGGTATTTAATTGGGGACCACTCTATACTACCAACTGCCTTGCCAAGGTCACACTGAAGTCTTCTTCGCCTCCTGTGCCTTCAAACCTTGTCCCGTTGCCCAACCATTATTGTGCCTTTTCTGATATTTTCGCTGAAAGGAAGCCTGAGGTCCTGCCACCTCACAGACCTTACGACTGTCCCGTTGTTGACCTTCTTCCTAGTGCTTCACCACCTCAAGGGCAGGTATATTCCCTATCTCTACCTGAGACTCAAGCCATAACTGAATACAAACAAGAAAATGTAAAGAGAATGTAGCAAAGGGAATCATTTGTAAGTCCTTTTCACCTGCCAAAGCCAGCTTCTTCTTCATATCTAAAAACGACTATTCCCTATGCCCCTGTATAGACTATTGTGGTCTTAACAAAATCCCTATCAAGAACATGTATCCTCTGCCTTTGATTTTTGTGCTATTTGACATAATACACGGAGCTAAGGTCTTCTCTAAATTGTATCTGCGACGAGATTACAACCTGACTCACATCCATGAGGATGACGAATGGGAAAGGACCATTATTACCCATCTTGGTCACTATGAGTATCTCATCATGCCCTTCAGACTGTGTAATGCACCCGCCGTGTTTTAGGAATTCACTAATGACATTTTTAGGATCTCCTCTATGTTTCTATGGTTGTGCATTTAGACGATATCCTGATATTCTCCCCTGATCTGCCTTCCCATAGAAAATACGTACATCAAGTTCTGCAGCGACTCAAGGAGAACAATTTGTTTGCCAAGTTGTCCAATTGTGTCTTTGAGAATCCAAGTTGGATGGTCATATGGGCATATGTCTGCTGAGCAAATTGCTTGCCGCTTCTTGTGGCCCTCGCTGGTCAAGAATGTCTGGTGTGGCACCCCTGCAATCGGGCTGCCACAGTGGTATTTAAGGTCATCTATATTAATGTCATGTCTTAACCCCTTCACGACCCTTGGCCCACCGTTTGGGCCATGGAAACAAGTTCGTTCCCGACCCTTGGCCCAGGGGGTGGGCCATGGATTGATCGGGCTCCTGCAGGCCGAGTGAGGGTCTCACTGACCTGTCATTCGGCCTGCAGGTACATGGGGTGTTGTACAACACCCCATGGGGGGTCGATTTGCCCCCACCCCCACCCCCCCGGCTACAGGCGCGGTGATTGGCGCTCAAAAGTGAAAGTGAAAATCACCGCGCCTGTCATGCTTCCCTGCCTGCTCCTGCTCTCCCTACCCTCCGATCTTCTCCCCTGTCATACTCTAAGTGCCCCCCTGTCCCCCACCTCTCTATTCTGCCCCCTCTTCATCTGTCTTACCCCCCCCCCCCACCCGCTTCCTGTCCCTGCGCCCGCTTCCTGTCCCTGCCGCGGGCTTCCTCTTCCTGCCGCCCGCCTCCTCCTGCATGTCCCCGCTTCCTCTGAGAGCCCCCCCATCTCCTGTCACCCCCCCCCTCTTCCCCCTGCCTGCCCCCCCCGATCACCGGAGCGGCGATCGCCTCTCCCACTCACCCCTCCGGCGGTCGCGCTCCATCCTGCACCCGGTGCACGGCTGCGTCCCGCTCCTCCTCCTCTTCTCTCCGGCCGCTTCCGCATCTGACAGCTCTGTGCTGGAGCTGTCAGATGACTTCTACAGCTAGATCCTGAGGATCCAGCTGTAGGAAGTGATCTGACAGATCCAGTACAGTGATCCACATTGACCATTATGTGATCACTGTGGATCACTGTACTGGATCTGTCAGATCACTTTCTACAGCTGGATCCTGAGGATCCAGCTGTAGGAAGTGATCTGACAGATCCAGCACAGTGATCTACAGTGACCATTATGTGATCACTGTGGATCACTGTACTGGATCTGTCAGATCACTTTCTACAGCTGGATCCTGAGGATCCAGCTGTAGGAAGTGATCTGACAGATCCAGCACAGTGATCCACAGTGACCATTATGTGATCACTGTGGATCACTGTACTGGATCTGTCAGATCACTTTCTACAGCTGGATTCTGAGGATCTAGCTGCAGAAAGTGATCTGACACCCCGGGCGCAGTGACCCACTATGTGCATCACTGCGCCTGGGCTGCCAGATCGCTTTCCGCAGCTCGATCCCCATGCATGGGGATCGAGCTGCAGGAAGCTATCTAACAGCCCGGGCGCAGTGATGCACATAGTGGGTCACTGCGCCCAGGCTCTTAGATCGCTGCTCTGCAGCCCGATCTCCCTGCATGGGCATCGAGCTGCAGAAAGCAATCTGACAGCCCGGACGCAGTGATGCACATAGTGGGTCAATGCGCCTGTGCTGCCAGATCGCTTTCCGCAGCTCGATCCCCATGCATGGGGATCGAGCTGCGGAAAGCGATCTGGCAGCCCAGGCGCAGTGATGCACATAGTGGGTCACTGCGCCCAGGCTCTTAGATCGCTGCTCTGCAGCCCGATCTCCCTGCATGGGCATCGAGCTGCAGAAAGCAATCTGACAGCCCGGACGCAGTGATGCACATAGTGGGTCAATGCGCCTGTGCTGCCAGATCGCTTTCCGCAGCTCGATCCCCATGCATGGGGATCGAGCTGCGGAAAGCGATCTGGCAGCCCAGGCGCAGTGATGCACATAGTGGGTCACTGCGCCCAGGCTCTTAGATCGCTGCTCTGCAGCCGATCTCCCTGCATGGGCATCGAGCTGCAGAAAGCAATCTGACAGCCCGGACGCAGTGATGCACATAGTGGGTCAATGCGCCTGTGCTGCCAGATCGCTTTCCGCAGCTCGATCCCCATGCATGGGGATCGAGCTGCGGAAAGTGATCTGGCAGCACAGGCGCAGTGATGCACATAATGGGTCACTGCGCCCGGGGTGTCAGATCACTTTCTGCAGCTCGATCACCATGCTGGCGGATCGGGCTCCAGAGTAGCGATCTGAAAGCAAAGGTGATCGAGCGTCGTGGGACCTTCGTTGTGGACTACGTCGGAGACAATCAAACGTCGTGGGACCTTCGTTATGGACTACGTCGGAGCGATCGAGCGTCGTGGGACCTTCGTTGTGGACTACGTCGGATCTTTTTATAATAAAGATGGAGTCCGAATTGTGTCTGTGGTTTTTTTTCAAATAAAAAGATTTTTCTCTGTGTGTATTTATTGACTATTTACCGTACTAGAGATTCCTAATGGCGGGTCTAACATTGGCCCTATATTATGAATCTCGGGCTTAGTGCCAGCTGCCAATAAAAAGCTGGCATTAACCCCTTTATTACCCAGTTAGCCACCGGCACCAGGGCAACTGGAAGAGCGTGGGTACAGCGCCAGAAAATGGCGCTTCAATGAATGCGCCATTTTCTGGGGCGGCTGCGGGCTGCAATTCGCAGCATGGGGGGCCCAGAACGCTTGGGCCTCTCTATGCTGAGGATTCCAGCCCCCAGCTGCCTAGTTGTACCTGGCTGGACCAAAAATATGGCGGAGCCCCACGTAATTTTTTTTTTCTAGAATTAGTTCTAGAAATTAAAAAAAAATGGGCTTCGCTGTATTTTTGGTTCCAGCCAGGTATGACGAGGCAGCTGGGGGTGGGTAGCAGTCCGTAGCTGCCAAGTTGTACCTGGCTGGACCAAAAATATGGCGGAGCCCTATGTCATTTTTTTTCTAGAAATATTTCTAGAAATAAAAAAAAAATAGGCTTCGCTGTATTTTTGGTTCCAGCCAGGTATGACGAGGCAGCTGGGGGCTGGTGGCAGTCCGTAGCTGCCAAGTTGTACCTGGCTGGACCAAAAATATGGCGGAGCCCTATGTCATTTTTTTTCTAGAAATAATTCTAGAAATAAAAAAAAAAATAGGCTTCGTTGTATTTTTGGTTCCAGCCAATTATGACGAAGCAGCTGGGGGCTGGTGGCAGTCCGTAGCTGCCAAGTTGTACCTGGCTGGACCAAAAATATGGCAGAGCCCCATGGGTCCCCTATGCTGCGAATTGCAACTACTAGACTAGTATGTTTTTTTCACAAAAAGTTTCTTTATTCATTTATACGTCTCAATTTGTGAAGCACATGGTGGTTCAAAGTGCTCACTGTGCATCTAGATATGTTCCCTGGGGGGTCTAGTTTCCAAAATGGGGTCACTTGTGGGGGAGCTCCAATGTTTAGGCACACAGGGGCTCTCCATACGCGACCTGGTGTCCGCTAACAATTCCAATTGTTGGCAAACACCAGGTTGCGTATGGAGAGCCCCTGTGTGTCTACACATTGGAGCTCCCCCACAAGTGACCCCATTTTGGAAACTAGACCCCCAAGGAACGTATCTAGATGCATAGTGAGCACTTTGAACCCTCAAGTGCTTCACAAATTGATCCATAAAAATAAAAAAGTAATTTTTTTTCCACAAAAAAATTATTTTTTCATTTTTACAGATCAATTTGTGAAGCACCTGGAGGTTCAAAGTGCACACTATGCATCTAGATACATTCCTTGGGGGGTCTAGTTTACAAAATGGGGTCACTTGTGGGGGAGCTCTAATGTTTAGTCACACAGACGCTCTCCATACGCAACATGGTGTCCGCTAACAATTCCAATTGTTAGCGGACACCATGTCGCATATGGAGAGCCCCTGTGTGCCTAAACATTAGAGCTCCCCCACAAGTGACCCCATTTTGGAAACTAGACCCCCCAGGGAACATATCTAGATGGATAGTGAGCATATTGACCCCCCAGGTGCTTCACAAATTAATGGAAAAATTTTTTTTTGCGGAAAACAAGTACTTTTTCATTTTTACAGATCAATTTGTGAAGCACCTGGGGGTTCAAAGTGCTCACTATGCATCTAGATACGTTCCCTGTGGGGTCTAGTTTCCAAAATGGGGTCACTTGTTGCGGAGCCCCAATGTTTAGGCACACGGGCTCACCAAACGCAACATGGGGACAGCTAACAATTTGAGCTGATTTTTATTCAAATTGTTAGCGGACACCATGTCGCTTTTGGAGAGCCCCTGTGTGCCTAAACATTGGAGCTCCCCCACAAGTGACCCCATTTTGGAAACTAGACCCCCCAGGGAACTTATCTAGATGGATAGTGAGCATATTGACCCCCCAGGTGCTTCACAAATTAATGGAAAACATTTTTTTTTGCGGAAAACAAGTACTTTTTCATTTTTACAGATCAATTTGTGAAGCACCTGGGGGTTCAAAGTGCTCACTATGCATCTAGATACGTTCCCTGGGGGGTCTAGTTTCCAAAATGGGGTCACTTGTGGGGGAGCTCCAATGTTTAGGCACACAGGGGCTCACCAAACACAACATGGTGTCCACTAACAATTTGAGCTCATTTTGCATTCAAATTGTTAGCGGACACCATGTCGTGTTTGGAGAGCCCCTGTGCGTCTCCACATTGGAGCTCCCCCACAAGTGACCCCATTTTGGAAACTAGACCCCCCAGGGAACATATGTAGCTGCATAGTGAGCACTTTGAACCCCCAGGTGCTTCACAAATTGGTCTGTAATAATGAGAAAGAAATTTTTGTGGAAAAAAAAAGTGCTTTTTCATTTTTATGGATGAATTTGTGAAGCACCTGGGGGTTCAAAGTACTCACTATGCATCTAGATACGTTCCCTGGGGGGTCTAGTTTCCAAAATGGGGTCACTTGTGGGGGAGCTCTAATGTTTAGTCACACAGACGCTCTCCATACGCAACATGGTGTCCGCTAACAATTCCAATTGTTAGCGGACACCATGTCGCATATGGAGAGCCCCTGTGTGCCTAAACATTAGAGCTCCCCCACAAGTGACCCCATTTTGGAAACTAGACCCCCCAGGGAACATATCTAGATGGATAGTGAGCATATTGACCCCCCAGGTGCTTCACAAATTAATGGAAAAATTTTTTTTTTGCGGAAAACAAGTACTTTTTCATTTTTACAGATCAATTTGTGAAGCACCTGGGGGTTCAAAGTGCTCACTATGCATCTAGATACGTTCCCTGTGGGGTCTAGTTTCCAAAATGGGGTCACTTGTTGCGGAGCCCCAATGTTTAGGCACACGGGCTCACCAAACGCAACATGGTGACAGCTAACAATTTGAGCTGATTTTTATTCAAATTGTTAGCGGACACCATGTCGCTTTTGGAGAGCCCCTGTGTGCCTAAACATTGGAGCTCCCCCACAAGTGACCCCATTTTGGAAACTAGACCCCCCAGGGAACTTATCTAGATGGATAGTGAGCATATTGACCCCCCAGGTGCTTCACAAATTAATGGAAAACATTTTTTTTTGCGGAAAACAAGTACTTTTTCATTTTTACAGATCAATTTGTGAAGCACCTGGGGGTTCAAAGTGCTCACTATGCATCTAGATACGTTCCCTGGGGGTCTAGTTTCCAAAATGGGGTCACTTGTGGGGGAGCTCCAATGTTTAGGCACACAGGGGCTCACCAAACACAACATGGTGTCCACTAACAATTTGAGCTCATTTTGCATTCAAATTGTTAGCGGACACCATGTCGTGTTTGGAGAGCCCCTGTGCGTCTCCACATTGGAGCTCCCCCACAAGTGACCCCATTTTGGAAACTAGACCCCCAGGGAACATATGTAGCTGCATAGTGAGCACTTTGAACCCCCAGGTGCTTCACAAATTGGTCTGTAATAATGAGAAAGAAATTTTTGTGGAAAAAAAAAGTGCTTTTTCATTTTTATGGATGAATTTGTGAAGCACCTGGGGGTTCAAAGTACTCACTATGCATCTAGATACGTTCCCTGGGGGGTCTAGTTTCCAAAATGGGGTCACTTGTGGGGGAGCTCCAATGTTTAGGCACACAGGGGCTCACCAAACGCAACATGGTGTCCGCTAACAATTTGAGCTCATTTTGCATTCAAATTGTTAGCGGACACCATGTCGTGTTTGGAGAGCCCCTGTGAGTCTCCACATTGGAGCTCCCCCACAAGTGACCCCATTTTGGAAACTAGACCCCCAGGGAACATATGTAGCTGCATAGTGAGCACTTTGAACCCCCAGGTGCTTCACAAATTGGTCCGTAATAATGAAAAAAGAAATTTTTGTGGAAAAAAAAAGTGCTTTTTCATTTTTATGGATGAATTTGTGAAGCACCTGGGGGTTCAAAGTACTCACTATGCATCTAGATACGTTCCCTGGGGGGTCTGGTTTCCAAAATGGGGTCACTTGTTGCGGAGCCCCAATGTTTAGGCACACAGGGGCTCACCAAACGCAACATGGTGACAGCTAACAATTTGAGCTGATTTTTATTCAAATTGTTAGCGGACACCATGTCGCTTTTGGAGAGCCCCTGTGTGCCTAAACATTGGAGCTCCCCCACAAGTGACCCCATTTTGGAAACTAGACCCCCCAGGGAGCATATCTAGATGGGTAGTGAGCATATTGAACCCCCAGGTGCTTTACAAATTGATCTGTGAAAATGAAATAGTACTTTTTTTTTCACAAAAATTTTTTTTTAGCCTAAATTTTTTCGTTTTCACATGGCAACAGCATAAAATTCATCCTAAAATTTGTTGAGCAATTTCTCCTGAGTACACCGATACCTTATATGTGGTCATAAACCACTGTTTGGGCACACAGCAGGGCTCAGAAGGGAAGGAGCGCCATTTCACTTTTTGGATGTAAAATTAGCTCCAAAATTCAAATTGCGCTCCTTCACTTCTGAGCCCTGCCGTGCACCCAAACAGTGGTTTATGACCATATATGAGGTATCTGTGTACTCGGGAGAATTTGCACAACACATTTTAAGATCCATTTTATCCCGTTGCCTATGTGAAAATGAAAGAATTGAGGCTAAAAGAACATTTTTGAGAAAAAAATTAAAATATCCATTTTTTGTTTCCACTTTGCCTTAGGTCCTGTGAAGCACCGGAAGGGTTAATCATCTTCTTGAATATAGTTTTGAGTAGCTTGAGGGGTACAGTTTTCGGAATGGTGTCACTTTTGGGTGTTTTCTGTCATGTACACCCCTCAAAAGGACTTCAAATGTGATGTGGTCACTAAAAAAAATGGTTTTGTAAATTTTGGTTGAAAAATGAAAAATTGCTCATAAACTTTGAACCCTTATAACGTCCTACCAAAAAAATTTTTTTTTTCCAAAATTGTGCTGATGTGAAGTAGACATGTGGGAAATATTATTTAATAACTTTTTTCTGTCACATATCTCTCTGGTTTATCAGAAAAAAAAAAAAAAAATGTGAAAATTGTGAAATTTTCAAAATTTTTGCCATATTTTTGATTTTTTCACAAATAAACACAAAAATTATCGACTTAAATTTAATACTAGCATGAAGCCCAATGTGTCACGAAAAAACAATCTCAGAATCGCTAGGATCGGTTGAAGCGTTCCAGAGATATAACCTCATAAAGGGACACTGGTCAGAATTGCAAAAAATGCCAAGGTCTTTAGGGTCAAAATAGGCTGGGTCCTGAAGGGGTTAAGAGAATTGAGCTGCCCCATGCTGGACTCTCGAAACATCCATACACCACCTTAACTCCAATCAGAGGGCTCTTTACCAAATAAAGATGGACTTTTAATATATTTCTGAGGATGTGTTTGCTGGAAAACTCCTTGCTCAATTGGGCTTCATGTACAGTAGTTGCACCATTGTGGACCTCTAAGGGGTTAATGGCAAGGAGAGCTAGAGGACTAGTAGGTACAGTTGCTCACAGAGCCTGCGCCATCCTCCTGGCTTGAAGGAACTCACAGAGACTCAGGAGAAGTTGGAGGAGTTACGGAGGAGTAGTGAACTGGGAACAAGCAGGAGGAAGGCCATAAAACCACCCCAGCAGAGAGGTTCCTAATTCTTCTCAGACTGGCAAGACCCAAAGACCGGGTAAACCAGTACCTTGGACTTGCTGCTGACCTGCACAAAAAAAGGTAAAGAACTAAGAGACTATCTCTGCACCTTCTTCCTGTTGCATCCCTGCCCCTTTTGCCTGACAACTATCACCACCATCATCACCTTACCTCTTACTACATCTCAGGGGCCTGCCCTGGCTGAAGAGGGTATAACAACCAGCTGCCATGACAATTATCACCTGGGAATGTCTATATGCAGTGCCAATTTAGAAAATTAGCCCTCGCACACACTACATAAAAAGACAAGATCAGGATTTGGTTTTGAGATATCACAGTCAGTAAAGATTGTTCCTCATATCACAATTCAGTTTTGACATTTCGGCAAAAAACATATGCCTTCATCAGAACAGGATTTTTATCTATATGTGCACATAAAGCAACAGAAATTAGAACATGATATTTGCACACATGTATATTTTACAACTCAATAAACATGTATATCCTCAGGTATTAACAGAATGTAATCCATAGTGTGAGGCATGCCGGCGTTATGGCACGTGGCCGACATAACTCACATGGGCCCTGAGCCACAAACACAGGGTTAAGTGGTAATTCGCTCTGTAGTAACAGCTAAAGGGGTTGATGAGACCAATAAGCGGCTTCTAAAAGAGCAGTGTGTGCTAATGGCTGAGAGTTCCCAGGTGTGGGTGTGTCAGGTGGGTGTGGCAGGCGAGATATTAGCTGTCCAGAGCTGTGAGATTGGGGAGATTGCCTCTGTGTAGAGAGAGAGCAGAACAGAGCCTCTGAGGAAGGGGAGTCCATGTCCTGTGGAGATGAGTGGATCCATAAGGCAAGAAGACCGAGGGTTTTGGCAGCACTTGTAGTTGGGAGACTGGCTGACCTGGAAGCGGCTCGCCATGGACGTGTGTTTGGTGCAGCAGCTTGCCTGGAGGTCTGGGCGTATGAATGGCAGACTTGGAAGCGGCTGGCGACCTGGGGGACATGTAGGCTGAGGAGTTCTTGGGGATGCCTGGCTTGTCCTGGAGCTCAGGTAGCTAAACCCGGGGTCTGAACCTGGGTTCTGACTGTGTATCCTATACCAATGCCGTATGTGTGTCCCAGAATAGTGCGGCGGCGACAGTGTAGAGCAGCAGGAGCTCTGTGTAGTGGCTGTGAGCACCTTATGCATGGACCAAGCTACTCCATAGGGGAAACTAAGCCAAGGAAGAGCTGGCTGTGGGTCAGAGACTGTTATGTGTGAAAAGGGATGTACCGGCTGTGCAGGACCCTGTTGGGACTGTGAATAGACCCGTATGGTGCTGTGCTAATAAGCACTGTAATTATTGAGGTGTTGTGACAGACTGTCGTATCATTATATTAGTGCAGGCGGCCGTAACCGCCATAGAGAGCTATGATTAGTGCGTCATGTTGTTCGATGGGAGCTAAACTAGTGCTCCCGGGTATATCAGCCTTTTTAAAAGGGTTATGTGCAATGTAATGTACTGTTGTATGTAATGTTATTGTTGATTATGCTGTCATGTGTGGTTGTGTATTACCGGTTGTATTTTATTGTGATGGCAGTTTATGAGTGATAATTAGGCTGCTCCTAATGATCTACAGTAAAGAAACCATGTTTTTTGTGTCATTTTACCTGCCAAGCGCGCCCTAGGCGTACACCTACGGTACCTCCTCAATAGTTTATGATGATGACCTTGGAAAACGGTCATTGATCACCGCCTTTTTTACATATACAAATAAAGAAAAGATTTTGTGTAAAATGTACGTGATATCATTCACAATATGTGATAACAGGAATTGAGTTTGACATGTGACAATATCTATATTCAAAAACAAACCAAGGCAGTCAAATAAGGACAATGGAGTTATAATTAAATAAAAAAAAGGAAGATACTATGTGCTTAATCAAACCAATGTGTCCTATTTGGCAAAGTGACATTATACCCAGTGTATAAGGATCCTTTAACTACTCATTAGAAATAGTAAAGGAAACCAATACAAATAGGGACCCCGAGAGCATTGAACAAATGTCAGAAAGCATGAAAGGGGTAATTGAATTGGGAATAAAAGTTTGTAAGTTTATTGTGACGCCACGGCAGATTCTGGTGATATAGCACCAGCGCCACTTCAGACTCCGGAGGGTGATGGTACAGCAGCCGAGATGGTACAGCTCCCTGCAGGTGTGCTGGCCCCCGGGGCAGGGAGGCACTTGTAGTGATGGTAAGTGCTGATGATGGAGATAAACCAGTTGCAGTGCAGCAGTGAAATAAGCACACAGAGACTCTGTCACTCTACCCGGATACTTTACTGGAACAATGCTGGTGGTGGTACAGTTCACAGAGGACAACAATTGTTAGGTAAGGGTAGCCGGCCGGGTAGTCACAGTGGACAGCAAGTCTCTCAGAGTCTCCTGTGGTATGCCTTCCTTGCTCCGACCCATGTCCTGCTGCTGCTACCTGTCTGGGAACAGCCCGCTTAGTACCAGACCCTATTGGGGTGCTTCCTGAGTTTCCCAGCTTCCCACTCTCCTCTCTCCTGCACTGGAACTCGACCCTGGTGGGTTATCCTGGTGCGACTGATTCCTTTCTGACAGGGTGTTTGGGGCCGGTAGACGGACCCGCGACGATCGGGTTACGACTCAGGGGCTGAACTCCCTGTGCCGTGTCTTCAGAACGGGCCTCCGGTGTATGGACCAGGGTTCCCTCCTGGAGTATGGCGCTCCGATTTGGGTGGTCCCTTCCTTCAGTCTGGGTTGCCTGTTTTCTCTCTCTCCAGGCCCCCTCTCTCAGAGTCCCTTTCTCTCTCTCAGGGCTCCCATCCTCCTTCCCTCAAGGCAAAACTAGAATCCCCAGCTTTTCTACCTCCCTCCTCCCCTAACTCCCCCCTAGGTTATGGGCCCAAACCATTTTTCTAGGTGGGTGTGTGGGAGTGCTGGGATGGGAGCCTCCTACAAATCCTACATTCCACTGTACAGGGGTAACCGCACACTCATTTATGGGTGCAGTACCCCAATTGTGACGCCTGACCAGTAGGGCACCACATTTAATTATAACTCCATTGTCCTTATTTGACTGCCTTGGTTTGTTTTTGAATATAGATATTGTCACATGTCAAACGCAATTCCTGTTATCATGTACTCTGAACGATATCAGGTACATATTTACACATCTTCTTATTTTATACATAAAAAGGCGTGATCAATGATGTTTCAGTCATCATATAAACTATGGATTGTATTGTTATACCTGAGGATACATGTATAGTTGAAAATATACATGTTGTAATTATATGTTCTAATTTTTTTTCTTATGTGCAATACAGATAAAAATCATGTCTGATGAACATGGTTTTTCCAACGCAAGAATTGTGATATGAGGAACAATCTTTACTGACTGTGATATCTCAATAAAACATATCAGAACCAAATCCTGATCTTGTCTTTTTATGTACTGTGTGCAAGGGCTAATTTTCTAAATTGGACATTGCTTTCCCATACGCACCAGCCTCAGGTCGTAGAGCCAAGCTTTACATTTATATGCAGCGCAACCATGCCTGACACTGGACACTTCAGCTGGCGTCATGAGCTTTATAAACTTTCATCCCTTGTAAATATCCCTTTTCCATGTGTGGAATAGGGTCACAGCTACTGGGCATCGCCACCATGAACATTAGACTCCTGGCCCAGATAGCTGGTCTCCTCCAGCCTCTGCCGATCCTTCTGCTCCCTACCAACATATCGCTATGGACTTCATTACAGACCTGCCTCGCTCCGAGGGTTGCGATACCATGTGGGTTGCGGTAAATTGGTTCCCTAAGATGGCTCACTTCATTCCTCTGGGGGGTCTTCCCTCCACTTCTAAGCTTGCCACATGGTTCTTCAAGCATGTGTTTTCCTCTTCACATAGAAGTGAACTGGACTCCTTGATCAGACTGCGACACTCCCACTCCAGGTCCAAGGAAGACTCAGTATTGGGCAGTTACTAGTTGTTCTTACTAAACAGAGATCAGCTGCACACCAGCACTTCATACTTACAAAGGAAAAACCAAAAATGGCTGACATGCACTATTGCATCATGTGAACAGGGACCAGGATCATATTGGAAAGCTACTGAAAGCTATCTAGGATTAAATGTGAAAAGTTGGTTAATGTGATGGCCATGACATTGTAAGCCCAGTAACCGCTGACAAGGTTTTTTCACTCTACTGGGTCCTGTCTAAAACCTCATGTCTGCAGTCTGGATATGTGCATGGGATAATGCCCTGTGTGCAATTAAAATCCTGCTTATAGGGGAAATGTTCAGGACTATGTGTAGATTCTCGCAGCAGCTACTGGGTGGGGGAGGGTGCTGCATCCAAAAAAAGAGACTATATATACTATCAAAGATTGGGCGCACACCTCTAGTGGTGGGTGCTAGTTAGTTTGGTTAGGTTATTTAGTTTGGAAAATTGAAGGCTTAGGGGTGATCTTATAATAATGTATAAATATATGAGGGGACAGTAAGAGAACTTTCTAATCTCTTTACCCTCAGGCCTGAGACTGGGACAAGGGGGCATCCTTACGTCTGGAGGAAAGAAGGTTTAATCATAATCACAGACGCGGATTCTTTACTGTAAGAGCAGTGAGACTATGGAGCTCTCTGCCACATGATGTTGTAATGAGTGAGTCACTACTAACATTTAAGAAGGGCCTGGATGCCTTTCTTGAAAACTATAATATTATCAGTTATACATACTAGATTCTTTGATAGGGCGTTGATCCAGAGATCTAGTCTGATTGCCGTATCTGGAGTCAGGAAGGAATTTTTTCCCCCAATGTGGAGCTTAGTGTTGCCACATGGGTTTTTTTTGCCTTCCTCTGGATCAACATGTTAGGCTATGGGTTGAACTAGATGGACTTAAGGTCTTCCTTCAACCATAAAATACTATGTTACTATATATACTATTTCTCCTTCGAACTGGCCTAACTGGCCTTAAAAAGGGGATGTAAGGGGGAGGGAAATACCATCATGGTGGCATCTTACATATATCCTCAGCTCCGCCTCACTTTCCATGGTCAGAGTGAGGCATCTCCCTGTGTCAGGTCTCCCTCTTGAGTTACCACTAATTTCCACTGCTGCTTTTCTATGTGGCTTCCATTTGGTCTTAGGGGAGCATAGACAGTCTCTGCAGGAATTTAACCATGTTGAGTCCTGCAGAGATTAGGTTCCCGGCCTATCCCACGTAGGCAGGATCTATATTAGGCAGCTCCTCCCATCACTCCTTGCATGAACTCGGTTGCTACGGTAGCACCTTGATAGACGTACTCCGTATTCTGTTTCCCCGGCTTGCTTACATGTCCTGTCCAACCTCTCTATTCTTGACCTCAGTTTTGTACCCTGACCCTATGATGGCTGCCGTGACCTAGAACCATCTCACTACTCCTGCCTCACCCTCTTGTTCCTTGTACGCGAGCCTCCGACTTTCTGGTCAGCTGATGCATTAACGGGGCCTGCCCCTGAGACCATGTGGGCAACATCATGAAGAGAGCTTCAAGAGGGAACGTCAAACTGGTCCTATTCCCGGAATTATGGAACGGAGTAGTATGATGTACAAATACTCTAGTCTTCATCCCTGTAACAGTAACTGCTCGGCGTTAAATTGATTTGGTCATGGAATCAGTGATACGACCACTTTTCCAATTTGATGTAGTGTTGTCATTTTCATGGCTTGTACTTTTTTTGCATCAAACACACATGAGCACATGTGTATATATAAATATATATATATAGTGAGATGGTGTCCGGGTACATAGTGAATAGCCAGTACGTATCACAGAGGTGGTCATCCTCTGTGATGTAAACCTGGATGTCTGCTCTGGTAGCTGTAGTACCAGGACACTTATTGGGGAGTTCCAGTGCCAGGTCTTACGGAGAGACGGGCGGGTCTGGCTATCCACATTGGTGAGTCTGTAGAAGGAGAATATTCAGATATTCAGGGGATAAACAACATAACATTCACTAGAATTGTAGAATGAGAGTTGCTGAGTTGTGACAACCCTTTTAACATTCAGCACGCATCTCTACAATTCTAGATAGAAATTGGATATGCCTACTCCACTGGCTGAGTGTCGAAGTGCCGCTGACTGTAATACAACTTCCTTTGTTTCATTCTTTCTTTGCTACAATGAAGCACAGAACTAAAAAATGTCATACGTTGCAGATGGTAAAGATTTGACTCTCGGAACACATGGAACTGATCACAACATTTGGCAGCTTCTCGGAGGAATAATTTAGATCAGACATTGTTGGTATCAGAACGGAAGCCACAAGAAGCTTTTGTGAGTCTTGAAGCCCTTCTTAAAGTGCCACACGCCATAGTGCACCCCTCTGTCCTGCGTATGGTAAGACTCCCCGGCTCCAGAATCTGTAAGGAGCTCAATATGGATTATAACTACATAGAGATCCTATCTATGTTCCTGCTGGTGGCAAACACAATCCCTCAAAGTGCAGCGCAAGATGAACCCCTGATACGGTACATTGAGAAACGGATTTTAACTCTTGAGGTAGGTAATACTTATTTTCAGTTTGCTTCTTTTGGCAAATCTCCGCTGCTGGAAGGAAATAAATTGGAATCCTTCTGGCACACTCAGGCTTTCAGTCATAGGGGCGGGCTGACATGCATTTAATCATAGCTTAGTGTATAGAGAGCAGCAGCTGTAACTGCACCCTGGCACTGACAGCCAGCTCTAATGCTGGACTCTAAGGCTGAAAGCGCACTGTCCGTGTGATATAAGAGTCACTCGGATGAGTATCGGATCATTAACCCTGAACGGCCTCTCCCTGTCAGCAACTCCACAGTCCCATCCTGACAGGGAGACGTCGTTCAGGGTTAATGATCCGACACTCATCGGAGTGACTCGTATATCACATGGACAGTGTGTTTCCAGCTTAATGCTGAGCCAGCTGTCAGTCAGCTCCAGGATGCGGTTCCAGTCGCCACTCAATATGACTGAGCATCTCACTGGTGACTGAAAACCAGCTCTAATGCTGGACTCTAATGCTGAGCTGCCTGTCAGTCAGCTCCAGGATGCGGTTACAGACAGTATGCACTGAGCAATCTCAAGCAAAGCAAAGGAATCTTTAGCTCACCAGAATGGAGATGGATCCTGGGACACTGGACAGGGCAGCTGGCTTCTGCCGGAGTAATTATATGAAGCAAAACCAGGAGCCAGAGCAGGTATTAAACCTGCAAAGACCTTGCATGATGTCATAATGACATCGGCGCTGTAGTTGGCCGCTCACAATCATGTGATATGCACATCACATATCACATGACCGCGAGTGGCCAATTACAGCGCCGATGTCATTATGACATCATGCAAGTCTTGGCAGGTGTTAATACCAGCTCCGGCTCCCGGTTACCGATCACACATCGGAGGGTAAGTATAAGAATCTTTATTATTTTAATACATTTGGCATTATTTTACATTTGATTTCGCAGTGTATAATGCACAGCAACATCAAATAGGGCTGTGACAGATGTGACACAGGAGAGGAACAGGATTCTTCTTCCCCTCAGTGATATCAGCGCCGACGTATTCCCGCTGGAAGTACGCATCATCTGAACGCGGTTATCATGGTGCCTATGGAGAAAGCGTGCGCAAAAAGGCGGAAAGAAAGAACATGTTCATTCTTTTTACGTGGCGCTTTCTCCTATAAAAGCGCAGCCGAAAATAGCGCTGCGTGTGAACAGCAAGAGTGAAAGTCCATTCACTTTGTATGAAACGCAGATGCAGGTGCGCTGTGGGGGAAAGGCGCGTGCAAAAATGCGCGCAAAATACTCACTGTGTGAACGAGGCCGAAGCCCTTAGACATACAAGATAAATTTGTTGTTAAGATATGTGTCTCTGTCTAATCCATTTCAGACTAAGGCTACATTCACACTGTGCGTTTTTTGCTCTTTTTTTGCAGTGCACTGCAGAAAACGGATCACTCAATGATACCCAGCAAAGTCTATGGGTTTAATTTTTGCCATTCAAACTGCTCTTTTAAAGTGATCCCTCTTTTCACTTTAGGAGCTCCGTTCTTGAGAATGACATGTCAATTTCTGTTGCGTTTTTCTCCTGCTTTTTTCCATAGCAGCCTTCAAAAGGGAAAAAAAATGCAGTAGTCAAAAACGGGTCAAAAAACGGATCCTTTTTTTGAAGACTTCAACAAAAACGTAGCACAAAACAAATTAAAAAAACCCACACAGTCTGAATGTAACCTAAGGCTGGGTTCACATTTGCGGACCCCTCCGCAGCGTTCTGTCCAAAATTTATGGTTTAAAACAATTTATTTGTATCAAAAATATAATATCAAACATAAAACATTTCAAAGTAAAATTACAAAACTGTCCAGGCTCTTTTTAGACCAGTTAAAGTGCCAGTGCTAATATCTAAAATCAGGGTTATTCTTTCCTCTGCTTGTTGCAGTGAATCAAAGACGACTTCAGGCTGGGATGATAAGGTGTAGCTTGTATTGTTATTGCTTGTAGACTAGCTTCTATAAAATAATTAAATAACGCCCATTAATTAGATTTATGATAATTATATTACCGTATGTGATTTAGAGTGGCAGGACGATTCTTACTTACCCAGGGATATCTATAGTACTTGATGTTGAGTTAATCTTCTGGGGTTGGAGTTCTCGCTTTTTGCCACTAGGTGTCGCTCTATTTCTTCCTTCTAAAATACACAGATAAAGTTGGATTTTGTAAGTTCCTTGAACTAATGGTTTGTGTATCTAGAACATTCCACCAGGGAGGGAGGGGGGTTACCTTTTATGTTGTTTGGTGCTGGTTAAGATGTTCTGGAAATTGGAGTATTCGCTTTATGTCTCCAAGTATGACCCTGCTCCTTGGTTCTAGAGTAATTACATCTGGTTAATGGTATTATAGATTTTTTTTAGCTCTAAAAGCTAGATGCTGTGCATTACTATGGTGGGTTACCTTATTGATACTGCGAAGTGGTGGTACACTTGCTTGCAGATGTAACTCTTGCATATAAATCCATTTTTTATGGGTTCAGTGGATATAAATATATATAATTGTCCTAGTTAGTTGCTTCTGGTAATTCAGTTAATGCAGAGCTGTAAAGTGTATACCCAATTATACATACACATCCTTGTAGTGTAAGGTACCTTGGTGCCAGTCCTTGGGTTTTGGTGGAGTATTGCTGCTTGGTTGCAGCTTTTCTGCTTGTATAAATCAATTGCCTTCCCAGCTAGGTGCAAAAGGGCCTCTGGTGCCTGTGGGTTGAGATGAAACCTGTCATACAGACTGTCCTCACTTATGCACTGCTCACCTGTCAGGTCCGGTGTAGCTCGTACTGCTTGCTCAATGGCTGTATAGTAAGTGGGTATCCTAACTCCTAGTGCTGTGATTGTGCTTCAGAAAGAACGCTTATACTACTCACTCGCTTGTAGTGACAGTCTCTGGTCTCCCGCTGTTTCCTTCTGGACTCCTGCGGTGTCTGGGCGGCCCGGAATGATTCGCATGTGCAGGGGCGGACTGGCCCAGGTGGCAGGGGGGCAAGTGCCCCCTGGGCTGGTGGTATAACCCCCACCTAGGGCCGCCATCCACAGAAATGGGCCGGCCCCCCCCCGGACCTCACCTAAGGGCTGGCGGCTCTGAGATGGGCTGCCGAAAATTTCTGACAGCACAAACCCAAGCCCCCCAACCTCCCCGGTCCTCACCTAAGGGCCGGAGGGACTGAGTCGGGCCGCCGAAAAATTCCAACAGCAATCCCCACTTTCCCCCGGTCCTCACCTAAGGGCCGGAGGGACTGAGTCGGGCCGCCAAAAAATTACGACAGCAAACCCCCCCATCCCCCCGATCCTCACCCAAGGGCTGCGGAAAACTTTGCCACCAGGGCTTGCGTTGCAGTCAGCCCTGCGCATGTGCCCTGGCCACAGGCACAGCGTCCCTCTTCGGGTGAGAGTATTACTCGGCGTGTGCTCTCCCAGGATGTACGTCACAGGCTGGAGCTGTCAGGGGCTTCTGTCGGGGTGGTAGTCACGTAGGTCACTGGGCGGTGCTGATCAGTGTCTGTGAGTGGAATGGGAGGTCACGTGTTTCGTAGGCTCCACCTACTTCATCAAGATCCTGAATATTCAGAACCCGTGGAAGCGCTATATAGCGCAAAATGGTGACCGTTGTCCTGCCGACTCCCGCCCCTGCATTGTAACCTTGCATATTGCTGAATAAAGCTGTGAAAAACTGCAATTGTATTCCTGTGAGTGCCGCTCTGTCCTTGCTCATTCAATTAATTATGTCCATGAATGACATGGATTCTCAATCTGTGTAACTCGCCATCTGTTCTATTTGAGAGAGAGATTCTTTTTCCACAGCTTTCTGCCAGTACTATAGGTGCTGGAGCTTTCTCGCCTTCATTTCACAGCATGTATTCCTCCCCCTAGTGATTTTTTTAGGGTAACACAACCTAATTTATAAATGACTGGTCTATTTAGTGCAGTATCTGCTCATGGACACACAGGGACCAATTAACTTCATTTCAATCATGTCTTCACCAACTCAGGACAAACTTTACAAATGTGAGCAAGATATTCAGCAATACGTGCACGAGTTCAAAGAGATGTCCCACAAGATGATGTCACGTCTGGATAATCTCAGCCGCTACAAACACGAAGTGAAGAATGAGATGGAGAGTCTGTGGGCGAGAGTGGAGCGAGCCGAGTGGGACATCGACTACCTGGAGAGCAGCGTGTCCTCCAGCACCCAGATGGAGGTGGACGAACACTTAGTGGAGAAAGAAGTGGTGGAGAAAGCCGCAGAGAAGAAGAAACTGCAGCTCAAGCCAAGTACAGGTGAGTGGCAGCTTTACAATATGATACAATACTGTGACACCTGTCTAAGGCCACAGGCACAAAACGGCTCTCAGGCCGACTAGGCACAGGCCGTTCATTTGGCAGAACCACGAGAAACCCTGACACCCTTTAACACCTATACAGAGATCTGGATTTAAACAGGGTCCAGAAGATTGCTGCCTATGGAAGGGCTGCAGTCTGGAGACAGGAAAGTCACCAAGAAGTGTCAAAGCCGAGAGATCAGAAAAGGACTAAATCAGGATCCGATAGAGCAGATGGCGAACAGGGTAAACCCTAAGATGGCAGCAAAGTACAAAATCGTGAGGCAGGAGAATTGTTAAAAAACAGAAAACACCATACAGAGCAGGATTCTAGCCGAGGAAGCACAAGCTATATCTGGCAGCTTCCAGCTGAAGGCTTTAGTAGGGTGTGGTGCCTTCTTACAGGCTAAAGCCAGGAGGTGATGAATTCAGCTGGACACACACACACATCTACCTTGTCAGACCGGAAAGTACAGCAGGTCCCAGTCACTCTAACCTTAGTGAATGGGCAGAGCCTTCGCTGAACAGAGTTTTTGGCTCTGATTTCTCCTCTATCATCAGCACCTACTACAGGGTGAATACGGCGGTGCCTGGTGACAGAAGAAGCAGATGTCCATGGGGCAGAATCTGGTAGAGATGTGACAGATATGATACAATACATTTTACTGATCCCGGGAAAAATTGTAGTATCAAGAAATATCTGCATTTCCGAAGGGTCTTCGTTCTCTTGTAGGGTTTCATATGAGTCCTGAGAAGTCCGGACTCACCTGGGTCTGTGAGCTGCACATTTAGACTAGACAGGGCAAGGATTGATCATTGTGATTATCCATGATATCTACAATGGGCATTCAGATTTCTGCAATACTGTCAAGGTTTGGGCACAACCATTCAGTTATGGGGGAGCTTCAGACAAAGGTAGAAGCAGCGGGCAGCGTTAGTGGCCATCACCTGGGGTAAGGCAAATAGTCCTCTAATCCATAAACCATTATCACATAATACATTGATAATATGATGTAATTATCATTGGCCCATTCACTCTCTAAAATCAGTATAGTGTTGTTACGCATGGAGTAGGGGATGTCTGACACATGGCGCACCACAGAGGTTACAGCGGTATGTAAAGGGACTGTAAGACCCTGATGATAGGGAGTGGGTGATGTGACACCTCCTGTCACTAACCTATGTTTAGCCCCTGACCCCCTCTAATGTCCCTAAGTGGGTCCCCACCCTCCTCTATCTTTTACCTTATCTCTAGCTCTAACTCTATACCTAACTCTAAACAAAAAACATACAAGCAGCTCTTATTAATGGATGAGGACAATATGGAAGCATGTGCATTGCACGTGAAGCAATCCTGTCTTCAATACTGAGGAGTGGCTGAAATGCTCCGCATAGGCAGCAACCGAAATCACAAAGCTCACTTCATCAGACTGAGAGCTTTGTCATCTGAGTTGCAGCCTATGCGGAGGACATCTCACCTGTTGCGCTCTGCAAAAACTCTTAGGTCGGTTTCACACCACGGCAAGATCAGTTCACACCGGACAGCCCTGGACCCGATTTTAAAACAGAACTGGAGGGCAAATATGCCCTTCGGTCAGGTTTGCAGCCGGATTCCTCATATCGCAGTCACACCTGCTGAAATTTCAAGATCCTGAAGTTTAGCAGCACCCGGAGTCCAGCTCCCAGATCCGATTTCATGTCGGATCTGGCGTGATCCAGCGTTATAGACCCCCATGTTAGAGGGCGCCTGATCCAGGAGAATCTGGGAGGATCCAATTTTGTCCGATTTTTCACCTGGACACAAAAACGCTGCATGCAACGTTTTTGTGTCCAGGAGAAAAATCCAAATTGTCCCGGATCCTCCCGGACAGATGGAAACCGGATGGGAAATAGTTGCCATCCGGCTCCATCCAGCTCCATAGGGCTGCATTACCACAAAATCGGGTCCGGGGCTGTGAGGTTTACACCGGACAGCCCCGGACCTGATCAGGCCGTGATGTGAAACCGGCCTCACTGCACCATTCCAAGGAAAAGAGGTACTTCCGGTCCCACCCATTTGACAGCAGGAGTGAAATTTTGCACACTTAAAGACACTGCCACCTTTGTGGCCCCAGGTGTTGAGGAGGGGATGGTCTAGATGTCTGATACCATTTTAGACATTTTAGAAAATTACATCAGGCAAAGAATGACCTCCGGTACCACTGCACTGGCTTCTCTATAATGCCTTGCAGCTTTCAATTATCTGATATAGCACAGCCAATCAGGAGGCACTATCATACTCAGCATAAAAGCCAAGGCAAAGAATGCAGTAGCCATTTTAGGCTGCTTTCACATCTGCGTTATTTACAATTCCGGCAGATCAGGCACACCTGAACCTTTGAACTTTAGGTCTGACTGATCTGCCGTTTTGCAAATCTGGTGGAATTCTGCCTTTTTTTTCAAAAAGCAGATGTGCTCCACTTGTGCCGGTGCATTATAAAGGGACCTCCAGACAAGTGCGGTGACTCACATTTTCCCCGCGATACCGCACTTCTGGCACCAAACGAAAACCGCTAGTAGTTGCGTTTTTCAACCGGCGCAGGGGGTGCCGAAAGTTCCGGATAATGGGCAAAACCGCAAGCCTCCGCACTTGTCTGAAGGTCCCTTTACAATGCACTGGCACAAGCGCAACCTTGGTGCAAGTGCGCGGCATTGCGTTTTTGCAAAAACGGCAGATTTCTGCAAAGACGCAGATGTGAAAGCAGCCGGAGGGTACCTTTACACGCCGCTACTGGTGGGTGGATACAACCAGCTACTTCACGTGCACGAGCACGCACAAATGGTACCCGCACCACCTTTACACACCGCAACAAGGTGCGCTACAGTAGGTTACATCTATCTCTAGATACACCGCCGGGTGTCTCAAGTTACCTTCTGTAGCTCACCTTACCTCATTTACACACCGCTACAACAAGCTAATATGGGCGGACCTGGTGCAGCAGGGACAACACATAGGCGTGCCACAATTGTGGATTACGAGACGTTCGTACGCTGATAGGACAAAGCCAGAACATCATGATTGGGCAGGCACCGCAGGAGGCAGACTAATACATGACGCTCGAGCAATTGTGTAGTGTGACTGGTCAGCTCTTAAATATGCCGCCCTATGCAGCGACTACCAATCGTCATGCAGGAGCTTCCTCCAATGATCGCTGATGGGGCGCAGTAACCCGGAGCCTGTGTCACGCCCCAGCTACATACCAGGTACATCGCCTGGTCTCCAGACATCCCATCTGTTGCTTCTTTACACGCCGATACAGGTCGCTACAATCGCCTGTGTAGCCACCTGTTTCAGGGCAGTGCTCGGAAACAGGTGCAGCTACTGCCGGGTGGCTACAACCGTCTTCACACGCCGCTACCACGGGGTGAATTGCCGATGCAAGATACATTTCTCGCATGTAGCTGGTTGTATCCACCCGCCAGTAGCGGCGAGTAATTCAAGGGGAGGATGTAAGAACAAACAGCTCAGCATTAGAGATAGGAAGAGAAAGTGTTAAAATATTAGACATACTCCAGACATATACTATAAACAAAAAATAAAGGCTACAATTCATCAAAGAATTTGTACCAGTAACTCAGGCATAAATTGAGTTGAAAATTCACAAACTTTGTGCAACAACCTTCACCATAATGTGAGCAGTTCAGGTGGCGGGGGTGAGACGGGGACGCAGTAGGGGTGAGATGGGGCGTGGTGTGGGTTAGACAGAGGGCACAGTGGGGTGAAACAGGGAAGGGATGGTGTAAGACAAAGGATGGGTGGACGTGAAACACGGGCGCAGTGGAGGTGAGATGGGGCACGGTAGGGGTAAGACGAAGGGGCAGTGGGGGTGAGACTGGTGGGAAGGGTGGCGGTGAGACGGAGGAGGGGTTGTGGTGAGATAAGTGGAGGGTTGGGGGTGAGACAGCGGCATGGTGGGGGTGAGATGAGGACGTAGTGGGGGTGAGACAGGGGCGCGTTGGGAGTGGGACACATCTAACTCACGACAATGGTATGTTCCCTACAGATTACAGCCTCCCTATCACATTCAGGGGGGGGGGGAATATTTGGAACAAAAAAAAAAAGCAGCATTCAAAAAGGGGGGGTAAAACAAAAGCAAATAATAAACTTGTGAAGTATAATTTTTGTGTTCCTTATTTCAGGCTGTACCACGATGCTGGCTCAAATCAAATCCCAAAAGACTGTGAAGAAGGCCGGTGGGGCGGTGGGTGCGTGGATGAAGAACACTGGGGACAACGTGGACAACATCTATTTCTTTACCGATTCCAGTAACAACGTGCTTTGGAATTCACAAACACAGAAGCCTTCACGAGCCGGGACTATCTCCGAAAAGCTGAAAATATAATGCTCCCTTTCTTCTGGCAAGGAACAGGTCTTCACGTCTACAATGACAATGTCTTCTTCCACAAAAATGGAACCATGGATGAAATTGTGAGATACAACATCCTAACTAACATAACACGATCCATGAATATAGAGGGGGCCGGACAGGTCCCACCTTATGGACTTTCACCGTACACCAAGATTGATCTCGCTATGGACGAACAAGGTCTCTGGGCCATCCACGCTGGTCCCACCAACGGCGGGGACATTGTGCTCACCAAGATAGACCACAACAAAATGGAGGCTAAGGAGACGTGGAACACCACCTGCAGCAGCAACAATGCGGAGGCTGCGTTTGTCATCTGCGGAACGCTCTATGTCATGTATAATAGTCCGAGCGGGGGCCGATCCCACATCGATTGCATCTACGACACCTCGGATCTCATCGATGCTCAGGAAATCCCCACACTATACTTCCCAAAGAGGTACAGCAGCCATTCCTCCGTGCACTACAACCCAGGGACCAGAAGCTCTACGCCTGGGACGACGGATACCAAACTGTCTATACATTCGAATCAAGAAGAAAGTTGAACATGTGTGAAATATATTAGAAAAAAATGAGGAGACATTTATGCAACATGTGCCAAACAGAAGTTATTATGTTACGTGATAAGTTACAGCCGGCTATATAGTGTCGGGGGCTGTGTCCTAAGATCCCCACAATCGCTAAACCAAGGGGCTGAAGGCCTAAGATTACGCTCAAGTGAGCACTCAGCGGTGTCCCAGCCTTATACAAGGCTTATGATTAGTGCACCGCTCGGCTCGTGCTTGGGTGTAACCCAGACTCTTCTACCCCGGGGTCACAGCGATCAGTTGGGGTCTTAGGATCTGGACTTCCACTGATATTGAAAAGTTTATTTACCAAGATAAAAGATTAAAAACTAAATGGAACATTTGCAGTTTGGTCTTCAGGTTGATGACAGTTTTCATGAAAAATATTTAAGAAGTGGTAAAGGAATCTGTTCTAACAGAGCCTGCATAGCTGAAGGGGACATCCTAAAATCACAGGTTTTCCCCTATCCCCAAGGTCCAGATGCATTTGGCTACTGCAGCTCATCCTATTCTTGAATGCTGAGCTACACAAGCAGTGTACGCCAGTGACGGATCTGGCAGTGCCGCGCTGAGGTGTCAAACGGGACTTCCCTGTCCTATGTGTCGCATAAGACGATGGTACAAGCCATAGAGAGTCATGTTACAGAGTTTTATTGATCAATATGTTCATAAGAGCCCAAGAAGTGCCAAGATTTTTAGGAGGACTCTTCCCTCTTAAAGCAGCACTCCAGCATTTTTTTATTGCACCCCTGGAGAGGTGCTTTAAATCTAAGTTGTCTGACCCCTTTCTAGTGCTCACCTTACATAAGCTTCACCTTTTCCAACATCGCTCCAGTTGGTCTGCAGGGATTTGTGACCAGATGGCTGCTCCAGTGTTTTCTGGAGTGTGGTGGAGGTCACAATACAAGCTAGTCTCTGAGGGCCTTGTTCTGGCCTCATCCTGCTCTCGTTCTGGCCTCAGTTTGGACTTATCCTGCCCTCATTCTGACCTAATCCTGCCCTCAGTCTGGCCTAATCTGCCCTTGTTCTGACCTAATCCTGCCCTTAGTCTGGCCTCATACTGCCCTCGCTCTAACCTAATCCTGCCCTTAGTCTGGCCTCATCCTGCCCCCGTTATGACCAAATCCTGCCATCATTCTGGGCTCAGTCTGGCCTCATCCTGCCATCATTCTGGGCTCAGTCTGGCCTCATCCAGCCCTCGTTCTGACCTAATCCTGCCCTTAGTCTGGCCTCATCCTGCCCTCGTTCTGACCTAATCCTGCCCTTAGTCTGGCCTCATCCTGCCCTCGTTATGACCTAATCCTGCCATCATTCTGGGCTCAGTCTGGCCTCATCCTGCCATCATTCTGGGCTCAGTCTGGCCTCATCCTGCCATCATTCTGGGCTCAGTCTGACCTAATCCTGCCATCATTCTAGGCTCAGTCTGGCCTCATCCTGCCATCATTCTGGCTCAGTCTGACCTAATCCTGCCATCATTCTGGGCTCAGTCTGACCTAATCCTGCCCTTGTTCTGACCTAATCCTGCCATCATTCTGGGCTCAGTCTGGCCTCATCCTGCCATCATTCTGGGCTCAGTCTGGCCCCATCCTGCCCTTAGTCTGACCTAATCCTGCCATCATTCTGGGCTCAGTCTGGCCTCATCCTGCCATAATTCTGGGCTCAGTCTGGCCTCATCCAGCCCTCGTTCTGACCTAATCCTGCCCTTAGTCTGGCCTCATCCTGCCCTCGTTCTGACCTAATCCTGCCCTTAGTCTGGCCTCATCCTGCCCTTAGTCTAACCTAATCCTGCTCTTAGTCTGACCTAATCCTGCCATCATTCTAGGCTCAGTCTGGCCTCATCCTGCCATCATTCTGGGCTCAGTCTGACCTAATCCTGCCATCATTCTGGGCTCAGTCTGACCTAATCCTGCCCTTGTTCTGACCTAATCCTGCCATCATTCTGGGCTCAGTCTGACCTAATCCTGCCATCCTTCTGGGCTCAGTCTGGCCTCATCCTGCCATCATTCTGGGCTCAGTCTGGCCTCATCCTGCCCTTAGTCTGACCTAATCCTGCCATCATTCTGGGCTCAGTCTGGCCTCATCCTGCCATAATTCTGGGCTCAGTCTGGCCTCATCCAGCCCTCGTTCTGACCTAATCCTGCCCTTAGTCTGGCCTCATCCTGCCCTCGTTCTGACCTAATCCTGCCCTTAGTCTGGCCTCATCCTGCCCTCGTTCTGACCTAATCCTGCCCTTAGTCTGGCCTCATCCTGCCCTCGTTCGGACCTAATCCTGCCCTCGTTATGACCTAATCCTGCCATCATTCTGGGCTCAGTCTGGCCTCATCCTGCCATCATTCTGGGCTCAGTCTGGCCTCATCCTGCCCTTGTTCTGACCTAATCCTGCCATCATTCTAGGCTCAGTCTGGCCTCATCCTGCCATCATTCTGGGCTCAGTCTGACCTAATCCTGCCATCATTCTGGGCTCAGTCTGGCCTCATCCTGCCATCATTCTGGGCTCAGTCTGGCCTCATCCTGCCCTCGTTCTAGGCTCAGTCTGGCCTCATCCTGCCCTTGTTCTGACCTAATCTTGCCCTCAGTCTGGTCTCATCCTGCCCTTGTTCTGACCTAATCTTGCCCTCAGTCTGGCCATATCCTGATTCTCATAGAAATGTATTGAGCTCTAGTGATGTAGCTTCTGACTTCAGGGAGAAGTTACATGCACGGTGGCACCGCAGCGAGGTCAGTAAAAGCTGAAGCCATGTTGAGTACATGAGCGGTGGAAGGGGACTTACATTTGAAGCAGCACTACAGTGCTAAATGCTGGAATGGTGCTTTAATAATTTTATAAATATATAAAAGACCAAGAGCAGTCATGATATTGGGCACACATCAGATAGAGCATTAACCAGAGAAAGAGAACCATAGATGTTTTTGTGACCCAAGTTAATCACCTGAATGTGCTTTAATAATTTTGTAGCATTTTAGATTGTCTAGTGCAGGGGCGGGAACCATTTTTCTGCCGGGGGCCATTTTGAAATTTCTACAATCCTTCAGGGGCCGTGCAAAATTATCAACTTGAAAATGACCCGCTGTATTTGGTTAAACAATTACCTCACCCTACTGTAGTGTCTGGAGCTGCTTCTCTTTGGCGTGGCTGTGTTGTTAGATGATATTGATCATTTTGCTTCTCAACTGCTGTTCCAGGTTTGCTAGAGCCCTAGACATCACAGGAGAGGCTATGGGCATATACCTCACTGGATAGGCTGAGGCTGGGGCCTAGACATCACAGGAGAGGCTATGGGCATATACCTCACTGGATAGGCTGAGGCTGGGGCCTAGACATCACAGGAGAGGCTATGGGCATATACCTCACTGGATAGGCTGAGGCTGGGGCCTAGACATCACAGGAGAGGCTGGGGCATAGAGATTACAGGAGAGGCTGAGGCTGGGGCCTAGACATCACAGGAGAGGCTGGGGGCATAGAGATTACAGGAGAGGCTGAGGCTGGGGCATAGAGATCACAGGAGAGGCTGGGGGCATATACCTCACTGGATAGGCTGGGCTGGGGCATATACCTCACTGGATAGGCCGAGGCTGGGGCATATACCTCACTGGGAGGCCGAGGCTGGGGGCATATACCTCACTGGGGAGGCTGAGGCTGGGGCATAGAGATCACTGGGGATCTGGATTTAAAGGGCAGACAGTCGACAAAACGCGTCTGCCGCCTTAGCACTGCGGTCCCCAGGAATCTGCCCAAGGGCCGCAAAAAAGTCATTGAGGGCCGCTTTCGGCCCCAGGGCCTGAGGTTCCCCACCCCTGGTCTAGGACATGAAGTACCAGTCCTGATTAATCACCCCCATGGTCTTTCAGCAGTCATCCCGGGCATATCTATGGTGAAACGGCTCACTGTGAATTTCACATTTGCACTCTTTCCTCACTGCGTCTAGTTTTACATCGCCCTTACGAGCAGTCCTGCAGTTTTTTTAAATGTAAGTGCATTTCCAATATGAACCACAAGGTGGCAGTACAGACCAGAACAAGATATTGATCCCTTCAACCAGTGACCATAGTGAGAAACTGGCATCTTTTATAGTAAAAAGCCTGAATGTATATACCAGACTTTACTCCACTTGTTATACAGGGCACTTTACACAGTCAGGAAAGAATAGCTACAACGACCTAAGATGTTGTATCCCTACGATCTACAAATGACGCCCGACGTGATAATAATATAAATCTGTCGCAGCTTTTACTTTTATGGAAGTTTCCTTTTCTTGCAGCATTGTTTGCAGCCTTCTGATTGGACAATGCCCAGGCTGATGCAGATTCCATCAGGATCTACTTGAAAGAACTGATCTGCACTTTCTTTTTATCCCCACAAGGTTTTATAAATCATCTTCAAGGGGGTAATGGACAAACTTAAAAAAACTCCTTGAATTTAGTGCAGTTTTATCACAAATCTGCATGTAAATCCTGATGCAGCAAAGTCAATGAGAATCCTGAGGTTTTGTGCACATTAGGCTTTTTGTCCCTTGTAGAAATAAATCTGCAGCGTCAATTATTGCAGCGTTTTTCCACCCCAAATGCATAAAAAAGCAACAAATTTTTTGGTGCTGTTTTCTGCCTGGAGGTGCAGAATTTTCTGCAACCAAGTAAGGCCGGCTTCACACCACAGCCAGATCTGGTCCGGGGCTGTCAGGGGGGAACCTGACAGCCCTGGACCGGATTTGGACACAGAACCGGAGGGCCAATTATGCCCTCTGGTCCTGTGTGCAGCCGGATGGCTCATTTGCAGCCCCAGCTGCTGATAATTCAGGAACGCGGCTCCTGGACTGTCAGCAGGGGACAGCTCCGTGGTGATGAAGCTTCAGCACCCGGCGTCCGGCTCCGGAGCCCTAGACCCCCATGTTAGGGGGCGCCGGATCACACCAGAGGGATCGGGAGGGTCCAGGAGCATCCGGAAGGATCAGCTTTTTTCCCCCGGACACAAAAATACTATATCGATATTCAGGGGCTGGCTGGGCCTCGGCCCGGGTGGCAGTTTCGGACTGCCAGCCCATAGTTGAGAAGCGGGGTGGGGGGTGTTGGGGGGGGGGTGCTGTCAGAAATTTTTGAGGACCATGGGGCGTGCTATCAGAGATTCGCAGCTCTCTTACCAGCGGCCGGCCCGTTTATATAGGGGGGCGGCCCGAGGTGTGGGCTATACCACCAGCCCAGGGGGCACTTTACCCCGCTGCCACCTGGGCCAGTCTGCCCCTGTCCATATTCACAAATTCACCTGGGGAAATTTCCACGACGCTGAAAATATCTGGGCGTAACTTGAAGGGAGAAAATAGAAAAGAATCCAACTTTTGCATACTTTCTTTTTACAGTTGCATACTTTTACAACAAGCGGCTGGACGGATGTAAGCGGCTCGGGTGGTAGGCGTGGTTTGGTGCCCATGGGTCTGTTTGGGGGCTAGTGGGCAAAGCTCGGTGGTTTCTTCCAAGAACCAAATGAGTGTTAATTTTAAATTTTAAATCCACACGGTCGTGGAGCTGATTATTAGAAGCGGGGTCTGGGGGTAAGACCACCAGGCAGGGGGGTAGCAAAGCCCCCCCTTGCATTCTTAAGATGTATTAGTGGCTGGTAGGTGTGGCGGCCGTCCATGCAATATAATGGATCATGCAAGTGAGGGCTTTGCCCCAGCTCCCCCACACCCTGGGGGTCTCACCCTTAGACCCCCGCTTCTATTATAATCCCGCACAAATGAAATAAAAGGAGCCGAGACTATATTATAATGTGGTGAGTGCCGTCTCATTCTTATGGACTTTGAACCTGAGACCAGTGCAACCCCGCTGAATCTGGTACTGCGGAAAGGGTCAAATAGTGGAAGGGTTAGGACTAGTGCCCGGGATTCTCTGCTTCGGGATCCGCATAGATCTGCCCATAAATGAGGTGCAAAACTCCCAAAAACTCCCGGCATTCATAAACAGGTGCCATAGTGAGCAGAGAACAACCAAAGCATTTATCCACACTAGCTGGGTGCCCAATGCACATGCATCGGGATTCTAGCAGAGCGAGTCTCTGACTCGCCATGCCCGTGCGCGGCAATGCTTCGGTCGTATCCACATGACGACACAGACTCGCAGCGTGAGCGGACTCAAAGGGGCAAAAAACCCATTCGTGATTGTATAATATGGTGCCCCATTTACAATAACTATAATCTCACTATAAGGAGCAGCAGCGCCCCCCACAGGCCAAGAGCATGGAGTCAATGTCATACGCCAAAAACAGAGAGAGCCAAGAGTGTGATGATATGGGAGAAGGGGGCAGGCACAGGCAGGACTGAGGGCCCCGGCTGGCACACACAGGCTGCACACTGCCGGGTGTACTGCACAGGCTGCACACTGCCCGGGGGGGCTGGCACACACAGGCTCTACACTGCCGGGGGGGCTGGCACAGGCTGCCACTGCCCGGGGGCTGGCACACACAGGCTCTACACTGCCCGGGGGGGCTGGCACAGGCTGCACATGCCGGGGTCGGAGCGGCTGCAGCACCTGACACCTGTGCATTGTGACGTCACGGGTAAGTTCTCTTCATAGAACGCTGAAGCTGAACGTTCCATCCGGAAGTCAGGTGACCGCACTGATACATTGTAACGGACCCGCAGCTGATTATACGTCAGACTCTGGATAGGATTTGTTGTCATCTGCTGCCACCAACTGCATAAATGCTCCACAGTCAAAACTATTTCACTTCTTAAAGGGACACTGCCCCAGTTTAGTTTTATGATCCTGCCCATCACTTGTATCATCATGTGACTGTGGTTCCTGTGGCCCCTTTATATCTGCAGAACCCTGAAAACACGTGAGCACTCGTCCTGCGCCTGGTCCATCTGTGTCTGGGGTTGTGATCAGCGCCGCCCGCTCTCTTCTGATTACAAGTAAGTGGATGACGTCTCTACTGGAGATGAGCGAACCTACTCGGGTGCACTGGCTGTGGTGCGCAGTGCTGTGCTCGGGTGCACTGGCTGTGGTGCGCAGTGCTGTGCTCGGGTGCACTGGCTGTGGTGCGCAGTGCTGTGCTCGGGTGCACTGGCTGTGGTGCGCAGTGCTGTGCTCGGGTGCACTGGCTGTGGTGCGCAGCGCTGTGCTCGGGTGCACTGGCTGTGGTGCGCAGCGCTGTGCTCGGGTGCACTGGCTGTGGTGCGCAGTGCTGTGCTCGGGTGCACTGGCTGTGGTGCGCAGTGCTGTGCTCGGGTGCACTGGCTGTGGTGCGCAGCGCTGTGCTCGGGTGCACTGGCTGTGGTGCGCAGCGCTGTGCTCGGGTGCACTGGCTGTGGTGCGCAGCGCTGTGCTCGGGTGCACTGGCTGTGGTGCGCAGTGCTGTGCTCGGGTGCGCAGTGCTGTGCTCGGGTGCACTGGCTGTAGTGCGCAGTGCTGTGCTCGGGTGCACTGGCTGTGGTGCGCAGTGCTGTGCTCGGGTGCGCAGTGCTGTGCTCGGGTGCACTGGCTGTAGTGCGCAGTGCTGTGCTCGGGTGCACTGGCTGTGGTGCGCAGTGCTGTGCTCGGGTGCGCAGTGCTGTGCTCGGGTGCACTGGCTGTGGTGCGCAGTGCTGTGCTCGGGTGCACTGGCTGTGGTGCGCAGTGCTGTGCTCGGGTGCACTGGCTGTAGTGCGCAGTGCTGTGCTCGGGTGTGCACTGGTTGTAGTGTGCAGTGCTGTGCTCGGGTGCACTGGCTGTAGTGCGCAGTGCTGTGCTCGGGTGCACTGGCTGTGTTGTGCGCAGCGCTGTGCTCGGGTGCACTGGCTGTGTTGTGCGCAGTGCTGTGCTCGGGTGCACTGGCTGTGTTGTGCGCAGCGCTGTGCTCGGGTGCACTGGCTGTGTTGTGCGCAGCGCTGTGCTCGGGCGCACCTGCTGTAGCGTGCAGCGCTGTGCTGGGGTACACTGTCTGTAGCGCGCAGTGCTGTGCTCGGGTGCACTGGTTGTAGTGTGCACTGGCTGTGGTGCGCAGTGCTGTGCTCGGGTGCACTGGCTGTGGTGCGCAGTGCTGTGCTCGGGTGCACTGGCTGTGGTGCGCAGCGCTGTGCTCGGGTGCACTGGCTGTGGTGCGCAGCGCTGTGCTCGGGTGCACTGGCTGTGGTGCGCAGTGCTGTGCTCGGGTGCGCAGTGCTGTGCTCGGGTGCACTGGCTGTAGTGCGCAGTGCTGTGCTCGGGTGCAACTGGCTGTGGTGCGCAGTGCTGTGCTCGGGTGCGCAGTGCTGTGCTCGGGTGCACTGGCTGTAGTGCGCAGTGCTGTGCTCGGGTTGCACTGGCTGTGGTGCGCAGTGCTGTGCTCGGAGTGCGCAGTGCTGTGCTCGGGTGCACTGGCTGTGGTGCGCAGTGCTGTGCTCGGGTTCACTGGCTGTGGTGCGCAGTGCTGTGCTCGGGTGCACTGGCTGTAGTGCGCAGTGCTGTGCTCGGGTGCACTGGTTGTAGTGTGCAGTGCTGTGCTCGGGTTGCACTGGCTGTAGTGCGCAGTGCTGTGCTCGGGTGCACTGGCTGTGTTGTGCGCAGCGCTGTGCTCGGGTGCACTGGCTGTGTTGTGCGCAGCGCTGTGCTCGGGCGCACCTGCTGTAGCGTGCAGCGCTGTGCTGGGGTACACTGTCTGTAGCGCGCAGTGCTGTGCTCGGGTGCACTGGTTGTAGTGTGCACTGGCTGTAGTGCGCAGTGCTGTGCTCGGGTGCACTGGCTGTAGTGCGCAGCGCTGTGCTCGGGTGCACTGGCTGTGGTGCGCAGCGCTGTGCTCGGGTGCACTGGCTGTGGTGCGCAGCGCTGTGCTAGGGTGCACTGGCTGTGTTGTGCGCAGCGCTGTGCTCGGGTGCACTGGCTGTGTTGTGCGCAGCGCTGTGCTCGGGTGCACTGGCTGTGTTGTGCGCAGCGCTGTGCTCGGGTGCACTGGCTGTGTTGTGCGCAGCGCTGTGCTCGGGTGCACTGGCTGTAGTGCGCAGCCCTGTGCTCGGGTGCACTGGCTGTGGTGCGCAGCGCTGTGCTCGGGTGCACTGGCTGTGGTGCGCAGCGCTGTGCTCGGGTGCACTGGCTGTGGTGCCGCAGCGCTGTGCTCGGGTGTCACTGGCTGTGGTGCGCAGCGCTGTGCTCGGGTGCACTGGCTGTGGTGCGCAGCGCTGTGCTCGGGTGCACTGGCTGTGGTGCGCAGCGCTGTGCTCGGGTGCACTGGCTGTGGTGCGCAGCGCTGTGCTCGGGTGCACTGGCTGTGGTGCGCAGCGCTGTGCTCGGGGTGCACTGGCTGTGGCGCGCAGCGCTGTGCTCGGGTGCACTGGCTGTGGCGCGCAGCGCTGTGCTCGGGTGCACTGGCTGTGGCGCGCAGCGCTGTGCTCGGGTGCACTGGCTGTGGCGCGCAGCGCTGTGCTCGGGTGCACTGGCTGTGGCGCGCAGCGCTGTGCTCGGGTGCACTGGCTGTGGCGCGCAGCGCTGTGCTCGGGTGCACTGGCTGTGGCGCGCAGCGCTGTGCTCGGGTGCACTGGCTGTGGCGCGCAGCGCTGTGCTCGGGTGCACTGGCTGTGGCGCGCAGCGCTGTGCTCGGGTGCACTGGCTGTGGCGCGCTGCGCTGTGCTCGGGTGCACTGGCTGTGGCGCGCAGCGCTGTGCTTGGGTGCACCGGCTGTAGCGCGCAGTGCTCAGGGCTCAGACCAGTGTTAGTTGCAGACACTGGAGGTAAAATCAGAGTTCTCATCTGTAGTGTGTTTGTAAATAATAGTAAAATGTCTGTGCTCTCCGGCCCCGGAAGTGTTTTGCTTGTTATTGTGTATGCGGACAGAGCCGAACTGTCCAATCAGTGACTTCAATGAGGTTCGGGTCAAGTTTCGGTTCCAAACAGAACTTTATAAAGAGTCCGACTGAACGGCCAGAACAGAACTCCCAGGGGCCGCTCATCTCTGTTTATAAGGCGACCGGCTCCCTTCAAGGTTTAGGCCGTGTTCACACCTCCGGCACAATCCGTTCTGCAAACACTAAACTTTCTTTGTTCGTTCTGTAAAATCGATTATTACAGGATCCGTTTTTTTAACATTGGAGTCTATTTCGCCTCTGTATCATGTGGGAATGCAGTGACGGCTCAGACAGATGTGCGGACAGCACGACCGCTGACAGACGTGCAGGTAATGACAGATCATAGACCTCTGGGGACAACTGGCGGCTCCAATAAATCCCAAGGGCGTGCAGTGACCGGTCACAGATAACGCTGCCGTCTAGTTACCCCATAAGACAAGAATAGTGATATCACAGCATGTGTGCGAAACTCCCTGAAACCTAATGCTGCCACCCGCCCTTCACAGCCCCCTGCATTACTGTGGAGGCGATAGAGGGGACGGGCATCTGATGAGAGGCGCCATCTATTCACTGCCCCTCTATCGGGGTAATATAATCAGAGGAGCCCTCTACACTCTGCTCTGCTGGGGTGGAGCCATATAATGGATCGCACTGCACCTTCTCAGACAACAGATGATTGTGAGCTCTGCGGACAGCGTGGACTAAAGAATGACCAAGGTGTTCAGAACAAAGACCAATCAAGGACGAGGACTGATGAATAACCGAGGTGTTCATGACAAGGACCGATTAATGACAGAGACTCATTTCTTTTGCCGACTATGAAGGATTGTTTTGGGCATAAATTATCAGCAGTGGTGATAATCATTGAATTGCATGATGCAAATGTTACACTGGGGCGTACAGACTCCCATCGGGTGAGTAACAGGGATGGTATGGAAGGAAGGGCCTGGCGACTGGGAGAGTGTGAACACCCTAAGATCCCTAATATCCCTATACGGGTCCTTACCCCTTCCTGACGTCATCATGTGCCTAGTCCCTTGTTTACCCTGGACTCACCCTTGTTAGTGTGCAGGCTGGCGAGGACACTCATCTCACCACTGCAGTTATACAACACAAGGGAAGGGAGACAGGCTGGGGGAAATAGACACAAAAGGTATAACATTAAAATCAAAGCACCACAGCTGCAATTGTAACAAAACCATTGCTTCTTCCAGAGGCAGCCACCTTCAAAGTGGCCAGCATAGAAAGAGATTCTATCACCAGTGTCAGATGGTAAGACATGTGACTCTTTATAGCGGAGGGGAGTGGTCACCAAAGCTACACCTGAGATTAAGGCTACAAGGAACAACCAGATAGGGAAGAGTCCTTAACTCCTGCAGAACCAAAAGAATGTAATACAAGTAATAGATCTGCGGTACATCTCCCAAATTTGTCAACTGTCTCTCTAGGGCAGGATACAGCAATGAAAAATCCTGAGTCCCAATCTTGCATTTAAGGGGTTTTGTGAACACCATGGTCCTGTCCATATCAATTTACAGAGTATCTACTTCCTTTTAAAGGGAATGTGTTAGCAGGTTTTGCTCTATAATCTTGACAGCAGCACAGTGTTGGGGCAAAGACCCTGATTGCACTGATGTCACTTAGTTTACATGGTGCAGTCATTGTAATAGAATCACAGTTTTCCCTGTAGATCTAGAGAGCTGAGCATGTTGAGCCCTGTGTAACTCTCCCCAAACCACTGACTAGCAGCTTTCTGTGTATAACACCCCCCTCCCTCCACCATTGATGGGCAGCTTTTCTGTGTACACTGTATATATGATAGAAAGCTGCTGATCAGTGGTCAGGACGTGATTGGACCAGGAGGCACTTAGTCCTATGGTGATAATCTCCTGCTGACAAAGCACTGATTTTATTGAAACAGCCACACAAAGCTCAGTAAGTGACATTGATGGGATCAGGGTCTCTACCACTACATCTCAAAATACCTGCGGACAGATTCCCTCTGTGAAGGGTCATGTAATCCCACACTTGCCCTACAGTGGCTGCTGTAGAAGTGCCGCGTGTCGCAAGCATGCCAGATAAACAGAATCCTATTGGTGATAGGACTTGTGCATGTTCTTCAGGGTCCCAATTGTCAGACTCACCCCTCGTGAATTTGACTTTTATGGCACAAACCTGATCGCCATGATAAAACTCCATTGGAACAACAAAAAAATACCTTAAAATGTATAGAAAACTAGTCACTGACCTCTAGCAGATCAAGGGTTAAACCTACAAGAGGAAACCAGCTCCGTCCCAGTGCTAATTCTAGGTCATGCGTGGCCCTAAAGGCTGGGATTACAGGAGACTAAATATTGCCAGTTATTAACAATAGTCATGAATAAAACGTCACAGTGATGAATGGGCCCGGACCGCGGCATTATGGCAATGATCCTACAATGGCTGGCGGAGACTGGGGGTAATGTGAGCCGGCGGCTGTTTACATGTAGATGGATGGGATTGCCTTCACTTGTCTGGACGGTCGGTGTTTGGCGTCGTGTGTGGTGTTGGGTCGTAGACACTGTGTGCCGCTGGTTACCCTGTACACTATATAGATTGTATGGTCTCGTAGTCTGCTGTAGGCAGCATATTATGGTGGGCAGTGGCATAACTTGAAGCTAATGTGCCCCAATGCAAAAGCTCCAACGCAGCCCCCAATTATTGCAAATCTTTACCAGCATTAGTTTTTGTATAGGCCAAAGGGACTTTTGGGTCCCCCAGGGTGATTGCAACCCCTGCCCCCTTTAGTTAAGGCCTTGATGGCGGCTATGTCTGACATCACTGCAGTTATCTCACCAGCTGCAGCCACTCACCCTGGACCATTCCGCTATCGCTCAGCTGGTCTCACAGGGGAAGATCAAGGCAACGGTGCAATCCCCTACTTTATCCAAACACTCTCATCCGTCTCTGTGGCGTCGGGCGGGGACCCTCCATCTCTGACCTGGTAGACCTTTGCCAGTGGTCAGTATGGTGCACTAGGTTTCCAGCACCCCAATCTTCACCCACAGCCACCTCCTTCTGTAGGTCAAGGTGTGGCCCCCAGAGTTATTGATTGGCGCTCTTGTACCACTTTTCTCTCACACCATCCTGGCTCCTTTGCCCTTCCCCAAAATGGCATCATGCCTGGCAGTTCTATATGGCTGCTCTCATTCCAGGGCATCATCCTCTGCTCCTCAAGTCCTTCTGAGCCAACGTCTTGGTCAATAGCTTTTCTCGGCACTTTGTCTCTAGAGTCGTTCCTGAAGGCCGATACCTTTCATGGGGCAGACGTTCTCATCACTGTGCAGAGCATGTGCAGACAGATAGCGCCCCCCCCCCATTGTGGTGGAAATTGGAATAGCCGTATAGCACAGGGACGGGCTCTGGAGCATCCACCCCAAAAAAAAAAAGTAATGACTAATAGTGGACATATCTTTTCAAAGGCTGAATATGTATATTTAGCAATTATGAAGGTAAGTAACTGTATCAGTTGTGTAAGTGACAGATGACGGGACGTTCCGCCAGACACCTGATGCCGCTTGATTACACTCCCTAAATACACTGGATGAGGAATTCAGGGAGAGGAAACGCGGTGGGGGCTTTGGCAAAACTTGTGCTCTGTCAACAGTTCCCGTGAAGTGAAATAAACCACAGTGATGATAGAGGAACCTCTCGTTCAGACCCGAAATAAAAGGGTCCTATGGCACCAGAGAGGGGTCTCCACTCGGGAGAGCAGCTTCTTTCTTGCAGAAAGTTGTCCCGGAAAAATACATTATTGTCCAGAATCAGAGGACTGAATATGTCACATGTAAGAAACGCAATAATGTTTGCCGACCGGCACCAACCTGGATCCGGCACATGTGGCTCCACCGTGTGAGACAGGGAGCAGTAATGTCACCAGCCACCGCAACTCTGTGACCTGTGATTGGCTGCAGCGGTCATCCCGCTGTGATTACATTACTTCAGGTCTCCATCGCTCTCATGAACAGCGCCATTAGCAGAGCGCAATGGGCCCCAGGATAAGTTCTGGAAATACCACTCCTCCGTGCCTCTAACATAACTGTGGCGCCACACTGGTCAGGATGCCACGTAGGGGTACTGCACCCATATAAGGGTGTGTAATATCCCTGTGACTAGGGAGTTGGGATGGTGAATAAAGGACCCTCACAACACACATCCACACACACCCTAGGTAGGGGACCGTGGGTGGACCCGCTGAAGGGAGGACCCCGTCCAATGGGAGGAGTGACAGGGTAGAAAAGTGTGAGGGTGGGAGGCGCGTTAGGACAGTAAGAACAGAACAGGAGTGGAAGAGCTCCATTGGGGAGCGAGGAGTACAGGGTGGCTGAGAAGCAATCATGACAGAGAGAGATCTAAGGACACCAGGTAGTGCGCCTGAGTCCGGACCCGGTACGTCTACCGACCAGAGGGATGTGTCCCGGAACAGAGAACTGGCTCTGAAGACGGTGCGGACGTTTATCCCCGAGCCGTTGAACCGGAGGTCCGAGCTTCTAGAAGAAATTGTGGCCGAACGCCTGGTGCATCCTTAAAAAGGCCCCATATAGGGTCAGGGGGACCCAGAGAAGAGTCCTCCACAGAGGATCTGTGGGAGCTGGTTTGAGGCTCTGCGCGTTGGAGCGCTTCAAGGGAGACAGGAGAGGGCGCAGTGAGGGACCGGCAAGGAACGGCAGGCACACCACTGAGGGCCTAGGTGAGTCATTCCGGTTCCATGGTGACTACCTAGGCCAGAGAGTGACCCGAAAGACTGTACCATCTGTAACCTGCCTGACGTACTGCCAGTAAACCTGTTCAGAGTTAAAGACTGTGTCGTGTACTTCTTTGCTGGCCTGATGAGCCGCATACTTGCTGCAGTGAAAAGGACAAGTGACTGTGCTGTGTGGTAAGCTGCCTCCCTGTGTAAAGACTGTACATAACTATTACAACTGGCTCGGGGATGCCGCTCCACCTATGGGGTGCGTAACTGTCGAGCCCCAGGCCCTGGGGTACTCTGGTATCAGGCTCAGAGGGGGTTTCATGGGGACGTCACGGGTGGCAGCGCCTGAGCCCGTGGCCTGGGTGACACTTCAATAAGGGGTTAAGTACAGGGGCTAAGAGTTTGTTGTTGTCACGTGACGCCACCTGTAGTACCTGGTGATGGGTCACCAGTGCCGCCACAGTCCTCCGGAGGGCGATGGTATTGCGGCAAGGGTAGTAAAGCTCCCTACAGGTGGAGCTAGTCCTCTGGAGCAGCGTTCCTGTAAGCTAACAGGTTGAATTCTGCAGCACAAAGACACAGAGGCAAAGTCACTCTCCCGGGTACTTTACTGCAAACCGTCATCAGCATCAAGTCCACAGTTCAGCACAAGTTGTTTAATGGAACAGGTAGCTCTACGGGTGGTTGCAAGTGGATGCCAGGTGGTATGGTGATACCCGTTGTGTACCTTAGTTGATGAACCCGTGTCCTTTCTTCCCTACCTAGGATGAGTCTATACCCAATGGCTCATTACAGGTAGACTTGGGGCTCCCCTCCCTCGTGGTGAGAAAGCAGGCAGACCGCTCCATCTGGTAGGGTGCTGCAGCCGGTGAACAGACCGCAGCAGCCGGTTGACAACTTCAGAGGTGGACTCTGGCCGTTTCCTTGGGTCCGGCGTTCCCTTGGTGGACTGGGGAATTCCCTGGAGTATGGTCGCTCCACACTGGGGTTCCCCCCTTTCTCTCTAGGGCCAGACTCCGCACGTCAGACACCCTCTCTCAGGATCCTCTCTCATCTTCCCTCCGGGTCAGCCTGGAGCTGTCCGGGTTAACCTTCCACCTCGCTCCACACTCCTCCTCCACTCCTCTCCAACTCCCTTCTCCTCCTCCGACTGTCCTGACTCTCTCTCGCCTCTCTTTGTTCCCCCTAGAGGTGAATATATCTCCCTCCCGGGTAACCTCCCACTCCTATTCTAATGTGGGGGTGCAGGAATGGGTCCTTCCCACCAACCTAGGATCCACTTGCAGCTGGGGAAGATTACACCTCTTTTACGGGTACCCCACTGTGACGCCTGACCATGTGGGGCACCACATAACCATCTTGCTGCTCCGCCATCACCCAGAGGACTGTCCCACAGCGCCGGTAACATTACCGGAACCGTAAGTGGCATCACGAAAACATTTTTATTTTATTTTTATTGACTGTTTTCCCCCTTTTTAAGCGACCACCAGAACTGGGCACATCCCCTGTGACATCCCCTGTGAACTAAAACGCCTGGTTCCAAGTATCCCATACCCTTGGGCGGGTCATAACCACCAGACTGCTGCTTGGATGCGTGAGATCCTGATGCACGAGATCCTGATCCTGTGCCCCTCCCTCCAAAGAACAGTTAATGTAGAGACACCAAGTAGGCCCTCTTTTGCCCCCCCCCCCTTGTTGTTGTCCATCACTTGCCGTCCGTCCATTGTTGTTTCACTCCTCTGTGGCATTTAGGATCTAATAATAACCCGTCTCTGCCATCCCGCTCCTCTCCCTGGTATAGGACACTGACCCGGCTCTCACGACACCTTTTTTACTGGTGGACTCTACGGGTCGTTTCGGATCAAATTAATCTTTTTTTTATTGCTATTTATTGGAGAGTTCTAAAAAATCCCCAAGAAAACATAATTCTACATTTGTGGACTGAATTCTGAGAGGCGATGTATGTCCAGCGTCCGTCACACAGGGGCTCATTGTTTTCTGGGTAACGCAGCTGTGGTGTAGACACGTGGGATACTATGGGGCAGTGGTGAGAATAGAAAGAGGGGGGCCGCATAGAAAAGCTCAGGCTTTGCCGACCATGATGATACTGTTTGTTCACTTCATCCCTTTCCATGTCCTTCTGCCCTTTTCTTGATACTTTAAATTGTTGATTTGGAGGGGAGAATCTAAAGGATAAGGAATAATTTGCTTATTGACGGAGTTTGACCAGAGACCCCCAGCAATTCTGATATTGGGGCTCTGGAACCCACAGAATGGAGCTCTGCATCACCATCCTGAATGAAGCAGAGATGCTCATGCTCGGTCTCAGCTCCAGTTATTGTTAGTATGGTCGTTGTCCCATAGATGGTGAATGGAGTAGAGATGCTTATGCTTGGCCTCGGTTCCAGTCACTGTTAGTAGGGCAATTGTCCCATAGATTGTGAATGAAGCAGAGATGCTCATGCTCGGCCTTGACTCCAGTTATTGTTAGTATGGCTGCTGTCCCATAGATGGTGAATGGAGTAGAGATGCTCATGCTCTGCCTTGACTCCAGTTATTGTTAGTATGTCTGTTGTCCCATAGATTGTGAATGAAGCAGAGATGCTCATGCTCGGCCTTGACTCCAGTTATTGTTAGTATGGCTGCTGTCCCATAGATTGTGAATGAAGCAGAGATGCTCATGCTCGGCCTTGACTCCAGTTATTGTTAGTATGGCTGCTGTCCCATAGATGGTGAATGGTACAAAAAGATGGAAGCGTGATGTATGTTTGGGCGCTGAGGTAAGGAAGATCTCTGATGCTGGCTTCTTTTCCGGACTTTATTAAAATAATTGCAGTTATAATTAATCAAGCTTAAGGCTCTCAAAACCCACGATGCATTTCGACGTGCATACACGTCTTTCTCAAACATACATCACGCTTCCATCTTTTTGTATCATTCTGACTCCCTATGGGGAGAGTGGTGGAGTGAGCTGCAGAGGAGGGAGAGGACCTGAGAAGACGTCAGCTGGATCGGCCCCTTTACTAGACACGTGACGCCGCCCGGCACTAGTGTTTCCCCGGAGAAGACCTCGTAGGAAGCACGAGGACGGAACCGGAGGATTCCGCTGCTTCATATTAATAAGCTTATCTACGGGCTGTGGTTTACAACCAGACCAGGTGAGTTTAAACGCAAAAGAACCGCCCGTTAACAGCCCCATGTGTACAGGCGCACTACAAGCTGTTGTTGTTTTTTCTTTACATAGATGGTGAATGGAGTAGAGATGCTCATGCTCGGCCTTGGCTCCAGTCATTGTTAGTAGGACAATTGTTCCATAGATTGTGAATGGGGCAGAGATGCTCATGCTCAGCTCCAAACTATGAGACAGTAGTCCTACTATCAATGATTGGAGCCGAAGCTGAGCATGAGCATCTCTGCTTCATTGAGGATGTATGGGACGGCAATCCTTCTAACAATGACTGGAACTGAGGCCAAGCATAAGCATCTCTGCTTCATTCAGGATCTATGGGAGAGCAGCCCTATTAACAATGACTGGAGCTGATGACTCGCCCAGGGCAGGGTACTCAGGGCTCGGGCTCGGTTACGGTCCGGGATGTCACGGGTGGCTACCCAAGGCTGTGGTCCTGGGGGTCAGTGAAAAGGGGAACTATTTACAGGGATTATATAAAGTGTTGTCTTCGTGACGCCACCTGCTGTGTCTGGTGAGAGGTCACCAGCACCGCTATAGTCCTCCAGAGGTTGGTGGGATTGCGGCCATGATGGTATAGTCCCTGCAGGCAGGACTGGGACCTCCGGGGCAGAGTGGTGAGGATGGGCAGGATGCAGCAGAGCCGGGACGGTTAGAGGCAAAGTCTATAGGGGGACATGGCGGGTGAAGGGAAAGAATGCACACACGCAGCCAAAGTCTCTTTACCTTTTTACTGATGGTTTGCAGGCAAATTGTCCAGAGCACTGACGGGTAGCTGGGCTGCACAGTGGGCTCCCACAGTAAGTGGGTATAAGGCCTCCTCCTCTGTGTGTAATGAAGCACAGTCTATTGAATCCCGACTTGCCTCCACTCTCTTCTTTTGTATGTATTTCTCTCTCTCCTCCTGTGCGGTCTCCGGGCCGATCCTTTCTCCTGAACTGCAGCGCCCTGCTAGTCATGGCTCCCTCTCTGTGACTCTCTCAGGAGACCGGGTAGCTGAAGCTTCCTCGGTGCCAAGGGGTTTCCAGTGGTACTTGTAGTTCTCCACTGCTGCGGATCCCCAATATCCGGCTTCTCTTCTGGGGTGAACCCGCGATCTGAGCTGCCTGCTCCCCTGTCTCAACTTCTTCTCCAGTCCCACTTAGGCTGGTGGGACACAGAAGGGTTGGTCTGCGTCTCTGGCCTGGACCTGCACGTGGCACCAGCACCAGAACTCTCCTGCAGCTCTTCTAGCGTCTGCCACATTCTGACTAACTCCGCCCCAGCCGCAGTATTTATAGGGGATCCTGCCTAAGTGCAGCAGGTTGAGCTCCCCCTACTGTGCCGGGGTGGAAGGTGTTGTTTGTAGTGCTACCTACTATGGAAACCCAGCTGTGCAGCAGAGAGATATGTGGTTACCTACGTCACACTGAGGCCGAGCATGAACATCTCCACTTCATCCTTGATCTATGGGAGAGCAGCCATACTAACAATGATTTGTGGCAAGCATGAGCATCTCCGCCTCATTTACAGTCTATGGGACTGTACCTACTAACAATAACTGGAGCTGAAGCCTGCTCCATTCAGGACGGGGCCACAGACCACAGTTCTGTGGATGGGGATAACTTAAGGCAACAAAGAACTTTTTCTTTTTTATCTGAGATGTTTATGCCTGAAATATGCAAGTGTCACCTTGCGGGCAAATACTTCTCTCTATAGCTGGGTCCTATCATTTGGTCCATGAATAGAGGTGGCCATGTCCTGTCCTCTTCTATAGGAGTTCTTTTAATTTTTGGAATTTCTGTAGAACTGAATGGAGAGGGCCACTTTTCCCTCCCCACTGGCACAAGGTAAACTCTGCAGTTGTCACTATCCCCATTGAAGTGAATGGAAACATCTGCGCCGGTGCGATCCCCTCTCTATTTCCTGCAGAGACTTGGGTCAGAGATCTCCCGTATGGCAGCCTGCACTCTGTGACTGGAGACCATTGTTACCAAAAAGTTCTCACTAAAGTCTATAGGAGCAGATCCCAATGTTTTCAGACATAACTGATCTATGAAGGAGCTGTGAGCATAGGCGCACCCAAGGGGGGGGACCTACGTGTCTGGACCCCCCCCTTTGGACGGCCCTGAGAAGTGGTGCAGTACACAAGGAGCTGGGCCCCTATGTCAGGAGACAGGAACAATTACACAGCACCCAAGGGCCAACAAAAGAGGCTGCTTTTAGGGGGGCTTTGCTCCCCAAACCCTCCCACCGGGGCTTTGCCCCTCGGAACCCCACTGGGGGATGACACACCCCTTTCAGGGCCGGTGTGTGTTTCTTGGACCCCTACCTTGGGAAATTTCTGGGTGCGCCACTGGCTGTGAGCAGTGTGATCCTCCAGTCTGACCACTATCTGCTATTCCTGGTGTCAGAGCTATTAATATGATCTCTGATCCTGTGTAATCCCAGGAGACGTGAAGATGCCGGAGGAAGTGTCACCTCGGGAGTCGGCAGACGTAGGAAGTCCAACACCCCAACTGGGAGACTCCGACACGAGGAGGGAAAATAATCATGGAGATCGCAGGACAGAGACGTCACTGATCACAAATGATGAAAGAAAACATTGTGTTTCATCTGGATTCCTCCAGTCTGGAGTCTGAGCCTCATGTAGAGATGCTCTCCTTCCAACCTCTGCTGCCATCACTGAGGTTATTAATGATCGTCTGAGGAAGGTTCTGCTGCTAAATTTACAAATCCTTCAGGATCCACTGCTGGCAGCTCCTGTGTAGTCACCGACCAATGATGGTCCTAATGTGCTTCATGGAGGCAGGCAAGTCTGGAGACGCTGCAGCCAGGGGAGACTGGTCTGGAGGCGCTGCAGCCAGGGGAGACTGGTCTGAGGCGCGTGCAGCCAGGGGAGACTGGTCTGGAGACGCTGCAGCCAGGGGAGACTGGTCTGGAGGCGCTGCAGCCAGGGGAGACTGGTCTGGAGGCGCTGCAGCCAGGGGAGACTGGTCTGGAGGCGCTGCAGCCAGGGGAGACTGGTCTGGAGGCGCTGCAGCCAGGGGAGACTGGTCTGGAGGCGCTGCAGCCAGGGGAGACTGGTCTGGAGGCGCTGCAGCCAGGGGAGACTGGTCTGGAGGCGCTGCAGCCAGGGGAGACTGGTCTGGAGGCGCTGCAGCCAGGGGAGACTGGTCTGGAGGCGCTGCAGCCAGGGGAGACTGGTCTGGAGGCGCTGCAGCCAGGGGAGACTGGTCTGGAGGCGCTGCAGCCAGGGGAGACTGGTCCGGAGGCGCTGCAGCCAGGGGAGACTGGTCCGGAGGCGCTGCAGCCAGCGGAGACTGGTCCGGAGGCGCTGCAGCCAGGGGAGACTGGTCCGGAGGCGCTGCAGCCAGGGGAGACGGGTCCGGAGGCGCTGCAGCCAGGGGAGACGGGTCCGGAGGCGCTGCAGCCAGGGGAGACTGGTCCGGAGGCGCTGCAGCCAGGGGAGACGGGTCCGGAGGCGCTGCAGCCATTTAAGCCTGCAGGCAGCTCACAGTAGTACAAGGAATATGTGAACTGTCACTGTCATGTGGAAAAATGTCTCCTTGGACTCTGTAGGAATGGATACATGGCCTAATCGATTTGGCTATTATTCACCATAACTCACACACACACACACACACACACACAGTAATCCTTGGCAATGCCATGAATAAGCCTTAAAAAGGGAAGGTAGCGCTGGTCTTGCCCTGTGAGCAGCTTATATGACCTAATCATGGAGGGTTCTGGGAATGACATGTGTCTTGTCTCATCTTCATTATCTTAGTGATTAAGGAACCTTCCTTTCAGTTAGTGCTCAGATTCCCTGCAGCTCCCCCAGAGGATAAATGGAGCATTACACCTGGAAATGACCGGTCTGTCCATGTGATGTACAGACAGACGGCGATGGAAGGATGCAGGATTCGCCTTTATCATCTCAGAATCTCTTACCCATAGTCCACACCCTGCTGAGCACAATGTGCGGTAGATGGACCCCCCCACCCAGCCCTTAATTCCAGGTGCACTCGGGGGCAGAGGAGATTAGTAGATGATTAAAACCAACCCTCTGCTGCTTTAGTGGCTTTTATCTACACGTAGGGTTTAGATTTGGAGTTAATGCATTTATAAGTGACTTCTTAAATCCAAGTAGAGATGTTCAGACTCTCATCTAATTAAACTGAGGAATATTCCTACTATGGAAAGTGGAAGATACCAGACACTATAATACGGTAGTATAATACATGATCAAATGTCTATTATATTCCAACTTTTGTGTAATATCATTTGTTTATGGCTCTGATGAAGAGGGGGAGCCCTCTAATTGTGGCCCTGATGATGAGAAGGAGCCCTCTAATTGTGGCCCTGATGATGAGAAGGAGCCCTCTAATTGTGGCCCTGATGATGAGTAGGAGCCCCCTAATTGTGTCTCTGATAATGAGGGGGAGCCCTCTAATTGTGTGTCTGATAATGAGGGGGAGCTCCCTAATTGTGTCTCTGATAATGAGGGGGAGCCCTCTAATTGTGGCCCTGATAATGAGGGGGAGCCCTCTAATTGTGGCCCTGATGATGAGTAGGAGCCCCCTAATTGTGTCTCTGATAATGAGGGGGAGCCCTCTAATTGTGGCCCTGATGATGAGGGGGAGCCCTCTAATTGTGGCTCTGATAATGAGGGGGAGCCCTCTAATTGTGGCTCTGATAATGAGGGGGAGCCCTCTAATTGTGGCTCTGATAATGAGGGGAGCCCTCTAATTGTGGCTCTGATAATGAGGGGGAGCCCCCTAATTGTGGCTCTGATAATAAGGGGGAGCCCCTAATTGTGGCCCTGATGATGAGGAGCCCCTAATTGTGGCTCTGATAATAAGGGGGAGCCCCTAATCGTGGCTCTGATGAGGAGGGGGAGCCCCTAATTGTGGCTCTGATAACGAGGGGGAGCCCTCTAATTGTGGCCCTGATGAGGAGAAGGAGCGCTCTAATTAGCAGTGTAACTGGAATGATGGCAGATAATTGCCCGTAGTGCCCAGATACAATTATAGGGAGCGCGGTGAACCCGTTGTTGCGCTGACGTTGCATCGTCAGGACAGAGCTGCCGCCTCTTTGGAGCGGTCAGATGTGAATTCATTATCTGGTAAATTGCTGAGAAGTTGCACAGGATGAGATCTGCGAAGTTTCCGCAGAAAAGAGATTAATGTCTTGTGACATGATGGGGAATCTCGTAAATGATCTGCAGCCTCTGTCAGACAGATTCACTAATCGCTTGTGAGGCCGCGTTACCAGAATACACATTTCTTTGAATGCAGCCATAGATGTAATCCAGACTTTCTGATACTCCGGAATCCGATGGTCTGGAATGCATGATAATCCAACATCCAATGCTCTGGAATGCCTGGTAATCCGACATCCGATAATCCAGACTGATGATCTGGGCTGTCTGCTGACCCGCCATCCGATAATGCAGACTGATGATGCAGGCTGTCTGGTGACCCGGCATCCGATAATCCAGACTGATGCTTCGTCTGCAGTATAATTAGATTCCCCGGATTGGAGCGTCAGTCCGGCAGGTATTGAGTGTTCTCCTCTTCCATTATAGCTCGAGGTCTCTGGCTTGTGATACCTCCCTGGAGCTCGCGTTGGTCTGTTCTATGTGGACGCTCCTGTTCCAGACCCTGCAGTCCCCAGTACTTGGATAGGTTAGAATGGCCCTAACCCTGGACTAAGGACCCAGAGTACAGAGCAGAGTGACGACTAGAGAAGTGAAGGAAAGAGATCAGAGTGATTGACCACAAACCTAGGAGCTATGAGAGAGCACTTGGCAGCCATTTTCCTCTCATTTGCTGCCTATCCAGACTGCAGCAATGGAGATGACTGTCATCAGCCGAGGTGCTCTGCATAGGCAGCAACTAAGATCACAAAGCTTATTTTAGCATTTTGAGAGTTTTGTTACCCCAGTTGCAGCACATGCATCGAATTTAATGTCAAAGTAGCCCTTGGTTCCTTTAATCATCTAGTCATAGGGTGGGCATTCATTGCATCCCTTGTATTTCTCCCCAAACGTTCTCACAGTTACTCATGTTTTGTTATACCTGTGTTTATTTCCTTTGTGTGTATTAGAACAGCACAAAAAAAGAGGGAAAAAAAAGGCAAATTGGACATAATTTCATACAAAACCCAAAAATGGACGGACGATAATGTTGGCACCTTTCCAAAATTGTGGGTAAACAGCTTTGTTTCCAGCATGTGATGCTTGTTCACACTCACCTGGGGTAACAGGTGTGGGCAATATGAAAATCACACCTGAAAACTAATAAAAAAAGGCAGAAGTTGCCTCAATCTTTGCATTATGAGTCTGTGTGCCACACTAAGCATGGAGGACAGAACCAGGAGAAGAGAACCAAAATTGTGGAAAAATATCAACAATCTCAAGGTTATAAGTCCATCTCCAGAGATCTTCATGTTCTTATGTCCACGGTTCGCAACGAAGACGTTTACAACCCATGGCACTTTAGCTAATCTACCTGGATGTGGACAGCAGAGAAAAATTGATGAAAGGTTGTAAAGCAGGATAGTCCAGCTTGTGGATAAGCCTCAACCAAGGCCAATGGAATTCATCTGTCCTGAAGGTCAGTGCGAACTATCCGTCCACATGTGAATGAAATGAAACACTGTGGGGAGACCCAAGAGGACCCACTGCTGACACAGAGCCAGAAAAAAGCCAAAATGTACGTGAGTTACTAAAATCCTTCTGGGAAAGTGTCTTGTGGGCAGATAAGACATGATTTTGGTAAAGCGCATCATTCTACTGTTTACCGAAAACAGAAAGAGGCCTACAAGAAAAGGGCACAGGACAACATGGGACCTACAGTCACATATGGGGGAGGTCAGAGAAAAGAGCACAGGACCTACAGTCACATATGAGGGAGGTCAGAGAAAAGAGCACAGGGCCTACAGTCACATATGAGGGAGATCAGAGGAAAGAGCACAGGATCTACAGTCATATGGGGGAGGGCAGAGAAAAGAGCACAGGACCTACAGTCACATATGGGGGAGGGCAGAGAAAAGAGCACAGGACCTACAGTCACATATGGGGGAGGGCAGAGAAAAGAGCACAGGACCTACAGTCACATATGGGGGAGGGCAGAGAAAAGAGCACAGGGCCTACAGTCACATATGGGGAAGGTCAGAGAAAAGAGCACAGGACCTACAGTCATATGGGGGAGGGCAGAGAAAAGAGCACAGGACCTACAGTCACATATGGGGGAGGGCAGAGAAAAGAGCACAGGGCCTACAGTCACATATGGGGGAGGGCAGAGAAAAGAGCACAGGGCCTACAGTCACATATGGGGGAGGGCAGAGAAAAGAACACAGGATCTACAGTCACATATGGGGGAGGGCAGAGAAAAGAGCACAGGACCTACAGTCGCATATGGGGAAGGGAAGAGAAAAGAGCACAGGACCTACAGTCACATGTGGGAGGGCAGAGAGAAGATGACCGGACCTACAGTTACATATGTGGGAGGTCATAGAAAAGAACACAGGACCTACAGTCACATATGGGGAGGACAGAGATGTTTTACTGCCTCTGGCACTGACGGCCTTGACTGTGTACAAGGCATCATAAAATCTGAAGATACTGTCCAGTGTCAGAAAGCTGGGGGCGTCCTAGGTCAGGGTCTCCAGCAGGACAATGACCCCAAACATCAAGAAACCCCAGAAATGGAGGAAACAAAGTGCTGGAGAGATCTGAAGAGGCAGCAATGAGTCCGGATCTAAATCCCATTGATCACCTGTGGAGAGATCTGAAGTGGCAGCAATGAGTCCGGATCTAAATCCCATTGATCACCTGTGGAGAGATCTGAAGTGTCAGCAATGAGTCCGGATCTAAATCCCATTGATCACCTGTGGAGAGATCTGAACATTGGGAGAAGACTCCTCAAATATGAGAGACCAGAAATAAATGTGTGTAACAAAATGTGTTTTTTTTTTTTTGCAATTTCAAGGGTGCCAACACTTTTGGCCATGACTATTATACCGAAATGTGGGGTTTCAGGATAGTGCGGGCGGCCCCATTTCCATCGCTGTCTATGCAGTTGTCTTCTGAGCTTCGTTGTGCTGAAATTAACATTTTAATCCCTTGGATGACGGTCTCGCACGTTTGCTATCGGGCACTTCTGTTCCTCAGCTCATCTCGCTTCTTGATTGACAGTAGAGAGCAGAGGTGATGTCTATATATATCTCCAATCTACTGGAATACTGCCACATAATACCAACAGAACGCCACTCACATAATGCCATAATATAGTGCAAAGATAAGTCTAGATATAATAAAACCATATAGTGCCAAATAAAATTTACCATATAATTCCCCAAAAATGAGCAGTTACAAAGACTCCCCTTAATGCTCCAGCTGGGCGTCATCATAGACCGTGCTCCAGACCTCCGGGACCCCCGCCTACATGGGAGCCCCAGGCGATTGTCTAGGTGTAAGCTTGTTACAATCCACCATGTACCTCCTTAGATTTTATGTGCGTAATACCTAAAGAATTTCTAAGAACAAGTTTCTTGGCAGATCTTTCAATACCTTGTAGACATCGCTGAAAAAACAAGAACTTCCGAAGTTAAAAAGAAATCAGTGGAGCGATGCGGACAAGTAACATGGATCAGGAATGATGGATTAGCAATCCAGATCAGTGGGGCCCGGAACGCCCACTAATCAGCTGCAGCCAATAGAAGTTCACAGTGTACAGAGCAGCTCAGCTCCATACACCGTGTAGTGGTCATTCTCAGTACTGCAGCTCTGTTCTATACACCGTGGAGTGGTCACACTCAGTACTGCAGCTCAGCTCCATACACCGTGTAGTGGTCACTCTCACTACTGCAGCTTGGCTCCATATGCCATGTAGTGGCCGCTCTCAGTACTGCAGCTCAGCTCCATACACCATGTAGTGGTCACTCTTAGTGCTGCAGCTCTGTTCTATACACCGTGTAGTGGTCACTCTCAGTACTGCAGCTCTGCTGCATGCACCATGTAGTGACCGTTCTCTGTACTGCAGCTCTGCTCTATACACCGTGTAGTGGTTGTTCTTAGTACTGTAACTCCGCTCCGTACGCCGTGTAGTGGTCGCTCTCAGTACTGCAGCTCTGTTCCATACACAGTGTAGTGGTCATTTTCAGTACTGCAGCTCTGCTCCTTACACGGTGTAGTGGCCATTCTCAGTACAGCAGCTCTGCTCTATACACAGTGTAGTGGCCATTCTCAGTACTGCAGCTCTGCTCCTTACACGGTGTAGTGGCCATTCTCAGTACTGCAGCTCTGCTCCATACACAGTGTAGTGGCCATTCTCAGTACTGCAGCTCTGCTCCTTACACGGTGTAGTGGCCATTCTCAGTACAGCAGCTCTGCTCTATACACAGTGTAGTGGCCATTCTCAGTACTGCAGCTCTGCTCCTTACACGGTGTAGTGGCCATTCTCAGTATGGCAGCTCTGCTCCTTACACCGTGTAGTGGCCATTCTCAGTACAACAGCTCTGCTCTATACACAGTGTAGTGGCCATTCTCAGTACTGCAGCTCTGCTCCATACACAGTGTAGTGGTCATTCTCAGTACAGCAGCTCTGCTCCTTACATGGTGTAGTGCCCATTCTCAGTACTGCAGCTCTGCTCTATACACAGTGTAGTGACTGTCCTCAGTACTGCAGATCTGCTCCATACACGGTGTAGTGGCCATTCTCAGTACTGCAGTTCTGCTCTATACACAGTGTAGTGGTCATTCTCAGTACTGCAGCTCTGCTCCATACACAGTGTAGTGGTCATTCTCAGTTCTGCAGCTCTGCTCCTTACACAGTGTAGTGGTCATTCTCAGTACTGCAGCTCTGTTCCATACACAGTGTAGTGGCCATTCTCAGTACTGCAGCTCTGCTCCTTACACTGTGTAGTGGTTGTTCTCAGTACTGTAGCTAGGCTCCTATTGAAGTGAATGTTACCTGAGCTGCAGTATCGATAGTGACCACTGCTCAGTGCACAATAAAATTAGAAAAGGATTAGCGGCAGCTGCAGGCGCATATGAAATGACAGACCAATGATAAGGGTTAAATGAACCTTTTCTTTACTTGGAATATTCCGCCTTCATCAGGTTATGACTATAGGCAATATACTTGGATCTTGGTGCAATCATATAATCATTGTTATGGACATGTGTCTACTGCAACCAATCATTGGCAGTAGCAGTGATTGCCTACCAATCCGGCCTTTAATTGGCTACAGCTGTGACATGCCATCCCCACCACTGTGTTTAAACATGTCAATTAACCCCGAACCGGCACCAAAGACTTCGCCAATTAATAGTACAGTCGGCCATGTGCATAAAAGAGGTCACGGGTCCTAGGAGGCGGTCGGAAAACCAGAATAACTCTTTTGAAAAAAAAAGAATTCATAATTTTTGGAATCCCTAAAATATATAGAAAACCTGTGAGTTTGGTTCTGCCATGATCGTACCGACCCGGAGGATCATGTTGGTGCTTTTATTGTTACGCACAATGAATGCTGTAGAGGCGAAACCCTAAACATCAACTGCGGAACTTTCCTTGTTTCTCTGGATACATTAAAGAAGTGCAGAATGTGATGATGAGGATGGAGCGGGAGGACGCTTGCCGAGCGGTGCTGGAATTGCCTGCCGGACATTCAGCTCCCATCCTCCATACTAGTAATACTCCCTTTTGGGCAAATGTGCATTTTTGCTGGAGTCACGACATTCGGAGAACATTCCTTCTGGAGAGAGAGAAACTCTGGCTCGAAAACTTTCTAAACCTCTTTCCAGTCGATGATTGGCCGAGACGATCGTTCTTCACCCGTTAGCTGATCATAGATTGGTCTCATCCATTTCATCTCCTGTGTTTGATATGGGCAGTGATTGATCAAAATTATTATTGCTATTATTATTAATTATAGCGCCTTTATTCCATGGCACTTTACATGGGCAAGTACAATATGACAACCATAATGTAAGATATCCAGTGCGGGGCACATGATGGTGGTAGTATTGCCTCCTCCGCCTCGTGGTGGTAGTAGTACTGCCACCTCAGTGCCGGCATCGGCTTCAGCTATAAATAATATTCAGATGAACCGGATGAATCAATGATTCTTCTCTTGAATTTGATCATTTGGCGTATAATGGATGTGATGGATGCTGTCAGCGTACAGTGCGCGGCCGCTGAGCGCTCGGGGATTTAGCCACGGTTGTGTACACGCGGTTTCTCAGCGGCCTCCACACGATGTCATTAGCCTCTTCTGATAGTCCTGTGTTTGCTCCCATGACGCTGTCCAGGACACATTCCAGCTTTAATCTACACAACATTGATGGCCCCCCAGCCTGGGGCCAACTGAGGAATCCTGGGTATGAGGGAAGCCTGAAGATCCACATCACAGAAGAACAATTCTCCCTAATCAGCACTGAGTACATTAGATGGCCCAACAGAGGGGGCCGAGACCAAAGCCGGGTGCAACAAAGGGGCCCAAGAGTCCAGTGTACTCGGAGCAGTCTTCAGACTTTCATTCGGTTTCTAAGTAACTTACAAATGCCATTGACCTATGTGTATATGTCCTGAGACGAGGATGTAGACATGTACAATTAATAACATGTCCTTTATAAATCAAAGTTAGGCCCTCAATCCCCCCCAGACATGTTCAACAATTGTCAACTGAGCAGTTCTGTCTTCTGAGAAAAATACTACCACCACCTCTGCTTTCAGATGTCAGTCATTCCGCCAGAGTCTTTCGTTCACCCCCCACCTCCCGCCAGGCTCCTCTGGTCCTCCCCCCTCCCCCCCTCCCTCTTCCGCCAGGCTCCTCCGGTCCTTCCCCCTCCTTCTATCAGGCTCCTCCCATTCTCCTACCAGGCTCCTCCCCCCCTTCTGCCAGGCTCCACGCTCCTCCCCCCTCATCCTGCTTGGCTCCTCCTTCCACCAGGTTCCTTGCTGCTCCTCCCTGCCTCCTCCCTCCAGACTCCTTGCTCCTCCCTCTTCCTTCTGCCAGGCTCCTTGCTCCAACCCCTCCTCCTCCTGCCAGGCTTCTTGCTCCTCCCCCCCCCCCTCCTCCTGCCAGGCTTCTTGCTCCTCCCCCCTCCTCCTGCCAGGCTCCTTGCTCCAACCCCTCCTCCTCCTGCTAGGCTCCTCCCCCTCTCCTGCAAGGCTCCTCCTGCCAGGCTTCTTGCTCCTCCCCCCCTCCTCCTGCCAGGCTCCTCGCTCCTCCTTTCTCCCACCAGTCTTCTTGCTCCTCCATTGTGTCTTTTTATTGGGGAAGAGTAAGGAAGCTCATTGACATCAGACCATTGAGGACTGTTGGGTTCTGCTGACTTTGGTCTGAATCTGAAGGTGTTTTATCAGTGTGTGACTGTAGAGCTGAGGCTGAATTGTGGGTTGAAGAGACCCATGTGTCATATAAGTCAGGGGGTATTGTTTCATCTTGTGGTGACCGCCATGCCGCTGCAGGGAGGCTACAGGCCAAGCAATGCTCCCTGGGAAGAAGGTATGCAAATCTGTAGCTTAAGTCTAAGAGAAAGAAAGCCGCTGTCTAGTGCCAACTATTGGATAAAGCTACTTAGTCCTGGAGTAAAGGCACATATCCTGCTGCTCGGTAGCACATGTGGCCCACCTTGGTATTCTGTGTGGCCCCTGGCCATCTGGACAGTGACCTGCCGGTCTGTTCACTATGATACCATCTCTGGGTTATATAGGTATGTGGCGCCCCGCAACGAGTGCGTCACAAGGGAGTATTGCAGCCGCAATATTCTCTGACAAAGCAGTGAAATAGTTAACTCTGAGATCCAACCCAACATGCAACACCTAGAACAGGGGACCAATCATAGGTCCTAGGGGGTGGAGTGTTAGGGTAGTGTAGCAGAACACACAGTAGTCTAGAGGAGTAGGAGTAGGAATCTAGAACCTGACAAGAGCAGACTAGAACTTGGAGAGGAGCGGGGGCTCCGCACTCCGTGCGGGCCCCTGGGCCGTCACCGGTCGGGTGTCAGCACCTGAGGCCTTAACCACCGGGATTGGGCTTATCTACACGGGAACCCAAAAGACTCCCGTGCCCACAACTCACAGCCGGTTCACTGGTACCGAAGCTGGCAGCAGTTCACCTCTGTCACGCGAACCAGCCCCGTGGAGGAGCAGCTTTATAGGAGCACCCCACCACCAGCCAGTTTCCAGTCGTCTAACCAGCGGTGTACCCACCGAGGGACCCAAGGCTCCCCAAAGCATCCAGAACGTACATCATGGATAGGGCAGCCTCCCCGTACCCGACCTGGTATTCCTGGGCGACGCTGGCAAGAAGGAACTAAGTAGGTAGAATGGAGGAACACTGCGGATCTCTGAGGAACACTATCACTGCTGAGTCCACCCGGTCTACTACTCAACCACTGTAAGCCATGTACTGCCTGCTGGTTACAGTAAAGAACCGTTATAGAGACTTCCTGTGTCTGTGATTCCTTATGAACTGTCCGTCATTAACTAGAAGGTAACCGCAGCTGCCGCACAACATCTTGAGCAGCTCCAGCCCCGGGGATCACCGCTCAGCCTGTGGGGAGCGTAACATCTTGCTGCTGTCCATCCCCCGGGGGTTCCGCAGCGTCGGTAGCCCTTACCGAATCTACTCATAGGTGGCGTCACGAAGAAAACAAATTAAAACCCCTTTAATCTGTTCCCGAAAGACGTCTTCAACTTTTTGATCTGCACTACACCGGGCCCCACTACCGGCAGGCGCGGTCCACCCGTGACAAGGAAGGAGAAGAATCGCCTGTCTAAACCGGAGTCTGCCGGCCGCGGTGAGTCAGGTATATATGTGTATATGTAAATGGATTTCCTGAAGGTGCTGAGTTGTAGACGTGGCCGTTCATGCAAATGGCAAACTTCAAAATGTTTCACCATTTCTTATAAACCACAATAGAGCGAGAACAGAGAGAAGAGACCCCTACTGAGCTCACACATGGAGGGCCTGGAGCCGTCACCTAGAAGTAATTGTGCCATGTACTCTATATACAATAGTTCACCCAGCTGGTAACTGGACTTCATGCTTCATTTATAGTGTGCAGCATTTGGGATTGCACAACTACAGCAACGGACAGCATCGGATTTAACAAAATCGCAATGTGAAACCAGCCTTAGGACAAGCTGAGCCTCGGAGCAGAGAATGTTGTGCACCCCTGCCCCAGACCCGGTAGTAGGACCTCGGTGATGGAGCCTCCTGGTGACCTCCCTATGGTCTGGCCAGTTCCATCATTATATGGTGGAGTAACCGTGTCATTTCTACCCAACTGACCAGTGATAACTTTAGTAGGTAACGTTGACTATTTTGAAGGGAGCTTCTAATGCAAGATTGGGCCAAGTCTGATCCTCCACTCTAAATTCAATCTGCTCCATCTTGTGTTCTGTTCCCATCACGTTTGACATGGGCCTAGTTCACATCTAAGGCTGGGTTGCTTTTGCCTGCGTATTACCGCTAAAAACGCATCCAAACACATGTGTTAACGAATGCAAAACGCATGTGCGTACGCAAAACTCATGTGTTTTTGCAAACGCAGCCCTAGACGCAGCAGCCCTAGTTTTTGCAGGTGTTTGCAATGCATTTTGTATTCTTTAACACATGCGTTTGGATGCATTTTTAGCGGCAAAAGCAACCCAGCCTTAGATGTGAAAAGGCCCATACTGTATAGATCAGTTGTATTCCCTGACCTATATCTTCAATGTGAGGCCACAGAGTTGCATATCCAACCCATCGAAGACCATAATTAAAAATGCACAGTGTTTAGGATACATTAATTTCCATAGCACTCTCCTATAAGACCCGGATACCGCGCCAGTCGCCATGATGCAAACTGTCCACTGGAGACCATAAGTGCCTCTCGTGGGTAAATGTGAAGCTATGGATGCACAGGACACATCTCTCATCCCTGTGATACCCTTTTAGTCTCTGGTTGCACATGGTGGACCCCAGCTCTGATCTATGAGAAGACCCAGAGGTCCCAGCCGGAGCTGATGATGTGGTTGGTCATGTGCGTCACTTCTTTGCTCCCAATGTATCGGTTGTACCCTCGTGACTGAGAATGGATGGGTCAGCCTCGCTGGCCTCCTTCACTAATACATCAGATGTGTATGGAGGCCGTAATCTGTGCGGATCATCTAATGAACGTTATTACAGATCATTACCGATACTTAACTTCCTAACATCATGTATAACTACAGCTTCGCTCAGGTGATGCATTCTCCAGAAATCTTAAGCGGAGGCTTTCATGTGTCTGTCTCCTAAACCCCACAAGATTGGGTATTTTTCTTTGGGTCTCCTTATTGATGATTTAGATTTTGTAGCCGCTTTGTGTAAACAGAAAAACTCCACGTGTCCACCTGATCACCGTCCGCAGGCGACGTGGTCAAATGTACGGAGGGCGTCTGCCACGTTAGTTTTTCAGCAGAAGTAAAGTGGAAAAAGAAAACTCCCCCCTACAAATGGCTGGAAAAAGTAAAGGATGGAGTTGTCCCAAGGATCCTGAAACTGATCCATCTTCAGCGAACACAAGGTTCATCTCCTTTCTGATCCATTGGTCCATTTTTGACTGGTGACCGGATTCGGCCAAAAGCACAGACCTCTGCCAACGCTCTGCCTGCCGAGGGGGGAGGCTCCTGCTGCAGACTGTCCACCTTGCATAGTTCCTGTTTATAAATTGTTTCAAAGTTGTTGTTTTTTAGGTTGAAAGTAGATGAATCCAGGGGGAAGGAAAAAACCCTATGAGGCAGATGATAATAACTCCATCATGTGGTGGAGAGCTCCATAATCTCCCTGGTCTTTCAAGAAAGAATCCATAGTATCACTGCTCTTACAGTAGAGAATCCATAGTCTCACTGCTCTTACAGTAGAGAATCCATAGTCTCACTGCTGTTGCAGTAAAGAATCCATAGTCTCACTGCCCTTACAGTAAGTAATCCATAGTTTCACTGCTTGTACAGTAAAGAATCCATAGTCTCACTGCTCGTACAGTAAGTAATCCATAGTCTCACTGCTCTTACAGTAAGTAATCCATAGTCTCACTGCTCTTACAGTAAGTAATCCATAGTCTCACTGCTATTACAGTAAAGAATCCATAGTCTCACTGCTATTACAGTAAATAATCCATAGTCTCACTGCCCTTACAGTAAGTAATCCATAGTTTCACTGCTCGTACAGTAAGTAATCCATAGTCTCACTGCTCGTACAGTAAGTAATCCATAGTCTCACTGCTATTACAGTAAGTAATCCATAGTCTCACTGCTATTACAGTAAAGAATCCATAGTCTCACTGCTCGTACAGTAAGTAATCCATAGTCTCACTGCTATTACAGTAAGTAATCCATAGTCTCACTGCTATTACAGTAAAGAATCCATAGTCTCACTGCTCGTACAGTAAGTAATCCATAGTCTCACTGCTCTTACAGTAAAGAATCCATAGTTTCACTGCTCTTACAGTAAGTAATCCATAGTCTCACTGCTGTTACAGTAAGTAATCCATAGTTTCACTGCTCTTACAGTAGAGAATCCATAGTCTCACTGCTCGTACAGTAAAGAATCCATAGTCTCACTGCTCTTACAGTAGAGAATCCATAGTCTCACTGCTGTTACAGTAGAGAACATAATCTCACTGCTTACTGTAAACCATGGTGTCACTGCTCATACAGTAAAGAATCCATAGTTTCACTGCTCTTACAGTAAAGAATCCATAGTCACTAGTAACAAGTCAGAAACCGGGCACTACAGGAAACTGTGGATTTTCACTCCATAAATGTTTGTGCTGCTCTAGTTGAAGTGCCAATCAGCACGAAACGGGCCGTTGTCCATTCTCCACTACCCCCCACCCTGCACACTAAAAATGGAACCGGAATAACTTCCAATAAAGGAGATCTTTAGCACTTTATGGGTGAGTGCCCTTTTTTGCTCTCTATTGTGATAAAGAATCCAGAGCCTCACTGTTCTTACAGTAAGTAATCCATAGTATCACTGCTCGTATAGTAAACAATCCATAATGTCACTGCTCTTACAGTAGAGAATACATAGTCTCATTGCTATGGATTATTTACTGTATGAGTAGTGCAACTATGGATTCTTTACTGTACAAGCAGCGAGACTGGATTGTTTACTATAAGAGCAGTGAGACTGGATTATTTACTGTACAAGCAGTGAGACTATGTATTCTTTACTGTACAAGCAGTGAGACTATGGATTCTTTACTGTACAAGCAGTGAGACTATGGATTCTTTACTGTAAAAGCAGTGAGACTATGGATTCTTAACTGTAACATTAGTAAGATATGAATTCATTACTGTAAGAGCAGTGAGACTATGGATTCTTAACTGTAAGAGCAGTGAGACTATGGATTATTTACTGTAAGAGCAGTGAGACTATGGATTATTTACTGTAAGAGCAGTGAGACTATGGATTCTTTACTGTAAGAGCAGTGAGACTATGGATTCTTTACTGCTAGAGCAGTGAGACTATGGATTCTTTACTGTAAGAGCAGTGAGACTATAACTTGAAGTTTGTGGACCTCAATGTGACTTCCCCCCCCAATTCAACAGGGCCTCAATATCCCAGGTCTGTAATAGTACTGGTGTTGTCCTATGGGGCCCCCTAGTCTCCAGCGCCTGCATGCGATTGTAGCCCTCTCATTATAGTTACGCCGCTGCCCCCTTTGTCCCCACAGAAAAAAAGAAAAACATCAAGGTCCCTTTAAAATAAGTCTTTGAACTTGGGATTGGTGTAGATGGATGTGAGATTCTCCATACACTTCCTTGTTAGTCAGAGGAGGCTGAACGTTCAGAGGAATCACATTGTGGATGTTCTCGTTTCAGTGTTCGGCATTATTGCAGCATGGGCTGTCTGTGTGGACTCACAAGGCTCCTCATTAGCTTCAGAGACGGCAGCGTGATGTGATTTATAGGCGACTTTCCCAGATTAAAGAATTACAGAATAATCAGGTGGGTCCTCTGGATAATTTGCTCTGTAAGGATGGAGCAGAGCTCAGTTTGTCATGTAACGTTCTGGGGGCTGCACTGTTTTGCAATGAAATAATCTGGCCAGTGGTGTAACATGTAGCTCAGGGGTCCTGATGAGAAAGCTCCAATGGGGCCCCCAATTATTGCAAATCTTTAACAGCAAAAGTCTTTTTCTATAGGCCAAAGGGACTTTTGGGGGCCCCCATGGTTCAGGTCCCAGGTACGATTACAACCTCTGCACCTGTTGTAAGTACACCTCTGCAATCAAATTCCCCCCCCCCCCCACACCCTACACCCCCGTATCACTGTCCTCTATATCACTGTCCTATGTATCCCCCTCTGTATCACTGTCCTCTGTGTCCTCTGTGTCGCTGTCCTCTGTGTCGCTGTCCTCTTGTGTCGCTGTCCTCTGTGTCGCTGTCCTCTGTGTCGCTGTCCTCTGTGTCGCTGTCCTCTGTGTCGCTGTCCTCTGTGTCGCTGTCCTCTGTGTCGCTGTCCTCTTTGTCGCTGTCCTCTGTATCGCTGTCCTCTGTGTCCTCTGTATTGCTGTCCTCTGTATTGCTGTCCTCTGTGCTGCTGTCCTCTGTGTCGCTGTCCTCTGTGTCGCTGTCCTCTGTATTGCTGTCCTCTGTGTCCTCTGTATTGCTGTCCTCTGTATTGCTGTCCTCTGTATCGCTGTCCTCCTGTGTATCGCTGTCCTCTGTATTCGCTGTCCTCCTGTGTATCGCTGTCCTCTGTATCACTGTCCTCTGTGTCCGCTCCATACTCGGCATTTGCTACAAAGTTCTCACTTTTATTTGTTTTGTTTGTTTTATTTATCTACAAACTTCACATCTGCAACATTGTATCCAAAAGTTCTACAAAGGTTTCAGATTCTGAAGGCTTCTGGATATTGTGCAGTTCAGCTTTGTGTGTGTTTATATAATATACGGTATATATTATGGGTTGGGGTCTTCTTTTTACTTTTTTACTTTAAAGAAACAATGTTAAAATGTTTCTGCAAAATAATGGGGAGTGTCTGAGAGCCAGAAGGGTTAAAACTGACAAAACTGGTAGGACTAGGCGAGGAGTTGGGCCGGTACCGTGGCTAGTAATAAACCCGTCACATCCACCCATGTTGTGCACAGTGAATCACTGATTCCTCTCTCTTTGCAAGGTTCCTATAGATTCATTAGCTGCAGGCTTTATCTGATGATGAAAGCGCGGCTTACACTGACGATGACATTATTCACTATGGATTAGAGACATGAGAGGCGACTGTACTGTCCGCCCAACCTCAACATAGCATCAGGAACAGGAAAATCACTCATTCTGATTGGCTACCAAGACCATAATGAAGTAGTCTGGAGCCCCCTATAACAGCAGTCTGGACATGTAGTCTGGAGCCCCCCATAACAGCAGTCTGGATGTGCAGTCTTGAGCCCCCTATAACAGCAGTCTGGATGTGCAGTCTTGAGCCCCTATAACAGCAGTCTGGATGTGTCTTCTGGAGCCCCCCATAACAGCAGTCTGGATGTGTAATCTGGAGCCCCCCATAACAGCAGTCTGGATGTGTAGTCTGGAGCCCCCTATAACAGTAGTCTGGATGTGTAGTCTGGAGCCTCCCTATAACAGCAGTCTGGATGTGTCGTCTGGAGCCCCCTATAACAGCAGTCTGGATGTGTCGTCTGGAGCCCCCTATAACAGCAGTCTGGATGTGTAGTCTGGAGCCCCTCTATAACAGCAGTCTGGATGTGTCTTCTGGAGCCCCCTATAACAGCAGTCTGGATGTGTCGTCTGGAGCCCCGCCATAACAGCAGTCTGGATCAGTAGTCTGGAGCCCCCTAGAACAGCAGTCTGGATATGTAGTCTGGAGCCCCCTATAACGGCAGTCTGGATATGTAGTCTGGATCAATAGTCTGGAGCCCCTATAGCAGCAGTCTGGAGGTGTAGTCTGGAGCCCCCTATAACAGCAGTCTGGTTGTGTCGTCTGGAGCCCCCTATAACAGCAGTCTGGTTGTGTCGTCTGGAGCCCACTATAACAGCAGTCTGGATGTGTGTCTGAAGCCCCCTATAACAGCAGTCTGGATGTGTCGTCTGGAGTCCCTATAACAGCAGTCTGGATGTGTAGTCTGAAGCCCCCTATAACAGCAGTCTGGATGTGTCGTCTGGAGTCCCTATAACAGCAGTCTGGATGTGTAGTCTGAAGCCCCCTATAACAGCAGTCTGGATGTGTAGTCTGAAGCCCCCTATAACAGCAGTCTGGATGTGTAGTCTGGAGTCCCCTATAACAGCAGTCTGGATGTGTAGTCTGGAGTCTCCTATAACAGCAGTCTGGATGTGTATTCTGGAGATCTGGAGTCCCTATAACAGCAGTCTGGATTTGTATTCTAGAGATCTGGAGTCCCTATAACAGCAGTCTGGATTTGTAGTCTGGAGGCCCCCTATAACAGCAGTCTGGATGTGTCTTCTGGAGCCCCCTATAACAGCAGTCTGGATGTGTCTTCTGGAGCCCCCCTATAACAGCAGTCTGGATGTGTAGTCTGGAGCCCCTCTATAACAGCAGTCTGGATGTGTAGTCTGGAGCCTCCCTATAACGGCAGTCTGGATGTGTCTTCTGGAGCCCCTCTATAACAGCAGTCTGGATGTGTAGTCTGGAGCCTCCCTATAACGGCAGTCTGGATGTGTCTTCTGGAGCCCCCTATAACAGCAGTCTGGAGCCCCCCCCCCCCCCCCCCATAGCAGCAGTCTGGATGTGTAGTCTGGAGCCCACTATAACAGCAGTCTGGATGTGTAGTCTGGAGCCCCCCTATAACAGCAGTCTGGATGTGTAGTCTGGAGCCCCCTATAACAGTAGTCTGGATGTGTAGTCTGGAGCCTCCCTATAACAGCAGTCTGGATGTGTTGTCTGGAGCCCCCCTATAACAGCAGTCTGGATGTGTTGTCTGGAGACCCCCCTATAACAGTAGTCTGGATGTGTAGTCTGGAGCCTCCCTATAACAGCGGTCTGGATGTGTAGTCTGGAGTCCCCCATAACAGCAGTCTGGAGGTGTAGTCTGGAGCCCCCCTATAACAGCAGTCTGGATGTGTAATCTGGAGCCCCCTATAACAGTAGTCTGGATGTGTAGTCTGGAGCCTCCCTATAACAGCAGTCTGGATGTGTTGTCTGGAGCCTCCCTATAACAGCAGTCTGGATGTGTTGTCTGGAGCCCCCTATAACAGCAGTCTGGATGTGTAGTCTGGAGCCCCCTATAACAGCAGTCTGGATGTGTAGTCTGGAGCCCCCCTATAACAGCAGTCTGGGTGTGTCTTCTGGAGCCCCCCTATAACAGCAGTCTGGATGTGTAGTCTGGAGCCCCCTATAACAGCAGTCTGGGTGTGTCTTCTGGAGCCCCCCTATAACAGCAGTCTGGATGTGTAGTCTGGACTCCCCCATAACAGCAGTCTGGATGTGTAGTCTGGAGCCCCCCTATAACAGCAGTCTGGGTGTGTCTTCTGGAGCCCCCCTATAACAGCAGTCTGGATGTGTAGTCTGGATCCTCCTATAACAGCAGTCTGGAGGTGCAGTCTGGATCCTCCTATAACAGCAGTCTGGATGTGTAGTCTGGAGCCTCCTATAACAGCAGTCTGGGTGTGCAGTCTGGAGCCCCCTATAACAGCAGTCTGGGTGTGTAGTCTGGAGCCTCCTATAACAGCAGTCTGGGTGTGCAGTCTGGAGCCCCCTATAACAGCAGTCTGGATGTGTAGTCTGGATCCTCCTATAACAGTAGTTTCTAGTTTTGATACCTTTTGGAGGTAAAGATTATCAAAAAGCCGCCATATTTTCTGGATTTTGGCCTGTGGGCAGAATACCGTATAATGCTGTGGTATATATTCCGCTGGGTGGATCACTGCTCATCGCAGTCACAGCATCCTCCACATTGGGCAAAGAACATGATCCAGCAGATTCCAGTAGATATCCTATGTCTACCGTATGGATCCATCCTTGTGATCCTCTGCGGCCGGTGTAATATGTGAGGTTTCCGTCTGCTCGAGTCCATACAGGTAATGACTGTGCTGTACAGCCGTCACCTGCCCTTCACAATCTGCACCGGAAGCCCCATCTCCATCATGTGCAGCAATACTGGAGAATTGCACAATACATTACTGATAATTATTTTTTTTAGCCTTTTAAGGACTAAAATAAAAGTAAAAAAAAAAGTCTTAAAATTATTAAAATAAATAATTTTTTCTCCGTTTTTCCCTATTGTAAAATAAAATGGAAAACAATAGCCATAATTGTTATCACTGCGTCCGTAAAAAACGATCTATCCAAATCTAAAAATATTTAACTGTAAGATGAAGGGAACAATAATAAAAAAATGCCCAATGTGCCTTTGTTTTGTTTTTTTAGTTGCCGCCCAAAAATGGCAATAAAAATCTATGTAAATGTTGAGTCTCCATAATAATGGAGGAGATCAAAACCGCCATGAACATGAAAAAAACCCCATACAGGTCCAGGGATGGGAAAATAAGGCGTCACAGACAAAGTTCAGAATGTAAGACACTAAAATAACGACGAAACCTATAGAGTTCTGTGTAATTATTATCGCACCTACCTGAAGAAGCCATTCAGATTATTAATACCGTAAATACAGTATATATGTGTATAATACACACACATATATATATATATATATATATATATATATATATATATATATTTAATGTGTCCGAGTGGTTGGGTTATTCCAACAGTCTTGACATTTTTCTCTCTCGTCTTTCCATCCATTTTATGGTACAGATTATTTGTGACATTCAAAACATCATTGCCGTTCCCCTTATCAAAGCAAAAATGAAAAATGATTGCTTCTAAGGGGTTAAATATCCCTTTATTAACCAGTTTGAGACCAAGTAATAGGAAACGTAGGGTGAATATTAATAGATGACACTCAGACTGGGTCCCAGGTAACAGTAGGGTACCACAGGGGTCAGTATTGGGCTCTCTTCTTTTTTACATATTTATTAATGACCTTGTAGGGGACATACAGAGGAGAATTTCAACATTTGCAGATGGCATTAAACTCTACTGGGTAATCAATACAGAAGAGGACAATTTATTAACCAAAGGATTTATATGGGCTGGAGGACTGTATTCTGTGCTGGAGGGCTTGGCGCAACCACTCTGTACATCGTCTACCATTGATTTTAATAGTCTTCCCGTAGTACCAGGTGTTTCCTGTAGTGGCCGCTGTTTGCATGCCCTGCAGTGATGTTTACCACTGAAACCAATTTGTAGTGGGCGGAGTCTACTTTGTGGGCACTGCTGCCTGCAATCCTAGGGTCACGGCTTCAAGTCCAGCTAAGTGCAACGTGGATGTTCTCCCTGTGATTGTGGAGATGTTCATGGTCTCTGTTTTTCTCCATAACCCCATGATGTGCTTGTGTGTGTCACCGCAGTACAGGGTTATGGAATATGTTAGTGCCATATCGGAAATCAATTTTGTTGGCAGATTTTCATAGGCGATACTGTAAAATCTACATTTTATGTTGTTGACCTGATAGGATGTCCTCGTGAATTCGTCATTGACTATCCGGGACGTTTTGGCACTGCGCTGCGTATAATTACCGCCAACCTCTACATTTGTCTTGTGTGATGACAGATGCCCTATAACACGGGACCCCTGTATCCTCGTCACTGCGGATCGTCTACATGGACGAGGTTTCACGCTTACAATTAAAAGTCCATCTGCTCGAGCTATTTGTGGAGCAGGTTCATGTAAGGATCTAATCACCCAGGGACAAAGCCTCTAAGCTCCGACGACTCCTGAGCTCACCGCCTTCACTCATGGAGCAGTATGGCTGGACCTTGCATTTTTGACAAGACTTTCAATTTCAGTTCGATTCATAGGAACTTTGAAGCATTTGTCTCTTCATCCTCTAGGTATGACCGTACATAGAAGAAAAGTTACCAGTGATCAGTCAGTGAGATTGTTCCCTGCTTTGAGACCCTCACCTCTCTGCTCGTGACAGAGCTGATGAAAGACCATGAGATCGAGCTCACTGACTGATCACTGCTAACTCATTCTGCAGTCTATGTACAGGGGGATGTATAGAGGATGGAGAAGAGAGAGAAGTGTTACAGAGTAGAGCGTGAGCTCACTGACTGCTCATTGGTAACTCATTCTACAGTCTGCTATGTACTATCAAACCTAAAGGATGGAGAAGAGAGATAAGGGTCACAGACCAGGTAACAAGCTCACTGACAGATCACTGGTCAAAACTCATTGTGTAATCTATGTACTGTCATACCTAGAGGATGGAGAAGACACAATGGTTGCAGACCAGGGAACAAGCTCATTGATCACTGTTAACTCATTCTACATTATATGTACTGTCATTCATAGAGGATGGAGAAGAGAAATAAGGGATACAGACAGGAAACAAGCTCACTGACTGATTTCTATTAACTCATTCTGTAGTTTATGTACTGTCATACCTAGAGCATGGAGAAGACACATTAAAAATTACAGACCAGGCTCCGAGCTCACTGACTGATCACTGCTAACTCATTCTACAGTCTATGTACGGGGAGGATGTATAGAGGATGACGAAGAGAGATAGGGATACAGACCAGAGAATGAGCTCACTGAGAGATCACTGCTAACTCATTCTGTAGTCTATATACCTATATGATTCTGAAGACACAAATGTTACAGACCAGAGATCGAGCTCACTGACTAACCACTGGTAATTCATTCTACAGTCTGCAATGTACAATGATGCACAGAGGATGGAGAAGACACAAATGTTACAGATCAGGGAACGAGCTCACTGACTGATCACTTCTAACTCATTCTAGATTTTATGTACTGTCCTACCTAGAGGATGGAGAAGACCTATAAAAATTACCGACCCAGGGAGCAAGCTCGCTGACTGATCATTGGTGACTCATTTTGTAGTTTAATATGTATGTCATACACAGAGGATGGAGAGGAGAAAAGAGTGTTACAAACCAGAGAAAGAGCTCACTGACTGATCACTGGTAACTCGCTCTGTAGGATATGTGCTGTCATACCTAGAGGATGGAGAATAGAGAAGTGTTACAGACCAAGGAACGAGCTCACTGACTGATTACTGGTAACTCAATCTACTGTATACTATGTACTGTCACACCTAGCGGATGAAGAAGACACATAAGGGTTACAGACCAGGGAACGAGCTCACTGACTGATCACTGGTAACTCAATCTACTGTATACTATGTACTGTCACACCTAGCGGATGAAGAAGACACATAAGGGTTACAGACCAGGGAACGAGCTCACTGACTGATCATTGGTGACTCATTTTGCAGTCTCCTCTGCACATATATTGAGGATGCAGAAGACAATAGCTCCAAAGTTGTTACTGAAATCCTATAGCAAAAATGCATTTTGGTCAATAATACATTCCTCTGACTAATCTATAAACCGTCTGTGTATACGGGATTTGTCCTGGTGGTCCCAGCGATATACAAGACCAGACCCGCGTCCATCAGAACAATGTTGTTGTTTTTTTCTTTTTATATAACGCTTGCACTTTTCTTTTTTTCTTCGTTGGCGGGCTGTCGCAGTGTGCTAAGCTGTCGGGGCGGGCTGTCGCGGTGTGCTAAGCTGTCGGGGCATGCTGGGTGCGGTAGACCTCCACTATGGAGCCCGGACGTCCTCCAGAGCCCCGCTCTTCCATCATGTCTCTCGGACGCCCCTTTACATCTGCTTTTAATACTGGGTTATTTTGCCTTTTATTTTGTTAATTGATTTAGATAATGAACTGTTTGGAATACTGCTAGCACAGCAGGGCTGGGGGACGTCTGCTCAGGAAGGGGCTCCTGCTGATTAGTGGAGGCCAGCACTTCTTGATATTGAGCGTCAAGCTTGCACCTCTCCGGTTGAGGGGTATAATATTCCCTCCAGCCGGTAATGGCGTTCCTCTGACTTTTTGAGATGGCAGCTAGACCTGGGTAGACTTGGACCAGAGCTGACAAAGGAAGAATGATTCCATATCATGCTGAGCAGTCTATGAAATAAGGTTTACAAGCCGCCCTATGTCACGTGTGCTGTCATATGGCTGGACCCACGGCACATTCACATTGGGGCTGGCACCATGTTGGGAGGTTCGGGACACATCATTTGGCTAAAAATGACATGTTACCTGGAGTTTCCCTTAAACAGGAGAACACGGTGACAACCTGGAAACGCGTCAGTCCTGATTAATGTCTACATAGCAGTACGAGTCCACCGAGACGTAATCGGGTCAAGTCTCATGCTGATCGGAGCCGAGATCTGTAATGATCTAGATCTGATCGGTTGTGGGCACCACCTCATGGTGAGATTCCATAATTATGAACCTTGGGAATCGTTTTGTGCATAGGACTTCAACACTTGGTTCACAGCTGTCGCGAAACTCCAAATCTGCAGTGTGGGCAGCTTAGGATCGGCTCCGGTTGTGGATCCATCAGCTGTGGAGCTGTATGTTGTAGATCTATCAGCTGTGGGCTGTATGTTGTAGATCTATCAGCTGGCTATGTTGTGTATAGGTATCCTAGTTGTGGAGCCGTTGTTATGGAGCCATCAGTTGGGCTATGTTGCCGTATGTTGTGGAGCCATCAGTTGGGCTATGTTGCCGTATGTTTGGAGCTATCAGTTGGACTGTGTTGCCGTATGTTGTGGAGCCGTCATGTGGAGACATAGGCTCCTCTTATAGGTTTCCTTTTGGATGAGCATATATGGTACAAGAAGACAGTACATAGGTCAACATCCAGAGGGGTTTAATTGTGGTCACTGACTGTAAAATAGAAGGCCTAGAAATATCCTATGATTTTAACTGGGTTTCTTTTTATTTCCAGGTGAAAAACTACAGCCAACATGGCTTCAGAGCCAGTCATATGCTTGAGGCGGCCCTGGAGCAATGGACGACATCATAGCAGGTATGGTTTGTACAATGTGCGGTGCCCAGGGTAGGAGTGACCCACCAGAGTGACTGACAGTGTTCTGATCCGATCACGATTCTGGTTCTTGGATGTCTGGAGCTCAGGTCTGGAGACTCTGCGGTTGGGCTGGGTTTTCTGATCTGGGCATGGTTCTTGTTTCCCGATGTTTGGCGGTTAGGTCTGGATGACTCTGCGGTTGGCTGGTGTTCAAGGGCATGGTTCTTGGTTTTGGATGTTTGGTGGTCAGGTATGAGACTCTGCAGTTGGGCTGGGTGTTCTGATCTGGGCAGGTTCTTGTTTCCCGGTATGTTTGGCGGTCAGGTATGGAGACTCTGCGGTTGGGCTGGGTGTTCTGATCGGGCATGGTTCTTGTTTCCCGGATGTTTGGCGGTCAGGTATGGAGACTCTGCGGTTGGGCTGGGTGTTCTGATCTGGGCATGGTTCTTGTTTCCCGGATGTTTGGCGGTCAGGTATGGAGACTCTGCGGTTGGGCTGGGTGTTCTGATTCGATCACGATTCTTGTTCTTGGATGTTTGGCGGTCAGGTCTGGAGACTCTGCGGTTGGGCTGGGTTTTCGATCTGGACATGATTCTTGTTTCCCGGATGTTTGGTGGTCAGGTATGGAGACTCTGCGGTTGGGCTGGGTGTTCTGATCTGGGCATGGTTCTTGTTTCCCGGATGTTTGGCGGTCAGGTATGGAGACTCTGCGGTTGGGCTGGGTGTTCTGATCTGGGCATGGTTCTTGTTCCCGGATGTTTGGCGGTCAGGTATGGAGACTCTGCGGTTGGGCTGGGTGTCTGATTCGATCACAGTTCTTGTTTTGGATGTTTGGCGGTCAGGTCTGGAGACTCTGCGGTTGGGCTGGGTGTTCTGATCTGGGCATGGTTCTTGTTTCCCGGATGTTTGGCGGTCAGGTATGGAGACTCTGCGGTTGGTCTGGGTGTTCTGATTCATCAGGTTCTTGGTTCTTGGATGTTTTGCAGTCAGGGATAGAGACTCTGCAGTCGGGCTGGGTGTTCTGATCTGGGCATGGTTCTTGTTTCCTGGATGTTTGGCGGTCAGGTATGGAGACTCTGCGGTTGGGCTGGGTGTTCTGATCTGGGCATGGTTCTTTTTTCCTGGATGTTTGGCGGTCAGGTATGGAGACTCTGCGGTTGGTCTGGGTGTTCTGATTCAATCACAGTTCTTGGTTCTTGGATGTTTGGCGGTCAGGTCTGGAGACTCTGCGGTTGGGCTAGGTGTTCTGATCCGATCACGGTTCTTGTTTCCTGGATGTTTGGCAGTCAGGTATGGAGACTCTGCGGTCGGGCTGGGTGTTCTGATCTGGGCATGGTTCTTGTTTCCCGGATGTTTGGCGGTCAGGTATGAGACTCTGCGGTTGGGCTGGGTGTTCTGATTCGATCACAGTTCTTGGTTCTTGGATGTTTGGCGGTCAGGTATGGAGACTCTGCGGTTGGGCTGGGTGTTCTGATCTGGGCATGGTTCTTGTTTCCCGGATGTTTGGCGGTCAGGTATGGAGACTCTGCGGTTGGGCTGGGTGTTCTGATTCGATCACAGTTCTTGGTTCTTGGATGTTTGGCGGTCAGGTATGGAGACTCTGCGGTTGGGCTGGGTGTTCTGATCTGGGCATGGTTCTTGTTTCCTGGATGTTTGGCGGTCAGGTATGGAGACTCTGCGGTTGGGCTGGTGTTTGGATCTGGGCATGGTTCTTGTTTCCCGGATGTTTGGCGGTCAGGTCTGGAGACTGTGCTCAGGTTGGGTGTTCTGATCTGAGCTGCTTCTATTTTCTGGCCTTACAAGACTCTGGGATTTTGTCTCTGTACAGACCTGCAGCGTGCGGCTTCGTTACTGTGGAATTTTCCAGACGGCTCGCTCTGCCGGCGTGAAGCTCGTTAGGTGACATTACTACTACACATTCACTAGAGCTGCCAAGTCAGCAAATTGCGAGCGGTCTCAGAAAAGAAACATTAACCATTAATTATTGGTTTAATCCTGTAACCTTTACATGGCCCATGTCCATAACCCTCAGTACACACTGCAGGGAGCAAAGAAGGAGAAAGTGCATTCACCTGTGTCCAGTCCCCATCGATGTGACGTCTGATATCACAGAGCTGCACTAGTAATGGATGAACTTCTACAGAACGAGATCCGGGCAGATCCGGACAGAAATCGGCCAATCTCATATCAGCACAAAATGCACAAAAACTATTTATACAACCAGATCAATAGGATAGATCCAAGAGTCAGATCTCACAATAAAGGGATCCTGCTCGCTGGTCGGGGGAGGGGGGAGGGATCCCATCATGAACACATTGGACTTTTAACAATTAGTCCAGATGAGTCTTTGAAAATGGCTATTAGCCAAGAGACACTGTGTCCCTGGTGAGTGGCAGGTCCCAGTACTGTGATGCACTTACTTCTTAGAGATTTACATCTACGTTTTAATTAACCTTTTCCATATTCTCATCCAGACTCCTCTGTCCTCTGCCTCCTTCCAGGCTCCCCTGTCCTCCTTCGCCTCCTTCCAGGTTCCCCTCTCCTCTTTACCTCCTTCCAGGTTCCCCTGTCCTCCTTCGCCTCCTTCCAGGTTCCCCTCTCTTCTTTACCTCCTTCCAGGTTCCCCTGTCCTCCTTCACCTCCTTCCAGGCTCCTCTGTCCTCCTTCGCCTCCTTCCAGGCTCCTCTGTCCTCCTTCGCCTCCTTCCAGGCTCCTCTGTCCTCCTTCGCCTCCTTCCAGGCTCCTCTGTCCTCCTTCGCCTCCTTCCAGGCTCCTCTGTCCTCCTTCGCCTCCTTCCGGGCTCCTCTGGCCTCCTTCGCCTCCTTCCAGGCTCCTCTGTCCTCCTTCGCCTCCTTCCGGGCTCCTCTGGCCTCCTTCGCCTCCTTCCAGGCTCCTCTGTCCTCCTTCGCCTCCTTCCAGGCTCCCCTGGCTGTGGCTTGTCACCTGGAGAACAAATGGATGGCTCATTGGTATTGCGATGACTGGATTCTTCTATACCATCGGAGAGTCGGTGGTCCCCCACACACATAAGGTTGAAGGCCAGTTCTGCCAATGTTAGTCTAATGTGAATGCAGCCATTAATATAAAGGGGTTTATTGGTTAATTCATCCTCTACTGATTATGGGCTTTATGAATGTAACGAGGCGAGTGCTCATCTGGAGAATCCCCGGTAAGTGCAGCCTCTTCTATGATCAACCTTACTAAGGCGGGGATTGCACAGACGACCCGTTGTGGCTGCCATACAACATATACACCATGTTCCAAATTATTATGCAAATGTTCTTTTTCTCTGATTTTCCTAAATGGTCAGTGCAAATGACAGTCAGTGTAATAAAAGTCATCACCCGTTAGAGCAGAGGTCCCCAACTCCAGGCCTCAAGGGCCGCCAACAGTGCAGGTTTTCAGGATTTCCTTAGTATTGCACAGGTGCTAATGTGATCATCTGCACAGGTAATGATTTCAAGCCCTGTGCAATACTAAGGAGATCCTGAAAACCTGCACTGTTGGCGGCCCTTGAGGCCTGGATTTGGGGACCTCTGCGTTAGAGTATACATCAGATTTTATTGAAGAAACCTCCCAATGATAACAGTATAATCTTCAAAATGAAAAAAATACTCTAAATGCCCTGTTCCAAATTATTATGCACAGTAGAGTTTCTAAACATTTGATATGTTTGAAAAAACTGAAAATGCTCATTTATTGAATTAGGAGGTCACATTCACTGAAATAAAAAGCTATTTAACTCCAAAACATCCTAACAGGCCAAGTTACATGGTAACATAGGAACCCTTCATTGATATCACCTTCACAATTCTTGCATCCATTGAACTTGTGAGTTTCTGGAGAGTTTCTGCTTGTATTTCTTTGCATGATGTCAGAATCGCCTCCCAGAGCTGCTGTTTTGATGTGAATTGCCTCCCACCCTCATAGATCTTTTACTTGATTATACTCCTAAGGCTCTCTATAGGGTTGAGGTTAGGGGAAGATGGTGGCCACACCATGAGTTTATCTCCTTTCATGCCAATAGCAGCCAATGACACAGAGGTATTTTATTCTTTGCAGCATGAGATGGTGCATTGTCATGCATGAAGATGATTTTGTTCCTGAAGGCACGTTTTTGCTTTTTGTACCATGGAAGAAAGTTCAGTCAGAAACTCTATATACTTTGCAGATATCATTTTCACACCTTCAGGAACCTTAAAGGGGCCTACCAGCTGTTTCCCAATGATTCCAGCCCAAAGCATGACTCCTCCACCTCATTGCTGACGTTGCAGCCTTGTTGGGACATGGTGGCATCCACCAACCATCCACTACTCTATTCATCTGGACCATCCTGGGTTGCTCGGCACTCATCAGTAAACAAGACTGTTTGAAAATTAGTCTTCATATATGTCTGGACCCACTGCAACTGTTTCTGCTTGTGAGCATTGTTTAGGGGTGGCCGAATAGTAGGTTTATGCCCCACAGCAAGCCTTTGAAGGATCCTATACCTTGAGGTTCGAGGGACTCCAGAGGCACCATCAGCTTCAGATATCTGTTTGCTGGTCTTTTAGCAGCTGCTCTCTTAATCTGATGAACTTGCCTGGCAGAAACCTTCCTCATTCTGCCTTTATCTGCACGAACACGTCTGTGCTCAGAATCAGCCACAAATCTCTTCACAGTACGATGATCACGCTTAAGTTTTCGTGCAATATCTAATGTGTTCATCCCTTGTCTAAGGCATTGCGCTATTTGTTGCTTTTCGGCAGCAGAGACATCCTTTTTCTTTCCCATGTTACTTGAAAACTGTGGCCTGCGTAATATTGTGGAACACCCAGTTTTCCTTTTATTGGGCTCACCTGCCAAACTAATTATCACAGATACCTGAGATTGATTTCAATGATCCAAAGAACCCTGAGACACAATACCAGCAATGGGTTTCATTGACAAAAAAAAAACATGACACTTAAAACCAATTTGCATAATAATTTGGAACATGGTGTAATCATATAATACATGTTTGTCCCAAATATCCCATATTTTAGTATGAAGTCCCCTTTTTAGATCGTTATCGGATCAGCCTGATGAGTCTTTGCCTATTCTGTCCCTGTATAAAGTGTCTCCTTCAAGTCAGGAAATATAATCAAGATAATGTGAACGGGGTAAAGACGCTGATGAGATGTGACGGTCCGGACGCCGCCTGCGGGGCCATTCATGCTTCTGTTTAGGCTCCTTCACCCCCGGGAATGGGAGGAAAGGTGGCGGCTCGTCACAGGTCAACTTATCTCTGGTTAATTGGTTCATGTGTTATAGGATGTTATTTTACGCTGACTTTTGGCACATTTATATCTCTGTCTTCACTCTCCAGCAGAGGATTGCCTCCTGATGTTCTCACACCAACATTACCTTCAGGACTGGAAAGTGTAAATCATTAATTACCTACCTCTGCAAGTGATGGCATATTACTAATATATGATATCCTGGGGATCCGAACTGTGGGGGCCACACTGACCCTTAGATTGAAGGGCTGCAGAGCTGATTCAGTGGATTCCCTGGCTAAATGCAGCAGTGAGGGTCTATTCCCGTGAATGCGGCCGGCTGCCATTGCCTCCACATCCGGGCTCTTGGGAAGGCTCCTGCAACTGTCTATTTTAGGATTATTAGAGATGGTTATATACCTCTTTATGTACCCTGGAGGGTATGTATAACCAGACACCACCATCACCTCTTCTTGAAGACCCGAATTTATTAGTGTACCATCCATAAGCTGGTAAATCCTCACCTCAGGTGGTAGCCTGGTTACGGGTGGATCCTTGCCTCAGGCGGCAGCCTTGTTACGGGTAAATCCTCTCAAGCAGCAGCTTTATTGCGGATAGATCCTCTCCTCAGGTGGCAGCCTTGTTACAGGTGGAACCTTGCCTCAGGCGGCAGCCTTTTTGTGGGTGAGTCCTCTGCTCAGATGGCAGCCTTGTTGCGGGTGAGTCTTCTCCTCAGGCGGCAGCCTTATTGCGGGTGAGTCCTCTCCTCAGCCATTAGGCTTGTTGCAGGTGACTCCTCGCCTCAGGCGGCAGCTTTGTCTGCAACCTGACAGATATACAGTACTTTCCTACACATTATCATCTCAAACCTATGGGTGGTGAGGTCAGGGAGCCATTTAATTTATATTTCAAGTAGCTTAACAGGTAAATCGCCACTCTATTAGGCAAAGGAGTTGGGCTAAGTGGTTGCATTTTCCAATCAGAATGAAGATTTTTATGTTCATTATTCTTATTGAAGATAAATAAATATGGAGGTTTCTATCGCTGTATATTTGGGACACATTCAGCTATTTCTTAGCACCTCCCCCGAGGATCCTGACTCTTTGACTTACATTTTGCTCACAAGCTTTTTAAGGATCCTGATTTACATGTTGTTTATGTCTGCATATATTTGTATATTTCCTATTCTTCCCATATTCATTTATATATTATACGCCCATGCCTGCTATTTATACTTAACAAAACATTATGTATTGACGCCCCCTTCTGACATTCTATTTCTTTGTGAAGCTTCATCCATGTAATGTTCCCCGGTTAGTTTTAAATACAGTATTTTTTTTTTACTTTATACCAACAAAAATATATTTTAATATTATTCTTCGGTTATTCACTTTTCTTTGTTGTGTATATTTATATTATTCATGTGAACAACCCATCTACTATATCTACTATATAATTGTCTAAGGCGTCTGTCTGAAGCCGAAATCGTGCGCCAGACAGAGGCCGCTCATTGGTGGGCGCCTCCTCCAGACTATGCAAAACAGCCGCGTGCATTCAAAACCTGCCGACGGCGACACAGTGCTTTCTTTGCGACGGTACGGCGTACCGGAAAATGTGTGCTGGGGCGGGCTGGTGGAGCCTGCAGGAGGCAGCAGGAGATCTCCTGCTCCCGCTCATATAATATGCATAGCCGCTCTCCACCACCGTGGTGCTGGAACTGCACCACGGTGATGGGCTGGAGGAGCGGCGCACATTAAATGGTCCTGCGACCCCCCCCCCTCCTGTGATGGCACATACCCCTATGTTAGATATGGCCCCCATGCTGCTATAATAAAAAAAATAATAAACTGTATACTTACCTCCTCCTCCAGCGCTGATCTCCCGGTGTCTCTCCGGTCTCTCTGCTGCTGTGATCGCACGCAGAGATGATGTCACTCTTTGCTGTGCCGATCACATGACCACACAGAACCAGGAAGTGGAGGAGCTCTGCAGCATCATCTCTGCCCGATCACAGCTGCATGAGGGAGACCGGGAGATCCGCGCTGGAGGAGGAAAGACTAGAGCAGCATGGGGGCCATATCTAACACGGGGCGGCATGTGCTACACATAGGGGCCGTGTGCCCTGCATGGGGGACGTGTGCCATGCGTAGGGGACCACTGTCAAATGTTCAATATGAGCCTTTAGGCTCCAGTGGCAAGGAGGCGGGGGGAGCAGCAGAGCAGAGGGGGGCAGCTTCCTGTCAATCTTCCCCCCCCCCCCCCCCCTCCCCCACCCACCCCGCCGCTCCTCACCTGCGGCTGCCGACAGCAGCCCCCACCCCGATCCTCACCTAGGCTCAGGCGGCAGAGAGCCTTGCTGCACCCCTGCGTATAGGGAAAATTGATCAGAAATGCGTACCGGCAAATATTTTTTTTACAAAAAAGCACTAGCAATGCATCAGCTACGCGGGATTGCCGTGACAGAGACGACAGCGCTTCACTCACATAGCGGGCGGGAAAGCCGACTTCACTGTTGGCTTTCCCGTCCTGCTATTTGAAACGAACAGCGATGTGAGAACGACGCACCAGCGATCCCGGCCAGGTCATATCGGTATCGCTGGTGCGTCGTTATGTGTGATGGGGGTTCTATACTTACAGGATCTCTGATGATGTCACAATCATGGCCGGAGCAAGGTCACATGACTGTGACATCACCAGAGGTCCTTAAGCTAAACGCACACAGCACCAGGAGCCAGGTACTGCAGACCACTTACACCCACACACCCTACACTCACCCTGCACTCACACTCACCCACCACTCACACTTACCCTGCACACACGTCACACTCTGTCCTGCACTCATGTCACACTCACCTTGTACTCATGTCACACTGTCTCTCTAACGCAAAACCCGCGTCCCTGATTGGTCACGCCCAGCCACCCGCGACTAATCAGCAACGCGGGATTTCCGTTACAGCGAAACAGGCACAGTCCACCCGGTCTCCCGGCCCCCCTCCGCTTGGTCTGCCCGCTGCTCACCCGCTCCCCGCTCCCTCACGGCCGCCGCTCCATGCTCCATCTGCCCGCCACTCCATCTCCCCGCCATTCTTATTCTTTTCATGGTATTAACTCCAAAAATTCAAAGGCCGCAGGGGTGGGGGTGGAGCTACCAAAGGGGGTGTCGTAATGGCCGTGAACAAGGACATGCCCACCACATCAGGGCTATGTGCTTGGACACGCCTATTATAACGCCCCCTGTTAACTCCGCCCCCAAGACCTTGGAATTGCTGACGTCTATGCTGGAGGAAGAAGACATGCTAGGGTGAGAGGCGGCTGGACAGAAGCCTGGAGCGGGTGAGAACTGAGGGGGCCACCGCCGTACAGCCACACACCCACATATTCTAGAATACCCGATGCGTTAGAATCAGGCCACCATCTAGTATAATATATATAGAGAGCTATTTACTGGCTGTACACTTCCTTATATGGAAGTTTGTATCACTGTATAGTTGAGACACATTGATCTGTTTTTTTAGCACCGCCCCTGAGGAGCTGGACCGCCCATGCTTTCCACACTCAAGAATACAACTACAAAGTAGGCCCAAAATCCAGAACCATACACTTTAAAAAGCTAAATTTTGTGGTGTTTGAGCCTTAAATATTGTTCATAAATCCCCAAATTGTATCCATAGCTTTGTTACAGCTTCCAGCTTCTGTTACATTATATTTGTGTGTTTTTGGCGTCCGGTGATGTTTGGATTCTCATGACGGAGATGCATAGTCATGTTCTCCCAGCGCTCTGTACATATTTGCACTTTTTATTTGCTGACGATCTGTCTAATGTCGTGGGGACACCTAGTGGTTCAAAGCAAAACAGAACCGAGGAGATCTGGGAACGGCGTCTCTTCCTGAACGAGGTTCCACATCTTCGAATTCTTAGGTATCATGAGCCTCAGGGTAAAGATCGCCATCGTCACTTACCGAGGCTGAGGGACCCAGCGAGGAATCCGGCTGAGATACATCGGGGCCGTGGAACTTTCATTCATTGTTTCCTACAATGTTGATTACTGTCGGCTTCTGTAGAAAAAAGTTGAGAAATGGAACAAAAGCTGAGGTGCGATCCAACTTTCTGTAATTGTTTATGACTTTATGGGCCCCACAGAAATTATTCATCCAATGATTGGGACGCATTCTCAGCAAATCCAGTAGAAAAGGGGTGGGGTTAATGTAAATGGCCAATCCCAGGAGTTATGGAAGTGGAGCCTAAATCTACCTAATTTATCAATTCAGACGTTTAAAAGTATAAAAACTCCACAATGATGGAAGACAGAGGTGGAAGTATTGACGCAACTAGAGTCCACTGGGCCCCGGTGCAAGACTTGGATCTCGGGCCCCCAGACTGCAAGTTGATCAGAAGTTTGGACCTCTGAACCTTTGTAAACCCTATACACATATGTTTTGCTCCCCCTACACATTCATCATGTACTAACTTCCCCTACTCTGTACTGATGTCTCCAGGCATGGGTGTACCCAGGATCAAAACTAGGGGGGGGCAAGCCATGGTCGTTACTACCTCCTGTGGTAATCTGTCACACCAGCCCGAACGTCGTATCCGGCCCAGTGCATTGTGGGGCCTGATCACGTGTTCGGCCGGGCTCCAACACATGGCCAGTGCACATATTGAAGCTGCCCCTAAATGTCATAAGCCCCCACAATGCACAGGACCAGATATGACTTTCTTGCCGGTGCGTCACAGTACCACAGGAGACAGGAGTTTTAAAAAAAGGTGGAAACAACAGAAGGAACGCTGATGCCCTTTAACGGGAACCTATACTGGACAACACGTGCTCATTACATACACATCATACATGTTTTTGACACAGAGACACAAGCCACGGACACATACACAGACAAAAGCCAAACACACACACACACACAGACAGAAGCCACACACAGGCAAGCCACAAGCCACACACACAGACACAAGCCACACACACAGACACAAGGCCACACACACAGACACAAGGCCACACACACAGACACAAGCCACACACACAGACACAAGGCCACACACAGACACAAGGCCACACACACAAGCCATACACACACAGAGACACAAGGCCCCACACACAGACACAAGCCCCACACACAGACACAAGCCCCACACACAGACACAAGCCCCACACACAGACACAAACCCCACACACAGGCACAAGCCCCACACACAGACAAAAGCCCCACACACAGGCACAAGCCCCACACACAGGCACAAGCCCCACACACAGACACAAGCCACACACACAGACACAAGCCACACACACAGACACAAGCCACACACACAGACACAAGCCACACACACAGACACAAGGCCCCACAGACAGACACAAGGCCCCACAGACAGACACAAGGCCCCACAGACAGACACAAGGCCCCACAGACAGACACAAGGCCCCACAGACAGACACAAGCCCCACAGACAGACACAAGCCCCACACACAGACACAAGGCCACACACACAGACACAAGGCCACACACACAAGCCATACACACACAGAGACACAAGCCACACACACAATCCACACATAAGCCACGCACACACACAGACACACACGCAACACACAGACAAATGCCACACATACAGACACATACACAAGCCACACACACAGAGACACATGCCACACACACAGGCTACAAAGACACAAGCCACACACACCGACAGAAACCGCACACACAGGCACAAACCACACACATACAAGCCACACACATACAGCCACACACATACAAGCCACACACATACAGACACACACACATACAAGCCACACACATACAGACACACACACATACAAGCCACACACATACATAGGGGGGGGGAAACATCTTGGGTAAAGGTCTTGCCTGGGTGGGAGGTATATGCCCGCAGCTCCCCTCCATATACAGTGTTGGCCAAAAGTATTGACACCCCTGCCATTCTGTCAGATAATACTCCGTTTCTTCCTGAAAATGATTGCAATCACAAATTCTTTGGTTTTATTATCTTCATTTAATTTGTCTTCAATGAAAAAAACACAAAAAGAATTGTCCTAAAGCCAAATTGGATCTAATTCCACACCAAACATAAAAAGGGGGTGGACAAAAGTATTGGCACCCTTAGGCGGCCGTCACACGCTACGATATAGAAAACGATGTCGGATACGATGTCGGATTTGCACATCGTCCGCACGATGTGTGTGATCGTTCACCTTACCGCTACACGAACAGACATCGCTCATACGACTCCCCGATGCAGCGATCCAGCGGTCGTATGAGCAATATACTTATCATCTGTGCACATCGTTAGCAAACAGTCACACAAAAGCCTCGTAAACGATGTGGGGGTAAATGTGGGCATATTTGAAGGTAAATTGGAGTGTGGCGCCCCGCAACGAGTGCGTCACAAGAGGGTAATGCAGCCATAAAGGCAGCCGCAATATCCTCTGACTCAGCAATGATCCAGTTAACTTTCAGATCCAACCCAACATGCAACACCTAGAACAGGGGACCAATCATAGGTCCTGGGGGGTGGAGTATTAGGGTAGTGTAGTAGAACACATAATAATCTAGACCAGTCTGAGTCTGAGAGAAGAGCCTGGGATCTAGAGGAGAACCTAGAACACAGAGTTTGGAGAGGAGCGGGGGCTCCGCACTCCGTGCGGGCCCCTGGGCCGTCACCGGTCGGGTGTCAGCACCTGAGGCCTTAACTACCGGGACTGGGCATTTCTACACGGGTTCCCAAAAGACTCCCGTGCCCACAACTCACAGCCGGTTCACTGGTACCGAAGCTGGCAGCAGTTCACCTCTGCTACGCGAACCAGAAGAGTGGAGGAGCAGCTTTACAGGAGCACCCCACCACCAGCCAGTTTCCAGTCGTCTAACCAGCGGTGTACCCACTGAGGGATCCAAGGCTCCCCAAAGTATCCAGGACGTACATCATGGATAGGGCATTGAAGCAGCCTCCCCGTACCCGACCTGGTATTCCTGGGCGACGCTGGCAACCAAGTTAGGTAGAAAGGAGGAACACTTGCGGATCTCTGAGGGACACTATCACTGCTGAGTCCACCCGGTCTACTACTCAACCACTGTATGCCATGTACTGCCTACTGGTTACAGTAAAGAACCGTTATAGAGACTTTCTGTGTCTGTGTTTCCTTATGGACTGTCCGTCCGCACAACAAGGTAACCGGAGCTGCCGCACAACATCTTGAGCAGCTCCAGCCTCCGGGGATCACCGCTCAGCCTGTGGGGAGCGTAACATCTTGCTGCTATCCATCCCCCGGGGGCTCTGCAGCGTCGGTAGCCCTTACCGAATCTACTCATAGGTGGCGTCACGAATAAATTAAACCCCTTTAATCTGTTCCACCAAGACGTCTTCATTTTGATCTGCACTACACCGGGCCCCACTACCGGCAGGCGCGGTCCACCCGTGACCAGGAGGGAAGAAGAATCGCCTGTTTAAACCGGAGTCAGCCGGCCACGGTGAGTCAGGAGCACATAGGCGTGCTACATGTATTACAAGGCGCGCCCCTCGCTCCATCATTGGTGGCCAGTACTGACTGCTCATTGGTCAGATGTCTTTGGAAACATGGTGGCCTAATTTTCCGAATGTCCTGTGATGTGCATCGCAACGTCCATGTGTAAACACGTACTGCTATCCAAAAAACCTTATATGTCACTACCGAAAGGTAGAAACCGCTATTCCCCACGTGACTGCGCGCCCTGTTGCGACCATGACTGTGCTGCAATGTGCATGGGAGGAGCTAGCACCTTGCAGGCAGAATGAAACTGAAAGGAAATTCATGACGTCAGTACGACCGCTCGCGTGGCCCATACACATAGCGACGCGCTGTGACACGGCGAGGAACACTTCTACGACACCTACGGGACATGAACCCGGGGGCGTGTCGTAACGCAGCGTTGTGTAAAGCGTAACGCACAGTCGTTGGGGGGTATGACACCGTGCACAGTATATTGGGCCCAGGGCAAGACTGGAGTTTTTGAGCAGGCCGCCCTGTTGTCTGCCCATAAATGTAAACCAACAAGGCAGGATCAGGCAAACGGCGCCTATGTGTAGTAGTGCTGAAGTGACAGCTCTTAAAAAATGGCAGCCTGTGAAGTAGAAACCAATCGACATGCAGGCGCTTCAACCAATAAGAGCTAATGTGGCGCCAGCCAATCGTAACGCATGAGGGTTCACGAATCACAACTGAGGAGGCGTGACACAGGTGAATTCCCGGCACGCCTACGTGTTAGATTTCGCCATCGCTCAATTCACAGCTTTTGTACGATATCGTTAATTTACACGCATCGATTCTGCGTATCCACTAAGCCGACATCGTCAGATGTGAGGTCCGGACCTCACATCTCGATCTTACGATCTGATCATTTCTCGTTGATCGTGTCTTGCCATCACACGCACAGACATCGTTCGAGCGATGTTTAATCTGGCGCGTTTAAGCGATATCTTACCAGATATCGTAGCGTGTGACGACCGCCTTAGAAAAATCATGTGATGCTTCTCTAATTTGTGTAATTAACAGCACCTGTAACTTACCTGTGGCACCTAACAGGTGTTGGCAATAACTAAATCACACTTGCAGCCAGTTGACATGGATTAAAGTTGACTCAACCTCTGTCCTGTGTCCTTGTGTGTACCACATTGAGCATGGAGAAAAGAAAGAAGACCAAAGAACTGTCTGAGGACTCGAGAAACCAAATTGTGAGGAATCATGAGCAATCTCAAGGCTACAAGTCCATCTCCAAAGACCTGAATGTTCCTGTGTCTACCGTGCGCAGTGTCATCAAGAAGTTTAATGCCCATGGCACTGTGGCTAACCTCCCTAGATGTGGACGGAAAAGAATAATTGACAAGAGATTTCAACGCAAGATTGTGCGGATGGTGGATAAAGAACCTCGACTAACATCCAAACAAGTTCAAGAGGCATTCAAAGAAAAGAACACGGTCCCTACAGTCAAACATGGCGAAGGTCCCCTGATGTTTGGGGGTTGCTTTGTTGCCTCTGGTACTGGGCTGCTTGACCGTGTGCATGGCATTATGAAGTCTGAACACTACCAACTTATTTTGCAGCATAATGTAGGGCCCAGTGTGAGAAAGCTGGGTCTCCCTCAGAGGTCATGGGTCTTCCAGCAGGACAATGACCCAAAACACACTTCAAAAAGCACTAGAAAATGGTTTGAGAGAAAGCACTGGAGACTTCTAAGGTGACCAGCAATGAGTCCAGACCTGAATCCCATAGAACACCTGTGGAGAGATCTAAAAATGGCAGTTTGGAGAAGGCATCCTTCAAATATCAGGGACCTGGAGCAGTTTGCCAAAGAAGAATGGTCTAAAATTCCAGCAGAGCATTGTAAGAAACTCATTGATGGTTACCAGAAGCGGTTGATCGCAGTTATTTTGGCTAAAGGTTGTGCAACCAAGTATTAGGCTGAGGGTGCCAATACTTTTGTCCGGCCCATTTTTGGAGTTTTGTGTGAAATGATCAATGTTTTGCTTTTTGCTTCATTCTCTTTTGTGTTTTTTTCATTGAAAACAAATTAAATGAAGATAATAATACCAAAGAATTTGTGATTGCAATCATTTTCAGGAAGAAACTGAGTATTATCTGACAGAATTGCAGGGGTGTCAATACTTTTGGCCAACACTGTAGAAAGTTTCCAGGTGGGGTGGGCAGCAGCAGAGTCCCAAGGGGGTCAGGGGGGATCTGGGGACTGACCTGTTCCAATGTCAGTGCTGGAGATGGAGCCTTCTCAGAGCACGCTAGTGTCTGCAGCTGTGCGGTGCCTTGCCAGCGTTTTCCATGCTGGATGCCGGCTTAGATCCAGGGGAGATCGCAAGGTCGGCCGCAGGACCTGATCCCACCAGCCCTCACCACAATGAAGGAGCTGCAGGAGAAGAGCACTGGCCAATCAGCTCTTTTATCAGGCTGATGTGAGAGTGTTTCATTGGCCAGTGTTCTTCTCCTGCAGGACACGCCCCCTCCCTGAGTTGTTGAACCTGGAGGGTAAAAGCCACTGCACAGCCGAATCATTGATGCACCTTCCCCAAGTAAGCCGCTACAGCCGGCATCTAAAAAAACAGCCCTCCGGCCACAGCAGATGCTGTCCCCATTTTATCAGCAGCTGTTGCCTGCGGCAACCAGCTCAGCTGCGCCCCTGCTTCTGGGGGGGAAAGCAGCTGCCCCCTCCTGCCCCACGCTGGGTATGCCCATGTCTCCAGGTGATATATCTGGAACCGGACCCAGGATATGTGCCCCCCTCAGCTTAACCTGATATATATTATACATCATATAATATGTTCTATAATCTGATATCTTTACCACCTGGGGCTCATCTTGGTATATATCCCCATCCTGAGCCCCCCCTGGTGTGTGTGTGTGTGTAATATATATATATATATATATATATATATATATATATATATATATATATATATATATATATATATATATATATATATATATATATATATCTCTCCCATCCTGGTATATATGTCAATCATCCTGAGCTCCTCTTGATATGTATATTTCCCATCCTGGTATATATGTCAATCGTCCTGAACTCCTCCTGATATATACATTGCCCATCCTGATATATATGTCAATCATCCTAAGCTCCTCCTGATATGTATATTTCCCATCCTGGTATATATGTCAATCATCCTGAGCTCCCCCCTGGTATATATATTTCCCATCCTGGTATATATGTCAATCATCCTAAGCTCCTCCTGATATGTATATTTCCCATCCTGGTATATATGTTCCTCATTCTGCATTAAAAAAAAATACAATGCTTTAATCCCTTTGCTTCCCCGCTGTGCGGCGTTCTGGTGTACAGTCAGCAGCCTGTATTGGGACCCGATTGGTCTCTGCATCACTATACACTACGCCTGAGGACTGACCTCTAAAGTAAAGATTTGGGCCGCCCAGTCCAGTGTCCAGTTTGATCTTCCATAATGGTGGTATTTTGTGGGCCTCTAGTGTTTCCTGGGCCCCACCACTTGATGACGCCGGAGGTGCCTACAAAGCCAGGTGGAGGATGCCAACTGGACGTCTGTCCAGGGCAGTACACATCTCTTTGCTGCGCTCTAATTCCCTTGGTTTCCCATCCACTTCTTGCTCTGACTTTCAGGTTTCCATCTGTCCATCTTTCCTGTGGGGTCATGTTTCCTGTGGTGGCAGAGGGTCACGGTCCAGCACCGGTGTCTCTCGCTTCTCTGCCCAATCTTGGCTCTATTTTCTCTGTTTGCACATAAAACATCAGGCTCTTACAAGGTGACTCCACTGGAGAGACGTAGAGACTGTAATTATTCCTATTGCTGATGCTCCCATAGTCGTGTTTGTCGTTCATTCTTCATTTTTTTTTATCATAGGCACAAAAGCCGTCACAGAATTCGCCAATGGAGTCTTTGATGTGGGATCGCCGGTCCCCTCGGAATATTTTGGGACAATAACAATCCTGCATCTCATAGAGGAATTGAAGATATCATTGGAAATGGTGGAAAATCCTCAGGAACGAGAAGCTTTACGGAACCAGATTCCCAACGCAACAGCGTCCTACGTCATTGCATGGCTGGAGAGTGACCTGGTGAGTGACACAATGATGTGCCGATATCGGGTCATGGACCTGTCCGCAGGAGGAGCAGGGTCTGGTGAGTGACAGTGATGTGCCAATATGGGTCATGGACCGGTTCACAGGAGGAGCAGGGTCTAGTGAGTGACAGTGATGTGCCGATATCTGGTCATGAACCTGTCCACAGGAGGAGCAGGGTCTGGTGAGTGACAGTGATGTGCCGATATCGGGTCATGGACCGGTCCACAGGAGGAGCAGGGTCTGGTGAGTGACTCAGTGATGCGCCGATATCGGGTCATGGACCGGTCCACAGGAGCAGCAGGGTCTGGTCAGTGACAGGGATGTGCTGATATCGGATCATGGACCTGTCCACAGGAGGAGCAGGGTCTAGTGAGTGACAGTGATGTGCCAATATTGGGTCATGGACCGGTCTACAGGAGGAGCAGGGTCTTATTTCTGACATGATCATGTAATGGCCTCAATATGGCGGGTACTCAATCCCCGAGCAGTAGACCGGGATGTGACCCCAGAGCTCATAGAAGTGAACTCCTCTGCAGATTTGTGCAATCATGAAGAACTTATCCAATGGCTACATCATATGGACAGAATTATTCTTTGCTTCTGGTGACCATGAATAAATTGAGATGTTACGACTCTTCCAAGTCTTCATCTAGATCCAGTTGCACCAGTATATTTAGTCTTCGTAAAATGGGTGCAACGTATACTGGTGCCACAGCATTTAGATAGTCTCGAGAGATTCGAAATGTCTCAATTTATTAAAAACAAACACCTGGCTTTGCTATCATAGACCTCAATTTAGGTCACATGTAACATCTAGTGAGGAGCGGGCACTGCCATGCTCGGGGTCACGGTCCTCGAAACAAACAGTTGGGCGTCCAGACGGGCTTGACTCGCTTCTCCGAGAGTCCAACTGCTCGTTTCGAGTATTGACACTCGAGCATGGTAGTGCCCCCGAGCATGGCAGTGCCCACTCATCATGAATGCAATGTTTGACTGGTTTGGTCAGGACTACGTGCCAAATCGCGGCAGGTCGCAGGCGAGTTTTAGTTTCCTTCAAGTCAATGGAAGACCAAAAACTCGACCTGTTTGGATTTTTTGGCCGGCCGTGTTGCGGTTGTAGATGACTTTAGATGTGGCTTTATGACCTTTATTGCCGTGTAGCCCCAGTCTTCCAGCCAATTCGTAGGTCTGTTTTCGGTCGTGTGGCGCGCTGTCGCTGTGTAACTTTAGCCGCCTGTCAGTCACTATCGTCTTCCTGTATAATAGAGATATAGTCGCCGTGTATAGTCAGGCGGCACTCAGGTGTTGGGTTACCTTAGTTCCTCCTTTTGAGTTATTTGTGGTCAATGTTCAACAGGCCAGACCTGAGCCAGTCGGGCGGTGATAGGCCGGGCGGGGGTGCACGCCGGGGCTCCTCCACGCTGACTCAGTGCTATAGAGCCCGGAGGAATGTTCGGACAGAGACCTCGTCTGCAGAGCAGGAAGTCGCTCCATAAACTGCAGCCAAAGGCGACATAGAAGGTAAAATCTGACACCTCCGACATGCTGTATTACTCCACATAATGGATACAGGTAATGTGGCGCCGTGCAGCATTATGACATAATGTGCTGTATATGGCGGATTATCGGATCATCTGATATTGTAACCAGACAGGATATGGATGGTTTATTATATAGATATTGGAGTCATAGTACAGATCCCGGAAAGTCCCATACTTACCCTCCACTACATACCAGAGGTATAAGTAGTCTGGGGTGCACCATATGGCGGCACACTGTGTGCCTACAGCTCTGTAATACAGCAGGTACGGGCTCCAGTCTACAAGTGTGTTGCACAATGACCCATGCTGGCGGCCATTGATGTAGATTGACAGCCATTCACACTGCAGCGTGATATGGAAACCGAGCGGCCGCTTCTGTATGGATCCATGCTGGTCACCGGCGGACGCTGACAGTAAAGGGCCCCTGGGAAAGGAAACAGTGTATGGACTGTTCTCAGTCCAGTAAGTCATCACAATGCCAAGGTCCTCCTGCTTTGGAGCTAGATGTGGCCCCTGTACCTCATGGTGGGTCTCAATGATACGTCCACTCCTGATGCTTGCTATGGCCCTGACCTCTCAATCACTTGAGATTATCCTGGTTTTGTGGCAGTAGACCATGGGGAAAAAACCTGGTCTAATATGTATTTCTGCAAATTGTCCCTTCAGAGAGGAAGTAGACTTGAACTTTGGCTCCACCTATTGGATGGGGCAATTCTAAGTAAAAAACCACCCGTTAACGAGCCTTGTCTTAGGAGTTAGGATTTACACTGGATCAGAACCTCCATTTGCTGACACGGTGTGTCAGAGTAATTTTCTGCTCCGTCAGTGCAAAGTAGAAGATCTGATCTGGTTGTATGAGTGGATGTAAGTGGTAAAGTTTCTCCTTGTGGAGAGGGAAACTCCAATCCGGCATGCCAGCAATGAGGAGACTTGAAGCCGCAATGCTCCTCTGGGAAATAGGCAAATTGTCTATTCAGAGAGGAAGTAGACTTGAACTCTAGCGCCACCTATTGGATGGAGCAAGCCTAAAAGTCAAAAACGACCCTTTAATGAGCCTTGTCATGTGATTTACGGTAGGATTAATAGCAGACCAGAATATCAATTTGCAGACACAGGGTTTTGGGGTCTTTTTGCTCATCAGTATGAGATCTGATTTGGCTGTGTGAGAGGCTAAGACCGGAGATCTAAGGGGTAAGGTTCCTCCTTGCAGAGAATGACACACCAGTCTGACCTGCCGGTAATGAGGAGACTTAGTCGCAATGCTTCTCTGGGAAATCTACAAGTAGTCTCTTCAGAGAGGAGGACTTGGACTCTGGTGCCAGTAGAGGACTTGAACTCTAGTAGAGACATTTAGCAGATTTCCCAGAGGAACATCTGGTGGTCAGAGTCTCCCCCATGCCACACCTCTTATGTCACTCTCCACAAGGAGAAACCTCACCCCTTAGATCTCAGTTTTAGCCTGTCCTCTAGACAAATCGGATCTCCTACTTTGCACTGATGAGGAACAATACCCCAAAACGTCATGTCTGCAAATTGAGCTTCTGGTTTGGCTTTTATCCTACGTTAAAGGGTCAATATTGACTTTTATGTAGAACTGCGGAGGAGAGAGAGCGCAAATAGGGTCTTATCGATAAGATAAGTCGACCAGAAATGGTTGTTGCTCACCTGGTCAGGTTGTGTATCACACAACCAGCATATACACAGGATGGCTGCTGCAGGGTCCACACATCAATGGTTAAAGGTAGTAGACAAAAGGCAATGTAGGACTGTGTTCACCGGACACAGAGGAGACGGTCAAAGGGAGATTGGATCACAAGTGGCTTTTATTTCCAACGCGTTTTGGAGTCAGACCCGACTCCTTCCTCAGGGAGCCAACAATATCAATAAGTGGTTGACTTTTAGGATTGCTACTTCCAATAGGTGGTGCTAGAATTCAAGGCTGTTCCCTTTCTCAACAGTCATTTTGCATATTTCCCAAAGTTGCATTGCTTTGTTTTTAAGTCGCCAGATCTGACATGTCACTCTCCACAAGGAGAAACCTTACCCCTTAGATCCCTAAAAAGCCATAATGAACCCTGTCTGCACCCAAGAAAACCAAAATTACCTTGTGGGCCCCAAAAGAGCAATGTATGATGCCCAGTGGCGTAGCTAGCCTGCTTCGGGCCCCGGGGCGAGATCACCACCCAGGCCCCCCATGTGAGGACTGGGAGGAGGGGGGGTGCTGGTGGAGAGATGTGAGGACCGGGGGAGGGGAGGAGGGGCATGCACAGCTGTAGAACAGGAAGTCCCGTCCTCCCTCCTCTCCAGCTGCCAGCACGGGGCCCCCCAGGGGGTGCGGGGGCCCCTCAGGGAGTGCGGGGCCCCCCCAGGGGGCGGGCAATGGGCCCCTCAAGCTGGGGGGGCCCGGGGCGATCGCCCCCCCTGCCCCCCGCTAGCTACGCTACTGATGATGCCATACAATAAGAAACCCCACCTTAGAGCCCCCTGTGGTCTCCAGAAGAAGATTGTATATTTTGCCAACTGGGGTTGAGGAGCCTGTAACCAAACCTCCGACTCTGACTCTGGTTCCTCAATTTCCCTGAATCCGACTCTGACTCCACCAAAATGGACACTGACTCTAACTGCACAGCCCTGGTGTGCCAAACCTCACTCCCAACTCCGACTCAGTTTCCCAGAATGTGACTCTGACTCCACCAAAATAGACCCACCTCCAACTCCACAGCCTTGTGCCTAATTCCCTGATCACATAGACACAGATACAGCTGAACGTGCTCTTTGCCGAGGTCCTGGGACTCCGGACCAGAAGGTTCGGGCAGTTTGTGGGCAGTCTGGACCAGGGCTGTGGAGTCGGTAAGCCAAGCCTCCGACTCTGACTCCTCAATTTCCCTGACTTCGACTCCACAGCCCTGGTCTGGGCAGATTCAGGGTTCACCCTGGGCTGAGAAGGACCTGGTTTATGTAAAGTATGGTCCTGGGTGACTGATGCTTGTGCTGACTATCTAAACCTCAAGGACCATGTACATTGTAGCTCGGAGCTGGGAGGTTTGTACAGTACCAGCATTTACAATGACTCCTTGTCCAACAACTGGCTCAAACCTCTTCTCGGCCTCCCATCAGCCCATTGATTTGCTAAGAATTCGGTAATTGTGTTTTTACCGGTCACGGGAACCTCATTATCCGGTCCGTGCTCCGAGTGCTGCAAGTCTATGCAGATTTGCTGATTCTGGACATTCAGAAAAGCTGCGGCCATGTTGGCTTCTACTTAGTTTGCAATGCCCCGACTGCCCTTGGCTGAATAAGTACATTCAGGAATAGTAAACAAGACTGGGCTGTAATACCACACCCCGCCATGGACAGGTGGGGGCGCTGTCTCTGGTTAAAAGCAGCCCATCGCCTTCCTTCCCTGCAGTGACTGCGGGTACCTGTGGCATGATTTGCTGTCTGCCAGGTTTGTTCACAGCTTCTCTGTGATATTACATTATTGTACAAGAGATCACAGCTCAACCGGGGGGATCTGATAAAGTAAAAAATGAAAAATATATTAAAAATAAAAAAGTTCTTATCTCTCCACCGTCACCACAAGCTTTTCCTTGTTTTGATTTTGCCGCTTACAAATCAGAATACTTATCCCGAGGTCCAAAACGGGGAATGCTGCCTGAACCAGTATAGTTATGTCCATAATAACCAATCACAACACAGCTTTCATTCTCTATGGGGCGCTATGAAGAATGATAGCTGCTCTGTGATTGGTCGCTATGGCAGAGGCGGTTTATTCCCTTAGAAACCAACTGAAATGCACAAATCGCCCTGAATTCCTGTGTGATGGAGGTAAAGATACAGTAATGTGTGGAGGGATCTGTAATTGTCACTGAAATATTAGTTCTCTAGTTGGAATTGATCATTTAAAGGGAACCTGTCACCAGGTTTTTGCAACCTAATCTGAGAATAGCATAATATAGGACCCGAGATCCTGATTCCAGCGATGGGTCACTTACTGGGCTGCTCAGTGTAGTTTTGATAAAATCACTGTTTTATCAGCAGGAGATTATCATTAGAAGTCTTGGCCTGCTGCCAGGTGTTCTGGTATATTCACACACTGCTAAATCTGCAGCAGAGAAAACACTAATTTTATCAAAATGACAGCACGCAGCTCAGTAAGTGACACATCGCTGGAATCAGGGTCTCTATTTCTACATTTTGCTGCTCTCAGATAGGATGGCAAAAACCTGGTGACAGGTTCCCTTGAAAGGGGATTTCTAGGAGTAGAAAAACATGTCTGCACCTCGGCCGACCGTGGATTGTGTGCAGTTACAGCTCAGCCACATTAGAGACTGGGACTAAGCTGTAATACCGCACACAACCTGCAGACAGGGGGGGCGCCATAGTTAAACATTGACTTCTCCATATTCTGACTTGTAATCAAAAGCGAATGTCGGACTCGGATATAGGAACCGGCGAGATTTAATTATTACATTCATTGTATGGTAATCCTTTGTTAATTGCTGTCAGCGCGGCCTCATTATTTTATTTATTTATTTAAATACATATATGCGGTAATCATAAAGGATAATACGTTTAAAATAAATACAGAATAAAATAAAATAGATTATGAGAAATATAAATGAATTAAAATCTAAATCAACTAAAATTGAAACAAATAAAAAAGTAAAATAAGTCATTTAAAATAAATGTAAAATTAAAATAAATTTAAAAGAAATAAAAATACTAAATGTATTGATATACCGGTAGATTAAAATATAAATAAAAATTTAAATAAATATATTTAAATTTAATTAAAATACATTTAAAATAAAAATAAAAAAATATATAAAAGATGAATAAAAATAAATTTTAAAATAAATTAAAAAAAATAATTTAAATATATTTTAAAATAAATTAAAATAAAGTATGTGTATAATATAATAACATATATTTTATTATTTTTAATTACTTATTTAATACAGTCCCAGCAAGTGTGAGACTATCCCAGTCCTAAAATGAGACGTTTTGGTGTAAACTCCACCCAAGAGTGAGTGTTTTTGCTTGGTTTTAGTTCAGTGTGAATGTCCTCGAGCGACACCTGAATATCGGCATCCAGGGCTTCCCCTGTGATTACTGGACCCCGCGACATTTGAGTCCAGTTACCATGAAGTTGGACGTTGGCTCTGGACCAGATTCCTGCAAGTTGTTTTGCTCCATTCCATTACTTGATCAAACTGTAATAAAAGGCACGGCCACAGCTAAAAGGCTGGCGTTGTACCTGGGAGCAGCGGTTTAGCAGTGCCTGCCGGCAAACCCCCACCCGTCTCCTAATGATGAGCCATCAGTTTTCAACAGCACTCTTTTTAAATTAAAAAAGACATATTCACATATTCTTTACCACAAGGGGGCGCTCACTAGATCTAATCATTGGTCGCCTCTTCTAATCATAGATAACCGCTGAGCCCCTCTAGACCGCCAGGGATGTTACAGGACTATTCTATATGACATTGTCCTGCGGTTTACATGTTCTCTGCATCAGTCAGTCAGTGATGACATACCCATGGGTGGAGCGCCCCTTTAAGCCCCCACTAGATCATCGCTGGTGATCAGATCTGGTAGATTCCCCAACTTCTGTCAGCCAAGCAGGTGACGGAGATCAGTCCAGACCCCCCTCCTGGCGTATGTGACAAGAGGACGGTTTACATTACACCCGCGCCGGGCTGTGAGAGGCCCAGACTTCTGGATATAAATGGTCATGAGCCGCCGAGTGGCAGCTGTGCCGGAGAGGATTTTCCATTACTGTATGAGGAAGTATAAAATATACAGAGATTCTAGCAGAATCGTCTATAAAGACAACGTGACGCATGAGAGCCGGGGCTGGACAGGATTTCAGGCTCTGTTCACATAATCACACGTCGCCTCTATAGATCATACACCGCCCATAGACTCCAGTGTTCAAAGTACCGGACCGCACATTATCGGTGCAATGCCCGCTACACTTCTTTTGTGGTGTTTTGCACTTGTGTGCTGACCCCAGTCCTTTTCTATCACCATACATGCCAACTTTTCAGTTTTGGTAGAGCATCGGCTGCAGACCATGTACATCTGATTGATGGAAATATTCACGGGTGACCATGGTGCTCCTGTTTGAGGTGGCACCCCCTATATACCCAATTATCCTGGAATCAGGGATAGGAGTGACTCGCCCCAGCGGGTGCCGTGGGGTACTCTGAACCAAGCCCTCCTTAAGTCGTCGGGGCTGTGGGCTGTCACGGTTGTGTGACCGGTCCGTGGTCCCTTATTTAACAGTCAGTAAAAAGGGAAAAAATAAAAATAAGAGTTTGTTGTGACGCCACCTGTGAAAGGCGGCCGATAGGAGCCGCTGCTGCAGTCTGGGGCCTCTGGATGATGGAGTTGCAGCTGTGATGATATTGCTCCCCACGGGAGGAGCGGGTCCCCAAGGCAATCGTTCAAGTTCATGGAGGTAGTAGGCCGTTGGGGGTGCAGGACGCAGCGTGCTGAATAACTGACAGACACAGGGGTTGTAGTCTCCTTTACCTTTACTGAAGGGAGTAGCAGGTTCATCCAGGGCACTGTTCACAAGAGGTGTTAGGGGTCCGGAGCCTGGGAGCATGTTGAGGTCCTGCACACCTGGCGAGTTCTGATGCCTCCCTACTGCGCTGCTCTTGGCAGGTCCTGGCTGCCTGTAGCTGTGCTGTGAACCTTTCCTCTCGTGTGCTGTCCCTGGCCCATATGACAGGCGGCTTGAGCCCTTTCTGGGTTACTCTCCTCTGGCTGCTTCTTCCTGAGCTCTCTGATGCTGCTGTGTCTCCTGGGCCTCATGGTGGGCGAGCGACTTGGAATCTCCCGCCCTCCGGTGTTGGCTGCTGGGCCTAGAGTCCCTCACAGCCTCGGACTCAAGTGTCCGATCCTGTGCTCTGCACTGGGGTGAGCCCGACACTGGCTCCACTCCCCAAACCTACTTCTCTTCTTCCCCAGATTCTCTGCTATGGGTCCCTCATGCTGGCTAGCCTCTGTCCTGGGACGAGCCTTCTCCGCTCCAGTCCACGGCACTTCTTCACAAGCCTCCTAGGAACTGAGCTGCCTAACCCCTCCCCCTGACCAGAATTTATAGCAGGGACCTCCCCTTGGATTTGGGTTTCAGAGCTCCCCCTTCTGGCCCGGCGTTGGGAAGGTGGTGTGTATGTGGCTCACTTGGTGTGGGCACCTTACCTTGCTTCCAAGCAGTGGCGCACCCAGAAACTTCCCAAGGTAGGGGTCCAAGAAACACACACCGGCCCTGAAAGGGGGGTGTCACCCCCCAGCGGGGTTCTGAGGGGTAAAGCCACCAGTGGGGAGGTTTGGGGGAGTGAAGCCCCCCTAAAAGCAGCCTCTTTTGTGGGCCCTTGGGTGCTGTGTAATTGTTCCTGTCTCATGACATAGGGGCCCAGCTCCTTGTGTACTGCACCACTTCTCAGGGCCGTCCAAAGGGGGGGGTCCAGACACGTAGGTCCCCCCCCTTGGGTGCGCCTATGCTTCCAAGCACAGCATGGTCCCCTGAGGGAGACAACGCTATTGTGGCAACCGTACCATGGGGTGCCACAGGAGATCTTCTGGTAGCCCTCATTTCTGGTGGGGTTTTGGTAGCTTCCAAAAAAACTGTCAATTCCCCCTAGAATGTTCCCTTCTTCCAGGAGGTGGTGGGTAGGACTATAACCTTTGTTCTGGGTCAACAATTGTCCAGAAATTCCAAGAAAGTCCAAAAAATAAGGCACTTAATTTTTTTTATGCACAGGAAAAAAAAAAAGGCAGCCATGATTTTTTTTGAAGCTAAAGAAACTTTTCTAAATTTTATTTTGACTGTAATCATATCTTACAGTTTATAGTGACTGCAGCCGATATATCAGAATTATGGGCTGTAGACTCGGAACACTTAATCATAGTGATATATGATGATGGCCATGATTTTCTGATAAGTCGACCAGAAAAAATATAAGCTCATGTTGACAACCTCGCCCTTAGTCAGATCCCGCAATTCCAAATTTTCACAATGTGTAGAGAAGGTGGTCTCACAGCTAATGATGAGTGAGCACTACAATGCTTGGGTACCCGAAATGAGCAGGTCAGACGCTCAGACGTCCTCGACTAGAGTACTGAGTGTAATGGTGGTCAATGGGAGATTCAAGCATTTTTGAAGACTCTGGAAAAATGCTTGTTTCCCATTGACCACCATCATTGCAGTCAAGTTGAGCCCGTCCAAGTGTCCAACCTGCTCATTTCGAGTACCGAGCACTCGAGCATTGTAGTGCTCGCTTCTCACTACTAACAACCCATTAGTTGGGCTCAAGCTCCTTTATAGAGCTGGGCCCAGGTCTAGTTTGAAGGTCCGGACCAGTGGCGAAACTTGAAGTTCATAGGTTCCGATGCAAAATCTCCAACTGGGCCCCCAATTGTTGCAGATCTTTAACAGATATAGTCTTTTTCTATAGGCCAAAGGGACTTTTGGGGCCCCACCCAAGGCTCCAGGGCCTGGGTACGATTGCAACCCCTGCACCTATTGTAGTTACATCCCTGGACCAGACTCTTAAAAATCTGCTATGGCCATGTTTGCCAACTGTCCCATAACAGCTTCCTGGGAACCTTCTGAATCCCACCAGGGTCTCTGGAAGGCTCCGTGTGCTTGTCATGCTCATGGTCCTTCATCCAATGAGCATCTGAGGTGAGGGGTAAAGAATCAGGTGTGGAGGCGAATGGTCTTTATTAAGAATATCCCCTTAATGATCGCCAAGACTTACTGTATTAACACGGCAATCATTTAGGGGTTATATATTTCACTAAAAGCTGCCAACGGTGCACAATTTTCTTAGGCTGCTTTCACATCACGTTTTTCTTCAATCCGATGCTCTCCGTTGTAAATCAGACCGCATCGGATCCGATTTTGGCCCCATGTTATCCTATGGGGACGGATCGAATCCGATTTGCTCTTAATGGCATCTGATTTGCCTCCAATCCAATCCTGGTCGATTTTTTTTTTTGCAGCAGCCAAAATCGTAGACTGCTGCGATTTTGGACTCCGCTGCAAAAATCGGATCGCATCGGATGCTTTCCCATTAAAATAATATGGGAGTCTATGGGGATCGGATGCGATTTTCCGTATTGAGCATGCTCAAACTCCAAGACCTCCCACAGCCCCTCCCCAGCTCTCTTCTGACGCCACAAATGGATCCGATAAAAAATCGGACCGACGGCATCCAATGGCATCCGATTTACAACGGACAGCAGCGGATTGCAGGAAGACATGATGTGAAAGCAGCCTTAGATTACTTTTTGAATTTCTGAATAAAAATGTCACTACATTTAAGTCTGCACAGGCTGAAATTGGATGAGGTCATGTACACCCCATAGACAAGTGTGAGCTTCCACTCAGGTTGGGGACATTTTCAGATTGATTTACAGCACCAATATCCTACTACCTAATGCTGGAAAGTGCGATGGCTTGCCTACGTACCGGTGTCGTCCTCTGTAGCAGAGGAGTTATTGGGCCAGTCTGCAGCTGTGTCTTCTGTACTTTATTTACCCAGGGCCCTGCTGGGATCCTGTAACAATAGTTTCAGTCCCATCTGTGTTCTACGCCCATGGCCTGGAGTAAGGATACATGGATGCTTTGTTATCCTTTCTAAGTACGACAAGCTGAAACTTCCTCACAATGGTCATAATTTGGTGGATTTCTGTTACACCCTTTAATGCGGATCCTTCATGTCAGGGATCTTCATTCCCAGGGTTTCCACTTGCTTTCTGCAGATTATTTACATGTCAATCATTTATAATGATGGCACCAGAGCCTCTGTGATTGATATATTTAATAGGTATCGTAGTGGTTCACACTCTTGTCTGCTGCACTGGGGTCCCGGCATCAGGTCCAGCTACTGGACTTAAAATGGACTTTAAATGATAAAAAGGTTTGATCCCGTGTTAGCCAGTTGTAAAAAGATTGATTGCTCTCAGTGGAAGAAACCAAATAATAATCTTGTACTTGTGATACCTTTTAATGGCTAATAAAAATAATGTTACTAAGCAAGCTCTCGAGACTGCTTACCTCTCTTCATCAGGCATGGTATAGATACTTTGTTATACTGTGCCTGATGAAGAGACATAAGCAGTCTCAAGAGCTCACTTTGTAACATCATTACTTTATTTTTGTTAGCCATTAATAGGTATGACAGCTACAAGGTAATTATTTCGTTTCGCTCACTGAGAGCAATCAATCTTTTTGCTGAACTTCGAAACGGAGAATCCCCAGACCACCAGTCTGGAAACAACTGATAGAAAAGAAAGGGGTCCCCTTTAAATAACGTCTAACAAATTGGTTAAAAAATGTCTAATGCGATTAGCTGTAATCTGTACGTAACCTGGTAGCAATTGTTTTATATCCCTGCAGCACCTCCGCAGGTGAAATGAGGAATTACACGTTTTTTAATGAAATGAGATGCTTTCTGCAGCCGTTCTGTGCTCTAGATAATGTACAAGGGTCCTGAATAGAGATGAGCGAGCACTATCATAAATAGGTGCTCGGTACTCAAAACGAGCAGGTCGGATGCTTAGACTAGCTCGACTCAAGTAACGAGACATCAATGGGAAACGTCAGCATTTTTCGAATAGGAAACGTGATCATTTTTATGGAAGAGCTTCCAGAAAAATGCTTGAGTTTCCCATTGACTTTCTTTATACTCAGTACTGAAGTCAAGCTCATCCAAGCGTACAACCCGCTCGTCTCAAGTACCGAGCACCCCAGCGTTGTAGTCCTAAACTATATTTGAAAATGAAGCTCGTAAGTCTTAAAGCTCTTTTTTTAAAGCTTTTCATCCAATCTTGCAAAAAAAAAACCTGACAAATCGAATAAAAATAAAAGAATGCAGCCGAGTTATCGCGAAAATGTCTCCTCCAAAGCATAAAGTGCAAATTTACGCCGTGACCACGATCATGTAACAAAAAGAACTTTGAAAAAAAGTGGCTGCACATTTTTAGACCCTTTCCCCTCATTTCTCCAAAGTCCTACACAATTTTTACAACCTCTTGATCTTCATTTTGAAGATGTCCAATCTGGTTTTCCTCCAGCTTGGGAGACAGAGGTGTTTACTTAAACGTCTCTTTGTGTGAGAGGAGGAGAGGGACACAGTACAACAGGAGGACTGAGGGATCACATTGCAGGGGCTGCTGTAAGCTTCTCAGTATCTGGCAGGAGAGCAAGGCGATGAGAAGTGACATTGGAGGCAGCAGGAGACGTACAGGCAGGAAATAGGGGGTCTTAGAGTAATGAGTTCCAGTCCCCACCACTCTCAACCCAGCGACAAGGCAGCCATCCTCGCAAAATAGTTTTCTCCTGACTACTTGGCAATATTTAGCTTCGGTGCTGGAGGTAACAGGCGGTTCCTGCTTGTTGTCCAACCGGTCGTATGATATTTGTTAGGATTTATTACCCAGTATTAGGAAGACTGAATCATGCAACAGGCTTAGGATAATTCGCCCCATGAGCAGCACTCCGTAGACAGCCCGGGGGCCGCAACAGGCGTAGAGTGATCAGAGTCTTCCAACTTTGGAAAAAAAATAGAAAAGGGGAATTCACGAGAAACCAGAACAAAGACTATGTCTCCAGCCAAGAGACAATCAAGGCTTCTGAAGGGAATGTGATTCGCGAGATGGAGCATAGAATGGATGTTGAAATCGATATTTACAAACACTTCACGTGGCTCCGAAGGGTAAGTCCATTCCGCATGTCCGCTCCGGCTCCCCTTACGGTTTTACTTCACGTCTTAAGGGTATTCATTAATTATCCATGAATTTTAATTGAAAAGAGGTGCGCTGTCACGTGCGGGTAAATCCGAAGAAAGGCAGTAATGTTCATGTGATTTTACTTTTCTGCAAAGAGGTCCTAAAGGGGTCATCAAGGGGTCCTCCAGTTTTCAAGTTAGGGAAGTTAGGTGAACCAAATCCGGTAGGTGCTCGCGGTCTGGGATGTTTCTTTGGAGATCAGATATTCTGAATTGTGTAAATACACTGCATTGACTTAAGAATATTATGCTCTTCTGCTCTCCGCACTGTTCCCGGGGCTCGTGATTTTTTTTTCTTTTACAGTCTAGTGTATGTTCACAAAATGTCGATTCTATTGAGTAGACTCTTTGCTTATTGGGGTGTCCCAACTCATACATTTTTCTCATAGACACAGAATCTGCCATAAAAGTATGGTAGATGTGGGTTCCGCCATTGGGACCTTCATCTCTCTCGAAGAGGGTTTCCCACCGGAGACTTTGTCGGTATTGCAGTGGTCACAACTTGTAATAATTTGGCCAGCTTAAAAAAAAAAGTATACGTTTTTGCACCAAGAGTGTAAATGGCATGACATGAACTGGCAGTGACTTATCACAGCTGAGTGTCCCAGCAAGACCTCCAGCTTATAGGGTTTGTCCCATCCAATAGTTACAGGTCCTACAATCTTTAGATTGGTGCCTCGATATGCACCGTCAGGGGTGGACAGTTGGCCGCACATGCAAATCTTTCTCTATTCATTCCCGTTGAAGCAATTTTCCAAGCTTCTGTAACTATTAGGACAGTCGTTACCCTTATTCCCTCCTTGTGCCCAGAAATGAGGTTCTTGTATGTTGACTTTTTTTTAGCTCCTGTCCTTCTCTTTATTATATTTTGTGCTCGTTTTCTGCTGGTATAGGCATACACATCTATGTGCCAAGGTGCCGCATCATCACTCTTGTTCTGAAAGGGGAAACGGGTAAATGTGTGACACATTTCAGTATGTGGAAATCGGCTGACGCAGGAGGAGCGGCACTCCAAGACAGGCACTTAGCGCCGCTCCTTTAATTATCCAGATACCCCGCCGTTTCACCAAAATGCGTAGAAACAGACTAGTGATTACTACCATGCTCAAGTGCTCGCTACTCCAAACAAGCAGTTGGACGCTTGGATGGGTGAGACTCGAGTATGTGACCTTAATGGAAGTCAATGGAGAACTTGAGTATTTTTCGGAAGATTTTCCAGAAAAATGCTGAAGTTTTCCATTGACTTAACTTCCATTATACTGGGGTACTAGAGTCGCACTCATCCAAGTGTCCAACTGCTTGTTTCACGTACTGAGCACCTGAGCATGGTAGTGCTCGCTCATCTCTAGTAGTGATGTAAGAAAGATATAGAAGTCGATGGCTGTAACCCCCCAGAAAGTCATTGATGCAAGATGGCGTCTGACTGACTGGGACCTAAGATAGCCCCCTGAGGGGCAGACGCCAGGGCCGCAGTGATCAGATAAAGAGTTAGGAGAGCTTCTGGGACTATGAAGTTGGCCTGTGTGGTATTGTGGCTGCCCAGGATGGCTGTGAAGGGAGTGGAGTAGGTCTCAATGGGTACGGTGTATGGAGTACAGGTGCTGGCGAGAGTCTTGAACATTGTTGGGTATGTCTGGGATCTGACTGTATATAATGGTCTCAGAAGTTGTTTGTTCCATTGCAATGTTATAAATATTGTGCCTCCATATTGGCTGACTATGTAAATTCCAGGTAATTTTAGGAAACCTCTGTGTGACGCTGTTGTCTTGTCGGGGGCGAGATACCCTCGGGCAGTGTTTCCCAACTCCAGTCCTCAAGGCACACCAACAGGTCATGTTTTCAGGATTTCCTTAGGATTGCATAGGTGATAAGTTAATCACTTGCACAGGGGATAATTCCATCATCTGTCTAATGGTAAGAAAATCCTGAAAACATGACCTGTTGGTGTGCCTTGAGGACTGGAGTTGGGAAACACTGCCCTCGGGTCACTAGGTGCTAGGTCACTGGCTCCACCATATATGCGGCTCCTTCCCTGAGGGACCCAAGATAGATCCTGGTCCCTCCACCTCACAGTTAGGACCTGGATCTTTTGGACATTCATGACTTATCCTGTTGATGAGCCATAAGTGTCTCGGATGGAAACACCCTCATAAGATGTCGGTTCACGTCTTAAAACCCAGTCAGGCCGAGATGGTGGAGCCGTAATAGGGGCTCCAAAATGGACCCATCATCACACTTGTGTGGGAAGAGCGCTGAGTGTAGGGTTCACATGCCACCCAATGTGCGCAGTATTCAGCTCCATCTGCACGTGCCCTGCTATTTACTATAAATAAAGCTTATTGATAACTGGAGTTACTGATTGTCTCTGCACTGTTGTAAGTAAAGTTTATTGACATTAGATTTGTGTGCTGATGCCCTTTGCATGGATTTGGTTGCCGTGGTTACTTAGTGTGCTATGTTTATTGTAAATAAAGTTGATTGATATGAAGAGGAAAACCGCTGTCCCAAATATCTGATCTTCAGGAGCAAACGAGCACAGCTTCACATTACTATAATAATATTTATTCAGTTATATAAGTGACCTACTATATATTATAGCACATGGACACATTCAGGTTTGATTTCACGTAACTTTATTGGTATTCGTGTATGTGGGTCAGATCATTGTTGTTTTATGAGGCTTAGAGGGTTAATCTCGGGCCTATCCGGGACACAGGAACAGAGCCGCATTGTTTCTCCCTTTTGTAGGTTTTTCTGCCCAACCTGTTTTCTATTTATACAGCTCTGCAAAGGTGAATGCCATGTATAGCACTGCATGGTGTATAATAAAAGGAGGCTGGAGTCTGAGGAGGCTGGGCGCTCGTCATACAGGAGGCCGGAGACTGAGGAGGCTGGGCGCTCACCATACAGGAGGCCGGAAGCTGAGGAGGCTGGACGCTCAGCATACAGGAGCCCGGACACTGAGGAGGCTGGGCGCTCACCATACAGGAGGCCGGAGACTGAGGAGGCCGGGCGCTCACCATACAGGAGGCCGGAGACTATGGAGGCTGGGCGCTCGCAATACAGGAGAAGGCCGGGCACTCACCATACAGGAGGCCGGAGACTGAGGAGGCCGGGCGCTCGCCATACAGGAGAAGGCCAGGCACTCATCATACAGGAGGCCGGAGACTGAAGAGGCCGGGCGATTGCCATACAGGAGAAGACCAGGTGCTCGTCATACAGGAGACCGAGAGACTGAGGAGGCTGGGCGCTCAGCATACAGGAAAAGGCCAGGCGCTCGCCATACAGGAGGCCGGAAACTGAGGAGGCTGGGCGCTCGGCATACAGGAAAAGGCCAGGCGCTCGCCATACAGGAGGCCGGAAACTGAGGAGGCTGGGCGCTCACCATACAGGAGGCTGGAAACTGAGGAGGCTGGGTGCTCAGCATACAGGAAAAGGCCAAGCACTCTCCATACAGGAGAAGACCAGGCGCTCGCCATACAGGAGGCCGGAAACTGAGGAGGCTGGGCGCTCGGCATACAGGAAAAGGCCAAGCGCTCTCCATACAGGAGGCCGGAAACTGAGGAGGCTGGGCGCTCACCATACAGGAGGCTGGAAACTGAGGAGGCTGGGCGCTCAGCTTACAGGAAAAGGTCAGGCGCTCGCCATACAGGAGGCCGGAAACTGAGGAGGCCGGGCGCTCAGCATACAGGAAAAGGCCGGGCGCTCACCATACAGGAGGCCGGAGACTGAGGAGGCTGGGCGCTCACCATGCAGGAGGCTGGAAACTGAGGAGGCTGGGCGCTCAGCATACAGGAAAAGGCCGGGCGCTCACCATACAGGAGGCCGGAGACTGAGGAGGCTGGGCGCTCACCATACAGGAGGAGGCCGGACGCTCGCCATACAGGAGAAGGCCAGGCGCTCTTCATACAGGAGGCCGGAGACTGAGGAGGCTGGGCGCTCACCATACAGGAGGCCGGAAACTGAGGAGGCTGGGCGCTCAGCATACAGGAAAAGGCTGGGCACTTGCCATACAGGAGGAGGCCGGGCGCTTGCCATACAGGAGGAGGCCGGGCGCTTGCCATACAGGAGGAGGCCGGGCGCTTGCCATACAGGAGGAGGCCGGGCGCTTGCCATACAGGAGGAAGCCAGGCACTCACCATACATACAGTACATAAGAAGACCAGAGTCTAAGGAGGCCAGGCGCTCACCTTACAGGAGGCCAGAGTAGGAGAAGGCCAGGCGCTTGCCATACAGGAGGAGGCTGGAGTCTGATGAGGCCAGGCACTCACCATACAGATGTAGGCCCGGCGTTCGCCATACAGAAGGAGGCTGGAGTCTGAGGAGGCCAGGTGCTCGCCATGCAAGAGGACGCCGGAGTCTGAGGAGGTCGGGCCTTCGCCATACAGCAGGAGGCGGGAGTGTGAGGAGGCCAGTTGCTTTCCTTCCAGGGGAAGGCCACATGTGTGTGTATATATGCACCATATCTATATAGGCATTGTGTTGTATATATACAATCACCCTACATATAGATACCCTGTACATCTAGGCCTGGCCTGGAGTGCCGTCACATCATCCCTGATACAATGGCAACCATCTTCTTTTTGGGGTTTATTAGTGATGATGATCTGGCAGCTCTTGCTGTTGAGCACAGTCTGTTCTGTCCAAAATGTAATCATGGAATAGGAAATGACATGTCTGTCACCCGGGAAAGTTTTCTTTAGCATGACCGGTGCCAAGATGTAACTCTATGACTGTGGCTCTCTGCAGGGGGTGGTGACCCTGAGCTGAGGATCACATGCAGTAGAGAGGAGCGGGTGGCCTCTTCTGACTTTATCTCCATTTCCCTCTAGTGTGAACAGAGAACTTTTAAATGAGATCCAGAGGGCTGAGGTGCAATACCACACACGGCCCATAGACAAGAGGGGCGCTGTTGGAGGAAAAAAAGTAGATCATAATTATGTGTGGAGAGTGATGACTGTCTGCTGATTTTAGGCTCATCCCCGGGTGTCGGTGACTCTGAGAATGTCCGCTCTGCTCCAGCTATGTCAGATGTGCAGCTGGCACATTATTATGTCATCCGGGGCAGGGCTTTGTGGGACAATGTCATATTGTAGGCAAAGGAATGAAGACGAGCAAGATGCTCAGACATGGAATGAGGAGAAGCATAACCCGTCAATGATGGAAGAATTACCACAAAGAGCAAATAAAAGACCAATGGTGACCTGCAGAAACGATCCTCGGTGCAAGATAGTGGACGCTCCAACCATAGGGGAGATGGGAGAAGGATGGGTCATTGCTGGTCCAGTCCAAGGCAGATAGGCAGGGGCGTAACTACAACAGGTGCAGGGGTTGTAATCTCACCTGGGCACTGCAGCCTAGGGGCCCTTAAAGTCCCTTTAGCCTATAGAAAGACATGCTATTAATGATTTGCAATAATTTGGGGCCCTGTTGGAGCTTTTGCATCAGGGCCCATGAGTTTCAAGCTACCGATAGGGCACCAAAGTGCTACAGGGGGCCGGGACCCCGATTATGAGCTAAATCTGGAGATGCATCTACACACCGTTCACATCCAGGTCTCCATGGAAAATGTTCTAAACCAAGAATCATCTGATCAAAGCAGTGAGATCCCTTCGATCAGGCAGATCCTGCAGGAATAAGTTGATTTACGCGTCTAAGGTCGAGGTCACACCTCCAGTAATTGTCCGTTAGAGCAGATCCAGTAGCAAACACAACTTTTTGGTCCATTTTGCAAAAATGGATTTCTGCAGGGTCCATTTTTGTAACATTGGAGTCTATGGAGAACGGATCCTGTAACTGATCACTGTTTTTCCTCCGTTTTTCTTTCATTTGTACAAAATCTGTTTTTTATTTCAAATGGAAGATAGCGATCCGTTACTGGATCCGTTCTCCATAGACGCCAATGTTACAAAAACGGATCCTGCAGAAATCCATTTTTGCAAAACGGACAAAAAAAAAGTTGTGTTTGCAGAACAGATTGTGCTGGATCCGATGTAACGGGTGATCACTGGATGTGTGATCTTAGACTAAGGAGGGTTTGAAAGGTGAAACCTCATCAGCGTCGCTCGCCGCGTGTTTTATGATGGGGTTTTTTTGGAGGAGCCGCGAGTGATGTGTGTTATTACACAATTCGTCCATGTAATTATGGAGCTATTACAATGCTCGGTGCTTTTATAGGTTTACAGTTCCAGGTACCACGGATGAGGTTTGGGTACTGCATTTGGGCGCAGCCTTTATAATTTATTAATAAAATACGTGAATGTCAGTGAATACCACCACATGGAGCACGAGGACCGGTGTATGGTGTTCTGACATTACAGGTCACGTTGTTTCTGTTCTTTTACTATAAAATTCAGATCTAAAACCCCAAAATAGAGCAGTGATTGTTGTACCAGGATCTGCCACAAGGTGGTGCTGTGCTACACATGGAAGATCTGTAGATGGAGCTGAATGCAAACTGTATTGTGACTCCTGGACACTGATGAATGCACAGGATCAACAATTACTGTACATTGTCACTAAGGCTGGAAAATGATGCATGTCCATTAAGTTCAACCAAGAGATAAATGCATAATACATGGCCCTACTACCACCTTCCCTGAGCAGGACCTAGTCTTTGCTTTATCCTATATATACTTCAGAGCTGCACTCACTATTCTGCTGGTGCAGTCACTGTGTACATACATTACATTACTGATCCTGAGTTACCTCCTGTATTATACTCCAGAGCTGCACTCACTATTCTGCTGGTGCAGTCACTGTGTACATACATTACATTACTGATCCTGAGTTACCTCCTGTATTCTACTCCAGAGCTGCACTCACTATTCTGCTGGTGCAGTCACTGTGTACATACATTACATTACTGATCCTGAGTTACCTCCTGTATTATACTCCAGAGCTGCACTCACTATTCTGCTGGTGCAGTCACTGTGTACATACCGTACATTACATTACTGATCCTGAGTTACCTCCTGTATTATACTCCAGAGCTGCACTCACTATTCTGCTGGTGCAGTCACTGTGTACATACATTACATTACTGATCCTGAGTTACCTCCTGTATTATACTCCAGAGCTGCACTCACTATTCTGCTGGTGCAGTCACTGTGTACATACATTACATTACTGATCCTGAGTTACCTCCTGTATTATACTCCAGAGCTGCACTCACTATTCTGCTGGTGCAGTCACTATACATATATTACATTACTGATCCTGAGTTACCTCCTGTATTATACTCCAGAGCTGCACTCACTATTCTGCTGGTGCAGTCACTGTGTGCATACATTACATTACTGATCCCGTTACCTCCTGTATTATACTCCAGAGCTGCACTCACTATTCTGCTGGTGCAGTCACTGTGTACAGACATTACATTACTGATCCTGAGTTACATCCTGTATTATACTCCAGATCTGCACTCACTATTCTGCTGGTGCAGTCACTGTGTACATACATTACATTACTGATCCTGAGTTACATCCTGTATTATACTCCAGATCTGCACTCACTATTCGACTTGTGGAGTCACAGTGCAGATAACCTGTGGTGTGCTCTGGCCTGTGTAGTTAGTTTTTACCCAAATCTTTATATTAGAATACAGCCATACAGTGCCAAAATACTACCAACATTCAATGCCTAAATAATTTCTATCCAGTATCCAAACAGTGCTAGCATTGTTTGCCCACATAATACTGCCCTTCAGTGTGAAAATAAAGCTGACTTTCTCTGTCCAGATACAGTAGCTAAATAAATCTGTTATACAATGTTACAGAATACTGCCATTCAATGCCAAATACCTGTACACCATATGCAAATAGCACTTGTATATAATGCTCACACTGTAAATCGTTGATGTAATAATGACATTTAATGTCCAAATAAGAACTGCTCAGTGTCCAAAATAAAAAGCCTAAATAATTCTCCTATAGTGTGTTCATAATACTGCTATACAATGCCTAAATAGTGCCTGTATATAGTGTCCATATAGTGCTGCTGCATGGTGTCCATATAGTATTGCACAAGCAATACTGCCATTCAGTAACCCCCCCCCCTCCAAAAAACTGCCCATCAGTGCCCAAATACCCAAACAATCCAAAATAATTCTATTCACTGCAAACACGGTAATTTCACTATACTAACGCCAAATAGTGTGAAATGTCTAAATAATACTTCCACACTGTCCCCATAGTACTGCTATTGTCTATCTAATGTCCAAATAATGCACCAAATAGCCGCTAAACATTCGTAATGCATTACTAATATATCACTGCCATATAGTGCCCGTACCATAAAGATCGATCATCGGGAATACTCCCATACAGTATCCAGCTCACTGTACCATATAGAGCCTGCCTAGTGCTGCCATATAGAGCTCATGTAGTGCCGCCTTATATAGAGCCCGCCTAGTGCTGCCATATAGAGCTCACATAGTGCCTCCTTATATAGCGCTTGCTCAATGCTGCCATTTAGCGCTCGCATAGAGCCGCCATATAGAGCTCCTTCGGTGCGGCCATATTTAGAGCTCGCATAGTCTCCATATAGAGCTCCTCCAGTGCGGCCATATTTAGAGCTCGCATAGAGTCGCCATATAGAGCTCCTCCGGTGCGGCCATATTTAGAGCTCGCATAGAGTCGCCATATAGAGCTCCTCCAGTGCGGCCATATTTAGAGCTCGCATAGAGTCGCCATATAGAGCTCCTCCGTGCGGCCATATTTAGAGCTAGCCCAGGTGTGCCTTATTATAGAGTCGCAAGCGCCGCTACATGGAGTCTGCCTAGTGCCGCCACATTGAGCCTGCGTCAAGCTGCCATATACCAGTCCAGTGATTGTGGTCATAGTACCCACCCTCCCCCCATCCCGGCTGATGACGCACGGCGCCCCCTTTTCTCCCCCTGCTGACGCCTCCACATCTTTCTCCCCACTCCTGCTGTCTTGGACGCTGTTTGTTCTCTTTATCTTGTTGATTCAGTTCTGTTTTCTGCTTTTATTTCTTGAGAGATTTAATGAAAATCAAACAAATGATTCGTTCCTGTGACATTGTGTCTTCCCTCCGCGGTGGTGAATATGTCTGGGACCGCCCTCCGCCTGCCCCATCTACATAGAGGGATATTGTCAGTTCTTGTAATTACAAGCACTTTTCCAACTTTTAAAATCTGCAGCTGTTATTCAGATTTTAACTTTAACTCTTTTGTTTGCAGCTTGTTGTCATGGAGACCGACCACTGCTGCTCTCTAGCTTGTCAGCTTTGTGCTGTAGCTGGTCGGGGTTAGGAGGTAGCAGCACGCTCCAGTTATCCTTGTCTGCTTCATATATAGAGCCCTGGCATTGTGTCCATGGAGGAGCCGCCGTGCGGTGAAGCTGGGGGAGGTGTCCTATGTGACAGGGGCCTCAGCGTTGTGTCCATTGAGGATCTGCAGAGAGGTAGATCTGGGGAGGTGTCTTATGTGGCAGGTGCCCCGGTATTGTGTCCATAGAGGAGCCACAGGGCGGTGGAGCTAGCTGAGGTGTCTTATGTGGAAGGGACCCCAGTGTTAGGTGGAACTAGGTGAGATGTCTTATATGGCAGGGACCCCAGCGTTGTGTCCATGGAGGAGCTGCAGAGAGGTAGATCTTGGGAGGTGTCTTATGTGGCAGGTGCCCCGGTATTGTGTCCATAGAGGAGCCACAGGGCGGTGGAGCTAGCTGAGGTGTCTTATGTGGAAGGGACCCCAGTGTTAGGTGGAACTAGGTGAGATGTCTTATATGGCAGGGACCCCAGCGTTGTGTCCATGGAGGAGCTGCAGAGAGGTAGATCTTGGGAGGTGTCTTATGTGGCAGGTGCCCCAGCATTGTGTCCATGGAGAAGCTTTAGATTGGTGGAGGTAGGTGAGGTGACTTATGTGGCAGGGGTCCCGGTATTGTGTCCATAAAGGAGCCACAGAGCAGTGGCGCTAGGTGAGGTGTCTTATGTGTCAGGGGCCCCAGCATTAGGTGGAGCTAGGTGAGATGTCTTATATGGCAGGGGACCCGGCGTTGTGTCCATGGAGGAGCTTCAGGTCGGAGGTAGGTGAGGTGTCCTATGTGTCAGGGGCCCGGCATTAGGTGGAGCTAGGTGAGGTGCCTTATGTGTCAGGGGACCCGGTGTTGTGTCCACGGAGGAGCTGCAGGTCGGAGGTAGTTGAGGTGTCCTATGTGTCAGGGGCCCGGCATTACGTGGAGCTAGGCGAGGTGCCTTATGTGTCAGGGGCCCCAGCGTTGTGTCCGCAGAGGAGCCACAGGTCGGTGGAGGTAGGTGAGGTGTCCTATGTGATGGGAGCTTTGGGTCCCCTCCGGTGTTGGGGCCCTAGCGTAACTACTCCCTCTTAGTAATGTAACCTCAGATGGGGTCAGCAGAGTCCTGCAGTCTCTGTATTGTATTGATGGATGGACTGCTGATTTAAGGAATGTCCATGTAACCGCACTCCTTAATGGCCGACCTCAACCATCCCGGTATAAATCAATCCCCGCTGTGCCCGAAGACACAGCTTCATAACTAAGGGGAGGTGCGAAAACAAAAACATGTCACATCGGCCGCCAACAATTCAATAGCTGATAGCTGTGTGATGCAGATATCTGAGACGTGTCCGTGGTGCGGAGATATGTCTGTCCATACTGGGGTCCACTGGAGGGGCCCATACTGCCTTCCCATGCCCCCATAAGAAATACCAGGGAGATCTGTAGAATGTGGAGCAGATGCTGCAACGTACAGCGAGACATGGGAAAAGTCAGCGGGCGCGAGGCCCCGACCCGCGGAATGTCTCAGATATGAAAACAGTCCGGGACGTTTCTGGGTTTCTAAAAAAAGATCTTTCTCCCACGATTTTCTGCCGTTTATTTGTGTTGAGATTTTTCCAAAACGTTCAGAGCCAAGATCATTTCATCTGGTTTCCTTGAGGTCGATGATCTCTGGAGCAGAAGAGAAGGATTATTTCTCAGATCCAGAGTCTGATAAAATCGGGGTCGTCCGGTGCCATGTACTCACGATGGAAGGGGTCAAAAACAGTCACAGGTCCCCATAGTGTCCCAGAGAACATGGTGTAATAGGCCGGGATCCTATCAAACAGCTCCTCATATCTCAGCTGCCAGGATGGACGTTGAGGTCAATTACTGTTTTATATTATTTACCCTTTTTTTCAGAGCAAGCCGCCATTCACGGGGCTGAGCCTCGGACCCTTCGGTGGTACCGTATCTACTGTATCCTCCTTGTATGTAATGTGCAGTACATTAAAACCTCTGAGCACCCAAAAATGTGTCAAAAATTGGTCGTCTTGTAGGGGGGGTCCTGACATAAAAAACAGCTAGTGTGCTTAGTATAAGATGGAAATGAGAACCTGGGTAACGGGGTCTTCTTAAAGAGGTGGTCTTCTAGGCAGGAGTCGCTCGTCCTCTTCCCTACTCTGCTTGTGTTCCATTAGACAACATTTTTATACAATTTTTATATTTTATTATGCAAATTGTGACTTCAGTGAAGAAGTAGACAAACTCTAATGCCACCTAATAAAGGTAGCATTCCTAACAGTCATAATGGACTCTTTAACTTTTATTATGACTATGATTTGTGCTAGATCAGAACCTCAGACTGCAGACGCTGCGTTTCAGGGTGATTGCCCCTCATCAGTGCAGTGTGTGGGATTCTGATCTGGCTGTATGAGAAGCTGAGATGAAGTCTGGAGGACTGGCTATTCTCCCTATGGAGAGTACTCTGCCACAAGGAAAATATCAGTTACCCCTGACCTCGTCTCAGCCTCTCATACAGCCAGATCAGAATCCCACACACTGCACTGATGAGGGGCAATCACCCTGAAACGCAGTGTCTGCAGTCTGAGGTTCTGATCTGGGACAAATCATAGTCATAATAAAAGTTAAAGAGTGCATTATGACGTTTAGGATTGCTACCTTTATTAGGTGGCATTAGTTTGTCCACTTCCTCGCTGAAGTGACAATTTGCATATGCAATTTCCCAGAGGAGCATTGCGGCTTCAAGTCTCCTCACTGCCAGCTGGCAGAATACTCTCCACAAGGAGAATAGCTGTAGACCTTACAAATGCAAAAATGTCTTAATTTTTTGAAGTTATGTTTAATTGGCGACTGTCCGCTTCACGTACCCTCTGCAGTGACCGACATCAAGTTGGATCCGTCCTGTTACATCCACCTGCGACTCCTCCACGGACTTTGTGCTACAAGTTGTCCGTCCGTCTGTACTCAAGAAATGTAACAAGACTAGGTTGACATTCTGCATAGACCCTACCTAGGCATGTCCTGTCACTAGCCTGATGTACAGAGGCCTGTATGAACTGACTGGGAGGGCGCTAGAGAAGAAGCTGGGCAGGACAATGAATGAACAATGATATACAGGATTCTTGTGTTTCTTATGTCCCCGATGTTGACTGATGAGTATTTTTTTCTCCCTTCCCCCCAGGTTAATCACACCGTTGTCAACAATGAGACGTATCAAGAACGACTGACTCGTCTGGAAGGAGACAAGGAATCTCTGATTTTACAGGTAATTAGATATTAGTAGGTTCGATATAAGACTTATAGCGCCACCGGTGGTCAGAAGTGATTCTATCACCACCGGTGACATCTTAGTGGTGTGGCACAGCCACTCACAAACTGAACGAATTGACTCTGAACCCACTTCCCCCTGAGATGATTAGTATAACATGGGGTTCACTTTAAGAACCTCATGAACATGAGGGCTTCTCCCCAGAATACCACTATATACACTGGAGCATTCTGCTTTACTGTTTTGGTCTCTATAAGACGCTGGTATCTTGGGGAGCGGAGTCTGCTGGACACTGATACCATAAAGTGCCTGTATCTGCCCGTCTGAGATTGGCGCCAAAGTGTTTGTGTGTGCACGCTCCGACCATGATTTTATTACCGGCCTGGGTCTGGTCACTGTAACTTCTGAGTTGCATTCAATCGACCAACAACTGTGTGCGCAGCAGCATACCAAGTCTCCAACTGGTGACGATACTACTACTGGCTTACTGGAGGGCCCTGATACCGGCCCCCGAGGATTTCACCTATGTCCCCTCCTGTGGGCATCGCTGTAAACGTCTCCCTTGCCAGCAGAACTGGAATGGAACGGTATCCTCTCATCTGGAGCGGTCGTCTTCTTCCCGGAACACACGGCTCTTGGATGGCGTTGGATGGAGACGCAACATGTCCTCTTTATTGATATGTCTAACATGAACGATTGGAGACAGTCGGCTCCCTGCTGTGGATGACTGCACTAGATTTCCATAATGGCTCTCACTGGGCATAAAATTCCAGTGTTCAGTGGACAAAACCCCACCCAGTCGCCAATGTAATTGGCTGGCTGCAAGTGGGCGGGATGTAGACCCGTTAACATCATTAATATGTTCTCACTTGGGGTGATCATATATTTAACCGGGATCTATTTAGGATCCAAAAGATCCATCTCCTTTTGGTGGGTGGAGCCAAGGGAGCTGGAGTACCAAAAAGAGCCGGACTACCCATCACTAGTCCTGACTCTTATGAAGGCCGCGCTCAGCACCTTCCGGTGAGGCACCCCTTCTTGGTTCCTTGCACTGGACCCCCAACCCCGGCTCTGTCTGCTGCTGACCAAGTGCGGTCCAAACCAGCAGAACGGAGTCTGTTTGAGATGGCCAAAGTCTCTGCCAACAGAGAAGTGATTTTCACATCTCCTCAGTGATCCGAGAATATGGATCAATAGATCTCCCGTACAGAAGATCCAGCAAGAGGAGGAACAAGGGCAAATAGTGGTCCTTAGAGATTAGCACCGGAGGCAACAAGTGTAGTACAATGCAACAGAAGAGCTGCTGTGAACAGAATGTTGGTGTCATGCAAACAGTTAATGATTGGTGTGGATCAGCTGCGTATCATCTCCCATAACCAGGGCACAGTATGGGAATCTCTGGGCAGGCTTCAAAGAGTTAATCACCAGCTTAGTCACTGGATGCCGCCGGCAGGCAGTGAAAGAACGTAGCTCCCGGCTCAGCTGTCAAGTGGGCCTGACCGGGCTTGGCCACCGATCAACTCCCAGAGAGAGAAATAGTTCAGATTTCAGGAGAATGACTGGAGTCGATGTCATGCATCTTCATGAAATACATTTAAGGGAATCAGTGTGAAACTCTCTATATCTGGATATTACACACAGCGAGGGATAGAACGCAATTTTTTGCCATAGATGTTTTTTTAACCCGTTGTAAATGCCGCTGATCTCCTGAATCCGGGGCGGTTTCTATTTTCTTCCTGCTCCTCTCCATTGCCGACATACGGCTTCCTCTTCTATGCCTATAAATCTAGTCTTGTTGGCCAAGTGGGCGTGGTCATCAAGAAGATGCCCACGGAGAACAGCTAGGGAACACACCCACTTGTATAACAAGACTAAATTTATACACCGGGAAGACAGGGCCATATCTAAGGAACAGAGATGAGTAGGAACAAGAGAGAAACCTCGCTGGATTCAGGAAAACAGCAGTATGTACATACTCATATTTATGGTAAGTGACAGGTCCTCGTTAATAAAATATGCAAATGACCATCATGAGAAATGAACCTCCTAGGTTGGAAACTGTGAATGTGCCCCCAAAAAAGAGGATTTGTGGGCTCGTCCTGGGATATCGGGCACAAATCTGATTAATCAGCTTACCATCACTGTGAAAAACGGGAGTAAAAGGATAAATCCAAGGTGCAGGGAGATCTGCAGGCCGGCTGTCCTGGAACAAAGGATGGCGGAGGAGGGAGGTTGGACTCCAGCACCAGCACAAATGCTATCAAATGATAAAAATCACATTTTATTGAAGTATGCAGCTTGCGCGTTTCGGACCTATGAATAAGGGCTAACTTGTGTCCAAAACGCATATGGTGCATCCTTCCTTGGTAGAAAGTGCCAACAAAACTAAGGATGCAAGCACCATATGCGTTTCAGACTTGTTAATCCTTATGCATACATCCAAAACGTGTCAGGTGCATTTATCTCTCATTCTTATGGCATTTTTCTTGTACTTTTTAACCAAGGATGTGTGCATGCACCTTATGTTTTTCGAACCTATGAATAAGGACTAACAACGAGTCAAGGAAGGATGCACCATACGCATTTCAGACTTATGAGTAAGGACTAAATTGGGTCTGAAACGCGTAACGTTCACGCAGCCTTACTTTTCATGGCACTTTTTTTGTCCTTTATAACCATAATACTTCAATAAAATATGATTTTTGTGTCGATTAAAGTACCCCAACCAGAGCGTAGACAGCCACGAGATTCTTCGGGCCCCTGCGTGTGTCACGCTTAGGGGGTGAGGGAATCAAGAAACCAGATGGTGAGGTAGGCGAAGGGGATTCAGGGGGAGCTAATTTGACCCTTATACTGGGGGTCCCTGGCTCGCCCTGCTCTCGGAGGTACCTCTGAAGGTGAGGAGGTTCAAGTCGCCACCCTTCTCCAAAACTCCTCAAAAGCCCCTACCTCCACCCATGGATCAGAAATTATAGCAACTCCAGAAAAGACTTCAGCACGACAGCACATGCGTCTTCACAGCTCAGTGACCAAGAAGAGTCTAACTCTATCAGCGGTATCTGATAGAGGAAAGGGAAAGCTACTTAAAGGCCAGGGGAGGAGACTCCAGGTGAGACACACCCAAGCCTCACATCAACCAGTAGCTGAGCACAGCTCACAGCAAAACTGACATTTAACTCTTGCAGTTCCTGAAGAAAGTTACACACGACAGCATCCAACATAGACTGCAGAGAATCAGCGCAAATCAGTGCATGACAGCATGTGGCTCCGAATGGTGGTGGGCAGGGGATTTTATCATTTGAATTGTCTTCTTCCCTTTTAACCCTTTGACGTTGCAGCCATTTATCAGCTTTTTTTGTTTTCCTTAAAGAGGTACAAATTTTTTAGTTTTACAACTTTTTGATTGTACTTTTTATTCATTGTTAGGGAGGTGAAGTGATCAAAAAAAACATTACGGTAGTTTTTTATTTTGAAAAGCAACTCAAATAGAATGATTGAGCCCTAAGTCTACCCAAAGTCCCATCTACAACACCCGTATCACAGAGGGCACTTGGAGGATGGTGAGCCTCATTACCGTTGGTTTAAAGATGACCTATTACTTTGATTTAAAAAAAAAAACAAGAAAAAAACTGTTACTTACCATATAAAAATCCCTGATCTCGCCTGATTCTGCTGATTTATTTGTTTTGTTTTGTTGTCCACAGCTTTGCTCCATTGCGGAGATATTCAAAATAGTTTCTTCTGGATCGCACTATGTGAAATCTCTGCCTGCAGCCCAACTTGGTGTTCTCTGGTGTGGGCACATAGACCCGTTCTTCCCAGACACTGCCAATTACAGCTCGGTAGCTGATTTATCAGTCTCATTTGCTTCTAAGCTGTGATTGGGCGAGAGGAAGAGGCACAAGCCCTCATAGAACACTCAGTTGCACTACAAGCAGAGATTTCACATACTGCACTCCAAAAGCAAGAAACGTGAATCTCTTCAATTGTGAGACGCAGAGCAAAACAAAAAAAAGGAGGGGGGTTCAGTGATTTTTACAAGGTATTGTACTTCTTTTCTTTTAAATTGGTAAATATATGTCCATGATCCGCAACGATTGATGATATGACAAGTCGATCAGGACTTGTTTGAAGGCCCTTTTACATAGGATTAATAATTATCTGGATGACTTGTGTATTGTCAGCAGCAAATCTTTTTCGTAGTCCGGGTCAGCGATAATATTCAGCCCCGAATAATCGATCAGATCCGGTGATCAATCTCTGGCTGATTACTATCCCTTTACATGGGCCAGTGATTGTCGGCCTTCACAGATTTGGATGCCGGTCACTAGAAGAGCCCTATAGAAACACTAGAGGTGCTGATGGCCGCTATATAACAGCTGCGCCGCCCGACACAACCTGCACTTCAGCATTCATGGATATCTGTCAGAGCCGCATTCCTCTATAATACAATAATAGCAGTGTGACCTTGCCAAGAGGAGCTCGCCGGGTGCCCACGTGTATGAGAAGTGTGATCCTTATTTAACAAGAGTGATTTCAGCCGATATAAATCCTCCGGCTCGTTAGCAGCCTCCTGGCATGGGTGTGCGGACTTGTTTCCAAGCCTCTTTTTATATGTATATATATATATTGAAGTACCAATTAAAATTTGTGTGGATAAATATTTTTCTCATCTCCGGTGTTTTTCTGCACTCGTGTAGTAACTTGCTAAGTTCGGAAACGTCTCAGCCGCGCTCGGTTAGTGCTGGAACTTGCCCTGCGCTCATTACACATGTTTGCCGCCGTGGCTGCTTGTGGATGGATACGGCTCCCTCTCCGCTCCACTTGTCAGCAGTAAAACAACGCTCGGCTCCCAGAAGAAAGATTTTATTGTTTTTTTCCACATAAAGCAGAGAGTCAACAGAGCCAGGGCCCAAGATTGCTTCACTGCTGCGAGAAAACAGGGTTGTGAAACTGGAGGCAGCAGAAGGAAGCCGAGAGCCGGCGTCGCCTCGTGTGCGAAATATCAGAGTTAGGGAGGTGAGAGCCGCTCGTCTTGAAGGAAATGTCAGGCTGAGAACGGGAAGTGTCTCGCCTTCTGCTTTTTGTTTTCTTCTCGTTACGAGACTTGGTCTTGCATAGTCTTCCTCCTGTGACCGTCATGTCGTTGCTCTCGTAGGTGAGTGTCCTCACGGATCAGGTGGAGGCTCAAGGAGACAAGATCCGGGACCTGGAATCCTGCGTGGAGGAACATCATTTGAAACTTAATGCTACCGAGGAAATGCTCCAGCAGGTAAGATCCCTGTCTGCCACAGGGGGCGTCCCAAGTGGGGGGTTCGTGGTTGAGAGGAGTTTGGGGTTTTTGTCCTTGTAGACCAAAGCTGAGACCCAATTGTTGGGTCCCTCATATCTCGGTCTAATGTACAGTGCAACTAATCAGTGAGCTCTAATGCAAAATCTCGAACAGGTGCCCAATGATCACAGAGATTAACTAGTCTAGGTCAAAGGGATGTCTTATGCCAGGGTGCGACTGCAGCCACCATGCTTGGTTACCTCTCTGTCGATTTTCAGAAGCTCACAGCTCCTCTGCCTCCTGACTTCCTTCTACCTCTCTGTCGATCTTCAGAAGCTCACAGCTCCTCTGCCTCCTGACTTCCTTCTACCTCTCTGTCGATCTTCAGAAGCTCACAGCTCCTCTGCCTCCTGACTTCCTTCTACCTCTCTGTCGATCTTCAGAAGCTCACAGCTCCTCTGCCTCCTGACTTCCTTCTACCTCTCTGTCGATCTTCAGAAGCTCACAGCTCCTCTGCCTCCTGACTTCCTTCTACCTCTCTGTCGATCTTCGGAAGCTCACAGCTCCTCTGCCTCCTGACTTCCTTCTACCTCTCTGCCGATCTTCAGAAGCTCACAGCTCCTCTGCCTCCTGACTTCCTTCTACCTCTCTGTCGATCTTCAGAAGCTCACAGCTCCTCTGCCTCCTGACTTCCTTCTACCTCTCTGTCGATCTTCAGAAGCTCACAGCTCCTCTGCCTCCGGACTTCCTTCTACCTCTCTGTCGATCTTCAGAAGCTCACAGCTCCTCTGCCTCCTGACTTCCTTCTACCTCTCTGTCGATCTTCAGAAGCTCACAGCTCCTCTGCCTCCTGACTTCCTTCTACCTCTCTGTCGATCTTCAGAAGCTCACAGCTCCTCTGCCTCCTGACTTCCTTCTACCTCTCTGTCGATCTTCAGAAGCTCACAGCTCCTCTGCCTCCTGACTTCCTTCTACCTCTCTGTCGATCTTCAGAAGCTCACAGCTCCTCTGCCTCCTGACTTCCTTCTTGCCGGGGAAGCAGTTTACTTCTGTTGATTGATAGTTCAGTATGGTGAAGACATTGGCCTGAAATGTTTACACTCTCATTTTACGGAGCGCAGGGGAACTGACGCCGGATCCAGCACTCCTGTCAGAGGGAGAGCAGTTCTCACAAGCACTATAGAAACTAGCCTGCAAGTGCTGAACTCCTTGCCTAGGAGACCAGCTACCGCTGATAAGACTGCTGCAGTGGCTGCTAACCTAGGCCACAATTTGGTCTGGAGCTAAGGTTAATGTTGTACCACCCCCCCCCCCCCCCCCCCCCAAGTCATATTCACTGGGGCCCCTTGGTGGCCCCTTGCACTGAAGGACTGTTTGGTTTCCCGTGAGATCTATTGAGATTATAATATAATGTGTGTGTATGTGTGTCCTATTATTAGGGGGACATTCCAGTGATCAGCTCGGAGCTGTTGTGTTATTTATTGTACATACATGCGCCATGCATTCGTGGGTCTCTTTCTCATACTGTGCGTCCATACTGTGGGGTCAGGTCACATAGCTCGGTGTATTACCGTGGTATTCTCACCCCTCAGTGTTGTCTTTACGGCACTGTTAATCAGATGTGTACCCCCTAGACCTGGACAAAACGGAGTGACTGGTTGGTTCCCATATCCTCATCACCATTACTGGTGGCAATATAGGAACAGTAAAGTCTCGCCGTCTGTCCCATCCAGGAATGACCCAGGCAGGAGGGGTTTCCTTAGGCCAAGTCATTTTCTGCTTGAGATTTCCCTAAATTTCCCGAATTCTATTTAAAAAAAGAAAGATAAATTAAAATAAAAATTGGGACTGTTGGGAACTACAGCACCAAGAACACCTGCCTCTCCAGCCTCGTTAGCCAAACGTTCCTCCATCCCCTTAATGCAAAAGAGTATGTTCTCCATGTCCCTCCTGTTCACTGATGAGCGGTGACCCCTTAATGTATAGATGTCATCAGTGACATTTTTGAAGCCCCACTGTCCAAACCTTCAGTATAGCACAGCATGCTGCTGGGAAAAAAAAAGAAAACCGACCATTCTTTACTAAAACAATTAATGAAAAACCTAGAGACAGTCGATGAACTTGCTCAACCGGTTCTACATGCTTCGAGCCTCCCACAGACTAGAGCAAACACCGCATATACCCAGCCGAATGAGGCCAAACATCGCGTTTCTGCAGGATGACCTCCGCGTACCATCCCCAGGCCCGGCTCACGTTTTGTTCCATGGCTGCCCCCGCTCTATACTCCTATCTAGCTGGGAAAACGCAGAGTTCTCGGTAATTCTCACCACAGCCTCAGGCCCCGCGGCTATCGCTCTTTCATGAATGGGCTCCATTGTGAAGGATGATTGAACGCGCTGTCATCATAACACCAGAAAACGAGTTCTTCATCCTAATCCCGGGAGAATTATTTATGTGTACTGTGAAGGGTGGGCCGCCGGATCGCTTTGACTCCATCAGGTCTGATCACGGTACTCTACATCGGGAAAGTAGAAATCCTTGATGAATACAACAGGAACCATCTGCATTTCATGGCTTTTTCCACTATAAGTGTCATTCATACGATTGACAGAAGATGAGTAAAGTTGTAGTATTAAGACTTTATGGTCCTAGTAATTCCCCATATGTGTACAGCGGAGTAAACCCACAGGGATCAGCCTGGGATAAGTACACATGTTCTAGGGAGGATGGTGAGATCAATGTACAGGTGACCACTGGAAATGGCCAAAACTATTAGGAGGACACGAGTCCTGGGGATAGGATGGGGAGATCAATGTATAGGGGCCAAAACTGGAGGAGGACACGAGTCCTGGGGGGAGGATGGTGAAATGAATGTACAGGTGACCACTAGAGAGGGCCAAAACTGGAGGAGGACACGAGTCCTGGGGTGAGGATGGGGAAATCAATGTACCGGAGACAAAACTGGAGGAGGACACGAGCCAGGGGACAGGATGGGGCGATCAATGTATAGGGGCCAAAACTGGAGGACACGAGTCCTGGGGGGAAAGATGGTGAGATGAATGTACAGGTGACCACTAGAGAGGGCCAAAACTGGAGGAGGACCTGGGGAGAGGACAGTGAGACCAGTTTAAAGGGCCAAAACTGGAAGTGAACACGTGTCCTGAGGAAGATGGTGAGATCAATGTACAGGTGACCACTAAAGAGGGCCAAAACTGGAGGAGGACACGAGTCCTCGGGAGACTACGGTGAGATCAATGTTTAGGAGCCAAAACTGGAGGCGGACGCGAGTCCTGGCGGGAGGATTGTGAGATAAATGTATGAGTGATCACTAGAGAGGGCCAAAACTGGAGGAGGACACGTGTCCTGGGGAGAGGATGATGAGATCAGTGTACAGGGCCAAAACTGGAAGAGGACATGTGTCCTAGGGAGAGGATGGTGAGATCAATGTACAGGTGACCACTACCGTATATAGAGCCAAAACTGGACGAGGACACGTGTCCTAGGGAGAGGATGATGAGCTCAATGTAACAGGGCCAGAACATGGAGGAGGACATGAGTCCTGAGGAGAGGACGGTGAAATCAATATAAGGGTGACCACTGGAGAGAGCCAAAACTGGAAGAGGACACGTGTCCTGGGGAGGATGGAGAGATCGATATATGGTGGCCAAAACTGGAGGATGACATGAACATAGGTGATGAGTACTAGTTTGCACAAGTGGTGTAGCAAGGATGGTCAACGCCATGGTTTTATGTTCACACCCTAGCCCTAAACCTAACTCTAACACTAGTCATAACTTTTACCCTAGTCAAGTCCCTATCCCTGCCGGTCCTGTCCTTATCCCCCAGTCCGGTTTCTGTCCCCTGGTCCGGTCCCTAACCTTCATCCACACATCGGGAAAGGCTGCTACTCCTGTGATTTGACCCCTTGACTTTAATTGCTCCTTGTGCACACTGACGTCACACAGGCAGATAATGCACTTGTCTCTACCACCCGGGTCATTATCGCCCCCATTTGGCAGTGACTTTGCAGTTGAGCCGTAATCTCCAGGGTTTTTTTTTTTTTTTTTTTTTTTTTTTACTTCTTGGTGGGTTCATGTCTAATATACCTTGAAAAGCAGGGGGTCTCCTTTTCTTTTTGATTTGATTTATGGTCTAGGAGTGATAACATTCTGACATTAACCTGCGCTGCCTCTTTAAATCCACCTCGCACTGTTCAACAGGACTTTAAACAAAGCATCTGCCTATTTTTCCAGAAACAGCGCCACTTCTGTCCCCAGGATGGATTTGGTATTGCAGCCAAAGATAGCTGAGCTGCAATACCAGGCTCGGCCTGCGGAATGGAGTGGCGCTGTTTGTAGGTAAAAAGCAGAGGACGATAACGTTAAGCAAATAATTTTCGCTGTTGTTTGTATCTTAGTTGATAATATATGGGAGGGGGGAGGTTACAAGAAAACATTATACACCTGTAAATTTGGTGTGAACTCGACCCAAAAATCCAGGTGTGGAGAGAAGGAAAGGACTGCACTAATGTCATGATGGATGGACGTGTGCGGAACAGATCGGGGGGATGAAACGCGTTAGTATCAAGTATTAACGATGAATAAGAATAATATATTGTGTATGGGAATGGTAAAGATAGTGTGTGTTATCAGGATGTGTTCACACCAAGCTGAGTTTTTGAAACAGAAACCCTCAATTTTTTTTTTTTGCTTTTCCTGCTTTCTGCTCTTTTTTGAATCTCTTTTTTTTGTTGCTGCTTCTTTTCAGTGTTATTTGTTGCATCATTTTGCTGCATTTTTTGTGCCATTTGTCTACAGAACATGATTAAATAAAGTTAGTTTCATTCACCACTAAAAGATCAAGAACCTAATCGGTAGCATTTTTGGACTTTCATTGCTTACAATGGTGAAAAAAGCTGCAACAGGCTGAAATAATTCACCCGCTGCTTCTCCCACAATTGCAGCAGTTTTCCATGTCCGTCGTGTGCAGGAGATTTGTGGAATTTTTCAGCGGTTATTGGAAAAAGCAGCTTTTAATTTTGCATATAACTCATGGAAAATGCAGCAAAACTGCAATGTATGAATGTAGCCTAAGACGGTTTCATAGTTTTTATAGCTGATAGCGGAGTTACGGTTCAAAGTTGTTTTGGGCTCAAATTCCGCATCCAAAATCCTCATCGAAACGTTTCAGTTCTTTGTTGCTTTTTCTGTTTGTTAGATCCCAGTAAACCGCGCATTTTGTTTAATATATTTTCAATCGCTCGACCCCCAAATCATAAGGAGAAACGTGTGAAAAGAATCAAAAATGGTGTCAAACTCCAACGATGCTGAGCAAGAAGAGATGTCTGTAGAAGGTTTTTATGTGGATTTTTGGGTCCTTGCGTTTCGGGTTCATTCTCGGGAGTCTGATCCGCTGGACACGGGATACGGGGAGGCTTCTTGTTGCAGAAGGTGAAATCGTTGGTGACGTCTGCAGCAGAAATTGACAATTGATGATGGTTTACGATCCCCAGCACCAATCAATGTTGCACTTCAGATTTTTTCATTCCACGTTCACACTGGGCTTTGTGGACACTGATTTTTCACCCTATGTTTCCACACAGAAAATCTGTGTTTACCAGTGCTGCTGTAAGATCAGATGCCTGCTGTAAACAGTATTCCAGGGGGTGTCTATGGGTTGAAACCTTGCGTTTGGTCAACTTGAGCCTCCTGTTTCATCCTGCGCCTCCCGTTTGATCCTGCGCCTCCCGTTTGGTCCTGGGCCTCCCGTTTGGTCCTGGGCCTCCCGTTTGGTCCTGCGCCTCCCGTTTGGTCCTGCGCCTCCCGTTTGGTCCTGCGCCTCCCGTTTGGTCCTGCGCCTCCCGTTTGGTGCTGCGCCTCCCGTTTGGTCCTGGGCCTCCCGTTTGGTCCTGGGCCTCCCGTTTGGTCCTGCGCCTCCCGTTTGGTCCTGCGCCTCCCGTTTGGTCCTGCGCCTCCCGTTTGGTCCTGCGCCTCCCGTTTGGTCCTGCGCCTCCCGTTTGGTCCTGCGCCTCCCGTTTGGTGCTGCGCCTCCCGTTTGGTGCTGCGCCTCCCGTTTGGTGCTGCGCCTCCCGTATGGTCCTGCTCCTCCCGTTTGGTCCTGCGCCTCCCGTTTGGTCCTGCGCCTCCCGTTTGGTCCTGCGCCTCCCGTTTGGTCCTGCGCCTCCCGTTTGGTCCTGCGCCTCCCGTTTGGTCCTGCGCCTCCCGTTTGGTCCTGCGCCTCCCGTTTGGTGCTGCGCCTCCCGTTTGGTCCTGCGCCTCCCGTTTGGTCCTGCGCCTCCCGTTTGGTCCTGCGCCTCCCGTTTGGTCCTGCGCCTCCCGTTTGGTCCTGCGCCTCCCGTTTGGTCCTGCGCCTCCCGTTTGGTCCTCCCTTTTTCCTCCTGAGCCTCCCTTTTTCCTCCTGAGTCTCCCTTTTTCATCCTGAGTCTCCCTTTTTCATCCTGAACCTCCCTTTTTCATCCTGAACCTCCCTTTTTCATCCTGCGCCTCCCTTTTTCATCCTGCGCCTCCCTTTTTCATCCTGCGCCTCCTGTTTCATGACGGCAGAGAATAGAACAATCACTCTTCATGTCCTTTATACTTTGGCTCCCACAAACTCAGCTGTTCCTGCGGCTCTGGGAATGTTAACCCCGCGTTGCTCTTTGATCCGCCGTCTCTGGATTTTCAGGAGATTTTCGGGCTCCTCTTACCGTCCCACTCTGATACATTTTTTTGGCTTTTTTTTTCTGGCGGATCCTCTGATCTGAGCGGCGGTGCGGACGTCAATGGACTTTGATGTTGGTCGTCCATTGTGTTCCCGCATGTGTCTACTCTGTGCCAGGAAAATAAGAATCCACGGAGCCTGCAGATCTTTAGATGATTTCTATCCTGTAGGATCCTATATGATCTCACTACTTCATTGTACTGGACTACTACTCCCTGCAGATCCTCGTGTATGAGTGTTTAGTGATGGTTGCTCTGCACCCATCGTTCCAGTTTATCTTCGTCCATCTATGGCCCTGGATACGATCTATATTGCGTTTCATCACACTGTTGATTTGGGCATTTTTGATGCGTTTTTTTTTTCCTTGTAGACTTTATGCTTTGATGAAAAACATGAAAAAATATATACAAATTCTGCACTAAAAATGTGCAAAAAATCACAAACCCCACAATTACCTAATAATCCGAGCAGTTTTCTTTTGCATTTCTCGGTGCAGAGGGAAACAGCGCTTCCATATGTGGCTGAAGGGCGCAGCCGTCACCGGCAGTTTTACCGGGAGTGCCGGAAACTAATTGGCCCCCATGTAATGTGGGGAGGAGGGGAGGGGGAGGCTGTAGTTGTGGGTGTAATTTGTGTTTCTGGTGCCCTGGCACATTACATGACAGTGAGGGTCCTGACTGTGGACTTGTGTCATGCGGGCGTTATGCTGCTGCAGCCGCTTGATGACCAGGACCAGAGAAAGACCACGACTGTCACTAAACCCTGTTTAAATGTTCATTTCTACAGCCAAGAAATTGGAAATCTTGAGCAGAGGCCAGAAGTAAAGCGTAAAGCCACAGCGCCCTGTAGAGGTGGCGAGGTTAATGTGCGCCGGACACTGCGCCCAAACCACAGGCGGCTCCACCCAAGGCCACTGCAGGATTATATACTGCACTGAGAGCCAAGAAATGCAAAAATAGAAATAATGAAAGACCCAGTGCTTTAGATCAGAAGGCAACGATGCTGCTAGCCGCTCCTGCCCCCAGTGCTGCCCTGATCCTGTGTCTTCATACCCCAGTGCCCCCAGCACACAGGGCATGCGCACTCCGGATGGCTACGTCCCCACCTTGATGTGTGTCTATGGCCATGTTCACACACATGCATTTTTTTTTACCATCTCTGCGTTTTTTGGTGTGTTAAAAAAAACTCAGCTGCGTTAACGCAGGGTCCATTTGAGTGTACATGCGTTTTTCAGCTCCATTTGCGTTTTTTTCCCCCAGTCCAAAAAACGCTGCATGCAGCGTTTTTTGGGTGCTGGAAAAAAACGCAGGGGTTGTTTCCAAAACGCATGCGTTTTTTTAACATGGGGCCCTATGGGAAACGCATGCGTTTTTAAATGGCACATTTATGCACCCTGCGTTAACGCATGCGTTTTTGCCTGTGTTTTTGAGGAAAATATGACAAAGTCCAAAAAGGCTGTATTTCCTTTCAGACACACAAGAGACATTTTTTAGCACTCCTAAAGAAACGCATGTGGTTTAAAGAGTGCTAAAAAAAAACGCAAATTGTGTGTGAACAATGCCTACATCAGACTCTTTACAGTTTAATGTCGGCTTGCATTAGGATGAGCTGCCAGGCACAAATTGCCCTGCACTGCGGAGACTGCGGGCACAAATTGCCCTGCACTGCGGAGACTGCGGGCACAAATTGCCCTGCACTGCGGAGACTGCGGGCACAAATTGCCCTGCACTGCGGAGACTGCGGGCACAAATTGCCCTGCACTGCGGAGACTGCGGGCACAAATTGCCCTGCACTGCGGAGACTGCGGGCACAAATTGCCCTGCCCTGCGGAGGCTGTGGGCGCAAATCACCCTGCGCTGCGGAGACTGCAGGCGCAAATCACCCTGCGCTGCGGAGACTGCGGGCGCAAATCACCCTGCACTGCGGAGACTGGGGGCGCAAATCACCCTGCGCTGCGGAGACTGGGGGCGCAAATCACCCTGCGCTGCGGAGACTGGGGGCGCAAATCACCCTGCGCTGCGGAGACTGGGGGCGCAAATCACCCTGCGCTGCGGAGACTGCGGGCACAAATCACCCTGCGCTGCGGAGACTGCGGGCGCAAATCGCCCTGCGCTGCGGAGACTGCGGGCGCAAATCACCCTGCGCTGCGGAGACTGCGGGCGCAAATCGCCCTGCGCTGCGGAGACTGCGGGTGTAAATCACCTGGTGCAACTAAATTACAAATAAGGCTAGGGTCACACTTGGCTGCGTTTTTGAGGATGTTTTTGGCACCCTGCATTTTTGGGCTGCATTTTTGCTGTTGGGTCTGGAGCAGCCTTTAAAAACGCAAGCAAAAACACATGCAAAAACGCATGGTACCATTTAGTGCCATGCATGTTTGCATGCATTTCCCATAGGGCCCCATGTTACAAAAACACGTGCGGTTTTGAAAATTAACAAAAAAGCACCAAAAAACGTCTGAGACATTTTTTGGTGCTGAGCCAAAAAAACGAATCCAGGAAACGCACGGCACTTTGGCCATGCTTTTTTTTTGCATTGGGGCCTATGGATGCGTTTTTCACAAAAGGAGTGTGAAAAACGCATGGAAAAAACGCATCCACAACGCAAGTGTGACCCTAGCCTTAGTCGCATTTGATTTCAATAGAAAGTGAATCACGTGGGAGCAGAAAATGACGATCGTCGCAGTCGCTCCATAGAAATCATTGGCTGTGCAGAGCGACAAGGCTGGGCAGATTGACTGTGAGTGCTCCAGAACTATGGAGGAAAATGTGCACAATATTGTTGTAGATGTAGTAAAATTTATATTGGAGAATGCCCACCTTACTGACCGCTAAAACCCCTACAATCCTGAGATCAAGGCGGAGAGACCTGTATCTGTAGTTTAGCAGGGGGCGTGCGCTCGGCCTCCGCTATATTCATTGTCTGTAGGACTGCAGGGAGCAGCAGAGCTAGAAAATGGAGCAGAGGCTGAGCGCGCACCCCCTGCTGTACTCCGCATACAAGTTCCCCACCGCCCCAATCCCAGCACTGGTGGTCCCAATGGTCCCCACCTCCTCTGCCGTCTACAGACAATGATGTGAAGGCTGAGCACATGTCCTCTGCTGCTCTGCGGACACAGGTCCCACCGCCCCGATCCCAGGACTGGTGGTCCCAATGATTAGGCCTCAAGCTATCACCTTTCCTATGGAGAACTTCATATTTTAGCAGAATTCCTTTAAGACTCTTTTGGCGTTTTGCCACACCAGTGGTGTGGATAGAGTCCGCAGTATCACCGGCGCGATCCTCTAGGACGAGCTTGGCGCATGTCAGATTGTCTAGTCTAAGTTTACGTGGGATCAGTAAATCCACCTAATAATTCTCAGCTGCAGATGTCGTCACCCTCCGCCTGCACCGCGCACGATCCCCGGCACAACGCTGTACAAACGGCAGCTGTAGAAATGAACGTTCATTATTAACCCCTTCCCAACACATGGCATAGATTTCCGTAATGGACTTGCCCTGCGCACCACGGGGGTCCAGCACCTGCTGCCAACTGAAGTCATCGGAGCTTAACCCCTTAGATGCCACATCTGCCATGTTGGCATTCTGGTGAAGCCCCCTGACCAGGGGCAGGTGATTATACTAAAGTTTGCCATGTTCTGTACAAGTGATCACAGGAAAAAACAGAAGAAAATAAACTAAAGTTAGCTGTTGATGGCTGGCGGATTCCCAGTAGGACCTCACTGCTTTGCGTCTATGCTGCGGTTTGTTGCCTGCGCAGCATGTGGTTCCGCTGTAGCTGCAACGTATAAATTCAGCTCATCAAAATCTTCCCACTTCTAATACCAAAATCTTGCCAATTTTCATTGCACCTAGCATGTGGCTGCCGGCTCCTCTGAGAGCATGGCCGGTCGCAGGTGCCACATTCGCCCCCATGCTCTAGGTTGTAGGGGACTGAGCACCGGTGTTCAGACACGTGTTGCCTCTCGGAGGAGCCGGCAGCCACCTGCTAGGTGCAATGGGTATGAGAAGTGGCAAAATTTTGGTGAGTTTTCTTGAAATTTATATCCTACTTCAGAGAACGTGTGAACTCAGCCCAACACATAAGTCGTCATCTGCTCCTGCCTCCTGTCAGTGATCGGCGTCCTTCGTGGCGGGCGTACAAGGGTTACGGCACAGGCAGCGCTCCTATTGTCTGTGCACATGTTTCTCATTTTCTTGCTCGCGGCGGCTCTGCCGGCTTCATCCCTCCTGATCAGAGCTCTAATTATCTGCAGCCTCCGTCCGACGGGCCCGCGTTGCTGCCAGCGCTCTGCAGCTCTTAGAGAAGTTCTTGAAGCTCCACGTGGAAGTCTCCGTCCCCATCCGGAGGGTTTGTGGCTGCTCCGCGCGGCTCCGCTCCTCTGGCACTCTCTGTGTCTATGGACGGCAGACAGAGGATCGGGCACAGCAGGTGGCGAAACGCCTCCGACAACGTGAGTCCCTTCATTATCCGTCTTAGTCGATATTGTATTTATTTTTCCTTGTGCTCCGTTTTGTTTTTTTGCACAAAGTTAATGATGTCCTTTAAATGACTGATTGATTGATTATGGCACTTGCATCAGTTTTTGTGCCGAGGAAAAGTGATCAGATCTGGGAGGCCATTGACACATTTACCATTTGCAAATTTTTAAAAAGTTACTTTATTTTTCTAAAATTCTCTGGATTAAGGACAGAAATATTGTCCCATTTAGCCGAAGTGTGCAGCCGCAGCACCAGTCAGAGGGGTGATGGGTGGCCTCAGATCCGGAGACAGCTGTGACTCCACCAACATTATCCACCAGTCGTCCTCCGCCGTGGATGTGCCGTTCTCCTCATTATTTATACCGTACCTGATGTCGCTCTTCTCACGTCGTCCCTGTAGCCGGACTGACAGATCGGCCCCGGCCCTTGTGTAACACTTGGCTCAGATTCCGGCCGTTTCCTTTCTGAGAAGTTCTTACTCTGAGGTTTCCAATAACTGAGGCCGGAGCTCTGGACGATTTATGAATCCTGAGTCACATATCATTCTACATCACCTATGGGGGGATGACAGGCCCCGCCGACCCCGAGACCCTGCACTGTACCCGCAGTGGAGTTATTATGGCACTGTATGGCAATTTTAATCTGGCACAGCATGTTGGTCGTATTTGAGCATTTTGAGGCAAAATTGATTGAACGCTGTTTAGGGATATTATCAGATCACTGGTATTATCTGATCACTGTATGACTGTGTTAATTTATCACTGTATAACTGTGTTATCTGATCACTGTATGATGGTATTATCTTATCACTGTATGACTGTGTTAATTTATCACTGTATAACTGTTATCTGATCACTGTATGATGGGATTATTTGTGCACTGTATAGTGGTATTATCTGATCACTGTATGATGGGATTATATGATCACTGTATGATGGGATTATATGATCACTGTATGATGGGATTATATGATCACTGTATGATGGGATTATATGATCACTGTATGATGGGATTATATGATCACTGTATGATGGGATTATATGATCACTGTATAGTGGTATTATCTGATCACTGTATGATGGGATTATATGATCACTGTATGACTGTATTACTTGGGTGCTGTAGGGCGTTCTTACTGTATCATTGTGCACTGTATGGCTCAGTGTAGTGAGGTTCCAACAACCCCGATATCTATATACAGTATGTGTTTGACACGCCCCTCCAGGACCTTGGGATATTCGGAATCAAGCTTTTTTGAGGCTTCATCACGGGGATCACAGGGACCGAGACCCGGCTCCATTATCCTGGCGGTGTCATTAAAGGTTCGGTGTGCGTGGCTCTCTCTCTCTTAAGGAAAGGCATCTGGCATGGAGGGTTCATTCTGGAAGGGATGACTGGACCTGGGGATACTTGTTAATGTTATGTGACGCCACCCGCAGGTTGCAGCTGTAGATGGCGGCCACTGCACCACCGTTCTCCTAGGGGCCGATGGTTGGGAGGCAGCACTGTTCTTAAGCCCTCTACGGGTAGGGCTGACCCCTAAGGCAGCTTGAGGTACTTGAGTGAGTTTGTAGTTTTGTTTCTGGTGCTTTTGACGTGTTAAGAAAGTTTACAGACCTAGTGGGTTGCAGTCTTCAATTCTTTTACTCAGTCTTCATGTAACAGCCCACTGAGCACTGGGTTCTCGGAGGTATGGATCCAGCTACTCCCGGGTAGGAGGATGAAACGTAACTGGCACCCCTTCTCTGTCTTTTCTCTGCTGTCTCACCCTGCGCTTGCCTCGCCTGTCCTGCCTTGCGTCTCGCCACACAGAGCTCTGAGCCAGTGACTGTGGGCTTTTCCTAGGGGTTCCCCTGCAGTGTCTCCCCTTAGCCCTATGGTTGCCACCTTTTCAGCAGATGTGCACGGTTGTCGATCGTGTCACCATGGATGCACCACACAGTCTCCGGGTCGCTAGTTGAGCCTGGTCGATATTCTCCACTAGTTTTGGGGTCCTGGTGCCCCTGTTCTTCAGCCTAGTCCCTCCATTGCCTTGCACTTGACAATGGATACGAGCCCCATGGGTGGATTGTTCACTGCCCCTGCCTCTGGGACTCTCTCTTCCTCCTGGAGCCACCTAGTTCTCCTCCTCTGCTCCTCAGTCTGGCCTCTGGACACTTCTCTCAAGTACTTTTCCTTCTGTGACAGGCTTTCTTCTCCAGCTTCCCTCCAACTCGACTCTAGCTGTGTCACTCTCCTCTCTGCAGTTCAGCTGTTTCTCCTTCTGCTGTATAACTGTCTCTCCTGCGTTCTAGATGTTTCTCGCTCTTTTTATACCCCTTTGTCCCATGTCCCACGTCATCTATGTGTGTTGTTCCTGGCCTCACTCCTCTCAGGTGTTCCCTCTAACTAACTCCCTTCACCACCCAACCCCACTACAATGGTTACTAGTGTGATGTGGGTGTGACCCGCCATGGGGTCTTTGGGAACTCGGTACCCGGGCGTTAGTGCTGGGGTGATGTCTCAGTGGCTGGTGCTCGGGCCCGTAACCCTAGGGGTCACTGGGTAAATAGAGGGAAAAATAATAAAAAGGATAAAGTAAAGTCTTGTGACATCACCTGCAGTTCCTGGTGATCTCACCAGCGCCACTATCCGTCCGTCGGGGATGGTGGTATTGCCGCCAGTTGATAACGCTCCCTGCAGGCGAAGCGGGGTTCCCAGGGCAGTGTAGCTGCTGAGCTGGTCAATGTGGCAGCAGCTACTTCTTAACTTAAGCAGAATAAAACACCGGAGGCTTATGGGCTCTGTACGGGTAGTTTACTGGTAACAGGTTCACGGCAGTTCGGGTACACAGTTAAACAGTCTTTGCGGGTAGCTGGCCGGGTAGTCACCGGAGGGTACAAAGTCTCTCTGAGGCTCCCCAAGTGTTCCTTCCGTTCACTGTCCTCTGTGTCTTTCTCGTGCCTTTTTTCTATCCCTGCGCTGCCCTATACTTCATACCAGGCCCTTCGGGTGTGATGGTTACCCTTCTCTTCTCTAAGGGGCTCAACCCGGTTTGAGGGTACCTGGTGGAGCTGTACGTTGTGGACAAGGTCGGGGGCTGCTTGGCAGACCTGTGACCCACCGGTATTGGCGGCTCAGGGTTGGACTTGCCTGCACCACGACTGTGGACCGGGATTCCCCCAGACCGTTTACTCTGACAGTCTGGCACTGGGTCTCCCCTTTCTGTCTGGGTCGCCACTCCTTTTCGGGCGCCCTGCCTGTGGAGTCCCTCTAGGACTTGTTCTTCGCTTCTCTCCTCAGACTAGACTCGATCTGTCCTTGTGTTTCCTGTTCCTTCTACCCTAACACTTCTCCCACCGGGAACGGTTACCCTGGTAACGTGTTGCCGATTGCTTCCCTAATCAGGTGTAGGGATGCTGGGATGAGAGCCTCAGTTCGACATTATGCCCTCCAATGACTGGGATAACGCACACTCTGTTTTGGGTGCAGTATCCCTACTGTGGCGCACTGACCAGTGGGGCGCCACAGTTGTCCCGGCACTGGTCTGTGCCCCTCTTACCCGTGAGTGGGATACTACACCCTAATAGTCTGTGGTGACTGGATCTGCAGGGGCGCCACATGTTTGTGTATTTTATGCCATATTTCTGTTACATTTATGACTCTTCTCTTTGCAGGAGCTTCTGAGTCGGACGTCTCTGGAGACCCAGAAGCTGGATCTGATGGCGGAGATATCCAACCTAAAGATAAAGCTGGTCGGTTTGGAGAAAGAGAAGAACGACTGTGAGGATTCGCACACTAAGGCCGAGGTTAGTCGCCCCTCTCCCTTACTCCTTCACAGGTTGAGGTATAGTATTATATTTACACCGCCATCTGCTGGACGGCGCAGGATCAGACCTTTCCGAGATTGACGTCCACCTCCGGCTGCTCTCCGTCCTGATCTATTCCCTAAACTTTACTCCTGCGGCAGGAACTATATCCCTCCTTTGCTATATCCCTCCTTTGCTGCATCCCTCCTTTGCTGCATCCCTTGCTCGCTACTTCCTTCCTTCACTACATCCCTCCTTCCCTCCATCTTTCCTTTAAGTCTAAGGGTCCTGTCACACTTTGCGACGTTCCAGCGATCCCAACAACGATACGACCTGGTAAGGATCGCTGGAACGTGTCTACGTGGTCGCTGGTCAGATGTCAAACAGTCAGATCTACTCAACGACGCAGGAACGATAAGGCGACCCGTATAACAACCTCGGCAGTCATTGGGACCCTGTCGCACAGCAGCTAGTCTGACGACTCAGACCTACGTAGCTGAGTTCTGAATCGCCAACAAGGTCGTTGTTAAGCCGTCAAAACACAGCGATGCATGCTGCCCAGCGGGAACCCGACAATCAAAAACTGGTCCAGGCCATTCTGACACAATCGGCGATCTCCCAGTGGGGGCCCGGTCGCTGCTACGTGTCAAACATAGCGAGATCTCTGGCAAGGTCGTTGTTGCATCACAAAACCTATGACGTAACAGCAATCTTGCTAGCGATCTCACTGTGTGACGGGGGCTTTAAAGAATTGATTTTAGTCCCTAATGTTGATGTAAATAACAACTGTAATCCAGGGGTGTCCTGACGATCCTTGTGATCATTAACAACCCAACCTCATGCTGGCGAAGCTCCACTCACTGAATCTGTTGTATTTTGAGCTGACCCCTCTGTACAGATTTTGGCTGGGGTTTGTCCGGACGCTTTGCAGCTGTCTAATGTCTTCTGTGCACTGGTAATGAGCACGTCGGCCTATAAACCCTCTCATAGATATTAATTTCATCAGGGGCAAACTATACCCTTGTATAGCCTGCTCAGATCACAAGGAAAGGGGCAGAATTTCTTGGCCATTTATGGAATTTTCCTTCTGTCTTAATTGGTTGCACTCTAAGAATTTTTTTTTTTTTACATGGATCACAATAATCTTAAAGATCGTTGAGGTAGGATGATGTCCCATGTCTCGGATGGGTCAAGCTCTTTAAATCTTCCCCTGAACATATGGCGGCATAGATACCCCATGATAATGTCAGTTTGGATAATAAAACCCTTCCAAATTTATTAAACTGCAACCACATTACAGCTGAGTGTGGTACGTAGGGAGCGCATATCCAACAACTACAGCTGCAGTCTCAGGATGGCTCTGCGGCCTAGGGTGGGCCTCTGCAGTCTCAGGTGGGCCTCTGCAGTCTCAGGTGGGCCTCTGCAGTCTCAGGTGGGCCTCTGCAGTCTCGGATGGGCCTCTGCAGTCTCGGCGGGCCTCTGCAGTCTCGGACGGGCCTCTGCAGTCTCGGACGGGCCTCTGCAGTCTCGGACGGGCCTCTGCAGTCTCGGACGGGCCTCTGCAGTCTCGGGAGGGCCTCTGCGGTCTCGGGTGGGCCTCTGCGGTCTCGGGTGGGCCTCTGCGGTCTCGGGTGGGCCTCTGCGGTCTCGGGTGGGCCTCTGCGGTCTCGGGTGGGCCTCTGCAGTCTCGGGTGGGCCTCTGCAGTCTCGGGTGGGCCTCTGCAGTCTCGGGTGGGCCTCTGCAGTCTCGGGTGGGCCTCTGCAGTCTCGGGTGGGCCTCTGCAGTCTCGGGTGGGTTCAGTTGAGGTTGCTTCTCCCAGGAGCTAATTCATATATTCATGGCACACACTTTAACATTGGGTCATTGGACTACATAAGTCACTATTGTCATATATAATAATAATATTCATTTATATAGCGCTATTGATTCCATAGCACTTTACATACATGAGTAATGCTGTCTCTCTTGGGAGCTCACAATCTAAACATCCTATCAGTATGTCTTTGCAGTGACTGAGACCAGGAGAAGCCGGTGAGGTTGGAGTGCCTCCCAGAGCAGTAGTGATACCGCCATTGCTGGGACCCAATCAATCAGTTCAGGCCCCTTTTGGGAACCTTGGAACAACAGCTTGTCACCGAACCAAAACAAAAATACCCTTTAAAGGGAATCTGTCACAAGATTTTTGCAACCTAGTCTGAAAGTAGCATAATATAGGACCCGAGATCCTGATTCCAGCAGTGTGTCACTGTAGTTTTGATAATCTCCAGTTGATTAAACAGTGATTTTATCATTAGCAGTCCACATGTCCTGCTGCCAGATAGTCTGGCATATTCACAAACTGCTAAATCGGCAGCAGAGAAAACACTAATTTTATCAAAATGACAGCAAGCAGCTCAGTAAGTGACACATCGCTGGAATCAGGGTCCCGGTCTCTACATTATGCTGCTTACAGTTGGGATGACAAAAACCTGATGACTGGCTCCCTTTAAAATCATATATTTATTAATATCTTAAAATCTTACAAAAAAGCGGCCGGTCAGTGGTATTAACTCTGAATGACACTCTATCAGCTGGCGTTCTATTCTTCTGCGCGCACACGTCGCTTAGCTGCACGTATAAGGTACAGCACAGGGTGGAGGAGGGCCAGTCATCGGGGAGCGGGGGCACCATGTCATATTTGACCCAGGGTGTGAACCTCTACAGATAGGTGGGGAGGAGTCGTAGGGTACAGAGCCCACAAGTCTTCCTTCCTGCATCTCCCCTTACTTATGCCATAGTTGTATTGTATATATCTATATATGTGATTTGTTTTGTGAGATTTTAAGATGATATTAACATATATATGATTTTAAAGGGTAAACAAAAAATGTTTGGTTTGGCGAATGATTCTACCCCTGGCTCTCCTGTTGGTGATTTGGTGCCGAACAATTACATGTCGCTAAGATCTATTTCTTGGGGATGATCACAAATAATCTGTTTTAGATCGTTTTAATGATTTTGTCCTCAGGAAGCCATTCTAAAAAAAATAGCATTTTTTCCTTTTACCTGCGTGATGAAAGCGTTCCTTCAGTTTCCGGTTATTGTGTTTATTTTTTGTTATCATTTCTTCTATTCACATTTTATTTTTTTTAGTTTTTGTTTTTTTGCCTTTCTGTGATACAATCCTTTTAGTTTTTTGTTTGTTTTTTATTTTTTTTATTTTACACATTTAGTTTTTCTTTCTTTCTTGCCTTCTTGCAGTCTGTAGTCAATCTGATCAATGATCTCCAGGAACAGATGTGCAAACTCCAAGTGGAGATCAATACTAAGATCCAGGAGCGGGAGATCCAGGCTCACATCACTGACCTGATCGAGCCCGAGTGCCGCGACAGCCCAAGTCGTGACCCCCCACAACCAGGGAAGGGCTGCTCTGGTTGTGAAGAGAAGGATGTATGAGAAGTATTCGGACACTTGCATGCCGTGTGATTGGCTTCTGGACTAAAGCTTTACACTAAGGAAGTTGAGAATTGTTGGCGTTTTTGAACATTCTTGAAAACTTTTGCTAAGAGGAATTGAGGTGCCGCCTCTCCTGGGGAAGGTTTTGGTCCTCGGTGCCACCTATCTTGGGGAAGGTTTTGGTCCTCGGTGCCACCTCTCCTGGGGAAGGTTTTGGTCCTCGGTGCCACCTCTCCTGGGGAAGGTTTTGGTCCTCGGTGCCACCTATCTTGGGGAAGGTTTTGGTCCTCGGTGCCACCTCTCCTGGGGAAGGTTTTGGTCCTGGGTGCCGCCTCTCCTGGGGAAGGTTTTGGTCCTCGGTGCCACCTCTCCTGGGGAAGGTTTTGGTCCTCGGTGCCACCTCTCCTGGGGAAGGTTTTGGTCCTCGGTGCCACCTCTACTGGGGAAGGTTTTGGTCCTCGGTGCCACCTCTCCTGGGGAAGGTTTTGGTCCTCGGTGCCGCCTCTCCTGGGGAAGGTTTTGGTCCTCGGTGCCGCCTCTCCTGGGGAAGGTTTTGGTCCTCGGTGCCACCTCTCCTGGGGAAGGTTTTGGTCCTCGGTGCCACCTCTACTGGGGAAGGTTTTGGTCCTGGGTGCCGCCTCTCCTGGGGAAGGTTTTGGTCCTCGGTGCCGCCTCTCCTGGGGAAGGTTTTGGTCATCGGTGCCACCTCTCCTGGGGAAGGTTTTGGTCCTCGGTGCCACCTCTCCTGGGGAAGGTTTTGGTCCTCGGTGCCGCCTCTCCTGGGGAAGGTTTTGGTCCTCGGTGCCGCCTCTCCTGGGGAAGGTTTTGGTCCTGGGTGCCGCCTCTCCCGGGGAAGGTTTTGGTCCTGGGTGCCGCCTCTCCTGGGGAAGGTTTTGGTCCTGGTGCCGCCTCTCCTGGGGAAGGTTTTGGTCCTGGGTGCCGCCTCTCCTGGGAAGGTTTTGGTCCTGGGTGCCGCCTCTCCTGGGGAAGGTTTTGGTCCTCGGTGCCGCTTCTCCTGGGGAAGGTTTTGGTCCTCGGTGCCGCCTCTCCTGGGGAAGGTTTTGGTCCTCGGTGCCGCCTCTCCTGGGAAGGTTTTGGTCCTCGGTGCCGCCTCTCCTGGGGAAGGTTTTGGTCCTGGGTGCCGCCTCTCCTGGGGAAGGTTTTGGTCCTGGGTGCCGCCTCTCCTGGGGAAGGTTTTGGTCCTGGGTGCCGCCTCTCCTGGGGAAGGTTTTGGTCCTGGGTGCCGCCTCTCCTGGGAAGGTTTTGGTCCTCGGTGCCGCCTCTCCTGGGGAAGGTTTTGGTCCTCGGTGCCGCCTCTCCTGGGGAAGGGTTTGGTCCTTGGGTGCCGCCTCTCTTGGAGAAGGCTTTTCTCCTCGGTGCCGCCTCTCCTGGGGAAGGTTTTGGTCCTGGGTGCCGCCTCTCCTGGGGAAGGTTTTGGTCCTGGGTGCCGCCTCTCCTGGGGAAGGTTTTGGTCCTGGGTGCCGCCTCTCCTGGGGAAGGTTTTGGTCCTCGGTGCCGCCTCTCCTGGGGAAGGTTTTGGTCCTCGGTGCCGCCTCTCCTGGGGAAGGGTTTGGTCCTTGGGTGCCGCCTCTCTTGGAGAAGGCTTTTCTCCTCGGTGCCGCCTCTCTTGGAGAAGGTTTTGGTCCTCGGTGCCATCTCTTGGGGAAGGTTTTGGTCCTTTGTGCCTTCTCTCCTGGGGAAGGTTTTGCTCCTCGGTGCCTTCTCTCTTGGAGGTTTTAGTCCTCGTTGCCGCCTCTCTTGGAGAAGGTTTTGGGCCTCGTTGTTGCCTCTCCTGGGAAAGGTTTTGCTCCTCGGTGCCGTGTTTTCTTGCAGTGTCTTATTGCCTGCTGTAACATGTAGTTTTTCATTTTAACTACTGATTGGTTTGCTGTGACTTTACATAACTCTGCATGGTTACTGAGCAATTTACTACATTTTGTGCATTTCTCCTCTGGGGCTCGTGACCTCTAACATCTGCGTGTTTGGGATAAAGCATCGCTACTCCCACCTTAGTAAATGGAAGGAAATCCTTTACAGCTACCGTACAGACAGAACCAAATTTGCCAGAATTATATCCAAAATTTCAGGACCGACTCAGCAAACTTGTTACTATCAGCAGTGATGCTGGACTTTTCCTTCTAGAGTACCTTGGTATCAGGTCACCATGTGGAGGTTGGATAGAGCGCCACCTCCAGTAATCCGGAACGCTAGGGATGGCATACTTTAGACTTTAGGCTGGGCCGTACTTTCCAACTTTTTGACATTTTGTTACGGAAGGTGGGATTTTTTTTTTTTTTTTAATTTACGAGACCACAACACTTTTTTTTTTTCTTTTCTCTAGGCAACACCCCATTGGCGCCAATATTCCTGCCCCCCCGAATGTGTCTCTGGGTTTCAGGGCTCAGAGTTCAGTCAGTAAAAAAAAAAATGCCGGGGAATGCTGCTTTCCATGTGGCTTGTGCGCTGATTGAGGGGGATTTGCCAACTCGTCGGGGAGATCTGCTCCTTTTTTGTTCTGGACATTCAGGGAGAGTTTGTTTGTTTGTGTTAGGTGGGTACAGCCACGTAATAACTACCGCTGCACTGTGATCCTTCTAAGATCCACAAGTACTATAAAGGAACCAGACAAAATGTGGATCAATCTGCACTGCTGTAGATGGATAGAGAAACTCTAAAATGACGAAAAATGGGTGAAGGGTGCTTTGTTCAGCGTGTTTTGAAGTGAAACCCAACTTCTTCAGGAAAATCCTTTCCATCCATGTGAATGGGTGAAGAAGGCTGGCATAGAAATTACTGCTAAACTGACCCAATGCTTTCCCTCATAGCCGTTGTGCCCGTGACGTTCCCTCGTAGCCGTTGTGCCCGTGACGTTCCCTCGTAGCCGTTGTGCCCGTGACGTTCCCTCGTAGCCGTTGTGCCTGTGACGTTCCCTCGTAGCCGTTGTGCCCGAGACGTTCCCTCGTAGCCGTTGTGCCCGAGACGTTCCCTCGTAGCCGCTGTGCCCGAGACGTTCCCTCGTAGCCATTGTGCCCGAGACGTTCCCTCGTAGCCGTTGTGCCCGAGACGCTCCCCTCGTAGCCGCTGTGCCCGAGACGCTCCCCTCGTAGCCGCTGTGCCCGAGACGCTCCCCTCGTAGCCGCTGTGCCCGAGACGCTCCCCTCGTAGCCGCTGTGCCAGAGACGCTCCCCTCGTAGCCGCTGTGCCCGAGACGCTCCCCTCGTAGCCGCTGTGCCCGAGACGCTCCCTTCGTAGCCGCTGTGCCCGAGACGCTCCCTTCGTAGCCGCTGTGCCCGAGACGCTCCCCTCGTAGCCGCTGTGCCCGAGACGCTCCCCTCGTAGCCGCTGTGCCCGAGACGCTCCCTTCGTAGCCGCTGTGCCCGAGACGTTCCCCTCGCAGCCGCTGTGCCCGAGGCGTTCCCTCGTAGCCGTTGTAGACATTTGCTTTGGATAAAGGAACAAGACTGGAACCTCAGAGTTCTCTCCACAAGGTGCCATGACTCGGTCTTCTCCTGCTGTTGATTCGGCCTCCATTTCTCACACACTACCCTACTGTAAAACTATTCAGGTTTCCCTTCCAGGTGGATTTTTCCACTTTACAAGCAACAAATAAATTTTTTTTTTGCCTGCAGGGACGCACAGACTTGCTCAGACACTTTCCTTAACCTGTCCACCTGTTCACTTGTTTTCATGACATAGGTGGGAAAGTTCCTAATCTGTAAAGCTCATCAGACTCAAGTGTGGACAGGCGAGCGGTGACGTCTCCGCTGATCTGTTCGGCAGTGTGAACATTGTGCCTGTGCTGTGTGGACGGTCGCCCCTCGCCTGCTGCTCATGGAGTACATTTCTTGGTCTCGTTCACAGATCTTAATACAAGAACTGAAAAGCCTGAAGATTCGAGTGGAGGAGCTGGAAAATGAGCGCGCACAGTACGAGTGGAAGCTCAAGGCCACAAAGGTGAGTGACCAGTCTTCGTACACTTGTATCTATTCATGCCCATATCTGCTGGTACCAGGATCATAGAGCTTGTATGGCAGTGATCCCATATCAGCGGCGTCAGGTGCTGCATGTCCAGGGCTGGTCTCCTCCAGAATATATTGACCAACAACCCTGTGACGTCAGGGACACTCCTGAATAAAGAGGGATCACCCCAGTCACCCAGAACTTCTCTAATACTTGAGAATTCAATTGTTTGGAATGGTGTAAATGTTGTATCTCCCAATGCAGTTTGTTTGTAATTCCTTCTTGAAATAAGTAACGTTTGACATCAGTTTGGTCACATAATCTTGTCAGTGTGGATGAACTCGTCCTACAGAAGGGTGAGATCCTACAATACAAGAGATCATTAAAAAAGTCTGCAGATAGACCAGAATCTCCTTACGGGGGAACCTGTCACATTGTACATGGTCCGATCTGTGGACCTTATAGAGCTGGAGAAGCTGAGCAGTAAGAGGGTTTGTTGGAAAATAAATTCAGAATAACTTGTATTTTATTCAGTGATATCCCCCGATGTTGTGCACAGGAGTCCATTGGGCGGTGCTACTAGTGACTGACAGCTCTCCCTGCCTTAGAGTAATACAGGTGGGACTGTCAATCATGGAGCAAGACCGCCCACTAAGTGTACACTCACATACACAGGCAACTTTTGCTGAAACTTTATCCGCAAAAGATATCAGTCTGGTCAGCTCCTCCTGCTGTATAACATCCTCACACAGAAGAATTGCCATTTTCAGGCTCTGTGGGCAGGTCCCGTGCTCTCTGGGCAGGTCCCGTGCTCTCTGGGCAGGTCCCGTGCTCTCTGGGCAGGTCCCGTGCTCTCTGGGCAGGTCCCGTGCTCTGCGGGCAGGTCCCGTGCTCTGCGGGCAGGTCCCGTGCTCTGCGGGCAGGTTCCGTGCTTTGGAGGCAGGTCCTGTGTTCTGGGGGCAGGTCCCGTGCTCTTCATTCAGATACCATGCTCTGGGGGCAGGTCCTGTGCTCTGTGGTAAGGTTCCATGCTTTGGGGGCAGGTTCCATGCTCTGGGGGCAGGTCCTGTGCTCTGTGTTCAGGTTCCATGCTTTGGGGGCAGGTTCCATGCTTTGGGGGCAGGTTCCATGCTCTGGGGGCAGGTCCTGTGCTCTGTGTTCAGGTTCCATGCTTTGGGGGCAGGTTCCATGCTCTGGGGCAGGTCCTGTGCTCTGTGTTCAGGTTCCATGCTTTGGGGGCAGGTTCCATGCTTTGGGGGCAGGTCCTGTGTTCTGCGTTCAGGTCCTGTGGTTTGGGAGCAGGTTCTGTGCTCTGCGTTCAGGCCCTGTGCTTTGGGGGCCAGTCTCGGACTTGGGATGTGGGGGGTGCAGGTCTCGTGCTCCATGTGCAGAGGTCGAGCTTTAGGCTACATTCACACCTACCATTTGTGCTGTGTTTTTTGCATCCGTTTCAAAACGGGTCACTCAAATGAATTCCCAGCCAAGAATTTGTAATGTGATCCGTTTTTTCACTTTAGGAGTGCTCCGTTTTAAGAATGAGCAAGTCAGTTTCTGTGGCGTTTTTCTCCTGCATTTTTCCAATAGGAACCATTGTTAATGGAGAAAGAAAAACAGCAAAATACGGATCTGAAATGGATCATCGATTTTTTTTTGGTGCGTTTTTTGTAAACAGATCCTGTTTTGCAGCCAGAAATGCAGCAGAAAAAAACATGCAGTAAAAACGGTGTGTCTGAACCCAACCCTAAAGTCTCGGATCAGTCATGTTTCCAGTGAATACTTTGATAGCAGAGCTAATGTGTGAGTCTCATCTTGTGGCACAATCCTGTTTTTATTTATTTTTTTTACATCTTCTGATTATGAATATTTTAGGCTGAAATCGCCCAATTCCAGGAGCAGCTGGCCCTGAAAGACGCAGAGATCGAGCGATTACAGAGCCAGATCTCCTCCAAAACAACAGCACAAAATGAATCTTCAGAAAGAGGTAATAAGTTACGTCAGAGAATGAGAACTACAATCATGAACCGGAGAAGCGAGAGCTCCACGTCCGTTCTGTGTATACAGCTCCAGTGCGGAGCCATGCATCCTCAGACTACACACCAGCCACAGAGATCTCGCCCTATTGTCCCCTACACGTGGGTGACCTGGTGGCTCCACTTTACAAAGGTTGGGGCAGATTGATGGAGTGAGGCAGATCAGACTACACAGGGCTTGTTTGTAGTCTGTAACCATGGAGACACGGAACCCTGGAGACACAGAACAGTGGGAGAGTTCTAGTCCTAGAATCTTTAGAACATTGCTTCATTTTGTATTTTAGAAACATTGTAGCAATTCAAGTGTTTGCAGAAGTGTGCACGCCCCGTATGTAGTAAGAATAAGCCGTGCCTGTGTTCTCTAGAGTAACGCTGCATTGTTTTGCTTTCTTTACTTCCCGTCCCCCTAGAAGAAGTATTTAAGAGGAGGATAAAAGAGAAAAGTAAGCCACGTCCTTCCTTCTTGTCCTCCCTGTCGTTGTCTTTGCTGCTACATTGTTGCAATAACCTTTCACTGATCACTGGCAGCAGACAGACAGCGATCCGTGTGTCCGCCGCTCCCCCGCGGCTCCTGAGATCACAGTGTCCGCTGTCTGTCTGCTCCGTGTGTCCTGCCGTGTGGGTGAAAATTGACTTAATCTGCTCTGATCAGTTAATCTGAATTGCTGCCAGTTATTTTTGCCTGTTTTTTTCTGGGGTGATTTTGTGTTAACATTTAATATTTTCTTTCCATTTCACGTATAAAGGAAACTCTGGGAACTTAGTTTTTTTGTTTTTTTTTTTCCAAACATAGAGATTTCTGTTTATAATTTTAAATTGTACTTTTTTATTTTTTTATTTTCTCCAGTTGCAAACTGTTTTCTCCGGCCCACCAGGGGGCAATTTATTCTGATGGTCCACACTCAATCTATACTGACCAATCGTGGTGGAGCTCAGGAAGGGGGCGCAAAATGTAACTAACCGACCCTCGTGTCCACTGCACTGAGTGGCGGGCACTGCTTCTTTTTAGAGTGGGCACAGGTGCAGTGTCTGTGCTATGCTTCTTCTTAGATGGGGCACAGGTGCAGTGTCTGTGCGCTGCTTATTCTTATGGTGGGCACAGGTGCAGTGTCTGTGCGCTGCTTATTCTTATGGTGGGCACAGGTGCAGTGTCTGTGCGCTGCTTATTCTTAGGGTGGGCACAGGTGCAGTGTCTGTGCTCTGCTTCTTCTTAGATGGGGCACAGGTGCAGTGTCTGCACCTGTGCCCACCCTAAACATAAGCAGTGCACAGACACTGCACCTGTGCCCACCCTAAGAATAAGCAGCGCACAGACACTGCACCTGTGCCCCATCTAAGAAGAAGAAGCAGCACACCGACACTGCACCTGTGCCCACCCTAAAAATAAGCAGCGCACAGTGTCTGTGCGCTGCTTATTCTTAGGTTGGGCACAGGTGCAGTGTCGGTGCACTGCTTCTTCTTAGATGGGGCACAGGTGCAGTGTCTGTGCGCTGCTTATTCTTAGATGGGGCACAGGTGCAGTGTCTGTGCTCTGCTTCTTCTTAGAGGGGGCACAGGTGCAGTGTCTGTGCGCTCCTTATTCTTAGGTTGGGCACAGGTGCAGTGTCGGTGCACTGTTTCTTCTTAGAGTAGGCACAGGTGCAGTGTCGGTGCACTGCTTCTTCTTAGATGGGGCACAGGTGCAGTGTCTGTGCGCTGCTTATTCTTAGGGTAGGCACAGGTGCAGTGTTTGTGCTCTGCTTCTTCTTAGATGGGGCACAGGTGCAGTGTCTGTGCTCTGCTTCTTCTTAGAGGGGGCACAGGTGCAGTGTCTGTGCGCTCCTTATTCTTAGGTTGGGCACAGGTGCAGTGTCGGTGCACTGTTTCTTCTTAGAGTAGGCACAGGTGCAGTGTCTGTGCTCTGCTTCTTCTTAGAGGGGGCACAGGTGCAGTGTCTGTGCACTCTTTATTCTTAGGGTGGGCACAGGTGCAGTGTCTGTGCTCTGCTTCTTCTTAGATGGGGCACAGGTGCAGTGTTTGTGCACTGCTTCTTAGATGGGGCACAGGTGTAGTGTCTGTGCTCTGCTTCTTCTTAGATGGGGCACAGGTGCAGTGTCTGTGCGCTGCTTATTCTTAGGGTGGGCACAGGTGCAGTGTCTGTGCATTGCTTCTTGAATGGGGCACAGGTGCAGTGTCTGTGCATTGCTTCTTGAATGGGGCACAGGTGCAGTGTCTGTGCGCTCCTTATTCCTAAGGTAGGCACAGGTGCAGTGTCTGTGCTCTGCTTCTTCTTAGAAGGGGCACAGGTGCAGTGTCTGTGCGCTCCTTATTCCTAGGGTAGGTACAGGTGCAGTGTCTGTGCTCTGCTTCTTCTTAGAAGGGGCACAGGTGTAGTGTCTGTGCGCTCCTTATTCCTAAGGTAGGCACAGGTGCAGTGTCTGTGCTCTGCTTCTTCTTAGATGGGGCACAGGTGCAGTGTCTGTGCACTGCTTATTCTTGGGGAGGGCACAGGTGCAGTGTCTGTGCGCTGCTTATTCTTAGGGTGGGCACAGATGCAGTGTCTGTGCATTGCTTCTTGAATGGGGCACAGGTGCAGTGTCTGTGCACTGCTTCTTCTTAGAGGGGGCACAGGTGCAGTGTCTGTGCTCTGCTTCTTCTTAGAGGGGGCACAGGTGCAGTGTTTGTGCTCTGCTTCTTCTTAGATGGGGCACAGGTGCAGTGTCTGTGCTCTGCTTCTTCTTAGATGGGGCACAGGTGCAGTGTCTGTGCGCTGCTTATTCTTGGGGTGGGCATAGGTGCAGTGCCTGTGCTCTGCTTCTTCTTAGATGGGGCACCGGTGTAGTGTTTGTGCGCTCCTTATTCCTAGGGTAGGCACAGGTGCAGTGTCTGTGCTCTGCTTCTTCTTAGAGGGGGCACAGGTGTAGTGTCTGTGCGCTCCTTATTCCTAGGGTAGGCACAGGTGCAGTGTCTGTGCTCTGCTTCTTCTTAGATGGGGCACAGGTGCAGTGTCTGTGCACTGCTTATTCTTAGGGAGGGCACAGGTGTAGTGTCTGTGCATTGCTTCTTGAATGGGGCACAGGTGTAGTGTCTGTGCGCTGCTTATTCCTAGGGTAGGCACAGGTGCAGTGTCTGTGCTCTGCTTCTTCTTAGGTGGGGCACAGGTGCAGTGTCTGTGTGCTGTTTATTCTTAGGGTGGGCACAGGTGCAGTGTCTGCGCTGCTTATTTTTAGGATGGGGCACAGTTGCAGTGTCTGTGCGCTGCTTATTCTTAGGATGGGGCACAGGTGCAGTGTCTGTGCACTGCTTTTTTTTTAGGGTGGGCTTAGGTGCAGTGTCAGTGCACTGTTTATTTTTAGGGTGGATACAGGTGCAGTGTCTGTGCGCTTCTTCTTAGATGGAGCATAGGTGCAGTGTCTGTACTCTGCTTCTTCTTAGGGTGGGCACAGGTGCAGGGTCTGTGCACTGCTTTCTTCTTAGGGTGGGCACAGGTGCAGGGTCTGTGCACTGCTTCTTCTTAAATGGGACACAGGTGCAGTGTCTGCGCTACTTATTATTAGGGTGGATACAGGTGCAGTGTCTGTGCATTGCTTCTTCTTAGATGGGGCACAGGTGTAGTGTCTGTGCTCTGCTTCTTCTTAGATGGGGCACAGGTGCAGTGTCTGTGCGCTGTTTATTCTTAGGATGGGCACAGGTGCAGTGTCTGTGCGCTGTTTATTCTTATGATGGGCACATGTGCAGTGTCTGTGCGCTGCTTATCCTTAGGGTGGTCACAGATGCAGTGTCAGTGCGCAGCTTCTTCTTGGGTACAGTGTCTGAGCCGTCCAGATGCAGTTTCTGTGCCCTCCCACCCCTCCGGGTGCAGTTTCTGTGCCCTCCCTCCCCTCCGGGTGCAGTGTCTGTGCCCTCCTCTCCAGGTGCAGTGTCTGTGCCTCTCTCCCATGGGTGCAGTGTCTGTGCCCCTTCCCCCCGGGTGCAGTGTCTGTGCCCCTTCCCCCCCGGGTGCAGTGTCTGTGCCCCTTCCCCCCCGGGTGCAGTGTCTGTGCCCCTTCCCCCCCCCGGGTGCAGTGTCTGTGCCCCTTCCCCCAGGGTGCAGTGTCTGTGCTCCTTCCCCCCAGGGTGCAGTGTCTGTGCCCCCTCCCCCCCCCCGGGTGCAGTGTCTGTGCCCCCTCCCCCCCCCCGGGTGCAGTGTCTGTGACCCCTCCCCCCTCTGTGCCCCCTCCCCCCCCCCCCCGGGTGCAGGTGGTTTGTGTGTGCCCCCTCCGGGTGCAGTGGTGTGCCCCTCCCCTCGGGTCCAGTGTGTGTGCCCCTCTCCCCCGGGTGCAGTGTGTGTGCCCCTCTCCCCCGGGTGCAGTGTGTGTCCCTCTTCCCCCCCCCCCCCCGGGGTGCAGTGTCTGTGCCCCTCCCCCCCCCCCGGGTGCAGTGTCTGTGCCCCCCCCCCCCCCCGGGTGCAGTGTCTGTGCCCCCTCCCCTGGGTGCAGTGTGTGTGCCCCTCCGGGTGCAGTGTGTGTGCCCCTCCCCTCCGGGTGCAGTGTGTGTGCCCCTCTCCCCCGGGTGCAGTGTCTGTGCCCCTCCCCCCCCCCCCCCCGGGTGCAGTGTCTGTGCCCCCTCCCCCCCCCCCCCCGGGTGCAGTGTCTGTGCCCCCTCCCCCCCCCCCCGGGTGCAGTATCTCTGCCCCCTCCCCCCCCCCCCCGGGTGCAGTGTGTGTGCCCCTCCGGGTGCAGTGTGTGTGCCCCTCCCCTCCGGGTGCAGTGTGTGTGCCCCTCTCCCCGGGTGCAGTGTGTGTGCCCCTCTCCTCTTGGGTGCAGTGTCTGTGCGCCTCTCCTCTTGGGTGCAGTGTCTGTGCGCCTCTCCTCTTGGGTGCAGTGTCTGTGCGCCTCTCCTCTTGGGTGCAGTGTCTGTGCGCCTCTCCTCTTGGGTGCAGTGTCTGTGCCCCTCCCCCCCGGGGTGCAGTGTCTGTGCCCCTCTCCCCCGGGTGCAGTGTGTGTGCCCCTCTCCCCCGGGTGCAGTGTGTGTGCCCCTCTCCCCCGGGTGCAGTGTGTGTGCCCCTCTCCCCCGGGTGCAGTGTGTGTGCCCCTCTCCCCCGGGTGCACTGTCTGTGCCCCTCTCCCCTGGGGGCAGTGTCTGTGCCCTCCCCTCCGGGTGCAGTGTCTGTGCCCCTTTGGGATGCAATGTCTCTACCCCCCCCCCTTGTTGCAGTCTCTGTGCCCCTCCCCCTTGGGTGCAGTGTCTGTGCCCCTCCCCCCCGGGTGCAGTGTCTGTGCCCCTCCCCTCCGGGTGCAGTGTCTGTGCCCCTCCCCTCCGGGTGCAGTGTGTGTGCCCCTCTCCCCCGGGTGCAGTGTGTGTGCCCCTCTCCCCCGGGTGCAGTGTGTGGTGCCCCTCTCCCCCGGGTGCAGTGTGTGTGCCCCTCTCCCCCGGGTGCATTGTGTGTGCCCCTCTCCCCCGGATGCACTGTCTGTGCCCCTCTCCCCTGGGGGCAGTGTCTGTGCCCTCCCCTCCGGGTGCAGTGTCTGTGCCCCTTTGGGATGCAATGTCTCTACCCCCCCCCCCTTTGTTGCAGTCTCTGTGCCCCTCCCCCTTGGGTGCAGTGTCTGTGCCCCTTTTCCCTTGGTGCAGTGTCTGTGCCCTCCCTCTCCTCCGGGGGCAGTGTCTGTGCCCCTTTGGGATGCAATGTCTCTAGCCCCCCCCCCCCCCCCCGGTGCAGTCTCTGTGCCCCTCCCCCTTGGGTGCAGTGTCTGTGCCCCTTTTCCCTGGGTGCAGTGTCTGTGCCCTCCCTCTCCTCCGGGGGCAGTGTTTGTGCCCCTTTGGGAAGCAATGTCTATACTTCCCCCCCCCCCCCAGTGCAGTCTCTGTGCCCCTCCCCCTTGGGTGCAGTATCTGTGCCCCTTTTCCCTGGGTGCAGTCTCTGTGCCCCCCGCATACAGTACAATGATTTCTCATGTATGTAGATCTCTATTCACTGCTTGTTAACACCTGGTTTGCTTTGTGTCAGTAATCTGAAACCTAATCATGTGACTGGAATGAATGATAGCGATAATAAAAACCTAAAAACAAAATGCAAACAGGAGACCTGATAATTAATGTCACCTTCTGACCTGCAGACCAAGAGGTTCAGAGGCTGAAGCTGGGAATGGAGACGTTACTGGCGGCCAATGACGAGAAGGTGAGCGGGTCTGTAGCGGAGACGTTCGCGGGCGGCTGGTGCTGTCCGTTATATTGTGGTCTGTTATTTTATTTTTATTTTTTTTAAGACTCTTTAATGTGAGTTTCCACCAATGTCTTTATAGTTCCCACTTTCTGCATCCATTGGGGTTTGTCCAGGAGACAGCAATATATGATCAGTGGGTTGATTGACACCTCGCACCCAACCAATCAACTGTTAGCATGTACAGTGCACAGCTCCATACACCACATAGTGACCGCTCTCAGTACTGCAGCTCAGATCACATTCACTTTAATAGGAGCCGCAGTACAGAGAATGACCACTAAAAGGTGTAAGGAGCAGAGCTGTAGTACTGAGCACAGCCACTATGACATAGTGACATAGTGACTATGTGGTCTACGGAACTGAGGTGTTTACTCCCGGCAGATCCACTGGGCACTGGCCCCCACTGACTGATACTCATACAGGCTGTACATCACCGGACTGTAAACATGTGCAAGATTTTTTGCACTTTTCACAAGTGTTGATATAAGTTTTCAGATGAAGCAGACGGAGCGTCCTGGTGTCACCTCCAACAAACCCCCTGGACTTGCTTTCCGAGGGGTTCGGCGGTGCCCACTGTCCTGGAAGTCTGGGAGGTCGCCCCCTTTTCTAGAAGGTGGTGAGACTGACATGGTGGTCGTCCATAGGAGTCATCACAACTATAATGGTGCAAACACAGCACCTTGTGCCTCACACTGCACCTGGCACCTCACACCGTGCCTTGTGCCGCACCTCGCCCATCATACTGCACCTGGCACCTCACACCACATCTGGCACCTCACATTGCACCTCCTGCCTCACACCCTATATCATGCCTCACACTGTGCCTCCCACCCTACCTCGTGCCTCAGACTGTATCTCATGCCTCCCACCCTACCTCGTGCCTGACACTGCATCTCAGGGCTCACACCCTACCTCACACTTCACATCACACCTTGTGACTCCCCAGCGTCCACTATTTCTTCTACTCCAGTTCATGACGCCGTCTCTTTAAACCGTGAACGTGTCCACTCTGTTCCTCCATGCACTTGGCAGGCGTGCAGGGACGGAGGACGTGGCGTCTGATCTGGCACAGGACGGCTCTGGAAACATCTGCACAATGAGCCGCCAAGTCTTCGCTCTGGAGCCGCTTTCTGTCTTTCCAGCTGTTACTATGGCTTTGGTATATTCAGTGCGGTTGGCATCGCATACAAGGCACAGAGTCCATACATGGCGAATGTTATATAATGACCCAAGGGGTGCCGCCGCCGGGTGTGTAGAGCTCTGTGCCCATCTGATGTATTTGTCATTTGCCTTTCAGGATCTCCGAATTGAGGAGCTCACCATGCTCCTAAACCAGTACAGACGGGTCAAGAACTTTGTGATGGCTACACATGGTGAGTGGCGGCATAGACATCAGACTGCTTGGTATTAGAGCCACCAATCTGGTGTCACAGTGGCACCAGCAGCTTATCTAGGAGGAATCAGACCATAGTGCCAATTTCGTGACCATACCAGCTGAGGACGGCATTTGTGGCTTACACAATATGTTGGGGTGACGACCTCGTTGGCACTCTTGTACCTTACGGCTTTCTGCTCCACAGATATTATCTGCTATGGCACTGATGGATCTGTGTGTCTCCGGCCGTGGGCAAACACCAATCGCCAGCACTTGGCTCTCATCGTCTGTGCCATAGAGCTGTGCAGAGATAGGGCACGGTCTCTGGTCTGGTAAAAGGTGCACTACAGTTGGTTCAGTGCAGTTACACTCAGGTCCTGGACAAAAAGGAGAACCTAAAAGGTGTCTATGATCCATATAATACTAAAGCTGTTAAAGACCTGTGATAATGTGGAGTCCAGCAACTGAACCTTACCCCCCCCTCCCCCCATTCTGGTGATTTGTGGGTCCACAATTGAGGGGTCCATAGATGGCTTTGACTTTATGAGCTCAGCTACTTCATGCAGGTCAGTCCTCCGAGACCTTGAACCATCGAAGTCCCAATGACCCTTAGATTTCTGATTCAGGTTGTCGGCTTTTCCCACAAAAGTCAATGGACAGGTGACCAAAAAATGGCAAACCGAGGGAGTCTATGGGGATCTGATAGGGAGTCTGTGGCTTGTGGCCATAATAATGACGATTCTCTGACACTGAGCTAATGGCGGAGACACATGATGAATCTTACCACGCAGCTCCATCTTTGAAATAAAAACTGTTTTTCATGTTTTTTTCCAGAGATGATTTGCCTCCATAGCACCAGCATGTTCCATAGCGCTGTACAGACATTAGTGTGATGTTCTGATGTAAGAGTCACAAAGGTTTTTCTATATTGTGCTCTGCTCGTGATCACGCTCAGAAAAAATTTTCCCCCTCGTTGATGAGCTATCACTGTTTGAGCTCCTCTTTCTCTATGTCCCCATGATGACGCTTCTTCTCACACATCTTAGTTCATGTGTATTTGTTTAGGATCATGATTTAAATTTACACAACTCCTTTAAAAAAAGAACAGTCCTGAACTCCAGGCAGGAAATGTTGTCATAGTGGCCCTGGGTCAGAGAAGCTTTGAGCCTGGCATGATGACTTGTGTCGCTGGCAGAGGGGCACAAGACCCCAGTAACGAGCCCAGGGACAAAGTGCAAGCTGCGCCATTGAATTCAACCAGCATTCATTCTTCAGTGGAACATCCTAAACGTGGAGTAACGCTCTTCAAACCTTCCCTTCAGGCTCTTCAGAAAGAATTCTGTCAGCCGGCAGCGAGGATGAGGTGGAATCCACCATCAAGAAGCTGATTCCAAAGAATAACCAGACCTTGGAGTTACTGAAGTCAGAGGTGAGGCGTTCTCAAGATGATTGATACCTAAATGTCGAACTTACCAACATGTCAATTGTAAACGGCACCCAGGAACAGCCCCACCAATGCCGAGAACCACCCCCAACCCAGTGCTCAAGACCACCCTCACCAATGCCCAGGATCAGCCCCACCAATGCCGAGAATCACCCCCAACCCAAGTGCTCAAGACCACCCTCACCAATGCCCAGGATCAGCCCCACCAATGCCGAGAATCACCCCCAACCCAAGTGCTCAAGAGCACCCTCACCAATGCCCAGGATCAGCCCCACCAATGCCCAGGATCCGTCCCACCAGTGCTGAGAATCACCCCCAACCCAAGTGCTCAAGACCACCCTCACCAATGCCCAGGATCTGCCCCACCAATGCCCAGGATCAGTCCCACCAGTGCTGAGAATCACCCCCAACCCAAGTGCTCAAGACCACCCTCACCAATGCCCAGGATCAGTCCCACCAGTGCTGAGAATCACCCCCAACCCAAGTGCTCAAGACCACCCTCACCAATGCCCAGGATCAGTCCCACCAATGCTGAGAACCACCCCCAACCCAAGTGCTCAAGACCACCCTCACCAATGCCCAGGATCAGCCCCACCAATGCCCAGGATCAGTCCCACCAGTGCTTAGGGCCCCCCCCCCCCGCTAACACCCAGGATCAGCCCCACCAATGTAGAGAAACACCCCCGACCCAAACTCAGTACCACCCCCCACTAATGCCCAAGGCCACCCCTACCAATGCCAAGAACCACCTTCAACCCAATGTTCATGACCATTCCCCACTAATGCCCAGGATCAGCCCTACTAATGCCGATTAACACCCCTGACACAATGCTCAGGACGGCACCCCACTAATACCCACGGCCACTGCACCAATGACCAGAACCACCCCCACTTATACCTGAGACCACCCCCACTAATAGCCTGGACCTCCCCAAGGAACCATCTCTGGGCGTGGTCTGGGATAAGCTCCACCTCTTTGATACAAAAATCTGTACTATTGCCAAGTACAGATATTTGGTTTTGCCACTTGTAAAGATCCTGGAGCTTGTGGAAGGCAGACATAACCGAGTGACAGAGAAATCCGCATTATGGAAACTAATATGGCCGACAGGAAGCTGCCACATAACTGTTACCTGTTATAAAAAAGAAGCAGAGTTGACCCATAGGGGATGAAATCTATCATGAAGTGTCTTTTTGAGGCAGGAGGTGCAGTTTCAGATTTCGCCGCAGGAAGCGGCTATATGGCGGCTTCCTGTCAGCCATATTGGTTCTCATGAGGGTGATTTCCTGTTTTCCATGAGAACTGGTGTGAGGTTGTGGTTGAGGCCTCCATATGGGCGCACACATTACCAGGAGCAGACTTGTCAGGAGTCTCATGTCTTGTATCTGTCTTGTAGGTGAACTCCACCATGTCCTCCCCGACCGCCCCGACGTCTCCTCCTCAGAACATCCTGGAGAATGGGTAAGAACGGACAAAGAGCAATGGAGGTGCGAGGAATTCACCTCCCCCTGGGGGATCTTACAGAGGGGCACTGAAATATAGATACACTGAACATGGACACAGGCTGCACTGCTTCTTAGGTTTGTCTACCTATGGACATCCCCTGTACAGTCATGGCCAAAAGTTTTGAGAATGATACAAATATTAATTTTAACAAAGTCTACTGTTTCAGTTTTTCTAATGGCAATTTGCATATACTCCAGAATGTCATAAAGAGTGATCAGCTTAACAGCAATTACTTGCTAAGTCAATATTTGCCTAGAAAATGAACTTTAACCCCCAAAACACAGTTCAACATCATTGCAGTCCTGCCTTAAAAGGAGCAGCTAACATCGTTTTAGTGATAGTTCCATTAACACAGGTGTGGGTGTTGATGAGGACAGGGCTGGCGATCAATCAGTCATGATTAAGTAAGAGTGACACCACTGGACACTTTAAAAAGAGGCTGTTGCTTGGTATCATTGTTTCTCTTCAGTTAACCATGTTATATCTAAAGAAACACATGCAGCCATCATTGCACTGCACAAAATTGGCCTAATAGGGAAGAGTATCGCAGCTACAAAGATTGCACCTCAGTCAACAATCTATCGCATCATCAAGAACTTCAAGGAGAGAGCTTCCATTGTTGTTAAAAAGGCTCCAGGGCGCCCAAGAAAGACCAACAAGCGCCAGGACCGTATCTTAAAACTGTTTCAGCTGCGGGATCGGACTACCAGGAGTGCCGAGCTTGCTCAGGAATGGCAGCAGGCTGGTGTGAGTGCTTCTTCACGCACTGTGAGGCAGAGACTCTTTGAGCAAGGCCTGGTTTCAAGGAGGGCAGCAAAGAAGCCACTTCTCTCCAGAAAAAACATCAGGGACCGACTGATATTCTGCAAAAGGTACAGGGAGTGGACTGCTGAGGACTGGGGAAAGGTACAGGGAGTGGACTGCTGAGGACTGGGGATAAGGTACAGGGAGTGGACTGCTGAGGACTGGGGAAAGGTATAGGGAGTGGACTGCTGAGGACTGGGAAAGGTACAGGGAGTGGACTGCTGAGGACTGGCGTAAAGGTACAGGGAGTGGACTGCTGAGGACTGGGGAAAGGTACAGGGAGTGGACTGCTGAGGACTGGGGATAAGGTACAGGGAGTGGACTGCTGAGGACTGGGGAAAGGTACAGGGAGTGGACTGCTGAGGACTGGGGTAAAGGTACAGGGAGTGAACTGCTGAGGACTGGGGATAAGGTACAGGGAGTGGACTGCTGAGGACTGGGGGAAAGGTACAGGGAGTGGACTGCTGAGGACTGGGGGAAAGGTACAGGGAGTGGACTGCTGAGGACTGGGGATAAGGTACAGGGAGTGGACTGCTGAGGACTGGGATAAGGTACAGGGAGTGGACTGCTGAGGACTGGGGATAAGGTACAGGGAGTGGACTGCTGAGGACTGGGGAAAGGTACAGGGAGTGGACTGCTGAGGACTGGGGAAAGTCATTTTCTCTGATGAATCCCCTTTTTGATTGTTTGGGACATCTGGAAAACAGCTTATTCGGAGAAGAAGAGGTGAGCGCTACCACCAGTCTTGTCTCATGCCAACTGTAAAGCATCCTGAAACCATTCATGTGTGGGGTTGCTTCTCAGCCAAGGGAATCGGCTCACTCACAGTCTTGCCTAAAAACACAGCCATGAATAAAGAATGGTACCAGAATGTCCTCCAAGAGCAACTTCTCCCAACCGTCCAAGAGCAGTTTGGCCCAACAATGCCTTTTCCAGCATGATGGAGCACCTTGCCATAAAGCAAAGGTGATAACTAAATGGCTCAGGGAACAAAACATAGAGATTTTGGGTCCAAGGCCTGGAAACTCCCCAGATCTTAATCCCATTGAGAACTTGTGGTCAATCATCAAGAGACGGGTGGACAAACAAAAACCAACAAATTCTGCCAAAATGCAAGCATTGATTAAGGAAGAATGGAAGAATGGAAGAATGGAGGAATGGACGGCGATCAGTCAGGATTTGGTCCAGAAGGTGATTGAGAGCAGCCAGGGAGAATTGCAGAGGTCCTGAAGAAGGAGGGTCAACACTGCAAATATTGACTTGCTGCATTAACTCATTCTAACTGTCAATATAACCTTTTGGTATCATAATATGATTGCAATTATATTTCTGTATGTGATAGAAACATCAGACAAACACAAATAAAAACCAGAGGGCAGCAGATCATGTGAAAATATCATTTTGGTGTCATTCTCAAAACTTTTGGCCATGACTGTAGAGGTCAGACTGGATGCTGGACCTGGCTGTAAATGGCCAGTATTGGTTATATCGCTTCCCTCCCATTAACGTGACAGTCATGCCGCTCAGCATCTTGACAAGTGGCCATGTTGCCTTATTAGAACAGGATGAGGCATTACATAACCTGTCTGCTGAGTTCATCATCTCAACCACAGCAAACATTGTGCCAAGCTGGCAGATTATAGCGGTTATAACACAACAGCTTCTTCATCAACTTTATAATAAGCTTTTATGTTATAAAAATTACATACTTAGATGGCACTGTGCAAATGTTTTAGGCAGGTGTGGAAAAATCACTAGAAATACTCAGTATTCAATAATAGCCAGTCTCCTCCATCCTCAGTATTCAGTGACCGCCTGTCTCCTCCATCCTCAGTATTCAGTGACCGCCCGTCTCCTCCATCCTCAGTATTCAGTGACCGCCCGTCTCCTCCGTATTCAGTGACCGCCCGTCTCCTCTGTCCTCAGTATTCAATAATAGCCAGTCTCCTCCATCCACAGTATTCAGTGACCGCCCGTCTCCTCCTTCCCAGTATTCAGTGCCCACCCGTTTCCTCTGTCCTCAGTATTCAGTGACCGCCCGTCTCCTCCTTCCCAGTATTCAGTGCCCACCCGTTTCCTCTGTCCTCAGTATTCAGTGATCGCCCTTTCCTCTGTCCTCAGTATTCAGTGACCGCCCTTCTCCTCCATCCTCAGTATTCAGTGACCGCCCGTCTCCTCCATCCTCAGTATTCAGTGACCGCCCGTCTCCTCCGTATTCAGTGACCGCCCGTCTCCTCTGTCCTCAGTATTCAATAATAGCCAGTCTCCTCCATCCACAGTATTCAGTGACCGCCCGTCTCCTCCTTCCCAGTATTCAGTGCCCACCCGTTTCCTCTGTCCTCAGTATTCAGTGACCGCCCGTCTCCTCCTTCCCAGTATTCAGTGCCCACCCGTTTCCTCTGTCCTCAGTATTCAGTGATCGCCCGTTTCCTCTGTCCTCAGTATTCAGTGACCGCCCGTCTCCTCCATCCTCAGTATTCAGTGACCGCCCGTCTCCTCCGTCCTCAGTATTCAGTGATCGCCGTCTCCTCCATCCTCAGTATTCAGTGATCGCCCATCTCCTCCATCCTCAGTATTCAGTGATCGCCCATCTCTTCCGTCCTCAATATTAGGTGACCGCCCGTCTCCTCCATCCTCAGTATTCAGTGACCGCCCGTCTCCTCCATCCTCAGTATTCAGTGACCGCCTGTCTCCTCCGTCCTCTGTATTCGGTGACCACCCATCTCCTTCGTACTCAGTATTCAATGACCGTCCGTCTCCTCCTTCCCAGTATTCAGTGCCCACCCGTTTCCTCTGTCCTCAGTATTCAGTGACCACACGTCTCCTCCATCCTCAGTATTCAGTGATCGCCTTTCTTCTCCATCCTCAGTATTCGGTGACCGCCTTTCTCCTCCATCCTCAGTATCCGGTGACCCCCCATCTTTTCCATCCACAATATTAGGTGACCGCCCATCTCCTCCATTCTCCGTATTCGGTGATTGCCTGTCTCCTCCATCCTCAGTATTCGGTGATTGCCCGTCTCCTCCGTTCTCGATATTCGGTGATTGCCCGTCTCCTCTGTCCTCAGTATTTGGTGATTGCTCATCTCTCTGTCCTCAGTATTCAGTGACCGCCCATCTCCTTTGTCCTCAGTATTCAATGACCGCCCTTCTCCTCCGTCCTCAGTATTCGGTGACCGCCCATCTCCTACGTCCTCAGTATTCGGTGATTGCTCATCTCTCCGTCCTCCGTATTCAGTGACCGCCCGTCTCCTCCGTCCTCAGTCTTCGGTGACCGCCCTTCTCCTCCGTCCTTAGTATTCAGTGATTGCCATCTCTCCGTCCTCCATATTCAGTGACCCCCCGTCTCCTTTGTCCTCTGTATTCGGTGACCACTCTTATCCTCCGTCCTCGGTATTGGATGACCGCAGGTCTCCTCTAGTTTTTATGGAGGATGAGGCAGAAACATCTGTGTAGGAGACTTACAACTGTGATGCACAGGGTGGGCTGCATATTAGGAACATTATTTGGGCCTCAAAACATAAAAGAAAAAAATATGTCAGAATCTTCTGCTCATAATGATAAAACCGAGCTCCAAACATTACAGACCATTGTGTTCTGCAGGACGACGTACGGGTGTAAAGTACCAGAATATGACATTTTGGTGCCCCTCCCCTACCGAGCGTTGCCTCTTTTAAAGTCTGTGTTCATTGTAGGATTAGCACCCCGGTTCCACCGGAAAATGTAAACTCTCCTCCAGAAGAAAACCCAGAGCTCAGGAACAGGTGAGAAATCATTGTATTGGATTCTGTTATCCATGGAAATCCCATAGAAGTTTCAACATTACTTTTTCTTTCTCAGTAGAGTTCAGCCCCGATTACTGTCCACCAGCCTGGAGGATTTACAAAGTGGATCTATGGAAAAGGTACAATGGTATTCTCATAAGCGATGCAAGATGGGGTGCTCATTATGAGACATCATCCTATTCTGTGATTCATCTGATTATAACATGTATTGTAGGATATATTTAAAACCTGTATAATAACCATAAATATAATATAAACCATTGAGGAGCGTTCCCACGGCCATCTAGTTACAGGCATCTATATTCTGGCATGATTGTGGAGCCCATTGCGGTCCCTAATTACTGAAAATTATTATTTTGCAATCAACGGAATTGAAAGACTTTAGTGATCACATAAGATCCAGAATGTCAATGTCTGACATCAGAAAGCTGCAAGTATTTCATCTACCAAAAAATCTGCAAACTAAGTTATGATCCTAGGGGTTAAAGGTTGGATTTAGATGTAAATAACCACGACAATATAATTCCTGTTTCTGGCATAGGAAGCATTAAATATTAATATTATATGTATTCTTTGTTATACCTTACAAAAGGATACCAGTGGAACCCAAGGGCCACACCAACATCACTCCCAGTGAATTAGCACACTAACTTCTCTTTAGGCAAACCATTGAATTTCTTTATTGTTAAAAAAATATATAATTTCATAAAAAATGCACAATAATATAATCACATATACATGTTACAGGGCACTCAATCCCCCTCTGCACATTTATAACAGGGTTGGCATTAACTGAAACAGAAAACCGCGGCTATTTGCACATAATTGAATACAGCACCATCACTTTTATATCTGACCTAGATCCCTTCCTATCATGGATATAAGTGCTCACCATTTATATGCAGTCCAACTGCATTCAATTGCCACATGAATGCGTTAAAAGAATCTCAGACAGTACCTGGTGCCTAGCGTGCCTAAAGAGAAGTTAGTGTGCTAATTCACTGGGAGTGATATTGGTGTGGCCCTTGGGTTCCACTGGTATCCTTTTGTAAGGTATAACGTTGATAAAAGTGAAGCACGAGATTACTAGGGGATTTTATGTTTATGTATATGTATTCTTTGGGTAATGAGATCTGTTGAGGCCAGAACCACATGTGCTAGTGGATTTGAGGAAATCCCTTCATGGCTGCATGATTATAAGTGACTGATTGTATATAACACTCATAGGTTCTTATATCTGATATATTAATGGGGTTGTGCCATAAACAATTGTACATGTTAATTAGTAGATCTGAGAATAATAAGTTCCACAATTGGATGCATTAAAAAAATAATGTTCTTGTCCTGAGATATTCTTATAAATGTGCCCCTGTGTAATGGATGTGTCCGACCATGTGGGAACAGGTGGGATATACCACAGCTCCTGGGCAGGGGAGGAAGTAAGAGAGTATACAGACATTACAGCAAGGGGATCACAGAATATAAGAGTATACAGACATTACAGCCGAGGATCACAGCTGTAATGTCTGTATACTCTTATATTCTGTGATCCCTGGCTGCATTGTCTGTATACTCTTAAATTCTATGATCCCCGGCTGTAATGTCTGTATACTCTTATTGCATCCAGGGATCACAGAATATGTCTGTATGCTCTTATATTTTATGATCTCCGGCTGTAATGTCTGTATAGCCTTATATTCTGTGATCCTCGGCTGTAATGACTGTATACTCTTATATTCTGTGATCCCCAGCTGTAATGCCTGTATACTCTTCTATTCTGTGATCCTCGGCTGTAATGACTGTATACCTTCTATTCTGTGATCCCCGGCTGTAATGTCTGTATACTCTTCTATTCTGTGATCCTCGGCTGTAATGTCAGTATACTCTTATATTCTGTGATTCAGCTGTAATGTCTGTATACTGTCTTAGTTGCCCCTCTGCCCAGGAGCTTTGGTATATCCCACCTTCTCCCACATGGTCGGACACATCTATTACACAGGGGCACATTTATAAGAATATCTTGGGACAGGAACATTTTTCTTAACATCCAGTTGTGGAACTTATTATTATTATAAGATCTATTAATTAAAATGTACAATTGTTCGTGGAACAACTCTTTTAAGAAATCTGAATGATCCCTCAGTGTATTATTCTTGGTCCAATGTAAAAAAAAAAAATACCCAAAATATATTTTTTCATGCTAAAACCTGTAATTTTCAGTAAAATTCTAAACATGGCAACAAAGAACGACCCCTGTCCATCTGTCCTGTTAGACATAAGGATGTCCTAGATGGAGGCCATTCACATGGATGGACACCACCATTCCCATTGAGGTGGAGAGCGGGGAATATAGCGTCTCGGTGTGTTCTTGGCCGCACTGAGTATTACACGGTGACTTACCCACTAGACACTTGGACGAGCCTCATTAGAAAAATGAACTTCAGTATAGGAGAACCATGTTATTATCTGATGTGGAATCTTGATACAAATCTGTGTCCTCCTAATCCGCTCACTCTGCCCGATCTTCTGATATTGAGGCAGTCGCTTTATGGAGACAACAGTTGGATCATGAAGACAGTGACATGAGCCAAGAGAAGAAAGGCAAGAAGATCGTAATCCTCAAGAATATCAGAGATTCTTGATGACTTCATGCTCAGGTCCATCATGTTAATGTCTTCATGATCGTTTGTTCTGCTCCAAGCACTGGAGACTCCAATGTTAGATCCTGACCCTACATCACGTAGACAAGATGGTGGATGGATTCCTGAGACTTCCTCGTCAAGAATCCACCAGTAAGATAATGGGACCTTGTTTTGTAAACCACCTTTAAAAGGGTATTCCTCAAATAGTAAATTACCCCTTACCCATAGGAGAGGGGACAAGATGCTGATCACTGGGCATTATCAGACTGCTGGGAACCCTCGAGACCCTGAGAATAGAAATGGTCTTTATAGAGCCTCTGGATGGAGTAGACCCCCATCCCATTCATTTTCTAGAGATAGCGGTGCAGATTTGCTTTCCCTGGCAGTCCCCTTGATGATGAACGGTGGAGGTCGAGCATGTGCAGCTTCACTCCATTACTGATGGGTTCTTGAGCTCCATTTTTGGGGTCTGTGGAGGTCCCAGCAGTCAGACCCCAAGCGATCAGTAAGTTACCCCCAATCCTGCTGATAACAGGGAACAAATCTTCAACACTTCTCCAACTTGATTATGTCCGACTCTGACCCTTACAAATAAGACGTATGACGGCGGCTTCAGAAGGAGATTCGTCCATCACCCATCATTCCATATTCACCCGCTATCACTGTCGTGTAAACCGCGTGTTGTATGACCGCAGCATGTAACGCTCATTACTACTGAGAACTTGTAGATATACATTGTCTATGGCATCACATTAACCCATTCACTCCTGACCACAGTCTATACTTTCCTCCGATCGTTCTTGACCTTATAGATTATTGACACCTGTGTAGACATTTTTGTTTAAATGTAGATATTTTTGACTAAAAATCTTTTTTTTGCAATAGGATTTATGACTGTATAGAGCAGAATGAATTACCAGTGATCAGACAGTGAGCTCAGCTTCTGCTCTGTAATCCTTCTCTCTGTACTCCATCCTCTATGTATCATTGTACATAGTAGAACTAGTTACCAATACACAGCCAGTGAGCTCGATCTCTGCTCTGTAATCCTTCTCTCTGTACTCCATCCTTTATGTATCATTGTACATAGTAGAAGGAGCTACCAATACACAGCCAGTGAGCTCGATCTCTGCTCTGTAATCCTTCTCTCTGTACTCCATCCTTTATGTATCATTGTACATAGTAGAAGGAGCTACCAATACACAGCCAGTGAGCTCGATCTCTGCTCTGTAATCCTTCTCTCTGTACTCCATCCTTTATGTATCATTGTACATAGTAGAAGGAGCTACCAATACACAGACAGTGAGCTCAGTCTCTGCTCTGTAATCCTTGTCTCTGTACTCCATCCTTTATGTATCATTGTACATAGTAGAAGGAGTTACCAATACACAGCCAGTGAGCTCGATCTCTGCTCTGTAATCCTTCTCTCTGTACTCCATCCTCTATGTATCATTGTACATAGTAGAACTAGTTACCAATACACAGCCAGTGAGCTCGATCTCTGCTCTGTAATCCTTCTCTCTGTACTCCATTCTTTATGTATCATTGTACATAGTAGAAGGAGCTACCAATACACAGCCAGTGAGCTCGATCTCTGCTCTGTAATCCTCTCTGTACTCCATCCTCTATGTATCATTGTACATAGTAGAAGGAGTTACCAATACACAGCCAATGAGCTCGATCTCTGCTCTGTAATCCTTCTCTCTGTACTCCATCCTGTATGCATCATTGTACATAGTAGAATGAGTTACCGATACACAGTCCGTGAGCTTGATCTCTGCTCTGTAATTAGTGTCTCAGTTCTGCATCATCTATATATCACTCTACAGAGCAGAATGAGTTACCAGTGCTCAGTCAGTGAGCTCACTTTCTGGCATTTAATCCTTATTTGTCTTCTTCTGATCCGTCTTCTATTCTGATTTATGGACACATCAAAGATCAGCTTTCACCTCGTCATCAATTAGTTTATAAAATGGTTCAGGAGAAGAAAGTGAAGAGCTCACTGATGAGTTCACAGGTGACTCATTCTGCTGTGTGCTGTCCTACATACAGAATCGAGACGTTAAGTATTATAACTCCTTAATGAAACCCTACTGCAAAAAAATGCTTATTAGCTAAAAATACACGTTTTTAAGTAAACTAAACACTTTAATCCAGAAACCTTATACAAATTATAGGCAAATACTAGAGCCCTGGTGATCCAGCCCTACATGGTCTGAGATGTCCTGGGGATCTAGTGTTGAACTCAAATTGTCCCAATGCGGAATTGTTAGGAAATTTCTGTGGATCCGTGAATCATCTTGGGAGTCCCATCCACTGCCGGTCCTGGGGACCCGTGTAGGAGAATGTGGGGGATGTGAGACCTGAAGTACATGGCATGAAGATGGAGGACCTGGGTCAGTATTTGCTCTGTTCTTGGAGTAGTGATTCCTCCTGAGCAGAGATGAGCTGATTGATTCAGAGGACCCTGGTCCAGCTGGAACGGTGGGAATCCATTGCCATCAGAAGGAGCTTTACAATCTGCCTCCGACCTGTTGGAGTCTGATTTGTAGGAGCAGCGTGACGCCATCTCCGAGGCTGACCGCAGGTCAGAGGCCATGGACTACCAACATGACACTGGACCAGGGTCCTCCATATTGATCTGCTCATCCCGGGAATCAGCCACTTTATGGGTGAACACAATAGGAGATATCAATAAGTCACTGAATCTAAACGTCCAATGGAGTGAAAGGGTTAAGTGCCATCTGTCCTTCCATCTAACCTTCACTGCCTGTGTTTGCACTTACTAACCGTTTGGTCTCCTTTCTCCTCACCCCTGTATAGCATGCTGACGGGGAGGTCTCGGAGCCCGTTGTAACACCCGAGGTATATTAACTTTATTAAAACTTTGTCTCATTAATGAAACATTTCTGTGATGTTTTGTGGTTTGCAAATAACAATCCATGATCACGTTTGTCCATCTGTGCAGTCCGTTACCTTAATTTTACTAATCATTCAACTACCCGAATATCAGGTGTCCTGTGTAATACTATACGGTTATTTGTCACAGCTCGGATGTCATTCACCTTAGTTCTTCCATTGGTGTAAATAGAGGATAAGTCCCCTTTAAGGATTGGCAACCCCCCCCCCTTACCTCTGCTACTGCTGCACCCATCTGGGCTTCCCCTGCAGAATGGGTGGCAGCGGCAATAATGGGGGTGGTGGCAGTGTCCATAGTGGGGGTAGTCGAGGCAGTGGATTATAGTGGGGATAATGGGGTTTGTGGTGATAATGGTGGTAGTGGTTGTAGTGTGGGTAGTGGTGGTGGAAGTATTGGGGATAGTGGTAGTAGTGGGGGTTGTGATAATACTGTGGATAGTGGGGGTTGTGGTGGTAGTGGGGATTATGGTGATAATGGTGATAGTAGGGGTTGTGGTGATGGTGATAGTGGTGGTTGTGGTGATAGTGGGGGTTATGGTGATAGTGGGGGTTGTGGTGATAGTGGGAGTTGTGGTAGTCATATCACTATTTCTAAAGCCAGGAATCGACACTTGGTGGTTGAGTGCTGCCCCCTATGGGTACCGCAACCATAGTAAACCCTAACTGGAGCTACAAAACCAACATTTTGTTAAATTTTTGCTTTTTTTGGTGACAAAATCATCTTTAAGGGTCACTGTGGGTAAAACTGATATTGTGTTATGTCCAAGGTGTGAGTGGGAGGGGCATGACTGAAGGGGGAGGATCCCTTTGTTATGCTCCACCCACTCAGACCCTGGAACATGGAGCAGGAAATAAGTTTGGCCTGAAGTCTGCAATTCTCGGCCTGCAACCTCCACCTCTTCTATATGGGAGTCCCCACCTTCCAGTATTGGTCCTGGTGGTCTTGTGTTGGGGGGCAAGGCTGACAGTCAGATGATTCTCCCACTTGAGGACTTCTGTATTTTTTCCTGCATTGTTTTCCTTGTGTATGTATATACTGTGGGGGTCTAACCAGTCCTTTCTCCATGTCAGAGTAAAGCAGATCCCAGGTACCAGACCTTACCGGGAAAACTGTCGCGCTCCACTCCAAACGGGTCACATGACGGCTACAGGAAACCTGCGTCCCAGAATGCTTTGCACATAAACAGTGAAACAAATGGAATGCAGAGCTTATGTAAGTGACGGCTTCATTATGTAACGTTTGCCTTGTTCAGTGTATGGTGGAGGAACCTAAACTAAACCAACCGGGCCCTGCTGCTACAGTCTGTACCAGCCCTGGTGATAATATGGCTGTAACCCCCCCCCCCCCCCCCAAACAATAGGTGACATAACGAGCTCTGCACTCCTCAGTGATGTCTGATCTGGCCCCTCCTCTGCCAGTTGTGACACGCCCCCGAGGAGCTTTACATTTAATTTCAGGAGTACAGTGGAAGAACTCTGCAAATTCAAGGTTCCTAAATAAATATGGGTTGTATTCTAACTTTTTTAAGGTAACACTAAACTGGAAAATTAATTTGTAAATTTACCCAAAAATCCTGTCGCCTGCACCATTTATCTGCAGATTTTTCTGCATGAGCCTGAAACACTAAGTCTTGCGGATATTCTGCAGAAAACAGAGTAAATCTCCTGCTGATTGATGAAACCCCCCTTAGTAGGTGGCAAGGTTTAGTGACCTGAGAGGGGGGAGGCTCCTGCTGCAGTTGTCTTACAGCCGCACACAGGACAGTGAGGAAGAGGAGGGCACGGCCAATGTCCTAGGACACAGTGAAGATTTCTTTACAGATTTTTCAGATTTAATTGTAATACGAGACAAAATAGGATAAAGGAGATTAATGGAGGGATCGCTGAGATATTTTTCAAGTTTTGTGCATTTTCTGTATACTGCTCCTTTTAAGGCAGGTGATGGGAGACGTGCCCGTATAGTGTTTATTCCGGTAGTCCCCTGACTTACTGGCGCAGTAGTATGATCTTCAGACCTTCTCCTTAGGCGGCTGCCTTCTCTGGATCCACCACCTTCAGTTTCTGTATTGTCACATTTTGCTTCTCTTTTGTTTTCTTTTTGCTCTTGTTGGATTGATGTGAAGATTTCAGCAGAAGTGCCAGTGCCCCAGTCATAGGTACTGTACCCGGAATGGCTGACACCGCATGCGTGTGACGTTTTTCCTATCTCAGGAGGCCTCTTTGGTCTTTGGACACTTGGGCTGAGACTTTGTGTGATTGCAGCTTGTTGACTCAACATTTGGGTGAAGCTGGACCACATCATACAGACCCATCGTGAGGCTCCAAAGTCCTCTCCATATGGGACCCAATACTGAACCGGACCTGAGCCAAAGGTGGCCCCTATTCTGACGGTCCCATTCGTCTCCCCCAGCTGCATCACTAGATCTAGATTGGGTTTTTCTAGGCCTAACTTGTAGTTGAGGGGAAGATTTGACTAAACATTTTTCCAATTTAATTGACTTTCAACTTGTTTTTGGATTTTCATGGTAAATGCATGAGTATTTGCATGAAAGGTATTTCTGGGGGTGGGAAGCTTAGATATTAGGAACTTGTGAAATGTCCGGAGATCCATCCGGGCCGTACATCCCTCTAGTGTGGAGCCATCACCTCCATCCGCGGCCGTACATCCCTCTAGTGTGGAGCCATCACCTCCATCCGCGGCCGTACATTCCTCTAGTGTGGAGCCATCACCTCCATCCGCGGCCGTACATCTCTCTAGTGTGGAGCCATCACCTCCATCCGCGGCCGTACATCCCTCTAGTGTGGAGCCATCACCTCCATCCGGGGCCGTACATCCCTCTAGTGTGGAGCCATCACCTCCATCCGGGCCGTACATCCCTCTAGTGTGGAGCCATCACCTCCATCCGCGGCCGTACATCCCTCTAGTGTGGAGCCATCACCTCCATCCGCGGCCGTACATCCCTCTAGTGTGGAGCCATCACCTCCATCCGGGGCCGTACATCCCTCTAGTGTGGAGCCATCACCTCCATCCGCGGCCGTACATCCCTCTAGTGTGGAGCCATCACCTCCATCCGGGGCCGTACATCCCTCTAGTGTGGAGCCATCACCTCCATCCGGGCCGTACATCCCTCTAGTGTGGAGCCATCACCTCCATCCGCGGCCGTACATCCCTCTAGTGTGGAGCCATCACCTCCATCCGCGGCCGTACATCCCTCTAGTGTGGAGCCATCACCTCCATCCGGGGCCGTACATCCCTCTAGTGTGGAGCCATCACCTCCATCCGGGGCCGTACAGCCCTCTAGTGTGGAGCCATCACCTCCATCCGCGGCCGTACATCCCTCTAGTGTGGAGCCATCACCTCCATCCGCGGCCGTACATCCCTCTAGTGTGGAGCCATCACCTCCATCCGGGCTGTACATCCCTCTAGTGTGGAGCCATCACCTCCATCCGGGCTGTACAGCCCTCTAGTGTGGAGCCATCACCTCCATCCGGGCTGTACAGCCCTCTAGTGTGGAGCCATCACCTCCATCCGGGCTGTACAGCCCTCTAGTGTGGAGCCATCACCTCCATCCGCAGCCGTACAGCCCTCTAGTGTGGAGCCATCACCTCCATCCGCGGCCGCACAGAATAGAAGTCTGCAGACGTTCCCCTAAGTGTTGCGTAGATAGAGGATATGGCTGGAGATCGGGGCTGATTTTCCCAGAGCGGCTCTGCAGACACCGGATTGACCACTCTTCAGTTCCACAGTTCGATGGACATCGGATACATCTCCATGTGCCGGGAGTCAGTGGCCGTCTGTCCGTCTCAAATGTTCCTAACCTGAGGGTAAAATCTTTCCGTAGTTATAAGGTCACAGTCCAGTACAGCAGAGTCACCAGAATGCAGAAATAGGAACGTATTTTGCATATCTTTGGCCAATGCAAAAGGGATATTCCACAGTGAAAATGTAGAATTAAAGAGAAACAGTTTGTAATGTATCGATTGTGTCCAGATGGATCAGGAAAACTGATGAGATCCACTAAGGTGATCAACCGATCTCCTGGAGCCAGGGCCTTATTATTCCTCTGATCACTGCTGTGATATCTGATCTATTGGCCCTAATGTCCTGGTGGAGTGTGCAGTATATGACCAGGGCAGACCCCTGATGTACCTATGCCCTGCTATATCCACAGGCCATGCTGGGCATTGTAGTAGAGCTAGAGTACCGCAGGTTGCTGCCAACTGATCTAATATGTATGGCAGTGCCCAACTGGATATCCATGGCAGGAAAAAGGAGGATAGGAAGAATTGGGCATAATAAGTCGCTTCCAGGAGTCTGAAGGGAGGAGGAGGATGGAAGAAGGAGAAGGGGGATAAAAGTTGTGTGGGGGAGGAGCATGGAGGGAGGAGTGAGACAGAGGATCTGAGCATGAGGAGAGGGGAAGAGAAGGGGGAAAGAAGAGTTCTGAATGGTGGGAAAGAGGGAGAAGGAAAGAAGGAGTCTCCTGGGAGGAGGAGAAAGAAGAATGGGGTTTGAAAGAGGACGATGGAGGGAGGAGGAGGAGGGGACAGTGAAGTCTGGAGGAAGGAAGAAGAGGACATAGAGTCTGGAGGGAAGGGGAAGACAGTGGAGTCTGGAGGGAGGAGGAGGGGGACAGAGGAGTCTGGAGGAGGAGGGGGATAGAGGAGTCTAGAGGGAGGGGAAGGACGGAGGAGTCTGGAGTGGGGCAGAAGAGTCTGGGATCAGTTTACTCCCCTCTCCCTATTGAGACCACATTAAGCCCTTGGCTGTGCCCATTGTGCAGGTGTTTGGAGCAGGCGGGAGGAGAAAACATGGCTAAAAGCGCAGTCCATGGCTCAAATCAATTACGTTCAGTTTCCTTGTCAATGACATATGTTGTGCATGAGCCGCCTGTATCCTCGTCTGTCTATAGACACGGTCACTCTATTTTATAGTTTAATGGTCTATCTCGTCCAACAGGTGAGACAGAAAACAACCTGGACATCACCTTCAATGACCTCTCCTCAGGGGGCGAGTCCAGGCCGCACTCTCCACTTTCTCCTGAGGGCAAGAAGAGCCCAAAAGGCATCAAAAAGTTTTGGGGAAAGTAAGTTTCTATCCAACCTGCAGTATGTATACGACCAGCTGTACTGTGTATATACTCTGACCTGTAATATGTTTACGGCCGGCTGTACTGTGTATATACCTGGATATGTAGTATGTATACTGTTGGCTGTACTATGTATATACCTGGATATGTAGTATGTATACAGTTGGCTCTACTATGTATATACCTGGATATGTAGTATGCATACAGCCGGCTGTACTATGTATATACCTGGATATGTAGTATGTATACAGTTGGCTGTACTGTGTATATACCTGGATATGTAGTATGTATACAGTTGGCTGTACTGTGTATATACCTGGATATGTAGTATGTATACAGTTGGCTGTACTACGTATATACCTGTAAAACAGAAAAGGGATTGCGCCATATAGTGAAGCACCGTGGGAGAACACAATTTAGGTGGAAAGATTTGCTCTCACCTGAGAATGTTCTTGTTGCCCTAGCGCTCCCTAATACACCGCACTATCCCTTTTCATCAATATGTATATACCTGGACGTGTAGTATGTATACAGCCGGCTGTACTGTGTATATGCCTGTGTATGTATACATACCGCGCTACTAACATATACATATACAGTATGTGATCTAATATCCTAGACTTTGAGAAAGAGAACTATGATATGCCATGGACTTCTATAGCCCTCACCATGGATCTACCCCTCTCCACCTTTCCTACAGCCCTACCCAACATCCCCACAGTCCCTATCCCTAGTCCCCTTTCTACACTTGCTTTGGCAAAACTAATGTGTATTTAGTCCTGTCAGTAGTATGTATACAGCTGGCTGTACTGTTTATATACCCGAACCTGTAATATGTATATGGATGGCTGTACTGTGTATATACCCGGGCCTGTAGTATGTATGCGGCCAGCTGTGCTGTATATACTCAGCTGTAGTAACCACACAACTCCGTTCCTCTTCGCAGAATCAGGAGGACGCCGTCCGGACACTTCAATACAGATGAACTAGGATTGTCTGAATTCAAGAGAGGAGGGATGAGAGCGACGGCCGGACCCCGACTCTCCAGAACGAAGGACCCTTGTAATAAGAACAGGTAATTGAGGCTCCTGCTGATATCCAAGATCACAATATTGGGAAACTTGGAAGTGTTGGTACCTCACCCACCAGGCATTGCCCCTAGTGTTGGGCACCTGCCACAATATGTTCTGCATTACAATATTACCCTGTTCATAGAGGACCTCGAGAATAATGTGGCAATTTTTACAGGAGCTGCTTGACACCAGCACACTTGGGATAGAAGGTGCTGATGCCCCCATGACCCTCTGGGCCCGCTCCATCTAGGGGTCCCATGGGTAGTCTTGGCTTGTGATCCTTTTCTTCCATATCCTTCCTCATTGGCTTGGTGACCTTTTTGCTGATCCTTGTGCTTGTGTGCCGTGCGGCTGATGGAGAGGAGAGGCCTCTCCCCATGTGTGCGATGCTGATGGGGATGGGCTTTAGTTCTCTTTTGGTTGCTTGGGCCACCCGCTTGGCGAGCAACATTCCCACCCCTGGCAGCGACACTCCTGAGCCATGTACGTCCGCTCCCTTTGATGTCTTTATTGCAGCAGACATTGATGGTGCAGGAACCTGGCACAGTTGTGCTCCGGTCACGTCGTACATGTGGTCCTGCATATATATCTGCACAGGTAAAATGTCGTCCATTATTACGGGAACATTTACTCTTCCAGTGATTATAACGCCCCCTTCGCTCAGTGGAGTAATGAGCAGGTCTGTAATTGGCTGGAAGATTTCGGTTTGGGACAATACGTCATCTTCGCCCGGCAGTGGGTGAGCTCAGGTCACACGTTACTAACGGCCACACCGCAGAGTCTGGAGAAGGTGAGAAACGGCACAATGGAGGTGGGAGCATGGTCATCATGTCTGCCAGCTGGGGGGGCACCCAGTTATGAAGCATTTCATAATCACCATTTTTGTCTCCTGACATAAAGGAGCTGGGCATAAAGAACCCGCTGCACCGGAAGAAGCTCCAGCTGGCCATCAACGCCATCAGCTCCAAAAAGGAGGAGAAATCCGGGCAACTCGATCACATCTGGGTGACAAGTAAGTAAGATCCAATATTAAACATGGAGGAGCAACCTGTCAGCATGTCTTGTACCATCCTCCGGTCGGTGGCATCCTATCGTCCTCCAGCCTGGGGTCGGTGGCGTGCTGTCTTCCGCCGGCCTGGGGTCGGTGGCGTGCTGTCTTCCGCCAGCCTGGGGTCGATGGCGTGGTGTCGTCCGCCGGCCTAGGGTCGGTGGCGTGGTGTCGTCTGCCGGCCTGGGGTTGGTGGCGGCCTGTCCGCCTCGGTCTACGGCAGCCTTGGTATGAATGCCTCCTTTGCTGTGGGCATTACTTCCACATGTGTACTTTGGGGATTTTCCTTCCGGCAATTTTCAAATAATTAGAGATTGAGCAGCACAAAATAATCCAACCACTAACAAATCCTCTTGATTCCAGGATGGCTGGACGATATCGGCCTGCCGCAATACAAGGACCAGTTCCAGGAAGCCCGAGTGGATGGAAGAATGCTGCAATACTTAACTGTGGTAAGGAGTCCGAGGGAGGTCTGAGGTGGCGAGGTCTGGGGTGGAGAGTTTTGTGGTGGAGTCCAGGGGGAGGTCTGGGGTGGAGAGTTTTGTGGTGAGGAGTCCAGGGGGAGGTTTGGGGTGGAGAGTTTTGTGGTGAGGAGTCCAGGGGGAGGTCTGGGGTGGAGAGTTTTTGTGGTGAGGAGTCCAGGGGGAGGTCTGGGGTGGAGAGTTTTGTGGTGAGGAGTCCAGGGGGAGGTCTGGGGTGGAGAGTTTTGTGGTGAGGAGTCCAGGGGGAGGTCTGGGGTGGAGAGTTTTGTGGTGAGGAGTCCAGGGGGAGGTATGGGGTGGAGAGTTTTGTGGTGAGGAGTCCAGGGGGAGGTTTGGGGTGGAGAGTTTTGTGGTGAGGAGTCCAGGGGGAGGTCTGGGGTGGAGAGTTTTTGTGGTGAGGAGTCCAGGGGGAGGTCTGGGGTGGAGAGTTTTGTGGTGAGGAGTCCAGGGGGAGGTCTGCGGTGGAGAGTTTTGTGGTGGAGTCCAGGGGGAGGTCCATGGAGAGAGGTTTACCTGTCTTGTTTTTGTTTCTGACCTCGTATGAATCTGTAGAGGGACTCTGGCAGCATCTGCAGATCTTAAGTGAGGTTGAGTCCGGCATTTGCTTATGCAGCAATTTTGTAATTTTGCAAATTAAGCGTTGTGCCCTTTAGGTAAAGGTTTGTCCATAGTTTGGGTCCGGTGCTGCCAAGTGGCAGCCAGGGGCTGAGTCCGTCTCATATTTCGGCTTAGTGCCTCTCAGATGTAACAGTCGGAGTAATGGAAGCTTCTGGGCCTCGGCAGCTGCACCCAGTGTTGGATTTTGCACTTTCTCTCCCTCCCCCCAAACATTATAGCTACTCCTCAGATAATTTATTAGTCTTTAACTGTAAATGAGATTTTTCCATTGGTTGACAGCAAGCAGAGGTCTTGAAATGTACAGGCTTTGCAGCCAATTGCACAATATTTCATTGGAGCACAGTGTCTCCTGCTGGCCACATCTATGATTGCAGGACATTTTTTTGTGCCTTTGACACATATCAGAGGTGCAGATTGAGGCCGTTGTATATTTCCTAACCCCAGAGATATGCAACGGCTAGAGTCATGTTAGTGGACTACCACACCCAGCATGTCCTGATAGCGCTGTAGAGTTTGCACTATGGGAAATGTAAATATTTTGCCTGACAACATGAACAGTAATGAGGATACAGAGCCCGGGGCAAAATGTGATCCTGCCATCACGAGGCTGCGAGACAGGTGCTCCGGGGGGGATGGGGCCACGAGGAGCCGATCCGGGAGTGGAGGAAGCAAAGGCTTAGAGCGTCCGGGCTAAAAATGGGATCTGGTAATCCAATAGAGGAGCCCAGAGAAAATCTGCGACAGGAAGACGGAAAATAAACAGGACGATGAGGAGGGAGGATTTAAAGAGGAATCTCCCCGATATACAGGGGAGGAATGAAATCCTGCAAACAGGAAAACTAGATACAACTTTAATGTCGGCATAAAGGTTTCAATCACTGACAGTAAGAAGAGGCTGAAAAAAGGTTCAGTCCGAATATTGAAGGGTCATTGTCATCCCAGCCTGTCCCAACTAGTAATGAGGCAACTGCATCCGATCGCGGCTGAGCTACGCGGCTCCTGTACGGCCGGGCTGCGCGGCTCCTGTGCGGCTGGGCTACGCGGCTCCTGTACGGCCGGGCTACGCGGCTCCTGTACGGCTGGGCTACGCGGCTCCTTACGGCCTGGCTACGCGGCTCCTGTATGGCTGGGCTACGCGGCTCCTGTATGGCTGGGCTACGCGGCTCCTGTACGGCTGGGCTACGCGGCTCCTGTATGGCTGGGCTACACAGATTCTGTATCCCCCTACCGCCATATAGAATAAATCACCTTTTATTGCTCATACAACATGTTTCATCCTTAGGCTGGTTTCACATTGCGATTTTGTTAAATTAGCCCCCATGTTTTCCAATGGGGATCGGATCGGATTGGCTCTTAATGGCATCTGATTTGCCTCCGATCCGATTCTGTCCGATTTTTTTTCAGGAGCCAATATCATATAGACTGCTGCCAGTTTGGTATCAGATTCAAAAATCGGATTGCATCAGACCTGATGCGATCCGATTAAAATAATATGGGAGTCTACGGGGATCGAAAATCGAATCAGATATCGGATCCGATTTTCTGTATGGAGCATGCTCAATACCCTAGACCACTCCAAAACCTCCCACAGCCCTCCCCCAGCCATATAAATTGGATCCAATAAAAAATCGGATCAGATGGCGTCCGATTTTGAGCATCCGATGCTGTCTGATTTTCATCGGATTTAACAAAATCGCATTGTGAAACCAGCCTTATATAGGGGCCTTCATCCAATTTTATCCTGAGGGTTTGATACATTGTATTCAGTTTGTACCAAACTCCAGACTGATACATTGTAACAAATGGTCACTCAGCGCCCCTGGAGGAATGTTTCTATTTACCATCAGCAAGAAGAGATCTTGGCCTTTCCCCAAAAAACCTGCAGTAGAATAACGACAGATACAACGTTTTGGCGCGGTCCAATAGTATCCAGTCTCCGTTTGATGTAATTCCATGTGAACCGAACCCCAGGGATTGTTTAGATACACAGGAAGTATCCTGCTGGCTTCATAGTGACAGCTGCCATATATCACATATACATAGACCTGACCCTCCACATGATGGGCCCTGGAGGGAGAATTCCTGTTCATACCTTTCACCCTTCAGTAACTTTTTATATGGACACGACAAACTCTGCTCTGATTCTACAAGGTGCGAGTCATAGAAATACATGTGCAGCTAGCTCCCCCTACTGGCCGCTGCCAATATCCACTGTCAGACCCAAATCCATGATTAGAAAACACAAGAAAGTTCTGTCCAAACGTTACTTTCCCGGAATTTCATTAAAATTTCAGTCTTTTTCAGAACGATCTGCTGTTCCTGAAGGTGACGAGTCAGCTGCACCATCTCAGTATTAAATGTGCCATCCATGTGCTGCATGCCAACAAGTTCAACGCCAACTGCCTGCGCCGGAGGCCGGCCGACGAGGTCAGAGGTCACAGATACGTGATGTGGACATATGTGATGATTACACAGGGTGTAAATAATGATTTATCTAATATAACCCCCCTTCCTCCGACAGAATAATATCTCCCCCTCAGAAGTGGTGCAGTGGTCCAATCATCGAGTCATGGAGTGGCTGAGATCTGTGGATCTGGCGGAGTATGCACCCAATCTCCGGGGCAGTGGCGTTCACGGCGGTCTGATTGTAAGAAATGCGTGTAGTGTGTAATATTGTCATACTCTGTCCAACGAGGTGATGGCTCTGTGTCCATGGTGATTATTGGTCTGCTTCCCCGACACCGATACTTCAGACTCCACTAGAGGAAGCTCACTGCATACAGGTTTATACAGCCACCACTAGGGGTGCTCACTGCATACAGATTTATACAGCCACCACTAGGGGGAGCTCACTACATACAGATTTATACAGCCACCACTAGGGGGAGCTCACTGCATACAGGTTTATACAGCCACCACTAGGGGGAGCTCACTACATACAGATTTATACAGCCACCACTAGAGGGAGCTCACTACATATAGATTAATACAGCCACCACTAGATGGAGCTCACTACATACAGATTTATACAGCCACCACTAGAGGGAGCTCACTACATACAGATTTATACAGCCACCACTAGAGGGAGCTCACTACATACAGATTAATACAGCCACCACTAGATGGAGCTCACTACATACAGATTTATACAGCCACCACTAGAGGGAGCTCACTACATACAGATTTATACAGCTCCCCTTGTTTGTTGAAATCCATATACAGGTGGCTGCAGACAGTTTTCTGATATTTTCCAATCAGAGTCCCTCTGTACTGCCTACATGATTGTCATGTGTGAGGATGATCCGGATGGGGAGGGCTGTAGGCTTCGCTTGCTCTGTCTAAGATGCTGTATCTGTTATTTGTGGAACTTTATTATATTTTGTCCACAGATCCTTGAACCCCGGTTTAACTCTGATACCCTTGCCATGCTCCTAAACATTCCCCCTCAGAAGACCCTGCTGCGGAGACATCTAGCCACAAACTTCAGCTTACTGATTGGTCCAGAGGCTCAACAGGAGAAACGAGAGATAATGGACTCCACCACATATACGCCCCTGTCTACCAGTGCCAAAGTCCGGGTGTGTTTAGCTACATTTCTCTAATTGAGGGAGCCAGAGGACACAATATTATGTTATGATGCCCAGACTGGGCTGATCTGCATTGTGGTTACCGACCTCATTTTCAAAGTATTACAGAGTAACCAGAGACTCTTATCTACGCATTTCTATAGATTTTTTGGTCCTTTTGATATTGATCGCTGATCCCCAGGATGGGCTGTCAATCACAGATTGCTCCTGACCTTGTTTATCAGGGTTCCCTGGAAAATTACCATTTGCAGCATCACAGAGTTCCAGATCTCTGATATTTGAGCTGCAGGTGACAGATGTTCACCTGATATGTGATCAACTTGTGATGTACAGTTGACCTAGTGCAGAAATGCTGTCATTATCAGCAATAGATCAAGTCTGCTCTCATCTCTCACTTTTTCTGCCTCACTCCTTCCTCCCACCAGCCCAAAACAGCACATGCTGAACCGGCAGTGTGATCCAGAGGACCCATCACTGCTATCTGTACTCGCAGGAGTATCACTGGATTATCTCTGAAGTTACATGGGACTGCAGGTCTTTAACTGTTCTGAAAATCCTTGCGGATAAATTTCTATGTGGGCAATTTTTGCCGACAATCTCCTATGCTGCAGAGCATCTCACCTACACCTCTAAACTATCCCCCTGTCCTGCAGAGCATCTCAACTACACCTCTATACTATCCCCCTGTCCTGCAGTGCATGTCACCAACAACTCTATAGTGTCCCCCTGTCCTGCACAGCATCTCACCTACACCTCTATACTATCCCCTCTACTGCAGAACATCCCACCTATAACTCTATACTATCCCCCTGTCCTGCAGAGCATCTCACCTACACCTCTATTATATCCCCCTATCCTGCAGTGCATGTCACCAACAACTCTATAGTATCCCCCGTCCTGCAGAGCATCTCACCGGCACCTCTATACTATCCCCCTGTCCTGCAGAGCATCTCACTTATACCTCTATACTATCCCCTCTACTGCAGAACATCCCACCTACACCTCTATACTCTCCCCCTGTTTTGCAGAACATCTACCGTAACCTATAATTCTATATTATCCTCCTGCTTTGCAGAGCATCTCACCTATAATTCTATATTATTCTCCTGCCCTGTTTTCCTGTGGGCATTCATGCCTGTGGGCATTATTCACATATCAGGTGAACATCCTCCCGTTGCAAATATCAGAGATCTGAAACTTTGTGATGCTGCAATGTGTGGGCAATTTTCCATGTGCGCATTTTTCCTGTGGGCATTTTTCTGGTCACCGTTTACCAGGGACAGCGCCGTACACCTTGTCGTGGTTGTGCCCGTTACAGCAGATCTATGCAGCTCAGTGAATGGACCTCAGTTGCAGTACCAGTCACTACCACTACATGATGTATGGCGCTGTGCCTAGTGAATATGCTCATGTTATCCACGGAATTGCTGAGTTTTAGATATATTTTTTTTACTGGATGGCCCTGATTAATCATTTTGTTGTTATTGCAGCCAAAGAAGCTCGGACTTTCTCACTTCAGTAACCTCCGCAAGAAGAAGTTTGATGACTCCACCGACTTTGTGTGTCCCGTAGATATCAGCCCACAGAAGAGCGACTTCAAGACCCCAAACAACAGTTCTATCAAAGACGTAGACAAACTGGAGCAGGTGGGCAGATTAATCTGAGGGCGACTGCACGGGCACGTACCCCACCCCTCACTGTCATCTGTGTGTCTAACCATCGCCCCATACCCATCACTACCAGCATGGCATCACAAAGAGACTGACTCTAATATCTAGAAGTATCGCCACCCACGGCCGGAGCGTGGGGGCCCCTGATCACTGACACTTTACAGATTTTATACAGAATCTAATTTATCCAAATATATTTATCTCCAGATCTTACATGTAAATATTTGCTGTATAGTGTAAGGAAATGTTACATTGTAAAAACCGGCCCAGGAAACTAAATAAACCTGATTATTACTCTTTGTGACCTTGTATCTCCTCCAAAATGTTCTTGATAAATACACAACACCAACCATGCTATCCCAGTATTGTGCGTAAAGTGTTAAAATGAAGTAGTGTCTCTATAAATGTGTGTGTAGTGAGCTCCATCTAGTGGTGGCTGTATATATCTGTATGTAGTGAGCTCCATCTAGTGGTGACTGTATAAATCTGTATGTAGTGAGCTCCATCTAGTGGTACTGTATAAATCTGTATGTAGTGAGCTCCTCTAGTGGTGACTGTATAAATCTGTATGTAGTGAGCTCCTCTAGTGGTGACTGTATAAATCTGTATGTAGTGAGCTACCTCTAGTGGTGACTGTATAAATCTGTATGTAGTGAGCTCCCTCTAGTGGTGACTCTATAAATCTGTATGCAGTGAGCTCCTTCTAGTGGTGACTGTATAAATCTGTATGTAGTGAGCCCCCTCTAGTGGTGGCTGTATAAATCTGTACGTAGTGAGCTCCTTCTAGTGGTGGCTGTATAAATCTGTATGTGATCTTGTATCTTCTCCAAAATGTTCTATCCCAGTATTGTGTGTAAATTATTAATATGTAGCAGACCAGAAACTAAAGATCTGCAACATTGTACCTGGAGCCTCAGGAGCCGCATGTCTCTGGCCGCGGGTCACAGGCGACATCTGACTATTAACATCTGTTGTTCCACCACCCCCATTGTTCACTTGTACGTCCTGTCACTTACACGGATGAAGCTAACTCTCCATTACTAGTCCTATTCCCCCGGAGGTGACTGCACCCATCATCCTAACATGGTCCCTGCACTAATCCTAAGCATGCAATACCACAAACTACCACCAGTTTGTGCTACGGAGCACTGGGCGATATCTGGGCATGCTGACACATATGGTGCATGCATGACTGTTGCACTTTGTGACGTTTTTATTTCCTCCATATTTACGAGGTCACTGGCTGATTTTACAGATGGCGCATTCAGAGGGGATGGTAAAGCAGATAGGGGCGTTCTCTGATGGCATTAATAACCTCACAGTAAGTACCTCGTTCATTATCCTTCTAACAAAACACAGCCGGGGAGCAGAAATTATGGAGGGTCTGTGATATGGCAGAGTACAGCCAGTCCCTGTATAAAGTGCAACTGAGTGACCCCTCGTGTACGGTGCAGCAGCAATCCCTATATAAAGAGCAGCTGATAGCCCCTCATGTACGGTGCAGCACCACTCCCTATATACAGTGCAGCTGAGTGACCCCTCGTGTGCGATGCAGCAGCAATCCCTATATACAGTGCAGCTGAGTGCCCCTCGTGTACGGTGCAGCAGCACTCCCTATATACAGTGCAGCTGAGAGACTCCACCTGTACTGTGCAGCAACAATCCCTATATAAAGTGCAGCCGTGCTCCCTATATAAAGAGCAGCTGAGTGACCCCTCGTGTACGGTGCAGCTGTGCTCCCTATATACAGTGCATCTGAGTGACCCCTCGTGTACGGTGCAGAAGCACTCCCTATATACAGCACAGCTGAGTGACCCCTTGTGTACGGTGCAGCAGCACTCCCTATATGCAGTGTAAAAATACAAATGGGGTAATATATGCATATGGAATATTACATATCGGTGTGAGCCAAAAATATGGACAAATTTTTTTTTTTTTTAAAAGTTGTGTTTCTGCACAAAAGAAAATGGTATAAGCATCCAGAAAAAAGTGCATGTAAGGGTATGTGCACATGGTCCGGAGGAGCTGCGTGTTGGACGCAGCTCCTCCGGACCTGAGGGAAGCCGCGGGTGGCCGCAGGGAGACCGCAGCCGCCCTGTACTCACCGTATGCGGCGGGTGTAGGGCGGCTTCTCCCTGCAGTCACCCAATGAGAGCCGCTTCCGACTCTGCAGCATGAAATGAACATGCGGAGGAGGAGCGGACTCCCGGCAACCCGCACCGCAGCTCCCAAGACGCTGCAGGCAGGTTATGCATAGTGAGGATGGGATTTCTTGAAATCCCATCCACTATGCCTGTACTGTACTACGCAGCGTTTTGGACGCAGCGCAAAGACGCTGCGTCCAACACGTTGTGTATCCTGATCGTGTGCACGCACCCTAAGGCCGTGTGCACACGTTCAGTATTTGGTGAATTTTCTACCTCAGGATTTGTAGACAAAACCAGGAGTGGAGCAATCAGAGGAAAAGTCTAATAGAAACACCTGCACCACTTCTGTATTTAATTATCCACTCCTGGTTTTGGCTACAAATCCTGAGGTAAAAAACTCACCAAATACTCAGCGTGTGCACGTTGCCTAACAAAGTGCAGTACAATGAGAGGACCTAGTGGTGCTTTGCTGCCATCTACTGGTTTAAGTGACATAAGCAGCATAATGCCACACTCCCTGGGATCTGCTGCTGAGCTACAACTCCCAGCATGTTTTGCACTGCTCCAGCTATTGCGTGTCCTGGGATGATGAGCATCACCATACTGACTGTTTCCCTTTCAGAACATGCTCAGTCAGGACGAGATCCTCAATAACTACCGGTTTCTGTCCAGCTATGACTCCTGGAGATAGCGCCCCCCACAGCCCGCGCCCGATACAACCACGAGGAACAGAAGCCGTGACTGAAGTGCTGGATCCTCATCTATTTATTTCATCATTTTACGGATAGCACACGACCCGTCGGAAATATAATTTTTGGGGGGAAAATGTCTAAAGGGTGTACATTTTTTTTAAATTATTTTTAAGTTTATATAAAATTAATATAAAAAATATTTGAAGCAGACTTGTATATAATGGTGTAAGGCTTTACTGTGATTGTTTTTACTTTAATATTAAAAGGGGAAGTTCAGTTTTAACAACCAGTGTTAAAGAGCTGAGAATATTCAAGGACTGGAGAATGACTTTGTCCTATTCATGTGGATGGGGTTGAGCAGTAATACCCGACTCAGCCTACCGACAGGAGTGGCGCTGTTCTAGGCGTTGGCAGCCATGTGTATTCTGTTAATCCCTATCCGGTCATCTTATAGGACATGCGATCAGGTTCAGCAGAGCAGTCTAATAAGCTCTCATTAAATATGAACTTCCCCTTTAGGTGGAGCATGGTTTGATTTGTCTCTTCAGTGTTATCTGTATTTGCTGCTGTCTGATATTATTACCTCTTGTAAACACTAAATAAACTCTATGCAATAAGAAGGGAAAAAAAATTAAACTTATCAACTAAAGTGTTTCCACCACATACGGATCATAAGCGTCTCTCCATTCATTACCTGTTCTCTATAGAGATGTACTACATATCCCAGCATGTTCTGTAATGCTCAGCATTGTACACACAGATGGGGTTTGGTATTATCAGTTTTTACTCCTCCCTTTCTGCAAAGGTTATAGTGCATGCCCACCACATGCGGCCATAGAAGATATGTGATGGCACAGCTCCCCTCCTCCCTCCCCCTGCACAATGATCTACACTCCCTGACAGAAGTTATGTTGCTTATCCATGTTATGTAAATAAAAGCTTATAACCTGATGTGAAATTCATCCATTGGTTGTATAAATTACTCTTTTGAAAGCTGAAACCCTCCGAAATGTGGTTTAGGCTAAGAAAATAAATTGTCATCAATGCTGAAATATTGATCATTTAATGAACACAGAATGGTCAGATTTTGGCAAGACAGACGTTTTGTCGCCCACAAAAAGTAATGTGATATTCAAACAAATAATTAACTTAAAATACAAATATATGTTGCATAACATTGGTGAATGAAGTTGTGGTGCTATTAGTCATATTTAATATTTTGTGTGACTTCCATGAGCTTGAAGGACTGTATCCATGCGGTTCAACAATAAATCATACAATGTATTAATGACGTCATCAGGAATAGCAAAGAATGCAGTCTTACATGCCTCCCAGAGTTCATTTAGATTCTTTGGTTTTGTCTTCCAAGTTTCCTCTTTCATCCTACCCCAAACATGCTCAATGATCTTCATGTCTGGTGACTGGGATGGCCAGTCCTTGAGCACCCTGATCCTTTTTTGCCTAGAGGAAGTTTGTTGTAGAGATGGATGTTTGAGATGGAGCACCATCCTGCTGAAGAATTTTTTTATGATTTGGAATATGAGGTAGTTAATACTTCTTGATATTTTAGGCTATTGATATTGCCTTCCACCTTGCAAATGTTTCGCATACCCCCATACTGAATGTAACCCCAGACCATGATCTTTCCACCACCAAATTTAACTGTTTTCTAGGTGTATTTTGGATCCATACGGGCTCCAGTAGGTCTCCTGCAGTATTTGCAGCGGCTGTGGTGTAATTCTACTGAAGATTCATCAGAGAAATCCACCTTCTGCCACTTTTCCCGCGTCCATCTGTTTAGCAGGCTGTGGGACTTTGCAAATGCCACACTGTTTGTTATTTGCCTTTTGATTAGTGCTGGCTTCTGGGCACTGATTCGACCATGGAAGCCATTTCGAGACAGAATCCTACAAACTGTTCTATTTGACACAAGAAATTGAGGTGACCAGGCCTGTTGGAGCTCTGCTGCAGTGGAAGGGGGCTTGCTTTGGATTTTCTAACTAACAAACGTTCCTCCTGAGCAGTTGTCTTGCGGGGTCTGCCGGACCTGGACTTGTCAAAGACATCTCCAGTCTCTTCAAATCTATTTAATTCTTTGTATTTGACGCTGAGATACATTAAAGGTGCCAGCCACCTCTGCAATGGATCTGGTCTTCAGCCTCTTGGGCTTTGGTCGCAGGGTGGATTTTTGGCATGTTGTCACAGCTCAAGTTCAGTTCAAGTGAAGGTCTGGGCTGATGGGTTTCTTTTTAGACACACCCACTAATTAACCAATAATTTACCGAGCACAGGTGAGGATGTAAACTAGGATTGGGTGCATTATATGACCAAGCGACAAAACTTTTGTCTTGCTAAAATCTGACCATTCTGTGTTCATTAAATGATCAATATTTCAGCATTGATGCCAATTTACTTTCTTAACCTAAACCAAATTTCGGAGGGTTTCAGCTTTCAAAAGAGTAATTTATACAACCAATGGATAAATTTAAAGTCAGGTTATAAGCTTTTAGTTACATAACATGGATAAGCGACATAACTTCTGTCAGGGAGTGTATGGCTGTGTTATTGGCATGCTGTGTGCAGAGAAGATATGTGATGGCACAGCTCCCCTCCTCCCTCTCAGTGCAGAGAGCATGCAAACAACACGCAGCCAACACCAGCCATAGTGAGTAGAGGTGAGCTATGCCATCACCCACTATCTTCTGTCTGCATAAGTTAAAGAGCATGGTACTGTATACATAGGATGGGCACAGCTCACCTCCTCCCTCTCCCTGTACAGAACTTGCCCACAACACACAGCCATAGAAGATATGTGATGGGCACACCTCACCTCCCTTCTGCTTGCACAGAACATGCTTAAAACATTCTCCCATTGAACACCTATTCCTGACGATGCTCTGTTACTGCTGTAAAGCAAGCCTCTTAATGCTGTGATCAGCAGCTGAGGCAAGAAATTCTCCCCCCTAATTCCCCCCTCAATAATCTTGTACAGAAATTAGAACAAAGAATCCTAAAATAAAAACAGATTAAATAATATGTGCAATAATCTGGATTTAAAGCTTAACAAATAAAATTCCCTTTTAACTCGGGCGAATCTGCAATTCCAGACTCCTCCTGTGGCAGAGTGTGGCGCTGTTTCTGGAGGAAAATACACTTTTATTCTTTTTTCATACTAGAATAAAACATCTGAACGACTCATAAATCAGATAAAACATCCCAGAGCTTAAACCAGAACGCAACCCTCCCCCATCTTCCTCTTCATCATGGTTCATGTTAGGAGAGGAGTCCACATCCAGCGGGGTCCACAGCGGATCACTCTAAAATCACAGGATTGGTCCAAACCTCACTTTATACAGAGTCCTCATCCACAGAGATCCAGCAATGGGGAGATTTGTTTTTCAGTGATCGATGGTTACATTAATTCTACTAATTTACAACTCACCGTGAAGATTCCTCATCACCAAAACTATTTCACACAGCAAACAAGTTTAAAGAGAAAAAGTTTAATTATATAAACTATTTTTATTGTAGTAATGGCCAATTGTCATCAAAGATGTACAAAATGTCACATTCCTAAATGTATATTTATAAAATGTGCGGAGATGGTGAAACGTCTTACAAGGAAACATTGATCCTGAGTTAGTTCTTACTGTACAATTTACAGTTTGATAGACCGTCGAGTATCATAATGAATCCCAATTTCAGATACTTGAATGCAAAAAAACAAATACAACTTTTTGGGTACCTTAATGGGGTTGATGATCACCACATGTACAACTTGTAGGGTACCGTTACACGTCGCAACATTTCATGCAATTTCACTTGCAATTTACTGGTTGCAGTGAAATCATGGACACATTGTTACATTTTGTTGCAGTGTACAAATGTAACAATGTGTCCATGATTTCACTGCAACCAGGAAATTGCATGCAATGTTGTGATGTGTAACAGTACCCTTAGGGTACCGTAATGGGATAGACAACCCATGTAGAACTTTTAGGATATCGTAATGGGGTTGATGACCACCCTATGTACAACTTTAATGGTACTGTAATGAGGTTGATGACCATCTTATATACAACCTTTAGGGTACTGTAATGGGGTAGACGACCATCCCGTGTACAACTTTTAGGGTACCATAATGGGGTTGATGACCACCCCATGTACAACTTTTAGGGTATTGTAATGAGGTTGATGACCTCCCCATGTACAACCTTTTAGGGTACCGTAATGGGGTTGATGACCACCCCATGTACAAATTCATAATAGAAGTAGAAGAAATAATTTATAACTTCATTAAATAACTACATGTTGTATTCTAGTGATGTCTAAACTGTAAAACTCCAGCAATCGCAAATCTACAACTCTTTTGACTTCCAGGGCTGATATGGAATTGTACTTGTATGTAGACCACAGCTTTAGTAACTGAAGATGTCATGTTAAGTTGGTATTTGCTTAATCACTACTGTCTATAAAAAATATAAAGTAAACAGCAAAAATATCAAATCCTAATGCTATACACATTGTATAAACCTTACAAAAAATTTAGAATGCTGGATCTTCTGGCATCTCGACGTGTTGGTTGCGGTGTAGCCGATCAGTGATCTTCAGGATTTATTTGCAGCACAGACGACGTCGTTAAAGGCACAGTCCAGGTAAGACTGACACATGAGGTTATGCCTACTGCAGGGCCTGAGTCGGTGAAACATTTTGGGCACTGCCCTAGGAATTTACTGTGACACAATTGCTATTGACTTTTTGAAACTCGTTTTACTTGATTAACTAGCAAAATGTCGCTATGTGCACAAATCTTGTGAACTTTAAAAAAAAAAATTCACTTGGAAATAATTAAGTGGGTGTGGTTTACTATGAGGTGCGTGGGGGATAAGTGTACAGTCAAACTCTGATGCACATTTTGATAAATTTGTCGCATTTGCAACTCAAAAACAGTCACAAAGCAGCAAGACGTGGGCAGAAGACTTGTGACCGTGCAACCGAAGCCACGGCACAGCCCTAACCTGGGTCACTGTATGCACTGTGGATGGGAATGTACCTGACAGAAGGAAGGTTAGAAATTATTTTGAGGTTGAAAACCTCAAGATAAAGTCCAGGGTTAAGATCTAGAAGTCCGGCAAGGACGGCGCCCCCCCTACTGCATACTGTAAGGGGAGACCCAGAGGAGGTAGAGACTCTTGGAATGTCGGCCATCATTTCCACCATTCACAGTTTGGTATAAGTCCTAGTAGCAGAATCTCCGGTCTTCAGGATACCCGAGCTTGGTCAGGTTGTCTTGACACGCAAACTGGATCATAGGTGGGGGTCCACACATGAGAACCAGGGGGTTGTCTGAAGGGGGTGGCAGATGCTTCTTTATCATGTCGGCTGTGACAAAGCCGCTTCCGTGCTTCCAACCTGGACACGATGCATTAAATGATGAATGTGAGACCACTGGAAACCATGACCCCAGTCCCCTGCCCTGCCTTTCAGCTTGGCCATCGCCTTAAGGTACAAGTGGGTAAAGTGCAACCTAAGGACCACATCTGGCCCCCTGGCTGCTCTAGTAGAGCCTGCGAATTGATACAGCCAAAAAGCTGAAACCAATGGCCCATCTTCAGGATGCCAATAGCTGTGAACACATTGGGGGAGAAGGGAACTGTCAGCCCCATTTTCCACCAATCACCATGTACAACAATGACATCGCATGCACTGGTGACCGGGGCAGAGCGCGGGAGAAGGGGTGGGAAGGGGCGTATGTGGAGTTTTTTTTCTCTGTGATATGTATGGTTGTACATTTAGGGGCCTGTATGAAGGCTCATACTATACATGGGGGCTATGCAGGGTTTATTCTGCATTTAGGGTGGCTGTGGTATTCATACTGTATATGAGGAGGCTATGTGGGGGCTCATACTGTATGTAGGGGCTGTGTATGAGTTCATACTGTATATAAGGCATTGTATATATAGGGGCTACCTGGGGACTCCTACAGTATATAGGGGCTCAGACTATATAGAGGCCTGTGTGGTCTCATACTGTAGCTAGGGGGCTGTGTCAGGGCTTATACTGTATATTGGAGGCCATGTGGGAGCTCATGCTGTGTATAGGAGGCGATATGTAGGCTCATACTGTTTATAGAGTCTATGTGGGGGCTCATGCTGTATATATAGAGACCTGTGTGGCCTCATAATATAGATACGGGGCCATGTGAGGGCTAATACTGCATATAAGAGGCCCTGTGGGGCTCATACTGTATATAGGGGCAATGTAAGCATACCCAATTCTGTTCAATATTCAATTATACAATTAATATCACTAGTAAATAATTATAATTAATATTGTCCCAAATTAATTTCATTATTCGTTACCTTGAGGCGGACGATCCAGAGTGTAGAAAAGCTTAAACTGATCCGGATGAGACTTCAGCACCGACTCCAGCTCCGACCTAACCAGGATGTCATCTTCAGTCTACAGAAGACAACCAGCAGATCTGTCATCTCCGAGCTCTGTACTCATGTCCACCTTCACATCTGGGATCTACTCATTTTATATATCTGGGATCTACTCATCCTATATTTCTGGAATCTACTCTTTCTATATGTAGTATCCACTCAACCTATATATTTGGGATCTACTATATTTCTATATCTGGGATCTACTCATCCTATATACCTGGAATCTACTATCTAATCTTTCTATATCTGGGAAATACTCATCTTATACATCTGGAATCTACTCACTCATCCACTATATCTGGGATCTACTCATTCTATATATGGGATCTACTCATCCTATATAATCTGGAATGTACTTATCTATATCTAGGAACCACTCTTTTTATACCTATGATCAACTCATCCTATATTTTTGGGATCTACTCTTTATACATCTATGATCTACTCTATTTATATATCTGGGATCTACTCTTTCTATATCTGAAATCTACTCATCCTATATATCTGGGATCTATGCCTGTATTTCTGGGATCTACTCATCCTATATTTCTGGGATCTACTCTTTCTATATCTGGGATCTACTCTTTTTATATCTGGGATCCAATCATCCTATATTTCTGGGATCTACTCTTTATATCCGAGATCTACTCATCCTGTATATATGGGATCTACTATATATATATTATATATACTGTATATATAAATAATACACACACACACACAGGATCTCTATCTTCTGTTATGAATTCGCCACCAAACCTGGCAGCTCTCTAGTGCCTCCCCAATACACAGGACAGTCAGGGAACTGACTAAGGATAAAAGAAGGACCACAGCTGTCCTGTCAGTGCTGGTTTATTAAGGCACCCCTCAGGGAGAGTGGTACATGCCTTCCAGTGCCATGCCAAAAGTACATATAATATCCGCCACCCCATCACTGATAGAGGTCCTGAATAACTCCAAGCACTAATTGCTGCCATCAGTTTCTTGCTCAATATAAGCCCGGTCTGTCCCTGGCGTTATATCAGAGTCAGGAACCAACCCAGGTAGGGTATAATGTTAAAATGAGCACACGGCTGTGGGGGGTTTGATGATCGAGATAAAAGAGCAACTCAAGATTAAATTTAATTGCCGTATGGGCGCACTAGATAATATTTATGTACAGAGATTATAGACGTAAGGCTGCTTCCACACTGCAGTTTTTTCACTGATCAGTGTCCATCAGATTTGTGTGCCAAAACCAGGAGTGTCTCCAAAACTCAGAACAGGTGTCAATCTTTCAATTATAGTTTTTCTCTGCAAGTTCCTCTCTTGGTTTCTCTCCGGGTTTTGGCACTCAAATCTGATGGACACTGATCAGTGAAAAAACTGCAGCGTGAAGCCAGCCTTAGTCAGTTATGCAAATAAAAGATAAATGGAGTACACTCAGATTTGCCGACAAATGTGTTCAGTTACTGGTTTCCTTGCTGCTGGTGGCCACATGGAGGCAGTGTTGGGCCACCGGTCTCCCTTGGGTGTACTCTGGCATTATGTAATGGGGTCCTCCAGAAAGTAATACACTGATGAGATATGGCAATGGGCTTTTGTATACCTCTGCCCCACCCATTGACCTCCCCCGATGACCTCATGTGGCCTGGTTTTTCTATACCTAAATATGGCTATGAAAATGCAGCCTTTGCCATAACTCTGCCTGGGAGTTGGTGGAAGATAATGCTCTCATATTTTTGGTTATGATTTTAGCTTTCCAATGGTAGGACAGATTACATGTCTGTGGTCGTCCCACTGGCCAATATTAATTATGGGGTAGTTAGGAAGGTCACATAGTTCTGCAGAAGTATGTGTTACGATACTATACTTCTCCACAGGTCATAGTTATAATTGTCATGTTTAGGGGAGTGACGTGTAGTGCATTATTAATACCTCTTTCCCTGGCTCCTGTATGTCTGCCACAACTATGAATTTCCCTTGCAGAAGGCAGTGACTGCTCAGTTCTCTCTGCAGATGCATGGGGTGGGGGGGTCTACCTTTTCAATAATTACCTCTGGTTTCTATCTGTGAACTAGCTGGAGCTTCGTTTGTGTGAAACCATTTGGCCTCATGTGATATCCTAAGGTTAATTAGCAGATCCCGGAGATGAACTAGCCCTTGGGGAAGAGGAGGGGGCTCTTTCCTTGGAGGGCACAGGAGGACAAGATGGCAGGTATAGGAATAAGCTGGATTTTGGCTTGATTAATACGCCCAAATATATCCCTTATTCCATACACCTGGGATCTACTCAGCCTATGTATCTGGGATTTACTCATCCTATACATCTGGAATCTACTGTTTCTATATCTGAGATCTTCTCATCCTATATATCTGGGATCTACTCATCATATACTGTATAGCTGGAATCTACTCTCTCTGTGATCTACTCTATTTCTACCTAGGATCTACTCTATTCCTAGATCTAAGGATCTACTTCTTTATGTCAGACCTCACACACAGGCAGCAGCAGATGATGATGATGACACTAACCATTCGCTTTGATGTTTTTGTCTTTGATATAACTCACAGATTCTTCCTTATTACCTGGTTTGCGAATATGAGAAAACATTTAGTGTCGTCATTGGGATCCTGAGTGATGTGACGGATCAGCTGCAGCATCGGAGTAATACCTGGAGAGGGGAAGAAGCATTACAGTGAGCAGAGGGCGAAAATAAAACTAATACTGCCCACATATCACCACCAAGAGAATTCTGTCATATTCACATAATGCCACATTAGTTTCCATATAATATAGACATTACAGACATGCCGTGCTGACATAACACCACCATATAGTGCCTACATAGTACTGTCATGCAGCAGTCATGTAACACTGCCATGCAATAACATTATGCTGCTAAACACTGCCCACAATACTGCCATATGGTGCCCACATATTACCAACACGACGTGGCCACCTATTAATGGTATGTAGTATATGCATGGAAGCATAGATTAAACATGATTCTGCCATACATAATAGGGCAATACAGTTCCCACATAAGTGTCATACAATGTATGGCCTGCCAAGATGCTGGGTAAACCCCCGGTGGGCCCGCCCCCTGCACCTGTTCGCGGCCGCTCCCTAAAACTATTGGCTGAGTCACCGCCTGGGGCGACACCACACGATCAGCCCACAGTCTACTGTCTGCCATAGAGATCCTGTTACTAAGAGAAATAGCGTGTCCCCGGTTAAAGTATAAACGAACAAAAACCATTTACGCTTGCACTTTCATGGATCTCTTCAGTATTTTTATTAACTTTAAACTCGAATAATATAGGAGCTGGGTATTTTATGAGAAGTTAAAGTATTAAAATACAATTTTTTACCATCAGTTTGGGGCCCCTTGGGTGGTTGGGGCCCTGGGGCAGTGCCCGGCTGCCCCGGTTGTAGGTACGGCCCTGAGCTGTGCACAGGATGATGGGTGTTCTCTCTCCAGCCCCGGGAGTCTGTGCATAGGATGAGGAATGGGAGGGAGGTTCAGCACAGCCATCACCCCTGCTCTGATCACTGCTCCAGGACTCTACAGCAGCACCCCATCCTCCAGCACAGACCTGCTGTAGAGTCTCGGGGTGTAAATGCAGCAAGGAGAGGTCTGTGATCAGGGGAGCAGGACCAAGAGGACACATTAAAGACATGGCGTCCTCTCCCCTGCTCTGCTGTGCGTGAAGGTCTGCAGTCGGGACCAGCAGGAGGGGGAGGGGAAGCTCCAGGATCACAAGATGTCAGATCTGAAGTGAGTGCTGGAGATTCCTCCATTATGTCTGTATCCTAATAACCTCTCCTCCCTTCCACTAAAGGCTGCATGTTCCTATCCTCTCCTCCCCGCCACCAAAGGCCGTACTCTCCTGTCCTCTCCTCCCCGCCACCAAAGGCCGTACTCTCCTGTCCTCTCCTCCCCTCCACCATAGGCCGCACTCTCCTTGTCCTCCGAGTCCTCCCCTCCACCATAGGCCGCACTCTCCTTGTCCTCCGAGTCCTCCCCTCCACCATAGGCCGCACTCTCCTGTCCTTTTCTCCTCCCCTCCACCAAAGTCTGCATGTTCCTGTCCTCCTCTCCTCCCATCCCCTCCACCATAGGCGGCACTCTCCTGTCCTCCTCTCCTTCCCTCAACCAAAGGCCGCACTCCTGTCCCCTCCCCTCCACCATAGGCAGCACTCTCCTGTCCTCTCCACCAAAGACCGCACTCTCCTGTCCTCCTCTCCTCCCCTCCACCATAGGCTACACTCAACTGTCCTTCTCTCCACCAAGGGCTGCACTCTCCACTACTCTTCAAATATTCTCCCCTAAAGGCTGCACTCTCCTGTCCTCACCTATCCTCCATCAAAGCTACACTCTCCTGTCCTCTTCTGATGATTAAATTGATGACCTTACAATGCCTCCTCACTTCTGTCCTTTGTTGGTGACAGGGTGTCCCCATCCTTCATGGGGTTTTCTGTCAAGAGATCCAACAATCTTAATTTTTTGTTGTGTGTGTAAAGTGTCTACACAAATGCGCGCACACACAAATTATATCAATATATATACAACTATAGTGTGTATCTGTGCATTTGTGTTAATAAGTCATTATTTATATGCATTGGCATAATTATAGTTTGATGGGCCTCTGTGCGAAATTTAGACCTGCCCCCCGCCCCCCCACACACACACCTATTGGTCAGATGTATGGGCCCTTGTAGCTTTCCTGGCATATATGGTCCTCCTACTGATCTATATATATATGATTCTCTTCCTGGTATATATCTCCCTTTCCTGGTATATATGGTCCTCCTTGTGTCCCCTTCCTGGTATATATAGTCCTCCTTGTGCCCCCTTCCTGGTATATATGGCACTCCTTGTATATATGCTCCTTCCCGGTTTAAATGGTGTCCATCCTTGTATATCTATCCCCGTTTTGTCCCTAATGCATAAGTGAAAACAACAACATTGCAGTCCCCTTCCCTCCACTCCCATGTTGTTGTCCTCCTGTAGTCAGCACACAATGGCTGTCTGGCAGCTGACATCGGAGCAGGGACAGAGGGCCCGTGTGTAACAGAGACGTCACTCTCATGCGCGGGCCCCGTCACTGCACCTCTGACTGCTCACAGCCACTGTGTGTGTGTGTGTGTGTGTGTGTGTGTGTGTGTGTGGGACGTGACGTGTGTGTGTGTGTGTGTGTGTGTCAGCAGCCTGTATCGCAGTGCAGGGACCGTACTGGGGAAAAGGAAAAGGGGGAAATGGGGGTACAGCTCCATTCACACTGTGCGTTTTTGGTCTGTTTTTGTTCATCAGTTTTTGTAGCCAAAACCAGGAGTGGAACAATCAGAAAAGTATAATAGGAACACGTCACCACTTCTGTATTTATCACCCACTCCCGGTTTTGGCTACAAAAACTGATGAGCAAAAACTGACGAACAATACACAGTGTGAATGGAGCCTAATTTTAACTTTTTATAATTTTTTTCATATTTAAACTATTTTTTCACATTTTATTGTATTTGCGATATGTTTTCAAACATACATAAAGTTCAAATCACCCCCTTTTCCCCCCATTCAAAATAAAAGTATTAAAAAAAAAATACACATATTTGGTATCACCGCATTCAGAAACACCCGATCTACCAAGATATAAAGTCAAGTAATCAGATCTGTAAATTGCGTAAAAGAAAAAAAAGGTCCAAACGCCAAAATTACATTATTTCTGTCGCTGCAACATTGCAACAAATGCAATAACGGGCGATCAGAACAGAGCATCCACCCAAAAATGGTATCATTAGAAACGTCAGCTCAAGACGCAAATAATAAGCCGTCACACAGCCCCCGATCCTGAAAAATGACGCTACGGATCGCAGAACATGGCGACAAAACGGCGAATCTTTTTCTTTAAATACTTCTACATTTTTGTCAACACTTAGATAACAGTAAAAGTAACATGTTTGGTATCTACAAACTCGTACCGACCTGAGGCATCACACCAACACATCAGTGTTACTATATAGTACTGTATACGAGTAATCCACTGTACACTACACATTATAAAGTATAAGTATACAAGGTATAGCATAATGGCGAAAAGTGAATAAAACTAATGCAAATTTGGATGAGGAAAATGCAGGAACTGCTGAAGATGTTTAGACCGAGCACCCTCCACCTCCTGATAGCCAGTCCAGTTTACCATCTAGTTCATTACCTTGTTTTGTCAAGTTTCCAACCACACCCATACACAGAGGTTTTAAAATGCACCAAGAGGCACTTACATCCTCACATGCTTTTTTACACCCCGACAGAGGCATACGGTAGGTACCCGATAGACATGAGAATACCTTGACGCTGGTTATTTGGCTCACGTGTAATGTATTACATCAGCTAAAATTCTTTTCAATGTATATCTTTAGCAGTTCCTGCATTTTCCTCATCCAAATTTGCATTAGCTTTATTCACTTTTAGCCATTATGCTATACCTTGTATACTTATGCCTTATAAATGTGTAGTGTGCAGCAGATTACTCATATACAATGTTTTTTTTCTTGCTAGCACCTTCACTTACAGGTGTGCCAGTCATTTTTTGTTGATATTACCATATAGTACTGACTGGAGGCATTATACCAACAAGTCAGTGTTACCATATAGTACTGACCCGAGACATCATACCGACACGTCAGTGTTACCATATAGTACTGACCCAAGACATATCGACAGGTCAGTGTTACCATATAGTATTGATCCAAGACATCATATCGACACGTCAGCGTTACCATATAGTACTGACCCAAGACATCATATCAACAGGTCAGCGTTACCATATAGTATTGATCCAAGACATCATATCGACACGTCAGCGTTACCATATAGTACTGACCCAAGACATCATATCGACACCTTAGTGTTACCATATACCTGTAGTACTGACCCCAGACATCATACCGACACCTCAGTGTTACCATATAGTACTGACCCCAGACATCATACCGACACATCAGAGTTACCATATAGTACTGACCCGAGACATCATACCGACACCTCAGTGTTACCATATAGTACTGACCCGAGACATCATACCGACACCTCAGTGTTACCATATAGTACTGACCCCAGACATCATACGACACCTCAGTGTTACCATATAGTACTGACCCGAGACATCATACCGACACCTCAGTGTTACCATATAGTACTGACCCCAGACATCATACCGACACATCAGTGTTACCATATAGTACTGACCCGAGACATCATACCGACACCTCAGTGTTACCATATAGTACTGACCCCAGACATCATACCGACACATCAGTGTTACCATATAGTACTGACCCGAGACATGATATCGACACCTCAGTGTTACCATATAGTACTGACCCCAGACATCATACCGACACCTCAGTGTTACCATATAGTACTGACCCAAGACATCATACCGATAAATCAGTGTTACCATATAGTATTGATCCAAGACATCATATCGACACGTCAGTGTTACCATATAGTACTGACCAGAGGCATCATATTGACAGGTCAGTGTTACCATATAGTACTGACCCTAGCCATCATATCGACAGGTCAGTGTTACCATATAGTACTGACCCCAGACATCATACTGACACGTCAGTGTTACCATATAGTACTGACCCCAGACATCATACTGACACCTGAGTGTTACCATATAGTAGTGACCCGAGACATCATACCGACACGTCAGTGTCACCATATAGTACTGACCCGAGACATCATATCGACAGGTCAGTGATACCATATAGTACTGACCCGAGACATCATATCGACACATCAGTGTTACCATATAGTACTGACCCCAGACATCATATCGACACATCAGTGTTACCATATAGTACTGACCCCAGACATCATACTGACACCTGAGTGTTACCATATAGTAGTGACCCGAGACATCATACTGACACGTCCGTGTTACCATATAGTACTGACCCGAGACATCATATCGACAGGTCAGTGTTACCATATAGTACTGACCCATGACATCATATCGGCAGGTCAGTGTTACCATATAGTACTGACCCTAGCCATCATTCCGACACGTCAGTGTTACCATATAGTCCTGACCCAAGACATCATATCGACAGGTCAGTGTTACCATATAGTACTGACCCTAGCCATCATACCGACACGTCAGTGTCACCATATAGTACTGACCCGAGACATCATATCGACAGGTCAGTGATACCATATAGTACTGACCCAAGACATCATATCGACAGGTCAGTGTTACCTTATAGTACTGACCCTAGCCATCATACCGACACGTCAGTGTTATCATATAGTACTGACCCGAGACATCATACTGACACCTCAGTGTTACCATATAGTACTGACCCCAGACATCATATCGACAGGTCAGTGTTACCATATAGTACTGACCCCAGACATCATATCGACAGGTCAGTGTTACCATATAGTACTGACCCCAGACATCATACTGACACGTCAGTGTTACCATATAGTACTGACCCCAGACATCATATCGACAGGTCAGTGATACCATATAGTACTGACCCAAGACATCATATCGACAGGTCAGTGTTACCTTATAGTACTGACCCTAGCCATCATACCGACACGTCAGTGTTATCATATAGTACTGACCCGAGACATCATACTGACACCTCAGTGTTACCATATAGTACTGACCCCAGACATCATATCGACAGGTCAGTGTTACCATATAGTACTGACCCCAGACATCATATCGACAGGTCAGTGTTACCATATAGTACTGACCCCAGACATCATACTGACTCCTGCGTGTTACCATATAGTACTGACCCCAGACATCATATCGACAGGTCAGTGTTACCATATAGTACTGACCCGAGACATCATACTGACACGTCAGTGTTACCATATAGTACTGACCCAAGACATATCGACAGGTCAGTGTTACCATATAGTACTGACCCGAGACATCATACTGACTCCTGCGTGTTACCATATAGTAGTGGCCCGAGACATCATACTGACACGTCAGTGTTACCATATAGTACTGACCCGAGGCTTCATATCGAGACATCAGTGTTGCCATATAGTGAACATGGTGAGTACAAAAACGAAAAAACAAATATGTAATTCCACTTTTTTTGCAATTTCACTGCACTTGGATTTTTTCCCATTTTCCTGCACACTATATGGTAAAATAAATTATTTTATCTGAAAGTACAACTGGACTCGCAAAAAAAACAAGTCCTGATATGTCTATATTGCTGGAAAAATAAAAAGCTATGGCTCTTGGAAGCAATATGTCCCCCATCCTGGTGGTACATGGCAGCCCCCCCCCATACTGGTCCCACCATGGCTTATCGTGGGTGGGTTGTGGGGTTGGAGCGGGGGGACAGAAGGCAGGTTTCACGGGTCTAAAGAGGGTGGTCAGTGTCCGGTGAGCGCTGCCATTATCCTTGTCCTAGTATGCATTGCCGAGCTGCAGTTTGTGCTCTAATGTCCAGGGCTTCAAGAAAATGGCGCTGAGACAGTGCATGTGCAGATCGAGTTCCTTGGCCATTTTCTGGAAGTCCTAGACACTAGAGCACGAATTGCAACTCAGCAATGCATGCTGGGACATAGATAATTACCACCATACACTGCTTATCTTACTACCATAAAATACCCACATAATAATACTGCCGTACAGTTATAACATAATACTATAATATAGTACCCACATATTGCTGCCAACCAGTGACCACATAATACAGTGCTCATAAAATACTGCAGTAAAGTACTGACATAATACTGCCTTATAGAGCTCATATAAAACTATCACAGTACCCAGATAATAGTATCATAGAGTGGACCTAATGCCTTATACGTTGGGTTACCGTATGGCAGTAATATGTAGGCACATATACCATACAGCACAGATGTAATAGTGGGTTGAACACACTTAATATAACATAATATCGCCATACGGTGCCCAAATAAGTATTTTCAATGGTTACATACTACTGCTAAACAATACCAACATAAATCTGCTATACAATGTCCTCATAACATTGTCATTCGGTGCCAAAATAATACTGCCATGCACTATCCACACTGCAATGACATGGCACATGCACATAACATACATATATATACAATGAATAAGTGCTGTACAGTGCCTTAAAAAGTGCAGGTCATAGAGCTGAAGGCTTTACTGCCGCTCATCAGGTCATTGTGACGCCGGCGTGCGTTATGTAAGGCGGATGTTACTACCACACGGCCGCTTGCTTTACTGTGGGAGATGACTTCTCTCCCGTCCACCCCCCCCCCCCCCCGATGCAGCACTTGACCGTCCCCCCCCTCCCCGCAGATGCAGCACTGACGTATCCCCTCCACATACACTGCACTAATCCCCTCACCCCACAGACGCAGCACTCACACGTCCCCCCTCCTGCGGACACAGCACTGACACATCCCCTCTACAGACTATGCACTCACCCGTCCCCCCAGCCACAGACACTGCACTCACCCAGTCGCGCTCCACTGATGCAGCACTCAACCATTCTCTCACCCTTCCCCCCGGCCACAGACACTGCACTCACCCTTCCCCCCCACTGACGCAGCACTCATCCCCCTTGCTGACGCAGCACTCGACCGTTCCCCAACCCCACAGACGCTGCACTCACCTGCCCCGCTGGCCACACAGACGCTGCACTCACCCGTCCCCCCGGCCACACAGACGCTGCACTCACCCGTCCCCCCGGCCACACAGACGCTGCACTCACCCGTCCCCCGGCCACACAGACGCTGCACTCACCCGTCCCCCCGGCCACACAGACGCTGCACTCACCCGTCCCCCCCGCCAGCATCCCCAGGTGTCTGGTGGTCTTCGTCTGCGGCTCCGACTTTTTATCTGGTCTGATGGCAAATTTACCTGAAAAACGAGAAAATCACATCTGATACTGCAGGTATGCAGAGGGAAGCCATGCTGGGAGTTATAGTCCCGTCACACTGATCAGCAATAGGAAAACGCTTATATGGCAATTCTGGTGGATCCCAAGATGGTGGAGAATCCTCACAGTGAACGTCTGAGGGAATTGTCATGTAAGCGATTGCCCACAGGTGACAGTATGGTGGCAGAGCACGCACCCTTCCCCTTGTAGACCAGGAGACCATTGGGGCCACGGAAATCAACCGTGTCGCCAATCTTCAATCCGTCCAAATACTGGGACATTTTCCCTCCGTCTGGGAATTTCGGGTGAACTTTCTTGTAGTAAACCTGCAGAGCAGAGAGGACGACGGATGAAATATTTAATTAGATTTAAATTTCATCCCTCTCCCATCCCACGATGTGCAGGAAATCAGCAGCATTAACCTTTCACAGTCAGAGCTGAACTCACAATTCTGCTGATTTCCTCTGTATGATCAGCGCCCCCTGCTGGATCAGTATAGCATCTGTGCAGTGCATTGTGGGGGATTATTATCCATCAGGGCAGGATCACATATATTCTACATTTCCCACAATGCACTGCAGACGGGACCCTGTGTGGCTCCTGTACACGTTTCTGTCCCATGGAGCAATACTTTACATTGCCGCACAATACTTCACCTTTACAACAAGGTCCACGTGACCTTTGACCTCATCGCTGGACACCGGGGTGTACGCCCGGACCACCAAGCTGCCGTTCACTTTTGCTGAGAGATAAACGTGTTGCCCTAAGTATAAAGAAAAAAAGGGTTAAAGCTGATGCAGTTAAAGGGGATGTGCAGGAAACATGGCGGCTTCCTCCTCCAGCTTGGATCCATAGAGGTGTATAGGGCTGAGCTGCAGTACCAGCCGCGACCTGCACACCGGGGAGACGCTGTGGGACAGAGAGCCGCCATGTTTGTTAGTCCTATACTTCACCTATAGGGAGTCCCAAGATGTGCTCAGATGATGGAAGGCCGAACCGGAACCTCTTGGTGTCATGGCTGATTTCCTGAAAATGGAGATTAAAAACACTGACAATATTAATCACAACAATAGACATCTCCACCGGTGACTGCACGAACAGCAACTCCCTAAATACCATTACTGATACATCCCTGCCCCTGAAAAACAGGGGAGACCTCCCGGCTCCAAAAGATCCTCAACTGATCAAGTGACTACAACTCTAAGGAAAGGGGCAACAGCCATAATAATTGTAGAGTAGGAATATCTACTAAGAAAATAAGAGATACTTAGCTTTATGAATATGGCCATATTAGTACACCGCCCGGTCACTACGTCGAGGTGTAACTCGGGTCCCTAACCTTCATTATTCAGCCTCTATCTAGTGCACCTTCCCCTGCCCATGTACCCCATTGTGCTATTGTTCTCTGTTATTAGGTTTTCCCAATTTGCTCATAAATAAGGAGGTTTTAATCCAGATAGAGGCTGAAAATGAAGGTTAGAGACCTGGCCTAAGAGATGCACCTCGACGTGGTGATCAGGTGATGTCATAGGAGGTTCAGTGAGGTCATCGGTTACCTGTGTGTTCCTGTTCCCACTGGATCCGTGATGGTCCCATGACCCGGGCGGCCCAACTATCCACTGCAGGGGGAGGGCTGTTTATTAGGCTATATTAGGGGAGACCTCCTGGACCCCAAAAGAGTCGGATGCTGTCTTGTGCAGCCTCAGATGAAGCTGTGGTGCCAAATACATATTCAGGGGGCACAAGACCTGCATGAAAGAGCAGGGGGGACGGGAAAGGATCACGTTATTGGGGGTTTTCATGGACCTCCTAGAAGAGGGATATTTGGCAGTAGGTGACTCAAAAACTAGAAGGATCACCTGTATATAATGGGGCAGCCCGATGCTGGGGCATGGGGGGGGCAGAACAGCACGCTGCAGGCGCTCACTCAGCACTCACCACCTGGAACTAGTCGTCCACATTCGCTAGTTACCTGTTTTTCGATCAGTGGCAGCGGATACTTGGTGTTTGGATCCAGAAGAGTCACCGGTGCCTTCTTCTGCCGAGATCCCAAGGATCTGATGAGGAATAACAAAACGGTGACGCCGACCACGGCGAGTGCGACCATCACCCCGGTGTCCTGGAGGGCGAGAGGCACGAACGTCAGCACTGACCATGAATGGCGGCAATCATTCAGCTGTGAGGACGCGGCGCAGGGGCCAGTATGTATCGGGCACCGATGCATCATGTACATGCGCTGTCAGTGTGCAGCGTGCCACCACTGGCTGCTCTGACCCAAAATGTGCTTGTGTGAACAAAACCTGATTCACATACCGCTTTCTTTTTTTGACACATGGTCCAATTAAAAAGCCGAAACATGTTTTACTGCTCAGTTTTGCTGCCAGAGTTCAACCATTCAAGTCAATGGGTCAGAGGAAAAGAGAGACCACAGGTCACAGGGGGTCGTGCGTTATTCACTATTTACCAGGAGAAGCTCGGAAACCTCCAGGTCATTTTATAGACAAGAAAAGTGGATAACTGGACCAAAACAGGGTTAACAATTAACACAGCGGTGTGCGGTTTACACCCAGCATTGTGTGGTGGTATTATTGTGCTTCATAGTGTGTGTGTGTATATAGTGTGTGTTACACAATTGCTGGCGGTATATACCCAGGCTGTGCAGGGGACACTATGTTACACATGTATATGATCTGTGTATAGCTGTATTTCTGCCATTTCTATAATGAGCGGACACGTTATACACCAGCCGGGAGGATTACCGCCACTCACTCCCCACTATTACTTTCTTTTCTTCAGGTCTGCATTCTTCCTAGTCCATTTAAAGGATTGCTCTGTAATGTAATGCCGATATTAGAGAACAGTAGTGGCAGCGTGAGAATCTCCCTTCTAAGTAAGGTCCCGCACCTGTGATACATGCAAATGTATGTAAAGTGCTATGGAATTAATAGCGCTATATAAATGAATAAATATTATATTATGTATAATGGGAGATCCCATCCCCCTCCTCCTCCAGGTACAGTGCAGACCCTCCCCCCTCCCCATTGTAGCCCTCCTTCCTCCCCATTATAGCCCTCCCTCCTCCAGGTACAGTGCAGCCCCCCCCTCCAGGTATAGGGTCCCTGATCCTCCCATGGTCTGACACCACCTCATCCGCTGGATGGGGCCAATGGAGGCTTGTCCCTCCCTCTCTATACATCAGAGCCATTAATGGAGATAGAGATGTACAGTGCTGATTGTGGGCTGTTACACTGCACCGTTATACACATGCAAGGGCTGCAAGTGCACCTGGGCCCTGGAGCCAAGGGGGCCCCAAAAGTCTCTTTAGTCTATAGATAAAGACTACTGATATTAAAAATTTGCAATAATGGGCGGCCTCATTGGAGCTTTCACATTGGGGCCCATCAGCTTCACATTACGACACTGCTACCACACCAAGAATATAGTAAAACAATCATGATGTACAGACACATTTATATACAGATATACACAGACAGACACATATGATAGAGAGCCACATATACACAGGCAGACACAGATATACAGCCAGATTCCAGCTACTTCACTGATGACACTTTGTATAAATATTGACACCTCGGTTACTTTTTGTCTGCACAGGACACTGGATTCTATCAACCCTGTCATTGCTGCAGCACCCTGTCCTGCCATTGCTGCAGCCCCCTGTCCCGCCATTGCTGCAGCCCCCTGTCCCGCCATTGCTGCAGCCCCCTGTCCTGCCATTGCTGCAGCACCCTGTCCCGCCATTGCTGCAGCACCCTGTCCCGCCATTGCTGCAGCACCCTGTCCCGCCATTGCTGCAGCACCCTGTCCCGCCATTGCTGCAGCACCCTGTCCAGCCATTGCTGCAGCACCCTGTCCCGCCATTGCTGCAGCCCCCTGTCCTGCCATTGCTGCAGCCCCCTGTCCTGCCATTGCTGCAGCCCTCTGTCCTGCCATTGCTGCAGCACCCTGTCCTGCCATTGCTGCAGCCCCCTGTCCTGCCATTGCTGCAGCCCCCTGTCCTGCCATTGCTGCAGCCCCCTGTCCTGTCCATCCAGAGTAAATCAGTGTATGGCAAAAGTGTGAATACTTATACAAGGATCCACAGAGAAACCTGGACAGCCACTTACCATGGTGGGAGCTCTGCTTCTGACAGGGCAGGCCAACACAGGTCCTGATATCAGAAGTGTCCCCTCCCCCTGCCCTGGGCACTCCTCCTCCTGCTCTGGGCCATGGGTCCTTGGTGCCACAATATGAGGGAGGGGGAAGAGAAGCTGCAGCAGTGAAAGTGCATGCTGGAGCTTGTGGTGCCACAAGGAAAGGGGGAGAGGAAGCTACAGCTGTGACAGTGCATGCTGGAGCTTGTGGTGCCACAATGTAGGGGAAGGGGAGCTGCAGCTGTGACAGTGCATGCTGGAGCTTGTGGTGCCACAATGTAGGGGAAGGGGAGCTGCAGCTGTGACAGTGCATGCTGGAGCTTGTGGTGCCACAATGTAGGGGAACAGGAGCTGCAGCTGTGACAGTGTATTCTGGAGGCTGCAGTTGTGACAGTGCATACTGGAGCTTGTGGTGCCACAATGTAGGTGTGGCACCCCGCAACGAGTGCGTCACAGGAGGGTATTGCAGCCAAGACAGCAGCAGCAATATTCTCTGACTCAGCAATCACACAGTTAACTCAGAGATCCATACCCTACATGCATCACCTAGCATAGAGGGCCAATAAGGTCCTGGTGGGCGGAGTGTAGAGGTAGTGAGCAGAAAGAGAACTGACTTTGGCAACGTAGGAGAAAGAAACAAGATCATCAGCTCTGCAACCTAGGAGAGGGGGCCTGCACAGTTCCGTGCGGCCCCCTGGCCAATTCCCCTGGCCGTCTCCCTGCCATCACCCCAGTTGAGCACCATTATTCCCGGTGCTTAAACAACCGAACTACGGGCATCAACATGCGGGCTCATAACCATCCCGTGCCCATCTACAGCCGGTTTGCTAGTACCGAAGCTAGTAGTTGTTCAGCACTGCTATGCGAACCAGAGGAGTGGAGGGACCGCTTTACAGGAGCACCCCACCACTGCCACTCACAGTCGTCTAGCCAGCGGTGTACCCACCGAAGGAACCAAGCCTCCCCAAAACATCCGGAACGTATACCCCGGATAGGGCATTCAAGCAGCCTCCTCGTACCCGATCTGGCATTCCTGGGCGACAACGGCAACACAACTTAGTTAGAATGGAGGAACACCGCGGATCTCTGAGAACACACTGGTCATTGCTGAGTCCACTACCTACGAACTGTATGCCATGTACTGCCTGCTGGTTACAGTAAAGAACCCATTACAGAGACTTAAGGGGGAGTCACACGCGTCAATATCGCCTGCACGATCTCGGCTGCACGTGACGTTGCAGCGATATTGATGCGTGTGACATACTGAATCAACCAGCGATAAATCGCTGGTTGATGATCGCCAGGTTTTAGAACCTGCTCTAAAACCTGGCGATTGTCGCCCGGTGGACACGCAGCATCGCTGCGTGTGACACCGGGAGTAGCGATATTCCAGCTCCCAGCGCCTCTCACAAGCGCTGGGAGCTGGTATCCAAGGTAAACTGCGGGTATCTAGGCAGCGCGGCGTGCCTAGATACCCGACGTGTACCTTAGTTACCAGCCTCCTCCACTCACCGGCTGGTATCTAAGGTACACAGCGGGTAACTAGGGTCCCTAGTTACCCGCTGTGTACCTTAGATACCAGCCGGTGAGCGGAGGAGGCTGGTAACTAAGGTACACATCGGGTATCTAGGCAGCGCGCGCTGCCTAGATACCCGCAGTTTACCTTGGAGACCAGCCTGCTCCCGCTTCCAGCAGGCTGGCAGCGGGAGCAAGACATCGTGGAAACGATATTTAAATCGTTTCCATGATGTCTCTGGTCAATTGATCGCTGGTGAGTCTGTCTGTGTGACAGCTCACCAGCAATCAGCCGTCAATGTCGTCAGCGATCATCTCACTGACGACATTGACGCGTGTGACTCCCAGTTTACAGTGTCCGTGCTTTCTTATGAACTGCTTATCCGCGCATTAAGGTAACCGCAGCTGCCTCAGAACATCTTGTGCAGCTCCTGGCTCCGGGGATCACCGATCAGCCTGTGGGGAGCGTTCCATCTTGCTGCATTCCATCCCCCGGAGGCCCCGCAGCGCCGGTAAAGTTACCGGAACACTCATAGGTGGCGTCACGAAACAAATTAACCCCTAATCTGTTCTACCAAGACGTCTTCAACTTTTGATCTGTTCCACCGGGCCCCACTACCGGCAGGCGCGGCACCCCGTGACAAGGAGGAAGACGAAACGCCTGTCCCCCGGAGTCCCGGCCACGATGAGTCAGAATTTGGCGTCACGAACAGGATACGAGCAGGCCCGTTCCTTAACGGGTATAATGTGCTTAAAAGACTTTATTTTATCAAAAAGGACTTTGTTCGTCCCAAAAAGAACTTTTCCCGCCTTTTTACCGACGGGCCAAAATGGCGCCCAAGATGGCGGCCCCGCCATGTGAATCACCACGTGCAGGCCCAAGGGTGAGCCACCACCCCTCTTCGTGGGAGGGCCCAAGGCAAAGGCGCCAAAATCATTGTCCGCCCCGATTGCTGGAAACCACCAAGGGGCGGGCCAAAGACTTTTTCCCACAATTGGACTACGAAAACCCCCAAGGAAGTGTGAGTGTCAGACTCTTCTTCACCAGCTCTCGAACAGCACGGTTACCGGTTGAGTCGGGTGTGGTTCCTCTACAAAATGGCCAGCTTGAAACTCCGAGACCTTATGCAACAGGTGGAAGCCGAGGCCAGAGCAGCCATAGGCCATCCCGGTCCGGGTCCCGTCCTAACCATCGACGGCAGCCCTGACTTTTGGCAGGAGGCTCTGCAAGACCTCAGGGTGCGGCTAATGGAAACCGTCGAGTGGACAATCCGCAGCTGGAGCGTGAGCCTGGGCAGCAGACTACATCGAGCGATGCAGCAGATAGGGCATTCAAGCTGCCTCCTCGTACCCAATCTGGTATTCCTGGGCGACAACGGCAACACAACTTAATTAGAATGGAGGAACACCGTGGATCTCTGAGAACACACTGGTCATTGCTGAGTCCACCCAGTCCACTACCTACGAACTGTATGTCATGTACTGCCTGCTGGTTACAGTAAAGAACCCGTTACAGAGACTTACAGTGTCCGTGCTTTCTTATGAACTGCTTATCCGCGCATTAAGGTAACCGCAGCTGCCTCAGAACATCTTGTGCAGCTCTTGGCTCCGGGGATCACCGCTCAGCCTGTGGGGAGCGTTCCATCTTGCTGCATTCCATCCCCCGGAGGCCCCGCAGCGCCGGTAAAGTTACCGTAACACTCATAGGTGGCGTCACGAAACAAATTAACCCCTAATCTGTTCTACCAAGATGTCTTCAACTTTTGATCTGTACCACCGGGCCCCACTACCGGCAGGCGCGGCAACCCCGTGACAAGGAGGAAGACGAAACGCCTGTCCCCCGGAATCCCGGCCACGGTGAGTCATAGGGGAAGGGGAGCTGCAGCTGTAACAGTGTATTATGGAGCTTGTGGTGCCACAATGCAGGGGAAGGGGAGGCTGCAGCTGTGACAGTGCATGCTGGAGCTTGTGGTGCCACAATGTAGGGGAAGGGGAGCTGCAGCTGTGACAGTGTATTCTGGAGCTTGTGGCGCCACAATGCAGGGGAAGGGGAGGCTGCAGCTATGACAGTGCATGCTGGAGCTTGTGGTGCCACAATGTAGGGGAAGGGGAGCTGCAGCTGTGACAGTGTATTCTGGAGCTTGTGGTGCCACAATGCAGGGGAAGGGGAGGCTGCAGCTGTGACAGTGCATGCTGGAGCTTGTGGTGCCACAATGTAGGGGAAGGGGAGGCTGCAGCTGTGACCGTGTATTCTGGAGTTTTTAGTGCCACAATGTAGGGGAAGGGGAGGCTGCAGCTGTGACAGTGCATGCTGGAGCTTGTGATGCCACAATTCAGGCCTCTTTCACACATCAAAAATCAGGAAGAAACGAGAAGGACAGAAAAATGGCGATCAATTAAAATGGCCATTGATGAATCAGGAGTGCAGGGTAAGTTTTTGGATTAGGCAGACCATGTGCCAGTGCATCTTGGAACTTCTGGTTCCACAACATTAGTTTGTGTTGGAGCAGCGAGGGTCACCTGGGCCAAATGCTGCAGTGTCATCATAGGATCTTGGAGTCACAAGTTTTACGCTCGTTTTAAAAGAGGGGGTGTAAGTGTGCACTTCAGCGTGTGCTGGTGATACATATACCTGTTAAGTGCATTGAGTTCAATGGGGGAGTCAAAATCTGCAACAAATTTTATTAGGAGTCCTTTCTTCAGGAGTGCACTGTTCCACTTGATCTCTGCTTGTTGAGGTGTGGAACCCCTGGAGATTGACAGCACAGGCCAGCAGAATTGCTCCAGTGTTGCTTGCAGAGGTAACATCCGGTGTCGCTTGCAGAGGTAACGTCCGGTGTCGCTTGCAGAGGTAACGTCCGGTGTCACTTGCAGAGGTGACTGTGCCTCTGCAGCATCAGAGACGCGCAAGATGACTGAAGCTGGTCAGAGCCTGCAAGCTTCATACAACAGCTGATAAATGTGCACTCCTTCCCTAGGAAACCAACCACCACTGACAGATTGCAGAGGTGGCAGGTAACCTTGGCAACAAGCCATACACTATAGAATTACAGATACCCCTGTTCCTGACAACAATGAGGATTTACAATACAAGGCGTTTGTTTTTACCTACCGTATTTAATAAGATGAGACAGTCCCTTAAATTGTGGAACTGCTGCAAAATTCACAAGTTAAAAAGGAAAAAACGTTTCTAAAAAGTTTAAAATAAATATATCCCTCTACTCACCTCGCCTGGCCCTTCTGGTCATATGGGATGAGGAGGACAGGTTGTACCGAGATCTGAGGGATCCTAGTAGGACCATGACGCTCGAGAGGAATAGATGGGAATTGCTCCCTCCGACCATCACACATGATAACAATAACCACCTGCCACCCCAGACCACCAGGGCTGGGGTGTAACTACAATAGGTGCAGGGGGTTTCAATCGCCTGAACCCCAAACGTCCTTTTATCTACTATTTCTATTAAAGATTTGGGGGCCTAGTTGGAGCTTTCACATTGGGGCCCATGAGCTTCAAGTTACGCCACTGCACCAGGGATCATGTGTTCAGCACTGTAGGCAGTATAGGATGGTAGCACTAACCACCTGAGCCACCTGGTGCTTCTAGATAACAAATTAACTCTTTAATCAGTGAAGAGCAAGTTTTGTTTCATTGCTCTCCATTCACTGACAGACATGTAGGTGTGTGATTGTTAGCTCTTCTGTTCCCACCTTTGCTATTTGTTCAGTTTGTCTCTATTTACAAACAAAACACGAAGTAACAGACGATTTGTGGTTTGCCAGCACCGGCTGGCAGTGGTCGCTGCCAGTGATCGCCTCCTTGACGGTGGTCACACCTGACTGGCACAATAACAGGAAGCCGAGAGTTGGAAGGTTTATCTTCCACCGTTGTCATATGCTCAGAAATGTCCCAGCTTCTCTAGAGCCGCGTTCACACACAGCATCTGATGCACAACTACCGGCAATAATCCTATACTAATGAAAGGAGAAACTCCGCATCTGTGGCCCCCACTCCAACCACGAAGACACAAGCTGGGGCTGAGCTCCCTAGAAACCACTCCACCCACTGGTGGGTTATGATAGGGTGGGATGGCATAGTTTGTGGTGGGGTGTCATAGGGTGGGGTGCCATAGTGTGTAATGGCACAGGGTGGGATGGCATAGGGTGCTTTGGAGTGCCATAGGGAGGTGTGTGATAGTGTGGAGTGCCATAGGGAGGTGTGTGATGGAGTGGGTTGTGATAGGGTGGGGTACCACAGTGTGTAATGGCATAGGGTGGAGTGCCATAGGGTGGGATGGCATAGGATGGGAAGGCATAGGGTGCAGTGGTGTGCCATAGGGAGGTATGTGTTGGGTTGTAATAGGGTGGGGTGCCATAGGGTGGGATGGCATAGGGTGCAGTGGGGTGCCATAGGGAGGTGTGATAGGGTAGGGTGCCATAGTGTGTAATGTGATAGGGAGGGGAGGGATGGCATAGGACAGGACAGCATAGGGTGCGGTGGAGTGCCATAGGGTGATGTGTGATGGGGTGGGTTGTGATAGGGTAGTGTGCCATAGGGAGTGGTGGAGTGCAATAAGGTGGAGTGTGATGGGTTGGGATGTCATAGAGTGGTGTGCCATAGGGTGAGACGGGGTGGGTTGTCATAGGGTCTGGTGCCGTAGGGTGTGGTGCCATAGGATGAGGTGTTTTGGGGTGGAGTGCAATAGGGTGAGGTGTCAGAGGGTTGGGGTGCCATAGGGTAGTGTCATTAGGTTAGGTCTCTACTGGGTGCCCAGCCCTGCAGATTCCCAGGTCAGCATCATATATGGACACATTCTATTATTTTCGCCCTCTCAGCCTGAGGGCCGCAGGGCAGAATCAATTATACCGTATATAACAGTATTTACAGTGTCATTAATAAAGGCCACTGATAACAGTGAATGACGATCCTGTGTAATAACATTCGTGCGCTAGTCAGATTTATTTTTTAAGACAGTAAATACATTTTCAAACTATTTATATGCAAATCAGAAAATAGGCAACAAATGTCGCCAGCAGCGTTGTACCTGTCCGAGCAGAAGTTTGTGCTGCAGAGCTGATATTCCTACGACATAAAGAGCCTTCTATGCCAAATGAGCTGAAAGCGATGTAAATAGATCCTGATAGATAAGAAGCAGGAACATGGCGGCCCCCTGAACACCGCGCTCTGCTGCTCTACAAAGGGGTTTCTCTAGGATCTTATGGATCGTGGAATCATTAAAGGGACTGGGGGGGAATCATTAAAGGGATCAGAGAGAATCATTTCAGGGACCGGAGAGAATCATTTCAGGGGCTGGGAAAATAATTTTATGGACTGGGGGGATCATTTCAGGGACTGGGGGGATCATTTCAGGGACTGGGGGGATCATTTCATGGACTGGTGGATCATTTCATGGACTGGGGGATCATTTCATGGACTGGGGGGATCATTTCATGGACTGGGGGGATAATTTCAGGGACTGGGGGGATCATTTCAGGGACTGGGGGGATCATTTCAGGGACTGGGGGATCATTTCAGGGACTGGTGGATCATTTCATGGACTGGGGGATCATTTCAGGGACTGGGGGATCATTTCAGGGACTGGGGGATCATTTCATGGACTGGTGGATCATTTCATGGACTGGGGGATCATTTCATGGACTGGGGGGATCATTTCAGGGACTGGGGGGATCATTTCAGGGACTGGGGGGATCATTTCAGGGACTGGGGGATCATTTCAGGGACTGGTGGATCATTTCATGGACTGGGGGATCATTTCAGGGACTGGGGGATCATTTCAGGGACTGGGGGATCATTTCATGGACTGGTGGATAATTTTATGGACTGGGGGGATCATTTCAGGGACTGGGGGGATCATTTCAGGGACCATTTCAGGGACTGGGGGATCATTTCATGGACTGGGGGATCATTTCATGGACTGGGGGATCATTTCAGGGACTGGGGGGATCATTTCAGGGGCCGGGAGAATCATTTCAGGGACTGGGGGGATCATTTCAGGGACTGGGAGAATCATTTCCAGAATTGGGGGGGAAGATTATGGCTGCTGTCACCTGGACTCTGGCTACTGGTGACTGCACCGCGACCTGTATTACTGTGCAGGACAGTTCCTCTAATTCAGGATTAGATCCCGAGTTATCAGATATTTCGGATTATCAGACAATATTCGAAAAGAATGTGAGACTAACAAAGGAGAATTCCTCGGTGATTGTCTCGCGACCTTCCGCTTCCAGCTTTATGAGATTCCACCTTACATTACAGTTAAGTACCAGATGCTGGAGGCCAATGATTATTATTACTTTCTGGATTGTCAGATACCGGATTACAGGATTCTCACTGGTATTTCTGTATCGCTCGACATACACTGATAGTTCATTTTATATGTTGGTTTGGTCTCTGGCTTTAGTTCTGCTCATGGAGGGTAAAGGAGAGCTGGAGCTTAGAGTCCGGAGTCAGGCTGTACACTTCTATGGTCATGATGGAGCCCCTGGACTTTATGGTGGAGGGAATCTTCTCCTTTGTCAGCCGAGCTGTGGAGAAATGTAATTTGTCAGCCGTGAAACAGAATAAAGGTGAAGGCCGAGGTTTATCTACAGGACAAAGTCCAGGGGCAACGACTGCAGCGGGATCGACACCCGAAGACACGTAGAGCGCCACATGCAGCTGTATACTATATACTGTACACTGTGTGCTATATACCAACCTGATGGACTGAGGAATGGGAAGAAAAATTCTAACTGGGGTGAAAAGGAGAAAAACTCTCGATTTCGGCTTTGTTTATTGCAGTTAGTTTTTACGGCATTCAGTAAAATGAGCTGAAAACCCAATCAATGACCAGAGAACAGAGGCGTTTATGTTTTTTTTTTACCAGTGATTTGTATCAAAATACTTTCTAAACTTTATTTTTTTTCTTTACAAAGTTTGGTTTGTGTCTCCACATTATAAGTGTATAGTTGACCCGAACAGAACAGCAGGGTTAAGTGGCAAGCAACAACAAAAATTTAAATTGACAATAATTGGGATCGGAAGAATTTCAATAATCAGTAAATTACAGAACGGCAGTTTTTTGCAAGCACTATTCAACTGTGAACTTGGGAACAAACGTTAAAATCAGTTCACAGGTTCACAGGTCGTTAAGTTTATTTCTCAAGGAGAAATCACTGCAAAAATGAAGCTATGAGGACATTGATGTAGTTTCAAAAGCTCTCCTGTCACACGCAGACCTCATATCCAACATGTATTCCTGGGAGGGAAAAAGCATCTACGTTCTCAGAGAGGGTAGATTGGGAGGAAAGCAACTGAAGGGGAAATCACTGCAGAAATAAAGCTGTGCTAACACATGAGAGCTGGTGATACAGTATCTGTCACAAGCAGACCTCATATCCAACATATATTCCTTGGAGGGGAAAAGCATCTACGTTCTCATGGAGGGTAGATTGGGAGGAAAGCAACTGAAGGGGAAATCACTGCAGAAATAAAGCTGTGCTAACACATGAGAGCTGGTGATACAGTATCTGCCACAAGCAGACCTCATATCCAACATGTATTCCTGGGAGGGAAAAAGCATCTACGTTCTCAGAGAGGGCAAATAGTGTAGATAGGGAGGAAAGCAAGTGAAGAGGAAATCACTGCAGGAATGACACTCTGCTGACACATGAGAGATGGTGAAACAGCATCTGTCACATACAGACCTCATATCTAACATGTATTCCTGAGAGGGACATGACCTTAAGTCTGGAAATAGGAGTGGATTGTAAACTGCAGATCAGGGGTATGATGAATTAAGATTACAGAGTGGAATTCAGTTATAAAGTTTGCACTTTCGGTGTCTTAGGCAGCTGAACTCTGTCATTGAGCCTCCAGTGGGGTGCCGGCTCCTATCGATCACAGAGGGGGTCTTTGTGCCAGAGCGGCTGTGCACCACCCAGCACTATCAGTGGTAGATAAAGGGGAGACAGTGGCTGCCCTGTGTGCCGCGGTGGGGTTACACCTGTTCCACCCAGATGTATTGTTAACTATTTTTGGTGAATATGGGTACCGCTATCTGCTTCCCGCGACTCGGAGCCTATTTCCAGGGATGTATGGACTTGGTGTTTTGCTAAATGAAATCGTGAAAAATATATAAATTTTTTTACTTATTGTTCATGATCATAATTGCTCTGGGATAATTTGCAGCCCCATGTAAATCTGTGTAATGATATCACGATGAATGGTACCCAGGACAAATTGACCTCTGTTACATCTGGATGGGATTTGCCAGTTGTGCTTACCTTTAAAGGTTTTATTGCTGGATTCCCCATCGTAAATCGTCACGGAGTAATAATCACAGGATGTGTTCAAGTGCTTGAAATTCAGCGAAATAAAATATCCCCGAGGAGCCTGAAAAATCACTGGGCACCTGATCATATAAGAAATAGTGTAAGGATGCCAGACAAGAAGACAGTTATACAAGAAAACAAAATAATATAAGATGCCTCTTCACATGCAGTAAGGGCTTGTTTCCACTCATATACAGTGCAATGCCAGACACTCTATGATCTGTGGCACACACTGTCTGCTTGTCTGTGATGCACGCCGTCAGCTCCTCTGTGACGCACGCCGTCAGCTCCCTCTGTGGCGCACGCCGTCAGCTCCCTCTGTGACGCACGCCGTCAGCTCCCTCTGTGATGCACGCCGTCAGCTCCCTCTGTGACGCACGCCGTCCACTCCTCTGTGACGCACGCCGTTTGCTCCCCTGCGACGCACGCCATCCGCTCCTCTGTGACGCATGCCGTTCGCTCCTCTGTGACACACGCCGTCACCTACTCTGTGACGCACGCCGTCCGCTCCTCTGTGACGCACGCCGTCCGCTCCTCTGTGACCTGTGACGCACGCCGTCCGCTCCTCTGTGACGCACACCGTCTGCTCCTCTGTGACACATTCCGTCCGCTCCTCTGTGACGCACACCGTCTGCTCCTCTGTGACACATTCCGTCCGCTCCTCTGTGACGCACACCATCTGCTCTCCTGGACTCACACAGTTAGCTCTTCGTATACTGCACACTATACATAGTGTCAGTATGGACACCTACGGGTGAGGTTTGTCACTGTGCGACTCATTGGACCTGAGGGAAGCCGCGGGTGGCCGCAGGGAGACCGCAGCCGCACTGTATTCACCATGTGCGGCGGGTGCGTGGTAGCTTCTCCCTGCAGTCACCCGATGGGAGCCGCTTCCGACTCCGCAGCATGAAATGAACATGCGGAGGAGGAGCGGACTCCCGGCAACCCGCACTGCAGCTCCAAAGACGCTGCGGGCGGGTTACGCATAGTGAGGATGGGATTGCTTAAAATCCCATCCACTATGCAAGTACTGTACTACGCAGCGTTTTGGACGCAGCGGCAAGACGCTGCGTATACTCATCGTGTGCACGCACCCTTAGGCTCTGTGCACACAGTGTGCTGTTTGATGCTTTTTTTTTTTCACACAGATTTCGAGAACCTGCATGTGTATCCTGAGGCCAGCAAATTGTATGAGAGTTCAGAAGTGCTGTGGACACAGTGTTTTTTTTTTTCCTTGCAGATTTTGGTGCAGAAGAAAGAAAGTAGGATTTCAAATATAGCAGCGTTTTTTCTTCATTGACCCCATTGTAATCATGAAAAAACACTGCAATAGCTCTCTTTCTTTCTTCCTGTGCATAGTTTCACTATGTCAGCAGCCTAGAATTGAAAACATAAAACTGCTACAAAATTGAACCATTTTTAACATGCAAAAATGCGGATTTTCGTGCGTTTTTCTGCTAGAGGTTGCAGATTTGGACCGACACAAAGCCTAAAAGGGAATCTGCAGCTAAAAAAACAAGATGAAACCCTGTGACCTGCAGACGAGGAGCAGAAGTGCAGTAAAGGTGTCCCCAGCTCCAGTGCTCAGGAGCCTCCAGAAGGTTGGATTCAGGATTTCTGTAGTATTACACAGGTGTTGGAATCATCACCTGCAGGTACAGTTGTGCTCAAAAGTTTACATACCTTGGCAGGTTTTTGCTTTCTTGGTCTTTTTTCAGTCTGTGGCCGCCATGCCTTGCAGATCTCCTCCTTTCTGCGACATTCTTGGCTCCTTTTCTGATCAGTCTTCCCCTGAAGTCGCTCTTCCCCCCTACCCGATCTAACCATCACTGTCAAAGACTGCTCTCTCTCCCCAGTCCCCCACGCCAAGTGCCTCGGTGTAATCCTCGACTCTGCCCTCTCCTTCAAGCCACACATCCAGGCCCTCGCCACCTCCTGCCACCTCTAGCTTAAAAAATCTAAATTACTTACCGGTAATGTGTTTTTCATGAGCCACGACAGCACCACCTGAGAGAGATAGGACCGCCCATCCAAGACAGGAAACCTCTGAGATAAAAAGGCGGGACCTCTCCTGAACCTCAGTTTCGGTTACAGAGACCGGAGAGGCAGGGCCGCACCGTCCATTGGACAGTGTGAGCCCTGTCATTCAGGAGGCAGCCGGCAGGGGGAGCGGCTGTGCAGAAGGGGGCGGCGCCTCATGCAAACAGCCTCCCCCTGTCATGGCGCCGGCCGCTCACCCCGCGCACCGGAGGTAAGCGGCGACCGCCGAGGGAGAGGCACAGAAGGGGCGGCAGCCCCAGGCATCACTAGTACCCCCCCCCCCCCCCGGGACTCACTCACGGCCGCGGCAGGCAATCACTGCCGCGGCTCAGGCGGCAGTGGCGACTGGGTCACAGAAGGGGCGGCAGGCCCAGGCTTCACTAGCACCCCCCCCACCCCCCCGGTAACAAGTGCCGCGGCTCAGGCGGCAGTGGGGCTCGGTGCACCCCTGCGGAGAGGGGAACCCAACAAGCATTAGTACACAACCAAAAGAACACAACAAATCACACACCCCCCCTCCAAACAGGACCAACACCAACAGGCAATAGGGAGGGATGCGGTGGTGCTGTCGTGGCTCATGAAAAACACATTACCGGTAAGTAATTTAGATTTTTCCCAATCGCCACGACAGCACCACCTGAGAGATTTCAGAGAAAAGGAATTTAGGGAGGGACCACCGCTAGCAGAACACGTCTACCAAAGGTCACCACCATAGCGGCATCAAGATCAAGCCTGACATGCTCGAAGAAAAGAGAAGGAGCAGCCCCACAGATCAAGTCTAAGGGGACAACAGCCACCCCCGCCCAGGAAGCAGCTACTGCCCTGGTGGAAGTGCACAAAGGCCCCCCCGGGACCCGCACCTGACCGGAAGAAGCAAGCGTGAAGGCTTCCCGCAACCACCAAGCAAGGGCACCCACGGACACTGCCTCACCCCAAGAGGCTCCCCGAAAGAAAAAACAAGAGGGACAGATCCAGACGCCAGGCCGTGGCCCAACGAAGCAGGCAAGCAACTCCCACCAGACCACGAACGTGTGGAGAACCACGTCCTTCAGAATTGTAGGAAGACCACAGAAGGAAGGGAGAACAAGCTCCCGCAGTCCGCGGAACATGAGAGCCACCTTGGGAAGAAGGAAGGAACCAGGTAGAGGATGACCCTGTCCAGCAGAACCGGAGAACAAGGCCCCACCACCGACAAGGCCAGGAGGACACAAAAAAAGGCTGGCGGACGGCAAGCCACCGCCAAACAGGACCAACTGCAGAGGCAGGACCCTAGGCGAAGCACAAGAGAAAAGCCCAAAGGGAGGCGTGGTTAAGGCATCCAGAACTAAAATGAGACCCCAAGGAGCCACTTTTGGACAGGGAACAGGAGTGGCTCGCCCCCCGGCAGGACCGGAAAACCCACGACACCCAAGAAGACCCATCGAGGGAACAAAGGCACAGGCCCCAAAGCTGAAAATCAGAGCTCCAGGGAATCGACCGAGACCAATCCGCCACCCACTGGAGGAAGTCGAAAATTGCCGACACAGGAGCCCACCGTCGGGACTCGTCCCTGAAGAAGACAGAAAAGGTAAACCACCCGGTACCAGAAAAATCCGGCGGCCGACCGGACCTCAGCACACGAACAAGGCCCCCCAGAGAATCCCCCACGGGACCTGAGCCGCCTGGTCAAGTCCCACGCCGTCAGCCGGAGACCAGCGGAAGGGGGACCGGCCCCCGCAGGAGAGACTGGAAGAGGGGGAGAGTCCAGGGAGCCTGGATGGACAGGCGACTGAGCCAAAAGAACCAAGCTCCCCGGGGCCAGAAGGGCGCCATCACGACGACCCTCGCCCTGTCCATCCTGACCTTCCGAAGCCCTGCAGGAACCTAACCAAGGGAGGGAAGGGACACAGAAGGCCCAAGGACCAGGGGATCAGTACAGCGTCCCCAGCAACGGGCCGGACTCCGGGAATCAGCGAACAGAATCCACACACCAGACCGTGCTCTCGAGAGGCAAAGAAATCCATCTCCAGAAGGCCCAACCAGGCCACAATCGGAGCGAAAAATAAAAAACACTCAAATCCAGGGCCCACTGCTCCCGTTGGAGCAGCACCCTGCAGAGAAAATCCGTCCAGGAAGTTGCCACCCCCCTGCCTGCGAAGGGCAGAGAGGGAATCAGACGGGCGTTACAACAGCTGACAACGCCCCGCGTAACTACCATGAGTGCCTGGGACCGGGTGTCCCCATGACGGAGCCAGGAAGCCACCAACACACCGTAGCCATAGAGGACACTAAGATGGTGCCCCCGAAGGGAAGTAAGGAACGCAGAACTGCCTTCCAAACAGCCAGGAACTCCCGCATAAGGGAGGACAGCCTGGAGAGGCGATGAGTCTCAGGCTGCCCCGAGCGGACAGGTCCCGAAGGAGCCAGGAACTGGCCTCCTTGGTAAGCATTGGAGACCGGACCACCCCACGGGACGCCCCTGGAGAGGCGCCCAGGAAGCAGCCCCCCCCTCCAGAGAATCTGAAGGCGGAGGGGACAGAACAATCTATGCTTCCAAGGCCGCCCCTAACCCGAGCTGACGCTGGGGAACCATCCACAGAAGGGCCCGAGAGCGCAACTGTGCCCAAGGAACAGCGGGGATACAGGACGAGAGGGAGCCCAAGAGGGACACAGCCCTCTAGAAAACCAACCGAGGAGAGCCCCTGTACTGCAGAAAGGGATGACCGAAGACGCAATGGCCTCGAGGTCAGCGGGGAGCTTCCCGACATTATGCCCGTGCGGGGTCTCTGGACTGCTTTCAGTCACGCCACGACCCCCGACGTCCAGAAGGAGGTAAAGCAGAGACTGGGAACCCAGAAATAACCCCAGAACCAGCTGACGCGTGGCGGGGAACAGCCTGGACCTTCCCAGATCAACAATCCAACCCAGCTGACCCAGGGAAGACCAAACCAGTCGCAGACGGGCACAAACCCCAGGGGTCTCCCACAAGCGGCAAACGTCCAGATATGGAATAATTAAACCCCGCGGACGTCGGAAGTGGCCCACTACTGCCAGCAGCGCCGTGGAAAGCCAAGGAACCATCGCCAGGCCGAAGGGGAGAGCCTGGCACAGCAAGGCAGGGGAAGCCCCCCAAACTGGGGGAACATCAGAACTGCCGGTGGGGACGGGGAACCGGAACATTGTGTTATGCGTTTCGCAGATCCAGCCACACCCTGAAACAATTTGGCAACCAACCCCGATTGTCAACTACCAAGTCCCCCTCAGGAACGAACTCCGCACCAGAAAGCTGTTCCGGGGATGCAGGGGTATAAAAGTCTGGAACGAACCGACTGGCTGTGGCACGAGAAACAGCGGGGAACAGAACCCCTGCCGCAGGCGGCTGGAGGAACCGGGGAAACCCCCTTAGTCGCACAAGGGCTCGTAACCCCTCTTATCAGAAAAGCGCCTTCTCCTGAACAGCGGACAGACACAATCACCAGGGGCACCCAGGAGCCGAAGCGAACCCCAGTGTCAACCAGTCACTGAGAAGAGCGAGAGCTCCCTTGCAAGCCCCAACCCCGGAGCCGGCTGGGAGAAAGGGTCAAGCCTTCCTCCTCCTGGAGCGAGCCGTCACTGATACTGGAACTACTCGCCAAAGGAGGAACCCCTGAACCAAAAAAACTCAGACTACATGCTTCCTCCCTTGGCCCAAGAACTTCGGGTCCGACTAGGGGACCTCCGTTTAGCAACCGAGGTTCACGAAGGGGAACGGCCCCGGAAGGCGAGAGCCGGAACCCCGGAGGGAAAAGCATCCACCTTGGCACAAGCCCGGGCCAAGATATCAGCTAGCGACGTACCAACCGGAAAAGCACCCGCACCAGGGAAAGAAACCCAGAGTGGGCAACACTGGGCCTGGCCCCCACCATAAGGCATGATGAGCAGCATTAAAGAAAGACGTAGCCATTGCCGCCAATTCCACGAGGAATCCGCCAGTAAAGCTGCCACAGCAAGAGTCAAAAGGAGGAAGACCAGGTCTCCGCCGTAGGAGACCCATCCCTCACTTGCCAACTGTTGCAACCAAAACACGAGCCAAAAAATGCTAGCAGTGGATTCCCAGGAATTACCCCAGTAGCCTAAAAGGAAGGAGAGCCCTTCCGAACAGGCTTAGCCCCGGAGCTAAAATGTTTTCCTGGGCCCTCAGATTTAAGGGAAAAGTCCGTCTCTGCGTGGAAGACAGACCACTGAACCTTAAATCCGCCACCGAAGAGGGGCCACGGCCATCCACCAACCCCACAGGCGAACGGACCGCTGTAAGCAAAAAACAGTGACATTACGTGGAACCCACGGCGTCCCCTCTCCGCTGTCCACTTAGGAGGAGGACCCAGAGGAGGAGGACGATGAGGAGGACGAGGCAGAGGATGAGCAAGACCTGCGGCTCCCCCCAGTGTAAACAACGAGCGGCACGGTCAGTACCAGAGGAAGAGCCCAAAGCCTTCTGCCGCATACGTCCCCCATCCATCCCGGCCAGCTGCAGGGACGGAAAAGGCCTCCCATACTAAAGCTCTAAGGCTAGAGGCCAGACTGGGAACCTCGCTCCGTACAGTTTCCGCAATACAAGGGGCACACAAATCCTTAACATAATCCTTAACATAATCCTCTGGAAGAGGGACTTTGCAGAAACCACAGTCTGTATGTCGATGCTTAGACGCCTTCTTCTAGCCGTCCTAGAAACAAGCAAGAGGGTGTAGTAAATACCTATAGCACAGCCCGAAGGCACTCACCCAACCAGAGGCATACCGACTTCCGGGGGGCTTTCGGGTCCACATCCTGTCTGGACCCCTTCAGAGAGGACCTGTGGCTGCCAGCATGTAGTTGCTCCCTTGGGTCGGGAGGCGTCACGGACTGTTCCTCCGTTGTGGCTGGTGCTGCCCTCCATACTCTGCCCCACACCGCCGGCTGCAGCTGCGGCGTCTCCCAGCTGCCGACCGCTGGGCGCCGCCATCTAGGGCTGTACTGCGCAGGCGCGGAGCGTCACTTCCGGTCCGCGCCCCGAAACCGGAAGTAGCGGTTCCCGGCGCGAAAATTCAAAGCTGCCGCCGGGAACCCGCTCCCAGGCCCCTGACAGACCCAGGAACGCTGCGCCAGGCACGGTCTTACCCCTCTAGAGGCTGTTCACCCGGGGCACAATCATGCCGGACAGCCATCAATCCTGCAGCTGCGACGTCCGGGCGGCAACAAGGGTCGAGCACCGGCCGCTGGTGGCCCTCTCCAAACCCTGTGCCCTCCACCACCGCAGGGGATACCCCGTGGAGGAACTTCTGCACCCAAGTCCGGAGCCACTGCCTAGGTAAGGACAGCTTCTTCCAGCTACCGGGTCAGGCCAGGACCGCATGAGCTTCAGAGGTCTCCCACCTCCAAGACAGGAAACCTAAACTGAGGTTCAGGAGAGGTCCCGCCTTTTTATCTCAGAGGTTTCCTGTCTTGGATGGGCGGTCCTATCTCTCAGGTGGTGCTGTCGTGGCGATTGGGAAAACATCTCATGTCAGTATGTCGCCAGTAGGATATTTGCAGCGCTGCATGGCCCCTGGACTACCCTGTGGGGACCTGAAAATGATTCCCATGTTATCACGTTACTTCCTTCCCACAGGACAGATCTCACTGGACGCCTCACCAATCCTGAGGACGGGACGCAGAGATGCTCCACTCATTGTCTACTGGCTATTGGAGTGTCGGAGATCACGAGTCCAGAAACTGCTGTGTTTTATTTAGTAAATCTCCCCCAATATCTCCCCTTATTTCTGTACATTTACCTGTCGCCCCCCGCACTGTCATGACCGCCGGCTATCAGTCTGATTTCCCCCGGTGACTGCAGGGACACGACGTCTTTACACGTCACATCGATGTTCTGTGCGGAGCCGGAATCACTGGCTGCAGAAAGATCTGTAAGAGACGGATAGTGAAGAATAGTAGGGATGAGTGAGTATGCTTGGCGCTACTCGTTACTCGCACGAGTATCCCGGTACTCGGGATGCTCGGCGAGCACCGAGTACCGCCGAGATGCTCGGACTCCTCGCTAATAATTAACAATCTGGCACAAATTCATTGCTCCCTTCAGTGCACACAGTGAGCTGCACCTCAAGGAGAGCAGATTGATTGTTAGGGTCCCTCTGGGGGCACAGCAAGGTGTTGTATGCTGCGGCGATTTGAAATAGCCCCCCCTCCCGCCCTTTTCCAGAAACACTCGTTTTATAACCGGAAGTCTGTGGGCGGAGCCAGTCACTAATTGATTTACATTGGGCTCGGTGCTCTGGCCGAGTACACCAGTATCTTGGGACGCTCGGACCGAGCATCGAGCACCCGAGCATTTTAGTGCTCGCTCATCTCTAAAGAATAGCAGTTGTGTTTTCATTATATTCATTTGTGCTCCAGCGGTTCTGTGACATGACCGCTGCAGCCAATCAGCACCCTCAGGGTCCTTATACCATGAGATACAACACGTCACAAGGACACTGATTGGCTGCAGTGGTGGATGCCGGCACCTTGTAACACAGCGACCACTGAGGTCAATGCTGGGTCAGTGCGGATGTAATTACGTATTCTGTGTTTATCATTTTCTGCCTTTTTGATTACGGTACTTCTTTTCCCTTATTATTCACTTTTTGCACCTCTTGTTCCTTATTTCGACGTTTCCTCCGCACATGTCCCGCTGAATCCTGTAATATAACATACAGAATAGTAAGCGGTGACCATACCTGGCTGCAGGGACTTCTGGGAACGGTCATAAGGCGGATCCGGAGGAATAAGAGGGTCCCGGGGCTTTAAACCAGCGTTGCCTAGTCATCAATGAAATAGAAAAGAGTTAAAGTGTATTACACAATGTGATCAGGATGTCCAAAGATCAGATATAACATTAATCAGGTGCACTATACAGCTCCTATACATGCAGCCCCTCCCTATACACATCCCCCCCACCCAGTCCCTTACACGGCGCCTCTGTACACATCCCCCACACACAGCCCCAGTACATGGCCTCCCTCCCTATACACTGCCTCTATACACATCCCCCACACACAGCCCCAGTACATGGCTTCCCTCCCTATACACTGCCTCTATACACATCCCCCACACACAGCCCCAGTACATGGCTTCCCTCCCTATACACTGCCTCTATACACATCCCCCCACATACAGCCCCAGTACATGGCCTCCCTACCTATACACTGCCTCTATACACATCCCCCCACATACAGCCCCAGTACATGGCCTCCCTACCTATACATTGCCTCTATACACATTCCCCACACGCAGCCCCGTACATGGCCTCCCTCCATATACACTGCCTCTATACATGTCACCCACACGCAACCCCAGTACACGGCCTCCCTCCTTATACAATGCCTCTATACACATTCCCCCACACAGCTCTCGTACACAGCCTCCCTCCTTATACACTGCCACTATACACATCCCCCCATGCAGTCCACACACACAGCTGTTATACATACCGCCCCCTCCCTATACACATCCCCCCCACAAAACCCTCGTACACGGCCTCCCTTCCTATACACTGCCTATATACAGTACACATCCCCTCACACACAGCCCTCATACACAGCCTCCCTTCCTATACACTACGTCTATACACATCCCCCCCATAGCCCTCGTACACAGCCTCCCTTCCTATACACTGCCTATATACAGTACACATCCCCCCCCACAGCCCTCGTACACAGCCTCCCTTCCTATACACTGCCTATATACAGTACACATCCCCCCCCACAGCCCTCGTATACAGCCTGCCTTTCTATATACTACCTCTATACACATCCCACACACACAGTCCTCATACATGGCCTCCCTTCCTGTACACTACCTGTATACACATCCCACCCACACAGCCCCTGTATACAGCCTTCCTACCTATACAGTGCCTCTATATACATACCCCCACACAGCCCATGTACATGGCCTCCACCCCTATACACTGCCTCTATACACATCCCCCCACACAACCCCCGTTGGGCTTCCTTCCTATACATGTTCCCCTCACATATGACCCTTAGTCATGGTCTTAAATAAATCTATAAATCGCCTTGTTATTCCCCCTGATGTTGCGGGTCTGAGCAGAGGAGATTCAGTGCAGCACTCGCCCTCCTGTGCAGGACGTCCTGCGCATGCACCGGGCACGAGCCAAAGTGATATCGACCCAAAGTGAGGCGTTAGACTCCTAAACCTGAAAGTTACTGCAAACTAACTCTGCACTTACCAGAGTGAATCTTTTCCTGTATCCACTGACTAAATAAGGAGACCCTGCTGTACACGCCTGGTTTGGGGTCTTTATTGAATCCAATGCCCCCGATATCAACACCATAAATAATGAAGTTCCCCATATTAGACAGACAGACAAGCGGGGCTCCAGACTGCGTCTACAAGACACAGACACCTCATTAGACCACATAGTAAATAACAGACCACATATTAAATAATAACATAGGTTCAATAATAAGAGCAGAAGTATTGTCTCGGACCTGCTGTTCCTATTGTAACTAGGGATAGAAAGTATTCACGATACTGCAGAGCCCTCACTCCAGACAGACACACGGACTCTGCTCTCTGCGTTCCGCTGGCATGAGCCTGAAGGAGGGCTGATCATTGTGCTACCACTGGTACCTCCACCAATCCTGAGAATGAGGAGCACATGCACATCTCCATCAGTCCCATAGTCAATGAATGGAGTACATGCACATGCGCAGTGGCAGCTCTGTCCCAATGAGGTATTAGAGTCCCCCCCCCCTTTGCTCCTGAGGAAAGGGCTCTAAGATGCTCGCTGTTGGGGCACTCACTGCAGATGCGTGGTCATTACTCCGATCACGGCCATTCTCAGGGTTGGTAGTGGTCCCAGCAATCATCAACTTATCACCTATCCTGAAACTGGAACACATGAGAAAAGTACAAACATGGCAGCAACCTTGAAAGCAAACACGAACATTCTAAGGATTAGAGCAGAATATTTCCATGATGGCGGTCCATGCAGAGGCATGCAGCAGCTATAGGGGTTGGCAGAAATGTGACCCGGATGGTGGGTGACAATGAAAACGCCAATAAGTCACTCTGCATCGCTCACACAGCCTGGCCATGAGGACGGAGAGGGACGGGGGCTGTGTCAGCTACCGGATTGTTTGGATTCGTGGAGTAACTGGCGCCAATGCGACGTCCCTGCGGCTCCAAACACAAGATTCATTCACATGGGAATAAATGGGACAAAAATGTAAGAAGTGCCTGAACCTGCGCAAGGTCATCGGGTCTCGGAGATGGAATCAGCCATGACACGGTGGCTGCTCTCCCTGTGCACGTAAGTTTAACAGTGGCCCCAAAAAGGTTCAACCATCATATAAGCAAAAGGAGGGATATTGGATTTTCAGTAGGTATCTGCAAGGGAGGCTGAGAAGGAGCCATATTTGCACCTTGTGTCTCCCGTGGTTCTCGTCACTTACCGAGCAGGTAGTTTTGTCTTTTTCTTCCACAATCCCAGCACAAAACAAGCGGTCTGCTCGGTCCTTGTAATATTTCCGGCAGACATCGTCCGGGAGGATCAGGACTAACAACTCCTGCAGTTTTGCAGGTAATTTATCTAGAAAGCAAATATTTGCAGGTGATGAGAAGGGAGTAAAGTCAGTGCGGTCCGAGGGTCCAGACCGCCACCACATATGATGGGTGACCCCCTGCAACCAATTGTCACATGGTCTTTATGGGACCTTTATTGTGAAGAACACATGGTGATGCCTAGTGCACTCAAGGTCCTACACTCTAGCCATGGTGAGTGGTGGGACAGCTCAAGGACTACACGTGACAGCAGTGGGGGAAGGACCTGGTAGGGACATTAAGGAGCACAGAGTGCAGTCACTGGTTAATATCAGGTTGTGACTCCTGTCCCTACTGTTAGGACCTTCCTATCCATTTCTACCCCCCATTGTTCTGCATGTGTTGCGCCATATGCCGGATAGTCCCTAGTCTGTGCGTGACATGTGGCCATCAACTATCAGGTATCCCGTCCAGACCTGGGTCCAGCAGATCTACTAATGGCACCATGGTATACACAAAATAATTGGTAACTTCCATGCTTCTGTGCCTGGAGGGGGCTTACTGCACATTTCAATAGATAAACCAACATCGGCTGTGACTGAGAAGGGGGCTGGCTGAAATATTGAAATGAGGAGTCTGCCAGACCCCTCCAAACTCAGGACTGGTCATATGCCGAGCACAGGGCACAAAGCTGGGAGCGGAATGGTTGTGCGACGATGGGGGCAGCTTGTATGATTAACAGATATTAGTAGATCATCTGGAGATCCTAGGGTGCCATGGAAGCCGGGAGCCTCCTGAAAGCCCCCGTCATGGTCCTCTCTGTGTAGTTATAAGACCCAGAAAATCTATCATTTCACTAGAACAAGCAATTGAATGAGTGCAGGTGACAGTATGCTAGAAAATTATTTAAATTGTTAAAAAAAATATTCCAAGCACCCTCCTTCTCTCACTCCTAATAGACACCCTGGTATGGTATCACCGCATCCATAAAACTTGGATCTATCAAAACATAAAATCAATGAAAAAAAAATATGTAAACACCAGAAATGGTGTTCTTCTGCTGCCTTACCTTCCCCGAACCCCAAAATAGGAATATCAGGAAGATCAAAAAGTTATATGTTCCCCAAATGGCAAAAAGCGCGAGCTTGCAAAAAAACAAGCCCGCACCTGTCGCCATCAAGGAAACAATAAGAAAGTTACTGGTGTCAGAAAATGGGAGACACAAGGAAAATAAAAAAGTTATGGCCATTGAAGATAGAGGTGGAAAAAAGTACAAACGGGAAAAATACCCATGACTGGAAGGGGCTGACTCCTAGTGACTCTCGGTTCTGGGGTCTTGTGTCATATTGCAATTATATGGCTTCAAAATGGGAAAAAAGACAAGCGCCAGGTACAAGGAGCCGGAATCCGGTCATTTAGGTCATGGACCTGCACGATGTGAAGTAATCGTCTCCACCACCGGAGCTCAGCTGCATCAATACTTTACTATTCCGGTTTCACATCCTCCATCTTTAGCGTTTTGGATATTCAGATTATTCTCACAACTAGTGACATGGGATGTGGCCGTGCAGAGGTGCAGCAGGCTCAGGGGGGACATTGTGCTGAGTCCTCATACCGCACTCGCCATTGAGGTTCCATCCGGTGACGACACAGAGGTGTGACGGTTCCAGCGAGCTCTGAGCATCCGGGAGACAGACCTGCTGCACGTAGGGGCTGAACTGGAATGGCTCATCTACTTGGATCAGGGCTACATGATGCGTCTTCGATAAAGGGTCATTTTCAGGAGGTAACATAACTTGCTTCACCCGCCGACTCTGAAAAGGGAAAAGAAAACTGGTCAGGACTAGTAGAAGTTAACACATCAAAGCTGTACGTTACCGAAATCACCAAATAACGATATCTGAGCACCTGCAGTTTACTGTGCAGATTGCCGCACTTCTCAAACCATGAATAGAGGAGGTGTCAGCTATCTCTGGGCGAACCTACACCCAAAAGCATCACAAATGACACTACGCCTAATTTTATTATATGTAAGTCTGCACCTGGCAGGTGGCAGCTGCCCGTCACTTGAAGTCTTCCAGGACCAGTGAATGTCATCCGCCAGAAAGATGATGCATCTTTTTTACTCTGAATAGCGGGACCCTCCTCTTAACGTAGAATTATCAAGCAGGGCACTTGAAAATTGTTTTTATAAATTAAACGCCCCATTTAATATGAAAAAGGAGTCCAGCAGTACTGCATCCAAGTGTATACACCTCAGTGGTATAAAGTCTGGACCAATGGAGCCTTGGACTTCTGGACTATGGAGACCTATGGAGCCTTGGACTTCTGGACCATGAAGTCTATGGAGACCTATGGATCCTATTAACATCAGGACCATGGAGACCTATGGAGTCTTGGAATCTTAGACTTTAGGACCATGGAGTCTGTAGAGACCTATGGAGTCTTGGACATTTGGACCATGGACTCTACGGAGACCTATGGATCATTGAACTTCTGGACCGCAGAGTCTATGAAGGAGCACATAGTAAAATCAAGCCTAATTCTACCAAATGCAACTCATAATCAAACCTGTGTATTTGAAGTGTCCTCCAGATCGTGTAGTCCTGCAACAATCACCCCATTTTCATACAACGCCTTCCTGAAACAATGTGGAAAAGGTCAAAAACATCCACAACGTCAGATAATCCAAAAATTCTTAGAAGTCCTTGCCGAGAAGGCTTCTGTAAACCATCGCAGAAGGCCAGCACCTACTGTTTGGCCACACAGTGGGCGGATGTCAGGATGAAATTGTTAGAGACCATGGTTCCATCACACACGTGCGTGTCACCACATTTCACGCTGACGTGCCAGGGCCAGGAGTTGGGCATCGCTTCCTCCGCTGTGGTTATACTGCGATAGTTGAACCTTGGGGGATTCAGGGGGGCTCCGCAGACGTCATCTAGGAGAAAACAGCAGACATCACCCGAACGCTGACATCTCCCGTGCAGGGTAGATGGGGAACACTGCCGGCTCTCAGGTCATACTGTGGGACATTCAATGATCAATATCAATAATCAGATTTTTATACTCAGAATAAAATCCCTCTCTCATTGAATATATTGGGGGGATACGGCAACGTGGTCTACACCCTGACACTTTGGAAAAACTGTTGGCACCACCTGAAAAGGCAGTAAGAGAGTAACCCAAAAACCAGAAAAAAAATAAAATACAAAATGATCAGGAACCGACTAGACCTGAACACAGGGAAAAGAACAATGGCCCCAGACACCGGGAACTGATCACTGGGCCAGACCCCCAGGAACATGATGGGACCTGTGTTCCCCAATATATTTAATGAAAGGATGGATTTTACAGCAAGTACAAAAATCCAATTCTGGTGCAGGGCGTACACCCTGTCCTATACCCCCATGCTATTAATGAGATATGTTGGACATCGTGCACCCAATGCTGGCTTCCTCAGGATCCGCAGATTTCAGAGATATGGTGGAGATGGATGGAGACTGATAGAGGATGGGTGGAGAATGGTTGGAGGATGGGTGGAGATGGGTGGCGATTGGTGGAGTCTGGTTTAGGATGGGTTTAGAGGGGTGTAGCGGGTTGGAAAACAGATGAAGAGGGGTGGAGGACGGGTGGAGAACGGCTGGAGAGGCGTGGAGGATGGTTAGAGGACTCCGCCAACAGAAGGAAGGATTTCGTATTACGTTTTGCACTTAGTAACCCTCACTGTAAACTCAGCCACTTTTTTTGTGTTCCGCATTGTGTCTTTTTGAGGCCATATGTCCAAAGACGGAATATCGGAGGATCTATGAGACAGGAAGAAGCCACGCCGGTGGTGGTGACGTCTGCCACCAATAAGTGGAAATATTTGAGGGCATTTTGTTTTCTCTAATACATGTCCTAGAAGTTTTAAAAAAGCTGCAGAGCAATAAACAATGGTTGTATCATCAACTGGTGACATGTGACACTTTGGTGAATCTGAGAACATTAACAATTTGGCGCAAATTGTGCTATTTTTGATAAATGTAAGCCGATATGCGAACAAATGACTTACTGTGATCCTCCATCACTTCGTCACTTCTCTGCAGATTACTATTCGATTGGATCCCAGGACTAACATTACCTGTAATGTAAGGGAAATTGACAAAGTTGGTCAGATCATTGGCTACATGAATGGATACAGGCAATGCTTAAAGGGAACCTGTCAGCTCGTTTTTGCCCCCAAACCTATCACTACCTGTCCCTGCACCTTCCTAATACATCCCTAACCATCCCTGTCTTACCTAAAACTGTCCTATAATGGTTGTGCAAAACAACTTTGTCACTTACATTTTCGTATGCTAATGAGTCCTCTTGACTACTCTATGTAGTCACACTGGGTGGTCTCCAGGGCTCCGTCTCCCCCCCTCGATGCTGGTATCATGCCTCGGTGGGCATGATAATAGATTTGCCAGGTGCATTCCCGGCTCTTCAATGCAGATTCATTTCCGCAACTGCAAATACTTCCGATGTGCACTGAGGGGCTTCATAATGTGCAGTGCGCATGCTCAGGAGCCCTACACACAGAAGGAGGACATCTGCATTGAAGAGTCGGGAACACGCCTGGAAAATCTATTATCATACCCAGAGAGGTGTGATACCAGTGTCTCGCCCCTGGCAGGGACCATGGAGTACTCGGAACCGGGCCCTCTGATCGTCGTCTGGGGCTGCGGGATGTCACGGTGGCGTGACCCAGTCCGTGATCCCCTCGTCGGGCGAGCAGTTAAAAAAGGGGAATTGTAAAAATGGCTAAAATTAAAATAAAACAAGAATAAGGTTTTGTCGTGACACCACCCGGTATAGCCGCTGCTGCAGTCGGGACCGCTGAGGATGATGGGAGTTGCAGCGTATATGGTTCAGCTCTCCATGGTAAGAGCGGGTCCCCAGGGCAAAAGTATAGTTTTTGGATATGCAGGGGTGCAGGGTTCACAGTCACAGGCAGCCTCCTGCTGCCAGATCACCACTATGGCCCCACTATCTTTGCACCCCATATACCACACCATACCATCAATGTTTGAGTCCCAGCAGTCTTGCAGGATCTATCCATTGTGGGTTAGTGTCAGACCAATATCGGTTGTTTTGTTTCTTATTTTCACCATTCACAAAAAAGTTTGCCTCATCCCTCATCTGAAGGCGATAGTCTATGCTGTGAAGATACGAGATGTGCAGCATCTGAAACAACGGATACTGGAAGCCTGTGCTGCATTTCTTCTGCGGTGTTGCTATCAGTGTGAAGAGTGGGAGAAGACAATCCAACACAATGGGCAGAACTTTGAACACATTTTATAAGGGTCATAAACTTGTAAATAACTGATGAAAGAATAAGGTTACGTTAAAACCAAGCACACATTTGTTTTTCTTATGAAATTCTCAATAGGTTTGATGTGTCACATGACCCTCTTCCCATTGAAAAAAATAAAGTTGGATCCAAACTGGCTGACTTGAAAATGGCCGCCATGATCACCACCCATCTGGATAAGTTTTCCCCCTCCCATGTACTAATGTGCCACAAACAGGAAGTTGAGATCACCAACCATTCCCATTTTATTTAGGTGCATCCATATAAATGGCCTACCCTATACACAGAATGGGGGAGATATACACCAGGATGGGCGACCTATATACCAGGATGGGGTACATATATACGAGGATGGGGATATGCGTTCCAGGATGGGGGAGATATACCCCCGGATGTGTGACTTATACACCAGGATGTGTGACTTATACACCAGGATGGGGGACTTATACACCAGGATGGGGGGACTTATACACCAGGATGGGGGGACTTATACACCAGGATGGGGGACTTATACACCAGGATGGGGGACTTATACACCAGGATGGGGGACTTATATACCAAGATGGGGACATATATACCAGTGACTCACCATAGCCAACCTAATACTGAATGCACAAGTTCGGTGCAGAGGACATATATGGACATATATACCAGGAAAGGGCCAAGGATGGGGACATATATACCAGAATGGGGGACATATATGTGGCGCCCCGCAACTAGTGCGTCACAGGAGTGTATTGCAGCTAAGACAGCAGCAGCAATATTCTCTGACTAGGCAATGACACAGTTAAAACTCAGAGCTCCATACCCTACATGCACATCAGCGTAGAGGGCCAATAAGGTCCTGGTGGGCGGAGTGTAGTGGTAGTGTGTAATGGAGAACTTTGTACAGACTAAAAAAAAAGAGAAGAAAGAGCAACGTAGGAGAAGGGAGCAAAAAGAACAAGCTCTGCAACCTAGGAGAGGGGGCCTGCACAGTTCCGTGCAGCCCCCTGGCCGTCCCCCCGGTTGGGCGCCATTACTCCGGTGCCTCAACAACCGAACTCTGGGCGAATGCATACGGGTCAAAACATCCCCGTGCCCATCTACAACCGGATTACTGGTTCCGAAGCTGGGAGTCGTTTATCACTGCCATGCAAACCAGGAGTGGAGGGATCGCTTTACAGGAGCACCCCACCACCGCCGCACACACAAAGTCGTCTAGCCAGCGGAGTACCCACCAAAAGGACACAAGGCTCCCCACAAATCCGGCCAGAATTCCCCGGTAGGGCAATTGAAGCAGCCTCTTTGTACCCGATCTGGCACCTCAGGGCGACAACGGCAACACAAACTAGTTAGAATGAAGGAACACCGCGGAGCTCTGAGAAACACTGGTCATTGCTGAGTCCACCCGGTCCGTTATCCGTCACTGTATGCCATGTTTCACCTGCTGGTTACAGTAAAGTACCCGTTACAGAGACTACCAGTGTCCGTGCTTTCTTCAGAACTGTCCATCTCCGCAAGCAGAAGGTAACTGCAGCTGCCTCAGAACATCTTGTGCAGCTCCTGGCTCCGGGGACTACCGCTCAGCCTGTGGGGAGCGTTCCATCTTGCTGCATCCCATCCCCCGGAGGCCCAAGCAGCGCCGGTGGGTATCACCGGAACACTCACAGGTGGCGTCACGAATTAAACAACCTTTAAATCTGTTCAGCCAATATTCTTTTGAATCTGCACCACCGGGCCCCGCTTCGGCAGGCGCGGTTCCGTGACAGGAGGAGGAAGCAGAAGCCTGCCCCGTGAAGTACCGGCGCCCGGCTGGGCATCAGACATATATACCAGGAAAAGGCCGAGGATGGAGACATATATACCAGGATAGAGGACATATATGCCAAGCAATAGCCCAGAATTCTTTATAATGCACACTAGGGGAAGAAATAGTGCAAATAGGGTCTTATCAGTGTTACAAAGGGATCCTTAGGTGTGTGTTATGCTCACCTTTGACGGTTGTGCCAAGTCACAACACCTTATAGCCTATAAGCGGCTGCTGCACCTCCTGGTAAATCAGATACAAAGGGAAGATAGAATAGGAGTTTGCCGTGCGCTGCCTCACAAAAAATTAAATTGATCCAAGGTATTATGCCAGTATCCTTTATTTCGTCTGTTTATGTTTCGTGAGTAACCCTCACTTCTTCAGGAGACACAGGAATTACATATTTATGCCACAACATCCTATATATACTAAATCCAAAGCAAATGACGTCATGAGCGTCAATCCAGCGTCAAAAAAATGTGAAAAAACACAGGCTGTAACTTTACCAATACTTAACATTGTTAGTTCACTGATAATCTTTGAAGTTATTAATTAAAACATGTCTATATATACATATAAAAATGATCACAATTCCGTAGCACCTCACTCATTACACAGAATAAAATACATTGTATCATCCTCTTATATAACAAAATTACATAAAACGTCCATAATTATTATTAAACCACCATTTCAGGTTCACCAACCGACTACTTACATTTTATCTCTATTCTGTAATTCTTACACATTGTTTCACCATTCTTTAAATATCAGCCTTACTGAAAGCCAATTATACCATCTTCATTCTCTCCAGATTTATAATGGAACAGAACTCGTCTACTGCAGGGCTATTCCACATATCACAATCCATTGTCAGTCTCTGTCCACTACACCATGACTTTGTCTGTCATTCAAGCCATAGATTTTCTTATCTGCGCTCCAGGTCATCAAGGACCAAGGTAACCTCTGGATCTCAGAGATCGGTAAAGTACACATAAGTGTGATCCTTATCTTGCCAAGCTCTCATTTGGGCACTGTCTATCCAGTTGCTTTAACTCCTTTGTGTTCAGCATTCTATCATCTAAAAAGATCCATGATATCATTCAGACCAGCGATGGTACAGCGATGGTACAGCAGAACCCCAAAAGAATAGCAAGCCCCCACAGATATTAACTGGGAAACAAGAGAAAGAAAAACAAACACAGGCAGAGTAAAAGGTTTAGCAAAAGAGGCCAAACTAGTTATATAGGAAAGACAGGATAGAATACTTTGGAAGTGCAGTGAGATACAGGCTGATTTGCTGCTAAGGGAAAAAAAGAAAAAAAAAAAAACCCCTTTATATCTGATTCTCTAGCGAGTGTGACTGCGAGCTTTGTGTGACAGAGCAAGTGCGACAGAAGTAAGTGTGTGACTTGTGATTCAGTGACTTTGGATTAAGGGAGTTTGGAAGGGAGGACTTACTGAATTGCTGGTTGTATTTTATTAATACTTTGCATTTCTTTTTACTTATCATTTCTGTCTGGTGCAATCCCCATTAGGAAATGAGCTCCATGATTGGCAATGCCATCCAGTGTACATCTTGCCACATGTATGCATTCCTTGACCAGCCGGCCGAGGGTGCATACTGCTGTGTGAGATGTGAGTACGTTGTGCATTTGGAAGCCCAGATACTGGATCTAAATGAACGACTGACAACGCTGAGATCCATAGACAATATGGAAAGGAGTCTGCTGCTCACTGAACAGCTGCTCAATGGGATAGATGTGGGGGAGGATGGTACTATGGAGCCTCAGGACCATGAGGTAGCTAGCTGGGTGACAGTTAGAAGGCGGGGTAGAGGGAAGGGTGCCAGGGAGGCTAGCCCTGATCTGGCACACCCCAATAAATTTGCTATGTTGGCAGATGAGGGGGGTGTGAGTTCAGGTACAGCACTGCTGCAGCAGGGCATGACCTCTGAAAGCCAGAGGAGTGTCTGCTCCAGTAAGGGGGAAAACAGGAGAGTAGGGCAGGCCAGACAGGTGCTGGTAGTGGGGGACTCAATTATTAGGGGAATAGATAGGGCAATCTGTCACAAAGACAGGGATCGTCGAACAGTGTGCTGCCTACCTGGCGCTCGAGTCCGGCACATCGCTGATCGGGTTGACAGATTACTGGGAGGGGCTGGTGAGGACCCAGCGGTCATGGTGCACATTGGCACAAATGACAAAGTTAGAGGTAGGTGGAAGGTCCTTAAAGATGATTTCAGGGAATTAGGCTGCAAGCTTAAGGCAAGGACCTCCAAGGTAGTATTCTCTGAAATACTGCCTGTACCACGTGCCACACCAGAGAGGCAACGGGAGATTAGGGAGATAAATAAGTGGCTCAGGAATTGGTGTAGGAAGGAGGGGTTTGGGTTCCTGGAGAACTGGGCCGACTTCTCTGTTGGCTACAGGTTCTATGCTAGGGACGGGCTGCACCTCAATGGGGAGGGTGCAGCTGTGCTGGGGAGAAAATGGCTAGAAGGTTGGAGGAGTGTTTAAACTAGGGATTGGGGGGGTGGGTATTCATTGTATAGGAGGGGAAGATAGTGTAAACAGTAACCTGGGCACAAGTAATAAAATTGGGGGTGGCATGGGGGGTGGGGTTAGAACAGTCAATCTAGTAGGAAGGAATAGAGGTAAAGAGAGATGCATAAAGTGCATGTTCACTAATGCCAGAAGCCTCACCAACAAAATGGAGGAATTAGAATTGATTTTGTTGGAAAATAATTATGACATGGTGGGGATTTCGGAGACTTGGCTGGACGAGAGTCATGACTGGGCTGTTAATTTACAGGGCTATTGTCTGTTCAGAAATGACCGTACAAATAGGCGAGGAGGAGGTGTATGTTTATACGTAAAATCATCCTTAAAACCCATCCTGCGTGATAATATAGGTGAATCTAATGGAAATGTAGAGTCTCTGTGGGTGGAGATAAGGGGAGGGGGAAAAAATAATAAATTACTGATAGGGGTTTGTTATAAGTCCCCAACAATAATGGAAGTGGAGGAGAATATCCTCATAAAGCAAATAGATGAAGCAGCGACTCAGGGAGAAGTCATTATTATGGGGGACTTCAACTACCCTGAAATACATTGGGGAACAGAAACCTGCAGTTCTAGCAAAGGTAATAAGTTTTTGAAAACTATAAGAGACAATTACCTTTCACAACTGGTTCAGGACCCAACAAGAAGGGGGGCACTGCTGGACCTAATATTAACTAACAGGCCAGACCGCATATCAAATATACGGGTTGGAGGTCACTTGGGTAATAGTGATCATAACTTAATAAGCTTTCAAGTATCCTTTACTAAGACGTGTAGTAGAGGGGCCACAAGGACACTAAACTTCAGGAAGGCAAATTTCCAACGGTTGAGAGATGATCTTAGTGCAATAAACTGGGACGATGTCCTGAGACATAAAAGTACACAACACAAATGGGAGATGTTTATTAGCATCCTGAATAGGACCTGTGCACAATATATACCCTATGGGAATAAGCATGCTAGAAATAGGAGGAAACCACTATGGCTAAATAAAGCGGTAAGAAGTGCAATATGTGACAAAAAGAAAGCATTTAGGGAATTAAAGCAAGTAGGTAGTGATGAAGCATTAAATAAATACAGAAAATTAAATAACATTTGTAAAAAGCAAATCAAGGCAGCAAAGATTGAGACAGAGAGACTCATTGCCAGAGAAAGTAAAAAGAATCCCAAAATATTTTTTAACTACATAAATAGTAAGAAACTAAAAAATGATGGTGTTGGCCCCTTTAAAAATAGTCTGGGTGAAATGGTGGATGAGGATGAGGAAAAAGCAAATATGCTAAATGACTTTTTTTCAACAGTATTTACACAAGAAAATCCCATGACAGACAATATGATCAGTGATAACAAAAATTCGCAATTAAACGTCACCTGCTTAACCCAAGAGGAAGTACGGCATCGTCTAAAAATCACTAAAATTGACAAATCCCCGGGCCCAGATGGGATACACCCCAGAGTGCTGCAGGAATTAAGTACTGTCATAGATAGACCATTATTTTTAATATTTAAAGATTCCATAATATCAGGGTCTGTACCACAGGACTGGCGTATAGCAAATGTGGTGCCAATATTCAAAAAGGGGACAAAAACTGAACTTGGAAATTATAGGCCAGTAAGCTTAACCTCTACTGTGGGTAAAATCCTAGAGGGTTTTCTAAGAGATGCTATACTGGAGTATCTGAACAAAAATAACCTCATGACCCATTATCAACATGGTTTTACGAGGGACCGTTCCTGTCAAACTAATCTAATAAGCTTCTATGAAGAAGTAAGTTCTGGACTGGACCAAGGAAATGCAGTGGATGTGGTGTATATGGACTTTTCAAAAGCTTTTGATACGGTGCCACACAAAAGGTTGATACATAAAATGAGGGCAATGGGGATAGGGGAAAATATGTGTAAGTGGGTTAAGAACTGGCTTAGTGATAGGAAACAAAGGGTAGTTATTAATGGAACACACTCAGAATGGGTCACAGTTAACAGTGGGGTACCACAGGGGTCAGTGTTGGGCCCGCTTCTATTTAATATATTTATTAATGACCTTGTAGGGGGCATACAGAGTAGAATCTCAATATTTGCAGATGACACTAAACTCTGCAGGGTAATCAATACAGAGGAGGACAATTTTATATTACAGGAGGATTTATGTAAACTAGAAGCTTGGGCTGCTAAATGGCAAATGCGCTTTAATGGGGATAAATGTAAAGTCATGCACTTGGGCAGAGGAAACAAAGGGTATAATTATGTGCTTAATTATAAAACACTGGGCAAAACTATCACTGAAAAAGACCTGGGTGTATGGGTAGATGACAAACTCACATTTAGTGGCCAGTGTCAGGCAGCTGCTGCAAAGGCAAATAAAATAATGGGATGTATTAAAAGAGGCATAGATGCTCATGAGGAGAACATAATTTTACCTCTATACAAGTCACTAGTGCGACCACACTTAGAATACTGTGTACAATTCTGGTCTCCGGTGTATAAGAAAGACATAGCTGAACTAGAGCGGGTCCAGAGAAGAGCGACAAAAGTTATTAGAGGACTAAGGGGTCTGCAATACCAAGACAGGTTATTAAACTTGGGGTTATTTAGCTTGGAAAAACGAAGGCTTAGGGGTGATCTTATAATAATGTACAAATATATGAGGGGGCAGTACAGAGACCTTTCTAATGATCTCTTTACTCTTAGGCCTGAGACTGGGACAAGGGGGCATCCTCTACGTCTGGAGGGAAGAAGGTTTAATCATAATCACAGACGCGGATTCTTTACTGTAAGAGCAGTGAGACTATGGAACTCTCTGCCACATGATGTTGTAATGAGTGAGTCACTACTAACATTTAAGAGGGGCCTGGATGCCTTTCTTGAAAACTATAATATTACCAGTTATACATACTAGATTCTTTGATAGGGCGTTGATCCAGGGAATTAGTCTGATTGCCGTATCTGGAGTCAGGAAGGAATTTTTTCCCCCAATGTGGAGATTAGTGTTGCCACATGGGGTTTTTTTTGCCTTCCTCTGGATCAACATGTTAGGCTATGGGTTGAACTAGATGGACTTAAAGTCTTCCTTCAACCTTAAAAACTATGTTACTATGTTACTATGTTACTATTGCGGTCAGTATAAAACACTATTAAAAAAACACCAACAGCAGATAGTACAAAAATTACCCTGAGTCACTAAGACTCGGCACCCTCTATATCTGCAGACCTCTATAAAGCAAATGCCAACAGAACTGGAAATAACAGATAATAGTGAATGGTAAAATTTTTAGGAAGAAAACTTCCTATCTGAGAGCAGATAAACAAATATACAGACAAATATACAGACTAAATTGCAAACCCACAACTCGGAATAAGTCAAAACATAAGCAGAACCTTAAGCACACAAAAGTGTGCCACAAAATATATAAAAAAACTTCCACTTAGCTTGCAAAGAATTCCACAGAGCAGAAGAAACCAGAGAGATGTGAACTCCTCCAGGAACCAAAGACAACTGGCAAGGATTGATCCACTTTAAACCATTATATGCTCCAAGAACCAGATTGCCAGTCATCACCATCACCTGTGAAGCCCACACAGTCAGCTGCATCACCAGCAACAACCACCGGAGGGAGCTCCATTGAATTCACATCAAAACCCCTTAACCATCTACTCACTCTCTTTAGTCTTCTGCTCCTATTTGCAGGGGATATTGAACCAAATCCAGGCCCTTCTTATAATAGTAAACTTAACTCTTTCCCTACTACTCTCAGAAACTCCAAGAATTTAACTAATATCTCCTGCATGACATGTGTCTCCTTCAACTGTGCCCTTTGGAACCCTCGCTCAGCATGCAACAAACACTCCTACATCCATTACTTTTTCCTTTCACATAACATTGACCTCCTAGCACTTACAGAGACCTGGATTCAGCAGTCGGACAATACTGCTGCTGCTGCTCTCTCATATGGTGGCCTCCAATTTTCTCATACCCCTAGAACTGAGAACAGATCAGGTGAAGGCGTTGGTCTTCTGCTGTCAACAAATTGTGCTTTTCAGGTTATCCCACCTGTCCCCTCACTTATCTTCCCTTTTTTTGAGGTACACATTGTAAGACTCTACAGGCCCTTCTCCCTATGAGTGGCAGTGGTTTATCGACCCCCAGGCCCCCCACGTCAATTTCTTGATCACTTTGCTACCTGGCTTCCCCACTTTTTAGCCTGTGATCTTCCCACTCTCATCATGGGTGACTTTTACTATCGACAACCCCATCTCCACATCCGCCTCTCATCTTTTAACCCTAACCTCCTCTCTTGGACTTTCACAACTTTGTAACGCTGCCACACATGAAGATGGGAATACATTGGACCTGATCTTCTCCCGGCTCTGCTCAGTGCATGACTTTACAAATTCCTCTCTTCCACTCTCTGACCACAACCTACTTTCATTCTCAGTCAAATGCTGTCAACTCTTCAAGGATACTTCCAACTCGTTCACCTATAGGAATATACGTGCCATTGACACTCAAAGTTATATAGAATTTACAGTCTTCACTCGTCCCAATCTCCTTCCTCTCTTGTCCCGACTCTGCTCTAAAACTCTATAATGCAACACTGCAAAGTGCCCTGGATGGAGCTGCACCTCCTACACTTAAAACAACTCGGCACCAACAGCAGCAACCCTGGCACACACTGCAAATACGGTTTCTCCAGCGGTGCTCCAGGTGTGCAGAACACATGTGGAGAGAATCCAACCTGGCCGAAGATTTCATCCATTATAAGGTTATGCTAAAAACATACAACACCGCCCTTCACCTCTCCAAACAAGCTTACTACAACACCCTTATCATTTCACTAGCCAACAATCCTAAACGACTCTTTGACACGTTCCATTCTCTCCTTAGTCCAAGAGTACAGGTCCCAACTACCAGCCTCACTGCTGATGATCTGGCCAAATATTTTAAGGACAAAATTGACAACATACGACAGGAAATTTCCTTACAGACTCAGAACATCATGCATGCATGGTGGCTCAAGTGGTTAGCACTGCAGCCTTTGCAGCGCTGGGGTCTTGAGGTCCTGGGTTCAATTCCCACCAAGGACACTAAGGACAACATCTGCAAGGAGTTTGTATGTTCTCCCTGTGTTTGCGTGGGTTTCCTCCGGGCACTCCGGTTTCCTCCCACATTGTAAAGACATACTGATAGGATGTTTAGATTGTGAGCTCCCAAGAGAGACAGCATTACTCATGTATGTAAAGTGCTATGGAAGCAATAGCGCTATACAAATGAATAAATATTATTATTATTATTATTATTCTCCTCCCCCCTGCACTTCATCCAACTCACTTTCAGTCTTTGATCCAGTCACAGAGGAAGAAGTCACCCGGCTTCTTGCATCTTCTCGCCCTACTACCTGCACCAGTGACCCTATTCCCTCACATCTCCTTCCATCCCTTTCCCCAGCTGTCACATCTCACCTAACTAAAATATTTAATCTTTACCTCTCATCTGGTGTTTTCCCCTCCTACTTCAAACATGCCAGCGTACATCCATTATTAAAAAACCATCCCTCAACCAGAACTCTGCTGCTAACTACAGTCCTGTCTCTAATCTCCCCTTCATCTCTAAACTCCAGGAACGCTTGGTCCACTCCCGTCTGATCCGCTTTCTCTCTGAAAATTCTCTTCTTGACCCTCTACAATGCGGCTTCCGCTCCTTACATTCTACTGAAACTGTCTTCACTAAACTCTCTAATGATCTACTAACAGCTAAATCTAATGGTTACTACTTCCTGTTGATCCTCCTGGATCTCTCCGCTGCATTTGATACTGTGGATCACCAGCTTCTTCTCTCTATGCTCTGCTCTATTGGGGTTAAGGACACCGCTCCATCCTGGTTCTCCTCCTACCTCTTGGACCATTCCTTCACTGTATCTTTCGCCGGCTCCTCTTCTTCTCCTCTTCCCCCCACGGTTGTGGTTCCTCAGGGTTCAGTCCTAGGTCCCCTTCTCTTCTCTCTATACACTGCCCCCATTGGACAAACCATCAGTAGATTTGGTTTTCAGTACCATCTCTATGCTGACGACACTCAGTTATACACCTCTTCTCCTGACATCACCCCCACACTACTACAAAATACCAGTGATTGTCTGTCAGCTGTCTCTAACACCATGTCTTCTCTCTACCTTAAATTCAATCTATCAAAGACTGAACTTCTCGTGTTTCTTCCCTCTCCTAATCTTTCGAGACCTAATATTGCCATTTCTGTATGTGGTTCTACCGTTAATCCTCAGCAGCACGCCCGCTGTCTTGGGGTTATATCTGACTCGGATCTCTCCTCTCCCCAAATCCGGTCTCTCGCTCGCTCATGTCACCTACACCTCAAAAACATCTCTAGAATTCGACCTTTTCTTACTGTTGACTCTGCAAAAACTCTTTAACTGTTTCCCTTATTCATTCTCGCCTGGATTACTGCAATTCTCTATTAATCGGTCTCCCTCTTACTAAACTCTCCCCTCTCCAATCCATCCTCAATGCTGCAGCCAGGATCATATTCCTCTCCAACCGCTTCACCGATGCCTCTATCCTAGGGCAGTCATTGCACTGGTTGCCAATCCGCTATAGTGTACAATATAAAATTATCACTCTCAGCGACAAAGCCCTCCACAGTTCTGCTCCGCCCTACATCTCCTCACTCATCTCTGTCTATTGCCCTACACGTGCGCTCTGCAAGTGACCTAAGACTGACATCAGCTACAATCTGAACCTCCCACTCCAGTCTCCAAGACTTCTCACGAGCTGCACCAATTCTCTGGAACGGATTACCAAGAACAATTCAATTAATTCCCAATACCAGTAGTTTTAAGCGAGCCATAAAAACACATCTCTTTAGACTGGCCTATCACCTCACTTGTCTAACTATTCCAATCTTCCCTTTTCTAAATCTGGCCTCTTGTGTCAGCTGTCTGCACCTGCAGACTGTCTGTCTATCCCTCATATAGCACTTTATCTGTACTTGTACAGACCCCGACCAGTGACTGGTTCATGCAGCGTTACGTGAATCTCCTATTTATTATATTGATGGCTGGAGCATATATGACATCATTTGTTACTGTTACCTTTTGTGCCTCCCCTATTTCCTCTAGATTGTAAGCTTGCGAGCAGGATCCTTACCCCTCATAGTTTTTGAATTTCTGTTATTATTCTGTATTGTCTCATATTGTCTGTACATGTCCCCTCCGAATTGTAAAGTGCTGCGTAATATGTTGGCGCTATATAAATAAAATTATTATTATTATTAATATTATTATTAATAACTTCAAAGATTATCAGTAAACTAACAAAGTTAAGAACTGGTAAAGTTACAGCCTGTGTTTTTTCACATTTTTTCACGCTGGATTGACGCTCATGACGTCATTTGCTTTGGATTTAGTATATATAGGATGTTGTGGCATATATATGCAATTCCTGTGTCTCCTGAAGAAGTGAGGGTTACTCACGAAACGCGTAGAGATGAAATAAAGGATACTGGCATAATACCTTGGATCCATCTCATTTTTTGTGAGGCAGCGGACGGCAAACTCCTATTCCGTCTTCCCTTTGTATAAGAAATAGCCCAGGATAGGACATACTGTATCTACCAGGATAGGGACATATATAGTATATACCAGAATGGGAAATATATATACCAGGAAGAGGACATACATAGCAGCAAAGGGACATATATAATCGGTCTCCCTCTTACTAAACTCTCTCCTCTCCAATCCATCCTCAATGCAGTAGCCAGGATCATATCCTTTCCAACTGCTTCACCGATACCTCCATCCTGTCCCAGTCATTGCACTGGTTGCTTATCCACTACAGAGTACAATATAAAATTATCACTCACCTACAAAGCCCTCCACAGTTCTGCTCCGCCCTACATCTCCACCCTCATGTCTGTCTATTGCCCTACACGTGCCCTCTGTTCCGCAAGTGACCTAAGACTGACATCAACTACAATCAGAACCTCCCACTCCCGTCTCCAAGACTTCTCACGAGCTGCACCAATTCTCTGGAACGGGTTATCAAAAACAATTCAATTAATTCCCAATACCCATAGTTTTAAGCGAGCCTTAAAAACACATCTCTTTAGACTGGCCTATCACCTCACTTGTGTAACTATCTTCCCTTTTCCAAATCTGGCCTCTAGTGTCATCTGTCTGCACCTGCAGACTGTCTGTCTGTCCCCCATATAGCACTTTAACTGTACTTGTACAGACCCCGACCAGTGACTGCTTCATGCAGCGTTACATGAATCCCCTATTTATTATATTGATGGCTGGACCATATATGACAGCACTTTTTACCATTTACCTTTTGTGCCTCCCCTATTTCCTCATTGACTGTAAGCTCATGAGCAGGGACCTCAATCCTTGTGGTTTTTGAATTTCTGTTATTCTGTATTGTCTCATATTGTCTGTACATGTCCCCTCTGAATTGTAAAGTGCTGCGTAATATGTTGGCGCTATATAAATAAAATGTATTACTATTATTATTATATATAGCAGGAAGGGAGCCAGGATGGGGCATATATACCAGGAAGGGAGTCAGGATGGAACATATATAGCAGGATGGAGAATATATATCAGGATGGGGAATATTACTACATAATGAAGGTGGGAGAGCAGTACATATGTCTTTATAGGATCTATATAACCAATGGTGAAGTAAGGGTTAACGACTGCGCTGCTGCAATCGAAGAGACCTCAAACGTCAGAGGACATCAAACATATGGTTATTGCTTATTAGTTAACATGTTTCAGGGCTCTAGGGCCCTTTCCTGAGGACAAGTTAACATATAGATCCTTATGGGATCTAGAATGAATCAAGAGCCATACATTTGATCAACCTGCAAGAGGTCCAAAATTTGAACAAAGGTCTGTTGGACTCTTATTACATCACTGGACAGATTCCCTTTAATGGTAACTATCAGCCACATAGTTTTCCACACTGCTGCATCTCCTCCTCGTCTATCATCTACCCGTCCTCTCCACAGTTCTGCACCTCCCCACATTTCCTCCTCATCTCTCTCACCTACGTGTCCTGTCCAACAGTTCTGCACCTCCCTACATCTCCTCATCTCTGTCTATCACCCACCTGTCCTCTCCACAGTTCTACACCTCCCTACATCTCCTCCCTCATCTCTGTCTATCACCTACCCGTCCTCTCCACAGTTCTGCACCACCCTACATCTCATCTCTGCCTATCACCTACCCATCCTCTCCACAGTTCTGCACCACCCTACATCTCGTCTCTGCCTATCACCTACCCATCCTCTCCACAGTTCTGCACCACCATACATCACCTCTTCATCTCTGCTATCACCTACCTATCCTTTCCACAGTTCTGCATCACCATACATCACCTCTTCATCTCTGCTATCACCTACCTGTCCTCTCCACAGTTCTGCACCACCATACATCACCTCTTCATCTCTGCTATCACCTACCCATCCTCTCCACAGTTCTGCACCTCCTCATCTCTGTCTATCACTTACATGTCCTGTCCACAGTTCTGCACCTTCCTACATCTCCTTCTTCATCTTTATCACCTCCCCATCCTCTCCACAGTTTTGCACTGCCCTACATCTTCTCCTCGTCTATGACTATCACCTACCTGTCCTCTCCACAGTGCTGCAGCCCCCTCATCCTCAAAACCATCAGCTCAGCAAATAAAAGCTGAAAACCAAAGGCTCAGAAACCAGGTTAAAATATGGGGGCAATGAAGATGTGTAGCTGATAAAGAGGGACTGGCAGGACATGTGCCCCAGGTGCTGAGTGCCAGGAATTGAGCGCTAATAAGCGATTTTACTTTAGATACAGGGTTTTGGCAGCAAACTCAGCCTGTGCCCTAGGAAAGAAGAAAATGGAGGAATAACTGTGTATTTAGAGGCAATCTGTCAGTATGGATCCACTCCCCATGTAGATTGTGCCAGTATAACAAATTACTTACCTTCATTTTCATTTGCATGCTGACTTTTATGTGGCTGATTATTGTCTTGTATCTCAGGATTAATATTCCCTGTAATATAAGAGAAATGAGCTGATCTGATCGTCTCTTTATCTAGATGTATTGACCCTTTATAACTCTCTGCTGCATTGCCTTATATCTGCTCCCTCACTTGTATATTACCCTATCCGTCCTCTAACCTATGTTGCACCCCTATATCACCTCTTTATTATTCTATCCGGCTCTGCTTTTTGCTAATGATCTATACGCCCTACAACCTGAACCTCCCTGTCCAAGTCTTTTCTCTTGCTGCACCAGTTCTCTGGAATGCACTACCACAAACAATCAGAGTAATTTCCAATATTTAATGAACCTTATGATGTACCTTATAATGGCCTCTTATCATCATATTTTGTGACCCCTATCTCCTCATAGATTGTAATAAGCTCTTGTGCCCGGGCCCTCACTCCTTGCATTTGAATAGTTGATTACTCTGTATCATAGGCGGATTATAATGAGGGCAATCTGGGCTACCTCCCGGGGCCCAAAGCTCCAGGGGGGCCCAGGGCCAGGTTGCCCACATTATAATGTTTTGTGCAGCAACAGTTACTCACCTTGCTCCCGTTCCCTCAGTGTACATCTTGGAGCAGGGAGCTTCCCTGGAACTATTAAAAGATGATCATGTGACATGTCACATGATAGTTTGAGTTGGGGTAAGGGCCCTCGCCTTTTAGCCCGGGGCCCTGGCTAGTCTTAATCTGCCCCTGCTCGGTATTGTTTGAATTTGTTTATACATGAATTTGTGGAATATGCTGAAGATGTATCAAGATTATTATACTTATTAGGAATAGTTACATTAAAAAAGAAGAAATTTTATAAAAAATAACTAATTGATTTTGGGACCAATTCTTAATTATTGACACATTGTATTTACTCTGGAGGATGAGCTTTGCTTTGTCATAAGGAAATATTAAAGGGGTCTAACAACTCTTGGAAAATGAGTAAATGTAAATGTGGACGCACAGACCTGAATTACACGGGGTGAGGAGTTCCGTTTTTCTCATTTCCACAATCTATAAATATTATTATGAGCAGTAAAAAAAGAAAAAAGTTTCTTACGAGATGAAACAAAGGAGATGACGGCCTGAAACCCGATGTAATTTGCAGCGTAGTCGGAGATGAACGTGATCAGCAGAACGTTGGAGATGCTAATGATTGGATCAGGAGGTGAAAATCCACAGAACTTTCCTGGAGAAAAATAAAGAAAAAATAAAGAAATTGTCACCTGCCGCCTCTGTGCTCCGGAGTGGTTCAGGACGGACAATAGTCGTATTGTCTCAGATGTTACATTCATGGCCATAGAGATGACCAAGAAGACTGGAAGGACCCTGGTCTGGTGGTCATTTTTGCATCTGTGACCCCCTGCGATCTGTCAAGTCTCTTCGGATTAGGGGTCCGTTGATGTCAATATCGCGATGTCATGCCAAGCCTGCTATTCTAAAGTGTGCCATGGATGCCGGCAGGTAGGGGGAGGATCACAGGGATCTGGTCCTGACAATCTTTTTGATAATCTCCACCAATCATTCACTATTGGTAAAGATCCCACCAATCAGCAGGTCCCCCTTCACTGCAGTATGTGACGCAGCACCATCCGTACGCCTGTGGCCGAGTCAGGTACTGCAGCTCACCTCATTTAGCTTCCTTGCACTTGTGTCATGTGCAGTCTCTGTGCACTGCTCTGCAGTAGTTAAAATGTGTTTATATCTGTTGGTGCCTTAAGGGTTAATATCAGGTTGCTGTAGCAGTATTCACTGCCCATGGTCTGGCTGTGGCTCCTCAGGTGAGCTGCTGCTGTGTGTGTCAAGTGACATGGTTGTCCTCTCCCCCAGTCTTTAAATAATCCCATTACCCATCAGCTGGTGTCGCTGAAAGAATTCATTCACCCTGTGACCTGTGATATGCTGTGTGCAGTTTCTGCTGGAGTTTTTAGAAGCTGTCATTTACTTGGAGTTGCTGTTCCTATCCCAATTCCTGGGTAGAGTTGCAGTGATTATCCCAGTCCCTGGGTGGAGGTGAGGGGGTTATAGCCTAGGGCTGGTCAAGAGCAGGGCAAGGGTGGCGGCCCAGACATTCTCACATTTAGCGGTACTTCTGGGAACATGGTCAGCTAGGGACCTCCAGTCTAAGGGCCAGACTATTGTCCCTGATCGCCTTTAGGCCATCACTGCCATCCTGCTTTCATACCCCTTCGACCGTTATAACTTGCTGCCTCAAGGGTTAATATCAAGTTGCTGTGGCAGTATTCGCTGCCCATGGTCTGGCTGTGGCTCCTCAGGTGAGCTGCTGTTGTGTGTGTAAAGTGACATGGTTGTCATCTCCCCCAGCCTTTAAATAATCCCATTACCCATCAGCTGGTGTCGCTGAAAGAATTCATTCAGTCTTTGACCTGTGACCTGTGATATGCTGTGTGCAGTTTCTGCTGGAGTTTTTAGAAGCTGTCATTTACTTGGAGTTACTGTTCCTATCCCAATTCCTGGGTGGAGTTGCAGTGATTATCCCAGTCTCTGGGTGGAGGTGAGGGGGTTATAGCCTAGGGCTGGTCAAGAGCAGGGCAAAGGTGGCAGCCCAGACATTCTCACATTTAGAGGTACTTCTGGTAACATGGCCAGCTAGGGACCCTCAATCTAAGGGTCAGACTATTTTCCCTGATCGCCTTTAGGCCATCACTGCCATCCTGCTTTCATACCCCTTCGCCCGTTATAACTTGCTGATCAGTGAGAGTCCAGGACCCCAACAGTCACACATACTGGGAAAATGCCCACATTTCCACTTCAGTAAAGAATTTGTTAAATGAGACTTTCAGGTTATGACCCAGCACCCTATGCAGCGCTCACCACCACCACAAGGGCTGACCTGCCACAATGTTTCTTTGTAGGTCATGATGAACGATCACATAATCAAACATGCATGTTTCCTGGGGTTCAAGTTCAAAGGTGAGGAAAGTTATCTGAAAGAAAGAAGAGGCAGTGAAGGCTGAGAGGAGGACGCCCGACGCAGAGGACGCCGCTGCCACAGATCGGTCTTTTTCACCTCCTGGGGTGACTTAAACCAATTTTTCATCATTGCATATTTACCAATATTTAGAAATCCTAAAATTGATACATAGAAACCCCACCCATGGAAACACCTCCAATACGGGTGCAGCCTTATCAAACCCCACCTCAATCCCAGCTGAAGGATTTTCAGGACTTTTGGCCAGAACAGTGAAAAAAAAACGTTAATATTGGACCTCACAAAGGTGGCAGCTTAAATTCATTGCATTATTAAGACCGCATTTCCATGTAATATCCCTTTAATTGCAGCGAGCACCTTGATGCAGTGAGACGGAGGACAGTGGATCACCCACTGACAAATGGCATTACTGTTGTACGGCGCCGGGTGATTCATCGTCTGGATCTCTCCTTCCTCAAAGATGACAGCGACCGATCCACAATCAGAATCTGAAATTAGGTTAAAAATAAAGACAAGGGCCACAGACGGAGATTTCTTGACCCCATAATTAAAGGGGTTTTACAGTATTGAGGCAAAAATAGTGTAATATAAAGAATTAATCAATAGTTACGTCCCACCAACATGTGGTGCATGTCCACACTGCAGGCAGTCAGGAAAGGAGGTCAGGGACCACACACATTTTTATATACAGTGTGTAGCGAGAGAGGCGATCAGGCAGCCGTACATCCCCCTGTAGGGACTCACACATCCCCCCTGTAGGGACACACAGGTCACCTGCCCACTAGACCTTCCCACTGGACCTTACTGTTGAGCCTGCCCACTGGACCTTCCCACTATTTTCTCCCGCTGGACCTGCCCACTGAACTATCCCATTGGACATTCCCGCTGGACCATCCCACTAAACCTTCCTGCTGAACCATCTCGCTGAACCTTCCCACTAGACCTTCCCGCTGGACCATCCCACTCGACCATCCCACTGGACCATCCCACTGAACCTTCCCGCTGGACCATCCCACTGGACCTTACTGTTGGATCTGCCCACTGGCTCTTCCCATTTATACCTTGGACCGGGGAGGTATTATCATAGGGGGAGCACTACCTCTTGACTTCCAGGGTCAGGTCAGGGCACGATAGGGTCAGCCACCGACGAGTGGGGGCGCCACTTCGTTTTCTTAGTGTGCCGACCTCCGCTGTTAGGCAGGCGAAAGGAGGGAGGTATTTACCAAGGATAGCTTCCTTCCTTCACGCCTTTCTGTGCACTTAGTTTTTATCTACGTTTTGGTGTGTTTTTGGTTGAGTTAACAATAAAGATATTATTTAGGGGTTTAATATGATTTACACTTATTCTAAAACCTAGACTATTATTTGAGTATTATTGATATGGCCAGCTTTCTGTCAGGTCCTGTTAACACAGCCTCTTGGACAGAAGACGCTAATCAGGCATTCTGCACTACTACTAACCCTGACGGGGGCACAGGATTGGTCTCTCTGAAGGTACAATTTAATGAACTGTATGTATTGTACAAGGAATATACTAGGTCATGGTGGGAAATTAAAACTCTCGAGAACTATCTAAAGCATAATATAGTTCCAAAAGGACTAAGAATAAACCTCTGTCCATCTCCACGTACAGCAAGCCCTGAACTTTTGGACTTGTGGAAAAAGGAATCCATTGGCTCTTCCTTACGCTTTATGAGCATCTTGCTGCATGAAGAGAGGAAGATTTTTGAGGTAGCTACTGGTAAACTGAATTCAGGCATCGAAAATATCTTGAAATCTAGATCGGACCCTGATTTTAATAGGAGAGAGGCCTCCTTACAAAACTCCCTGGAGAAATACCAGGATTTTTTGAAGGAGAGAAAGCACCTCCAATTTCAGAGGGATTTCAAGGAATTTTCAGAGAACCAGGCATACCTTTTTGTGAGGGAGAAACCTAGAGGATCATCCTCAGAGGGGGATTCTGATCCGGAAGGGCCTGTAGGTGGGGGTGGAGGGCGAGGTAGGGGGAGAGGTAGGAAGAGGAGACCAAAAGGTGGGAAATGGGGCAACGGTGGTCCCCAGAGACCCCCTGGCTATCCGGGTCAACCTGGTCCACAATTTCCCCAGGGTCCGCCACATCTACCTACACCACAGGCTCCCGTGGCACCAACCTACCCTGCGGTGCCCCCAAACAAGACACCTCCATTAAATCAGCCTGGGGAATCGAGCGGGGGAGGTACCGGGGGGGGGTGGGCCATGGTGGAAACACGGGCTTTTCCGGCTTATCTTTCTCTGGAGCACCTATGGCTTCTTTTTTAGGGGGCACAATTCCGAGAGACTATCCACTGAGGAACAGGGTGGGACTGCCAGCGCCACACTAGTGACTCGGCTGGATGGGGGTCAGATCATTAATCTGTCTTCATACCAGCTGAATTATCATGAGTATAATGTTTTAAAGAAAGGACTCTCCTTTGTCCCGACAAATAGGTTTGACTATTTTAAGTGGGTGAAAGACGTCAACTTGTTTGGTAGAAAATTGAGATGGAAGAAGTTCTTCTCTAGGCATAATAAAGATGAGTGCTAGAGATTAGGACTTGACGATGATGAGCACCAATGTTACCATGATATGTCTTATCTGAACCATCAGATCAGTGAATGTAATGAAAGAGGGCTTGGCCCGTTCACAGGGCATAGGAATGCCAGTAGGAAGATTACACCCCAGACTGATGTCATCAGTGTAGACTTTTTTTTGAGTCTTGTTGAAAGAGATCTGAAAAAGATCCCATGTACAAATCAGGATTTGATTGGCAATATGGATGAGGCTGAGACCAGGACCCTGTTGTCACTGGAACGAGAACAGGGGCTCGTAATTAAAGCATCTGATAAGGGCGGGAATCTGGTATTGATGAACCATGAAAAATACCGTGAGATGTGTTATCGTATTCTCAATGACTCTTCTACGTATGAGATCCTGGACTCTAACCCTGTAATGAGGTATGCTGACGAATTAATATCTATATTGGAGTATGCTAGAGAGGGTGGACTCATTTCTAAGAATGAGTATGAGTTCATCAAACCGGTGCATCCAGTGACCCCAACCTTCTATGCACTCCCCAAGGTGCATAAGGGGGTTGGGGTACTGAAGGGTAGACCTATTGTCTCCGGCATCGACTCCTGTACCCAGAATCCAGGAGTTTATGTAGACACGATTCTCCGCCCTTTTGTTACGGGTCTATCTTCCTATAAAAGGGATACAGCCGACCTGCTAAGACAACTTGATGGGGTCAACCTAGAGGCAGGTACCATACTGGCTTCAATAGATGTAGAGGCCTTGTATAGCAGTATTCCCCATGACCAAGGACTACGTGCTGTTGAGTACTATCTCAACACTAGGACTAGGATTTGTCATAGTCATAACATCTTTGTCATCGACCTATTGAAATTTGTGCTATATCACAACACATTTCTATTTGACAGGAAGTACTTCCACCAGCTCAGGGGTACGGCGATGGGGAGCTCCTGCGCCCCATCGTACGCTAATCTGTACCTGGGCTGGTGGGAGGAAACCATTGTGTTTAAGGACGGCACCAATTGGTGGGAGCCCCATATCGTCCTCTGGTCCAGATATATAGATGATGTATTTCTGCTGTGGTCTGGACCAGAGGACGGTTTCGCGGAGTTTGTCAGATGCCTGAACATCAACCAGATTAGTCTGAAATTTACGTTTGAGAGCAGTCCAACCAAGCTCCCCTTTTTGGATGTCCTAATCAAGAAGGAGGCCAATGGGTCCTTGCTGAGCAGGACCTATCGTAAACCGACATCGACAAATAGCCTCCTGAGGTGGGAAAGTCATCATCCAGTACCACTCAAAAAGGGCATCCCTAAGGGACAATATCTGAGACTCAGGAGGAACTGCTCCAATATGTCTGATTTCAGATTACAGGCTGATGACCTGACGAGATGTTTTCTAGAGAGGGGCTACCTGCGTTCGGTGCTACAAGCAGCACGTAGTCATGCAGAGAGTCAGAACAGGGAAGAACTGCTACAGAGGTGTGGGAAACACCGGAAAGAGGACCCCGGTATAACGAGACTCATTGGCACTTTTGACTGTCAGAATCAGAAAGTCATGAGTGTGCTTCGCAGGTATTGGGATGTCCTCACTTCCTACCCGGATATAAAGGGGATGATCTTGGCGACGCCCAGTGTCACCTACCGTAGAGGCCGCTCTCTATCAGACAGATTAGTACACAGTCACTACAGGTCCCCTACTGTGGGATTGACCTGGTTGGGGTCCAAACCAAAAGGTTTCTTTAGATGTGGTGACTGTAGCTTTTGTGGTAACATGATACCATGTAAATCTGTCTGCAGTGTGGCCAACAACAAGATATTCTTCCTACGTGATTTCTCAAATTGTAAGACCGCCGGGGTGGTGTACGTAGCTACGTGCACCTGTCGGTTGGACTACGTGGGAAAAACCGTTAGGGAGTTTAGAAGAAGGGTGGGCGATCACCTTGGAGACATTAGGAAGAGAAGGGACACCCCGATCGCGAGGCACATGAATGAAGTGCATGGAGGTGACATTAAACATATGACATTCAGGATCTTGGAGGTGGTGAGGGCTAGTCCGAGAGGAGGAAACCACAATCTGAGTATCCTGAGGAGGGAGGCGGAGTGGATATTTAGATTTGATTCCTTGACTCCAAAGGGGTTAAATGAGCAGTTGTCATATGCTTGTTTTCTGTAGGTGAAAGGTATGTGTACAGATCCGCCTGAGGGGAATCATAACTCATTTAAAATGAGTATGGTATCAGTTTAATTATGTCTTTGTACAACATGTGTGCTCCGCCATAGCCACGTTTCGCCTCTGACCATGCTTAACGTGTGATACACTATATTGAGAATTTTTGATTTATATGTGTAAATACGTTTCCTCTCCATACTGTTCATATATGCCCCATTTATGTGCAATAATACCGGTGCGCCAGCATATATGATACCTGGGGGGGGCTGTGGGGCGCATTGCGTCTGGTGGCGCCCACCCCTGTGTGAAGCAGGTAACCCTGACAACAGGGAACGCTCCTATATCCTATGTGCAGCCGCATCTAGAAGGAGACACGGCGCGGCTTCTGTGCATGCGCGTGATGTCACTTCCTGTGACGCGCGCGGTCTATTGCAAATGCAATGGCGGCGGCGGCGGCGTGTGTTCCAGTGGTATGCTGGCCTCGCAGCGCCTCAAATATGCATATATTATAATGGCAGCATAGCGATTTTGAACGTATGAGGTGTAGTCCCCATTTGCATCATGTTTTGAGGTCTGCATGTATGAAATATGATGGAGAGGAGGAGGGTTTTATTCTAAAACCTAGACTATCTATTATTTGAGTACTCTTCCCACTAGACCATCCCACTGATTTTTCCATCTGGACCTGCCACACTGAACCGTCCTGCTAGACCATCCCACTGGACCTTCCCGCTGAACCGTCCCGCTAGATCATCCCACTGGACCTGCCCACTGAACCGTCCCGCTATCCCGCTAGATCATCCCACTGGACCTTCCCACTGAACCGTCCCGCTAGATCAGGGCTCCCCAACTCAAGGCCTCGAGGGCCGCCAACAGTGCAAGTTTTCAGGATCTCCTTAGTATTGCACAGGGGTTGGAATCATTACCTGTGCAGGTGATCACATTAACACTTGTGCAATACTAAGGAAATCCTGAAAACCTGCACTGTTGGCGGCCCTCGAGGCCTGGAGTTGGGGACCTCTGCGCTAGATCATCCCACTGGACCTTCCCGCTAGATCATCCCACTGGACCTTCCCACTGAACCGTCCCGCTAGATCATCCCACTGGACCTTCCCACTGAACCGTCCCGCTAGATCATCCCACTGGACCTGCCCACTGAACGTTCCCGCTAAACTTCTCTGCTACAGCAAATTTTGCTGCAGATTTTGTTGAAAAATTGCAACAGTTTCCACCTATTCACCCTCTTCATTGAAATTTATAAGCTGTAAATGTCAAATCCGCAGCATCTGAACATTTACGCTGCAGATTATTCTTTCTGCAATGTGCAGATATGACAAAATGCTGCAACTGTAATAGGCAGCAGATAGTTTACAAGAATCACAGGTGACCTCTGGGGTCCGCACCTTTACACGGCACCAACAACCGCAAAGCAAACGTTAAGCTGTAATCAGCCAAAAAAGTTTACAAAAGTCGATGGCATCACCTGGATAAAGTTTTGGGTCTACCGCCTCGTAAGAGAGCGAAAATCCAGAGCGGTACACCTGAAAATCAGAGATGAACTTCACAGTGATGATATTACCAGGGATCAGCAATGGCCGCGGCCGGACGTCGCCACAGAATTTCCCTGCAACCAAGAGGAGATGTCAGTCCATCCAAAAAAATCATTAGGAACTAATACGAAACAAGGAACTAGCAAAGAAACAATGAATTTAGCAGCACCTGATGTATGGAATTCCCTGCATAAAACAGTAATCGAATACCAATAAGCCTCATCTAAGCCTGGTGGATAGATGAAGCTCTTCCTCCTTCACTAGGTCCCAACCTCTTTTGTGACTCGTCCTGTGGGGGCCTCGGGATACTCAGAGCCAGGTCCTCTCGATGTCCTCGGGTAGGTGGGATGTCATGGTGGCATGACCCAGTCCATGGCCCGGAGCGGTCAATAAAAAGGGGAAGAGTTTGTTGAAAAGGGGAGAATGGGTTTTAGGCATTGGTTTGTCCTGACGCCACCTGTGGTGTTTGGCTATGGATGGCAGATGCTACGGTCTGGGACCTCTGGGGATGATGGAATAGCAGCTGTGATGGTTTCGCTCCCCACGGGTGGAGCTGATCCCCAGGGTGTCCAGTGTGGAGGGGTTTGGGTGATGGAGGTCCAGCTGGGCAGATCTGGCTGCAGGGAAGGATCAGAGTAGTTCACATGCAGGGCCCTGCAGCCTGCGCGGGTTATCAGTCTCCCGTTCCTCAGGCGGGAAATGAAAAGTCTCACACACAGTTTGGAGTTCCAAACCTGGTTTACTTAGCTTTTCTCTGTGGGCACCACAAGATACAGTTCTGGTACAATCACCGTCCGGACAGTCCTCAACAACTAGGATAGCTTGTCCAGGACACCCCCTTTATGTTCCTTCCTCTGGTTGCTGCCTTCCTTAGCGCTGCCTGTTTGCCTAACTCCTGCTCGCACCTCCGCGCACAGTGCCCCGATCCAGCAGCCACAGGTCCTATCGGGCGACTGGCCATGTCCCCTGACCCCAGTATGGCTGCATTCTCAGCGGATGTGCCGGGAGTGGGCCCCAGCTCCTCTGGATCTCGTGGCCTCCTGTTCCGTGGATGGAGTATGGATTCTCCTTGCCACCTTCAGGGCCAGTCTTCTGGTCTGCAACCTGCCCCTCCGCTGTCACTTCAGATTCAGGCGCACAGGTGGATCGCTCACTTCCCGCGCACCTAGGACTCCCGCTTTCTCCCAGCTGCCTGCTGTTTCGGGACGAGCCACATCTCTGCTCAAGTCCGCCGGGTCCTTCTCCTGCATACTCTCCTGATCTCTGCTCTCCAACAACTGCCTCTCACTTCCTGTTCTCTTTCCCTGTGTTCCCTTTTTCCACTTCCGGACTGCTCATGCTAACTTCCCAACCTCCACCTTTCCTCCCGCTGTCCCGCTGACTACCTGGGCCCTCCCCCCCTGCAGGGTCAGCCCGCCGTGATCAAGTGTATTGGGTGCTTTTGTAGGTGTCCGGACTTACCATCCTGTTCACTGAAGACAGGGACACCACATCCGTGGATTGGGTGCATTACCCCCTTTGTGGCGACCAGACCACTGGGGTGCCACATTTGCTCCACAGCAGACATGGTAGAAAGGGGAGGCTCCTGCTGCACCTAGCTGTCTCACAACCTCACACAGTAAAGTGATGGCGATGGCGCGACCCTAGTCTTACCTGCACTACAGACTGGTGCAAGCCAATAAGAGGCCCGGGAGTAACGTCAGGTACCTGGCACCCGCCATTGCTGCACTGTGATAGGCTGGGAGGTAAAAGCCCAAAATGGAGCAGTATTTTTATGAGGGGGCTTGTTTGCAGCCATATCACAATGCACATCTGTGTAATACTATGGTACATAAGCTTTTATCATACCGTTATACCGCTCTTCCTCCAGATACGTACTGTTTTGGACTCACCAATGAGACGTTCCGATCCAGAGTAGATCCCCAGATAATCAAGATCACAGGAATAATCCCACTCGATACTGAAGTGACTGAACATCAGGAGGATGTGTTTTCCTTCAGGGACAAGAATTCTCCAGACACAATTTCTGGTGGGGAAAAAAAAAAGACCAAAAAACAAATATGTAAATTAAAAAAGAAAAATGTTAGGGAAAAAATAGAAATGACATCGCCCCTTATTTTCGGGGGTCAGACCACCACCGATCAGACATTTGATATTAAGCCAATACTTACTCGTTATTGGAGTAAAGCCTCCTGGTGCCCTTTGGGTGTGTAATTACCCCTGTCGTTCCCCGCAGGAGCCCATCGCTCGTACTGCACCGCACTGCACGACATGATAAATCTCTAGTAATCACACGCAGCTCGTGTCAATCAACGAGGAGCGAGCGCAGACAGTAATTACCTCCAGCCGCAGACATATCTGAGCCCTCTAGTGAAAACACAAAAACAATGATAAAGATGAAAGTTGTCAGGATTGTATGGATGGATATTCAGGATTCTGGAAAGGTCGGTTAGATGTCGCAACACACGTCCTGACAATATGACTATTAAAATACAGACAATTAAAGGGAATACGTCAGCAGGTTTTTGCTATGTAAGGTGAGGACTGCATGGTGCAGGGGTTAAAAAAACAAAAATCAACTATGTCTCTCTTATCAGGCTGTGTGTTATTGTTTAACAAAACTAAAGGCTGGAGATTAACATTACAGGACTACTTTGTCACGTGCAAGGCAGTCTGACACACCCCCTGCTTTGATTGACATCTCCCAGTCAATGTACAATCTATAATGAGAGCCTGGTGGGGGCAGAGGCAGCTGTGGTTGAGGAAGGGCTAGCTGTTATGTGGGCGGAGGCAGCTCTCCCAGCTCTGCTACATGCTTAAAACTGAATGCTTTGATTGTGTGAGATTGGCTGCAGTTAAGTTAAACATCGTTGGATTCAGAATCTCTTACCCAACAACATACTGCTATCTGATGACACAGCAAAACCCTGCTGACAGATTCCCTTTAATTCTTGCTCCAGATCAGCCCTCGATGTTCCTCAGCGTCATCTGAATGGAGTGATGTCCCACATGTGCACCACTGCTCAAATCATTCTCCTTGGTCTGACACAGAAAGCCAGATTTTATTTCCATGAATCCCATAGACATTTGAGTAGCAAGGCGCATGTGGGACCATCATGCCATTTATTTTGAGCTCTCCTGGGCCCCGTTCTGTGGATCAATGGAGGTCCCAGTGCTCGGCCCCCCAGGTTCAGTATCTGAGCTCTGATCTTGTGAGTAGAGTGAGGGTGTGTGACGACAAGACCACCGACCTTGATTCAGCCTTGAACTGATCCAGCTGTGAAGCTTCTGAATATCTGTGAAGATCCCCGGCGAGCCTCGTTTCTCCGGTGGGCGCAGGGAGTTGTTGACCCATTTCCGAGCACATCCCAGTCCCCAGGAGGTTACACCAACCAAAACCCACCTCCCATGGCTCCTCTGACAGAGGAAAGGACCTCCGGAGTCCCCCTAAAAAGAGGAAGACATAAGACGAGAGACACATAGTTGGTATCTGCCGGAGACAGTGCCACAACTGCCCAAAAGTTGTGTCCAGTATTGCAACTCCTCTCCATTAAAATGATCAGAACTGAGCTGTATTACTGCTCACAACCTGCTGTGCTCTTCAATCTGGTCCAACCACTGTAAAGGGGGCACAGGAACCCCCTCAATACTAATACTCATGACTTATCAATAGAAAAGTCCCAGACAACACCATGATGTGTAAATATATGAGGGAAGGCAACAAAAAGAGGCTGCCAGGGCACAGTAATAAAGTAATAAAAATGTCCCAGCGGGTCTCTGTTCTGCCTGTCCAGCCTTTACAGGACAGGCACCCCTGCAGCCAGTCACCACCAGTGACCAAAGCCTCATGTTGGTCTGAACCATCAGGAAGAACAGAGCCAGTTTATGCACTTCCTTTTCCATCCAGACTTACATGTGACCAGTTCAACCAATCACTGGCAGCAGTGCTGACCAATGAGTCATCAGTGCATTCAGTGATTGGCTGCAGTGGTCACACGCCGGATAGACACGGATCAGACATTATGCAGTGTGAAGGCAGACTTAATGTTCAAAATTTCGTGGCAGGACTGCCCCCTCAACGTCCCACACATAAAGCTGAGGGTGATCATACAAGTGAGATTCATACTACCATTATGGGGCCAATCCCACACAAATGACAGTAGACGGCAAAAACCTATTTATGACTCTCATTACTAGCAAACAAATGGTGGAAAATTTGGCAGGTCCTTCTGTCCCTGGTCCTTCTGTCCCGAGCCCTTTTGTCCCGAGCCCTTTTGTCCCGAGCCCTTTTGTCCCGAGCCCTTCTATCCTGGAGCCTTCTGCCCTTCTGGCCCAGGCCCTTCTGTCCTGGACCCTTTTGTCCTGAGCCCTTCTGTCCCAGGCCTTTATGTCCCGGGCCCTTCTGTCCTGAGCACTTCTGTCCCAGGCCCTTTTGTCGGACCCTTCTGTCCCAGGCACTTCTACCCAGACCTGTCATTCTGGCCCAGGCACTTCTGTCCTGGACCCTTCTGTCCCAGGCCCTTCTGCCTTGGACCCATTTGTACCAGGCCCTTATGTTCTGAACCCTTATTTCCTCTAGGCCATTCTATCTTGGGCCATTCTATCCTGGGCCCTTCTGTCCCAAGCCCTTCTGTCTTGGTTTCTGCTGTCCTGGGCCCTTCTCTCCCAAGCTCTTCTCTCCTGGGCTCTTCTGTCCTGGGCCCTTCTGTCCTAGGCCTATCTGTCCCAGGCCCTTCTGTCTGGGACCCTTCTGTCCCTAACCATTTTGTCCCAGGCCCTTCTGTATGGGACATTTCTGTTCCAGACCCTTCTGTATGGGACTTTGCTGTCCCAAACCCTTCTGTTCTGATGTGATCTATAGGGCTCCCTTTCTTCAATTGATGCCTCTGCTCCAAAGACCTGTGGCGCCCCTGCGGTCTGGTCACCACAAAGGGGTACTTCACCCATCCCACGGGTGTAGTATTCCAGTTCTCAGTAAACGGGATGGAAAGTCCAGACACCCACACAAGCACCCAACACACCCGGTCCCAGGGACAGTGGGCAGACCCAATAGAGGGAGGGCCCAGTTAGTCAGTGGGACGGAGGGAAGAAAGGTGGAGGGTGGGAAGTTAGTTGAGTGCAGTCGAGAGCAAGGAGTGGAAGAAGCAGGATTAGGAGGACTTGAGCAGTGAGGAATTCGTCCTGGGTCCCAGAACAGCTGACTGCAGAGAGGCAGAGGGGGCCCTAGGGGCATGGGCAGTGAGTGATCCACCTGTGCGCCCGAAAATGAAGTGAAGCAGAAGAGCAGGTTGAGAACCAGTGGACCCCGCCCTGAAGGTGGCGAGGAGACTCTACGCTCCAACCACGGAACCAGAGGCCACTAGATCTAAAGGATCTATGGCCAACTCCCGACACATCCGCCGAGAAGGTAACCGTACTAGGGTCAGGGGACACGGCCGGTCGCCCGAGTAGACCCATGGCTGCTGAATTGGGGCAATGTGTGAGGAGGCGCGAGCAGGAGAGATGCGGACAAGCAGCGCTGAGAGAGAAAGCAACCCGTGAAGGAACATAAAGGGAGTGTCTTGGACAAGCTGTCCTGGTTGCTGGGGACTATCCGGACTGAGATTGTGCAAGGACAGTACCCTGTGTTGCCAACAAAGTAAAACATATGTACACTGGGTAAAGAACTCAGAACTGTGTGTGAGACTGTTCATTTCCAGCCTGCGGAGCGGTAGACTGATAAGACACACAGACCGCAGAAGATCTGCCAGAGAATCGCTCCAATTTCCCTTTCCCGTCAGAAACAACCCTGCTGGTCCTCCATCACTGAACACCACACCAGTTGCTCTGGGGAACCGCTCCACCCGTGGGGAGCGAAAACACCAAAGCTGCACTCCAATCATCCCCAGAGGTGGCGTCACGACAACTATCCCTAAACCCATATTTCCCAAACTATTATTGACACCGCCAGGGTCACAGAGCCAGGTCTCAACCCCCATGACTCCCCAGCAGAACTTTTAGCCCGATCCCGAGTACCCCACGGCCCTGGGGTGACATTTCAACTTGGCATCACAAACAGGATGAACAGGCCCAATGCCACCCGGTCCCGTGCGCCTGCAGGACTGTATTGAAAAGACAGTACTCTTGAAACTAGAGTAATGGCAGCCGCAACAAAGTGAAACCATTTGCTGGCTGGGGGGGGTGCCGCAGTCCCCCATCGTGGGTCGGGCCAGCACTGAGAGGGAAAAAGGGCCTACACCCCCTTAGTCCTCTCAGAAACCGGAAGGACTGTCCTGGAGACTGGATTGCTCCACCAGAGGTGTGGCCAACAGCAAGAGCTAAGGGATCCACCCACAGAAGGAGGGGGAATAGAGTTTGGGTGCTGGCAGGCCAGCAAGGTGTGGCATGCGAGATGCGTAAAGGAGCCTGGTTGACGCATGGAGGAAGAAGGTCAGGAGAACTCGGAGCGTGGGGTAGCAGTGGAAGACTCCCCTAGCTGACTGGAGAAGGACCTGAACGGCTACCAGTGATGGACCCGGACTTTCTCAAAGACTAGGTGCGGGAGCTGGGTCGCCAATTCTTGCGAACCCAGATGGCCACAGTGGGGAGGTGGAGGCAGACCCTATGGCAGAAGGTTGCCCAGCAATTGGCCGCCTCGTGCCCAGTATCTCCAGAGCCTGAAAGCGTTGCAGTGGAAGAACCTGGGGCCGGGAAGGACGCTTGTGGAGGTACTGGCGACGCCCCGGTAGAGAGCAAGACGCTGATAGGGCCTGTTAAACCCCGTTGTGCTCCAAACCCTGGCCAGGGGCCATCAAGCCTAGCCTGGGAGCAGATCCCAGTCAACGGGAAAGGGCTAGCCATACCGCTGACCCCAGAGCCCCAAGTCCAAGAAGTCCACGAGTGTTCCGGTGGGAGAACCCAAGCGGAGAGTTGATGGGGTTCCCGGGGAAAGCGCGGGTGGAAGAAGCCATCTTGGAGGTCCTGAGTTGGGAGGAGCATGTCTGGTAGCGGGTTGCCCAGTGGGAGGCTGAGAAGGAAGACTGGGGAGCTCAGTAGAGGGCCGTGGAGTGAAGGAAAGAAACATGAAGGCGGAGGCCCGCAAGGCCCGATTCACTGAGACAGGGTACCGTTGTGGCCTTTGATCTCCGGAAGGGCTGGGGTTTCATAAGAGAACCAGGGGCAGCTGCGGAACTCTTTGTATTCCATAGAGACATCGAGGAGCACCTGCCCAAAGGCCCCCCAGGACAGGTATCTGCACCCCGGGGATGAGGTCACTTTTACCTGGCAGGAAGGGGAACGAGGCCCGTTAGCCCTCCGAGTCCAAAATGTGTTTAGAGACCGTATGCGCACCGAAGTTGCCGCAGCGTCAGAGCCTGTCATGGAGAGGCGCTCTCAGCCCAAAGTGCAGGAACAAGGTACACAGACACCTGTAATAGGGTACCAGCATCCAGTGTTGCTAGGAGGAGAGCGAGTAGCGAAGCATACTGAACTGCCGTGGAAGAGGGAGTGATGAGAGCTGGCAGAATGTATGTACATAGTTTTTCTCAGTTGAATAATGTGAGAGTGTGAGTGTGTGTTGAAAATGGAATATTGACAATGAATGATCGGGCTCATTGTACATAGTTGGCAAATTGAGGTGTGCTCCCTGTTAGTTTTAGACCTGATGCTTTTACAGTGAACTAATTAGTGCCTAAGTAACATGTTGACCATGAAGCAAAACCCACTCGGTGAGGATGAAAAATTTTGGTCCATCATCCTGTCGCCCACCCAGGACCTACGTTGGGGCTTTTTTGGAAATGGGCTCCCCATGAAGAACAGAAACAGACAATCACCCGACACCCGGTGAAAGATGCTCGCTGCACTGACTCTTTGCACTTTTTTTTGTATACATTTATATCCAGACTATTTTAACTTGATCATAGTATGGTTTCTGGTAAATAACTTTTAAGCAAAGAACCTCCTGTTCGGGGGGAAGCACTCTTGTCCAGTTTATTGTTGTTATGCATGCATGCTATAAAAATGTGACTTCTATTTTAAACCTCTATTTAACCCATGTAGCCACACGAGGACGTGCTAATCTTTGCTAAGGGGGAATGTGGCGCGCCTGCGGTCTGGTCACCACAGAGTGGTACTGTACCCTTCCCACAGGTGTGGTATTCCTGTTCTCAGTAAACGGGATGGTAGGTCCAGACACCCACACAAGCACCCAACACACCCCGTCCCAGAGACGGCGGGCGGACCCAATAGAGGGAGAGCCCAGTTAGTCAGTGGGACGTAGGAAAGAAAGGTGGAGGGTGGAAAGTTAGTTAAGGGCAGTCGAGAGGAAGCAGTGGATGGAGCAGGATTCGGAGGACTTGAGCAGCGAGGAGCTCATCCTGGGTCCCAAAACAGCCGACTGCAGAGAGGCAGAGGGGGCCCTAGGGGCATGGGCAGTGAGCGATCCACCCATGCACCCGAATCTGAAGTCAAGCGGAAGGGCGGGTTGAGAACCAGGGGAACCGCCCTGAAGGTGGCGAAGAGACTCTACGCTCCAACCACAGAACTGGAGGCCACTAGATCTAGAGGAGCTGTGGCCAACTCCCTACACATCTGCCAAGAAGGTAGCCATATTAGGGTCAGGGGACTTGGCCGGCCACCCAAGAAGACCTGTGGCTGCTGGATTGGGGCACTGTATGCGGAGGCATGAGCAGGAGAGAGGCGGACAGACAGCGCTGAGAAAGCAACCCGTGAAGGAAGGAGCATAAAAGGGGTTTCTTTGATGAGCTGTCCCAGTTGCTGGGGACTATCCAGACTGAGATTGTGCAAGGACTGTACCCTATGGTGCCAACAAAGTAAAAGCTAAGTAAACCGGGTATAAAACTCAGAACTGTATGTGAGACTGTTCATTTTCCGCCTGCGGAGTGGTAGACTGATAAGACAAGCAGGTCACAGAAGACATGCCAGAGAATCACTCCAATTCCCCTTTCCCGTCAGAAACAACCCTGCTGGCCCTCCATCACCGAACACCACACTGGTTGCCCTGGTGAACCGCTCCACCCGTGGGGACCGAAGCCACTAAAGCTGCACTCCCATCATCCCCAGAGGTCCCGCACCGCAGCATTGGTCATCAATAGCCGATTACCATGGGTGGCATCATGACAATCATCACTAAACCCGTGTACCCCAAACTTTTATTGACACCGCCAGAGTCACGGAGCCGGGTCTTAACCCCTGTGACTCCCCAGCTGAACTTTTAGCCCGGTCCCGAGTACCCCACGGCGTGTCAGACCCTCCCACAACCTCACATTACAGCCACCACCGTGCACCTGGCAGGCATCCTTCCCTCCTTCCGGGTATCCTGCGCAGACCACCGTATTAAATTTCATGCGTTGATCCACAGTTTTCATGATGCTTGTACACTTTTTGGACTCAATGAGCGGTAAAGATACTATCTGCAGTTCACTAGGTAACTTGCCATCTGAAATCGAAAACTTGGGGTAAAGAGTAATTACAATAATATATACAACATTCTCCTTGCCCCTTATGGCCAAGGTCTCTTACTTTCCTCCAGCCGTCCCCATCCCATAGTATCGCACATAGTTCCTGCGGGAAATACCTCGTCCAGGCTGGGCAGGCACACCGGCTGGATACTTTTATCTGGAGGGTCAGAATGCAGAAAGATGCATTAAAAGTAATACACATACACAACTCCCGTACCGAATGGTTCTCCCCTCTGTTCTCTGGACCCTGTAAGTTGGACCTCCCATGAGCGCTTCCACCACAGGTCCGAGCCTTCACCAGTGATCTGGGCACCGTTCACTCCACCCTGCGTAGATCTAAGATTAGTAGTTACCAAATTTGATGTATCCCACCACCTCCACCACTGCAATGTCATAGTTGTAGGGCTGTTTGCTGTTGAACTCGGGGTGCTTGTGAACAGCTTGGACATGAAAACTTTGCTCTGTGGTTTCCTTGCTGTTGAAATCATAGTCTCCAACAAAAACTCTCATGCGAAATTCAATGTTTCTGTACAAGTCGAGACAAAAAAAGAGAAACATTCTGATATACATCTGTTGGTCTCAGCGTGCAATCAGCACTTGTCACATTACTCGCTTATACCTGGGATAGGTGTTTGTAATGACGCACAGCTCTGCTCTCCTCCACCTGCATAAGGCTGGCTTCACACTTGCAGATGCATCTGCAGCGTTTTGCAGATGCATCTGCAAGTATCAGCATGCAGACCGCGGCCGCTATGTTTATAATGGGGCGCACCGCGGTCTGAAAGCACTCATTCATTCCTATGTGTGAACCGTCCGCAGGCGGATGCCTGCTTACAGATCACACACTCCCGCCCGCACCATGGACGCGAGATGTGACGTGTTTTTACCTTCTATTTATTTATCTCCTGCTTATGATTGGACATCATCATACAGGGGAAGAAGTAACCGCCCCCAAATATGGATCACTGTTAACGCCTCCTTAGTATAGAATAAACTAGCAGGTAAACTTTGCAAGCTAATATATCCACAATGGAGATGAGAAATCAAAAAGTAAAAATTACATTTCATTCAGATGTTCAGCCACTTCACCATGGGTTGACCAATTTAGCACATAAAATGTTACGAAAGGTCATCTATAAAGCACTTATTTCACTTAAAACCTGGCATAGTCTTGCTGCTCTCACCCTCCACATCAGACTAAAGTGTCATGAAGTGCCCCAATTCTCATGCTCCATATCCTGTCATCCACTCTTTTTTGGTGGGTGTTTTATCTATATCAGCAATATGTCAGCTCTACAGGAGCTAGAACTACCTCACACCACAGCATACATTGCTCCCCCATTGTCCAATAGCATGTCTGCTCCAAGTTAAAATCTTGTCCCTCTGTTATACCTATATGTAGTTTACTAACAGAAAGGAGACCAGGAGAAGACAACTGCAAAGGTAAGACAAGTCCCCACTTCCTGTAGGCAAAACTCAGCCTCCTTCCAGTAAAGATGAAAACCAACCCCATTTCCTGTAGAGAGAGCATGTTCAGCCATCACTTCCAATAGACAATGGCCGCCCCCACTTCCTGTAGAGAGACAATGGCCCACTTCCTGTAGAGAGACAATAGCCTCCCCCACTTTCTATAGCAAAAGTGGCAGCCCTCACTTCCTGTAGAAAAACAATGACAGGACGCCTTTCCAGTAGAAAGATAATGGCCTGTCTGCCACTTCCTGTAGAGATAATGACCATCCCCCCACTTGCTGTAGAGATAATGGCCAGCTCTCCCCTACCAGTAGAGAGATAAAAATCTGCCCCACTTCCTGTAGAGAGATAATGGCCAGCCCCCACTTCCTGTATAGAGACAAAGACACATCCCCACTTCCTGTAGAGACAATGACCACCCTCCACTTCCTGTACAGAGACAATGGCAATCCTCTCTCTTCCCACTTCCTGAAAACAAAGGACCCAGCCACCTAATGTAGAGACAATGGCCACCCTCACGTCTTGTAGAGAGAATACACACGCCCACATCCTGTAGAGACAATGGCCACCCCCACTTGCTGTAGAGACAATGGCCATCTCCACTTCCTGTAGAGAGACAATGGTCACCCCCACTTCCTGTAGAGAGATTATAGCCAGCACCACTTCCCATAGAGAGACAATGGGCATCATCAATTCTATAGAGATACAATAGCCACCCCCACTTCCAATAGAGACAATGGCTAACCCCACTTCCTTTACATACAGTGGCCACCCCCACTTCCGGTAGAGAGACGATGGCCACCACCACTTTTTGTAGAGACAACAGCAGCGACTTCCTGTAGGTTGTCTGATCCTGTTCCTAAAATCCATTTCCAATTTATGGTTATTAGTGATGGATTACAATTGACAACAGGTAGTGGACACTAATGGTAGGAACAAGTAATTATACATATGTCTTAGCTCCCAAATAAATAGGGATTTGCAGGTTGTTTATTGGATTATAAGATGTCCTTCAATATTTAAAATACAGGAAACCGTCCCTTACTTGTCCAATAAGCAGTGAGCGGCTGTCACTATGCACGTTTCACTAACAATGGCTCCTCCACAGAAATGTTTTCCATCTTTTTTCAAAGAAACCTGAAAAGGGATAAGTATTTTGAATCATCATAATTTTATATATCGTGAGAGTCCTAGTCCTAGTAGTGCTGGATGGCTAAATTGCATACGGCTCTACTGTGTGGACAACTTTGACTTGATGTTTCTTTATTTACACTAGTGATTATCTTGTCAAAAGGTGCAATAAGGTTTGATTTACCCAGCACTCAGCTGTGCTTCTGTGTGGTCTTGTCCAAGGCACCCTGAAAAATGTGATTCAAAAGCCCCAGCGGGAGCCACACCTTGTGCCAAAATGTGTTCAATGACTAATGAAACCTTGCTTAAGACTCTCCAGATATCCACCAACTCCATTTTCACGTGTTGCGTTTTTGCAGCATTTTTTCATGCGTTTTATGTAAATTAAAACCTGCTTTTTACAAAAACAGCAAAAGCTCTGCGATCTCAGAAATCTTATAGGGCCGTCACATGCGTCAATGTCGTCAGCGATCTGATCGCTGACGACATTGACAGCTGATCGCTGGTGAGCTGTCACACAGGCAGACTCACCAGCTATCATTTTACCAGCGACATCGTGGAAATGATTTAAATATCGTTTCCACGATGTCTGCAGGCTGGTATCCAGGGTAAACTGCGGGTAACTAGGCAGCGTGCGCTGCCTAGATACCCGATGTATACTTTGGTTACCAGCCGATGACCGGAAGAGGCTGGTAACCAAGATATACATCGGGTATCTAGGCAGCGCAGCGCGCGCTGCCTAGTTACCCGCAGTTTACCCTGGATACCAGCTCCCAGTGCTTCCTGAGAGGTGCTGGGAGCTGGCTGATCGCGTCTCCCGGTGTCACACGCAGCGATGCTGCGTGTCCACCGGGCGACCGTCGTCAGGTTATAGAACAGGTTCTAAAACCTGACGGTCATCAACCAGCGATTTATCGCTGGTTGATGCGCCCTGTCACACGCGTCAATATCGCTGCAACGTCACGTGCAGCAGTGATCGTGCACGCGATATTGACGCGTGTGACATCTCCTTTAGGGTACCGTTACATGTCGCAGCATTGCATGCAATTTCACTGGCAATTTGCTGGTTGCGGTGAAATCATGGGCGCATTGTTGTATTTTGTTGCTGTGTACAAATGGAACAATGTGTCCATGATTTCACTGCAACCAGCAAATTGCCAGTGAAATTGCCCAGCAATATTGCCGCATGTGACAGTACCCTCATGCACACGATTGCTTTTTATATTCCTAAGTGACATGGAAAACGGCTGCGTATTTGAAAGAAGCAGCATGTCAATTCTTTCAGTGTTTTTTTTTTTTTTAACCAAAGAAAGTGGTTGTGGTGAATGAGACTAGCTTCATTTAAACATGTACTGCAAACAAATGACACCAAAAACGCTGCTAAAAACTGCAACAAAAGAGCGGCCTACGATGGTGCTTACTATCCATGGACATTCCTCTTTCCTCGCAAACGTCCCTCCAACAATCCGGGAGAGCAGACTGTAGTTGAGAGTTTCATTGGCAGTCGGACGTTCTCCACACCTAGAAACTAAGGCAATAAGTCACATGTATGTTCTGTATATACAGGCTACAGCGGCAGCAGCGATTTACACTTCTATACTGTCGAGCAAAAGGGTAACCATGTTTTGACCTTTTGCCTTTCCGGCTCCATATCTCACCGTCAGAGTGTGAGAGAACCCTCATTTTATAGACAATCATCTTGGTATCTCATACATCAATGTGACTTGCAGCTATTTAGCATATCATTAGTTATGCAGATTTTTGTAATGTCGTTGCATTGTTGTTAAAATTCTAAATGTTAGTTTTTATTATTTTGTTAGGCTGCCTTCACACTGGCGTTCCCCTCCGCAGCGTTCTGCGGAGGGGAATCGCCATGTGTGCGCAGCGGCAGCCATCTCCTATCTTTAGAATGGGGACGCACGGTGCTGCGCTTGACCGCGCATGACCGTGCGCAACCATTCACTCCCATATGTGATCTGTGCACAGGCGGATGCCTGCACACAAATCACACAGTCTCGTCCGCACCAGGAATGCAACATGTCACGTTCCTGGTGCGGACGAGACTGTGTGATTTGTGCGCAGGCGTCTGCCTGCGCACAGATCACATATGGGAGTGAATGGGTGAGCACGGTCATGCGCAGTCAAGCGCAGCACCGTGCGTCCCCATTCTAAAGATAGGAGCTGGCGGCCGCTGCGGTCACATTGTGGATCCCCTCCGCAGAACGCTGCGGAGGGGTCCGCAAATGTGAACCCAGCCTTAGTATTTTGTAAATCTCCTTTGTCTTTCCCCTCTGTCTGATCCTTCTGGGCAGCTCTCCATCAGATTCCAGCATATCTTCCCCAATATCTGCTCCCAGGTCACTTTTGCAGGTTCCCAATGTTGGTCACACTGGTTTCCTCACTTGGGGGATTATACAGTTTTATCTTCTGCTCACAAGTGTTGGATTGGGTTGAGGTCTGGGGACTGTGGGGACAATCCGGATCTTCTATATCATTGCCATTGACCTATTTCTTCTCCAATCTCGGCATATGCTTCGGGCCTTATCCTGCTGGACACTTAGTCGTCCTGTTCATCCCCATATACTCAAGTGTATAAATTAGAAAGAACCACATCCTAGTCGACACAGTTGTGGGTATTTCATTCAATCCCCACCTCAAATCTTACATGTAGGTATCTAAATTGACCCACTGTGTCATCGTAAGGATTTCAATCATCAGGACAGTCGCTATATACATATTAACAAAAAGAAAAAACTACCAAAGTCCTGGATATATGCTAGTGTACAATTTTTATTTAAATACCAGGGGAATAGTGCGGTGACAGCTTAAAACCAATAGCAGGAGTGCCATGAGTGGGACATGATTAATTACATATACATAACGTGTTGCATACAGGGATTATTTGGCATTGATATCTGCACATTTCAAATAAATTAGCATAAATTTTACAATGGTCAACTATAATGTTAAAATTCACACACCAGGACAGTGTTATTATATATTTATATCTATAGATATCAGGTGGAGAATTTTCCGTCTATAATACCCTATTTCCTATGTTGTATATAGCTCCACATGAAGAATCATTGGCCTAATCAGTAGTCACTCCCAGGACAAACATATCCGGGTTGACACATAGGTTTTGTTTTCACATCAGGGATAAATATCTCACACCTGTTCAATACATGGGGGGTAAAAAGGACGTCCTCTGGATGCACAGATTATACACCATTAAATTCTGCAAGTACTACATTATATTATATATACGGTAATATATAATATATATTAGATCTAGAATTGGAACCCCATGTACCTACACAAAAAAACCTCTTTATAATAGGGCAGGATTTTATATATATATATATATATATATATATATATATATATATATATATATATATATATATATATATATATATATATATATATATACTCATGGGTCATGAATAAAATCCTGACCTATGTGGAGCTATATACAACATAGGAAATAGGGTATTATAGACAGAAAATTCTCCACCTGATATCTACAGATATAAATATATAATAACACTGTCCTGGTGTGTGAATTTTAACATTATGGTTGACCATTGTAAAATGTATGCTAATTTATTTGAAATGTGCAGATATCAATGCCAAATAATCCCTGTATTTAACACGTTATGTATATGTAATTAATCATGTCCCACTCATGGCACTCCTGCTATTGGTTTTAAGCTGTCACCGCACTATTCCCCTGGTATATAAATAAAAATTGTACACTAGCATATATCCAGGACTTTGGTCGCTTTTTCCTTTATGTTCAAGTGTATGAAGTAACGTGTCTTGTAGGATCATTACATATAGCTCAGCATTGAGATCATCATCGATGCCGCCAGTCAAGTAACCAACACCTTTATCTGTGACACAGCCCCGTATCATCAGGCTTCCTCCACCGAATTTCACAGCTTCTTCATCCGTTGCCCTCTTTCCCCTTGTTTCTTCCAGACGTAGTTGCACCCATCAGAGTAGTCTATTGACTTTTGTTTCATTGCTCCAGGTCACCTGTTTCCAATCTTCCATTTTCTGTCCTTTCTGGAAAACTGGAGCCGACGCTTCCTATGATGATATTGAAATTGAGGCTTCTTCACCTTTTTTTGGGCCACTATTCCAGGCTTGTGTAACATGTGTCGCCCAGTGCTGGACGACTGTGATCTCACTATTATGGAGCAGATGAGCCGCCTCCACTGCCGGGCGTCTCCAGAACTGATAGACATTGTGATGAGACGACTTGGTGACCCTGATATTTTCCTGGTCGTCACCTCTTGGCTTGTGAATGGACGGACAGATGTCATCTCGTATCTTCCACCTGTCGTGGCCTCACATGATGCAGTTTGGCAATTTTCTTGACGAGAGAAGAGATCGCTATCGATGAGCTGGATGATGATGATGCTTCTCTTTTCATGGGAAATCTTCATTGCAGCTCCTCAGACCTTTCACTTGGGAATCAACCTAATAACACTGAGCTATTAGGGAATGTGAGAAAAGGTTGTGATTTGTAGTATAAGGAAGAAAGGAGCAAAACAGTAGCACTATAGAAGCATGCTGAGAGTCTGCATAACTAATCATGCTGAATAGCTGCAAATCACATTTATGTACGAGATACCAAACTGATTGTCTATAAAAGGAAGGTCGTCTTTTGCTCTAAGCTGTAGAGGATGGAGAAATATGGAGCCGGAAAGTCAATAGTGGAAAACAGTGTTACCCTTTTACTCATTAGTGTAAATGGAACGTAAATACACATTCATCATGTCTGAGGATTCATAAGACTTATTCATTGCTTATTTTCATTTCTGCTCTTTCATGACCTAGGAGTCCTGTGGGCAGTGCAACCAAGATATTTTCTATACGTGTAGATAACTTATCACTGTCAATCATACTCTGTATTACATTCAATGCATCAATGCAACATCTGTAATAACTGGAATCCTCATATTGGGCAGGAAACTTTCAGCCTCTAGATGTGACTGCAATCTATGCGCCCCGATGGGTTACATTACTGGCGCTAGATACAGGGGGGGAAATAGTTATTTGAAACTCTTGCCAATTGTGCAAGATTTCCCACATACAAAGAATGTAGATGGCTGTCATCTTTATCATAGGTTCACTTCAACTGTGATAGACAGGCTCTAAAAATAAAATCCAGAAAATCATGTTGTATAAATTTTACATACCGCATTTTTCAGATTATAAGACGCACCCCCCCCCCTCAAATGGGGGGTGGGGGAAATGGATTGCATCTTATGATCTGAATCTTGTTTATCCGATGGAGGTTGCGGCGCCGATGGTTGAGCGGAGTTACAGGAGGCAGGGTTGCTGATGGATATCGGCAGTGGGGCAATGCTTGTGGGTCTGCAACTGGGGGTGTTCCAGTAGTGTGCAGTGGATACTATTGATAATCCTGTGTTCCAGCAGGCAAATGGCTGCTTAGCTGGCGCAGGCACAGATTGAGATCTCAATGAGCCAAGAGCTCAATCTATGCTTGCACTGCCTCTACCAGATGGACTTTAAGAAAATGGCTGCATAGGCTGCAAATACGCACATGGAAACTTCAGCTGTCCGAGGTCTTCATCTGCGCCTGCGCTGCCTCCACATTCATTTGATAGAACCTGGAAGTAACAATGCTGCCCGCCGTACACCACTGCACACTGTCACAAACCCTGTGACATTGCAGCGATATAGTTACCGATATCGCTACGTGTAACCCGGCCTTCAGAGTACCACAGACAAAACTGTAGACCTTTACAAGGCTGGGGTAGGCTATAGGACAATAGGTAACAGCTGGGTGAGAAGGCAACAACTGTGGGCGCAATTACTAGAAAATGGAAGAAACACAAGATGACGTCAATCTTGCTGGGTCCATGCAAGATCTCGTCCTGTGGAGTAAAGATTCTGAAAAAGGTCAGGAATCAGCCAAGAACTATATGGGAGGAACTGGTCAATAACCGGAAGAGAGCTGGACACAGTCTCAGAGATTACCATTAGTAATAGACTATACGATCCTGGATTACAATCCTGCAGGAAACGTGAGGCCCCCCTGCTCACACCAGCATATGCCCAGGCCTGTGTGAAGTTCACCAATGACCATCTGGATGATCCAGAGGAGGTATGGGAGAAGGTCATTTGGCCAGATGAGGCATGGAAGAAGGTGATGTGGTCAGAGGAGGCATAGGAGAAGGTGATGTGGTCAGAGGAGGAATGGGAGCTCATGTGGTCAGAGGAGGAATGGAAAAAGGTCATATGGTCAGAGGAATATGCAAATGGAGTCCGTGGAGCCTCGATTAAGAGTCTCAAACACGGGACTAGCCAGATATCCCTCCAGGGAAGGACCTAGCCCTGGGGTAGAATCCTTGCGGAGACCACCATAACCACCATATTAAGTGCCCCTTTTAGTCAATATCCCACTCAGTTACAAGTTAAGGATATGACAAGGGAATTAACAGAGCCAGGTATCCATCCACAGACAGCTGTTTCGGGGTGTTGCCCCTCATCAGTGTGGAGTAGGATTCTGGCTAGGTGGGAGCAATGCCTGGTAGACCAACATCACAATCAGATCAGTGAGTGCTTTGTGATATGGTCAGAGGAGGCATAGGAGAACGTGAAATGGTTACAGGATGCATAGCAGAAGGTGATATGGTCAGAGGAGGCATAGCAGAAGGTCATGTGGTCAGATGAGGCATGGAAGAAGGTCATGTGGTCAGAGGAGGCCAAAATAGAACTTTTTGGTATAAACTCCACTCACCGTGTTTGGAGGAAGAAGAAATATGAGTATCACTCCAAGAACACCGTCCCTACCATGAAGCATTGGGGTGAAGCATCATACTTTGTAAGGGGACAGGACGACTGCACTGTATTGAAGGGAAGATGGATGGGGTCATGTAGCATAATATTTTGGCCAATAACCTCCTTCCCTCAGTATTAGTATGGGCTAGGGTCACACATCCAAATCCACTTTTTTGTGGCTTTAGAAAAACAGATCCGTTAAATTTAGGGTGCCAATAGGGTCTTCTGAGGTCCAGGACGTTTTTTGGAATTTGTGGGACTTTTTCTTAAAAAACGCATGGTGCCTATATGTGCCATGAATTAACGCATGCGTCTCCCATAGGGCTCTATGTTAAAAATACGCATGTGTTTTTGTAATGGACCCTAAAACCACTGCTAGCAGCGTTTTTGGGCTGCTGCATAAAAACGCATGCGTTTTTTGAAAACCGCAGGTGCCCCTAAGTGCACCATCAGTTAACGGATCCGTTTTTGGGACTTAGAAAAAACAATGCAAAATTTTGCTACAAAAACTAACCTGAAGCCAAAAAGGCTAGTATGTGTGACCCTAGCCTACTGAGGATGGGTCGTGGCCGTCTCTTTCAGCACGACAAGGACTCGAAACAAACAGCCAGGGCAACTAAGGAGTACCTCCAAAAGAAACATTAAAAGCTCCTGGAGTAGCCTAGCCAATCTCCAGACCTGAACCCAAGAGAAAATCTTTGGAGGGAGCTGAAACTCAATGTTGCCTAACAACAGCCCTGAAACCTGAAAGAAGATCTCGATGGAGGAGTGGGCCAAAATCCCTACTGCAGTGTGTGCAAACAAGAACTACAGGAAATGTCTGACCTGTGTAACTGCAAATAAAGGTTTCTGGACCAAATATTAAGTTCTGTTTTTCTATTGTAGCAAATACTTATTTCCTACAATAAAATGCAAATTCATCATATTAAAAATAATACAATGTGATTTTCTGGATTCCTTTGGATTCTGTCTCTCATACTTGAAGTGAACCTATGATAAAAATCCTACGATAAAAATTACAGACCATTCCATTCTTTGTAGATGGGAAAACTTGCAAAATCAGCAGTGTATCAAATACTTATTTTCCCCACTGTAACCACAGTAAGAGATTTAATAATGTAGGGAGCACCAGTGGCACCTTGGAATAATGTACAATAAATTCCTATATAGAAATACTACAATATAACTAAGTTATAAAAGCCAAGTTGGGGAGCTATATGGTTGGAGTTGTACTTACGTCTGCCTTGGCTGCTAGCTTCCACTCTTCCTACGTGGGTGATCACCGTCAGCATTATAACAACAGAAGAAAGGGATGTATCCGCCATGTTCTCCCATGGAAATACCTGGCGAGAGGTTGGTAGACGTTTTATAGGCAGCCCTGGTCCTTCGTGGGTGAGCTGGCATTGATTTAAGAGCAGCCTAGTTGATTATTGACTTTTCTCGAGCACATCCTGCATTGCCAGGTGTAGCCAACCATTGTGTCCTTTGCCAGCCGCCTAACTTTACTTTCTCCGAGCAATTACCTTTAATTTGTAAATGTGTTCAAGCGTAAGTCGAAATTAATAGAAAGTCAGAGAACAATCCAACATGAGAATAAATGCAGGAGAGCAGAAAGCAAAGCGAAGACCGATAAGAGATCCTAAGTCTTGTTCGGGAGAAAACAACAGATGTTCCCAAGTCTTTTGCAAAAAAAACGTATGTCTTCTGAGGGTTGCAACAAACCTTGCAACAGATATATATGATATGTAAAGCCTGGTCAGCCCATTCAGGGAATAAGGACCTACCCAAAGCTTATGAGATGGCTGCCGAGAAATTTTGTCAGTCACTTACGGAAGGCAAATCCTTAAAGTGTATTTTTGTGGGGAGAAGTGACATAAGCGGTTGGCCCAAGCTACGTTATACCATTTGATGTCTTATGTTCGTGCTGTCACCTTCCATAAAATGCAGCTGTTGCATGTACTGAGGGTGAGAAACCCCCATATATAATCTATGTATGTAGGATGACGCCGCAAAGCTTTACACAGTGTGTAGATGGGCTGAGGTCCCCTGTGCAGAATGCAGAAGGTCCAGACCGTATAACGCGGGCACTAAGGTGCCTCAGAGTCATAGGTGATTGATGTGCGGGAATCTGCATGACACCACAAGTCTGTTGGTTTGTTAAGGCAGCAAGAGACCTGTTGTAAATGAAGCTGCGCTGTAGGTTTTAGGAACTGCACTTGTTTATGTTAAAAAGACTGATTTTATAAAGTACGGTAGATGTCATCAACGACCACCATGGTAATGTAAAGCACTGTAACCACCAAGCTCCATGCCTTTGCAAAATAGTGTAACCACCAGTATCAGGACTATTATAAAGCTCTGAAGCTGACTCACCCCTGGCGGGGACCGTGGGGTACTTGGAACTGGGCCCTCTCGTCGTCGTCTGGGTCTGTGGGATGTCACTGTGGCGTGACCCGGTCCGTGATCCCCTCGTCGGGTGAGCAGTTAGAAAGGAGATTGGAAAAATGGATAAAAATAAGATAAAAGAGTATCGTGACGCCACCTGTGGAATGCGGCCGGTATAGCCGCTGCTGCAGTTGGGACCTCTGGGGATTAATGGGGGTAGCAGCGAGGATGGTTCTGCTCTCCACAGGAAGAGCAGGTCCCCATGGGCAACCGTACAGTTTATGGCTGTGATAGTTTGTTGGAGATGAAGGATTTAGTGCATGAAAGAATTGACAGAGACAGGGGTTACAGTCTCCTTTACCTTTACATAAGTCAGAAGCAGATTCATCCAGGGCACAGTTCACAAGTGGTGTTAAGGGTCTGGAGCCTGGAAGCAAGTTCAGGTTTTTCAGCACCTGGTAAGTTTTGAGGCCTCCCTGCTGCGCTGTTCACTGTGGGCCCTGGCTGCTTGAAGCTGTGCTGTGACCCTCTCTCCTCACTTGTCTGTCTTGGCCGTGTGACAGGCGGCTCGAGCCCTTTTTGTGTTACTTCTCCCTTCACTGCGTCTCCTGAGGTCATTGATGCTGCTGTGTCTCCTGGCCATTTGGTGGGCGAGCAACTTGGAATCACCCGCCCTCCGGTGTTGGTTGCTGGGCACAAAGTCCCTTGCGACTTCAGACACAGGTGTCCGTCCTGCCCTCGGTGCTGGGGCGAGCTGGCTCTGCTCCACTCCCCACACCTTTTCTCCACTTCCCTCAAACCATCACCTACCGGTCCCTCACGCTGGCTAGTCCGTTTCCTCGGATGGGTCTAGCACGGCTCCTGACCGTAGGATGTCTTCTACAGTCCTCCTAGGAACAGAACTGCCTGATCCCGCCCCAGACCAGAATTTATAGGGGACCTGCCCTGAACTCGGATATAGAGCTCCCCTTCTGGTCTGGAGTTAGGAAGGTGTTGTGCATGTGTTTAGCCTGAGGTGGGTACCTTTCTTTGCTGCCAAGCTTTAATATTGTGGCAACCGGACCCTGGGGCGCCATATAACCACCAAGCTCAGTGCCTCTGTAAAGCATGTGTCTACAGCCTAAAACACTGTTTTGCACGTTCTCTATTTCTAATGGAATGTGAATATCCATCCACTTGCTATCTTTAAAAACCATTCTCATATATTAGACACTTATGCTACAGCCATGGTCTCCTCTAGAACACTCTTTAGATGGTGAATGTGCCTTTCTCCATTTTTCCATTTTTCATCTTGGATCTAGTGCTCCTGAGCTGATCATACCCTATATTTTATATATTTTATTCTAATAATTGAGAGTCATTGAATACAATTATACTTGGTATGTTTGCAGCAATTATGTGATTTTAAACTAATTTATAAGCATTAATACTAGTTTTTCATTTGATTTTTATGGGTGCTAGCTATGTATACTAGTCCAGCAAATAAATATTATCTTTTTATTAAATTAGCAAGATAAATAATTATAATAAAAAGGGGTAAGGTTGTATGTATTTAACCATTTTATTTTCTAATATATCCGGGATAGCTATATTTCCTCGGCGGAGGCATGCAAGCTGGATACACACAAGAACTATTCTGTATTCTGGTGTAATGCGTAAGAATACTGGCTCAGATTGAGAATTGAACCCAATATATAATATAATGTTTGAGTTCTAGCACACTCAGATCTACCTTGCCAAATTTTATCTATTTTTTATATATTTGTTCGTTTTTATTATGTACGGTACTTTCCAATATCTTTTAAGATTTCCTCAGGTTTACAATGTAAATTTAGATTCTTGTAAAATCATTGATAAATATATCATATTATCCTGATTTATACTACGACAGCTTACAGGCTTCACACCATTTTTTTTCTTCTTAACGTGTGGCTGTTTCTGATTGGTTGCTGACTTATACATAGTTTTGAGATCTGTACCTTGCCGGTCATTGTTCATGGTGTTATCCTGAGGAAGGGGTTGGGACAGCCCTGAAACTCGTAGAAGACATAAAGCCCCATTCTTATATGCCTTCCTTATACTCAGCAGTGTGGATCGTTGTCCACCCTGGGTCCTTTGGATTTATGCTATAAAGGATGTGTAACCATCAAGCTCTAGGCTACTGTAAAGTTCTGTAACCATCAAGCTAAGTGCTCCTGTAAATAGTGTGTAATCATCAAGCTAAGTGCTCCTGTAATTAGAAAAAACTTCAAAACCATATCATGCCATAGCAAGTTGATCAATTTCATGGTTGCAAAACATCCACTATAAGGGCACGTTTAGAAGGACTATGTAGGAAACACTCCATCAATCTACAAATTAAGTGCAAGCACTAGGGAGTTTATGTTTCATAAGTTAACACTTTATTGAACATATAAAGCAACAGACAATACACCGTTAAAAAATGAAGTGTTTTTGTGGATAATCCAGATATGAACCACATAGAGGTAGTTACACTCACAGGGTAACACAGTATTGCACCTTATAAAACCAGATAGTTAGTTTTGTTCAATGTTATGGGGGATGCAGTGGTGATATAAACATTCAAACACTGATTTACTCACCCATAATGTTTGTGCTGTTCCCTGAACCGGTCAGTGCCCTCAGTTGTGGTCCCCCCTACTCTATGTGGTTCATATCTGGATTATCCACAAAAACACTTCATTTTTTAACGGTGTATTGTCTGTTGCTTTATATGTTCAATAAAGTGTTAACTTATGAAACATAAACTCCCTAGTGCTTGCACTTAATTTGTAAGTGCTCCTGTAAATAGTGTGTAATCATCAAGCTAAGTGCTCCTGTAAATAGTGTGTCACCATCAAGCCAAGTGCTCATGTAAAGCAATGTAACCAACAAGTTAAGTGCCCCTGTAAAGGATGTGTAACCACCAAGCTCCATGTCTGTGCAAACTACTGTAATCACCAATATCCAGGCTACTATAAAGCTGTGTAACTACCAAGTGCCCCTGTAAATAGTGTGTAACCACCAAGCTCTGTGCTGCTGTAAAGATCTGTAACCTCCAAGCTAACTGCCCCTGTGAGGTAACCAAGCTCTGTGCTACTGTAAAGCAATATAACCAACGAGCTAAGTATTCCCGTAAAGGATGTGTAACCATCAAGCTCCATTCTACTGTTAAGCACTGTAACCACCAAGCTAAAGCTAACTGCCCCTGTAAAGGGTGTTTAACCACCAAGCATGGTGCTGCTGTAAAGATCTGTAACCACCAAGCTAAGTGCCCCTGTAAAGGGTGTGTAACCACCAAGCTAAGGGTCCCAGTAAAGGGTGTGTAACTTCCAAGCTCTGTTCCATTGTGAAGGGTGTGTAACCACCAAGCTCCATGCTACTGTGAAGCTCTGTAACCACCAAGGTAAGTGCCGCTGTAAATGGTGTGTAACCACTAAGATCATTGCTACTGTAAAGCGCTGTAACCACTAAGCTAATGTCATACCCCCACCAGAGTCTGACCCATGAACATCTGGTTCTGTCACCAGGCACCGCCATATTCACCCTGTAGGTGGTGCTGGTGGTAGAGGAGAAGTCAGAGCCAAAAACTGTTCAGTGAAAGGCTCTGCCCATCCACTAAGGTTAGATAGGTTGGGACCTGCTGCACTTTCCTGTCTGACAGAGTGGAGGTGTGTGCTGTCCAGCTGAAGTCATTAACTCCTAAGCTTTAGCCTTTCCCCTGGATAGTTTCCTGTCTTGTTTTGTTTGTTTTTTCCGTTATTACATTGGCCTGTTTTTTGGACGCTTGTCCTGCCTCACGATTTTGTACCTTTCTGCCATCTTGGTTTTGTCTTGGCTCCGCGACTATTCAGTTGGACCTCGTTTTTGCCCTTTATCTGACCTCCCGGCTCTGACCCTGCTTGGTGACTTTCCTGTCTCCAGACTGCAGCCCTTCCATAGGCAGCAATCTCCTGGACCCTGTTGTAAATCCAGATCTCTGTATAGGTGTTAAAGGGTGTCAGGGTTTCTCGTGGTTCTGCCTAATCTCTCTGAGATAACACTTTTGTACCTGTAGCTGTGACGTCCATCTGAGGCTAAGTGCTCCTGTAAAGGTTTTGTAACCACCAGGCTCCATGCTACTGTAAAGCACTGAAAACAATAATCCACTAGGGTGGATAGGGTGCATGGAAGCCCACACACAAAATATAACAGAATAAAAAATTACAATTAACAAGATGTCCACTGGGGGGCAGCATCATACTCAGTTTGTGCAATTATTTAGAAAATGGACAAACTGTCTAATAATGAATATACCCTGTCTATGGGCGATTCGAAAGAACATGCAACCAATAGTTATACACATGTAGGTGTCTGCAGAGGAGGTATATATACAAGGTGTTGCAGGCTATAATGAAATATATAAACAAGTAATAAACACTCAAATAGTGGTAAGTTCAGAGGGTTACTTGCCAGTAATGGCTGTAGAGGGTGAATGCTGAACAGTCACAGACCATAGTGAAACTTGATGACTTTTAAGGATGACAAACATTTGGAAAGGGTGAGAATAGACAGTAAAAGGACTGATGTGATAGTGAGACAAGGCTTGGATGATGTCTGCCAGCGCCCCTGGTCATTTACAAAATGTTCATTTATAAGGAATGAATAATGATATAGCTAAGGAACCACCAAGCTCAGTGCCCATGTAAAGGGTGTGTAACTACCAAGCTTTGGGCTACTGTAAAGTTCTGTAACCACCAAACTAAGTGCCAGTATAAAGGGTGTGTAACCAAGCTCCAAGCTACTTTAAGGCTATGTGCCCACAGGACGTCTTTTTAAGCAGTCCTGAATGCAGCAAAACCTGTACTGGTTTCAAGGATCCTAGAGGCCTTGACAGGAGATTTGCTGCGGTCAAATTTATGCTAATTTGTTCCTACAGTTTTGATTCCCAGCAAAACCAATGTGTTTCACAGAAACGCTGTACCCACACATTGGTTTTGGAAGTGTCAAGAACTGTCAAACCCCTGCAGTTTTGGTGCGGATGGGAAAGAACTGACATGTTCTATTTTTCCTGCGTTTTTGCTGCAGTCAATGGCAAAAACACAGGAAAAACACAGCATCAAAAACGCAGTAAAACGCACAAAAAACGTAGGACCTGAACGCAGCAAATCTTTTGCTGCGTTCAGGACTGCTCAAAAAACGTCCTGTGGGCACATACCCTCTGGGTGAGTGCTCACGGTCAGTATACGCAGCGTTTTGGACGCGGCATCCACAACGCTGCGTAGTACAGTATAAGCATAGTGGATGGGATTTCAAGAAATCACATCCTCACTATGCTTAACCCACCCGCAGCGTGTTTGGCGCAGCGGTGCGGGTTGCCGGCAGTCCGCTCCTCCACAGCATGTTTATTTCATGCTGCGGAGTCGGAAGCGGTTGCCATCGGATGACTGCAGGGAGAAGCCGCCCCGCACCCGCCGCACACGGTGAGTACAGGGCGGCTGCAGTCTCCCTGCGGCCACCCGCGGCTTCACTCAGGTCTGGAGGAGCTGCGTCCAACACACAGCTCCTCCAGACCGTGAGCACATACCTTAAAGGGCATGTAACCAAGCTCAGACCAAATGTGAAGCTCTGTAACTACCAAGCTCAGTGCCCCTGTAAAGGGTGTGTAACCACCAACCTCAGTAATACTGAAAGGTACTGTAACCACCAAGCTGCATGCTACTGTTAAGCTCTTAACAAACTGTTTTTATAAAGGGTGTGCAAGCACAAAGTTAAGTGCCCCTGTAAAGAGTGTGTAACCAACAAGTTTCATGTTATTGTAAATCTCTTTAATTACCAAGTTAAGTGCCCCTGTAAAGGTGTGTAACCATCAAGCTAAGTGCTCCTGTAAAGGGTGTACAACCACAAAGCACTGTGCTACTATAAAGCTCTGTAACTACCAAGTTAAGTGCTCCTGTAAACAGTGTGTAACCACCAAGCTCTATGATGATGTAAATTTCTGTAACTAGGAAGTTAAGTGTCCCTGTAAAGGGTGTGTAACCTCCAAGCTCAGTGCCCCTGTAATTGTTGTGTAACCACCAAGCTCTGTGCTACTGTAAAACTAACCAGGAAGTGCTCCTGTAAAGGGAATGCAACCACCAAGCACAGTGCTACTGTAAAGCTCTGTAACTACCATGTTAAGTGCCCCTGTAAAGTGTGTGTAACCACCAAGTTAAGTGTTAAGTTCTTAGTATCTCATTGGTTTTAGTTTAATCAACTGCACAGGGGATAATTCCAACACCTATGTAATACTAAGGATATCCTGAAAACACCTGTTGGTGGGTCCTGAGGACTAGAATTGATGCTGCTGTAAAGCTCAGTAACCAGGTTTTATCCCACAGTAAAGCAGTATATTCACTAATAATTGTAACCATTAGTGTGTAACTGCCAAGTTCATTGCCTCGATACTGTCATGTAACCAAAGTTGGAGGTTGTAGCTGATACTCTTGCCACCTTGGGTAAAGTTGTTTGACGTTAGCCCTACGGTCAGTCACTGTGCAATCCTCAAGCCAAGTGTGGGGTCAATGTGCCACATCTACATTCTGACTCTATGAGCCGGCTGCATAACACAGTGGGCACGGAAAGTATTCAGACCCTTTCAAATTTTTCACTCTTTATTTTATTGCAGCCATTTGGTAAATTCAAAAAACTTGATTTTTTTTTCCTCATTAATGTACACTGCACCCCACCTTGACTGAAAAAAACAAAACAAATGTATAGTAGATATTTGTGCAAATTTATTAAAAAAGAAAGAACTGATATCATATGGTTATAAGTATTCAGACTCTTTGCTCAGACGCTCATATTTAAATCACATGCTGTCCATTTCTATGTGATCCTCCTTGAGATGGTTCTACTACTTCATTGGAGTCCAGCTGTGTTTAATTAAACTGATAGGACTTGATTTGGAAAGGCACACACCTGTCTATATAAGACCTCACAACTCACAGTGCATGTCAAATCTAATGAGAATCATGAGCTCAAAGGAACTGCCCAAGGAGCTCAGAGACAGAATTGTGGCAAGGCACAGATCTGACCAAGATTACAAAAGAATTTCTGCACTACTCAAGGTTCCTAAGAGCACAGTGGCCTCCATAATCTTTAAATAGCAGACGTTTGGGAGCACCAGAAGTCTTCGTAGACCTGGTCGTCCAGCCAAACTGAGCAATCATGGGAGAAGAGCCTTGGTGAGAGAGGTAAAGAAGAACCCCAAGATCATTCTGACTGAGCTCCAGAGATGCAGCAGGGAGATGGGAGAAAGTTCCACAAAGTCAACTATCACTGCAGCCTCCACCAGTCGGGCCTTTATGACAGAGTGGCCTGACAGAAGCCTCTCCTCAGTGCAAGACCTATGAAAGCCGCATAGAGTTTGTAAAAATCATCATGAAGGACTTCCAGACTATGAGAAATAAGATTCTTTGATCTGATGAGATGATAAAACTTTTTGGTGATAATGCTAAGCGATATGTGTGGAGAAAACCAGGCACTGCTCATCACCTGCCCAATACAATCCCAACAGTGAAACGTGGTGGTGGCAGCATTATGCTATGGGGGTGTTGTTCAGCTGCAGGGACAGGACGACTGGTTGCAATTGAAGGAAACATGAATGCGGCCAAGTACAGAGATATCCTGGATGAAAACCTCTTCCAGAGCTCTGGACCTCAGACTTGGCCGAAGGTTCACCTTCCAACAAGACAATGACCCTAAATACATAACTATATTAACAAAGGAGCGGCTTCACAACAACTCTGTGACCATTCCTGACTGGCGCAGCCAGAGCCCTGACCTAAACCCAATGGAGCATCTCTGGAGATACCTGAAAATGGCTCCACCAACGATCACCATCCAACCTGACGGACCTGGAGAGGATCTGCAAGGAAGAATGAGAGGATCCCCAAATCCAGGGGAAACACTGCATCATCCCAAGAAGACTCAGGCTGTACCAGCTCAAAAGGTGCAAATACTCAATACTGAGCAAAGGGGCTGAATTCTTATGACCAAGTAATATTTCAGCTTTTCTTTTTTAATAAATTAGCAAAAATGTCTACATTTCTGTTTATTTATCGGTCAAGATGGGGTGCAGAGTGTACATTAATGAGAAAACAAATTAACTTTTTCGAATTTACTAAATGGCTGCAATGAAACAGAGTGAAAAATTTAATGGGGTCTGAAAACCTTCAATACCCACTGTAGATAGATATCCCCTCAGTGATCTAACACCCCTTGTGACCATGTGTGACCATGTCAGACAAATCCCAGTGTTGCTTTCATCCTTTCGTTTTTCCTTTTGTATACCAGTCCGCTGCCTGCACGCAGGTTTCCTAGACGTGGACTCTGCCCAAAAGCAATAGAAGCAATTAGTGTTACCAAAAACAGCAACGACGAGAGGAGTAACGAGATTACACCTATGTACATAACCCGATTTATATGACGGGGGAGAGGCTGCATATTTTCCACTACTGTGATCTCTCTGGGAATTATATCGTTGATCAAAGGTGATAGGTGATTTAATATCTGGTATGGAGGCGCCTAGAAGATCATCAGGTACCGAATGATCCGTGTGCAGGACCTCCATCATGGAGGACACATCGCAGCAAACACATATTACTTTCCATCTCACTGACTTGTACACCACGCACTTCGCTCGGCAATTAGTTTATGCATGGGATCCGGCACATTAGCATCTAATGCCTCTGTTCAGGATAATGGATTTCATTTTCCAGGACTACACTGTGACCCATCATGTAATGCAGGGTGTGGTGGTCCTGAATGCAGACCCTCAGCTGCGGGACCTACAGTGACTCTATATGATGGGAATAGAGCTGTCATGCACTGTGATTAACCACACCTTGCAGCCCGTCCTGACGTCTCTAATATGTTGGGGGTCAAGTGATACGGTACCGTCACTTTCACTAACATGTGACGTTCCGCACTCCCCGGATATACATCAAGATCAATTTGGCACAGTTTCACATCGACACCCCCTGTTCACACAAGTACAGGGAGGCACGGGGAAGGAGAGGATGATTCACGCAGCCTCCGGCCTGACACCACACTCGCTCACAACCCTGACAGACTGGGAGACCCTTCTCTATTACCCCAGTGAAGCAGAGTCCTGACAGTCCTATACAGCTGCCACCAGTTTCTCATTAGATATATACCTGGTCCATTAACCGGATGATGTAGGGTCAGTAACCAACCCAGGTAGTGTGTAATATTAAACCAAGAACACGAGGGAATTCGTGGATCAAGATGAAAGAGCAGCTGTATATTTAATAGCCTTAAAAAGAACCTGTCAGGTCCCCTGAGCGCCCTGAACCACGAGCAGATCTGGGTGCATATCTAATCCCTGCAGATCATCCCAGCATGTTGCAGTATGCATAAACCAATCTTTAGAAAAAGTATTTAGCATGTTATCGTCATCCCAATCAATATATTAAGCCGCGCGTGTGTGAGGCTGTGTATCCCTCACCAATAAGCGTCTATCGCCAAATGTATACACCATTGCCTCCAGAGAGGCTCACCGTGCATGATCGGAAGCCGCTGCATTTCTGGTCATGTGTACTATGTCTCTCTGAATCTGGGATACATACACCTGGTTTTAGAGTTTTGTGCATGACCATAAGTACGGATGGTTTTCGATAATGCCAGTCTGAAGTCGGGGGTGTATATACCCGGTGAGAAAGACACTCAATGGTGAGGGATACACAGCCGCGCACATGAACAGCTTAATCTAGATTGCACTGACGATGCTGGAATGTGGGCCGACTAGTCGGGGAACTAACGCCCCTCGACTAGTCAAAACCCTAATTAGCATATCATAAGCGATCTTTAGAAATACTTTTTCTAAAGATCGCTGTATGTATGGTACAACTTGCTGGCACTATTAGCCATGGATTATAGATAGGCGCCCCGAAAAACTCGTGGCTCTTGGTGCACAGGGGACCTGACAGGTTCCTTTAAGGGCACACTAGATAAAACACTATTTACATAATGCATATACATATATGATGGTCAGATATGCAAATACAAGTACGGTAGCTACCAAAGATATATGCAGACAAACACAAGTCAATTACCCATTCCTTGGTCACTGGCAGCCACATAGGAGGTGATGTGGAGCATGAGGCTTTCAGTTACTTCCAACATGTGACACGACGTGACCTCCCTAACAGTGAACATGGCTTCTTGTTGGCACCCACAAATAACCCCTTGGTCAGTTAATTACTTCAATGACCTGGTTGGTTCAAATTCCTCCTTTGGTCTCTGGAGATGGATATTTCAAAAACCTACAATGGGTTATAACTTCCCACCATAAAGTCCTAGGGAGATGGTTCTGGTGCCATCACATACAGTCCCTGTTACGTTTCAAGACCAAATATTGATTCCCTACCTGGCTTCTACTAGCCGTTCTATGTATCTCCCCAGCCAGGGTGCTAGAAAGAATCAAGACCTAGGTGTGTGTACTGCTTGTCCCCACAGTTCCAGGAATATAATTTGTGTAGGTATTGGATATAGAGTACTTCCATCATGTTATGATATTATGGTGCGAGTCTGACCGACGGGCCTCTTTGAGGCTCAGGTCCCAGTAGAGGTTCCATCCTTTCCTTAATTAGCTTTACCACCTCACCATCTGTCTGTGGAGGGACATCCCGCTTTAGACTGTGAAAAAGAGGAAGCATGGGCTCAAGTATAGGCTTCCATATTCTTCACACCTTCCCCCTTTCAGACATATCTAGGGATTTATGAGTTTCTCATGAGTTTTAATGACGTGCATGCTCACCAGGCCGCTTTCAATGCTCCCATTCACCGTTCATCCACATGCCTTCAGTAAGGCTGAAAAAAAAATTGTGGGAGTGAAACCATTATCCTTCTGTCACGCTGGGGCGGCCGGAGTGCCCAGAAGTGGGAGGGAACTGGGCGTAGGGAGTCAGGGGAGCCTGCTCTGGCCCTGATACTGGGGTCCCTGACTCGCCCTGATCTCGGAGGTACCTCTAAAGGTGAGGGGGCCCGAGCCACCAGCCTATGTCCCTAGCTCCTGAGAAGCCCCTACCTCCACCCATGGACCACAGAACCCAACAACTTCAATGGAGAGAAGGCTGAAGGCACACTGTCGTGCATCAATCACGGAGCGTGATTGATGCACGACAGTGATGAGAGTGCTGTGCATGTTTGGGGTGTGTGTGTGGTACAAGTGTGGTGCGTGTGGTTGGCTTTATATAAGTGAGTGAGTGTGCTGCGATTGGGAGCTGTGAGTGCGTGTGTGGTGCGTGATTGTGATGCTGTCCACGGTCCTGAAGGAACGCGGGCAGCATTTACCGGCATATTCAAACTCAGCAGCTGTCAAAGCCGCAGAGTATGAATGTGCCGGTTTCCCGGGACAGTAATGAATCATCTTGCACCGCTGTGTCAGCGGTGGAAGATGATTATGATAAACCCAGCTGCTGGGTACCTCTTTTAAATTTACAGGTTTAAACTGCATATACAGCATCTGTGCAGCATATGAGCACAGATGCTGCATATGCGGTAGTTAATTCAGTTAATAAAGGGTTAATATGTGTATAATACGTTGGCACCATGTCTCTAGGGAGTGACCACCCTCCCTAAAGACATGGTGACTAAATTCATTGGTAGTTCAGGGGTTAATTGTATATATTTCTGATTTGCCGGCATTTGTGGGCTTTTTGTAATCATCGCTGAAAGCCGGCGTCTCCTGGCTGTCAGCGCACAGTATGCTACGCAATGAAGGCAAGTACATTGCTGGGCAGCATCCTCAATGAGGACCTGTCCCAGGTACTTACGCTAATTGCGTAGTGAAGCCGCCACTCTCCATGGTGCAAAAGAATTCTGCATCAGCTACATTGCCAGGGCACCAGAGTTTCAATGTGCGCTGAAGTGAACTGAATCAGCAACATCAGGTGGATGTGAGCTGACCCATTTATGGCCAAGGGGTGGGGAGCAGCCAGCCCAGACTTGCCCCTCAGCTCATCTAAGCACGAGTCATATCCATCACACACACCTGCAGCAATCTCACCTGTAGAGCCGCACACTGCAAAGCAGAGGAAAAAAAAAAGGCTTCATTAAACCACAGCAGCAGTACTTCTAGAATGCAAGGCAGTCAATACGCGACACCTTCCCCCTCCAGGACATTTTCCATGGATTGCCACAAACAGCTTTTCTTATGAAGGAGGAAGACACAGCACAACCTGAGAGATAGTCCCCAAAAACAAGAATAAACTAAAGTACACTAGGACCCTGCAGCAGGGATGACTTTGTACCTGTGTCCCCCCTTCTGTCCACTGAACCCCTGCCAACATGTGTAGGCCCTGACTCCTCCCAGCCAAATCACTTGGCCTGCGATTTCTGGGAGTCACACTGGTCAGGCTTCTCCCTAATTTACTGCTAGACCTGACTCAATTATCTCATCTCAGTAAGATAATGGGCAGCATGGTGGCTCAGTGATTAGCATTGCAGCCTTGCAGGGGTGGGGTCCTGGGAACAAATCCCACCAAGGAAACATCTGCAAAGAGTTTGTATGTTCTCCCGAGTTTCTTCCCACACTCTAAAGACATAATGCTAAGATGTCTAGTATGTGAGCTCCAATGGGGACTGTGTTGCTGAATAATAGTGCTGCATAAGTGAATAAATATTATAACAAAACTGCAGCATCTTCCCTGGAGTGCACACGATATCAGGTGATGGCGGACGCTCACCACTAGATGGCAGTGTGTCACATTCAGGTGATGAATGCTCACCACTAGATGGCAGTATGTCACATTAAGGCGATGGAGGATGCTCACCACTAGATGGCAGTGTGTCACATTCAGGTGATGAATGCTCACCACTAGATGGCAGTGTGTCACATTCAGGCAAAGGAGGATGCTCACCACTAGATGGCAGCACATTTACATTGTAAACTTGTTCACACCTCATGGAAAAATGTTTGCAGAGGACATCTGTGAAATGTCATAATTCCTGTGCAGCTATTTGAAGGAAATCTCAGAATTTTTGGCATCATTCACCGCACACGCATGGGTTTGGAATGCAGCATTGAAGTATAGAGCAGAACATTTTTTTTTTTTTTGCTTCTTTTCAACAAAAATCAATGGTAAAATGTTCCCAAATCTTTCCCTTATTTATAAGGACACTAGATCTGAGACTGAGCTGTAATACAAGGAGCAGCCTGGGGTGGCGCTGTTGAGAATTGTCAGATTTCTGAGCTGGCTTCACTCACACAGTCAGGTCTGCTGCTACCCATGTGGTGCAGTTATATAAGGGGAAGAAGTCCTGGCGCTGCACGGGATGCACAAATCATCCTGAAAATAATGACGCCCAGAGCCATCATTGCGAGGACTGGTGTAATGGAGACTTGGACATAATGAACCCTTTCTTTACTGAACCTGCAAACAATAAAATTGCAATGAGGAGACTTCCAGAAACACCGAATATCTGAAGTCTACCGGAGCCTGCGAACGTTGTATCCGCGGTGCCTCTCTCTTATATAATCCCCAAACACCGCAAAAATCAGTCCCTGTACAACATTTTTGTCCATTTTGCAAAAAGTGATCCATTTTCAGAACACGGGAGTCTATGGGGAAAGGATCCTGCAGAAAAAGGTTTTTTAAAATGGACAAAAAAAGTTGTGATTGCAGAATGGATCTAATGGACGATTACTGGATGTGTGAATTGAGTCTTACAGTGTCTGAGGACCAGGTAATGCTGCAACAGCTCCAGAAAGCCACCACACAATCAGCACGAGGACCAGTAGTCGCCACGTCGTGGGTGCCTGGCCATCTGTGGCGCCACATGCAGCATAGACTGCAGACGTACAGTCCGCAAAGGTCGCCTTCATATAATCCCTGGTGGAATTTTATAAAGAAATGTAATAAACAGGAACTAAAGCACGATTAACCCTGTGCTGCTGACCATGAAATGGAACAATACCAGGTGGTTTATTCGACACGTTTCGCAGTGCACCTCACTTCTTCAGGTGGCCTTTCTGATACATGTAAAATAGACCACCTTTTATTGTTAAATTATATCGTCACCAGTATAGGGTTTATCACGCTTTTATTGCTGCTTACTGTGGTTCAGCCTTTTTGGCGCATAGTCCATGCAGCAGATGCACGTGATTTATACTGGTTAGGTGTCACACAACCATCCTAGGTGAGCGGATTGACTACCTTTTATCTGTTCGATATCTTGGATAAGACCATATTGCGCTTTTAATCTGCAGATTTTCTGTCCGAAACAAAAGTAGGACCCTTTATGCAGAGGTGTTGCCTTTTCCAGGTTGAGTAGACGGGGCCACACCGGTATGATCAGTGGCCTCCACCAATCCACAGAATGAAGTGGACACAGTAAACGTTTTCCCTCCTGCTCAGCCGGCTGTTTATATTAATAGGGCTTCGGCTGTATCGGAAGCTGCACCCCCCACCCCCTCGGCTGTTTATATTAATTCGGCGTCGGCTGCACCGGGAACTGCACTCCCAGCTGTTTGTATTATTAGGGGTCCAGCTGAACCGGGAGCTGCACTCCCAGGTGTTTGTAATAACAGGGCTCCGCCTGTACCGGGAGCTGCACACCAGGCCATTTATATTAATGGGGCGCTGGCTGTACCGGGTGCTGCACTCCTGGCTGTTTATATTAATAGAGTGGCTGTAGTCCCCTGTACAGAAGGAGTCCAGAGCACAGGGAAGACTACAGAAAACAGATTATGTAGACCTGCACAATGCCAGGTACAGTTGTGGCCAAAAGTATTGACACCCCTGCAATTCTGTCAGATAATACTAAGTTTCTTCCGGAATATGATTGCAATCACACATTCTTTGGTATTATCTTCATTTAATTTGTCTTCAATGAAAAAAAAACACAAAAAGAATTGTCCTAAAGCCAAATTGGATATAATTCCACACCAAACATAAAAAAGGGGGTGGACAAAAGTATTGGCACTGTTAGAAAAATCATGTGATGCTTTTGTAATTTGTGTAATTAACAGCAGCTGTAACTTACCTGTGGCACCTAACAGATGTTGGCAATAACTAAATCACACTTGCAGCCAGTTGACATGGATTAAAGTTGACTCAACCTCTGTCCTGTGTCCTTGTGTGTACCACATTGAGCAAGGAGAAAAGAAAAAAGACCAAAGAACTGTCTGAGGACTTGAGAAGCCAAATTGTGAGGAAGCATGAGCAATCTCAAGGCTACAAGTCCATCTCCAAAGACCTGAATGTTCCTGTGTCTACGTGCGCAGTGTCATCAAGAAGTTTAATGCCCATGGCACTGTGGCTAACCTCCCTAGATGTGGACAGAAAAGAAAAATTGACAAGAGATTTCAACGCAAGATTGTGCGGATGGTGGATAAAGAACCTCGACTAACATCCAAACAAGTTCAAGCTGCCCTGCAGTCCGAGGGTACAACAGTGTCAACCCGTACTATCAGTCGGCGTCTGAATGAAAGGGGACTGTATGGTAGGATACCCAGGAAGACCCCACTTCTTACCCAGAGGCGCAAAAAAGAGAATTTTGTTTACGTACCGTAAATTCTTTTTTCTTTAATCATCAATGGGAGACCCAGACAATGGGGTTTAGGGCACTGCCCTCCGGAGGTCACACTAGGTACTACAAGTTTGTAGACACCGCCTCCTCCGCTTATAAACCCCTACCGCAGGGAAAATCCTCAGTTTGGTCCACAAGCTGCGAGGAGGAAATAAACCACACCCGAAAAATCGGGAAGAATGCCGTGCACAGACGGTTCAACAACCCGGCAAACACTGTCTCAACAGAGAACAGAGCAAATGCAAAACATGCAAAGGAACAACTGGGTGGGTGCTGGGTCTCCCATTGATGATTAAAGAAAAAAGAATTTACGGTACGTAAACAAAATTCTCTTTTTTCTGGTCATCATAATGGGAGACCCAGACAATGGGGATGTCCTAAAGCAATACCCCAGGGCGGGAAGAGTTCCTCAACAAGACGGATAACACATGGTTCCCTTGTAAAGGTGGGCAACCGCCGCCTGGAGAACCCGCCTGCCCAAACTTGCATCCGCAGAGGCATGGGCATGCACCATATAGTGCTTAGAGAAAGTGTGCAGGCTGGACCAAGTGGCCGCCTGACACACCTGTAGAGCAGACGCTCGATGTCGCAAAGCCCAGGAGGCACCTACGGCTCTGGTAGAGTGAGCCTTCAATCCCACCGGGAGAGGCAAACCAGAAGCCCGGTAAGCCTCTTGAATGGAAGCCTTAATCCATCTGGCCAATGTCGATTTTGATGCCGCGGACCCCTTACAGCGACCTGTCGTAAGAACAAACAAGGAATCCGAACTCCTAAAGGAGGCGGTCCTGGACACATAAATGCGTATAGCTCTCACGAGATCCAGAGTATGGAGGTCGCGTTCAACCTGATGAACGGGAGCGGGGCAAAATGATGGGAGAACAATCTCCTGGTTCAGGTGAAAAGTTGAAACCACCTTCGGCAAGAATTCTGGCCGTGGACGCAACACCACCTTGTCTTGGTGAACCACCAGAAAGGGTGACTTGCACGATAGTGCAGCCAATTCCGATACCCTCCTCAGAGACGTAATTGCCACCAGAAAGGCCACTTTCTGGGACAGACGCGATAGAGAAACATCTCTCAGCGGTTCAAACGGAGGTCTCTGTAATGCCGCCAGGACCATGTTAAGGTCCCAAGGGTCTAGAGGTCTCTTGTAGGGCTGGAACCATCCGTGACACCCCCTGCAGAAATTGACGGACCTTCGGGAGGAGCGCCAATCGCCTGTCAAACAGCACTGAAAGTGCTGATACTTGACCTTTCAAAGAGCCAAGGGATAATCCCAATTCCAAACCCGACTGTAGGAAAGCCAACAACGTCGGGATGGACAAGGGCCACGGAGACCGTCCGCCAGAGGCACACCAAGTAAAAAAGATTTTCCACGTTCTGTGGTACATCTTCCTGGAAACTGGCTTCCTAGCCCGATTCATAGTGGCAACCACCGTAGGGGAGAAACCCCTGGATGTCAGCAGCCAGGCCTCAAGAGCCATGCAGTCAATCTGAGGGCCCTGGAATTGAGGTGGAAGAATGGGCCTTGCGCGAGTAAATCTGCGCGTTCTGGAAGAGCCCACCTGTGTCCGCCTGACAGTTGCCACAGGTCCGGATACCAGGACCTCCTGGGCCAGTCTGGAGCCACTAGAATGGCTATCCTGCATTCCGACCTGATTTTCCACAGCACCCTGGGAATCAGAGCCAGAGGCGGGAACACATACGGTAGATGGAATCTGGACCAAGTCAAGATCAGGGCGTCCGCTCCCAGAGACTGGGGGTCCCATGACCTCGCCATGTATTGTGGCACCTGATGATTCAGCCGTGAGGCCATCAGATCCACGTCCGGAGTGCCCCATCTGCTGCAGACTTCTCTGAAGACCTCCGGATGAAGAGACCACTCTCCGGCGTCCATCCCCTGCCGGCTCAGATAGTCGGCCTCCCAGTTTTCGACCCCTGGGATGTGAACTGCGGAGATCAGGCAGTTGTTGTCCTCCGCCCAGGATAGGATGCGGTGAACTTCGGCCAGAGCCTCTGCACTCCTGGTTCCTCCTTGATGATTTATATAAGCGACGGCCGTCGCATTGTCGGACTGAACCCGAATGGGTTGTCCTGAGAGGAATCTCTGAAAAGCCAGGAGTGCCAGATAGATCGCCTTGATCTCCAGCACGTTGATCTGCAACGCCGACTCCGACTGAGTCCAGAGGCCTTGGGCCCTGTGGTGTAAGAACACCGCCCCCCAGCCCTTCAGACTGGCGTCGGTGGTCACCACTAACCATGACGGTTTGATGAAGGACCGGCCCCGAGACAAGTGATGTGGCTGTAGCCACCACTGCAGGGAATCCCTGGTCGGTAGTGAAAGTGTCACCAGCCGATTCAGAGAGATCGTCCTCTTGTCCCACCTGCGGAGAATCTCCAGCTGGAGAGGACGGAGGCGAAATTGTGCGAACGGCACCGCCTCTATTGCTGCCACCATGCGCCCCACCAGCTTCATCAACACCCGTAGGGATGATTGTGGTGACAGGAGGACTGCGTGCACTCCTGATTGGATCGCCATCTGTTTGACTCGTGGCAGAGACACCAGGGCTGAGGCTGTGTTGAAGACCATGCCCAAATATGTCAAAGACTGGGTCGGAACTAGCGTTGACTTCTGAATATTGAGGAGCCAACCGAACTGTTCCAGGGACCGCATGGTCACATCCAGGCTCTCTTGACAGAGGTGTTCTGATGGCGCCCTGACCAGCAGGTCGTCTAAATAGGGAATGACGGCATGTCCCTGCATGTGCAGGAGAGCCATCATGGAGGCCATCACTTTTGTGAACACCCGCGGTGCCGAGGCCAACCCGAACGGCAGCGCCACAAATTGGAAGTGTTCTTCCCCCACTGCGAATCTCAACCAGCGCTGATGAGCCGGTGCAATGGGCACGTGAAGGTAAGCGTCTCTGATATCTATGGACGCTAGGAAGTCCCCCTGTGACACAGCTGCGATCACGGAGCGCAGTGATTCCATACGGAACTTCCGAACCAACACGTGACGGTTGAACAACTTCAGGTCCAGTACCGGGCGGAAGGATCCGTCCTTCTTCGGGACGATAAAGAGGTTGGAGTAAAAACCCCTGAACCTCTCTCCGGAAGGCACCGGAACCACCACTCCGTCCCTGCGGAGACCCTCCAACGCCAGGTAAAAAGCCTGAGCCTTTTCTGGTGATGGGACCGACCGATGGAATCGGGATATCGGCTTTGACGTTAGCTCTATCCTGTAACCTCGCGAGACCACGTCTCGAACCCACTGATCTTGAACGTGAAGTAGCCATTTGTCCTGAAAGCGAGACAAGCGGCCCCCCACCTGTGGGGAGGTAGGAAGGGAGAGCGAGTCATGCAGAGGCGGGTTTGGGGGTGGCAGCTGCCGCCCCCGCCGGCTTCTTTGGACGACTCTTAGAGCGCCACTGAGAGGCGGGCTTTCCCCCTCGGTCCGCACGAGCAGACGGTGCTGATGACTGCGAGCTGGAACGAAAGGACCACTGCTTTGGGTTCCTTTTAACGGTATACCGTGGCTTAGGCTTATTCTGCGGTATCTTAGACTCCGCAGAATCCTTTATCAGCTTGTCCAGTTCGGTACCAAAAAGCCTGTCACCAGCGAACGGAAGATTCTGCAAAATCTTCTTGGATGTGGTATCTGAGTCCCAAAGACGCAGCCACAACAATCTGCGGATCGCTATAGCATTGGCCGAAGCCACAGCTGAGCGAGTGGCAGTTTCCAGAGTCGCCGTCCTGGCGTAGTCCGCATAGGCCCTTGCCCTCTCGGTAAGTGCTAGGACCTCTGGACTGGACCTTGCCAGGTCAGAGATACCATCCAAGCAGGTAGTAATCGCTTGTAAGGTCCAGACCGTGGCAAAGTTAGGGGCAAATGAAGACCCCACAGCCTCATAGGAAGACTTGGCGAGTTGCTCGACCTGTCTATCCGTCGCATCCTTCAGCGAGGAGCTATCAGAGGCAGAGAAAAGGGAGCGTGCAGCAATCCTGGTCATGGAAGCATCCACCTTCGGGGACTGCGACCACTCCTGAAGCACCTCCTGTGGGAAGGGGAAGCGATTGTCCTTGGGTTTACGGACATAACGCCGCCCAGGATGTAACCTGGGAGCTCTAACCACCCTTCCAAAGTTTGTGTGGTCCATGAAGGAACCACTTGGTCTAGCCTCTGGCCGCAGCCATTGATAGACCTCCTTCGGGTGCACCGTCACCTCCTCAGGGGGTGTCACGAGACGTAAGGTCTCGTTGATAGAGGACACCAGATCCTCCACCCCGTCCGGTGGTTCAGATATAGACACAGACCCGAAAGTTGAACCCCCATCATCCTCCTCACCATCAGAGGAACGCTCCTCCTCAGAGAGAGCCTGGAGCTCGGGTGACTCCTCACGACGAGCCCGCTTAAGGGGTCTCACAGCAGAAGAGGGAGACGCCCGGGGGTAACTGGATGGAGTAACTAGGCTATCCAGCCTCCTATTAAGTGCCTCCAGGGATTGCGACATGGAGGACAACTGGGACAACAGAGATTCATTGATCTTATTCTGAGTCTCCCATGGCCCTGGGACCACCTGGACCTCAGGGTATAGCACCGGTGCTGCTGACTCAGCAGTATCAGTCCGGGCCTCTGGGCGTCCGCAGTTATTGCAGGACCCCTCCACCAGTGTCCCATTGCATGTAGCACAGGTAACGGTGGTCTCTGCCGCCTTAGCAGCACGCTTCCTAGCTGAGGACATCGCCACAGTAGGGGAAAATAAGCCAAATTGCAGACAAAAAACCGGGGTTCCCGGTGGCTTACCGACCGCAGCAAAGCGGTAGGAGGAAGCGGTGTGTGTGTGTGACCTCCGCGAAGGTTTCCGGTCTCCCCTGGAGTGCAGACGCACGCTGCATACAGATCCCAGCCGGGAAGTGAGGGGTAAAGATGGCCGCCGACAGTGAAACTGTGGGCGGCGCCGAAAACACGCGGGAAGCACACACACATGCCCATCGATGACGTCACCGCACGGGCTGCTTCCCATCCTCCAAGCAGCCTCAACATGAAGGCGCCAGAGCCCGCAGCGCGGGAATTAGTGTGAAAAAACACAACATACAGACTGCATGCACAAGACATCCGCAGCCCACAGCCTCAGCCCCTGTGACACACGGCGGTCAGCCAGGGTGACCCCAGCACAGGGTACACCAGCAGATCCGCGGACCCGAGGGTAACACGCGGTCTGAGTGTCATGAAACACATAAAGTGCCAGACACTACCCCCAGGCACACAGGAGACACAGAGTGCCTCAGTGCCGGTCCGGTCTGTAAGCACCATTTAGGGAGGCCTCGGACGGGGGTTCAGCCCAGTCCGGAGTGTAAGCTGTGAGAATGCAGTGAAGTGCAAGCAAAGCGTGATCCTCCGAGCACACTAAGTTTAAAACTGAGGATTTTCCCTGCGGTAGGGGTTTATAAGCGGAGGAGGCGGTGTCTACAAACTTGTAGTACCTAGTGTGACCTCCGGAGGGCAGTGCCCTAAACCCCATTGTCTGGGTCTCCCATTATGATGACCAGAAAAAAGCCAGGCGGGAGTTTGCTAAAACTTACTTGAGAAAGCCTAAAACATTTTGGAAGAATGTTCTCTCTTTTTGGGCAAAGGCACCAACATAGAGTTTACAGGAGAAAAAAAGAGGCATTCAAAGAAAAGAACACAGTTCCTACAGTCAAACATGGCGGAAGTTCCTGATGTTTTGGGGTTGCTTTGCTGCCTCTGGCACTGGACTGCTTGACCGTGTGCATGGCATTATGAAGTCTGAAGACGACCAACAAATTTTGCAGCATAATGTAGGGCCCAGTGTGAGAAAGCTGGGTCTCCCTCAGAGGTCATGGGTCTTCCAGCAGGACAATGACCCAAAACACACTTCAAAAAGCACTAGAAAATGGTTTGAGAGAAAGCACTGGAGACTTCTAAGGTGGCCAGCAATGAGTCCAGACCTGAATCCCATAGAACACCTGTGGAGAGATCTAAAAATGCCAGTTTGGAGAAGGCACCCTTCAAATATCAGGGACCTGGAGCAGTTTGCCAAAGAAGAATGGTCTAAAATTCCAGCAGAGCATTGTAAGAAACTCATTGATGGTTACCGGAAGCGGTTGATCGCAGTTATTTTGGCTAAAGGTTGTGCAACCAAGTATTAGGCTGAGGGTGCCAATACTTTTGTCTGGCCCATTTTTGGAGTTTTGTGTGAAATGATCAATGTTTTGCTTTTTGCTTCATTCTCTTTTGTGTTTTTTCATTGAAGACAAATTGAATGAAGATAATAATACCAAAGAATGTGTGATTGCAATCATTTTCAGGAAGAAACTGAGTATTATCTGACAGAATTGCAGGGGTGTCAATACTTTTGGCCACAATTGTAGGTACATGGTGGGCAGGCCGGGGGTACTGAAGGATGGGTAATGTCCCCATTGATCTCGGAGGCCACTACAGATCCTGTAACATTTCTAACATCGCCATCAGAGAGAAGACGTATCAATGGCTCCTCAGTGCAGAGCTTCCTGTGCCATGTGTGAGGGTGGAGAGTGGGCCGTGGTATTCAGGAGCTGCTGACGGCGCTCTGTTGGATTCTGGTCGCGGGGGATTTAGTCCTCAGCTCTGAGATTCTTATGTAGGGCTAATTCATTCATATAGTGCCCGCTATAAACCGATCACGAGACAACGGGTGCAGTACACCCCTCTAAATGAGGTCTGAGGGTCCACACCAGTCCAGGCATTAGAGCATATTCACACGCAGTCTATATGTAGCAGATATTAGCACAATTACCTCATTTTTCAGAGAGGGCCTGGCTGACATTCATGTGCTCAGTGCAGAAACAGCTGTTACCGGGAACCACACATTAATAACCGGGATGCCATAAACTCTACTCGTTAATTACTATGTGATAACCTCCTCCCCCCAAAAAATAGTCAAATAGCCAAAAGAGAAAGCAAGATGTCTGATCAGCTCTTAGCCTAGAGGGGGCTAGAGGGGAGGCAGCCATTGTCTAGGTCACCTCAGGACCTGCAATATCAAACATTTAGGATATAAACTGTAATATATGTAGCACCCCTGCGGATCCAGTCGCCACAGAGGTACTGCATCCCTGTTAGGGTGTAATTATCCCACTCACTGGTAAGGGAAAGGTCAGAAAGAACACACGTAGATCACATGGGACACGTGACAGGGTAAAAAAAAAAAGTGTGAGAAACATCTAGAATGTAGGAGACGACAGTGAGAAGAAAGACAGAGTAACCAGCTGAGGAGATGCCATTAAACACCAAAGTCAAGTTGGAGGGCAGCTAGATAACAAACGCCTAAGAAGTGTCCAGAGGACTGGAGCAAGGGAGAGCTCGTCCTAAAGGCCCCGTTACACAGTACGAGATCGTGAACGATATCGCTCGAAGGTCACGGGTTTGGAGTCGTTCACAAACGTCATCGTCAGGACGTCGTTGCGTGTTACACCGAGATACCACTACGATAAGTCGTTGGATCGTTGATCGCAGTTTTGAGAATATGTTCTCAAATCAAACGATCCTCGATTAGCCAACCTGCTACATCTTGTGTGTGACACCGCGAAAATGATGTAGTGTACGACTTCGACTATTCACATCAGTGAGCAAGTATCGTTCGCTGGGTTGTGCGAACAATAGTGCTCGCTACATCGTTGGTGCGTCGTCCACGATATCTAGACGTGTGACATCTCACCAATGATGTCAAAAAGATTTGCTAACCACCGCGCTCCCGTCAGATCGTTGGTGATATAGTTACAACATTGAAGCATGTAACGGTACCTTAAGGTCAAATCCTAGAGCAGAACATCACCCAAGTGGCTCCAGGGGGAAGAGGAAGTGAGCAATCCACCCGTGGGACTCACATCCATTGCCAAGCACTGGCAAGTGGAGGGGCTAGGCCGCAAAGGACACCGGGCACCCAAAAGACTAGTGGAGAAGACCAGGCTCAGCTAGCAACCCGGAGGCTGTGCCACTTTCAAGGTGACACAGTTGACAACACCACACATCTGCTGAAAAGGTGGCAACCATAGGGCTAAGGGGAGACACTACAGAGGAACCCCTAGGAAAAGCCCACAGTCACTGGCTCAGAGCTCTGTGTGGCGAGGAAAGTGCTGTGTGAGACGACCTGGAGAGGACAGAGAAGGGGTGTCTGTTACGTACCATCCTATTACCCGGGAGTAGCTGGATCCCTGCCTCCGAGAACCCAGTGCTCAGCAGGCTGTTACATAAAGACCGAGTAAAAAACCTGAAGACTGCAGCCCACAACGTGTGTGAACATTCTTAACGCATCTAAAGCACCAGAAACACAACTACCAACTCACTCAGATCCCTTTGGCCATCTTAGGGGTCAGCCCTACCTGTAGAGGGCTTAAGAACATTGCTGCCTCCCAACCATCGGCCCATAGGAAGGCTGTCGGCAGCCATTGATAACCACAACCTGCGGGTGGCGTCATGTATAAATTAACAAGTATCACAGGTGCAGTCATCCCTGTCCAGAATGAACACTCCACACCAGATCCCTATCCCTAAGACAGCCACCCACACTGAAATTTTAATGACACCACCACGGTCACTGAGCCGGGTCTCGGGGCCCTGCGATCCCCGTGATAAAGCCTCAAGAAAGTCCGGTTCAGAGTATCCCAAGGCCCTGGAGGGTCGTGTCCTACACAAAAGACAAAGCTTTACCATCTACTGCCCGACTCCACCAGGTTTACCCTGGTTTGTTACCAGAAATCCCCTCACTGCACTAGACCACCAGGGATGTTACCAGAAATTCTCACACTGCATGAGACCACCGGGTAGGTTACCAGAAAATCACTTCATGGCTTTAAACCACAAGGGATGTTATAAGAAATTCCCTACTCTGCTCTAGACCACCAGGAATGTCATAATTAATCCCCTCATTGCTCTAGTGCACCAAGGATGTTACCAGAAATCCCTTCAATGCACTAGACCACCAAGGGATGCTACTAGTAATTGTCCTCCCTGGTCTAGACCATCAAGGATGTTACTAAAAATCGCCTCACTCTGTCCGAGACCACCAGGGATGTTAACCTGGATCCCCTCCTATCTCATATAGTGTTTCTCCGCTCCAGCCTTCCATCAGGTTCAGTTTGCAGGATTTCCTCAGCAAAGGTGAAGATATTATTGACTGATTATTAACTGCTGGGTTAAAGGAATTATACACTACAACCAGGTGCCATCTCCTACAATCCTACAATATACGTCAGAGCATTTCATCACATTTACAGCCTCGCTTTAATGTCAGCCCTGGATTTTATGACCGGTTTAGCTTAAGTGCTGATCCCCCGCCATTAAAGTTTAATGGGTTTCGTCTTTAGTTAAACGAGGGTCAGGAGTGAAACGCTATAGGATTCTCTTTCCAAATGAAATATTTACATGAGTGAAGGAGGGTAAAGATAATGCGGCCGCGGTGTACTCCGCACCTACCGGGGGGGGGAGCCTGCCAAAAACAAGAAAAAAAACAAATCCAACATGCAATGAAGTATGACTGTCCTCGGGGGCCAGACTCGTGAAAGAGGCTAACAGAAAACAAGGGGCTGAGCAACGGACCCCAGTGACGCAAGCTTTTGATATGTTACAGAATTGATAAAAGATGTAAAAAAAAAAAAAAAACCTGCAAACTAAATAAGGTTTAAAGAGTTAAGTTTTTGCATAGGAGAGATTAAAAAAGTGCCAGAAAATAATGAACTTTTCGACTTGCAGCTTCAATTCTTTAGCTTACTGCTCAACGTCCAGGTTAGCAGCCACCGCGGCCAGTTACCCGGGCAAGGAGCAGAGTCTTAGCGCTGCGCTGAACCCGCCCAGGTTTAGTTTTGGACCCAAGTTACAGGATTGTGCCGGGATCATGGGAGTTACAGGGACGAGTGAGCTGAGACAGGTGGGGCGAAGAGCCGCGACAGGTGACAGATGTGCCAGTCGATCTTAATGGTAATATTAGTACACTTTTCTGACCGAGCACCCTCCACCACCCGATAGCCAGTCCAGTTTACCATCTAGTTCGTTTCCTTGTTTTGAGAGGTTTCCAACCACACCCATACACACAGGTTTTAAAATGCATCCAGAGGCACTTATATCCTCACATGCTTTTTTACACCACAGACAGAGGCATACGGTAGGTACCCGATATACATGAGAATACCTTGTCACTGGTTATTGGGCTCACATGTAATGCATTACATAAACTAAAATTCTCATTTTTCAATGTACATTCCTAGCAGTTTCTGCATTTTCCTCACCCAAATTTGTATTAGCTTTATTCATTGTTTATCCATTATGCTATGCCTATACCTTATAATGTGTAGTGTGCAGCAGATAATTCTTATATAGTAATGTTTTTTTCATGCTCGCACCTCCACTGACAGGTGTGCCAGTCAATCTTAATGTTAGTATTACTCCACTCATAATACCCCCATTTTGTGGACTGTGCTTCTGAAAATACCTTTTAAATAAATCATGAAACAAGCATCTTTTATGCAAGATCTGCAGTTACAGCATCGGGCCCAGGATCACAGATCGCCTCAGTTTCCCAGTAACACATTTTATTTGACAGATTTCCATCCATTTAGCAAATCTGAATAGAGAGAGGCCATTAGAGGATTTCGTCGTTGTGCCCATTTCTGCCATATGGCAGGAGCGCATTACTAAGTGATATAATCTGTCATCATCCGGGCAGCCATCTGCGGATCATTATACTGTACACACAACCATATTCTGTCCTGTACGTAACTCTAGGGTCTCTGCCTTTTTCAGTGGAGTTTGGAGTCTTGCTGGTAAACAATCCGCAAAAAATTGTTTATACAAAAACTGTTGTCAACTAGTCTGTGTTCTCCAACCAGGGACGCTGCTGCTGTTCCAAAACTACAACTCCCGTCATGGCACAGCTGGAGAGCCGTAGATCAGGAGCAATGTGCCATGTTACCACCAAACTTGTTATAGCAATCTGCAATAGTTTTTGCACTTTTTGCCATTTTGTTTTTTACTTTTGTCCTTTTTTGAAGATCTGACAGAAGGAAGAAAGCTCTTGAGTTTGTCCAGCTTCACTCACTGTTGCAGAGCAAGACAGGCGAAGACCCAGGTCTACAGGCACCCGAGCATGGCAATGAATGGAGAGTGGAGGCACCGATGCAGCCACCTCTCCGACCACCACTACAACCACCTCTGCATTCAGATTGCTCCCAGCTCACTGCTGCAGTCCTCTCTCCGCCCAGGCTTCCTCCCTGCTCACCGCGGTAGCCCCCATCTCGGCTCAGGCTCCCTTCCTGCTCACCGCTGCGACCTCCTCTGCTCAGGCTCCCTCCCTGCTCTGCGCACCCTCTTCGCTCAGGCTCTCCTCCTGCTCACCGCTGCGACCTCCTCTGCTCAGGCTCCCTCCCTGCTCTGCGCACCCTCTTCGCTCAGGCTCTCCTCCCTGCTCACCGCGGTAGCCCCCCTCTTGGCTCAGGCTCCCTTCCTGCTCACCGCTGCAGCCCCCTCTGCTCAGGCTCCCTTCCTGCTCACTGCTGCGGCCCCCTCCCTGCTCTGCGCCCCCTCTTGCCTCAGGCTCCCTCCCTGCTCACTGCTGCGGTCCTCTCTCCGCCCAGGCTCCCTCCCTGCTCACCGCGGTAGCCCCCATCTCGGCTCAGGCTCCCTTCCTGCTCACCGCTGCGACCTCCTCTGCTCAGGCTCCCTCCCTGCTCTGCGCACCCCTCTTCGCTCAGGCTCTCCTCCTGCTCACCGCTGCGACCTCCTCTGCTCAGGCTCCCTCCCTGCTCTGCGCCCCTCTTCGCTCAGCTCTCTCCCTGCTCACCGCTGCGACCTCCTCTGCTCAGGCTCCCCCCCTGCTCTGCGCACCCTCTTCGCTCAGGCTCTCCTCCTGCTCACCGCGGTAGCCCCCCTCTTGGCTCAGGCTCCCTTCCTGCTCACTGCTGCGGCCCCCTCTCCACTCAGGCTTCCTCCCTGCTCTGCGCCCCCTCTTGCCTCAGGCTCCCTCCCTGCTCACTGCTGCGGTCCTCTCTCCGCCCAGGCTCCCTCCCTGCTCACCGCGGTAGCCCCCATCTCGGTTCAGGCTCCCTTCCTGCTCAACGCTGCGGCCTCCTCCCTGCTCAATGCGGTAGCCCCCTTCTTGGCTCAGGCTCCCTTCCTGCTCACCTCTGCGGCCCCCTATGCTCAGGCTCACTTCCTGCTCACTGCTGAGGTCCCTCTCCGCCCAGGCTTCTTCCCTGCTCACCGCTGTGGCCCCCATCTCAGCTCAGGCTCCCTCCCTGCTGTGACATCCTCTGCGGTCCCCTCTCCGCTTAGGCTCCCTCCCTGCTCACTGTGCAGAGACAAAACCTGCATGTATAGGACATTTATCCTTTAGGAGTATGGCTACACAAGGTGCATTTATCTGTAGAATTGGTGAAGTGAATCCTGTTCCTGTTCCTCAAGTGTTGGGTTTGACATTGCACCCTGTGTTGACATTGCACCTTGTGGCTTCTCTCATTCCTCTGCACAATGCTCCGAGGGCTGCAGAAATTATTTTCGATCACACAAGTCCAGAACCCACAGCTGCTTTCACCCAGTAAGCACCGCTGTCCACAGATCATTGTATTTTTTTTCTAAGCAGCTCCTAAGCAGATCTGTAGCCTCGAGCTACTAATACAGCCAATCATTAGATTTCGTTTAGCTTCTCCCCTCTGCCAGAATCTGGGACCTAAGTGGTCACAAATTCTCTATTCTCAGAAAGTTAGGCTGACTTCACACTGCAGTTTTTCACTGATCAGTGTCCATCCAGTTTGTGTGCCAAAATCAGGAGTGTCTCCAAAACTCAGAACAGTTGTCAATCTTTCAATTATAGTTTTTTTCTGCAAGTTCCTCTCCTGGTTTTGGCTCACAAACTGGATGGACACTGATCAGAGAAAAAACTGCAGTGTGAAGCCAGCCTTAGACTCCCACTTTTAACCTCATGCTTTACACTGCAGCACTGATTATATGCTGCTGGATTTCAGTATAACAATAAATGAATATTTCGATACATTACTGGGTGCATGGACATCAGCACAGAGGTCACCCACAATATCACACACTGCTAACCACAACGCCCCCAGCAAATTAGACCCCGATCCCCAGAGGAGGAACAGCTGCCATGTCCATGTACACCGATAGGAGACATTGTCCAGGGGCTGTTGACAGGCGACATTCTCCAGGGAAGGGGGGCGCCGACAGGCGACAATCCCTCACTTAATCCTGCAATCAATATACAAGACAAAGAAAAAATACAAAGCCACAAATGTCACAAAAGGTCATAATTTATTTATTTTTTTCCACTCTGCCACTGACCACGGTCTCTCACACTCCGGCGCGGTCCTGGACCATGGCGACAGCAGAGGGATTAAAGGCTTTACAATTCTGAAAATAAAGAGCAATTACACGTCACGTGTTACTGAACCTGCCGCACTCCAACACAGGAGCACTCGAAGGTTTAAAAAAATGAGATCCACACGAGGAGATAAGGTGCCGGGTGAATGAGGGTTGCACCACACAAGAGTGTGGGATTGAAGGCGGGGGATGCGCTGCCGCCAAGGGAGAACGCAACGTACATGTAGGGCAAGGGGTCTGAACCAAAGGTGGGACCAACAGACTGCAGACCAGGGGCAGCCATACACAAAGAGAGGCTGGGGGAGCGCTAATACAAACACACACAGCCTAGTGGGGCACTGGTACCCAAATAGAGGTCCGGAAGAAACTCATAGAATGGCTGGGAGCACCCATACCCAAAGAGAGGCTGGGGGAAGGGGAACTCATACGCATACAGACTTGGGGGGTGCCCATTACTAAGAGGCTTAGCGGATGGCCATTACCCAAAGAGAGGCCAGAGGGATGGTCATTACCCAAGGAGATGCCAGGGGGGCACCCATGCCCAAATGGAGGCCAGGGGGCACCCATACCCAAATGGAGGCATTGGGGGGAGGGGTGCCTATACACAAGATGGGGCGGTGCTCATACCAAAACAAAGGCCAGGGGTTGAGGGTCACTAACACACATACACCAACTGGGAGAAATGACCATGCTCGCACACCGGCAAGAGGGGGGCACCCATTACCCACACACAATGCTCAATCACACACCGACCGAGGGGCGTCCAGTGCCAAGAAAGCAGCCAGTGGGGTGTCCAGTGTCCAGACACCAGCCAGGGGCTCCCATGCCCACCGGTTTTCACACATTACAGGTTATTGACTCTTCTGCGGCTCCGACCACCTGCTATTCACATTCATACAGAACACGTCTTATCTCCTTGGAGTCGTATGCTGCAATTTATTATTATATTTACCAATACATCAAAACTGAAAAAAAATAAAATAAAACCAACTTTGCAGAAGATTTCAATTAATCTTGCACCGCTCTGTACACACAGCTGCTGTACAGAGCAACGCGTCTCCATGGTCGCATAATCAGTCTGACCTGGCGGTCACATCTCACATGGGTCGGTGACTTCTTCCTCATCACGTTCAGTGAACTATAAAAAATAAACCCGGCAGAAGGCAGATCAGACTACATCGGGATTATTTGTGGTCTGTTATGGAGACGCACAACTCAGGATAGGAGCTGTACACACTAAATGATGAAAGATTTATTTATTTTTTAATTAAATCTACAACAAAGTTGCTTCATTTTAGATGCAGCGAGACAAAAAAATAAAGATGGAGGAGACAAGGCCACGTGACAATATTGGCCCCTGATATCAGTGGGCAGGTGGCCCATGTAGACAGGGTATGAAAGTGGATGACTGGCAGAGGCCGACCATCACCTAAGGGGCAATGAATTTTACCATGGGGGAAGGGGGACAGGGAGCACCACTCCTCACCCCCCCACCAGACAAATCCTTACATTTCCAGGAGGATCTAGAGTCTGGGTGCTAATGGGCAATGTTAAGAATCAACTATCAGCCAACCATGGCCGCTGTCTTACCTCACAGGTTTGGCTTGAAGTGTCAAAACAGCACCACCACTCACAGGTCAATAGTGGTGCTGAAACACCATCATTTAAAGGGGAACTGAACTGCAAAGTAATCAAAAGATCTTCAGATCTCACAGCACCCCTGTCATAAGCACATTAGGCCCGGTGCACGGGCTATAGATTTATGGGCAGAAATAATCCGTAATGTGAGCTGAGGCCATAGAGGTTAGTAGCATGGGCTGGACACTGCCATCTGGTCCCGCCTGCGGCTCACAGAGGTGCAAGGTGTACTGTCCGCCATGCTTTACACTGCTGTCATCCTGCACATTTACAGCAGGACGGATGGAGGAGGTGCTGAGAGCGCAGCTCAGGAGGAGGACGGGACGCAGGAGCAATCAGACGCCATGGCCCAGGGATCACCATACTTTATATAACAAACAGATTTCCTCGGACATAGAAAAAAATTACCGCACAATGGCCAGAAACGCGTCAATTGTTTGGTTAAACGTATGCAGTGCAAAGAATTAAGGTGAAAGAAAGGCGACACGGAGAAATGTGAGAAAAGGCAAAATATAGATAGTTATATAGATAGTTACAAAAACAGAAGTGTAAAAAAAAAAAAAAAAAGGCATAAGGAACAAAAAAGGAGAAATGAAAGGGGGATGGAAAGAGGCACAAGATTCACTACAGAGAAGATGGAAACCTGCGGATGCCAGCCCCCCAGCTCTCCCGCTGTGGAGGTACTACAGCTCTCAGCATGCCAGATACAACGCCCTACTAATCGGGTGTCTCTCAGCTCTCTGAACAGCTTTTGCACATCCCAAAAAATGAAGTAGGAGCTTTGACGTTCCTCTGTAATGACTCCTTAGAATGGAGACATTGAAACCTGGGCTTTGGGCTTGTCCCTGCAATTGATGCTGGTAGTGTCAAGACACGCCCCATTGACAAAAAAAAAAAAAAAAAAAGTATTGTTCATTTCCAGGAGGCACAACAGAGGCTCAGCCCCAAGACCATTCTAAGAACAGATGCTCCAAAAGTCACTGTAATAAAGACTATAGGATTTGCTGAATCTCGGCATCAGGCAGATCCTCTGATTCCTCCTGGCGATGAATGAGTAACAAAAAGATCAGTGATGCTCGTCCCTACTCTTATCTGGCACACTCTCTTGTTAAAAAAGTAGGACAACGCCCAGTTGATAATTTTTTTCCAGGAGTAGCAGAGGGACACCATAACAGTTATAAAAAGAATAGATGTAGCAAAATTATAACATTTAGGAGTTTGCTTGGATTTATCACAACAGACAGAAGTGCGGAGGCATCCTCTCACCCATGCCGGGCTATGCTGGGAGTGTTAGTCCGCGCTCGGTATAGATACTTGATCATAGCACCCATGAGTGTCCAGTGCCAGGCGTGGCATTTGCCGGTGTGTGACAGGGAGTAATGTGGCTTGTGGTTATGTCCTTGATGGCGGCCGGCTGTGACGAGTAAGGTACACTTTGAGAACTGATATGGTGATGGCCGCCCCGGACGTGGAGGACGCGGAGGCTTTGTACAGTCTGTGCAGTCTGCGCTATGCATAGATGTCCGGAGCTCACTGCCTCCGTCGTCGCCTCAGTATCTCATGGTGCTGGACGCTCGGAAGTAAGATAGAAACTTGAAACACAAACTAACCACAAAGTACCAGATGTTCCGTGCCATCTGAGAGCGTGCGATGAAGACGCGCCAGATCAGGACCACCAGGACAGTGTTGAAGCCATAACGAATGTTCCTTAACCTGGAAAACAAGATGAAATCAGAAAAAACTGACCACCACTGTAGACTACGATGAGCGTGTGCAACCACCGATCCTATAAAACATGACGAGAGTGTTCGACCACCGATCCCCATAGAAGATGACGAGAGTGTGCGACCATAGATCCTATAGAAGATGACTAATGTGCTACCACCTCTCCTATAGACAGTGACCAGCGTGTGCGACCACCGCTTCTACAATGACAAGAATGTTTGACTACCACTATAGAGTATGGCGCGCGTGTGCGACCACCGCTCCTATAGAAGATGACGAGCATATACGACCACAGCTCCTGTAGAGAGCGACAAGCATGTGCGACCACCGCTCCTATAGACAGCGAATGGAGGGGTAGTGAGCTTGTGCGACCACCGCTCCTATAGACAGTGAATGGAGGGGTGGTGAGCTTGTGTGACCACCACTCCTATAGACTGAATGGAGGGATAGTGAGTGTGTGTGTGATCACCACTCCGATAGACTGTCAATGGAGCGATAGTAAGCGTGTACGTGATACCAAGAGGTGGCAAGAACAGGTCAGGGCTCGACTCCCTATGCAGTGACCCAAGGATCAGGGCAAACCGAAAAGGAAATAGTAATATGTCTTTACCCTTTTCTATTTCTACCAGGTGGTGCTAGTGACACCATACTGCCATCCGTCCATATGCCCAGACGGCACCCAAACCCCCAGCTGTGCCATTACGAGTCTGTTACAGCGTGGGTGGCAGACGACTTACTTGTTCAGATGTTTCCGGGCAGCGGGCAGGCCAGACATCTCTTCATTCAAAACATACTTTTTGGTTCCCATACAATAGTTCTCCATATATTCCGCCCAGTGCAGCTGCCGGACGTCAAAATTGAACACCTGCAAGAAACAAGAGGAGAAAAACTCAGCAAAATAACAGGATCATGCAGAAGTAAGGCACAGGGAAGCCCCGGGCGGCAGAGCTCTGACACAAGGGCACAGCGGGGCCCCGGACGGCAGAGCTCCGGCACAAGGGTACAGGGAAGCCGTGGACAGCAGAGCTCTGGCAGAAGGGCATTGCGGGCCATGGACAGCAAATAAAGCTAAAGTCAAATTCCCTCATGGGCAGCGCCCACTACCCAGGAAACACAGTATTACATGGCAGCCACACACAATGGCAGCACACTACCCACCACCCAGTCATTGTCCATTGGGAACACCAATATTTCCATGGGAATGTGGAGGATCAGGAATCTGGACAGACCCCGCAGATGCGCCCAGATGGCAGATCTGCCCTCTCTGCCGGCCGGTACACGCGCCTCTCACCTTCTTATCCTCAGGGCTGAGCTGGTTCATTAACATGTTGGTATTTTCAGTACTCCAGACCCAGGAGTTACTCGTGAAATACTCCAGTAACATCATGGCTTTGTGGAGACGAGTGATCGTCTTCATCATCCTTAACCAAGAGGAAAAGAAGCCAAGAATCATCAATGACACTATGAGGGAGGGGGAAAGAACCCCAAAACATATCAAATTCTGAGCAAATAGTTTATATAACCAACCAGGGTGTAAAAGGAAGAACAGCAAAAAGCAAAAGCACAAAAGTCGTGAAGGAAAAAATTATTAATGAAGGCGGGAAAGAGAGCGTCGGCTGGCCAGGGTGGTCGGAGTTTGAAGTGCGCGGCGGCTGGACAGGGGGAGGGAGGGTGGGGGGTGGGTCGGGGAGAGGAAGGAGAAGGGAGAGCATGGTGGCCAGACAGGGGAAGGGAGATAGGGAGGGAGTGGACAGAGGGCGGCGGGCAGATGGGAGGGGGCGCGGTGGACAGCCAAGAAGGGAGGGGGTGATGAAGAGCGCAGCAGGCTGGGGTAGAGTGCAGCAGCGCATGGATGGGGGTGGAGTGCGGCGGCCAGACGGGATGGGGAAAGAGCGTGGCACTGCAGCTGATGTCAGGGTGCTAGGCAGCATCTTTTTTTCCCCCGTGTGGTAAGGCATTTGTAGTTTTGCAATTACCCGATTAAAGCAGTGTTCACACGATGGATTTTTGCAGCTTTTTTCTTCTTTGTTTTAACGTAAGAGGTTGAAGATGCTCTTTACAGCATCAGCAAAAGCAGAGATTTCTCAAGTCTCTCGCACGCACCTACTGTTCCACCTGCAGCGCATTATAGTTGGCTACAGTACATTTTTTTCAGCTTTTTTAAGTGTTTTTGTGAAATAAAAGTAACTTTATTAAATGGATTGCAGGCGTAATCCGCACCAAAAAGGTTAAAATGTTGGTAAATAACATAAAATAATCATGCGTTTTGATCAGCGCAACTCTGAAAAACAAGCATTTTCAATGCAGCGTGTTTCTGCCAGGTTTTGGCTGCACGGAAAAAAAAATGCGGTAAAAATACTTCATGTGAACATGGCCCAACATCACTCAACACCTTTTGGATCTGCTCTGAGGACCGGTCACATCCGGGACACAATTTGACGCACAGGACTGCACAGATACAATAAAAAAACATCTACAATTTGCCAACACGTTGAAGCCCCCTAAAACCTGAGCATTGGGTGAGAGTCCGGGGTCACAATGGACACAAAAAGGAGGGTAGGGGGACACAGACAAAGACAGGGGAGGAAGGGGAAGGTCAGAGGAGGAGACTCAAGTAGGAGAGGGGCAGAGGAGAAGACTCCAGAGAGATGGGGAAAGAGAGGAGAAGACTCCAGAAGGATGGAGGCAGAGAGGAGAAGACTCCAGAGAGATGGGGAAAGAGAGGAGAAGACTCCAGAAGGATGGAGGCAGAGAGGAGAAGACTCCAGAAGGATGGGGAAGAGAGGAGAAGACTCCAGAAGGATGGGGGAAGAGAGGAGAAAGACTCCAGAAGGATGGGGGCAGAGAGGAGAAGACTCCAGAGAGATGGGGGCAGAGAGGAGAAAACTCCAGAAGGATGGGGAAAGAGAGGAGAAGACTCCAGCAGGATGGGGGAAGAGAGGAGAAGACTCCAGCAGGATGGGGGCAGAGGGGAGAAGACTCCAGAAGGATGGGGGAAGAGGGGAGAAGACTCCAGAAGGATGGGGGAAGAGAGGAGAAGACTCCAGAAGGATGGGGGAAGAGAGGAGAAGACTCCAGAAGGATGGGGGAAGAGAGGAGAAGACTCCAGAAGGATGGGGGAAGAGAGGAGAAGACTCCAGAGAGATGGGGGCAGAGAGGAGAAGACTCCAGAAGGATGGGGGCAGAGAGGAGAAGACTCCAGAAGGATGGGGGCAGAGAGGAGAAGACTCCAGAAGGATGGGGGCAGAGAGGAGAAGACTCCAGAGAGATGGAGGCAGAGAGGAGAAGACTCCAGAAGGATGGAGGAAGAGAGGAGAAGACTCCAGAAGGATGGGGGCAGAGAGGAGAAGACTCCAGAAGGATGGGGGAAGAGAGGGAGAAGGAAGACTCCAGAAGGATGGGGGAAGAGAGGAGAAGACTCCAGAAGGATGGGGAAGAGAGGAGAAGACTCCAGAAGGATGGGGGAAGAGAGGAGAAGACTCCAGAAGGATGGGGGAAGAGAGGAGAAGACTCCAGAAGGATGGGGAGAGAGGAGAAGACTCCAGAAGGATGGGGGAAAAGAGAGGGAGAAGACTCCAGAAGGATGGGGGAAGAGAGGAGAAGACTCCAGAAGGATGGGGGGAAGAGAGGAGAAGACTCCAGAAGGATGGGGGAAGAGAGGAGAAGACTCCAGAAGGATGGGGGAAGAGAGGAGAAGACTCCAGAAGGATGGGGGGAAAGAGAGAGAGAAGACTCCAGAAGGATGGGGGAAAGGGAGGAGGAAAGACTCCAGAAGGATGGGGGAAGAGAGGAGAAGACTCCAGAAGGATGGAGGGGGAGAGGGAAGAGAGGAGAAGACTCCAGAAGGATGGAGGGCAGAGAGGAGAAGACTCCATAGGATGGGGGCAAGAGAGGAGAAGACTCCAGAAGGATGGGGGAAGAGAGGAAGACTCAGAAGGATGGGGCAGAGAGGAGAAGACTCCAGAAGATGGGGAAGAGAGGAGAAGACTCCAGAAGATGGGGGGGGACCAGAGAGAGGAGAAGACTCCAGAAGGATGGGGAAGAGAGGAGAAGACTCCAGGAGATGGGGGAAGAGAGGAGAAGACTCCAGAAGGATGGGGGAAGAGAGGAGAAGACTCCAGAAGAGATGGGGGAAGAGAGGAGAAGACTCCAGAAGGATGGGGGAGAGAGAGAGAAGACTCCAGAAGGATGGAGGCAGAGAGGAGAAGACTCCAGAAGGATGGGGGCAGAGAGGAGAAGACTCCAGAAGGATGGGGGAAGAGAGGAGAAGACTCCAGAAGGATGGGGGAAGAGAGGAGAAGACTCCAGAAGATGGGGAAGAGAGGAGAAGACTCCAGAAGGATGGGGGAGAGAGGAGAAGACTCCAGAAGGATGGGGAGAGAGGAGAAGACTCCAGAAGGATGGGGAAGAGAGGAGAAGACTCCAGAAGGATGGGGGGAGGAAGAGAGAGGAGAAGACTCCAGAAGGATGGGGGCAGAGAGGAGAAGACTCCAGAGAGATGGGGAGAGAGGAGAAGACTCCAGAGGATGGGGAGAGAGGAGAAGACTCCAGAAGGATGGGAGAGAGGAGAAGACTCCAGAAGGATGGGGAGAGAGGAGAAGACTCCAGAAGGGTGGGGAAGAGAGGAGAAGACTCCAGAAGGATGGGGGAGAGAGGAGAAGACTCCAGAAGGATGGGGAGAGGGAGATCCAGAAGGAGGGAGAGGAGAAGACTCCAGAAGGATGGGAGAGAGGAAGCTAGAGAGGAGAGAGAGAGACTCAAGGATGGGGAGGAGGAAGACTCCAGAATGATGAGGAGGCTCAAGATGGGGAGAGAGAAGACTCCAGAAGGATGGGGGCAGAGAGGAGAAGACTCCAGAAGGATGGGCGGCAAGGAGGGAAGAGAGACTCCAGAAGGATGGAGCAGGAGGAGAAGACTCCAGAAGGATGGAGCAGAGAGGAGAAGACTCCAGAGGGATGGGGAAGAGAGGAAACTCAAAGGATGGGGAAGAGAGGATGGCCTCAAGACAGAGAGGAAGAGGATGAGCCTCAGAAGGATGGGGGGGAGGAGGGACAGAGGAGGAACTCAAGGAGGACGGGTTAGGGACAGGAGGATGAGCCTCAAGGAAGATGGGGGCGGGACAAGAGGAGCCTCAAGGATGCGGGAATGGACAGATGATGAGCCTCATGGTGGGGTACAGGGAATCTGGCAGAGCCTCTCAGAACTCAGGAGCGCTCAGCTGACGCTACATATTTTGTATTGGAGATGTGTGTGGCTCATAAAAATAACATGTAACATATCAGCAGCCACCAATAAATCCAATAAATGGTGATACCTGGGGACCAGCTATTAATACAGGCTACTAACAATGAGCAGAGGGGTTAATGATCGCTCGACAAAAATAATCAACCAAGCCAGAATAGCCAGCAAGTCAGTCCCATCATGTTAGGGGAATTTCTTTGTGGTCTGGTTTTATCACTGATTACATAACAATGTTTTTTGGGTTTCTCACATCCTGACAGGAGGGGATTTAATGGAGTGCAGAATTTATCTCGGGCCTCTAGGATAGTGGATATTGATAATAAAGCACTTAACCTAAATGCTTTTCTGCAGGAGAAGATTACAATGAAATATGTTGCAGGATCTCTTGGCAGCAAAAGCCTCCAAAACCCAGAGGGGAAATTAATGACATTTTCTTTCAGGAACTGAAAGGCGTTTATTTCCCATATTTAAGTCGTCAAAGGAAATTAAAAAAAAAAAAAAGAAAAAAGAAGAAGATCAGCGCTGTAGAGCAAGTGGGAAAAGAATCAAATATAGAAACTGATCTGCAACAGTTCAGTGTAATACTCTGTAGGGAGCTCCTCCTAGTGGTGGCTGCAGACAAAACCTTATGTATCTCTGTATACGGGGAGCGCCTCCTAGTGGTGGCTGCAGACAGAACCTTATGTATCTCTGTATACAGGGAGCTCCTCCTAGTGGTGGCTGCAGACAGAACCTTATGCATCTCTGTATACAGGGATCTCCCTTTAGTGGTGGCTACAGACAGGATCTTATCATGTATCTCTGTATACAGACAGGAACCTCCCCTAATGTGGTGGCGGCAGACAGGATCTTATGTATCTGTATACAGGGAGCACCCCCTAGTGGTGACTGCAGACAGAACATTATGTATCTCTCTAAACAGGGAGCTCCCCATAGTGGTGGCTGCAAACAGGATCTTATATACTAGTGCATCTCAATGAATTAGAATATCATAAAAAAATCAATGTAATATTGTCATATTTCATGGCGTTTCTGGGAGCCCTGAAATACATTGATTAATAAATCAATTTTATATTCACCCTTTTATGCCTCGTGAAACATGGCAGCACGATGATTAACCCTTCATCCTCCCTACTTTTATTTTCAGAGATGATGACCTTTGAGTTTTCATTGACTGTAAACCATAATCATTTACAGAAATAAACACTTGAAATACATCAGTTTGTAATGACTCTATATAATATGTACATTTCACTTTTTGTATTGAATTACTGAAAAAATTAACTTTTTTGCTGATATTCTAATTCATAGAGATGCACTAGTATCTCTGCATGCATAGTGGTGGCTGCAGACAATCTTATGCATCTCTATATAGAGGATTATAGAGGTATATCTATATAGAGGATGTTCCCCTTAGTGATAGCAGTTGGGTTGCCAACCAGTGAGCGATTAGCCATTTACTGACAGGTCCTTTAAAGTTTATTAAGTTTCTACTTTTATGCATCTCTACAATTGCATCTACAAAGCAGCGAGTTTAGAATATTCTGCAACAAGCTACTTATTAAGCAGGTAACCATTATATTACCTCACAGTGACCCAAATACTGAAAGGGCCTTACTGCAGTAAAAAGAAGAGAGAAATGAGTGCACAAGGGGAGAAAGAAGTGCAGAGTCAGCGCTGCGATTCCCGGCAATGTATCTGGACGCTCTGCTGTCTTTAGAGGGATCCTATTTAAAGCAAATGTTGGAGGAGGCTGCGAGCGGACCAAGGAGGAGAGGATAAATGAAGGAGGGGGAGTACGTGCGTATTAACAAAACAGGACAGGACTGGGGGTGATTCTGGGACACACAGCTAGGACATCATTAGGATGCAATACTGGGAATGGAGGTCGACCATCTCAGGGATCAGCGAGAACATAGAGCATTGCAAAAAGCTAACAAGTCTGGATAATCAGTGCAAATATAATAAAAGGAAGCCTTCACACGAGCCGTTCTGACAGAAAGGAAGGAAACCGAATCCAAAAACTGCATCAAAGACCCGTGTGAAAGCTGCAAGGAAAGTCAGTGATCCACAACTGCAAACCTAAGACTTTCAGGCATTCTATATTTATATAAATGCATTTACAATAAGGTTTAAACTTGACCCCTAAAATATGAAAATGACTGAAAGATCATAAAAGCATACAGGGAAAAAAAAAAAAAAAAAAAGCACAAAATGCAGAATTTACTGCAAACTTTTCATATCGGTAACAGCTTAATGCAGAGAAAAGTGGCAGGCTTGATGGCAATGGAGACACGGAGGGTGGAATTAGCCGGTTAGGTTGGTAATTGGGGAACAAACGTTCACTTACTGCACCTCTGAACGGTTCTCAAGCTGAAAACAAACTCTGCGAGCAACAGGAACGAAGAGACATAAAAGAACAAAATAAAACCCATGGTGGTGGCGACTCCAATGTGGGGAATTCAATGAGGACCACATGTGGATGAAGTGTGCAGACATCTGACCGTACCATGGAGGCGCTTGACTGGTAAACCAGCAGGGCACAAGCCGATGCAGACTGGGAATCTATGGCCAGTCCCATCTCCAGTGGATGCAGACAATGTATGCAATGCAAAGAAGCAGAGACGGTTTGGGGCCCTACAATGCAACACTGTACTGAGCATGTTCATTCCCATGACCACTACAACTCAGTACTACTCAGTCTTCCTTTCAAACTCTTCCCTTTCCAATCTATCCTGAATGCAGCAGTAAGGCTTATTTCTGTCCAGCCGCTACACAGAATCCCCGACCCTGTGCAAGTCACTACACTGGTCACCCATCTGATGCATACAGAATTCAATAAACTCATCACAATCAACCACAAAGCTCTCCACAGTGCTGCACTGTCCTACATCTCCACATCATCCATGTCCATCACCCTATCCATAGTTCTGCACCATCCTATATATCCTCATCTCTGTCCATCACCTACCCATCCTCATACAAGTTCTGCATCACTCTATATCTCCCTCATCCCTGTCTATCACCTACCTATCCTCTCCACAGTTCTGCACAATCCTACATCTCCTAATCATCTCCACCTACCACCCTACCCATGTCCACGTCCATGTGCCAATGATCCAAGATTAACATATTCCATTACCTAAACCTATCTAAACCTCCCACTGATTTCATTACATTTCCTCCTCATCTGTCTATCCCAATACGCTCCACAGTTCTGGACTGCGTCCATTCACTGCACAGTACTGCCCTGCCCTACATCTCCTCCTCATCTCTGCCTATCACCTACTCATCCTCTCCACAGTTCTACACCATCCTACATTTCCTAATCATCTCCACTTACCACCCTACCCATGTCCATGTGCTAATGATCCAAGACTAACATTTTCCATTATCTAAACCTCCCACTGATTTCTCTAACTAAAGGCCCAGTCTCACATAACGACGCATCAGCGATCCCGATCACAATGTGCAGAGATCGCTGGTGCGTCATTTACACATCGCTGGTAAGATGTCAAACAGGCATCCAGAATTATACCGAGGTCGTTGTGAATTTTCTCTCCATAGCGTAGCATTGAGATCGTTGCTCATTATTTCTGTCAAACACAACGATGTAGCGTTCCCAGCGGGAGCACAACGACGCAGGAATGACCCAGAGCGGTGTGTAACGATCAACAATCTCATAGCATGGGTCAGATCATTGGTGCGTGTCACACAGAACGAGATAGCTATTGAGATCGCTGTTGCGTCACGAAATCCGTAACGCACCAGAGATCTCGTTAGCGATCTCTTTATGCGTGACAGGGCCTAAAGACATTTTTCAGTGTCCAGAGTTAAAACGTTTTATCTATTCATTCATGATGAACGCCTTAATGCCCAATAAATATTTTTTTATGTATAAAACAAGGTATCAGATCTAAAAAGAAAAAACTAGATCATCCCCTTCTCACCAGTTAAGCAATAAAAAAAAAAAAAAAAAAAAAAAAAAACGCATTTCTTGTCACTGCAAACCTGAAAAATCTTATCAAAAATATACGGTACATTTCTTTAAAACAAAAATTCTGAATTTTTTTTTAAATCAATAAAATAGTAAAAAAAAACAAAAACACGACATATATTTTTGGTATTGCCGTAATCGTACTGACCTGGAGATCAGGTTTTCCAGGTCCCTTTTACTGTTCAGTGAACACAGTAAAAACAAAAAACAACAGCGGAACTGTTTTTTTTTTCATAGTTGGCAATTTTTTGGCCATTTCCATCTTATTTTATTGGTTAAAATAAAATAATTTTTCATTCAAAACTGAAAACTACAACCCACAAAAAAAAAAAAAAAAAAAGCCATTATATCAGGCTACATCAAATGTTGTGAAAAAACACGAACAGTAAAAGAAGACAGTAAAAAAAAAAAAAAAAAAACTTTTAGATAAATATTTGCAACTTATCATGGTCACAGGTCGACATCAGTGATCAGTAAGAGATCGCCTGCTGCACAGAGGCCGTTATTGTTCTTGGCAGCACCGGTCCAATGTGCTGCCAGTAACTTTAGTGCAGCACAAAATAAGACCCCCCCCCCGAAGAGTGAGCATTTTGCTTCCTTAACCGCAGGGATAGATGACATAGAAGTAGTCAGCACATTGCATTATAGTGGTGCTCCAAACCATCAGTCAGTGGAGAATTTTGCACAAGGGGACAAGGGAACACAAAATAATAAAAAATTGGGGACCTCCAGGCAGGAAAGGAAAAATATGGCAGAAAGTGGGGAGCAACCGAGGCAGATTATAAGAGCAGGCGGGAAAAAAAAAAGCAAAGACACAGAGGGTGGAGGGGCAGGTAACGAAGATGGAGGGATGGGTACGATGAAGTAGACCCAGTCACTTCTCAGACTCTGGGGCCGCAGCAGTCTTCATAGGCTTCCATCTCTGGTTTTAATGTCATTGACTTCAAATGTGGTCTGAGCAGAGGCGTAACTACAACAGATGCAGGGACTGCAATCACACCTGAGCCCTGGAGCCTAGGGGGGCCCCAAAAGTCCCTTTGTCCTATAGAAAAAGACTACTGCAATTAAAGATTTGCAATAATTGGGGGCCCCGTTGGACTTTTTGCATCGGGGTCCATGAGCTTCAAGTTACGTCTGAGGGTCCCCAAAGTTTGAGAAGCGCCGGTATTAACCCTTCGAGGGCAGCAATATTGGCTTGATACAAAATCATCACTTTTGATTAGCTTGAGGTTTTTATTTTTTGGGGAGTTTTTTGCCATTGAGCCTGCGTCTTCTCCGCACGCCTTCACCAGGTTATCAGCACCTCCTAGTTTTAAATGCAACCTCCTTACCAGGGTTTCTGACCTGTCAACCTGAGAATAGCATCATACAACACTGCGGGAACTATATGACTGACAGCCGTCCAGTAATGGTGCAAAAGGGGGTTGTTTCGAAGGTTAACATTGGGGCGCCTGAGGGCCTGTTCTAAAGGATTCATCTTGAAGGAAACATTTACATAATATTCTGTAGGAGAAATAAGGATCAGATGCAGTGAGAACACGTAGACAGTCTGGGACTAAACACAATAGTTATACAATGATGCATTAACACCTCCATAAAGGGAATGAGCAGCCTGAGGATGGACTTCTCTTCCAATTCCAATGCACTTCGATCTGCCGTCACCATCTCAGAATTACAGGGGGCACCACTCTCCAATTGTTTGGGTAACATGGGTCATGTTTACATGAGCCGAGCGTGGAGGGATGTGTCACCATGGTTGGAGAAAAAAAAAAAAAACAACCTGCCTTCTAGTGCACAGCTATTACTGCTAAACCTGCTGGAAATGTGTGAAGAAGGGTCACACAGCGACATTGTGACCCATGCTCTAACACCCCTGACCCTGGGGTCTGTGCTCTGCACCCAGTCCACTAGACTCGTACTCCATGTCAGGTTTACAGGTGTCAGGGCATGCTGAGCTTCCTGGCCATGTATAAGGCCTAACAAGACTCCCAAGGCTTCCTGGAATTTCCAGTCCCTGTGCTGCCTACCTGCCCACAGTTTCCAGGACCACTACCTGCCTGCAGTTTTCAGTATCACTATCTAGACGCCTGCAGTTTCCAGTAGCAATACCTTACCGAGAGATTCCATTAAAGTTCCTGGACATCTCCTGGCTGCCTGCAATTTCCTGACGACTATATCCCTCCTGTCAACAATCTGCCAACCTCTTGTTGCTAGTTCTTACCAAGTCCTCAAGTGACCTAATTCAAGGTCCCTCATTAGCACAAAAGTAATTCAACACCCACAACTCATTGCTGCTCTCATGTCACTGCAAAGTCAGTCTGCCCTTATCTTCATGTACCTGGTGGTTCA